>HG996554.1:12753456-14127684 GCA_905340355.1 Rhagonycha fulva | reverse complement strand
TATCAAAAACTCCAAAAGATGTATCAAAGCTTTTGGACCCGCTGGTCCAAAGAGTACATTTCAAATCTTCAAGTACGTACCAAATGGAAAGAAAATGCACAACAAACATTAAAACCTGGCATCATGGTGGTAATAAAAGAAGATGGACTTCCGCCAATGAAGTGGCGGCTAGGCAGAATAATGGAAACACATCCCGGCCAAGATGGCACGCGAGGACGACTACTGGTATTTTCAAACGACCGGTGGTTAAAGTTTGCATGCTACCTAATCAAAGTGTTTAATTTTTAAATTTTTGTTTTTAAAGACCTTCCGGCTTTCAAGGGGGGCGATATGTTTAGTCGATTTTAAATGCAACATTTTTGCAGTGTATTTACGCGACATATAGTGGGGACGTGCATTGAATTCGCTTTTTCCTGCAGTATGCTAGAGACTTTTTTAAGTATATGTCGTTCATTAGTGTACCACTCACATGTGTTATAATTATTCTTAATAATTACATTTTCTACAGTGCAAATTCAACATCTTACTATTTATTATTTATATGTACAAACCTTACAACTTTGTATATTATGATTAATAACTCTAACAACAAAATTAACAACAATTACGTGAGATACAAACCAAACTAACAAACCCTACACATCGTTTCAGTGTGAAATTTGTGACTATAAATGTGCACAAAGACAAATTTTAAAAAGTCATTTATTTAAAAACGTATTCAGGAGATAAACCGTTTCAGTGTGATGTTTGTAACTATAAATGTGCACTAAGGAATAGTTTAAAAATCCATTTAACAACGCATTCAGAAGATAAACTGTTTCAATGTGATGTTTGTGACTACACATGTGCACATAGGAATAGTTTAAAAAGGCACTTGAGAACGCATTCAGGAGATAAACCGGTTCAGTGTGAAATTTGTGACTATAAATGTGCAAGTAACGGAGGTTTCAAAGTTCATTTAAGAACGCATTTCGGCGATAAAAAATTCAAGTGTGCAATTTGTGATTTCAAATCTGCGCAGAAGAAGAGTTTAAAAGGTAATGTAAAAACTCATACCATCTTAAAATGATTACACCCCATTTCCTCCTTACATTTCGCCGCTTCCAATTTCGCCGCCTTTCATTTTGCCGCTTTCCATTTCGCCGTCTATAAAATCACATCCAACTTTTTCCCCATTTTGCCGCCTATAAAATTGCCGCTTCTTATTTTACCGCCACTTTTAATTTAATTTTAATTTGATTTATCTAAAATAATAAATTAATTATTTTGATTTGATTTATTTATAATATAAAAAACTTTTTAACAAAAAATTAAACCGACCTCAAAAAGGAAACTAAAAAGCATAAAATAAATATATTACATTTTGAGTCTTAATAAGTAAAGTAAGTAACTAAGTTTGAGTCGGTGCAAAAACAAAAAATCAATGATTATTAAATTATTTTAAAAAAATTATCAAAACAAAAGTCACCCACTCTGCACCGACTCAAACTTAGTTACTTACATTACTTATTAAAACTCAAAATGTAATATATTTATTTTATGCTTTTTAGTTTCCTTTTTGAGGTCGGTTTAATTTTTTGTTAAAAAATGTTTTATATTATAAATAAATCAAATTAAATTAAAAGTGGCAGCAAAATAAGAAGCGGCGAAATGTGAAAGTTGGCGGCGAAATGAAAAGCGGCGATTTTTATAGGCGGCGAAATGGGAATCGTACTAAGCGGCGATTTTATAGGCGGCGAAATGGAGTGATACCTCTCAAAATAGAGAGAAATTTTTCTTTAACATTTTACTTAACTTTTTAGCAAGTTTTGTCTGAAGCAAAAAAAGTTCTAATTAAAAATTTAAAGATGGATTTGAGTAATCTATCGTTTTTAAGGGGTTTAACCATTCTAGAGCATCGAAGGGTTGCCTAATTTTAACAATTTTTTCCGGGAAAACCATGAAAAAATAAAAAATATAATTATGAGTCTTTATTGCCTGTACTTTGAAGAGTAGTAAAATATTTTTTTAAATTAATGTAAAAAAATGTCAGTTGTACAGGTGCGTAACGTTCCCTTTCTCAAGGGAAGTGTTCCGCGGCCGGAAAGTTTTCTGCTGCAATTTTCAACGTAGAACAAAAACATAAAGTTTTTTCAGTTTTACATGTCATAAGCTAAAGAAAGACGTCGGGAATTTTTTTATCACTTTTTGCAAAAATGGTGGACGTTTGAAAAAAAAATTAGCTTTTTTACCTACAAAAATAAGTACTATATTGTTTATAACTAAAAAAATATTAATCATAAAAAAATCCCTACATCTTTCTCTAGATAATGATATTTAGAATGTACAGTTAAAATTTCAAGCAAATTGGAGCCACAGCAGTGGAGTGATGTGATCGCTGGTTGAGTATGGAGCGGAAATTCTGGGTTCAAATCGCGGATTGCACAGAATTTCTAGGCTCGATCTTCCGGTGAGCATCCACACTCCTGTGGTGATCCCTGATATTTGTGTCGACGTCATTACCGTTGATACGGCTGCGTCACACACGAGAGTTTACAAGACAGGTTATGTAGGTAGGCAGGGAATGAAGCCATGGGCCTTCTAGGCCTGTAGAGCTGTAATATATATTGACATGTACAGTGGTAGTTACCAATTTTTAAAGTCTCCACAATTTGATATTGATCCGTTCAATATTTGAATTTTGAATGATTTTGAATTTTACTCGGACGAGTGGAATGGTTTTGCTTTCATTGGTCATACTTTTTGGTATTAAGAAAACAGGATTTTATAGGTGGATATTTTGTTCCGGAAACCTAAAATAAGTTAAATTAATCAGATATGACTGCGTTTTATTTTTATTAATTTTTTTTTATATTGTTAATTTGTTTACCTTTTTAATAAATAATTGAATGCGTACGTAGAAACCTGTAACGTCGTGTTAATCGTAAATAACTCTAGATGGTGCGAAAAGTGTTGAAAATTAATTTAAAAATTTGTGATATCATTTTTTTTTTGGAAAATTTTCAAATTTCGCTGGAAAAGTTGACGAATCAGCGTGGGCCACGATTTCCAAAAGCCTGGAACAGGAAGGAAATGAAAATTTTGTAGATGATAAGGGATTACTGACTGAGAGGTGGAGGTGTTAAGTTGTGTTTTCGAGGATGACAAATTTTCTCGATAAGTTGTGAAATGTTACAATTTGATAATGAATTGTGAATTAGAATGGTAATTATGATGAGTGAAGTGTCAGTATTATGATTATGGTGTCTTCTAAAAGATTGATTTCTGGAATTGGAAATTAAGAACATTTCTGCCTGATGAGCTGTGGAATGACCGCACTTTTTGTCGTTTTCCATCGCAAGTTATTTCCATGCAACAACATTTTTCCAATGCATCAAATGGTAATTAGAGTTTAAATTCTATTATTTTATGTTATTTCGATATTATTTATCTGGAAAATGGAATTTATAAATTTTACAATTGGAGGTTATGTAAAGCACGTTTTTTTTATACAAACCTGGAAACTTCGCTAATAACAGGTTGATTGAAGTATTACACCAACTTTAATCACATCGATGTACAAATTTCAATATTTGGATTAATTAGTTCACCGTCGAGATTAACTTATTTTTTTTAATGATGATTTGTATCAGCTGCTGTGCTACGCGTTACGTCGAACTTTATTTGTGTCTAGCGGTAGAAATTAACAGTTTTTCATACGATTTATTACAGGTCGGCGCGAAATTTTAAATAAGACAATTAATTTGTGCGAATTATTATTTTATTTCAGCTTGTATAATTTATAATGCTTGATTTCTTTGCAAGTTAGAGTAATAAGTTTTGGCATAGTAAATGTGAGAACTTGTAGATAAATCACGTCGATATCTGATTTATTCATTGTTGAATTTGATTTAACAAAAATTCTGTTTTCTGCTTGTAATCAAGAATTTGATAATTACCAACTTTCGTCTAATAAGTAAAATTTTATTGATGCCCGGTATAATTTTGTTTTATTTCAAATTGTGGATAATTTAGGAATACCCTGGAATTCACTACGTGAGAGATTCTTTTATTGTAAACTACGACTAAAACAGCTACGGGACTTAAAGAGTTGTTCGTCAGAACACAATATATTGTCGTGTTCTGTTGAACATGCACTAAAAAGGTCCGTAGCTCGTTGTTCGGAGTTTACACTTTTGAGACTATCTCAAGAGTAGGTTTAAAAAAATTGGTTTTCAAACTATCCACAATCAATAAAACAAAATTTTCACCGGGCATCAATAAAATTTTACTCAGATAAATTTGGTTATCAATAATATTATCAAAAACAGAAAACAGAATTTTTGTTAAATCAAAATTCCACAATGAATAAATCAGATATCGACGTGATCCATCTACAAGTTCCCACATTTACTATTCCAAAATCTATTACTCTAACTTGTAAACAAATCAAGCATTATAAATTGTACAAGCTGAAATAAAATAATAATACGAATAAATAATTGTCTTATTTAAAATTTCGCGCCGACCTATAATAATTCGTATGAAAAACGGTTAATTTCTACCGCTAGACACAAATAAAGTTCGACGTAACGCGTAGCACAGCAGCTGATAAAAATCATCATAAAAAAATAAGTTAATCTCGATGGTTAAATAATTAATCCAAATATTAAAATTTGTGCATCGGTGTGATTAAAGTTGATGTAATACTCCAATCAAACTGTTATTAGCAAATTTTCCAGGTTTGTAAAAAAAATGTGCATCATATAACCTCGAATTGTAATATTTATAAATTTTGTTTTCCAGATAAATAATGTCGAAACAGCGTAAAATAAAAGAATTTAAATTCTAATTACCATTCGATGGCTTCATAAATCGTTGTTAAGTGGAAATAAATTGCGATAAACTTTACAAAATGGACGGTCATCATTCCAGGTTATTAGGTAAAATTATCCATAATATCACATTCCAGAACTCAATTTTCCAGAAATTACCATGCTCATTATACTGACACTTCACTAATCAAAATTGCAATTGTAATTTACACTCCATTCTCATATTACAATATTTCACAACTTATCGAGAAAATTTTGTCTTCCTCGAAAACACAACTTAACACGTCCACCTCTCGGTCAGTAATCCTTATCTTTCTACAAAATTTTCCTTTCCTTTCCGTTTCTGGTTTTTGGAAATCGTGGCCCATGCTGATTCGTCGATTTTTCCAGCGAAATTTGAAATTTTTCCAAAAAAAATTGATATCACAAACTTTTAAATTACTTTTCAACAATTACCGCACCATCTAGAGTTATTTACGAACAATACGACGTTATAGTTTTCTATGCACGCATTCACTTATTTATTAAAAAAAAATAAACAAATTAACAATGCAAAAATTCAATTAAAACAAAATGCAGTCATATCTGATTAATTTAACTTTTTAGATTTCTGGAACAAAATATCCATCTATGAAATCCTGTTTTCTTAGCAACAAGCTAAATTATGGCCATTAAGAGAAAAACCATTCAACTTGTCCGAGTAAAACTTAAAATCATACAAAATTCAATGAAATGACAAATCAACATCAATTGTGGATATTTTAAACTTTTGGTAATTAGTTCGTCCCACGTCAATATATAAAACATGAGAATTGATCATTTTAAAAACTTTTTTTCTATAGGACCAACTGGATATAAATTTTATGACCTTAAAGTATTGTGTAAGCAAAAAAACTCAATTTTTCTAAAATTCTATTAGAGTGGTTAAATCCCTTAAGAAGGGCATTTTTTTCAGGGCCCTTTTAATTTAATCAACAGATGGCGCCTACTTATTATTATAAAAACAGCTAACATTATTGCATCCTTTTATTGCACAACTTTTTTGCGTCCACCAGAAATAACTAACGCAGTTCCCTACTTATCCAAGTATATTACTTATCATAATATTTGTCAGATAGCGGTAGTTTTGGTTTTAAAAATAGTCGATTATTAATATATACAGATTATTTCATGCTTAATATATTACTGCCTCCTTTTATATGGTGAATATTATAAACTCCGTATACATTTTTCCGCGTAAAATTACGCACTTTATGAACTCCAGCCATGTTGCCAGATTTACGTGAACAGAAATGTGATGATTTGAATTTTTTTTCATGGAAGGAAGCAAATAAACAACTGAAGGTTTTAGAAACTTATTTATTGATTCTTAAAGTACAAAAAATAATTGCTTTTAAGATTAATAACGTCATGGGAAATCTTTAAATGAGTTTTCTGAAAAATGACTTCTTTTATATCTGTCTCCACGATAACTCAAAAACTACTCGATAGATTCACTATTTTCTTTTTTTGTTTTGAAGTTCATTATTTTATAATTAAAAAAAAAAATTTTTATATGTACTACAGTGGTGACCGATAAGTCACCTTTCTTTAAGACGGCTACGACTATAAAATTGAATTTTATCGACAAGCGGAAATTGTTAATTTACGAGCGACGAAAAAATAACTATTTTTGTACTGCAAGAATCAATAAATAAGTGTCAAAAACCTTAATTTGCTTATTTACTTCCTTTTAAGAAAATTACCTTATTTTTGGTCGCTTGATGAGAACCTCCCGTTAAGCACCACCTGTAGATATGGTCTAATAAGACCTGTAGTGCTAACTTGAGTTATGTTGCCTATTTGCAAACATCGATATAGTGAAAAACTCCAAAATAGTGAAAGAACTTAGATAAAATTAGTTAAGTAAATCCAGTTCACTGCATTATAATAACTAATATAAAAAAATAAAAATTCAGTAGTAGATAATATCATAGTTTATTATTTATAGAAAAATTGAACACGATGATGAGACGTGATGAGATTAAAAGTAAAAAATTAAGAACATTAGAACTAAAATTAAAAGTAAAAAAAAACAATATTATTATCATCATTGATTATCGTGTACGATCATGTTTCAATTTATTTTTTGTTATAAAAGTAAAAAAACAATATTATTATCATCATCGATTATCGTTCACGATCATGTTTAAATTTATTTTTGTTATAAAAGTAAAAAAAAAACAATATTATCATCATCGATTATCGTGCACGATCATGTTTAAATTTATTTTTTGTTATACCAGACTTGCGACAGTATCAAAAAGTGAAATTTAGGGCGCTTGACCGAATATCATAAAGATATAACGTTTTCTACAATACATATCCAAAACGTAAAGTGGGGCTACTGCAGAAGCAGTTTCTTCAGCTTGGTAACATACAAGCAGATGGCAATCCAGGCAAACTTCTAACTTCGATTAGTAGTTTTGCAAGATCCCTCATCTTACGCGAAGTTACATGAACAAAATGTTTTTCTCGATGTGTGCTTAGATATCTTGATCCAAAATGGCAAATCAAGATATCATTTTTTGCTTCCATTCAAATTTTGTCTGGGCGCATGCGAGGGAACACTAGTTCTTTTAATAGGGGAGGCACTTTTTTGTTGCGAATTAGTTTGTCCAAGCCTGCAATTTGTGCACCAGCACCTTTACTGTTTTTTACTGTTGTCAGAATAGCACTTTTTTCTATGACGCCATAGAAGTTTTGAGGAAAAATATCCAAGACATTTATCGCATGGCAAAACCGATCTTCCGGGCATATACGTTTGCCGAATTGCCTTAAAAAATTTACTTCCATTTCCTACAAAATTTCACTTTCTTCTTAATGTATCTAACAGCTCCCTCCGCTCTTTGCTTTTAATAGGCTTTGCTAAAATTTCTGCAACTGCTGATTCTGTGCTATGGTTTCTCATTACATGACGTGCAAAGTTTAATATTTCAGTTTCACAAACATAACAATAATCTCGTTTTCTCTTATAAATTGTCTTCACCGGAAGCGGCATATTTGTATTATTATTTTCTTGAATTTTAGTTGGTGGGATTTTCATTTTAGTTTTTGCCGCTCGTGTAACAACCGGAGACATTATTTTTTTTTATGCGACTGGTGAGATTATCCTGAAAATAATATAACAAAACTGTAATACAAAATAAAATTAAAAAATAAATTTTCAAAAAAAAATTATAAAATAAATGACTACAGTAAGTTTTACACCAAGAAAAAATTTAAGTCTTCTTTAACCCTTCGTTCTTACCTCTTCATCACTAGGTTTATAGGATGAGTCATCATCTCCTGATGTGTAGAATGGATCTTCCGGTGATTGTGCTATAAATTCATTATTAGTATCTTCTAATTTGTCTTCAATTTTCTAAAAAATCAATAAAAGTGAATAATCAAAATCAGGTGGATTTATAAATTATGCTGTAATCATACTTTTTTCGAGTCACTACAATCTTTTACAGCTAACTTGTTTGGATTAATTATTTTTATACTATGTATAATAACTTTTTTCCCGGCGCTTAACTTGGTATTGCCCTCATCAGTTTTCGTAACGTCATTGTACTGATCAGGTTTCAAGTTTTTATTAATTTCATCAGCTTTCTTAATTTTATTATCTTCATCAGGTTTCTTAATGTTATCTATTTCTTCAGGTCTTTTAATTTCATTGTCTTTATCAAGATTTTTAACTTGGTTTAATTTATCAGGTTTCTTAATTTCAGTATCTTGATCGGATTTTTTAATATCATTGTCTTGTTCTGGTTTTTTAATTTCATTACAGTAACTATTCACCGACTAAAAAAATTAATAAGATCGGATTGTGATACATTAGCAATAATAATTGAATTTTAATTAAAAAATTTTGAATTAAATATTTCAAAAAATAATCTTATGTAACTACTATCAATTCTTTTTAATAATTTCTCAATCAGTGAAAATAATAAGATAAAACTGCATTTCCGGTTACTAACGTGATATTTTATAAACATCTAGAAAATAATATGGAAAATCAACATGGGGCAAACTGCCTTGCCCCTACTTCTTTTTTACCTACGTATTTATGATTACTTTTTATTACAACGTGATTATTAACAAATCCATGTTATAGTAATAATATGTTGTAGAACTAAAAATTTTACCATAACAATGCTATAGCTTTTAAGATTGCGCGTTTGACTTTTAGTTTACATGTAGGTATTTTGGTTGTTGATCATCATAAATACCATTTATTTTAAATGCAACATTTGTCGAGTTATTGAAGCTATCTATTTTGAATTTTGAATCCGAAATAGTCTAGTTTGTCAATTATTTGCCTGGTTTTTATATCTTTATTCTTCGTTTACAACTTTTCATTCCTGAATATCAAACAAAATCTCTGGAGGCATCAACTGTTGCCAATCTAGTATTTTGATTTTGAATTTAAAATCTAGAATAATTTAGATTGTTTGCGCTTTATTTAAGCTTAATTGCGCATGATTTACTTTCCTTTCTGTCTTTTTAACTTTCAAGACATTAACAAAAAAATAGTAAACTAACACACAAAGAAGATTAACGAGATTCTTAGTTGCTAAATAATTTTGAAAAGTCCAAATTAAGGTTAAATTAAACTATATTGTTGTTTTATAATAAAAAAAGTAATTTGTTTTACTACATCAGCTCCCCCATATTTGAATTTGTTCGATTAATCTGCCATAAATGTAAAGTTTTTGTGAAATCGGTGTCGTACAATTCCTTCTTCATTTTAAACAAGTAGGAAAATTCCCTAATTATTCTATTTGAATCTAGTTAATCCTTTATGCGGGTTAATTATATCGATTCGCAGTCAAAATCGTGGCGCTCGATTGTATGGATATTTTCCTCATGACCTTCGCGCACAATTGTTATTAGAATTATTTGAAATATATTTTGGTATTATTACTTCAAAGATAAATTACCGGATTCAACAGTTTTTCTCAAGTTAATTCGCAAAGATCACCGTAAGAACAGTGTAAAAACAACAAACAACAGTGGAGTTGGCACGGGCACGTTTGGTGTATTTTGAATTGTTGATTTTATAAATTTCAATTTTTTTTCAAATTCCAAATTTCACGTTGATAATCGCAAATGCAATGTTTCCATAAAATTTAACTCTTACTAAATTTACTATTATATTATGTTATGTTCTATTTGCAATAAATGTGCTTTAAAATTTTGCACTTACGTTAATAAGATCCACACCATATTAGATAAGGTGTAAATTTTAGCTAATCTTTCACTTCAAAATATGTTAATTATATTTTCTTTTTATGTAGAAGTTAATCAATTATTCGATTAAGTTTGAAAAAAGGCACTTGACTCGTATTATTAAAGAATCTTATTGATAACGCGTTTCGGCCTACTGAGCCATCGTATCAAAGTGTCATGTAGTAAAAAGATAACATCATAATATATGATTATGGCTCAGTAGGCCGAAACACCTTCTCAATAAAAATCTTTAATAATATTAATAATATGGGTCCCGTGACTTTTTAATCCCAACCTAACAATAATAATAACAAATTTTAAAAGTAATTCTATTGGAATCTTATAAAATTTGACGTAAAATTGAGGTTCTCGAGGTACCTTGTCTTCTCAACTTAATCAACTTCTCCTTAACTTTGTTTAAATTTTCAGTAAATAGAACGCAGCAATTGAGATCAAGTTACAAAAATTAATCAATTTAATTGAACAAAATAACTCACGATTGCTTCCATATTAACCGTATTGGGGGAAGTACAAAAGTCAAAATTAACTGGTGAAAATCCTCTGTTGCAAAACCAGTTAGATTTCTTCTTTACAGTATTACTTGTACTGCTAGACGATTCTTAAAATTGGTTTAATAATAATAAGTACTAATTATTATACTTGGAAGGCATAAAATTATCAACTTACCTGCATTTTTCGTTTTTTCACATAATTTAACTAAGAGTTTTCCTCGATTAAACATTATAAAGTAGGTAAATAAATTCAAAAAAATTAATAATTATGAAAAATTTCACTATAGACGCAACAAGCTCTAACATACAACTACCACGAGTAAAATTATTATTATATTTTTTATAAGATTTGCAGAAATTGTTAACTAAAGCACATTCCACATAGATACAGCGTTGCCAATCTGGGACGCATTATTATTTCTGAAATGCACACTTATTTCGCAATGATATACGTATTCGCGAATATATTTTACGCCTCTACTGGAATTTTGCTGAACTAAAATATTATTCTTTTGTACGAATTAGTAACATTATTGCTTCCACTTAAATTTTTAAATCTTCTTGAATCTGGGTTATCATAATAGATGGAGTTAAAATTCGTTGAGGCATTATACCACATTAAAACACTAAAGAAAGGGACGCAGTAATACCTGGATTATGTTTGTAAGAAACCTTAAAAACCAAGCTTGTTGTTATTGCGTCCGTATTACGGACGCAATAAAGTAATGGACGCAATAATCAATGTAAAATGACAATGTATGGACGCAATAATAATAGCTGGATAAAAATAAATATTTTTATAAAATAAGAGGAATTTGCTATATTTAAAATATAGCAAATTTGTTGAGATAATACTATTCTATAAACAATATTCTTGATCGTAAGCTATTTTGAGTTCGTAATATTTATTTATAAAAACACATTTCATAATTAAAGTTTAATTATCTTTTTTTGTAAGTGAGTGTGTTTTGACATACTCAATACGAACTCAAAATAGCTTAAGATCAAGAATATTGTTCATAGAATAGTATTATCTCAACGAATTTGCTATATTTTAAATATAGCAAATTCCTCTTATTTTATAAAAATATTTAAGTAGGCGCCATCTGTTGATTAAATTAAAAGGGCTCTGAAAAAAATGCCCCTCTTAAGAAGAGAATTTTTTCAAGACCCTTTTAATTTAATCAACAGATGGCGCCTACTTAAAAATTTTTATAAAATAAGAGGAATTTGCTATATTTAAAATATAGCAAATTCGTTGAGATAATACTATTCTATAAACAATATTCTTGATCTTAAGCTATTTTGAGTTCGTAATATTTATTTATAAAAACACAATTCTTAATTAAAGTTTAATTATCTTTTTTTGTAAGTGAGTGTGTTTTGACATACTCAATACGAACTCAAAATAGCTTAAGATCAAGAATATTGTTTATAGAATAGTATTATCTCAACGAATTTGCTCTATTTAAAATGTAGCAAATTCCTCTTATTTTATAAAAATATTTAAGTAGGCGCCATCTGTTGATTAAATTAAAAAGGCCCTGAAAAAATGCCCCTCTTAAATAACTTATAGGCGGTTTGGTTGCACGATGCCTATTTGCTTTTGATATTCAATAAAATACCCACGATAACGTACGAATAAATATTTAATTATATACAACACATGTCGATCTGTTTACTACTGATTATTAATGATACTTGTGAACTACTACCCAATGGTTAAGGTGTACCAACTACTGGATCCGAGCGACCTCTGGTACACAATTAGCAACTAGTTCAAATTCAAATTAATCAATACAGAGTTGCCACAAACTCCATAGAATAAGTCTAATGGTGTTATATCACATCATGGTGTTTTGTTTTTTATAGCACTGTGAAAATAATTAATAATAGTAGTTTATATCACAAGGGCGATAAAGGGGATCTTTTCATCCGCCGGGCGAAAGTTTATGAAACGAGCCGCGCAGCGGCGAGTGAATAATCGACCGAAGGATGAAAACCCTTATCGCCCGAGTGATATGAACAATTTTTCGTTATTTCAGGAAAAATATCCTACAAAATTCGCGATTTTATATAATAGCTCTAAAATAACAATCGATAGATGGCGTGAAGCTTGCAAGTGGTTGATCAATGTTTGTCTCTTTGGAGCGAAAAAGGTTGATTTTCTTTTGAAATTTCCGGAGGTGAATTAGGTGAACGGGCTAAGGAGAGGACTCTAGTTTGACGGGGCTAGGTTCGATCCCCAACCCGGCCACAAAATTTATTCGACTCCGTGGTTCGGATTCCACGTAAAGCTGTAGGTCCCACAGGTTAACACAGCCAGGACTTAGCTTCGCGCTAATTTTCAGAAGTACGCCTCAATAAAAATCATCCGACGTAACGTTGCGGGCAATCCCGCAACCTTACTCTTCAAGTCTGCGAAGATATGGGGCAACAGCCCTGGTGCCTCGCACCAGACCAGAATAAATGATGAAATTTCCGGAGGAGGTGAATTAGGTGAACGGGCTAAGGAGAGGACTCTAGTTTGGCGGGGCTAGGTTCGATCCCCAACCCGGCCACAAAATTTATCCGACTCCGTGGTTCGGATTCCACGTAAAGCTGTAGGTCCCACAGGTTAACACAGCCAAGACTTAGCTTCGCGCTAATTTTCAGAGGTACGCCTCAATAAAAATCATCCGACGTAACGTTGCGGGCAAGCCCGCAACCTTACTCTTCAAGTCTGCGAAGATATGGGGCAACAGCTCTGGTGCTTCGCACCAGACCAGAATAAATGATGAAATTTCCGAACGACGGACAATTTGGTCTGACGGACAGCATGTTGAAATAACGGACGGATGGGTCACGTTATGCAATTATTGCAATAAAATCTCGAAAATTGTCGGATTTTATCTAAATCTATGATTTTGTAAATAAATATAAAGTAACACTTAATTTAATTTTTTTGCACTCGAATTTTGTCGGATATTATCTAAATCTATGATTTTGTAAGTAACTATAAAGTAACACTTAATTTAATTGCCAATTTTTTAACTAAAGGTGTCGTAATTTCGTTATTTTGGGGATAATATCCCACAAAATTCACGATTTGTTTGCTCTGATATAACTATCGGTAGATGGCGTGAAGATCGCAAGTTGTTTGTCAAGTTATTGACAACATAAGCGAAAAACAGGAGTTCACCCGAACGGATGAAGGGAGGAGGTGAATTAGGTGAACGGGCTAAGGAGAGGACTCTAGTTTGGCGGGGCTAGGTTCGATCCCCAACCCGGCCACAAAATTTATCCGACTCCGTGGTTCGGATTCCACGTAAAGCTGTAGGTCCCACAGGTTAACACAGCCAGGACTTAGCTTCGCGCTAATTTTCAGAGGTACGCCTCAATAAAAATCATCCGACGTAACGTTGCGGGCAAGCCCGCAACCTTACTCTTCAAGTCTGCGAAGATATGGGGCAACAGCCCTGGTGCTTCGCACCAGACCAGAATAAATGATGAACGGATGAAGGCTAAGGAGAGGACTCTAGTTTGGCGGGGCTAGGTTCGATCCCCAACCCGGCCACAAAATTTATCCGACTCCGTGGTTCGGATTCCACGTAAAGCTGTAGGTCCCACAGGTTAACACAGCCAGGACTTAGCTTCGCGCTAATTTTCAGAGGTACGCCTCAATAAAAATCATCCGACGTAACGTTGCGGGCAAGCCCGCAACCTTACTCTTCAAGTCTGCGAAGATATGGGGCAACAGCCCTGGTGCTTCGCACCAGACCAGAATAAATGATGAACGGATGAATGAGGAGGTGAATTAGGTGAACGGGCTAAAGAGAGGACTCTAGTGTGGCGGGGCTAGGTTCGATCCCCAACCCGGCCACAAAATTTATCCGACTCCGTGGTTCGGATTCCACGTAAAGCTGTAGGTCCCACAGGTTAACACAGCCAGGATTTAGCTTCGCGCTAATTTTCAGAGGTATGCCTCAATAAAAATCATCCGACGTAACGTTGCGGGCAAGCCCGCAACCTTACTCTTCAAGTCTGCGAAGATATGGGGCGACAGCCCTGGTGCTTCGCACCAGACCAGAATAAATGATATAACGGATGAATACGGGCTAAGGAGAGGACTCTAGTTTGGCGGGGCTAGGTTCGATCCCCAACCCGGCCACAAAATTTATCCGACTCCGTGGTTCGGATTCCACGTAAAGCTGTAGGTCCCACAGGTTAACACAGCCAGGACTTAGCTTCGCGCTAATTTTCAGAGGTACGCCTCAATAAAAATCATCCGACGTAACGTTGCGGGCAAGCCCGCAACCTTACTCTTCAAGTCTGCGAAGATATGGGGCAACAGCCCTGGTGCTTCGCACCAGACCAGAATAAATGAACGGATGAATCGTTCGGGCAGGTATCTCAACAAGGACTGTTTTTATAAGTCCTAGGACCTTATAAAGTTAAGTTTTATAGGTCCTAGGACCTTATAAAACTTAGTTTTATGGTCGGGTTGGTCCCCCTTGAGGTGACCTTTTGAGAAAAGACCCCTTTTATAGGGCTCAAAACAGATACATAAAGGGGTCATTTATAACCTGAAATAACGAAAATTATTCTTACTTTGTTGTGCATTTTTTTAATTTTAAATAGAAAATTTTTCTTATAATTTTTTATTTAGTTTCTTATTTTTAATAAGTTTACTTCGTTTTATAATATTGTTTATAATAAAAAATGTATTCTTGCCTCTATGCAGAATTTGAAACGTAGCGCTCATGTGCCAACTGCCAACGTAGATTTGGTAGGTAAAACAGTTCACAATTTTTTGTGATACAAAGCCAAACTTTTTTAGTTGACGTAATCCCGAAAATTGCGTTGTTTGTAAGAGCATCAGTTAATTAATTTGTGTTTGCAGTATGGATAAATTGATACCATTGATCAAGTTGGAGAAGTTAGAAGAAGCTATCGATGGTTCGAGAGCATCCAGTGATGATCAAGAAATTACAACAGACGAAATGGAGGTTCTGGATGCCAAATTAGAAGATTTGCACCACTCCATCGATATTAAAGAAGAAGACGATGCTAATTTAGAAAATCAAGAGGATATCAATGAGGTAAACTATAAACTATATTATTTTTTGCCAAATGATGAAGATTTGGACAAAGGTATTTTAAAATTATTCGATCGCTGAAAACAAGATGCGATACAAACAGTTACAAAAACTGGGACGTTTGATTAGAATAGAATGGAAAAGCCACAATGGGCATTGTTTACTTCAGTACAGTAATGATATTGAACTGAGTTAAACGTAAATATACCACTACGCCTTAGGAACAACTTCCGTATTATTCTTCCATTACAATGACTGGCTTCGATTAATGTAATTTCCTTTTTCTATTCTTACGAAAAACTTTTCCTAAGGCGTACGGTCTTCCTAAGGTACATAAAGTTGGGCTCCCTCTTCGACTTATTATTTCTGATCTTAATTGACCTCTCCGCCTTTTCTCTAAGTTTATTTCCCCTTTCCTTAAACCATTCTATGTTTATTTTAATTTGCAAAAAACTTAAATCTTAATATTTAAAAAACATTTGATTAATAAAATCACAATTTTGATACTTCAAGAATATAATTTTAAACAAAATCTTAATATAAATCCATAAATTTGTTAATTATTTTACCTAAATAGTATAACTATTAAATTTTTTAAAAGTGGTATTATAATAATTTTAATGGTTTAATTTTTAAGTTATTATTAATATTAGCGTTTGTTTCAAAAAGGAAGACTTCCATTAATCACGTGAAGTAAAAATGGGCGAAAAATCTCACGTGAGATTTTCACTAACTCTCATCTTCCGCTTGGTAAGATTTAGTCAGACTCCTCCCCCCATTTCAACCTCACGTGATTTTATGTGATTAATTGACGTCTCTAAACTTTTAGCAATTTGTTGCATTTCTATTTGACATATCATGGACAGGACATCATATGAAACGTCACGTCCTAAATTGCAAATAAATGTTGTAAGCAGTGTTCGTGGTACAATTTTCAACGATTACAAAGAACATGTGTATGACCGGGATATTGATAATAATCATATTTTAAAATTATTACTTTTAATTACTCTAAAATTAGATTAGATCATCAAGGTGAAGTTATGAACCAGCATGCAAATAAATTAAATAAAGTAATTTTGTTTTCCGACCAATACTTCAAATTATAAAATAATTTTATTTAGTTTTAAATAAATCAATTTCTTTTCATAATAATAAATGTGTAGTAGTAGGTACTACAAGTTGATTGAAGTTTTATTTTTAGTAAATATAAATGATATTAATAATCAAGTAAATGATGTTTTTAGTGGTTTTCAAAAAATTTAATAGTTATACTATTTAGGTAAAATAATTAACAAATTTATGGATTTACATTATGATTTTGTTTAAAATTATATTCATGAAGTATCAAAATTGTGATTTTATTAATCAAATATTTTTCAAATATTTAAGTTTTTTGCGAATTAAAATAAACGATTTTCTTCACTAAAGCCTATACTTATAGTAGGTGCATGTCCCCCCCCCCAATTCGAATTTTGACTCCAAAATAGTCTAAATCGTTTGTGCTTCGTTTGTACCTGTTTGTGCTTCGTTTGTACCTGTTTATGCAAACATTATTTTCGTTTGTACCCAAATAGTTTTTGAGATTTTTAAGAAAAACATCATGAAACTGACGCGCATGAGTGGCTTAACGAGATTCTCTTAGCACGAGTGTGCAAGAAGAATTAAAAAAAAAAGTAAATTTAATTTAAATTCTTTTATTGATTTGCTAACATCGATTTTAGAAGTTATACAATCAATAGTTACAACTACGTTATTACATTATGAGTGACCGTACTATACGATAATTACTATATTACTCCCTGTGGATAACAATGCTCTTTTATATTTATAATATAAAAATGCTTACAAACTATTTGCAGGAATAACATTAAAAACATAAACAAGTGTTGCACATAAATTGCACTTGAAGGGGTCATCCACGTGTGGCCCGGTATTTCAGTGGGCAGTTAAGCTTTCGCTTACGAAAGCGTTTGCTTAACTTAAGCGTTTGGTTATCTTCAGTTTGGTATTTCAGTACTTTTTCTAATTGGGTTTAGCTAAACTTAAGTTAAACTTGTACTAATGTATGTTGGTAATAGTAAATGACATTTTTATTGGATTTCTGATGGTGAGCATGCGCAGAATGATTGTTTGACTCATGTTTGATTTTATTAACCTCAAATTTTTAGAAATTGCTTTATTTAGTTTTTATTTGCAAAAATAAAAATGTCTGCATTAATAATGCCCAAATTGAAAAAAGCAAAGGTAAAAAATGAACAAAAAATTTTAACATGATTTGATCGTGATTTTATTTTCAACGCTGTCATTTGTCAAAAAATACCTTTAGGTGAAAGTGTTTGCAGTTCTGATTGGTCTAAGCGTAAAAGTTTAGGTAAACGAAGTTTAAACGGTCGAGTTATTACGATTCCGTAATCTTTTAGTTAAACTATCGTTTAGCGTTAAACGGGAACTGAAATACTCAAAAAATGCACTGGTTGAGTTTAAACTTGAGATTAGCTTAAGCGAAAGCTTAACTGCCCACTGAAATACCGGGCCTTAAGATGTTATGGTGCATAAGATGTTATGGTGACAACATGACACACGGGAAAACACATAGAATTTTTTAAAATTTCGAATTTTGGATTCAAAATAGTCTAGACCGTTTGTAAAACGTTTGTGCTTGTTTGTGCAAGCTTTATTTTCGTTTGTACCCAAATAGTTTTTGAGATTTTCGAGATTCTGGGTAACACGTGGTAAAACAAAATTTCTGTAAAATTTCCAATTTCTGATAAAAAAAATAGTCTAAAACGTCTGTGTTTGGTTTGTACTTGTTTGTGCAAGTTTCATTTTCGTTTGTACCCAAATAGTTTTTGAGATTTTCAAGAAATACATCAAAGAAACTGACGCGCATGAGTGGATTAACGAGATTCTGGATAAAACTTACAGAATCACGTTCAAAATACTCTATCGTTTGTACTTCGTTTGTTCTTGTTTGTGCAAGTTTTGTTTTCGTTTGTACCCAAATAGTTTTTGATATTTTCAAGAAAACTGACGCGCACGAGTGGATTAACGAGATTCTGGGTAACACTTACAGGATCAAGTTCAAAATACCTTCTATCATTTGTACTTCGTTTCTGCCTGTTTGTACAAGTTTCACTTTTGTTTGTACCTCAATATTTTTTTGAGATTTTCAAGAAAAATATCTATGACACGGACGGGCATGATTAGGTTAACGAGATTCCCTTAGCACGGGGAAACGCATAGAATTTTTTAAATTTTGGATTCAAATAGTCTAGAACGTTTGTACTTCGTTTGTGCTTGTACTTTTTTTTTGTAAGTTTTATTTTTGTTTGTACTCAAAGAGTTTTGTTATTTTCAAGAAAATCATCATGAATACGGACGCGCATGAGTGAATTAATGAGATTCTCTTAGGACGGGGAAACATATTTTTTTAAATTTTTTTAAATTGTGAATTTTGGATTCAAAATAGTCTTGAACGTTTCTAATTCGTTTGTGCTTGTTTTTGTTTTTAAGTTTCAAGTATTATAAGCTTGATAGTAGGTCTATTTGTCATGTTACTTCAAACTACTCTGAGCAAGTTAGTATAAAAAATTGTGAAAATTGATTGGTGTAATAAGGGGATTGATCATTTTACACCAATCAATTAGAGCAAAGTGTGTTCTGGTTGCACTAGGACTGTGATACCAAACTATAGCGGAGTGATTCAAGAAAACTTGGGGGGGGGACATGTAGATATGCTTCCAACACAATTCTAACAATTGAAATTTTCGGATAAAATTGATGTCAAACGTTAAAACACCGTTTGAGCTTCAATGAGCTTCTATTCCCATCATTTTAATTTCATTTTCGGCCAAGTTATGAGTATTTAAATTTTAGAGTACTTCTCCGAGCAAGTTCCGTACAATAACGCTCAAGTTTAATTCTATTTTTAAACCGACTTCAAAAAAAGGAGGAGTTTCTCAATTCGTCTGTTTGTATGTTTTTTTTTTTTTTTCTTATGTATGTTCGGGCATAACTTTTTACAGAGTGATCCGATTTTGATGAATTTTTTTTTATTCGATAGAGTATACCTCCATGGTGGTCCCATTTAATTTTCACAAAAAAATTCCATTCGTAAGGGTAAAAAATAAGGGAAAATTGTACCCGTAAGGGTAGAAAATAGGGAATGATTGTTTTTCATTTATTGATTTTTTACTTGTCAACCTATTCTGTTGAAAGTTGGGGTGGAGAAAAACTTTATATCGAGCAAATTAATTAATTAATTAATTAAGGTAGTTATTAGTAGATTTTAATCACTAAAAATTAAAAAATAAAAAACTTTTTAACAAAAAATTAAACCGACCTCAAAAAGGAAACTAAAAAGCATAAAATAAATATATTACATTTTGAGTCTTAATAAGTAATGTAAGTAACTAATTTTGAGTCGGTGCAAAAAATCAACGATTACTAAATTACTTTAAAAAAATTATTAAAACAAAAGTCACCCATTCTGCACCGACTCAAACTTAGTTACTTACATTACTTATTAAGACTCAAATTTTAGAATACTTACTATTTAAATTTTAGAGTACTTCTCCGAGCAAGTTCCGTACAATAACGCTCAAGTTTAATTCTATTTTATAAGATTAAAATTTTATGTGTTTCCCCGAGCTAAGAGAATCTCGTTAACCTAATCATGCCCGTCAGTATCCTAGATATTTTTCTTGAAAATCTCAAAAAAATATTGAGGTATAAACAAAACTGAAACTTGCACAAACGAAGTACAAACGATAGAGAGTATTTTGAACGTGATCCTGTAAGTGTTACCCAGAATCTCGTTAATCCACGCATGCGCGTCAGTGTCCTAGTGGTATTTCTTGAAAATCTCAAAAACTATTTGGGTACAAACGAAAACAAAACTTGCACAAACAGGTACAAACAAAGTACAGACGTTTTAGACTATTTTAAATCCAAAATTCGAAATTTAAAAAAGCATGCCTTCAGCCCCCTTGTTCCTTCTTTTGTTAGTTGAAATTCTCCAATTGCAAACGAAGGTGTTCTTGGTTGTGCCACCGTTGATGCCGGGTTTGCGGCAGTTATTGCGTTTGTAATTGACGTTTGTAACGTAGGTACTAGATAAACATGCTAGTCATTGATTGTAAGAATTCCGCGTGCGCGTCCATGATGTTTAATGTTCTTGCTTCTTTTTAATCTCACTTTTAACACCACTGTTGTATCGGCAAAACAACTAAAATACAGACAAAAACATAACCCAACAGTTCATGGTTATGTCTGAACGAATATAGAAGTCCCAACTGACAATTAATAACTAATAACATTTTATACTAACACTTGGTGGAAAGCCCGTCCACGGACAGGCAGCTAGCCGGTGGATCTCTATTTTAGAGGTATTAATTAAAAAAAATCGTTTTCAAACACTAACATGAGCTCACTGGCGTATTCAGGGGGGAGTAATTGGATAATTACCCAATGAATTTGGGTGAATTTAGACAGACGTCACTTAGCTAACCATGCATTGTCATCTAAACTACACGTGTATGCAAAATTTCAGCTTAATCAGCAGAGGAAAACTGCTTTAAAATTCTATTGCAAGATTTGATTTTAACAAACATTGCAAGCTTAATAAAAGCTTGTAAAAAATAAAGTTTGTTTGTTTGTGTTTACAAATTCATTACCAATTTCGACCTAATTAACTTGGCACAAGCTCAGCACTTAATGATCTGGCTTGAAATGGTGATCAAATAAGGAATAGTTAGTAATTGTAGCTTTGTTACAGGGGACTACTCTATCGCATTCAAATCGTCACTCCAAAATTAAGAGTGACGAAATAGAATTGAATTTGGATAAGTTACATCATCATCCCATTCATAGTCGAGAAGAGATTTCAGTTGATTTTCAGAAGATAAAAACTGATTGTAATCCGCTTACTACGCCTGAAATTTCCAACTATAAGTTTAAGTGTGACATTTGTGACTATAAATCTGTACTTAAGACTAATTTAAAAAGACATTTAAGAACGCATTTGGATGATAAACCGTTTCAGTGTGAAATGTGTGACTACAAATGTACACAGAAGCGATATTTAAAAAGTCATTTAAGAACGCATTTAGGAGATAAACCGTTTCAGTGTGCAATTTGTGACTACAAATGTGCACTAAAGGGAACTTTACAGAGTCATTTAAAAACTCATTCAGGCGATAAACCGTTTCAGTGTGAAATTTGTAACTACAAATGTGCACAGAAGGGAACTTTAAGTGGTCATTTAAGAACGCATTCAGGCGATAAACCGTTTGAGTGTGAAATTTGTAACTTCAAATGTGCACAGAAGGGAACTTTACATAGTCATTTAAGATTACATTTAGGCTATAAATTGTTTCAGTGTGTAATTTGTAACTACAAATGTGTACTGAAGCATCAATTAGAAAGTCATTTAAGAACGCATTCAGGAGATAAACCGTTTCAGTGTGAAATTTGTGGTCACAAATTTGCACATAAGCAATTCGCATTTTACATTAACAAAACGCCACCACACGGAATAATTTCAAACTCGTTTGTAACGTATAGTAAGTACCAACATAAACGCCATAAATAAACATTTTCTTTTGTTTACATTAATAAAACGCCACCACACGGAATAATTGGAACTGCTGAAAGACGTAATGTTGCTATTGACGGTGGCGCCACCAACGGTAATGTAAAACCCGAATATTTAAAAATTTATTTAAAAACGCATTCGGGAGATAAACAGTTTCAGTGTGAAATTTGTGACTACAAATGTACACTGAAGGAAAGTTTAAAACGTCATTTAAGAACCCATTCAGGCAATAAACCGTTTCAGTGTGAAATTTGTAACTGCAAATTTGCCCAGAAGCATCATTTAATAATAATATAATATAACATTTATTAATTAAGTACGAGGCACGAGGACACCTTACAATTCCCGAAAATTACATATGTTATAGATATTAGGGCTGAGCCCTCTCTTCTATATTTAATTAGGTATGTGAAAATTTAGTGAAGTTTGAAGTTAAGTAAGGTGCAGGATAAAAGTTTCAAAAACCTGCTTTTGTTGACCAAATTAGAAAGTTATGACAGGTTAAATGTCGCGCTTAAGCGCGACCGCAGTCCGTTCACGAATTGGCAGGTAACTCCGAAGAGATGCACTACCATGTCGCGCACGAAGCGATCGCTCTTGATGCAACATCTAAACTAACCACGTACCTTCTAATTGAGCCAAGTAAAATAAAAATAAAGAAAAAATTATCAGTGTGACACCGGCCTTAGAATATGTAATTTCGGTGCGACGCTGACTTTAAACCTTCATTAAACATAGGCGAGTTACAGAAAACTGCCAAAAATGATAAGTGAGTGACATTGCAAAAAACAAGGTGGAAAGAAATTACGTTAAAAATAACAAAAACAAACAATACACAAGGATTACAAACAAATGAGAGGAAAAATATTACAATGGTAGATTACAATTAATTTAAAATTTGTTTCATAGATCTCTTCACGTTGTCGAAAAGATCATCGTTGTCGTCATATGAAACCGCTTGGGCGATGAGTGGATTCTGGTGAGTCTTCATTTGTTCCATGATCTTCTTGGTCTTCTCTTTGATGAACGTGTCGATGGTTTCAATCTCCAGGTCTTCGTGCATGAAATCGATGGTGGTGTATCTCGGGTATTGGCCTATCAACCGCAGGAATTTATTTTGCATGACTTGGATGGACTTCATCTTCGTCTTGCAGGCGGTAGCCCAGATGGGTGCGTTGTAGGTAAGTATCGACCTGGCACAGGCCTTGTACAGAGTTACTTTTTCTTTCTTGGGTGTTTTAGCATTGGGACCTATGAATGGATATAATAACTGGATCACAAAGTTAGTCTTGTCAAGTCGAGACTGTATTTCCATTGCCGAATAGCAGCTTCGAGTCCAATGTGGTGCCCAGGTATTTTACCGTCTTCTGCCACGGGATGGTGTCGTCGCCAACTTTAACTCCTGCGACTTCGGGAGGTTTCCGTTTGAAAGTGAACCGAATTGCTTCCGTTTTTTCGGGCGTTCGTCGAGATTATCCGGATTTAGATGGAGGTTTTCATAGGTGGCGTTTACTTCGTCGTCCATTGGAGAGACGTCGTTGACGGTTTTGTTGTGGGCATCCAGAAAAACATTTGCGAAAGCGTCTGCCTTTTCCTTGTCCGTGTAAAGATTGACGTTATTGCTGGTCTTGATTATGGGGATCTCGTCTTGTTTGTTTTTTAGGTTTTTGTAGACCTGCCAGAGGGAGTTGTCGCGGAGCGTTAGGCCTTCCGTTACTTTCATCCATTTTTCTTTTCTTTCTTCTTGTAGTAATTGCTGGATCTGTTCGGAGATGAGATTCTTTTCGATGCGGTGTGTTGGGTCTCCCGTTCGTATCCATTGCTTTCTTTCCCAGTTTCGGATGGTTTTCAGCCTCCTGATTTTGGGATCTACTTTGTAGGTTTCTTTCACTTTCTTTCTTGTGGTAGCATCTTTGAAGGCAGATTGCATTACTTCAGTGAATTTTGTGATGGCTTCATCGATGTCTGCGTTGGTGACAATGTTTGTGTCGATCGCCAGTCGCTCGTTGCAGAGCTGTTTGTATTGTTGCCAGTTGGTCGTGCGGATTTCTCTTTCGTGCAAGTCGCAGTTTAGGAAGAGGGTCATCACCACCGGATAGTGATTAGAGGATAGGTCCTCCAGGACCGTAGGTGTGGTGTGTTCCCCGACACCTTGGAGGAGGAAGATGTCGAGAGTGGATGGTTGATGTCGCGGCCCTTGATAGTACGTGTGTTCGGGCGGGTATACTATAACGAAGTTCTTCTCGAGGGATAAGTCTCGCAGAATATTGCCGCACGTGTTGTTCGTACTGCAATTCCAAAACGAGTGTTTTGCATTGAAGTCTCCTCCAATGACGATGTTGGGATACTGACTCAGGAACACGCTGAGCTCTTCCGCGAGGTGTTCGTGTAACTGGGGTGGATTGTAGGCTGCGCCGATGAAGAGTGGCGGGCTGGTCTTGATTTTATACACGATTATCTCGAGATTTTGACAGATTTCAGGTTTTGCTGGTTCATGTGGAATGCCTTTTCTGATGACAATGGCAACTCCTCCGCCGTGTGCTATTCTGTCCGACCTATAGCAGTGGAACTTCTTTAGTTTAAATTTGAGATCTGGCTTCAGCCAGGTTTCGGTGATGAGTGCGACGTCGATATTATTTGATAAAAGGAAATCCTCCAGTTCTTCCTTTTTGTTGACCACGCTGGTAGCATTCCAGTTTGCAATTTTAAGCTTGTCTAGGGTCGTCTTACCCATGAATGTTTTTGATGGCAGCAAATTCCTCGTTTGCTTCGTTGCAGGCTGTCAACGCATCCATTGCATTAGTCGCATTGGCTAGTCTGTGTTTCAGCTTTCTAAGCATTTCTGTTAATTTCTTGAAGTCGAACATTCTGTTAATATCGTCCATTTCCTTCATAAATTCTTCGAAAGAGTTTGCGGTGGGAATATTACTTGAGGAATTAGTTGCCTGACGTCTTCTAGGTTCCGGTCTGGACCAAGGGTTGCTCGTCCGTTGAGTGGGTGGTGGCGTCGTGGAAGGGGGTTCCACTCTAATGCTCATTAACGGAGGTGGAGGTCCGTGTCTTCGCGGTAGTTCGGGGTACTCCTTGGGGTCGTGTGAGTATCCTTTTCTTATTTCTTTCTTCAACCACTGCTTGTGGTTCTGGTGTGATTTCTTCGCATTGGCCTTTTCTTCGGCTTCTTTGTATTTGGGGCATTCTATCGAAGTGGCTCGGTGGTTACCGTCACAATTACCGCATCTCGGTACACTCTCCTGATCAGGACAGTTCCACGTGTTGTGCCTCTTGGTGCAATGACCGCACACTTCCTTCGCATGGCAGTATCGGCTGCCATGACCAAACTCGAGGCAGTTTCCACACTGCATGATGCTTCTCGGGGCCCTGTACTTCTCCCAGTAGCAGGTGTTGTACATAATGTATCGCACCCTCCTCACTTCTTGCAACGTAGTGCCGTTGGCGAAGGATATTCTGTACTTCGGGTACAGAATGGGGGCATCATTTTTGGCTTTGTTAGCCAGAAGTCGGCATGCTTCTGGTTTTAAGCCTTTGCTTTTTAATTCAGCCAGGATATCTTCTGGCTCGAGTTCGTTAGTCCCTTTTAGTACGAAGGAACTGCGCTTGGTATCCTCCGCGCCAAACGAGTAGTATTCGATACCTTGTTTGTTGAAAGCTTCAACAAGGAGGTGGTAGTCTTCCATCGTTTCCACGATTACTTTTGTTTGGCTACCTAAATTTTTAATAGAAAAATGATCACTTTTTATTACCTGTTTTATGTCTGTTACAGTGTTTTTGTAGTCGGCGGCGCCAATAAGTCCACGCTTGAGGATGATCGGGGTAGGCCTTATCTTCCTAGGTGCTGGTTGAGTTGCCGGGACTACTCCGTTACCTGGTACGTTCAGGGTCTTTCTGGTTTCCTTTTCCTTTTGGAAGGCTTCAAAGCGATTCCGAGTGGGCACGATGAAATTCTCTGGCCTGCTGTTCTTGGCTGAGTGCGAAGGACTGATGTTGTCTCCGCTCCTTTTGGAGTTGGGTTTTTGCCATGGCAACTTCGAGAAGTCCATGAGTAGACTGTCGTCTTCGTTTTGGTTACGGTCAGCCACTTGATTCATTTTTTTAATGAATTTGTTAATTATCTTAAGATTGGCGTGACCACGACGGCCTATGGTGATGTTACTCTTAAGGTTTTGTTTCCTAGGAGTGGTTTGTGAGTTCCCCTTAGTAAGGGGATCTTGTTTAGTTGTTGTCGCAGGAGTAATCTCCAGCGACGTATCTAAAAATAAAAGAAGTAAATAATTTGCAAAACAATATAGTTACCACGTTTATTAGTGAGGTTATGTTCGATAAGTAGTTTTGAGGTTAGGTACACGTCCTGTTCGCTTGGTAGTCTCTGGTTGACTACCAAGCATTAAAGCATCATTTAAAAATGCATTTGAGAACGCATTAAGAGATAAACCGTTTCAGTGTGAAATTTGTGACTGTAAATGTATACGGAAGCAACAATTAAAGTTTCATTTAAGAACTCATTCAACGAGTGTCTCGCGGCAGAATTGATCTTGGCTGCGAGATGGTAGCGACATCTATACTGCGGTGACGTACTTAGCCGTTGACGTTTAGAAGTGAGGTTAGAGTTTCGAATTTACATTACTGTTTTTAATTTTAAAAAGTGACACTTGTCAAATCAGAGGAAAAATACTTTTCAAAAAATTATTTTTAAATAAAATTTATTCAAACAATGTAAAACTAATTACAAATTATCACAAATAAAAATTTCTTCTTTTTAGTAGAAAATAGATGCACCTGTTTTTCTATAGTTTCATTTGCTTTAATTTTTTTTCAATTGAATGATTTTTTGTTTGAGTTTTGAATTGACAAGATTTGTCTGAAAATATCTGAATACTAACACTGAAAATAACAGTGTCGTTGAAGATATGTTAATATATGATATAATTATGATACAGAACATCGATACATTCTAAATAATTTGGATAAAATTATAAACAGAATGAATAAATCAAAGATCATTCAATTGAAAACTTAAGAAAAAATTACAAATGGAAATGTAGAAAAACAGGTGCGTTTATTTTCTACTAAAAAGAAGAAAATGTTATTTTTATTTTAATTTATGAAAAATGTTTTTCTTCCGAACTGACAAGTGTCACTTTTTAAAATTAAAAACAGTAATGTAAATTTGAAACTCTAACCTCACTTCCAAACGTCAACGGCTAAGTACGTCACCGCAGTATAGATGTCGCTACCATCTCGCAGCCAAGATCAATTCTGCCGCGAGACACTCGTCTCATTCAGGCGATAAAAAATTCAAGTGTTTAATTTGTGATTTTAAATCTGCTCATAAGAAGAGTTTAATAGGTCATGTAAAAACTCATACCATCTGAAAATAGAGAGAAATTTTTCTTCAACATTTTGCTCAACTTTATAGATAGTTTCGCCTGAAAATTACAAAAAAGTTCGCTTTTTTAATAAATTGTAATAATTCAATAAAAACTTTTCACTTCCTGTAATTTTTATTTTGTAATTAAGGGAGAAAGCCACTGTTTCTATAGAAAAAATAACCTATTTTTAAGAGTTATTTTCACGGAGATACTAATTAAATTTTTTTTCTCATTAAATTTTGTAACACTCTTGTGTGCTTTCAGGATATTATTTATTAAATTGAATATTTAATAACATTTGATGCCTGAAAGTATGCAACCATAAATTCAATTTTAGGGAATTTTGAAAAAGAGAGTTGGTAGAAAAGAGGAATCGAAATCGAACAAGCAGAGAGTGAGGTATAAAAAAGTTTGGAAGTGTCTTCTTTGAGATTTTTCTGTATCAATTATTGATCTAGTTGTTTGATCTTTTTTTTTATGGCGGCTTGGTGTAAATTTCTTTTCGAATATTCACGTAAGTGATTTTACTTATTTTCTATTTGACATCTGTTGGCATGAAATTAAAAATCTATTTTGTTGGTGATAAGTTTTTTATCATCAATTGGCGCCCAAACTTCCTTTTTTCGCAGATTCTGTCACTGAAGACGCTACAGAGCAACTTGACGTATTTACACATTAGATATTTTATAATAACCTACCAAACGCGCATTGCGCGACCCATTACTTCTCCAACTGTGGTTAAATACCAAAGTCTAACAACCTTTTTTTCATCTTAAAATGATCAAGTGACGTTGTTACCAATTTCACTGTCGAAGTTAGTTGCAATTTTCTATTGTAATCTATGCACAAAGATAACAAGCAATACGTATGCCATGACATGTAGAGATCGTCTAATGACATCTCCCTTTTTTACATTTTTTTAGTCTTGAGGCTCGCGTGGTGGCACGCGAATATTAGTATGAATATTACCTACTACATAAAACTACAGTCTATAGACTCAATAAAAGAGCGTGGCCAAGTGCCGGGTTGTTTTGACTAACGCTGTACTAATTAAAGATATCCCCCAGGCTGCGATCCAACTCCGTAAAGTGTGCTGCTAGGAAAGGGGTGAATCTCTCTCCTCCTAAACAGTAAAATTTGCTACATTTTTATTAACAAGGGGGAGCCGAGACATTCGGGAAACCTGCTTAAATAATATTCATTAATTACATAGTTTGTAATTCACCTCAGAGTGAGGTGAACGGGATAAGGACCGGACTCTAGGCTAGAAGCCCTGGGTTCAATCCCCAACCCGGCTACAAAAATTTATACAACTTCATTATAACCCTCTTCTCTCGGAAGGCAATGGCAAACCACCGAGAGTAATTTGCCAAGAGAACCATTTAATATTAATATTATTGATCGCCAACCTCCGATATTAGGAGACGGCACCATAAGAAGAATTACATAGATACTTTATTACCAAAATATTCTGAATTACTATTTTATTTAATTCAAATAAATAACGAACAACAATGTCAAATTCTTAATTTATTTTTTTTTATGCATAGGTACATTACATACAAAAATAAAATAAATAAATAACTCATTCAAATCAACTTGTTATTTGCGTTTTACATTACCGTTGGTGACGCCACTATCAATAACAACATTACGTCTTTCAGCAGTTCCAATTATTCTATGTGGTGGCGTTTTGTTAATGTAAACAAAAGAAAATGTTTGTTTGTGGTGTTTACGTTGGTACTTACTATACGTTACAAACGAGTTTAAAATTATTCCGCATGGTGGCGTTTTGTTAATGTAAAACGCGAATTACTCTCCTATTCTGTAACTTTTCGTTATCGTTACGAAATCGTTAAGAACCGTAAAGTTTGGTTTACAATCAGAATTGCGTTAAATTGTAATGAAATGGTATGTGGAAACTGAACTTTACGGTTCTTAACGATTTTGTCGGGATTGGCCGTTTCGGCACGGTCGCTTCGGCTCGAGCCGAAGACTTTTTAAAGCAAATATGTAGAATTTTGGTCAGGCAGACATTAGATACAAAAAGATACAACTATTCATCTAATAGTTACAAAATAATCATTTGGGTTTGACTTTAATTGCACTTGGTTAAGTTTCCTTCTGATAAAGACTAGAAGTTCTATGAGCGTGGAATCGTCAAGTTACCAGAAAGATGGCAAAAGGTCATCAGACAAAATGGAAAATATATAATTGATTAACGTTTATTTTTAGTACAAAAACAAATTGCAACAGAGACGTGCTCAAGGAGGGGTTGAGGAAATACTAGAAAGCCGTCAGTTTTTAACCCAGAATTGTGGTCTTTATATAATCGATTTTTAAACAATACAATACAAATAGTAGTTTATATCACGAGGGCGTAAGGGGTTGTTTTTCGTCACGAGACGTAGTTTATGACACGAGCCGCAAGGCGGCGAGGGGAATAATAGTCGAGAGATGGAAAAACCCTGGAGCCCGAGTATTATGAACAGCTTTTCGTGAATTTGGGAATAATATCCGACAAAATGCACGATTTTTATGCAATAATTGCAGAAATTTCATAAATTTATAACACGTTTTAATTGACATCGTGGTAGTGTAAAACCAACTTCTACTTGTAACTATGGTGTTTTTCTTAGAACCAGTTGGTACTCTGGAGGGCGGCCATGTTGGGGCGCCATGTTCATTTTGATTTCTGCTATCGTGATGTTTGAACGTTTTTGTATTGTGTCGTGTGTTTTCAATTAAAAATGCCTAAAAACCAAGAAATAATCGTTAAATAATCAATAAATACGACATTGTGGTCGCATCCATCCATGTTCATGGACACGTTGCAAGAAAATCGCAAATTTGATATAGATGGATCACGTGGTAGGTACTATCGAACTCAGCAAAAAGCGGTATTTATGGGGCTACAAAGCCACGATAGTCGATCTACGTGTTCTAGTCTCCTCTACAGGATTTTTTATGCGCCGATAGGCGCATATTTTGAAGATTAAAAATGAAAACGACGAAAAGCACGTTCGCCGAAGACAACCGCAAAACGTTGTAGATACGCAAGACAGGCAAGTTTTTCACAATTGTGTGGTTAAGATTAAATATGCCAATAAATGATTTTTGAGAATTTTTGTTTGTTTAAAATTTTTTTACTCCCGGGAGAAAAATAAAGTGTGACGAAAAGAGCTTCTTTACTCCCGAAAAACCGGGTGTAAAGTAGTCACTTTACACCCAAAATCACGAAAAAAAATTTATTAACCACACTACATAATTCATTCATTAAGCTTTTAAGTTCTAAGTAGAACATTGCTTTTCCCTTTTTGGGAATTACAAATCCGATTAGCGGGGTGGATTAGTCTCCACATTACCAATTTCCGATAAATCAATATATATTTCACCACAGCGTGTGGATGTCCACTGGAAGGCCGAGCTAAGAAATTCTGTCTAGTCTGCGATTTGAACCCAGAATTTCCGCTCTGTACTCAACCAGCGGTCACATCACTCCACGGCTGTGGCTTACACTACATAATATTCATCAATATTTATAATTTTTGAAACTTTTTTTGATTGTAATTTTTGTTTTATCAAGGCCGTATATAAAGGGGGGGTAGTTTGCGGTTCAAACCCCTTGCATGACATAGCTATGAAGTAAAAAAAAGAGATTAAAAGCTTTTTTTTGGTAAAACTCTTTCCGTAGCATAGAAAAAAATTTGTTTTATGTAACCCCCCTCCATGACTTATATCTAGCTTCGGTCCGGTGTCAATATGACATCCATAGTTTTCTGTAAGTTAAAATGCATATCTGATTAATTAGATAAACCATTAATTAAACCGACCGATCCGATAAAAGTCAAATAATAAATCATTTTCTACATCCGCCCTAATAGAGCGACCAAGCTACTTCTATGATGATTTATGTTTATAAAAAGTATTTTGTGCCTATGATATTAAATGCTCGCGCCAAATCGGCTGCGCGAAACGTCCTAGACTGCAGAGTTCGGGATTTGTTCCATCTTTCACTTTTTAATAACTTTGGTTTTGGATTGTTGGTTTTTATAATAGTCAAAGAAGGAATTAAGAATGTATTCTTGCCCCCATGCAGAATTACAAGCGTCGCGCTTATGTACAAACGTAGATTTGGTGGGTAAAACAGTTTACAATTTTCTGTGATACGAAGCCAAATGCTAAACTTTTAGTTAACGTAAACCCGAAAATTGCGTTGTTTAAGGATCATCAGTTAATTAATTTGTGTTTGCAGTATGGATAAGTTGATACCCTCGATCAAGTTGGAGAAATTAGAAGAAGCCATCGATGGTTTGCGAGCCCCCAGTGATGATCAAGAAATTGCAACAGCCGAAATGGAGGCCATGAATGCTAAATTAGAAGATTTGCACCACTCCATTGATATTAAAGAAGAAGACGATGCTAATTTAGAATATCAAGAGGATATCAATGAGGTAAACTATGAACTATATTATTATTTATATGAAGATTTGGGCAAATGAATTTTAAAATTACCCGACTGCTGAAAACAATATGCGATACAAACAGTTTCAAAAACTGGAACGTTTGACTGTCTCGAACCATTCTAGTTTTTAATAATTTATTTTTACAATTTCCTTAATTATCAATCAAAAACCCAATGAGTAGATTCCAAATGTTTCTTAAACATATCGAATAATTATTGAATCCTCAGGGTCGCTCAGTAATTTCTTTTGCTGTCAATCAATTTAATGTCATTAAACGGATTAATTTACTTAATAAATTATATAAAAATTATATCGTGCTAGAAGTGGATTTCAAATACTTGTCTCTCTTAAGAGCCTCTCAATTGTTTTTACGTGTAATTTCTACATCTCTTTACTGAATATGTTCCTTCGGACATATGTAGACTGCACCGATGGTCAGAAATTAATCGTTTTTTTATTAGGTTTTGATTGAGGGTCATATGTAGGTTGCACCGATAAAAATAGTAAAAACAGTAAGCTTTACTAATTTAATATACGTTTGTTGTACGAATTTAATATGCTTTAATTCTCGCTTGTCATTACAATTATTATCTACATTCAATTATTAATTCATGGCACGCCTTGTCCGTGGCGCTTGTACCTACTAGTCACTACAATACTTTTTCCTTTTTTTTTTTGAATACATTTAAGTTTATAACAGAATGAATACATAAACAAATTATTTCCATTCATAGTCATTTAAATATTTGGGAGTTTTCCTCGTTCTTTTTCCGATCTCCATTTCACTTTCATTACCTTTTAAATCACTTTGTTTGTTTTTCGTATCACTTTCACGATCTTCATTTATTTCTGGCTCTTGATATTTTTTCACAAAACTAGAATTTCTTTTAAACACTTTCCCTTTTGGTGATTCCAAAGTTATTTCACTTCCTTTCTTTTGTAACACTTCATATTTCTCATTGCCAAAAGTTGTAGATAGCTTATTTTCCGGTGTTTGTTTTACCAATACCATATCTCCCTCTTCGATGTCGCTGGACTTTGCATGTCTTCTTTGATCTGCATAAATTCTTCCTTTTTCTTTTTGTTCAAAATCTCTCTCTCGAACTTCTTCATCTCCAAGGCTTTTTGTTGCAATTTGTGGCAACTTATTTCGTAACATTCTACCAAAAAACAATTCACCTGGCGTTTTATTTGTAGTTGAATGTGGTGTCGTATGGTACATTAGTAAATATGTCTCAAGTTCTTCTTTTAAGTTTTTCTTTTGACTTTGTGCAATTTTCAATCGTTTTAAAATTGAAAATTTTTTTTTGTTTTGTCTTTCTACTTCACCGTTAGCTTGAGGCCACAACGGTGTTGTGTGTATTTTACTTATCCCTTTTTCTGCACAATATGCTTCGTATTCGTTACTAACAAATTGTGGTCCATTATCTGAATGTATGAATTCTGGATAACCAAATTTTGAAAACATTTCTTCAAGTTTTTCTAACATTTTGTTAGTTGTTATGCTCTTCATCAATTCCACACTCACGTATCTTGAATAATAATCAACTACTACTAAAATATTTTCACCTGATGGTAACGGTCCTTGAAAATCAATTGCGACATGCTGCCATGGCTCTTCCGGCAATCTGGTTCGTTTCATTGGTTTCGCTGGTCCTGGAGCTGAAACTAATTGACATTCATGACATTTCCTACAAAACTTGTCGATGTGGTCATCCATTTTAGGCCACCACACTTTGGTTCTTAAATTTTTCTTCATTGTTGTCGTTCCTAAGTGTCCTTCGTGTCCCAATTCCAAAATTCTTCTTATCATCGTTTGAGGGATTATAATTCTTGTTCCTCGCAGAATAATTTTGCCTATGACACACAGTTCTTCTTTTATTAGTTTGAATGCTCTTAAGTCCTCACTAAACTCTCCTCCATATTTCAAAGTTTTTCTCACTTCTTTTAATTTTTCATCATTTGCCGATTCTTCTTCTATTTCTCTTGTCGTTAACGCTTTCGGTGTTGAAGCGATTGCAACCCACTTAATCCAATCATTGTGATCTTGCTGTTTTTCCAATTTTAATAGTCTAGATAAGGGATCCGCTATGTTGTCTTTTCCTTTCACATATATCACCTTATACTGGAATATTTGCATTCTCAGCACCCATCTCTCAATCCTTGCTGATGGTTTCGACCTTTCTGAAAAGATAAACTCCAACGGTTTATGATCTGTTATGAGATCAAACTCTGCCCCTAACAAATATATTTTGAATTTCTCGCATCCCCACACAATAGCTAATGCTTCCTTTTCGGTTTGCGAGTATCTTCGTTCTACATCTGTGAGACTCCTACTGGCATATGCGACAATCTGGTCTTGTTGCATTAAAATTGATCCCAGCCCTACTGGACTAGCGTCTACAATAATTTTGCTCCTGGAGTTCCTGTCAAATATTTTTAAAGTTTGACAATTTGTGATTGCACTTTTTAATTTTTCAAACGCTTCTTTTTGTTCTTTTTTCCAAACAAATGATGTTCCACTTCTTGTTAATCTTCTCAGTGGTTCATTTAACGTTGCTAAGTGTTTTATATGTCTTGCACTAAAATTGACTAACCCTAGGAAACTCCTTACTTCTTCTGCACTTTTTGGTTCTCGAAATTCCTGTATAACTTCCATATTACTTTTACTTGGTTTTACCCCATCTGGCGAAATTTCGTTTCCTAAGAACTTAATCTTTTCTTTTGCAAATTCACACTTTTCTTCATTCAAAATCAGCCCTGCTTCTTTTATTTTCTCCAAGAATGATTTTAATCTTTTATTATGTTCTTCTAAAGATTCTGCAAATATAAGTATATCGTCTATAAATGTAATTACTCCTTCACAGTTCATTATTAATTGATTAATTATTCGCTGAAACATTTCTGGAGCACACGATATTCCAAAAAATAATCTCTTATATCTATACAGACCTTTATACGTACTAAACGTTGTAATGTCTCGTGACTCTTTCTCTAGTTCAATTTGATGATAAGCCATTTTCATATCTATTTTGCTAAAAATTTTGGCTGTACCTAATTCTTGAACTATTTCTTCAAATGTGGGTAATTGGTATCTTTCCCTTTGAATAGCTGTATTTGCTCTTCTCATGTCGATACATAATCTGATTTCTTTACCCTTGCATTTTGGTACAATTACTACAGGCGATACCCATGGTGTCGGCCCTTCCACTTTTTCAATTATGTCACTTTTTTCTAACTTGTCTATTTCTTTCTCAACCATTGATCTTAAATGAAACGGTATTCTTCTAGCTTGTTGAGCAATTGGGTTTACATCCTTGTTAATTGGTAGTTTTAACTTAAAATCTTTTAATTTCCCAACCTTATCCTTGCTAAACACCTCAGAATACTTGTTTATTATTTTCGATACCTCATCATTTCCTATTTCATGGATTTTATTTACTTTATTTATTGTTAAAAATCCCATTTCAATTGATGCTTGTCTACCTAAAATTGATACTCCTTTATCTTGAATTACCGTAATTCTGATTTCTATTTGTTTCTTATTTGTTTCAACCGTTGTTGTAAATTTTCCTTTTATTTTTATCTTTCCTGAACCATAAACGTTTACAAACTTATTTTCATTTTCTAAATTTTCTTGGTTTGTGCATTTGACTTTATTCTTTTTAAGATACTTCCAAGTCTCATAGTCAATAACGTTGCAATTTGCTCCCGAGTCTATCAACATTTCTAATTGTACCCCTCCTATTTTAACATCTACCATAGCTTCATTGCTTTTTATTTTATTAACACAGGGTTTATCAATTTTAAATGTATACTCATCTGATTCATCACTATCGTCTTCTATCTGGTAGCTTTTCTTACCTTTACCGCTTCTTGTTTTGCACATTTCGGTTGCATGACCTTGAATCAAGCATTTCTTACACGTCATTTTCTTTCCTGGACATTTCTTATCAAAGCTCATATGACCTTGTTTCCCACATCGATAACATTTCACATCAGTTTGTGGTTTCTTAGTTTCTTTTTTCTTTTTTCTTGTATTTTATGTACCGTTTTTTCTTCCATAGAAGCGACTTGCCTCGAACTTGCTTCCATAATTCTTGCAGTACTCATTGCTTCTGTTAAGGTTCCTGGTTTTTTCGATTAATCTTAATCTTAATTTACTCGACCTGCATTTGTCTATTAATTGTGACAAGATTTCTTCGTCTTCCTCGCAAAACTCACAATTCTTTGCTTGGTGTTTCAGTTTCGTAACAAACTGGTCTACGGTTTCTTCACTACTTTGTTCTATTTTTCTGAACATGTGCCTTTCGTAGGTTTTGTTTGTCTGCGGTGTAAAGTGCTTGTCCAATGCCTCCATTGCTGCTTTGTAAACACACCCGTCTTCTGCCACTACTGGAATGCTCAAAGTTTCATAAACATCTTGCACCTCAGGACCTGCAACATGTAAAAGTAAAGCTCTCTTCCTGGAACTACTTTCAATGCCTTCTCCCTCGATGTAATATGCAAACTGTCTTTTCCATCTCTTCCACCTTTGGCTTATTGTAGCGGGATCGTTCACACAGTCAAAGTGACCAATTCGACTCTTTTCTACACTACCCATTTTATTAACCGACTTCATTCTTTTTTCAATTTATCCTCGTCGCCAATTGTACTAATTTAATATACGTTTGTTGTTCGAATTTAATATGCTTTAATTCTCGCTTGTCATTACAATTATTATCTACATTCAATTATTAATTCATGGCACGCCTTGTCTGTGGCGCTTGTACCCACTAGTCACTACAGTAAGGTTTACCATAATGTTTTTGTATTTATCTGTGTAAAAACGGCTAAGCAAAAGCAATAGGGAGCGAGAAAGTTCCCCTCTCCCCACGATAAAAGTTCATGACAAATGATCACTTAAAAAAAGTTCACTTCTTTAACGCTAAAAGGCGCTACCGTCAAGATTTCTCGCTAATTCTCCAATAAAGGAGCGAGAAAGTTTGACGTTAGCGGCTTGAACGTTAAAAAAATTAACTTTTTTTATTAAATGTTTTAATTCTAAAGGACGCTAATGTCCGCTTTCTTGATTCCTTTGTTGGAAAGTAAGGCGATATCCAGTACTCCGATTTTAAAAATCTTTACTGGCCAGAATGATACAAAACGGTATAAAAAGCAATTAGAAAAATGGAATATCCCCAGCCGCAAGTAAAAAAATGTTTTCTCAAGAATTATCATCATTTTTATCGTCTTCGACAATTTAGAAAATTCATCTCATTTATTCCATGGGGGAACTTCCCTTCTAGACTCCCCGGTTTCACGCCCGTTTCTTCACATTCTAGAAGATCTAGCAAAGACTTCTTATAACCCAGACTCACCGGCGTGAGTCTGGGGGGTATGGAATACCCCCAGAAAATCCCCCAGCTATAAATAAGGAAGAGATATTCACTAAAGAATTAAATTGGCTTCTTTATCAATGTTGAAAAGTTACCCTGTAAAGTGGCATTCACATAGGGGATTGTATTTGGATGGTATGTGGATGGTAGAATCTGGCACTGCTGATAGGTTTGAAAATGTAAGATTACCAACCTTGAATGATTATTAAACCTATCAGCAGTACCGGATTCTACCATTTAAATACAATCCCCTATGTGAATGCAGCTTTAGTTCCTTGTGCTGGGGGGTATTCCATACCCCCCAGACCCCCCGGTTTTACAACAATTTATTCACATTTTAGAATAAATTTGTTTTTAAACCGACTTCAAAAAAAGGAGGAGTTTCTCAATTCGTCTGTTTGTATGTTTTTTTTTTTAATGTATGTTCGGGCATAACTTTTTACAGAGTGATCAGATTTTGATGAATTTGTTTTTATTCGATAGAGTATACCTCCATAGTGGTCCCATTTAAATTTCACAAAAAGATTCCATTCGTAAGGGTAGAAAATAGGGAATGATTGTTTTTCATTTATTGATTTTTCACTTGTCAACCTATTCTGTTGAAACTTGGCGTGGAGAAAAACTTTATATCGAGCAAATTAATTAATTAAGGTAGTAATTAGTACATTTTAATCACTAAAAATTAAAAAATAAAAAACTTTTTAACAAAAAATTAAACCGACCTCAAAAAGGAAACTAAAAAGCATAAAATAAATATATTCGGTGCAAAAAATCAACGATTACTAAATTACTTTAAAAAAATTATCAAAACAAAAGTCACCCACTCTGCACCGACTCAAACTTAGTTACTTACATTACTTATTAAGACTCAAAATGTAATATATTTATATTATGCTTTTTAGTTTCCTTTTTGAGGTCGGTTTAATTTTTTGTTAAAAAGTTTTTGGTTTAACCATACTTTTAATATGGTATAAATAAATAGTATTTAAAAAATTTTTTTTTTAACGGCGAGGGTGAGTAATGTTATTCAAATTACACCGCTTACCATAAGCTGTTACGGCCCTGAAGGGAAGAGTAATTACAGTTTTTTTGAAAATCGTATTGTAGATTTTTTAAATTCGTAGTTTTCAGTTTTTTTTTTGAAAATTTTTCAAAAAAATGCAATTCTGAAATCAAATTAGTAGTTTTCGTCATAAGGACGTAAAACGAGATTTTACACTCGAGGGCGAAGTTTTGGAAGAAGAGGCGAGCGTAGCGAAGCCGAGGCGCACTAACCGCACCGAGTGGTGTAAAATCTCTTTACGTCCGAGTGGCGTAAACTGCTTTTCGTTGTGACCATGGACTTAGAAAGAAGTCCATGGTTGTGACGGAACCACCTCATTTTTATTTGTGACTATATGGAAGCCGTCCCTGCACAGGCCGTAAACCACTCATTTTACCTCATAACGGGTACCTCAGCGACGGGTTTGTTTTAATATAAACTTTATTTTCTTTTTTTAGAGCATTGAAATAAAAGCTTGTTTTTAAAAATATCTTTTACTATTAATTGACACTTGACGAGAAATAAAAATTTTTAAACTTTACCATAAACGCCTGTTTAAACAAACTTGGAATTTGACAGCTGTTAAAATTACCTTTAGTATTCATATTTCTAAGTACAAAACAGAAGCAAATGCGCATACTTAGATTCAGGATCAAATAAAAATTCCTGTCTGTAGACGCTAGTGAGGTTACAACATTAAGATCCGGCTCAACGCTTTTCGGGTTTGAAATCTCCAAAATTCCCACTGCTATTGGTCGAATTATCCGATTTTCGAGAATAAACGGGCGTAGCCCGTAATAGCTCTTTTGCTATGTGATGCTACATGCTACTACGCTAGTGAGGCGTATCTATAAGTTTCAAGGGTCTATAATAAGAGGTCGGCACTCAAATTTGCAGTCATTGTAGTGACAAAACAAGTGTGACGTCACTGGTGGGATTGTATCGACATTTATGTTAAGGCTTGTCCAGACTAGAGGTGAATGCGGGACTAATTTTTTTGTCCCGTCCCGTCCCGCAGTGCCGCCTCGTCGTGTAAGTCCCGTCCCGCAGATCTCGCACGTCCCGCGGGTCCCGCACGTCAGACGCATGCGCAGATTAAAAATTATGACTTAAATTTGAAACTGCGCATGCGCCTGACAGCGTCTACTATCCAACTGTTGAAAAACTGGACTATTACTAGCGCAATTGCTTTGTTGAATTTAAAATAGAAATGAATGCGGGACGGGACGGGATATCCCGCGGGATATTTTTTTTGTCCAGAAAATATTTTAAATATTTAGTCCCTCGCGGGATATTTTGTCAACTCAGTCCCGCGCGGGACGGAATCCCGCAGTCCCGCATTTGATTTATTTTATATAACGCAGCCCGAATGAATTTTTTTGATTTTTTTGTTAACGCATATTACTTAGAGTAAATGTAGGGAAAGGATTCAATCAGTTAAATTATGAAATAGAAAGGGAAAAAATTTGGTCCGCGCGGGACTGCTTTAAAATCCCGTCCCGCGCGGGATATTTTGAATATTTAGTCCCGCGCGGGACATTTTGTCATTTTTTTGTAACGCATATTAAAGTAAATGTAGGGAAAGGATTCAATAAGTTAGATTATGAAATAGAAGGGGAAAAAATTTCGTCCCGCGCGGGACTGAGTTGATAAAATGTCTCGCGCGGGACTAATTATTTTAAATATCCCGCGGGACAAAAAAATATCCCGCGGGATATCCCGTCCCGCATTCATCTCTAGCTGTATTTAATTTAGAAAATAAATTTATATATAAAACGCGGGACTGAATCGGCATCCCGTCCCGCGCGGGACTGAATCGATATTCCGTTCCGCGCGGGACTGAATCGACATCCCGTCCCTTTCCGCGCGCGGGACGGGACGGGATTTTTTTCATCCCGCATTCTTCTCTACTCCAGACTATGTAGCAAAACATCTTAAATAAGAAAGTTCTATAACTTGTTAGAGAAATTCAAGTATAAAAGTTTTACAACAATTTTCTTGTTATATAGCATATTTTATGTTATCCATTAAGGCTTGTCCAGACTATGTAACAAAACATGTTAAATAACAAGTTATACAGCAAATCTGTTGTACAACATTGTTTTATAACTTGTTATAAAATAGCAAAGACAGCAATCAGACTATGTAACAAAACTAAACAAAATGAGTGTACATTTTACTGCTGGAAGCAGTGGCAGCTGTAGTATTTAAAATGACCTCAAACGTAGAGGATGTAATTTTGGCAGCAGCAGCTTGCGTGATTTTATGTAGGCGACGAGTAAAGTCTAAACGAAGATTTTGGGTACGGCTATCGTTAAGAGCTCGAGGAACATATATAGTGGAACAACTCTTTTAAAGGATCTAGCAATGGATGGCATAGATCCATTCTTTGGATCATTAAATGTAATGGTAGTTTTAAAAACTTCCTAAGGATGACAATTTCTGATTTCGAATACCTTATATATCAAATTGGCCATAAAAAAGATACAAGATTTCGCGATGCAATAACGGTAAAAGAAAGATTGGCGGTTACGTTGAGATTCTTAGCAAGTGGAGATTCCTACCAAAGTTTAAGCTATTTATTCAAATTTTCTAAGTAGAGTATTTCGAATATTGTGCCAGAAGTGTGCGACGTTCTCTAATTCCACTTCTGGTTAAAATCGTCTGCAATCTGTAGCCATTCTTCTTGATATTTAGACACCTAAAAAAATGCTTTACAGTTTTATTTTTTGTCTTGTAGAAAGAAGGGCAATTAGAGTCACATCCAAAAGTGCAATGAGATACAGAAAAATGTCAAGAAAAAACTGTAATAAAACCCATTTTACATGTTCCTACCACAAGAGGTAACAAGAGAAAAATGTTAGATGCAAAATCTGAAGAAGCTTACGCGGTAATGAAACAACTATCAAGTAACGTGAAAAAACGAGATGACTTCGATGTGTACGGTGAATATGTAGCCGGGATCTTGCGGAATCTCAAAAACAAGTCGGTTCTAGCCTTCGCGAAATATGAAATAAATAATGCTCTCTACCGAGCGGAGATAGCAGAAATATCTTCAAATGCACCTGAGACATCCACTACTCCAGCGTCCGATACACCTGCATATACTCCACTTTCACCAATTACGACAGACAGTGACACTCAATCATACAATAAACCTGGGTCATCTACCATGTCGTCCGCTACAAATATATCCGCCACCAATTCAAACAGACACAGATATTCAATCATACGAAGACGCAGAAGACATGAGTGACAATGAATTAAACTTTACACAAATGTTACTGAATTTATAAATGTCCTGATTTTTTCTATTTGCAATTGAATAAATAAAAAAGTTTAAAAAAGTCTATGTACTTACTTTGATTTTGTCGCTTAATAGATCGATGAGAGCCTCGCACACTTCTGGCACAATATTTGAAATACTCTGCTTAGAAAATTTGAATAAACAGCTTATTAAACTTTGGTAGAAATCTACACTTGCTAAGAATCTCAACGTAACCGCCAATCTTTCTTTTACTGGTATTACATCTCGAAATGTCGTCTTTTTTGCCTATTTTATGCTATTTTATTGCAGGTATTTGCATTTTCTTACTTGATACAACTTTATTTTTTGAAACATTTCATACAGGGTGATCTAAAACAAAAACCGAAAAAAAACAAAGATTTTGAAATTTTGTTGCTGACAAAATGCTGGATCTTTCTCGTGACATGATGGCCAAAACTACACTTATTTTAAACATACTCCTAGGCCCGTGGGTTAAGGAAAAGGTGGATCATTGAAAGGTGAAACTTGTTTTTGCGAGGATTCTACAAGAACGGTGGTTGTGCAAATAAAAATAAAATAAAAATTACTATTAAAAAACATAATTTTTGCTCAAAGTGCACTGTTGAAGCATATGAAATGCTAGTGTCGCTTTGGTTATCCCCTATCTGCGTATAACTACAGAGTAATTTAACTTGCACGGACCGATCACAGAATGCCAGAATTCACCAATCACTTAGCATAAAATTTGCTGTGAAAATCGAAGTTTTTAAAATCGATTTTTGAAAAAAAAAACTAGTGCTGTTAAGGCCATTCTTTGGGGTTAATTCTCTTATTTAAAATATGCTCATTCAGAATTCATCGAGGTTTCATTCATATTTTCGGGTCATGAGTACTTACCTCTCACCCATAGAGGTTATCATAATAATTTTTTTTTAATGCTCAAAATTTACAGTTGCGTCGCCCACTTATACGTTGTCCAGTTTACCCGTCGCCCGGTTGACCGTCGCCCAGTTGTCCGGTTCCGATTCATTCATTTATTCGTTTTTGAATTGAACTTGACACAAGCTCGGCGCTTATTGATCTGGCTTGAAATAATAAGGAATATTTAGTAATGGTAGCTTTGTTACAGGGTACTCTATCACATTCAAATCTTCACTCCAAAATTAAGAGTGGCGAAATAGAATTGAATTTGGATAAGTTACATTATCATCATCCCATTCATAGTCGAGAAGAGATTTCAGTTGATTTTCAGAAGACAGAAACAGATTGTAATCCGCTTACTACGCCTCAAATTTCCAACTATAAGTTTAAGTGTAAAATTTGTGATTACAAATGTACACAGAAGCAGCATTTAGAAAATCATGTGAAGACGCATTCAGGAGATAAACCGTTTCAGTGTGAAATTTGTGACTATAAATCTACAACTAAAGGAAGTTTAAAACGTCATTTAAGAATGCATTCAGGCGATAAACCGTTTCAGTGTGAAATTTGTGACTATAAATTTGCAAACAAAGGACGTTTAAAACGTCATTTAAGATTCCATTTGGGCGATAAAACGTTTCAATGTGAACTTTGTGATTACAAATCTATATATAGGTACACTTTAAAAAATCATTTAAGAACGCATTCAGGAGATAAACCGTTTCAGTGTGAAATTTGTGATTACAAATGTGCACGGAAAGATTCTTTAGAAACTCATTTAAGAACGCATTCAGGAGATAAACCGTTTCAGTGTGAAATTTGTGACTATAAATGTGCATATAGGACTAGTTTAATAAGGCACTTAAGAAAGCATTCGGGCGATAAACCTTTTCAGTGTGATATTTGTGACTATAAATTTGCACATATGAGCAGTTTAAAATATCATTTAAAAACGCATTCGGGCGATAAACCGTTTCAGTGTGAAATTTGTAACTACAAATCTGCAAGTAAAGGAAGTTTACAAGTTCATTTAAGAACGCATTCAGGAGATAAACCGTTTCAGTGTGAAGTTTGTGACTACAAGTCTGCAAGTAAAGGAAGTTTAAAAGTTCATTTAAGATCGCATTCAGGAGATAAACCGTTTCAGTGTGAAATTTGTAACTACAAATCTGCAAGTAAAGGAGGTTTAAAAGTCCATTTAAGAACGCATTCGGGAAATAAACCGTTTCAGTGTGCCTATTGTGATTTCAGATCAGCTCATAAGAGGAGTTTAAAGGGTCATGTAAAAATTCATACCATCTCAAATTAGAGAGTAATTTTTCTTCAACATTTTGCTTAATAGTAGGAGAATCAGGTTTTAGGGTGAAATTAATTCCCACAATAACGGGATTTGAATTTTCTAGTTTGTTGTTGGTAACTTTTTGACATATTAAAAGTCTAGAAAAATCTAAGTATGCAAAATGCGTTTTTTTGGTCCAAAAGTTTTAAATAAATGACGCGCATGAATGGATTAACGAGATTTCTAGAAAAATAGTTTTTTTTTTAGTATAACTAGTTCCCGCAAAAATGGAATTTAAATTTTTAAGTTTCTTGTTGGAATCTTTTTGACATACTAAAAATCTAGAAAAATGTAACAGCCTTATGCATAGTCGTACTCTAAAAATAATTTTAAAATAATACTAGTAGCTACGGTAGTTAATAGCAGCTTAGTAGCTGTTAAAATTTGGTATGCATAATTCTTTTAAAAATGGCGTTATTTTGTCTAGATTTTAACATTTTTATTTTTAGATTTTATATATTGAAGTGTATATATTTTATATATTAGCTACAGCAGTGGAGTGATGTGATCGCTGGTTGAGTATAGAGCGGAAATTCTGAGTTCAAATTGTGGATTGCACAGAATTTCTTGGATCGGCCTTCCGGTGAACATCCACACTCTGTGGTGATCCCTGATGTTTGTGTCGACGTCATTACCGTAAATACGGCTGCGTCACACACGCAAAGCTAGCAAGATAGGTTAGGTAAGCAGGGAAAAGCCATGGGCCTTCTAGGCCTGTAGAGCTGTCATATATTGTCCTCTACAATTGCAAATGTAAAAATATAAAAAAAAAACAAAGAAAACTCAATCCGCAAATTGCAGAGCACAACCCTGATGCACCGGCTAGCTTTCTAAACTAAAAGAAAAGTTGTTTTTTTTTTTTAAAGAAAACAAAACGATGAATGCCTTCATTGTTTACTTTATTTTACAAAAAGAGAAAAGGAAAATCTATGCGCATATAATTAAAAAAAACTCATATAACACTTTGATTACTTGGTTTGAACCTATGAATAGCAATTCAAAGCCAACAATCCACTTAACGTGCCTGTAACCAGGTACATTTAAATTTTCAAAAAAATAAAACTACTGGTTAAAAACACGCTGCGGAAATAAATTTTATAATCAAAAAAAAACGTTGGGTACCTTTTAATCTTCTTTTACTTCTTTCCAAATCTTGACCATCTGTTGGGCTTATACAAAATAGTCCATTTCTTAAACATCAAAATAATAATGCATCCATGCGGTTTGTCGACATTCAAATTTATTGTCCAAATTTAATAATTTTCCAAAAATGGTGGACGCTATTTTCTCCGCTTCAAACTATCTTTTCAAATTTAGCAGGCTCCTCACTCTTTAAGCACAACTTTGTCAAAAAACAAAAATTCTATTCATCTAACTGGATCCAAAATTAAAACTTCCTAAAATTTCTCAAAAACCGCAAGATGGACGTCCGTCTAACTTGACGTCCCTTTTCAGAAGACCTCCCTTTTTCCGGTTCCCCTGCCCAACTTCTTAAAATTAAAAATTTCCAACTTTCCATTTCCATACCAACTTAAACAATTTTTCACTCCTACTCTTTACAAATTAATAGCAACTAAAACAATTTCCTCACTTGGACAAGTTGGCTATTCAAACCGTAAAAAAGACACAAGCGCCTTATAAAAAAAAACAAAGTGTTATTGTGACTTCTTCACAACAGAAGTCAAAAAAAAAAACAGAAGCAAAATTGCGCAAATAAAATTTTAAAGAATTTTCCTTTTCAATTTAAAAACTATTATTTAAAAATATAACAAAAAAAATAACATGACATCATATATTGAAGTGTTCTATCCTAGGTACAAAATTAAAAGTTTCCACAATTAAAATTTTGCAACGTTTTTTTTTCTTTCTGAACCCATATTTTACTTGAGCAAATGATCAATTGCCCTAAGTAAGTAATTTGCATCTAAGATGATGGGTGAAAGGAAAACAGATTATCCAACAGGAGGGGACTGTCCATTTCCTGAAATCATGAAATCAGTTAAAGTAAAACAGCGTTGGTTGCAGGTAATTAGAAAGGCTAAAATTTGTCCTTAAAGTTAAACTGGATTGTCACTAGATCCAATTTTTATTGGTAACGGACACACTTTCACTGTGGCTCGTTTAAAAACACCTTTTGCTGTTTTTACGCTTATCACACGCACGACACCCTCACTGTCAGGATGAAGTGCAACCACACGTCCCAATGGCCACTTGCAGGAAGGGAGGTTGTCTTGATGCACGATAACCATGGAGTCTATAACTAAGTTTGGCGTACTGGTGTTCCACTTGTTCCGCTCCTGTAGCTGACAAAGATATTCCTTTGACCAACGCTTCCAAAATCGTTGAGTAGATAGTTGTACCAATTGGTAGCGGTCTAGCCGATTGATTGGTGTATCCATCAAGTTTGGATCTGGTGCCATAACCAATAAACGCCCTATTAGAAAATGTGAAGGAGTAAGGGGTTCAAGATAAATAGGACAGAGGGGCCGGGAATTCAGAATTGCTTCGATTTGTGTTAAAATTGTTATGAGTTCCTCGTACGTAAATTTGGTTTCGCCGATTGCTTTAAAGAGATGGTGTTTGACTCGTTTAACGCCCGCTTCCCAAATACCACCGAAGTGAGGCGATTTTGGGGGTATAAAATGCCAAGTAATGTCTTCATTGGCATTAAAGTTTATTATTTCGTTCTTTGAAGAACTTAAAAAATCTGTCAGACGACTTAGCTCTCCTCGTGCACCTACAAAATTGGTGCCGTTGTCCGAGTGTATATGAGAGGGTTTTCCCCGACGAGAACAAAATTGTCTTAAATAGGCTCTAAAGTTTTCAGTAGTGAGGTCACTCACCAATTCCAAATGCATTGCCTTAGTTGTAAAACATACAAATAGACATATATAAGATTTAACTAATTTACACCCAGGACCTTTTTTATTTTTGATCAAAATCGGACCTGCATAATCAACTCCTGTGACATTGAATGGACTTGCGACTGTCACCCGTTGTGCCGGTAAATCGGCCATTCTTGGAGTGATATGGGTTGGTTTAAATCGAAAACAGGTGATACAGTTACGAATAACCTTTTTTGTAGCATTGATGCCTGACGTTGGCCAGTAGTTTTGACGTACTGTAGCCAATATTAATTGCGGTGGAGCGTGATGTAATTGTACATGGTAATGCTCGATGATTAATGTTGACAAAGGATGTCTTCCATTTAATAAATAAGGATGTTTGGTCTCATATTGTAATTGAGAACATTTTAAACGTCCTCCAACCCTCAAATAACCGTCATCATCTAAGAAGGGTGATAGTATTAATATTCCACTTTTAGCTTTCACTGGTACGTTTGATTTGAGCCGTTTGATTTCTTCGTGATAACTAGTATTTTGTGCTACTTTTATTAGAGCTTTCATAGCCGAAGCCATCTCATTAGCGGTTATTGGACCTGTAAGTTTGTCATGACGAAATCTAACGTTGTTAATAAATCGCTGACTCTCTCTCTCTCAGATTCCTTCGTCCTACGAAAGGACATAGTGACATTTTTTCAAATGTTCTCTAGGCAAATTACACCTCGGTGGTTTGCCGTTGCCTTCCGAGTGGAGACGGTCAGAATAATATTCTTACTTTACCCAGAGTCGAACTGGGTTTTCTGTATTAGCAGTCTGTGCGCTTAATCGCTATGCTAACGACCGTCTCAAATCGCTGACAGGTAGCTATAATTCGCTGTAATTTATTCAGATTGGAATACTTAGTAAATATGTCCCACGATGAATCACTTGAAATAGAAAATAGTTGCGCTGTTGCTTTTAATTCAGGTAGATCTGAAGGTTTTAAGTTCATGTCTGCGACAGGCCATTGTGATTCAGATTGTGTTAGAAACTCAGGGCCGTGCCACCATAAATTTAATTTTGTCAATTTGATTGGGAGAACTCCTCTTGATGCAATGTCTGCCGGGTTCTCTTTTGTATTTACGTAGTTCCAATTAGAATTAGTGGTGAGAGCTTGTATTTTGGCGACTCGATTTGCTACAAAAACTTGAAGTACTTGTGGTTCTGTCTTTATCCAACATAATGTAACTTGTGAATCGGACCACACATAAGTTGGAACTGAAATTTCCAATGATTTTATAACATGGTCTAGCAATTGTGCTCCCAATAGCGCTGCGCACAGCTCTAATCGTGGAACTGTTATTGGTTTTATCGGTGCCACCTTCGTTTTGGAGCACAGTAAATTGATTGTAAACTCTCCATTTGACTTCTGACCTCTAAGATAGATGCACGACGCATACGCATCTTTCGAAGCATCGCAAAAGCAATGGATGTCGTATAAACTTGCATTCGACCCTAAAGCATGGCGTGGAATTTGCAATTCATTCAGACTGGTCAGTTCTAGTCTGAATTGGTTCCATTGTAGTACCAATTCATCTGGTACAGATTCATCCCATGATAATTTAAGATACCATAATTTTTGAATTAAAATCTTTGTTAAAATAATACACGGGCTGACTAGTCCTAATGGATCGTACAATTGTGCAATGTTACCTAGAATTTTACGTTTTGTTATTGGTTCCGTTATGCTGAATGGCTTAATATTGAAAGTTAAAATATCTGCTTGGCTAACCCACTGTATACCTAAAATCTTGGAACTTTCGTGTTCTCCTAATGCAAGAATCCCATTCGAGATATTACCAGGATCTATATTGTTCAAGGCATCAGGATTATTCGATATCCACTTTCGTAAAATAAAACCACCCGATTGCAGTATATTTTCCACTTCCTTGCAGGTACTTTGTAATTGTTCGATAGAATCAGCTCCTGTTAACATATCGTCGACGTAGAAGTCGGAGAATATGACGTGTGAAGCAGATGGAAACCCTCGTTCGTTATCTTGTGCCAATTGTTTCAGACATTTGATTGCGAGGTACGGAGATGAGGTCATGCCGTATGTGACAGTGTTCAACTGAAAAATCGAAAATTCTTGCGATGGATTGTCTCGCCATATGATTCGCTGCAACGGTTTATGTTCGTCGTGCATAAGAATTTGTCGATACATCTTGGTTACATCGGATGATACTACAAACGTGTGTTTTCTAAATCTGAGTAATATCGCATGTATGTCATTTTGCACTTTTGGACCAACAAACTGAAGCTGATTTAACGACCATCCTGAAGATGTTACTGCTGATCCATCAAATACTACTCGTAATTTTGTTGTCAGGTGATCTTCCTTTTGTACACCATGGTGAGGTAAATAATAAGATGTTACACCGGTAGTGGTTTCTGCAGGATTAATTGTACTCATATGACCTAAAAAAACATACTCTGTAATAAAATCTTTATAAATTGTTTTAAATTGGGGATTGCTTTTAAATTTCCTTTCTAAAGCAATAAAACGTTGCTTGGCATTGTCTATAGATTCTCCTAGTAAATCGGCTGAATGTTTTAGAGGAATTTTAACAACGAATTTGCCATCTTGATCGCGTGAAGTATCTCTTTGAAATAATGTTTCGCACTCGGCTTCTTCATCTGTCATTAAAGGATTGTTACTGGGAACTTCTTCGATTTGCCAAAATTGTTTTAATTGTTCATCTTCTTGTGTATAGCTTGCTTGTATTAAATTGCATTTTAATTGTTCGACGTACATAGGAGCATTACCTGCTATTACCCAACCTAGTTTAGTGTTTTGAAGTATTGGTAAGTGTTCAATATTGCACCCTTTTTATATTTATATTTGTTCAATATTTGTATCCTTATAATCTTTGCATTTAAATTTATACTTCATATAACATTTCAAATTTGCCACAGTTTTTATATACGGTGCGCAGGGTTTTCGCGTTGCTCTTGTTTAGAGGCACGCGTATTTAGTAGGCTTTACAGCCAGTACACCACGAAAGCTCGACAAGTACCATACGAAAGCTCAACGAGTACACTACGAACGTTCGACAAGTACAGTGCTCCTTTCTTGCATAGGAAAGTAAAACAAATCATGTATTTTAAGCAATAAAATCATTAACAACAGTGACTAATGGTTTTCATTCATTTACAACAACAAATAATTGACCTAGTTCGTCGTTCAAAGTATAAGTTTTAAAATTTATACACACCGGTAGCACCGAGTCATCTTTTCGATATCCAACAATCAAAGGAGAACCTCGTGCCTACCAGTAAGCCTTTGCCCATGTTTATTTTCCCGTCGATAATTAAATCCCAGAATAGACCAGAGCCAATTAGCATGTCAACTGGCTTTGGTTCCAGAAAGTTATCGTCTGACAGCTGGATGCCATCAGGAATCTTTAATGGTACTTTTATTGGGTACATCGACACATTTCCTGAAATTATGGGAATGATGTGGCACGATATCATTGTATTGTAATTGCTGATTGGTGAAGTGATCTTTACCTTGCATTTTTTTGTCAATGTTGACTCTATTTGATTGATTCCATAAATTGACAATTTAGAGTTCATTGTTGGTAATTGTAGTTTTTCACAAAAGTTTTCTGACATTAAATTTGCTTGTGCTCCACTGTCGAGCATCACCCGACACGGATGTTTGGTTCCATCAAATCCTCTTATGTGGACTATGGCAGTGGACAGCAATACTTGAGTGTGCATACTTTCTGGGAAAACGGTTAAGTTCGTTGCAGTTTCCACTGGTGGAATCGTTGCTTCTGGATTGCTGATACTTTGGTTTTTATGTAATAAACTGTTATGTTTCTTCTTGCAGATTTTGCAACAGCCCTTTTTACATTGGTCCGGTTTGTGACCAGTATGCAAGCAATTTAAACATAGTTGTAATGTCTTGACCTTTTCGATTCGGGATTCTACTGTTAATAGCAGAAACTCGGGGCAAATGTAAATTAAATGGGAACCCTTGCAATAATTGCATTTGTAATTATTGGAGTCCGCTGTAGTAACATGACACTGAGAGCTATTTCTTCGTCCACTAAAACTTGTTTGTTCCTTATAGTTTTTATTGTACTTTATTTCCATGGTTTCTAACAATTCCGCTCTACCTAGTAAAAAGGTTTCTAAATCGTTCAGTGTTGGTAGCTTATTTAATTCCCTTTGTTCTTCCCATTCTTTAATTGTATTTTTATCTAATTTTGTTACTATTAAATAAATTATAAGTGTATCCCAATGTTGAACAGGTTGTTCTAATGTTTCGAGGGATTTCGCGGCCTTTCTAGCTACCTTTCCCCACAGCGTTAATTTTTATTTATTTATTTGTAAATTGTTACCTTGAAAATTAATTTAATATTGAAGTGGGTATAACAGACTGCTATGAATAGTGCGCGCAGAAAATGATAGATGGAGGGATCAACATTTTGAAAATGTAGGTCAAATTGATTGGTGAATTTTTAAATTGCCGGGTCCAAAAAGCCAATAATAATGAAGCACAAAGTCAAAAAACGAGGAGCAAGCAAATTTTACAATTTGGAAAACGGAACGAGGCAGTAGCTGGCTCAACTCCGTAAGAGAGAGGCGAAGTAATTTGAGTGTTGCAAATTAATTTAAAATTTGCGAATTAATTGCAAATAGAGCGAAGTGAAGAATTGTATTATTGATAATTTTACCGAGCAATGGTAAATAGTGTGAGAATTATTGCTGATTTAATAATTAAAAATATGAATTTGAAGATTACTTGGAAGTTACATGGTTATTTCGAGGCGTTTGATCCACCATTTCGAAATTTTGATACCCTCTGGACAAGCAACGGATTTAAACCACGTGGAAATTTGAGACGGTAAAACTGTTTAAATTTATTTATTCAACGCGACATTGAGTTCATTTATCTGTAATTAGAAAAAGTGCATTCTAAATTTTGAAGTAAAAACTTAATGATTAATTCACTTACCACGCCTGCCACAAAATTTTATGTTTTATTGTGACACAGTAATTAAATTTAAAACTGCACAGCAAAGTACCAAAATTTTAATTAATTTAACACCTGTGATTAATAATATTTGTCCACTCACAATTGATAAAACATTTGTTAAACTTGTGCTACATGTGCGTGATGCGCAGTGAGGTTAAGATACGACGGACTGAATGCAGGTACCAACCGCGAGATTTGAATCTAAATTTAAAAACAACTCATTTATTTGTATAATTTTAATTATAAGTTTATTTTACTATTACAAACGCTATTTTCGTTCATAAGGAACTAGAAATTTTTTTATAGAAGTAAATGTGTACTTCTGGACGAAAATCGTTTAACTTTAGCTTCAAATTACAATTTTGTTGGTTTACATGGGGATGATCTGTTTTCAGTTTATAAAAGTTTTATATTGGAATTTCATTTGTTTAATTAAAATTTATTCTTTAAAGGGTAGTTCACACTACATGATTTATTATATGACTTAGTCATAAGAAAAGTCATGGCTAAAATCATACCATCACAACAGCCAATCATAAAAGCCATAACTTCTATAATATCAAAAATCATATAGTGTGAACGTAAAAAAATCCCTCATATGAGAAGTCATGTGACAAGTCATATGATAAATCATGTAGTGTGAACTACCCTTAACTGTACACCGAATTTTGAGTGAGGAAACTATTTTTTTTTTTGCCTTGAACCGACTAACTGAGGAGTCTCTTTGCTGCTCCGAACAACCTGAGCTCCGGTCTTTTGAGTTGTTTGTTCGAACAGAACACGACAATATATCTGTGGCTTGGAACTGAAAGGGCCAATGTCATAAAATGCACTTTTGAGATAAATGACACACCACGCGACAAGTTTTTTGCCGCTTAGAGAAGTTTACATAGAATCAAATGGGAGCCCGCACACTTAGGCGATGCGACATCACACCACGCGACAGTTTTGTGGAGTCAGCACACTTAGGCGATGCGATTAGGGCTGGGCGATTGTTAGATTTAACAATCGATAATCGATTGTGTAAAAACAATCGATTATATCGATTAATCGGTTAATCGATTAATCGAAAACAATCGATTAATCGAAAACAATCGATTAATTGTCATGCGCATGCGCATATTAAAATCCATAACGTGAATTCGAAACTGCGCATGCGTCTGATAGTTGCAAATGGTTTTAAACTGCTGAAAGAACAGAGCTTATAAAAAACTTCCAGGTCTAAGAGAAAGGGAGAGTTACATAAAATGTGACTAACAATTTATAAGTATGACTAGGAGGGGGGGGGAAATTTATAAGAAAATTATGCTAGAATTTCTTTTTTGCTCACATTTAATTGTGCGCTAAGCGGTTGAAAAATAATGGGGTCTTTGTTTTGTGATCATCTGCCACAATGGAGGTAGAGGGGATAAAAAAAGCTTGCCCCATCCCCCCATGGGCACGTTCCATAATATAATAATAATAAGGTATGCTATTGCGCAGGTTATGTAGTATCCACGTGACGTCATGCGCAACAATTATCAAAATGCAATTTATATGTATAATATCATTGGTTCAAAATATGATTACGCGCAGAATTTTACTTACCACGTGACGTCATGCGCAATAATTACCAAAGTGGAACTCGCATCTGTCATACATTATTTATTTTACTATATCATGAGCACGGTCCTGCTAGAGGTAGACGATTGTTAAAATTAACAATCGGAAAACAATTAATTATTTTGAATTGAAAATAATCGAACAATCGATTATTCTGATTGATTAATCTATTGTTCGATTTTTACTCCTTCGGCTTTTTTTTACCAAAACTATATCTAATTACTTTCTTGCGTACTACTCCATATTGGTTCCATATGACATAAATAAACAATAGATTAATCAAAAACAATCGAACAATCGAAAAAAAATCTGATTAATCTATTATTCAATTTTTTACATTTCGGTTTTTTTTATTAAAATTACTTTGAAAAACATTTTGCGTACTACTTCATATTCGTTTTATATAACATAAATAAACAATCGCTTAGTCAAAAACAACCGATTAATCGAAAATAATCGAACAATTAAAATTCATCGAAGAATCGATTAATCGCACACAATCGAAAATAATCGAAAACAATCGATTGATCGAACAATCGATTAATCGAACAATCGATTAATCGGTTAATCGAAAACAATCGATTAATCGAAAAATCGATTATTTTCGATTAATATTAATCGATTAATATTAATTTCCAGCCCTAGATGCGATACCACACCACGCGACAGTTTTTGTTTCACAGACAGTTTCTGTGCTTATCTGACGCGTCGACAAATTATGCACTTTTATTGAAAAGCCTCGAAAATTAATGTTTTAAAAGATTGAAACCACTTTACTAATAGAAACATGAAAAATTCATTTTTTCATCTCATTCTCTTTCTAATATTATATGTATGTGTATATTTCAGAACAAAATATAATTATTTCACATATAAAAATCAATTGCAATGTTGTTAAATTTGAAACATGCACATTTTCCATTTGTTATTGTTACTAACATAGTAAAAAAGTTTTTGCCAATATGGGTTACTGTAGCGGCCGTCTTCCTTTTCTAAGGGTCAGTTGTATAAAAGAGGATCATCCTTGACCATGGATCAAGCTTCAATTTAAACCAATAGAAAACTTAAAATAAAATTTTAACTGTACTGATTGGTTTAAATTGGAGCTTGATCCATGGTCAAGGATGATCCTCTTTTATACAACTGGCCCTAAGTGGACTGTATAATTAACTTTAAATAACTACTGCACATACATAAACTTTACTTTTATTCTTTGATAACTCATACAAAAACTAAACTAAACTTTACATGCTTGCTACCAAGGTATATAGATTACAAGGTATGATCTATATGTGAACGAAAACTCGTCTTGTACTGCGCATAGTCACGTAGCGTCCGCCATATTGAATTATTAAAATTTTAGATTAATTGACTAGATGGCGCATAATTATATCTTTTAATCTATATACTTTGATTGGTCCAGGTAACTATTAAACGTCAAGGTAGATGTCTCTACTGTCTATTTCAGTCACCAGCCGTCCGCCATATTAAATATTTTGACGTTTACAGATGCGCAGTATCATACCTTGTAAATTTATCTACCTTGGCTTGCTACCATCTCAATCCACCGCCCTCTCTCGGCAGGCCGGCGAAGCTCAACCGCCAAATTCAAAAAATTTACAAATTTGCGGCTTTGGCCGAAACATGGCGCCCTCCTTGAAAGGATCCGCTTTCAAAACAAACTTTCTATAGAAAACAACATAAACACATTTCTAACCTAAAAAATACATTGTCTTTTCAAAATCTAACTAATAACTAATTAAATAAACACAATATGGAATAAAACTTTGATTGCTATCTAGTCTTTAAGCAACTTTAATTGACCTAACAATCGGTCGCAACTGGTAAAACACATACTTTTACCACTGGTCTTCTTATGCACCCACTCTTGGTCTTTATTTCAACATCACGCACTACTCCATCACTACCGGGATAAAGCTTTTGCACTCGTCCTATTTCCCATTTCAGCGGAGGCAATCCATCTTCTTTCACAACGACCATCACGCCGACGTTTAAAAGCTCGGGCTACCGTTGGCGCCATTTACACCTCGTTTGAAGCTCGGCCACATATTCCTTTGTCCACCGACTCCAAAACCATTGCTTCATTTGCTGCAACATCTTGAATCTCTTTATAGAACCGATTTTTACCTCCTCCAGTCGTGGTTCCACAACGCCGGTAACTGCTTGACCAATCAAGAAGTGCCCTGGGGTCAGGGGATTAGGATCAGAATTTAAAGGATGGAGTGGACGGGAGTTCAAACAAGCTTCTATCTGCGCCAAAATTGTGGCAAATTCCTCAAATGTCAATTTTGTGTCTTTAATCACACGGAAAAAATTATGCTTAAAGCTCTTTACGCCCGCTTTCCAAATCCCACCCCAATGAGGCGCGCGAGGGGGAATAAAATGCCATTCAAATGCTCAAAAGGCGCTTGACCTTCAACAGCGCCTTGCAATTTGTAAATTTCTCGTTTAGCGCCCACGAAGTTGGTGCCATTGTCGGAATAAAGATTAGCACAATTGCCGCGTCGCGAAACAAATCGATGTAAAGCGGCCATAAATGCATCACTAGTAAGTTCGCTTACCAATTCTAAATGTATTGCTTTGGAAGCTAAGCATACAAACAAACAGACGTAACACTTCGTGATGTTATATTTTTTACCCTTTCTGTCTTTCAGTTGGAACGGTCCTGCAAAATCCACCCCGCTATTTAAAAACGGTCGCGACGGAGTTACCCGTACCCTTGGCAAATCTGCCATAATGTAACCAATTGTTTGCGGCTTTGCCCTAAAACGCGTTACACAATTACGAATGACCTTTCTGATCAAACCACGTCCCGCTATAATCCAGACTCGTTCCCGCATGGACGCCAAAACCGTGGAAGGTCCTGCGTGCATTAACCTTTCATGCTCAAACCTAACTAACAATGTCGCTAAATGCTGTTTGGCATCTAACAATGCGGGATGTTTTTTAGCGAACTCGTAGTCCGATCGTTTCAATCTACCACCTACGCGTATTATCGAATCCGCGTCTAAAAATGGATCTAACGCAAGAAGTTTGTTGTTCTTTTTTAGAACCTTATTGTTTTTTAAATCTCGTTACTCCGCGCTAAAACCTTGACGTTGTGCAATTTTGATTATTGTAATAAACGCTTCTTCTAATTCACTCGGGGTTATATTGCCCGTAGGCGACTTCCGAGGCATCTGAGAACCCATGTAATTCAACACGCTGAGGGCTGTTGCAAACGACGTGTCGTCTTATCGCAATGTCATTGATCATAGGCAACTGTTCTTTAAAGTTCTCATAGCCCTTTTTAATCTCGGATGGTACAGGGTCGTCTCATTGTAAGTCATGTTGCCACAACCGCTGTAGCATCAACTTGGGTGTTATGACGATTGGACCGAGTAATCCCAACGGGTCGAATACTTGAGCCACGGCGGAAAGCAATTCGCGTCTCGATAGCTCACCCCGGGCTTCCTTTAGCTTTACGTTATAACGAAATTCGTCGCTATTCGCGTACCATGATAACCCTAGTGTTTTTGTCTCCCCTTTTTTGCCAATATTTAAAACCACATCGGGAACGTGATCTCGAATATTTTCTAATACCCTTGAGTCATTAGAACTCCATTTATTTAGTTGAAAACAACCTTCATTCAAAATCTCAAAAATATCTTGTTGTATTCGCATCACCTGCTCGCTTGAATCACCGCCCGTGAGCAGGTCGTCCATGTAAAAATCATTTTTTATGATTGCGCTGGCCGACGGTTTTTCTACTTGACTTTCATTTGCCAGTTCGACCATGCATCTTACTGCTAGGAACGACGCTGCGGCCGTGCCATATGTTACCGTGTTTAGCTGAAAACATTCAACTTCCTTAGTTCTTTTATTTCTCCATAGAATCCGCTGCAGTGGCCGCTGCCTCTCCTCAATTAATATCTGACTATACATTTTCGTCACGTCTGCTGTCAGAACGACACGGTGTTTTCTAAACCGTAGAATTATTGAACACAAATCTTGTTGGAGGGTTGTCCCGGTTACTTGAAGATCGTTTAATGAGATGCCGCTGGTGGTTTTTGCTGACGCATCGAACACCACGCGAAGCTTCGTTGTTAAGCTATCTTGCCGCACCACGCATTGGTGAGGTAAGTAGTAAGCCCCGGCATCTTGTGGAGCATCTATCTTCGTCGAATGCCCTAGTTCTTCATACTCTTCTATAAACTTCGCGTAATCCGCTTTTAATTCTGGATTTCGTTCCAGCCTTTTTTCTATTTGCAGGAGTCTCTTCATTGCGACTTGTTTTGACTCTCCTAACTTATTCACATCGTCTCTCAACGGGTATTTTACCACAAATCGGCCATTTTCCGTAAGAGTTGTTGTCGTGGTGAAGCTTTCTTCACATAATTTTTCGTCAGGAGATTGCACTTGGTGGTCCGAACATGACTCTACTTCCCAGAATTTAGCGAGCTGTTCACCTAGTGAGCGGTCTTCTACTAAACCGCAATAAACGGAGCTTGTTTTTTGATTCTTTATGGGCACCCGCCCGGCCACTACCCATCCCAATTCGGTATCTTGCAACACGGGCTTGTTTTTCCCCAATTCTATTTGTCTCGCTCTGACAAGATGCCAAAATTTCTCGGCTCCAATTAAAATGTCGATTTTTCCCACTTCACCAAATGTGCTGTCGGCCAACCGTATGCTTCTAGGGATCTTAAGGTTTTCTTTATCAACCGGTATGCCTGGAATGTTTCCACCGATGTTAGGAACAACTAAACAAGACATATTTGTTTCATAGAAGCCGCTTGTTGCTTTTACCTTAACGCTCGTTTGATGTTTTACGCTGGTGCCTGCTTGATTTAATCCGGTCACCGTAAACTCGATTCTCGTGGTCGGTAATCCTAATTTTTCTACTAAGCCTTCTGTTATGAAGTGGGACTGTGAGCCCGAATCGAGAAGGGCGCGCGCCTTGTGCGCATGCCCGTCTTTGGCCACGACATCGACAACGGCCGTTGATAATAGAACCTGTGAAAGCCCACTGAATGTGGTGCACATCACGGTTGTGGAGGCGCTCGGAGCTTCCACCTCCGCTGTGGTCATATGCTCGCCTTCTGCACTCTTTTCGCGCTCGACGTTATGCAACAACGTATTGTGCTTACCTCTACATTTAAAACAACCTCTTGATTTACAATTCGTGGATCTGTGGCCCTTTTTTAGACAATTTACGCACAGGTTTAATTCCCGAACTCGCGCGTATCTTTCTGATGTTTTTAATTTCAGGAATGCTTCGCAATTATACAGTGCGTGCTTGTCATTGCAATGAAAGCATTTAAACTCGTAGGTGGTTACAAAACTTACGCTGCTTTTGATAGGCTTCTGACCTGAAGCGTTTGACTGTAAGTTTTCCAAAACGTGGGCGTTTTCCGCCCTCTCTCGGCAGGCCGGCGAAGCTCAACCGCCAAATTCAAAAAATTTACAAATTTGGGGCTTTGGCCGAAACAGTTACATTTTTTTGATGTGCGTACCTCTGAAAATTAATTCGAAGCTAAGTCCTGACTGGTATCACCCGCGAAAGATCAGCGAGAGAAAGGTTTGGTAGACTAGGGCATTTGTTGCAAAATAAAAGCACGCGACAAACGTCGCTCGAATGCCTCTCAGACGATTCGAGCGATGCAGTGTCGCGTCGCCTAAGTGTGCGGGCTCCCATTTGATTCTATGTAAACTTCTCTAAGCGGCAAAAAACTTGTCGCGTGGTGTGGTGTAGCGTCGCCTAAGTGTGCGGACTCCCATTTGATTCTATGTAAACTTCTCTAAGGTGGCAAAAAATTTTTCGCGTGGTGTGGTGTCGCGTCGCCTAAGTGTGCTTAAAGCTTAAAGGTTTTACTAAAAAATTTTTTATTTGTAACTGCTTCAAAGTAAAAGTTGCGTTCATCAACTTTTTGGCCTTAGTTAGACTATATGTACAGATATTTATTGGATAATTTGTGTTTCAAAGGGCTAATGTCTACTTTGACCTTTTTAGCACCAATAGTTTTTAATATATCTGTAAGATATTGACTGCTAAATTATTCGTTAGACCTACTATAACTTAAGTTTTAAATTGGCCATTTTGCCATAAACAAGTTCACAATAAGAGACTTGATGCAATATCTAACTCAAAACAGCCAAAAAGTGACATTGGCCCTTTCAGTTCCAAGCCACAGATATATATTGACATGGACCGTGGTAATTGCCCATTTTAAGAATTTCCACAATTGAAAGTTAATTTGATATTTTCTTGAATTTGAGTTATTTGAATTTTACTTGGATGGATTTCAGGTGATTTGTAGTCATTTGTTATACCTCTTGTTTGGTATCATGAAAACGGGATTTTTACAGGTGGAGTATTGTTCCGGAAACCTGAAATGAGTTAAATTAATCAGATATGATTACGTTTTGTTTAATTAAATTTTTTTTGTATTGTTAATTTGCTTACTTTTTTTTAATAACAAAGTGAATATGTGCGAAGAGACCTGTAATCTCGTGTTTAGTGTAAATAAAACTAGATGGTGTTGGAAGCGATTCAAATTTGAATTAAAATTGGTGACATTTGATTTTTTTTGGAAGATTTTCAAATTTGCCTGGCTGTAATGACCAATCGGCATTAGCCACGATTTCCAAAAACCTGAAAAGGGAAGGAATTGAAAATTTTGTATGCGATTAAGGATTACTGACTTAGAGGCGAACGAGTAAAGTTGTGATTTTCGAGAGGATAAAAATTTCTCGATAAGTTGTGAAATGTTGAAATTTTTGAAAATAAGTTGTAAATTATAATTACAATTATGATTAGTGAAGTGTCAGTATGATGAGTATGGTGATTTCTAGAAGATTTAGTTCTGGAATATGAAATTATGGATATTTTTACCTAATAAACTGGAAGGGTGGCCGTCCATTTTGTGGAATTTCATCACGTTTTATTTTCTCATAACAGCATTTTATGGAGTCATCGAATGGTAATTAGAATTTGAATTCTTTTATTTTGCGCTATTTCAACATTATTTTATCTGGAAAATGAAATTCATGAATTTTAAAGTTCGAGGTTATGCACTTGGCACATTTTTTTCAAACCTGGAGACTTCGTTTATAACAAATTAATTTCACTAGTACACAAATTTTAAAGCACCGCTACAACTATTTTAATTATTGGATTAATTTGTTTGTGGTTGAAAATAACTTTATTTCAATGATTGGAATCATAACTTGTATTATGTGTCACATCAAACTTTATTTGCTACCAGTGGTTGCATTCAACTGTGTATTACGCGTTCAATTACAGGCCGGCGCGAATTTTTAAATAAGACAATTAATTTATGCGTATTATTTTTTTATTTTCAGCTTGTACAATCATTACAACGTTCGATTTATTTACAAGTTATAGTAATAATTTTGACATAGTAAATGTGTGAACTTGTAGATGGGCCACGTCAATATCTGGTTTATTCAATTGTTGAATTAGATTTAACGACAAAATTCCGTTTTTTGCTTGTAATCAAGACTTTAATAATTACCAACATTCGTCTAATTAAATTTTTATTAATACCCTGCATAACTTTGTTTTATTTAATTGTGGAAATTTTTTGAGATCTCTATTGAACTCACTCCCTGGGCGAGACTCGCATTGCAAACTCCGACAATAACAGCACGGACCTTAAAGAGTTGTTTGTCAGAATACGACAATATATATGGGGCATTCCACACCAAATCGACCACTTTTGAGCCAGACCCCTTTTGATTTTCCTGAAATATTTACATATTATACTATCCCACCAAAAACAGTTTAGTGAATTTTTTTTTAAATTTTTTACTCAACCCAAGAAAAGTTTCGAAGTTTTAGAAAAACTGATGTTTTTTTCTTCAAACGATCATAACTATTTCAAAAATTGACTCATCGGAACGTTTTTTTTTGTTTTTTTTGTCTTTAAACGTACTTTTCAGGAAAAATATAAAAAAAATATTCAAACTTGGATTCTACAAAATTTTTCATTTTTTCGGAAATAATCATTGATTTTTCAAATTTCGCCACTTTTGATTTTTTGATTTAAAAAAAAACTCTGATTTATTCCGCGTATAACAACGCAAACCCCATAATTGGCCGACATTTATTTCTATTTATTTTGTTTAATTGAAAAATATTTTTGCGTAAAAATAAAACAAAATATTTTTTAATTAAACAAAAAGAATAGAACGAAATGTCTGCCCATTATGGGATTTGCGTTGTTATAGGCGAAATAAATCAGAGTTTTTTTTTAAATAAAAAAATCAAAACTGGAAAAATTTGAAAAATCAATGATTATTTCCGAAAAAATACAAGTTTGAACATTTTTCTTATGTCTTTTTCTGAAAAGTACGTTTAAAGATAAAAAAAAAAAAAAAAAGGTTCTGATTAGTCAATTTTTGAAATAGTTATGACTTTTTTAGAAAAATTGATGGTTTTTTTCTTGAAACGATCATAACTATTTCAATAATTGACTAATCGGAACGTTTTTTCTTTTTTGTTCTTTTTGTCTTTAAACGTACTTTTCAGGAAAAAAACAAAAAAAATATTCAAACTTGTATTCTATAAAATTTTTCATTTTTTCGGAAATAATCATTGATTTTTCAAATTTTTCCAGTTTTGATTTTTTATTTAAAAAAAACTCTGATTTATTCCGCGTATAACAACGCAAACCCCATAATGGGCCGACATTTCTTTCTATTCTTTTTGTTTAATTAAAAAATATTTTGTTTTATTTTTACACAAAAATCCTTTTGTTTTAGGTAAATGCCCTTTCTGATATCAAGCAAAAAATTTTTTTAATTGTGTTTCGGGTTTTTTAAATTAAACGCTCCCTTTTTTACTCTTGCAACATGACAATATCTTAATAGGACAAAGAGAAATTAAAGAAATTTTGCTTATTAATATGATAAATTGACAAAATAGCCTTTTTTTCCAAAACATCAATTGCGTCAGAAAACTTATACGTCTGTCTCCACTTGTTTTGATGGACAACCGCACTATGGTTGCGTTCATAAATTCGGAAAAATCAAGAAAAAAAAGTTGAGATCTGAAAATTTGGTTTATTGGATGTATTCTAGTTACAGATTTAAATACAAATTATGTCATTTTTTGACTTCGTCATTTTCACTAGAATGACCCTAAAACCTAACAATAAATAATCTATACATTTGAGGACCATAAAAACACTTAGTGCTTACATTTTTAAAAAACCCAAATTTTTACATGAAATATATTAACAACATTTAATTGGGTGGCGCCCATCGCAGAAGTTTTTTTTGCAAAAATTTTATTGTGGATCCGAGATTTGACGTAGTTGCGTACTGTACTAATTAAAGATATCCTCAGGCCAGGCCGGTCCAACTCAGAAAAGTGTGCTACTAGGAAGGGGCGCATCTCTCTTTTTCTTTCGGCAAATTTAAGCCAAAAAAGGCCCTAAATGTAATGCTGCTCTCGTGTTAATTCGTAAAACGTAAGTAAATCCACAGGGCGGATAACAGAATGGTCGCTACGATCGGTATTCGTACAGAAATTGGAAAATTTAAAATCGATTATTAGCTAAACTAAATAATATTTAATACAATAGTCAAGAAGAAGGTTTTTTGACGGTGTGAGCTTTTAAAAAGTGTATTTTTAAATATGTTTTTCGTGCACATTTATAACCACATATCTCACAATGAAAGGGTTTCTCGCCCGTGTGAGTTTTTAAATGTACTTTTAAAGATGGTTTTAGGGCACACTTATAATCACAGAGCTCACAAGAAAACGGTTTCTCGCCTGTGTGAGTTTTTAAATGATTCCTTAAGGTTGATTTTACACCACATTTATAGTCACAAAACTCACACGAGAACGGCCTTTCGCCTGTGTGAGTTTTAAAATGATCTAATAAAGTTGATTTTCGAGCAGATTTATAGTCACAAATCTCACAATGAAACGGTTTCGCGCCTGAGTGAGTTTTCAAATGATTTTTCAAAGTTGCTTTATGGGCACAGTTATAGTCGCAAATAAAACAAACGAACGGTTTCTCAGTCGAGTGAGTTTTTAAATGTTTATATAAATTCGACTTGTATGCACTTTTATAGTCACAATTTTGACACGCAAACGGTTTCAGATTTAGATCTTCCTTACAATTTGACTTGGATGCACATTTATAGTCACCGATCTCACAAGGAAACAATTTCGTGTGAGTTTGTAAATGATCTGTTAAAGATGATCTTTGAGCACATTTATAGTCACAAAGCTCACAAAAAAACGGTTTCTCTCCTGTGTGGATTTTTAAATGATCTTTTAAACGTGATTTTTGTGCACACTTGTAGTTGCAACTCTCACAAGCGAATGGTTTTTCACCTGTGTGAGTTCTAAAATGTCTTTGTAAATGGGATTTATATGCACATTTAAAATCACAAATTTCACAATGTAACGATTTCGCTATAATACGAGTAATTTTTGGGGGTTTCTCCTTTATTAATACTTCTCCATCAATCTCTTCCTCCTTAATATCTATTAAATGATGTAAACTTTCTAAATTAAATTTCGTATCTTCCGATTCCTCTGTTTTAACTTCGACTTTACAACTTGAATTATACGGATTTTCAAAAATATTGCTAATGTTTTCCATAATTCCTTAAGTCTTTAGCATACGCTATAATTTTGTAAACTCATTAGCACTAGAAAATACTTTGACAAGTGACAGCACCAACCAAAATTTTAAAATGGCGACTTTAGCTCACTGCCTTCTGTACTTACAAGCCGTGAACATATTGGACCAAGGTATATAGATTACAAGGTATGATCTATATGTGAACGAAAACTCGTCTTGTACTGCGCATAGTCACGTAGCGTCCGCCATATTGAATTATTAAAATTTTAGATTAATTGACTAGATGGCGCATAATTATATCTTTTAATCTATATACTTTGATTGGTCCAGGTAACTATTAAACGTCAAGGTAGATGTCTCTACTGTCTATTTCAGTCACCAGCCGTCCGCCATATTAAATATTTTGACGTTTACAGATGCGCAGTATCATACCTTGTAAATTTATCTACCTTGATATTGGACTATCCTAATCGCCTTATTTTTTTTTGTAAATGTAGCATATCCAGAATTCGGTACTGCGGGGGGAAGAGGTTACGTAACCGTTAGTATACCGTTAAGATACGGTTACTTACCACCTTAAGCTGATGTAGTATCAACCTGATGGAATATCAAAAAAATATATACTGACAAGCAATAGAATTATAAGTGAGTCAGCAGAACTGTAAAGTCTAGTTGTTAGTAATAGTAAGTGTGTTAATAAATGTTATTGTAAATGAATAGGTTGTGTTTTTGTGAATACTGGCGACGGGAAACGAAACAAACCCAGTGGAACACGTGATAAAAATTGGAAAATTCAACGTAAATGCCAAAGGAAGCAAAAACGTAAACGAAGGTTATATCGAAAATAGTGAAGTAGTCAAAGCCCCAAAAAAAGTCAGAAACAGGTAAAAATAGTAAAAATTGAAGAATTTGACAAAAATAGCGAAGATTTTAAATCGTGGGTTTTTACGGAGTTATTTTTTGGTAAACGAAGTCAAGGCAGAAGTACGAGCACCACATGCATACATGCATTAATTACATGCATATAGGAGCAAAAGGTTATAAAGTTTTAAAGAATGCCCTATACCCGGACCAGACCGATGGAAAAAATTATTCTGATTTAATAAAAGTTTTAAATTGCGATTGGTTAAGGTAGCTGTGGCGCTGGCGTTTCATCTTGTTTGACATTTGCTACTTCTTGTTTCGAAAGTTGATCAGTGATGTGAAGAGCTTTTACTCGATCCATCGTAACCAAATAGTTTTTGAGATTTTAAGAAAAACATCATCAAAAACTATTTGGGTACAAACAAAAATAAAACTTGCACAAACAGGTACAAACGTAGTACAAACGATAGAGAATATTTTGAACGTGATCCTGTAAGTTTTACCCAGAATCTCGTTAATCTACTCATGCGCGTCAGTTTCTTTGATGTTTTTCTTGAAAATCTCAAAAACTATTTGGGTACAAACGAAAATGAAACTTGCACAAACAAGTACAAACCAAACACAAACGTTTTAGACTATTTTTGTATCAGGAATTGGAAATTTTAAAGAAATTTTGTTTTACCACGTGTTACTTAGAATCTCGAAAATCTCAAAAACTATTTGGGTACAAACGAAAATAAAACTTGCACAAACAAGCACAAACGTTTTACAAACGTTCTAGACTATTTTGAATCCAAAATTCAAAATTTAAAAAATTTCTATGTGTTTCCCCGTGCTAAAAGAATCTCGTTAAGCCACTCATGCGCGTCAGTTTGCATGATGTTTTTCTTAAAAATCTCAAAAACTATTTGGGTACAAACGAAAATAAAACTTGCACAAACAATCACAACAAAGTACAAACGATAAAGAGTATTTTGAACGTGATCCTGTAAGTTTTACCCAGAATCTCGTTAATCCCCTCATGCGCGTCAGTATCTTTGATGTTTTTCTTGAAAATCTAAAAAACTGTTTGGGTACAAACAAAAATGAAACTTGCACAAACAGTTACAAACGAAGTATAAACGATAAAAAATGTTTTGAACGTGATCCTGTAAGTTTTAACAAGAATCTCGTTAATCCACTCATGCGCGTCAGTTTCTTTGTTTTTCTTGAAAATCTCAAAAACTATTTGGGTACAAACGAAAATAAAACTTGCACAAACAATCACAAGCGAATTACAAACGTTCTAGACTATTTTGAATCCAAAATTCAAAATTTAAAAAAGCATGTCGCCAGCCGGGGGGGCCCCCCCCAGCGAAATTTTGAAATTTCTCAAAAACTATTTGTGTACAAACGAAAATAATGTTTGCACAAACAGGTACAAACGAAGCACAAACGATTTAGACTATTTTGGAGTCAAAATTTGAATAGGGGGGGGGGGGGCTGGTGACATGCACCTCCTTATATGGTGGTGTAAGCGCTGGACGAACTGCATAGTTGCGAAGAAAAATGTGTAAACATGTACTTAGTTCTGGCTGAATAAAAAATAGCGTTCTTACTGCGGTTTGAAGCTCGCACTGGCTTTACTTCTTGCACTTGTTTTTGTAACTCTTTGGCGAATTCCGATTGCAAAAATTTGATCTTCGCTTTGCAAAGAAATTGTCCTGGTTCAACCGAAACCAGTTCAACCGGAGCTGCTTGAATGTCTTCTTTGTGAGAGGTTCGGAAACCCAAGAAGATTATAGGTAATATACTGCACCAGTCCTTAGTTTTGTTAGCCATTATTGAAGATTTTACTGTACGGTGCCACCTTTCCACCATACCGTTTGCTTGTGGATAATATGCAGAAGTGTGAATATGCTTTATGCCTAATACCTTTTATAATTCTTTATATAGAGTCGATTCGAATTGGCGTCCTTGGTCTGTGGTAATTTGAAGGATGAGCCAATAAGGAAGCGTTTGCCAAATCATCTTTACACTGCTGAAATGCTTTGAGTGTTTTTTCGTTACAAACAATTTCGGTATTACCATTCTTTCTGTTTCCTGGAAGTAATTCTTGAAGAACTTTTTGATTCTCGACATCATGTGGAATAAAACGTCTATAAAAATTAATCATTGCTAGAAAGCGCTTTAATTTTTTCGTCCTGCTTGGCAAGGTGAAGTTGCTGATGCTTTGTATCTTTTCGGGGAGAGGTTGAATTCCATTGGCTGAAACTCGATGGCCAAAAAAATTCACTTTAGGTTCTCCGAACTTGCACTTTGCTATGTTTATCCGCAACCCGTAATCACGCAACCTTTTGAATACTGTTCGCAAATGTTCAAGATGCTCTTCCATGTTTACTGAGAAAATTATTAAATCGTCTATCGAGACTTGCTAAATCTTCCATGATGTAACGTTGGAATGTTTGAGCTGCGTTCCTTAAACCAAACGTCATGAACAAAAATTCAAAAAGTCGAAATGGTATGATAATTGCCGTCTTGAGTCAATAATTATTAAAAAGAGGACTTGCCCAAGGTGACTTATTTGATGGTCGACATATACCATTTTTTCTCATATAAGCAAACTCTTCTTTTGCAGTTTTTAATTTATTTGGAGTCAGTCGTCTCGGTTTGGCAGATACATCCAACGAATATACAGGATGGCCCTTTCAAAACGAAACAGACGGGATTGTGACCAGCAGAATTTTTTTTTTAAGAAATGCAAAAACGCGTCAATTTTATCATCGAGGGGGACAACTTTTGCGACCAATGTCACTTCCGCATTGTTTCATCCCTTCGCGTTGCGATGACAACCTCTAAAATGTTAGTAGGGATGATATGGCAAGTAACACCTCATTTGAAAGGTTTTGCTTCCCTGAATTCAGTTTTATAATTTTTTTTAAAGTTTTATCAATTATTCAACAAAAAAATTAAAGCTGCAAAAATGCGAAATAAATCCGATATTTCAAGACATTTAGGAGTAAAAAAAGAAAAACCGCTTGGACTGGTTGATTTTAATTTGAAGGGGGCTACTTTTACTGATATAGTGCTATTTATAAACATTGACAGTTCAACCCTTGAAGTGAAGGGTAAACCACCCTTACAGTCTTGAATGCAATGAGGAATTGAAACAATTAGTCTTTCATCATTTTATTTTCTGTAAGTATCAAAGCTAAAGTTTCAAAAACGCATTTTACTTTTCTGATAAAAAATAGACCCATTTTTTCATTCAAAATTCTAAGGGTGGTTTGCCCTTTACCTTAAAGGTTGAACTGTCAATGTTTATAAATAACAGCAAAAGTAGCGCCCTTAAAATTAAAATCAACCTGTCCAAGCGTTTTTCTTTTTTTTATTCTTCAATGTCTTGAAATATCGGATTTATTTCGCATTTTTGCAGCTTTAATTTTTTTGTTGAATAATTAATAAAACTTTAAAAAAATTATAGAACTGAATTCAGGAAAGCAAGACCTTTCAAATAAAGTGATACTTGCCATATCATCCCTATTAACATTTTAGGGATTGTCATCGCAACGCGAAGAGATGACACAATACGGGAGTGACCTTGGTCGCAAAAGTTGTCCCTCTCGATGATAAAATTGACGTGTTTTTGCGTTTCTTAAAAAAAAATTCTGCTGGCCACAATCACTGCACTTAATTTAAATTTGAATGTTTGCACTTTTCCACAAATATTTCACATTAATAAAACTGTAATATGCCAGTTAAAAATAAAAATGTTTTTTTTATTTGTGTATTTACGCTTTGAGAAAATGTTTATCGAATGGTTGCAGTAAGATTTGAACTTCAGTACCTTTTACTATCATTTAGTACTTTTTTAGTTTTCAAGAAGTTCTTTTTATTTTTTAACTGTGGCAACGCTGGATACAAAGCCAAACTTCTAATTAACGTATTCCCGAAATCTGCGTTGTAAGAGCTATCGGTTAATTAATTTGTGTTTACAGTATGGATAAGTTGATACCCTTGATCAAGTTGGAGAAATTAGAAGAAGCTATCGATGGTTTGCGAGCCTCTAGTGATGATCAAGAAATTACAACAGACGAAATGGAAGCCATGGATGCCAAATTAGAAGATTTGCACCACTCCATCGATATTAAAGAAGAAAACGATGCTAATTTAGAATATCAAGAGGATATCGATGAGGTAAACTATGAACTACATATATTAGTATTATTTGCCAAATGATGAAGATAAAGTTGTGATTACTAAAAAAATTCTAATCGCTAGGGGGGCAATTTTTGAGAAAGTAAAAATAATTTTTCGTTATTTTGGGAGTAAATAGGCATTTTTCGTATCTGTTTTTAAGGCTGTGTTCTCACTTAGAATGAAAATTCGATTTTAAATTGAAAATGGACTATTTGGTGTACAATAACAGTAGCTGACCAAAAACGTACAATAAAAAATAAAGTAATGTGTAAGCAAAATTGCGAATGCAAGAGATACGCATATTTAAGCGTTAATTTTATTTACAATTTTCTGACTTTATTTTTGAAAATAACGCGTTCAAATTTTTACAGTATGTCTAAAACGTTATTTTTAATATTATGTCGGAACCAAAATTTTTTAAAAATTTGTAAAAATTACTGTAAAAATTTTAACTCGATATTTTCAAAAATAAAGTCAGAAAATTGTAAATAAAAAAGTGGTTGCGACAGAACAGCCTTAAGTAGTAAAGATGCTCTTTTTGTCATTCTTTGTTCGGGTACTTTCGGGTTTGTTCGGGCGCTAATAATTGTTTTCTATTGGTGATTTATATTAGTCTATACCATAAGACCGGTCTGTTGCAAAAATTTTGCCGGATATTATTCCCAAAATAACGAAAAGTTTTTCATAATACCTACTCAGACTTCAGGGTTTTTTCACCCCTCGGCTATTGTTATTCCCCTTGCTTCGTGATGAATAACGACCCTTTACATCCTTGTGATATAAACTACTATTTAAAATCTCTTTTTTGCATTTTATTAGTGAGTTTTTACCAGTAATTAAAAAACAAAATATCAAGTGTTAGGTATCTGTAGAAGCGCAATAAAAATTTCTTTAAATTGATACGATTTCAATATAAATGCAATAAATACAAAATTAAACAACAGGTTAGATCCAGGTAGAGCACAGTTCATAATTTACGGTAATTCTAGGCCAGGCATGTTAAACACGCGGCCCGCCTACAAGTTCTCTGCTGCCCGCCAGCTCAACAAATTCAACCAAATTTTGAAGATTTGGTTCATGATAAACGTTGACAAGTTTTTTCAAAAAAATGATATGATTTATTTATGCAGTTTTATTAGCTAATGTTAGTTTAAAAAGACAGCTTTTTTTAATAGGTACTTATAGGGGAAATGTGCCTATGATGGACCCCTTAAGAAAGTATCATTATATCTTTCTTAGTTTTATAGTTATTAATTTTTTTTATATGAAAAGCTATACTTAATTTAATATTTACTGGTAACTCGCTCAATAATCCTGCTAGCAATTTGGTAAAACGCTTCTATCGATCGATAGTTGTTTGATTCTCTTTGAGAACATGCGTTTGTCTTCTTCGAGTCGGGAAAATTGCAAAAGCAACAAACGCATTCGTGAGCTCAAAAAAATTTTCGACAATTTGAAATGCATTTGGGATATTGCATATGAAAATTTTCATGTAAATTTTCTGTAAAATTTTACATGCTTAAACATTAAAAAAAAAGTTGCCAGGTGTTATTTTAATAAATGAGATTTGGATAGAGACAAACAGTGTCTGACAGACTTGGCGACGAAGGCCTCATTTCCGCGTGTAAAGCTAATAGTTTTTATAAGCCATTTGACAAAAGTCGAATTAAGGGTTCAAAGGGTTAAGAGTTATTCCATATGAAATCACCATATCGGTAAAGCCAGCATATTTTAGATTTTGCTCAAATTTTGTGGGAATTTTCTTTAAGATTCCAAAGACCAAAATCCACAAGGATTTAATTTTCACAAAATTATTGATTTTGTGAAAAATGTGCAGTGGTGTACCCCTTAAATATTAAATTAAACTGTCAAATTTTTATTAATTGAAGTGTCAACAGTTTCGTAAACCAACGCAAATAGCGATTGTGTCAGCTTTTTAGGAGGTAATAATGTAATTTACTTTCGAAATGGCTCGATTACTACCTTCCGCAGAAGTACAAATTAAGGATTCTAACGGTCAAGTGCTGGAAACACCATTTAATTCCGTTAATGGATGCGATATTAAAACAGAAGAATTGGAAGACGTGAAATTTAATTTAGAAGATTTGCATCATTCGATTGACATTAAAGAAGAGAGCGATGCGGAATATTTAACACAGGAGAAACGTCCAAGTAAACGTAGCAGCTTAAAATTCTTCGAGTGCGCAATTTGTGGTTATAAAGATGCACATAAACGCACATTGAAATTGCATTTAAAAACTCACGTTAATAAACGTTTGGTATGTGAGAAACGCCAATTTAATTGTGAAATTTGTGACTATAAGTGTAGATACAAAACAGTCTTGACGATACATTCAAGAATTCATACGGGCGAGAAACCATATGGTTGTGAAAAGTGTGGTTATAGAAGTGCATATAAATCATCTTTAAAACTTCATTTAAGATCTCACTCGGGCGAGGAACCGCATGGTTGTCAAATCTGTAACTACAAAAGCCACAACATGTCATCTTTGCGAAAACATTTACAAATTCACACAGGCGAGAAACCGTACACGTGCAAAATTTGTGGTTATAAATGCGCGCAAAAGTATTATATGAAAATTCATTTGAAAATTCACACTGTTGGGAAATCGTTTATTTCTGAAGAGGCAAGTTTAAAAAGTAAACCGTACGTCTGTGAAATTTGTGATCGCAGATTTACAAACCGATCGAGGTTAAAACAGCATTCAAATATTCATACCCGAGAGAAATTTTTTCACTGTGCGATTTGTAACTTCAAAAGTTTACATAAGGGAAGTTTATTGAAGCATATCTTACTGCATCGAGGCGAAAAATGTCATACATGTGAAATATGTGACTATCGTGGTTCAACCAAACAAAATTTGAAAAAACACATGAAAGTTCATACTGGCGAGAGAGCCTTTGTTTGTGTAATTTGCAACTCCAAATATAAAGACAAACCACAACTGTTAGTTCATATGAGAAAACACAGCGGGGAAAAACCATTTGAGTGTCAAATTTGTGGTTGTAAATTTACAAGTAAAGCAGTGTTAAAAAATCATTTAATAATTCACACTGATCAAAAACCTTTCGAGTGCGAAATGTGTAGCTTTAAAAGTGCTCGTAAGTATACTCTAACTCGACATTTTGTAAGAATGCATACTAACGAAAAGCCGTTTGCATGTGAACTGTGCCCCTTTAAATTTTCAAGCAGGGCATATCTGAAAGGTCACATGAAATGGCATGCTGTGCAGAATTCGTTGGCATGTGGTGGCGAGAAAGCGTTCAAGTGTGAAATTTGCGACTATAAAGGTGCAACCAGCCGATATTTGAAAGTGCATATGGCAACTCATTCAGGGCTAAAACCATTTAAATGTGAAATCTGTGAGTTCAAGAGTGCACGTAAAAGTGGTTTAAGAGATCATTTAATATTACACACCGGCGAAAAACCGTTTGCATGTGAAATATGCGACTATAAGTGTCCAAGAATCGCAAGTTTGAGAAAACATATTATAAAATGTCATTCTGACAAAAAATTATTTGATTGTAGAAGTTGTGACTACAAAGGTCTTACAAAAACCGATTTGAAACAGCATAATTTGGAAACTCATACTGAAAAGAATCTGTTGTTTACATGTGCAATTTGTGATCATAAATTTGTACGTAAAAATGCTTTGAAAAATCACTTAAAAATTCATTCAGAAAACATTTGCCAGTAACACTGCCCCCTATACTTACAAGCCGTGAACATACATTTAACCCAGTTAAATAAGCAGAAAGAAGAGGTAAACCTCGGAATGAAAACAAATAAGCTGAAAATTTGCATAAACTTTTATTATGTCATTCTATAAGTTGTCTCAAAAGTCATAAAATCTCGTATCCGCGTCACAAGATATTGAAGGTCAAATGTCGCGAAAATTGTTTTTTTTAAATATCTCGGTTTCTATGCTCTAAATGAAATTTTGAGCTATTAGAAAAGTTGTAGAGCATAAAATTCTCTACAAATTAGGTCCGAACAAATATTTTGTACAATTAACCGTTCTTAAGATAGAGCGCGAAGAGCCATATATATACGTACGATAGCGCTAGGTCAACTGTGGAAACCAATACATAGTACGGTATGTAAACTTAATTATTTACTAAAAATGTTAAAGCAATGAAAAAACTGAGAAGAACTGCTGCTCTTTTAATATCTTATGAAGTTTGTTTTGATGAAACCATGACTGTACCTATCAGCCAAGAAAAGTTTTTATCGAACCGATATAATAAAAAAAACTTCATTGAAATGCTCATTGGGAAACTAAAAGCTGGTAACATTGCTACAAAACAAAAACAAGCCAAAGATAATCCTGATGTTCTTATCGTCAAAACAGCCATTGCATAATCTGAACATCAAAATCTGTAAGTATTATTTATTAATTAGTAAGTAACTAAGGTTGATTTATAATAAATTAGAATATTTTTAGTAAATAATTAACTTTACACACCGTACTATGCATTGGTTTCCACAGTTGACCTAGCGTTACCGTACGTACATATATGGCTAAGCGCTCTCACTCTTCACGCTCTATCTTGAGAACGGTTAATTGTACAAAATATTCGTTCGGACCTAATATGTAGAGAATTTTATGCTCTACAACTTTTATAATAACTCAAAATGTCATTTAGAGCATAGAAAACAAGATATTTACAAAAAAACCAATTTTCGCGACTTTTGACCTTTAATATCTTGTGACGCAGACATGAGATTTTATAAGACTTTTGAGACAACTTATAGAATGACATAATAAAGGTTTATGCAAATTTTCAGCTTATTTGCTTTCATTCCTAGGTCAAATGCTTACTTGACTGGGCTAATTTGGCAACGCCGCTTTGACAGCACTTGGTGGTTCTACTTTTTTTATATTTACCTTTGGTAAAGTTTGGTTTACACTCAGAATTGCGTTAAATATTAACGTAATGATATGTGGAAACCGAACTTTACGGTTCTTAACGATTTTGTAACGATAACGAACGGTAACGAAAAGTAAAATAGGGGGGTAAATTTGGTATTTCATTGTGAACTTTATTTGGTTACTTCTTCGGTGTTGCTTTTCATAAAAAAGCTGTTACGCAAAGGTCTCGCCCCATTTATTAATCAATAAAAATTATTAATAAAAAAAACGTTGAGGTTTTATTTTCTTCGTCTGTGAGACGAATGTGTAGTGACAGTGTAACTTTAAAATATGATTAGTTATTCAGGGTTAAGGGGGTTGAACCCGGTGGTTTTGCACCAAACTTCGGCAGTGAAGTTTGTCTCAATACCACTTGATCCTTTAGAACAAAAAAGAAGGTAGCCAACTTCAGGTATTTAACCCACAGTACGAAGAGCCGTGGGTCGCGCTCTGCGTATTTCACGGATTCTTGAATGTATCAATAATGATTCAAAAATCTCAAAAAAGGAATCACAATTCTACTCGTTCGATTCCTCTCCCGATCGCAACTTGACTTTCCTAAATTCTATGTTGAATTTTATAAACCAACTCCGGTTGCATACTTTCAGGCGCAAAATATCTATAAAAATTGAATTTTAAAAATACTGTCGTGTTCTGACGAACAACTCTTTAAAAGCCGTAGCCGTTATAGTCGGTAGTCTGCATTAATGAGCTCTCTCAGGTAGTGAATTCCAGGGTATGCTTAAATTATCCACAACAAATGAAACAAAAGACTCAGGGATGAAATTATAATTTAATTCGATGAAAGTAGTAGTCATAATCAAATTAACAAACAAATTGAGACGAAATTTTTGTAATTAAACTTATCGTAGCAATAAATAATTCCAAAATCATGAAGAATTATCCTACAAATTTACACATTTAAACTTCAATAACAGTATCTCCAATTTGTAAGATAATCAACGTCATATTATAATTTAAATAAAACATCTGTAATAAAAATTATACAAAAATTGAAAACTTGTTTTAATTTTAAATATTGGCGCCTTTTAATTATTAAAAAGAGTTGGTAGCATGAAATAACTGATTGTCATATAGCAGCAACAATTGACTGCATAAAAACCGCACGAAAAAGTTAAACACATAAATTCCAATTTCGCAGTTAAACGTGAATCAATTATTAAAATAGTTCCACCGTTGTGTTTAATAAATGTAAAAGTTTGATCACAAACGCGACTTGAATTACAAATTTAGCATCGAGTGTAGATAACCTCAAAAATTCCGTAGCATAGTGACAAATTTCAAAGATCATCGTTGAAATAGCGTGAATAAACAATTTAAAAATTATTTACCAAGTGATGGCTTGAATAATTGATGATTGATTTTCTTAAGTTCCTTGCATCCACGATTTTACAAAAATGGCGACCTCATGTTATCAGTAAGTAAAATTTTCCAAAACTTCAAATTGATCACAATGAATTTCATAACCCTCTTCTTTAGCAGCACACACAATCAACAAGATTCCAGTTGCTCATCATCTTCACTAAAATTAATTACAAATTTGTAATTTTCAAACACTCGAAGATAACACCTTGTAGCCGTTAAGTCGTAGACTTCACACCTCCATTACTCTATAGCAACTGACTATTTATCTCGTTTCCTGCATTAATTTTTCATCGGAAAATCGTGTCGCACTCTGGTTGGTTGGTTTTCCAGCGAAATTCGAATTTTCAATGCCAAATTCAACATTTTGAAGTCACTAAATTTTAAATTGCGAACTACACTTTTAAATTAAAAACACTGCATCGATGATCGTAGCTACCTTTGTACCAACTCAATTCAAACGTAAGTTAACAATTTTAAGAACAAACAAAAAATAAATTAATCAAAAATTTAACGTTTTTCATGTTTGAAATGTTTAATTTTCAGGCAATACGGACAAATCTCCCAGCCTAAAATCTCGTCTCTGCACGTATCCCTTTGGCACGTAATTGAAAAAATTAACAGGTTACTACTCATCTGATTAAATTAACGAAAACTTCAAAAACAAAACTTTGACCAAATGAAAATTTATTTGTGGATAATTTTAGAATCTCCAACCTATCAGAATCCACGTCAATACATAGTAACACTCGGAAATTGCAACAGGGCGTTTACAGTTTTTTGGAGACGGCTGATGTGGGAAAAATATTTGGCGTATACTTGAATCTGTGGTTGTTGAATCTTCTTCAGCCGTTATTTTGTAACGGGCTTACATTATCTTACTACAAGGTGTAGCCGTAAATAGCTCTTCTTCCTTGTGAGCAGGGCAGTCACAACAAAGACTCGATTAGGGCGCCACTAACTGAGCAATCAGGAAACAAAATCACACGAGATTTTGCAACTATTGCATATAGAACTAATTTTTTAAAATTTTCAAAAATTCTACATGAATAAGCGGTTTGTAGCTTACATAAAAGCCTGTTATTGGCTGCCGCTAGTAATTAAGCCTCTCTCACCTTGACGAGTTTGAGCCGTAAACCACCACTGCAGGAGCTCTGCAAACGTGTAAATTTAATTTAAGGTTTTAAATTGATTTATCGTTGATGGATCTTAATCGAACACGGTTGTGTTGTCAAAATCGACTTTACGCTCCCTCTAGAGATCTCAGAGGAGTGCTTGAGGCCTTCCAAATCGCAAAAGGTACTACTAACGAGAGGTGGAGGAAGTACTGCGAGGAAGTGGAAGGAACTCCAGAATGTGCTAAACTCCAGAGCTCTTATGAGAGATAACAACGGCAAAGTTAGTTCTCTTCTAGACTAACCTGAAAGCGCGCTTCACGGACTTTGGGAAGGTGAAAAACACACGGGAAGAAATCCACATCGCCACGGACTCTATCAGAGTTCTTATGGCAATCACCATACTACTCAATGGGAGCAAGTGTAACGGCAAAATTGTTTTTCTTATGAAATATGCACCTTTGGAGTATCGTTTATTTCTAATATAATTTTTACAACAACAAAAAATAAAATGAATAATTAAATAAATCACTTGTTCGTTTATTACTGTTTCGTACACGTCGTTCCTTGTTGGACGTTCATTAGTAGCTGATCCCTTCTACATTTCGTTTCCGGTGCTCCTGCATAACGTAGGTGGCACCACCGAATTGGCGTCATTAACCTACGCTGGAAATTTGAATACAGAAGATCTGAATTTTATGTTCGCAACACATCTTTTTAATTTTAAATAAAAGAATTTTTTATTTTTTCTTTAATTAGTTTGGTTCTGATTGGTAGGTTTTTATAATGGTGAAAAGAATGACAACAATAACAAAAAATGTATTCTTGCCCCCATTTAGAATTTTAAACGTCGCGCTCATGTGCAAAGGTAGATTTTGTAGGTAAAACAGTTAACAATTTTCTGTGATACAAAGCCACGCCTTTAGATAACGTAATCTCGAAAATTGCGTTGTAAGGACCATCAGTTAATTAATTTGTGTTTGCAGTATGGATAAATTGATACCATTGATCAAGTTGGAGAAATTAGAAGAAGCTATCGATGGTTTTCGAGTTCCCAGTGATGATCAAGAAATTACAACAGATGAAATGGATGCCAAATTAGAAGATTTGCACCACTCCATCGATATTAAAGAAGATGACGATGCTAATTTAGAATATCAAGAGGATATCAATGAGGTAAACTGTAATTTATATATTATTATATAAATATAACGTATTTCCTTTTCTTTGACCGATGAACAAAAATTACAAGAATTTTAATGAAAAGGGTCTAACCGCTCAAGTATGTTAAAAGTGCTCTTTTTGAATTTCACGGTGGGAATTTTTGACAAAGTTTCTTATGTAAAAAAGACAGTCGTATACAAAATTTCAGCCTTTCAATTTGGTTTTTGTTGAATTTTTGTCTAAATTTACAAAAAGTTGCAAAACTACAAAAATCTTTCCTTATTTTTAAACCGTGGGTCCATAAATGTACAAATGTCGAAAATTTCGATTTTCTGAGTACCAGGAAGTAAAGTATCACTAAATATATTTTTAAACCTTCGTTTGTCTTCAATAAGCAATACTTCTTTTACTTTCTTGATGTCAGATAAAATACTAGTTAGGGATTCACTCTGTTCTATAATCCTATTTAACATAAAAAATGTCAAGTTCCATTGCTCGAGTTCTTCAATTATTTGAATATACAAATTAATCGAATATTCACATTAACCGAATATTCAGATTAATCGAATATTCAGTTTAAAAATAGTCTTTAAAATCGAGTATTGCAAAAATCATGTAGAGACGCCACCATCGTAAATTTTAGTTAAATTTTAATTTTAAATCCGTTTAGCAGACGATAATAGTGGTAGATTTTTTTCTGGTAATTTTAACTATTTACAAATAGATGTCGTGATGGCGTTTCCCTTTTTACCGACGAAAAAAAAGAAAGTTCTCATTCTTCAGTACCCTCAAACCGTTTCCAAAAACTAATGCAAATACCATTGTTATCTCAATGCTCAAATCGTTTTTACAATTTGGTGACTTTATTTATGAAGATTTTTTAATGATTTTTTTTTTCATAATGCTTTGAAAATTATTCCACATACTAGCTGACCCGGCGAACTTCGTTTCGCCTGATAACATATAAATGTGTTAACTTGAAAGTATAAATTTTAGTATAAATTTTAAAAAATAACTGAAAGTATAAATTTTGTGCCAACAAAATGTTTTAAATGAAATATACATGTAAATGTTAACTAACCAATGGAAACAGCGCATTAGTAGCCATCAGACGTTTTTCATTGGTTAGTTACCATTTACATGTTAATTTTATGCAAAACTAGCTGACCCGGCGAACTTCGTACCGCCTCAGAATCAATAATTTTATTGTAAATTTTTGCGATGTTTTAATAGTTATTCTGCTATTCGAGATGGCGAGAAATCCAACAAATCAAAGATCATAAAAATCGGTTCAACCGTTCTCGAGTTATAAATGGTGTAACTAACACGACTTTCTTTTATATATATAGGGGGGCATTAGAGATTAGAAATGAGAGATCTAGTCTTTTTTTTTTTTAATTTTTAGTTAATTTTAAATTGAAGCGATGCCTTTTCGGTAGCGTGAATAAAGTTATCTGGACAGTTAGCTAACTAATATATTGTCATGTTTTGAACCTCCTCGTATGAGATTAGGACAAGGATGTATGAATTTTTTAAAATCTAGCTCTACCCTGAGAAGTATGTCCCAACAGATGGATCTTGGTTATTTGTTTTTAATTTTAATTTCTGCTTTTGGTTTGCCGGACGATAAAGATGCAATAAATCAGTCATCGGAATTCCATAATGTTTGTCATTATTTTCTTTTGTGAAAATCATTTGAAGGGATGAGAATTAGATCTTCTCAGCTGAACAGCTTGGTTCACGGAAGCAATTCCTATAGGCATGCGGAATGATTTTAGATGTTGATTTGTCCAGTTTTATTTTTGAAAATTTTATTTATGTGAAGCGTATTTGTTTTATTTGTAAATTGAGTTGTAAATAGTTAAAATTTTGGTAGTGGACGAGAGACATGCGCACCGCGCAACAGTGAAAATTTGTAGAGAATTGCAACGTCAGGGGGGAAATGCAATTTTGGAAAAACGAGTCGAGCAAGCACAAAACGGCTCAAGAGTGGCTTCTGAGTATTCTCGCCTGTAGGTGTAACACGTATCCTATGTGAAGGCGATATAAATGCGAATCAAAGTGTTTAACGATTGAAGATAAGTTTCATAATTGTGATAACTTTGCCTGTATGAAAATTGTCACCGTGAATATGGAATTTGGAAAAGCCAAGCGGTATTTTTAACAAGGAAGTTGAAAGATTTTGTGCGTGCCTTGAAGCGATTCAACGTTGGAACGCCACGATGCCTTCCTATGGATGGTAAAATTTTTCAAGTTTGTTTTCTATTATTTCTTATATTGCATCGAGTATTTCTCTACGTTATGAATTCCCAATTTGATAAGTGTCCATCATTGGGACGTATGACTCCATCACTGAGCTAGCGGGTGAATTTTTCATTTTTTGCATACCGTTGCAGAGGTAGAAAAGAAACCTTTGCGGAAAATTTCGGTTTCCCGCCAAAGCTTTTGTTATCATTGCAATATTGAAGGTCGCTCATTGCCGGACACAGTATCCAATTAGTGCGTCACTAATTTGATTGTGAATCGAATCACCTTTCAGGAATCATCCCTTTTATCGATAACTCGATGCCAAAATTATCATTTATTCTGGTCTGGTGCGAAGCACCAGGGCTGTTGCCCCATATCTTCGCAGACATGAAGAGTAAGGTTGCGAGCTTGCCCGCAACGTTACGTCGGATGATTTTTATTGAGGCGTACCTCTGAAAATTAGCGCGAAGCTAAGTCCTGGCTGGTTTCACCCGCGAGGGATCCGCGAGAGAAAAGTTTGGTAGACTAGGATGCAGGGATGGGTTGTGGGAGTTTCAATTGAATACCTTTCCTTCGTGTGCGTTGCTCGTTCGTATTGGTTTTTTCTTAAAGTGGCCGGTTTTCTTGTAGGCGTGGCTTGATTTTCTTGGGCGTGGTTCTTCTTAGCAGGAGTCGGTGTTACGTAAGCGGGAACGTTAGGGGTCGACGTCTTCGATGATTTCCCTTGGCATCTTGTATTTTGGGTGATTTGCCTTGTCGTATTTTCCGAGTTGGTTAATTAGCGGGTTTTCGTGATCTTCTGCTTTGGCGTAAAACTTTTCCGTGTGGTTTCTGATATATTCTTTGATCGTGGTGAGTTTGGAGTCATTGCGGAGGCGGACGTTTGATACTCTTCTTGGCGGATTCCATGCGTAGCGGACGAGTTTGTTTTGGATTGTTTCTAACTTGTTGATATGCGTTTTTGCTGCATGCCCCCAGGCTGGTGCAGCGTACGTGAGTGCCGGCCTGATGATGGTTTTGTAGACGCGAAGTTTGTTGGCCGGCGTCATTTTGCTCTTGGGACCTACGAGCGAATAGAGTTGCGACATCGTTCCCCTTGACTTGTTTGTGATGTTGGTGATGTGTTGGCCCCAATTTAGCTTTTGGTCCATGGTGACGCCAAGGTATTTCGCCGATTTTTGCCATTGGATGGGGGACCCGTTCATCCAAAGGTTGGCTTTTGCTATGGTCCGCTTCTTCCATCGGGCGAAGATAACTGCGACGCTCTTGTTCGTATTGACTCCAATTCGCCAGTCTCCCATCCATTGCTCGATTTATTCCGCTACGTCTTGAACTCTTTGCGTGACGATGTCCGGTGAAAGTGATGTGGACGGCTGTGTCGTCCGCGAAGTAGAAGTTTTCGACCTGCGGGTGGATTGGTTTGGGGATGTCGCTCATAAAGATGTTGTAGAGGGGTGCAGAAAGTGGCGAACCTTGGGGGACCCCTGCGTTCATTGGATGAGGTTCGGATTTGGTCCCATCTGCGACGATGCAAAAGGTTCTTTCTGCAAGATAAGATCGGATTAATTTTACGATGGCGAGTTTGATACCGGCTCGAAGCATCTTGTAGAGGAGTCCGGGGTGCCATACGGAGTCGAATGCCTTGGAGATGTCTAGAAGAAGGGCGACGGTGCATTCTTTTTTCGAGAACCCCTTTGAAATTTGCTCGACGATGCGAAGGATTTGATGAGTCGTGAAGTGACCTTCGCGAAAACCAAATTGTTCATCGGGGACGACCTTGTTAGAATCCATTTCTTTCTTGAGACGATTTAAGATGATTTTCTCCGCGATCTTGCCGATGGTGGAGAGAAGACTGATTGGACGATAGCTCTTTGGTTGGTTTTTCGGCTGTCCGTGCTTGTGGATGACGATGACGTTTGCGTGCTTCCATAATTTCGGGAAGTGACGGAGTCGAAGCGCTGCGTTCACGATGGTTGTGATCGCTTTACGTGGTGACTCCTTCAGTGCCCTGTGGGTGATGCCGTCCGGACCGGGAGTGCTTTTGATTTTCGCCTGCCTAATGAGACTTCTGACTTCCTTGAATGATGCGGGTTCGATTGTTGATTCGTCCGGGGCGTTCAGGGCTTCCTTCACGAAGTCTTCTACCATCTGGATGTGATCGGGGTCGTCGTAGGTGGTGTTAGGCGCGCATTGAAGTTGGAGACTGGCAGCTAGAGCGTCGGCTTTGTCCTTGTCCGTTTTTGCTTGGGTCCCGTCCGGTCTTAGGAGAGCTGGCATCGGAGTCCTTTTACTGCGGAAATGTTTGACGAATTTCCACGAGCTTGAATCCTCGAACGAAAGGGCTTCAAGCTTGCTGGTCCATTCGGCGTCTTTGTGCTCCTTGACTTCTTTAGTGACCTGGGATTTAAGGCGTTGATATGCTGATTTGTCGTCGGGGTGATGAGTCCTTCGAGCAAGTTTTCGCGCTCGATTCTTGTCCTTAATTAGCTGCTTGAGATGCGGGGGAAGTTGATCTCGAAGATCTGCGACCGGAACAGCATTTGTGGCGTATTGAATCGAGGCTTGGATGTTGAGGTGGAGGGCTTCCACGTAGTCGTCCAGTTGGCTTGTGGTGTCGATGATTGGGATGTCTCCCATGCTCGAAAGAAGATGATCATGAAAGACGGGCCATACAACTTTGGGCCTGGTTGCATTTGGACGGTTGTGCGGGATGTTTCCGATGTACATCAGGACTGGAAGGTGGTCTGAAGTGAGCTCACATGCCGTTGTGAGCCGGTGCTGCCAATGAACGTCCTTTAAGAGGGCGATGTCGATGAAGGTTGGAGTTCCGGCGTAGGAGTAATAGGTGGGGTCCGTTGGAGCGTCGATGGCGAAGTCCAATTCGTGAGCGAAATCGAAAAGAGTGCGACCTTGGGCGTTGTTCCTTTTGGCAGTTCCAAGTGGTGTGCTTCGCGTTGAAATCTCCAGCAACGATTGAACCATTTGGGCCTGAAAGTAGAGAGGTTAGATCGTCTTGAATAATGAGTTTACCGGGAGGAAGGTAGGCTGAAGAAAGTTGAAGCCATCCATGTCCGCTTGTATGGATGGCAACCGCCGTGGCTTCTATTTGGTGCAGCTGGGGGAGCGCGACTTCGTGGTGTTCGATCGATCTCTTGATGTAGACGGCGGTTCCACCTCCTTTGCCGTCACGATCCGATCGATACATCGCGTAGTTCGGGAGATTTGCGCTGTCGCAGGTCCTGAGATGTGTGTCATTGACCAGGATCACATCGAGGTCGTGGTTAAACGCGAAGTCCAGCAGGAGATGTTTCTTCCCCTTCAGTCCATTCGCGTTCCAGTAGGCCATGGCGAGAGAAGCGGGCTGCGTACGGGAACTAATGGTTGCGGCCGCCGATTAAGGCGTTGGCGAACTGTATTCCACGTACGTGGGAGATCATCTTTTTGGCTTCTGCGGAGTTTTCTAGGGAATGAATTTTATTAGACAATGCAGATAATAAACCTAACTTTATAAGGTCCTAGGACTTATAAAAACAGCTGTAGCTGACACTTGGCATCTGCGGAGCAGATGCGGGCGATAGCCCGCTTATCTCCTTCATCTGGTTTTGAGACCTGACGTTGAGAATTTTATACAGGGATTTCAAACCCGAGGAGCGGCGTCGAGCTGGTGTCTTGTTTATTATTGCGCTATAAGGTAAGCACTGCGGGGCCGGAGGCTAACGTCGAATTCTCCACGCGTGCACGCAAGCGTGAGATAATCCCCGCGCCCGCGGCGGCGCGATGTGCTTACCTTGGGCCCCTTCTACAATAACAGAGCCTCAGTCGCGCCGTTGCTACAGCGTTTTTATTAAAATATAAAAAAAAAATTTTTACAATTTACAAACTCAACAATAATCTAACAATAGGCGCTGAAAAAAAAAATTAAAAGCACAAGCTGAAAAAGAAGAAGATTAATTGGACAGGACAATGACGGATATTTGTAACCTCCCCGAGGCAGCGTGAACACTCCTCACTGGAACACGTCGTTCTCGGAGTCAGTGTCTGAATACGTGACGTCTGGGGCTGTGGTCGTTTTTCATTGGTCAGCCCATTGGCGTTCCAATAAACGACTTTTGGGGCTGTGGGAAAAGTTGTCGTCATGAGATTTTAGAAGTGATGGCGTGAGCTGGAGGACAGGAAAGAAGTTAGTCGGACCTGGCAAAATGGCTGAGGGTTTTCTGGATCTCCTCGGAGGACATTCCGAACCTGAAGAGCTCCAAGGTAACCCTGGCTATTTCTTGCTTGGAAGCGGTGAATCTACCGTTGTCGTCGGTAGGAAGATTATTAGAAGGCTTGTCTTTTTTGGGAGCCTCAGATACATTCTGGGGAGAAGCTAGTTGGGTGAGTTTTGAGCTGGTCACTTGGACGTTCTGGGAGAGAGCTGATTGGGTGGTGTTTGACCGGGCCACCTGCCACCTGAGCGTAAGAACGTTCATTGGTGACCGGTTTGTACCGTCTTGCCTGGTTGTTGTTGTTGTTGAGGGAAGTATTACGTGATATGTCTGTATTGGGGGGATTTGAGGGGAGTGATTGGCCGGGTAGTTCATGCTCTTCCGATTGGCTGGTCTGCTCGTCTACCAACATTGGTTGGGTGTCTAGCACACCCGCCAATTGGGAGCTAATAAAGTCCTCTAATGGAGGGAGGTTAACAAGATTATCCGTCTGGTTAGTCCTTACCTGTGCTTCGTTAGTCGGCTTCTTTTTCTTTGAAGATCTATATCGGCTTCCTGACATACTGCTTGAGGCAGGTCTCGTCTTTCTTTGTTGCAGCTTGCGCCTACTTTCTCGGTCGCGCTTTCTCTCCACATCTTTTGGCCCATCCTGCACTTTTGATTGGCTGGACTTGGTCTTTCCTGAGTGGTTCGCCGGTAATATCGGTTTCTCTTTATCCGGCTCTTCGGTGGACATCGTGGCTTCTTCACTTTTGCACGGTTACAGGGTTGCTCGAAACAACCTTTTTTCCTTTAATCGCTCTCTGCCTTTTGGCCTCGAACTTTTCCAGGCTCGAGGTGATCAGGTTCTTGTAACCCATCAGCTTATTATGAGTGCTGATGGCGTCATCGTAAACCGCCTTTACCCTTTGGTAAGAGCGGCTATCCGGTCTTTCGCCTAAACTTTGATAAAACGCCTTCGTCGGGCTCGATCCATACGCGTCTAATTCTTTCTTCGTGTTTGCTGCCAAATTGGCCTGCTCCAATAGGGAAGCTTCCAAATGGGCTAGCATGCGCTGGAGTTCCACTTCGGTTAATTCGGATAACTTCTTGGAGCTTGACATATTCTTCGATGACAGTTTGAGTCTTGGCAGGGAATCTATCTATCTTCTTTGATTTTTTTTTCTTTGTCTTTGTTCAGGTACCTGCCCGAGTTGTTAATAACTTGACAAATAAACTTGCGATCTTCACGCCATCTATCGATAGTTATCTCAGAGCAAAAAAGTCGTGAATTTTGTGGGATATTATCCCCAAAATAACGAAATGATGACACCTTTAGTTAAAAAATTGGCAATTAAATTAAGTGTTACTTTATATTTTATTTACAAAATCATAGATTTAGATAAAATCCGACAAAATTCGAGATTTTTTTGCAATAATTGCATAACGTGACCATCCGTCCGTCAATACGACGGACCGTCCGTCAGACCAAATTGTCCGTCATTCGGAAATTTCAAAAGAAAATCATCCTTTTTCGCTCCAAAGAGACAAACATTGATAAATGACTTGCAAGCTTCACGCTATCTATCGATTGTTATTTTAGAGCTATTATATAAAATCGCGAATTTTGTAGGATATTTTTCCCGAAAAAACGAAAAATTGTTCATAACACTCGGGCGATAAGGGTTTTCACTCTTCGGTCGGTTATTCACTCGCCGCTGCGCGGCTCGTATCTTAACCTGTCGACCTCATGGATGAAAAGAGCCCCTTCATCGCCCTAGTGATATAAACTACTATTTTACTCGTTACTAAATAAATTTTTAAATTAATTAATTTAACGCCAGAACTCTAGAAACATCACTTTTTATTATTGTTAGTAAAAATTGAGGTTAATAAATTAAAAATTTAAAAAACCCCCCACAAAAAAATCTTTAAAAAGTAAAAAATATTTCTTTAATATTTTAAGACTTTAAGAAGTCCGTGAGTTTTTAGTAGTGTTTACGTTTCGTTACTACTTATTTATCTGTGGTTTCGTTGAAACAACTGTGACGTCACTAGCGACGCCATGACACTAACAAGCGTTTTGGCGCGAATTTGAAAACTAAAAACTAAAATGTCATTTTTTCTAACTAAATCTTTATTATCTGCAAAAATATGTTATTTATTGTAAATAATATACGTTTCCGAATATTATAGAACAGTTTTTCAAAATCTGTCATCATGCCTGTTATTCTCTTTATAATGTTGTGCAAACAAATGAACGTAATCCTGCAAGTGTCACTCAGAATCTCGTTAACCCAGTCATGCGCGTCAGTATCCTTGATGTTTTTCTTGAAAATTTCAACAACTATTTGGGTACAAACGAAACTGAAACTTGCACAAACGAAGTACAAACGTTCTAGACTATTTTGAATCCAAACTTCGAAATTTAAAAACGCATGTCTGTAGTCCCCCCCCCCAGGCAAAATTATTCGAATATTCAAATTATTATTCGAATAATCGATTAATTTGAATAGCGCCGTTAAGAAAATATTCGTATTTGAATACTCGATTAGTTGATTATATTCAATTTTGATTCCCATCCTTAGTTTAGTTCAAGTTAGTGCATGACAAACAAAGAAAATATATAGATGACAAACGAACAGAGCTTATAAGTTTAAATTAGATCGTGTTTAAAAGATCTAAAGCCGATCTCTTTTCGAAAAATGCTTGAACTGCACGTTTACTTCTGATTGGTTAATGCCATGGCACCAATTTGAAATTTCACATACATTGCTTCTATTCTAGTGTCAAGTTCAACTCAAAAACGAATAATCGAAGAAAGTTGAAATTTTGGAATATACATCAAAACTGATTTTACATAATATAAGCTATTTTATATTTACTACAACAAAAGTGTATTTTATTGAAAATTTAAAACAAAAAATTATATTAATTATTTTTAAATGACTAATAGCTTATGTAAGGGAAATCCATATTTTACGTACATTCTGGAAATTTAAACTTTCTACGATAATTCGTTTTGGAATTGCACTTGACACAAGCTCAGCGCTTATTGATCTGGCTTGAAATGGTGCTTAAATAAGGAATCCTTAGTAATGGTAGCTTTGTTGCAGGGTACTACTCTATCACTTTCAAATAGTCACTCCAAAATTAATAAGTTACATCATCATTCCATTCAAAGTCGAGAAGAGATTTCAGTTCATTTTCAGAAGACAAAAACAAATTGTGATCCGCTTACTACGGCTGAAATTACCAGCTATAAGTTTAAGTGTGAACTATGTGACTACAAATGTGCAAAGAAGCAAAATTTAAAAAGTCATTTAAGAACGCATTTAGAAGATAAACCATTTCAATGTGAACTTTGTGACTACAAATCTGCTAGTAAAGGACATTTAAATGTTCATTTAAGAACTCATTCAGGAGATAAACCGTTTCAGTGTGAAATCTGTGACTATAAATCTGCATATAAGGGAGATTTAAAAATTCATTCAAGAACGCATTCGGGCGATAAACCGTTTCAGTGTGAGATTTGTGACTATAAATCTGCATATAAGGGAGATTTAAAAATTCATTCAAGAACGCATTCGGGCGATAAACCGTTTCAGTGTGAGATTTGTGACTATAAATGTACAATTAGCAATAGTTTAAAAATTCATTCTAGAACGCATTCTGGCGATAAACCGTTTCAGTGTGCAATTTGTGAATACAAATGTGTACAGAAGCAACATTTAAAAAAGCATTTAAAAACGCATTCAGGAGATAAACCGTTTCAGTGTGAATTTTGTGACTATAAATCTGCATATAAGGGATACTTAAAAAGTCATTCAAGAAGGCATTCGGGCGATAAACCATTTCAGTGTGAGATTTGTGACTATAAATGTACACATTGGAATAGTTTAAAAATTCATTCAAGAAAGCATTCGAGCAATAAACCGTTTCAGTGTGAAATTTGTGACTACCAATGTTCACAGAAGGGAAGTTTAACAAATCATATAAGAACGCATTCAGGCGATAAACCGTTTCAGTGTGCAATTTGTGAATACAAATTTGCACATAAGCAATATTTAAAGAAACATTTAAGAACGCATTTAGGAGATAAACCGTTTCAGTGCGAAATTTGTGACTATAAATGTGCACGAAAGGATCAGTTAGGAAGTCATTTAAGAACGCATTCAGGCGATAAACCGCTTCAGTGTGCAATTTGTGAATACAAATTTGCACATAAGCAAAATTTAAAAAGACATTTAAGAATTCATTTAGGAGATAAACCGTTTCAGTGTGACATTTGTGACTATAAAGCTGCACGAAAAGAACATTTAAAAAAACATTTAAGAAAGCATTCAGGAGCTAAACCGATTTAGTCCGAAATTTGTGACTGTAAATGTGTACCGAGGGATCATTTAGATTTTAGAAAGTCATTTAAGAACGCATTCGGGAGCTAAACCGTGTCAGTGCGTAACTTGTGAATACAAATTTGCACAGAAGCAACATTTAGTAGTAGTAGTATAATATTTATTCAATTTTAAATATTTACGTAATAATGTTAACAATTTATCTTAATTATGTTATTTATTATTAGGTTAAGCCATTTGTTAGATTTAATTTATTTACAATATTATAATTTTTAATAGAAAACAATAAATTTAGTCTCAGGACAAAACTTTCAAAAACCTGTTAATTGTATTTTACAAATCGATAAAATGATGGAAAGGAAATGGATAGGAGAGGATAGGTTGACAATTATTATACAGGATAGGGATGATATGATATATAAAATTTAATAAAACACAGAACATAAATCACACGCAGAACTTCCTCTTCATAAGGGACGTTCCATCTAGCCATAGAAAGTGAATAGACTTCAATAATTTATGTTTCTTTTTGATTAAAGTTTCGTCAGCCAGATCGTATCTTCCAACGCCTTGAATTAGCTCGTTTTCATGCTTTGAGCAGTTCTTCAGTAGCTTATCAGTACTTTGTTTTACGAAGTCTCCGACAAAGTCGATTAGGTTATCGTCGTGCATAATGGTCCACATTTGAGGTGCATGTCCCCAGCCCCCCCCCCCCATGTCGAATTTTGATTACAAAATAGTCCAAATTGTTTGTGCATCGTTTGTACCTGTTTGTGCAAACATTATTTTCGTTTGTACCCGAATAGTTTTCGAGAAATTTCAAAATTTCGTTGGGGGGGGTTGCTAGCCCCCCCATGTCGAATTTTGACTCCAAAATAATCTAAATCGTTTGTGCCTGTTTGTGCAAACATTATTTTCGTTTGTACCTAAATAGTTTTCCAGAAATTTCAAAATTTAGCTGGGGGGGGGGGGGGGGGTGGAGACATGCTTTTTTAAATTTCGAATTTTGGATTCAAAATAGTCTAGAACGTTTGTAATTTGTTTGTCATTGTTTTGCAAGTTTTATTTTCGTTTGTACCCAAATAGTTTTTGAGATTTTCGAGATTCTAGGTAACACGTGGTAACACAAAATTTCTTTAAAATTTCCAATTCTTGATACAAAAATAGTTTAGAACGTCTGTGTTTGGTTTGTACTTGTTTGTGCAAGTTTTATTTACGTTTGTACCCAAATAGTTTTCGAGATTTTCAAGAAAAACATCCTGGATGTTGACGCGCATGAGTGGATTAACGAGATTCTGGGAAACACTTACAGGATTACGTTTAAAATACTCTCTAACGTTTGTACTTTTTATGTGCCTGTCTGTGCAAGTGTCATTTTCGTTTGTACCCAAATAGTTTTCGAGAAATTTCAAAATTTCGCTAGCATGTCTCCAGCCTCCCCCATGTCGAATTTTGATTCCAAAATAGCCTAAATCGTTTGTGATTTGTTTGTGCCTGTTTGGGCAAACATTATTTTCGTTTGTACCCAAATAGTGGGAGTAACTATGACTCTCTTAAGGTAGCCAAATGCCTTGTCATCCAATTAGTAGCGTTCTGCTGCCAGTTGGTGATATTTGGTGATTTTTGAGAGCATGTTACGTGCCACGGTTGTGCCCCCTTTTAAAGACCTTCTAGGTCTCAGGGCTGCACGGCAAGCGTTAAGTAGTCAGCCTTCACGAGGCGGCCCTGGAAGGGCGTTTCGCGTTCCTCGACGCGAAGCGTCACTAATGGCTACTAGCGGTTAGGTCAGCAGATGGGCAAGAGTCCGCAGCCATTCTGTGCGCGACCGGAGACTGCTGGGACGAATCGGTCCACGGAAACCAGACTTACACTCCAAAGGCAAAGCCCTCTAGTGAGAGGACTAATACGCCCGGGAATGAGTGACAGTCCATGACTTCCCGGCCGTGAACCCGAGGGATCAGCAAGTAAGAGCCTACGTGGCGGTCCCGAGGAGAGAAAATCTTACTGGCCCGGTTACCAATGGGGGACGTCACCCGGCAGACATTGGATACAGACCTTGATTGCAAAATGGCCACGGGGTACTTTGCTGGCTAACAGTCGGTAAGGTTCCTGGTATATAGTAAGCTTTAAGCTATGACCGCGTGCACGTCTAGTGCATGCAAGAGTAATAGAGAAGTGACATCACACCCGGCCTCATCAGAGAGATGTTGTTGGGGTCACTAGTACTATTACAGTAATCTTCTCGGGTCTTAGCTGCGCAAAGTTCACTGTACCTAACTGGTGAACGGTGGGAACCGGAGGGTCCCCTCGCGAAATACTTGTATTTTGCGTTGGCGCGACCCTAGGACCCAAAGGGCACCTTTCTGGTGAACGGAGGGGATGTGGAAGTTTAACCCGGGCAGTGTCTACACTGCACGGAGGTAACCTCTCCCTCTACGGGAACCTTTCTCTGGTGAACGGAGGGAACGGAAAAGTCCCCTCGTGAAATATTTATATTTTGCGATGGCGCGACTTGGAACCCGAAGGGAACCATCGGCGAACGGAGGGGACGAATAAGTTGGCACCGCGTGATACTCGTATTGCGCGATGGGGTGACTTGGGACCCGACGGGAACCTTTCTCTCTGGTGAACAGAGGGGATGAATCATTTCAACCCTTACAGTGGTAGCGCAGTATGGACTTGAAATCTCATCTCCCGACGGAAACCAAACGGATAACTAAGGAGCCACAATCTTAACCCCCCCATATCGAATTTTGATTCCAAATAGTCTAAATTGTTTGTGCCTGTTTGTGTAAACATTATTTTCGTTTGTACCCAAATAGTTTTTGAGTTTTTTAAGAAAAACATCATGATTACTGACGCGCTTGAGTGAATTAACAAGATTCTCTTAGCACGGGGAAACACATAGAATTTTTTTAAATTTCAAATTTTGAATTCAAAATAGTCCAGAACGTTTGTAATTCGTTTGTGCTTGTTTTTGTTTCCAAGTTTCAATTATTATAAGCTTGTAAGTAGGTCTATTTGTCATGTTACTCCAAACTACATTGAGCAAGTTAGTATAAAAAATGGTGAAATTTGATTGGTGTAAAAAGGGGATTGATGATTTTACACCAAACAATTAGAGCAAAGTGTGTTCCGGTTGCACTAGGACTGTCATACTAAATTATGGCGAAGTGATTCAAGAAAACTTTGTGGGGAGGGAAATTTTGGGATAAAATTGATGTCAAACGTTGAAACACCGTTTGAGCCTCAATAACTTCACCCCTAATAGGGGTGAAGCTGAGATTGAAAAACTGGCAACAGCCGATGAAACACGAAGGTCTGAGCCGACTGTGCCAAGTCTAAAGTAGCCGATGGGGCCCGACATGAAAAACGAATAAGCGTAATTTCACCATGAAATTTGGTGATTTAATTACTTAAACGTTGGCGTTGAATTTAGTGTCTTGGTTTATTTTTCTTTGACATAACGGACATAACCCAACTTTCTGTGTTGTGAAACGTGCTACTGTGCAAGTGTAGTGTGGAGAAATAAGTTTTTATAAATTATCGTAAAGTATTTGATTTTATCTGTAAATTAATTTTTTTTTTATTTCAGATTATTCAGGAATAATTAATATGGAAATAGCTGGCCGCAAGAAGTTTAGTTGCAAATATCCAGGTTGTATTAATCATTATTATACCATTTCTAGCACCTCTGGTAATTACGTAAACAAACATTTTTATCGATTTCCGAGAAATATTCAGTACCGTGACATTTGGAAAAATGCTTGCAACGTAAGTACTTCACAAAATGTTACTAGTTGGCAAATTTGTGAAGATCATTTTGATGAACGTGATTTTGTGAACGAGACAAAACGTCGTTTAATTTTTAGTGCTGTACCGATACCTTGTCTTACTAAAACTATAAATTCTTTACCAGTCGCTAATGAACAATTGAAAGAGAGGGAAGATTCGTCTAGCTTAAGCAATTTGGATTTGCCAGATTTGGAAGATTCGTCTATTTTGGACACTTCTGTTTCTTTTAATGATTCCTGTATCGGAACAGCTACAAGCGCGCGTTCGGATTTGCCTCCATCACATGATAAGGTAATAAGCAATATAGATATTAGTTTGCAAGATCACGATTATTTTAAGAAGAGTAGTAATGATGTTCTTGATGATGTACGCGAAGATTTTTCATTTTTGGAAGAAACTTCCATCAGAAGTAATTCTTCCATCAGATGAAATTCCTCCATCCTCCTCCAAAATAGGTATTTCAAAGATTGATTTATCTTCAAGTGAAAATTCCACAATGTACAAAATTCATAGAAATACGCAGTCAAAACTTTGTAAACTTCGTAAATTGTTAAGCACTGAAAGGGATAATGTAAAAATGCTTAAAAAACTATATAAGACCGGTAAATTTCAATATATTGAAGATAATTTAAATGTCGTAACAAAAGAATTTATTAAATCTCATTTACGATGTGTAGATGTAAAACCTAGTGCGCGTAGGTGGACTGACAACGATAAAGCTTTTGCTTTGTCTGTGTATAAGAGAAGTCCACGCTTATATAGATATTTGAAGGCATATTTCTATTTACCCTCTATAAGAACTTTAAAATTCCTATTATCCAAAATTCCTTTTGAAACTGGAATAAACCAGGCAATTTTAAAACATTTAAAGACCCAAGTATCTAAAATGAAATGTGCAGATCGGTACTGTGCATTATTATTTGATGAAATATCTCTAAGTCAAGGACTTCATTACGAACAGCACAAGCAAATGATAACTGGTTACGAGGATTTAGGTTCTTTTGGTAGGAAAAATAAGGTGGCAAATCATGCTTTAGTTTTTATGATTAAGGGAATCAGAATGCAATGGAAACAAGTCGTTGCTTATTATTTTACTTCAAATATTTTAGCCGACAATCTAAAGGTTCTTATTAAAGAAATTATATGTGAACTTCAGGGAATTGGTTTAAATGTTGTGGCTACTGTATGTGATCAGGTTAGTACTAATAAGTCAGCTTTGTCTCGGTTATGTAAAGAGAAAAATCCCAGTGAAAATCCATATTATTTCTTTATAAATGACCGGCCGATTGTCACCATTTTTGATGTGCCGCATTTATTAAAAAATACTCGTAACGCCTTATTGTCATGCGAGATTGTATTTGCACCTCACAAGTCTGCCAAGTTTGAACATATAGAGTCTGTTTTTAATATTGATCATAAAAAAAATTTTAAAGCTTTAATTCGTTTAAGACCTGAGCATTTCACTCTTCATAAAAATTCCTATTTGAAAATGAAAGTGAAGGTTGCTGCTGCACAGTTGAGTAATTCTGTGGCTGCAGCCATTGAAACATACTGTTCACTGGGTAAGTTACCTTCCGATTCGATTTTCACTGCAGAATTTGCCAAAAAGATTGATGATTTATTTGACTCATTGAACGGGACATCAAAAACTTCAATACCATCAAAGCCATATAGATGTGCTTTATCTGAAAATTCTCCGCATTTGGAGCTTTGGTCAAAATTATTAACAGAGCTTAAACAGTGGAAACTAATTGAATTGGAAAATAAAAATGTATCAAAAAAGAAGGATTCACAAAATGAAGAATCCGAAAATGAAAATATTAGAACACCCCGTGATTTAACTAATCGGTTTTCTTTTGTTGACGGTTGGCAAACTACAATCAATTCAGTTATTTTCCTCTGGAAACACCTACAAGGCGTAAAGCAATTTCAATATTTAAATTTAAGAGGACTCAATCAAGATCCGGTAGAAAATTTATTTTGCACCATAAGACAGCATGGTTTTTGTAATGATAACCCCACCTGTCATCAATTCATTGCCGCTTTGAAAACTGTAGTAGTTAATAAATTGGTTTCGCCTGTAGGTGAAGGCAATTGTGAAAGAGATGATTGTAAACCTTTGGATGATTTAGGCTCTTTGTTACAATATTCTTCGCATGAAGAAGAGCAAACGTTACAATCAGATATGGTAACGGATAATTTTAAGTATGTTGAAAGCAAAGACCTCAATGATGAGGATAGTCAAGGTTTAGCCTATGTTGCGGGTTATATTTTAAAAAAAATTATCATACCTGATTGTGACGATTGCCGTAATAAGTTACATTCTAATGAAATTTCTAGTCTACATTTGTTTACTTCTTTTAAGGAAATTGATGACACCCAGAGATTGAACTATCCTAGTGAACATGTGATGTTACTTCTTCAGGACATTTATGACAATTTATATAAATTTCTGGAAGACCACGGACATGAAGCATCGTTGGAGGACAACTTCAAGATTTTATATAAATCGAATCGTAGTACTGGAGAAGTGTATTGCACTGAACACGATTGCGATAATTTAATTTTAGAGAAGGCTGTTCCTTTTATAATATTCAAATGGGCCAAGAGTAGGTGTAGTTCAAAATCTGTGTCACAAAGTCAAAAAAAGAAGATAAAGAAGTTGACTAGTTAAATTTAATTATTTATTAGAAAATTATTTAGAATTTATTTTTGTTTTCCACTTTTTAATTTATAGTATTTAAACGAATTTTTATTTGCTGTTTACCAAATTGTTATTTTTGAAATGTTTTAATTATTTATATTTTTATAGAGGATATTTCTTTTTTGTTGTATAGTTATTTTTTGAAATAATTTAATTGTTTTTATATGTACAGAATTATTATGCTATATACCAAAGAAATTTTTATGTAGGATTTTTCTTTTTTGTTGTATAGTTATTTTTTTTTAATATTTTAATTATCTTGATATGTACAGAATTATTTTAAATGTTTCTTGTTGTATAGTATTATTATTTCCTATTAGTTCCTATTTTTCAACAACACCAGTTCCTATTTTTTAATGTATTTTTGTTTTTTTTTTTAATTTCTAAATATTTTAATTAATTTTTTTATAGTAAATATTCATTTTTATTTCTGTTGGGATGTATTTTTATGTCTTATTTCATTTTGACATTTTTGCTTTATTAAAATATTTATGTAGTTAACTATGAATTTTATTTCTTGATCATCTTATGGGATATAATTTTTATAAATATTTGAAAATTTGTATTTAAGAGGGGCATTTTTTTCAGGGCCCTTTTAATTTAATCAACAGATGGCGTCTACTTAAATATTTTTATAAAATAAGAGGAATTTGCTATATTTAAAATATAGCAAATTCGTTGAGATAATACTATTCTATAAACAATATTTTTGATCTTAAGCTATTTTGAGTTCGTATTGAGTATGTCAAAACACACTCACTTACAAAAAAAAGATAATTAAACTTTAATTATGAATTGTGTTTTTATAAATAAATATTACGAACTCAAAATAGCTTAAGATCAAGAATATTGTTTATAGAATAGTATTATCTCAACGAATTTGCTCTATTTTAAATATAGCAAATTCCTCTTATTTTATAAAAATATTTAAGTAGGCGCCATCTGTTGATTAAATTAAAAGGGCCCTGAAAAAAATGCCCTTCTTAAATGATATTTTCTATAGTAACTACTAGGGCTGGGCGATTGTTAGATTTAACAATCGATTGTGTAAAAACAATCGATTACGCATGCGCAGATTAAAATCTATAACGTGAATTCGAAACTGCGCATGCGTCTGATAGTTGCAAATGGTTTCAAACTGTTGAAAGAACAGAGCTTATAAAAAACTTCCAGGTCTAAGAGAAAGGGAGAGTTACATAAAATGTGACTAACAATTTATAAGTATGACTAGGAGGGGGGGCGGGAATTTATAAGAAAATTATGCTTGAATTTCTTTTTTGCTCACATTTAATTGTACGTTAAGCGGTTGAAAAATAATGGGGTCTTTGTTTTGTGATCATCTGCCACAATGGAGGTAGAGGGGATAAAAAAAGCTTGCCCCATCCCCCCATGGGCACGTTCCATAATATAATAATAATAAGGTATGCTATTGCGCAGGTTATGTAGTATCCACGTGACGTCATGCGCAACAATTATCAAAATGCAATTTATATGTATAATATCATTGGTTCAAAATATGATTACGCGCAGAATTTTACTTACCACGTGACGTCATGCGCAATAATTACCAAAGTGGAACTCGCATCTGTCATACATTATTTATTTTACTATATCATGAGCACGGTCCTGCTAGAGGTAGACGATTGTTAAAATTAACAATCGGAAAATAATTAATTATTTTGAATTGAAAATAATCGAACAATCGATTATTCTGATTGATTAATCTATTGTTCGATTTTTACTCCTTCGGCTTTTTTTACCAAAACTATATCTAATTACTTTCTTGCGTACTACTCCATATTGGTTTCATATGACATAAATAAACAATAGATTAATCAAACAATCGAAAAAAAATCTGATTAATCTATTATTCAATTTTTTACATTTCGGTTTTTTTTATTAAAATTACTTTGAAAAACTTTTTGCGTACTATTTCATATTTGTTTTATATAACATAAATAAACAATCGCTTAGTCAAAAACAACCGATTAATCGAAAATAATCGAACAATTAAAATTCATCGAAGAATCGATTAATCGCACACAATCGAAAATAATCGATTAATCGCAAACAATCGAAAATAATCGAAAACAATAGATTAATAGAAAATAATCGATTGATCGAACAATCGATTAATCGAAAACAATCTATTAATCGAACAATCGATTAATCGAACAATCGATTAATCGAATACAATCGATTTTTCGATTAATCGATTATTTCAAAAATATTAATCGATTAATCGAAATTAATTCCCAGCCCTAGTAACTACTACTATAAAGTATATTATATAGAAAACATCTATTAAATACATCTTTCAGATGTCAAAATAAAGTTGAATTAATCCACGAATACGGCATGGTTTGTTTTAAATTTACGCGGGCTTAGTTTAGTTTGCCAAATAGGCATCAGGATCGTGTTTGCGTTGTGTTGCCATCATTTAACACGCAGGTATCACTTCTCATTATATATTTTCTTTGCTCAATAAGCTTCTATTCCCATCATTTTTAATTTTATTTTCGGCCAAGTTATGATTATTTATTTAAATTTTAGAGTACTACTCCGAGCAAGTTTCGTACAATAACGCTCAAGTCGAGGGGTCAGTCACTGGAGTATTATTTGTACAAGTCTTCAGTATTACATTGAGTGTTACGAGTATTACGTTCAGTATTACCTGTATTACTTTGGTATTCCGTATTATTTTGTATTACGTGTATTATGCATGTATTATTTTGTATTACGTGTATTATACATGTATTATTTTGTATTACGTGTATTATTTAGTATTATACAGGTATTATTTTGTATTATAAGTGTATTATTTTGTATTACTACTTGAATTATTTGTAATACGTGAATTACTTTCAGTAATTCTTGTATTATTTGGTATTACGTTGTATTATTTGGAATTCCGTATTATTTTGTATTATACAGGTATTATCTTGTATTATACGTGTATTATTTGTATTACTACCTTTATTTTTTTTTGTAATTTGTGTATTATGTTTAGTATTGCCAGTATTATTTGGTATTACGTTTAGTATGAATAGTAATATCGAATAGTTACGTGACATTGCCAAGAGATTTACTGGATGATTAGTGTGCTGAGTTATACTTGTGATAATTTGTTACAAATTTGCTGATGGAAGTGAAGAAGGGGTTGTCATTTTTTTGAACATGAGATTTAGTTCTTTTTAACCATCGACCCAAAAAGAGGGATGTTATGTGTTTAACGTGTGTATGTGTGTGTCTGTCTGTGGGGTCGTAGCTCCCAAACGAATGAACCAATTTTGATTTAGTTTTTTTGTTTGAAAGGTGACTTGATCGAAAGTGTTATTAGTTATTAGCTATGATTTAAAAAAATCTGCTTAGCCGTTCGACGATCATTTGCTGTTTTCTAGTCTAGTTGATAAAAACAGGGCCGTACTTGCAATATAAAAAGTTGATGAAGGCAGGGCCGTACTAGTAATATTTAAAGTTTAAAAAGCATAAAATAAAACTTAAATTAAAAACTTAAAAAAACCCCGACAAAGAAAATCTTTAAAAAGTGAAAAATAAAATCCAAACGTCGTCGCGTCGCGTCGGGGGACCGACGAAAATCGAAGTAATTTGCCAAAATGGAAATCATGCCGAGAAAATCTAATATTGATTTAAAGCAGCTTAACGTTGTTATTGTTGCTAATAAAAAAAAATTTATTATCCAATGTGTAAAAAGTTTTGGGGCCCATCAAATATCTGCTGGTCGGAAATAGTAAAGCAATTGGGTAATATTACCGTTTTGCCAAAATAAAATTTCTACTACTAAAAGTAGTCGAAAATTTCTACTATCCATAACTTTGTAAAATTAACTTAAACTCTTGCTCACTAAAGCTCATTCAGGCTCAAAGAAGCTCTAGAGATTGACATCACTTGCACAAATAAATTCAAAATAAGAAGGAAAACTGCAAAACATGTCTACAACTCCCTCCCCCGTCTCCCCTCCCGATTGTAGTTTTTCGTGAATAACTTTGCAACCTTTGAGGCTCAAACGAAAAGAATCAAAGCTCATTCAGGCTCAAACAATGCTCTAACGTTTGACACTGAATTCATCCAAAAATTCAAAAGTGGGGGGGGGCCATGGCGTCCACAGCCCCTCCCCCCTCCATTATTATTTTTGCAAATAACTTCGCTATCTTTAGAAAAGAAACAAAAAAAAAACGTTAGAGAATCGTTTGAGCTTGATTGAGCGTCCATTATTTTTGTTTGAGCCTCTTTCCCTTTGAGCCTTTCGCGAAGTTATTTGCAAAAAACTAGTGGGGGGTAGACATGTTTTGCAATTTTCCTACTTGTTTTGAATTTGTATTGTACATGTTTGTTGTAGAATTACGTTTGTCTCGGTTTTTCTGATAATTATTTTAAAAACAAAATTTTCATGACAACATAGACTATTTTGTATTACGTGTATTATGTTGTATTACGTGTATTTTTTTGTATTACGGTGTATTACTTTGTATTATACTAGTATTACGCTGTATTACAAGTATTACTTTGTATTACCTTCAGTATTACGTGTATTATTTTGTATTATACTAGTATTACACTGTATTACTTGTATTATTCTGTATTATAGTATTATTGTACAAATTTTCTCCAGTGACTGACCCCTCGGCTCAAGTTTAATCCGAGATTTTAAATTATTATATTATAATATTACCTAAGGCGTATTTTCGCGAGGTACCAAAACTAACCAAAAGTAACCGGTTACTTTTTCTGTCGTTTTCGCGAGGAACGGTTAGAGGGGAGGTAGTTTCTGGTTAAAAAGTTACCTGACCAAAGATAACCAAAGACGACCGCTCGAAATCGGTGGTTACTTCTACGGTCATACAATTTACGCGCCACAATTTAAAGTTTTTTGCAGTTCTTATGTTCAAAGTGGTTTGAAGTTTGAGGTTATAGAAGATTATTGTATCAAAATTGGAAAATATTTAGGATTATGTATACGATTCATGTTGTTTTTATCGTACAAATATGACAAATTGTTCTTAAAAAGAATTAAAGCTAAATTAGAAATAAATTGTAGGTAGCAATTCGAGAAAAAATTTATAAGGACAACTAAACTTAAAAACATTAATTTATTTATTGTTACGATTTAACATGGATCAATCTGGAAAAATGGTCAAACGTGGCTTTAATTTTGATGTAAGAAAAAATTATTAAAAATTAATTACCGTCACGATGAAGAACCATTTCAACTCTTTAATAAATTTACATAATACACAACATGTGCGTTTTAGTATGGTACTAATAACTCTTTCCTAACATCAATATCTATACCCAGGTAAATTAATAAAATTTAAATCTTACAGTTATTAAACTAATATAATTTTCTCATTGTAGATATTATTATAGGAACATCAATCGGAGAAGGAATATGATAACCTAGATAGAACTTCTGACAAACTAAAAAATGTAAATAGTAATTGCATTTACAAGGATTGTTGGTTATTCAAAATAGCCACTGAGAAATATTGGAACAGCTTCAAAATTTCAAGAAAGTTTTCAAAAAATGAAAAGTTTTTTATTTAAAATAATATAAAGAAAATATCAACAACTCAATTATTAGTATTTATACTGCATGTTTTCTGCTTCCACCTTCCTCTTTTGTCTTATTATTTTCTTCCAGTTTTATGTGTAGTTCTACATAATATCATTGCTATATCTACCTAGATAGAACTGTTTCGGTTTTAACAAACATTTTTTATTATTATTGTTTACTTCAATTTGAAAAGAGTGAACAAACAAATAAATTTATTTCATGAAATTATTCTAACCAAAATGTATGGTCTGAAATTTATCTTACTTCAGTTTCTATCAGTGCCATTTGTTCTCTGACTGCTAATAACAAGAAATTTCATTTTGTCAACTATTTTTTGCAAATAATGCAATGTTAATTAACGATATAACAGCACCGTTGACGATATTTTTTTAAATTTAAATAAATTTTAATATCATTAAGGGTGACTTGTATAGTCCAAGTTTAACCGGTAACTATGGTTTAAACTCGGATTTTGACTATTGTGATTGGTTAAACTACAGTTTAAAATTTTAAACTAGATCTATACAAGTCAACCTAAAAAGACTAGTCCTTCGAAGAAACGAACAAAAGCTAACAACGAAGAAATAAATCATTGATTAACTATTGTTTACATTTTTGCAAAAGTTTGGTTAGTTTTCATTTATATTTTTAACCAAAAGTAACTTTTTGCATTTTCGCGACAACAACGGTTAATTTATAAAATTGTGGTGGGGGACTAACCAAAGATGACCAAAAGTAACCAACCGGTACTAACCGGAGCCCTCGTGAAAATACGCCTTTAGTCACGTGGTCGGTCTCCATTTTAACTTGGTAAAGATAACCAATTTCAATTCACTTCAGGTGCAATCGACTTGTAATTCGGCAGGTAATTCATGTTTGTTTGAAATCGCCGTGTTGGTAACATACCAAAATACAAATGGCCGCCAAGCTTCAGTTTTTGATACGCAAAATATACAGATTTATGTATCTAGGTAATTTTTAATATAATACTTCAAAATCTCTGAATTTAATTCTATTTTATAAGATTAAAATATTGTATTTGAAAAAAAACTTAATATGGTAAATACAAATTTAACCTAAATCTCAAAAACTGTTTGGTTACAAAACAAAATAAAGACGATTGTGACTATTTTGAACTTGATCCTGTAGGTGTTGTCCAGAATCTCGTTAATCCAATCATGGGTCACTTTTCTTGATGTATTTCTTGAAAATCTCAAAAACTATTTGGGTACAAACAAAAATAATGTTTGCACAAACAGGCATAAACAAAGCACAAACGATTTAGATTATTTTGGAGTCAAAATTCGACATGGGGGGGCTAGCATGTCTCCAGCCCCCCCCAATGAAATTTTGAAATTTCTTGAAAACTATTTGGGTACAAACGAAAATAATGTTTGCACAAACAGGTACAAGCGATGCACAAACGATTTGGACTATTTTGGAGACAAAATTCGAATTGGGGGGGGGGGGGGTTGCTGGGGACATGCACCTCACATTTGTGTATCTAGGATAGTTATTGATGATTCTGAGAAACTTATTTTGCGCAAGCTTGTTACGGCTATGCGTAACATTTTGTCATTTATTTTTTTATTCCTAATTTAAATTAGAAAACGTGAACTTCCTTTGTATCTGAATAAGAATCATTTCTTAGTCAACCGACAGTTAGTCGCCACCAATCTAAAAATAGCTTGTTATTTTCAATAATTCTCACAAGTCTTTATGTTTAACGATTATGACTAATAAGAAAAACAGCTCGTATATGCCTATTATGAATTCTGTATTTATCGTTTATTGAGCCCACGTAAAATCGCAACGTGGAAGTGAATTTCTCGATAAAAAATAAGATTTTATAGTAAATTACTCCCTGCCGGTTAGATGACTTTTCATACTTGGGAAACAAAAAAAAAGTAGGAGCTAGCTGGAGGCCGTCTTGTTCCAAAGGGTCTTATTTTTAAGACGGGGAAAGGCGTATCAAGCTATACACAGAGTAATGGTATCACCTCATTTCGCCGCTTCTTATTATGCCGCCACTTTTAATTTAATTTTAATTTGATTTATTTAAAATAATAATTTAATTTTATTTGATTTACCTATTTATAATATAAAAAACTTTTTAACAAAAAATTAAATCGACCTCAAAAAAGAAACTAAAAAGCATAAAATATATATTACATTTTGAGTCTTAATAAGTAATGTAAGTAACTAATTTTGAGTCAGTCAGAAGCGGCGAAATGGGGTGTAATAGGTAGGTACGTCTAATACTAATTTTTGTTTTAGGTGGTTTTATATAGCTTATTTATAAACGAAACAAAGATTATAAGACTAAAAAGTAATTCCATTGTGGGGTTTTAAGTAATTGAGTCAGACAAATAAAAAAAAATAAGGCAAGTATTAATATTATAATCATTTGAAATGGTAAAAATTAGAAGACAGTTTTATTGTTTTAAATTCTATAATATTAACTTAAATGTTTCACATCTAGGGGGCGTCCCGTGACGGCAATATTTACAGTCACTAGATACAGATAGATATCAATCTAGTGACTGTAGCAATATTTTTTTTATGAAATTTCTTTTTTACTTTGTAGTGCATCTTTTTAATTTTAAATAGAAGATTTTTGTTATAATTTTTTATTTAAGAGGGGCATTTTTTTCATGGGCCTTATAATTTAATCAACAGATGGCGCCTACTTAAATATTTTTATAAATAAGAGGAGGCTTTTGTATTTAAAATATAGCAAATTCTTTGAGATAATACTATTCTATAAACAATATTCTTGATCTTCAGCTATTTTGAGTTCGTAATATTTATTTATAAAAACACAATTCATAATTAAAGTTTAATTATATTTTTTTGTAAGTGAGTGTATTTTGACATACTCAATACGAACTCAAAATAGCTTAAGATCAAGAATATTGTTTATTATTATTATTTTTGAACGGGTGTGGTCTGTAAAAGTTACTCCCACTTGCACTTAGGCTCCTCCCCCAGTGTACCCCGCGTTCCTAGTTTTACCCCAACAAGTTCAAGTCCTCAACAAAGTTGAATACATTATTGATGGGTGAATTTCTTATCTCCTCGGTGGTCGGATAGCGACTCCCTAAGTGTTCATGACTTACGGTGGCAAGAGCTGGACATACACATAGCAGATGGTATGGAGTTTCTTCCTCCTCCCTACACATACTACATGTAGGATCTTCGACGACCCCAATATTATTGAGGTGTTTATTTAAGCAGCAGTGTCCTGTATATAGTCCTACTGTTTTCCTCAACTGAGTTCTGCTCAGTCGGAGTATTTCCTTGATCTCTTTGTCCCCGGAGGCTTCCCGAATGAACATCCGCGATTGCCTCAGTCCCGGAAGAAAGCATCCCCTGGTCTCTTACCACTTATTCCTGCTCCAGTGCTTACAGAAGTTTTGGATCCATCTGTGTACCAGATGGTTTCAAATCGTTTTTCCAGCTCCTGTTCGCCGCCTTCCGAACCCCTCTCAGGAATTATAACCTTAAAAGGTTTTCGGAAGTCTCTTACAGTGCTGGTTCTATCCGATTTCATGCAGAGCGTGTTGTTACTCTTGTTGGAGTTGAAGATCATGGTATGGTGGCCCTCTCTACAGATTCCTCCCCCTTGATTATTAATCGTCAGCCTGTATGCAGCCATTTGGGCCTCCATTTCCACCACCAAGTGTGTTCTACAAAATTTTTCATTTTTTCGGAGAAAATCATTGATTTTTCAAATTTTGACACTTTTGATTTTTTTATTTAAAAAAAAACTCTGATTTATTTCCCGTATAACAACGCAAACCCCATAATGGGCCGACAATTCCTTCTATTTCTTTTGTTTAATTAAAAAATATTATTTGCGTAAAAATAAAACAAAATATTTTTTAATTAAACAAAAAAAATAGAAAGAAATGTGGGCCCATTATGGGGTTTGCGTTGTTATAAGAGAAATAAATCAGAGTTTTTTTTGAAATAAAAAAATCAAAAATCAAAAGTGGAAAAATTTGAAAAATCAATGATTTTCTCCGAAAAAATAAATCCAAGTTTGAATATTTTTTTTGTATTTTTCCTGATATCTACGTTTAAAGACAAACAAAAACAAAAAAAAGGACGTTTTCTTCTTGACGTTGACTAATCGTCAATTTTTGAAAAAGTTATGATCGTTTGAAGAAAAAAAACATAAAACAAAATTTTTCTTAAAAATTTTTACTTTGTAAAAAATTTTGAAAAAAATTACACAACTGATTTTACGTATTATACTATCCCATCAAAAACAGTTCTGTAAATTTTTTCAAAATTGTTTACAAGTTAAGAATTTTTAGAAAAACTGATGTTTTTTTTCTTCAAACGATCGTAACTTTTTCAAAAATTGACTAATCAAAACGTTCATTTTTTTGTTTTTGTTTGTCTTTAAACGTACTTTTCAGGAAAAAATACAAAAAAATATCCAAACTTTGATTCTACAAAAATTTTTATTTTTTCGGAGAAAATCATTAATTTTTCAAATTTTTCCACTTTTAATTTTTGATTTTTTTATTTCAAAAACAACTCTGATTTATTCCGCGTATAACAACGCAAACCCCATAATGGGCCGACATTTCTTTCTATTTTTTTTGTTTAATTAAAAAATATTTTGTTTTATTTTTCCGCAAATAATATTTTTCAATTAAACAAAAGAAATAGAAAAAAATGTCTGCCCATTATGGGTTTGCGTTATACGCGGAATAAATCAGAGTTTTTTTTTTTAAATAAAAAAATCAAAAATCAAAAGTGTCGAAATTTGAAAAATCAATGATTTTCTCCGAAAAAATGAAAAATTTTGTAGAATCCAAATTTGAATATTTTTTTTGTATTTTTTTCTGAAAAGTACGTTTAAAGACAAACAAAAACAAAAAACGTTCCGATTAGTCAATTTTAGAAATAGTTACGATCGTTTAAAGAAAGAAAACATCAGTTTTTCTAAAAATTCGTAACTTTTTTTGGGTTTTGAGTAAAAAATTTTGAAAAAATTCACAGAACTGTTGTTGATGAGATAGTATAATATGTAAAAATTTCAGGAAAATCAAAAGGGGTCGGGTTCAAAAGTGGTCGATTTGGTGTGGAATGCCCCATAGACATTTACCATAAGCCATGGACTTAGAAGTCTAAGAAGAAGAAGTCTGGCATGGACTTTCTAAGTCCATGCCATAAGCGCAGTATAACGCATAACTGATTTGACAGCTGTCAAAAATACTGTTTTAGTTTAGACTTTAAAAAAATCAATTTTATAACAAAATTAAGTCGAAATTGATAATTTTGTTTTTCTTTCATTTTGTGTTATTTCGATTTATCAAAAAGACGCTCAAATGAAAGTTTATTGTAACTTTAAACACCAACAAATTATTTTAATTTTGAAATTTGAATTATTTTGAAATTTAAAAATGAGCGCGCGATAGTGTGATTTGTACAACGCTAGTTCGAACGTTATCAAAAATTAACGAAATAAAGAGAAAATTTTCCAGAAAATCAGTCGACCGAGGAGGGTCGTAAAGCAAGCCGACCAAGGGTCGTATGAGAGATTCGACATTTTAGTCACTTTGTTGAGTTAGTTTTGGCCGCCGAAAAAGGCGTTAACTTTGAGTGATAAATTAGTGAGATCGTCTTGGTCTTGTGAGGACCAGAATTTTTTTGAAGCTTGGATTGGCGTTTGTCCAAAGTTATTGGTCGGCAATTTCGAATTGTCTAGAATTGGAGAGGAGAATCATTTTGGTTTGCGAAACTTGCAATTGTCTGCGAGGATCAACTAATTGATCCTCGCAGATTTTATAATTGATTTTGTCTTGAAACCACGTACCCTTAGGGAGAATTTCAAGTGTTCCCATAATCACGAGCTACCGGTGCACTTTTGCACTTCAATATATTATAAACTTAATATAAATATCTGAGACGGTGGTTAGCATAGCGATTAAGCGTACAGACTGCTAATACAGAAAACCCAGTTCGACTCCGGGTGAAGTAAGAATATTATTCTGACCGTCTCCACTCGAAAGGCAACGACAAACCAACGAGGTGTAATTTGCCTAGAGAACATTTTAAAAAATGTCACTATGTCCTTTCGTAGGGCGAAGGAATCTGAGAGAAAGAGATATCTATGTGTTTTAGCCAGCCATTTTCCATTTTTGCAGCGCCCTCATCGGTAATATTGTATGCCTAGTCTTAAGAAAATTTGTAACTTGATTAATTTGTAGACAAGATCACGTCGTTCATTAAATTTCATCGTCATGTGATTAAATTTCTAGAAACTCAATCCTTTTTACCGAGATATCCATGCGATAATGGAGAGGGAATTTGTTTATCACTCGTTAAATGAAAGCCCATATTTTTGTTAATTTTTTAATTTTGAAATAAAAATTTATATAAAACAAATTTAATGTACCTACATTTAATAAAGTAACAAATTTATTAAAAAAGCAAACTTTTTTGTAATTATCAGACAAAAATTTCTATAAAATTAAGCAAAAGTTAAAGAAATTTTTCTCTCCATTTTGAGATGGTATGAGTTTTTACATGACCCTTTAAACGTTTCTTATAAGTATATTTGAAATCACAAATTGCACACTTGCATTTTTTAGCGCTTTTTTGAATGCGTTCTTAAATGACTTTTCAAACTCTTCCTACATGCATATTTATAATCACAAATTACACACTGAAACGGTTTATCTCCTGAATGCGTTCTTAAATGATTTGTTAAAGTTCCCTTCTGTGCACATTTATAGTCACAAATTTCACACTGAAACGGTTTATCGCCCGAATGCGTTCTTAAATGAACTTCTAAATCTCTTTTATTTGCAGATTTGTAGTTACAAATTTCACACTGAAACGGTTTATCGCTTGAATGCGTTTTTAAATGATATATTAAACTATATCTATGTGTAAATTTGCAATTACAAAATTCACACTGAAACGGTTTATCTCCCGAATGCGTTCTTAAGTGACTTTTCAAACTATCCCTACGTGCACATTTGTAGTCACATATTTCACACTGAAACGGTTTATCGCCTGAATGTAATCTTAAATGAAAATTTAAGATTCCTCTCTGTTCACATTTGTAGTCACAAATATCACACTGAAACGGTTTATCTCCTGAATGCTTTCTTAAGTGATTATTAAAACTATTCCGATGTGCACATTTATAGTCACAAATTTCACACTGAAACGGTTTATCTCCTGAATGCGTTCTTAAATGACTTTCTAAAGAATCCTTCCGTGCACATCTGTAGCCACAAATTTCACACTGAAATGGTTTATCACCTGAATGCGTTCTTAAATGCCTTTTTAAATGTGCCTTCTGAGTATATTTGCATACACAAATGTCACACTGGAACAGTTTATCGCCCGAATGCGATTTTAAATGAACTTTTAAATCTCTTTTATTTGCAGATTTATAGTCACAAAGTTCACACTTAAACTTATAGTTGGAAATTTGAGGCGTAGTAAGCGGATTACAATCTGTTTTTGTCTTCTGAAGGTAAACTGAAATCTCTTCTCTAATATTAATGGGATGCTGATGCAACTTATCCAAGTTCAATTCTACTTCTTCAGTCTTAATTTGGCATTGACTATTTGAACGTGATAGATCACCCTGTAACAAAACTCCCATTACTAAGTGTTCCTTATTTGAACACCATTTCAAACAATTGTGTAAAAAAAATAAATCAAAAAAATCAAACATTCAGAAATAATCGCTTAATCAAAAATAATCAAACAATCGAAAAGTGATTAATTAAGTGTTTGACTTTTTTACTTGACCATATTGATGCTCTTCCATATTTGTTCCAGTAACATGATTAATCGAAAAATGATCAAACAATTGAAAATAATCGACAAATGATGCATTAATCGATTGTTTTTTTATTATTTTCGATTAATCAATTATTTCAAAAATGTTAAACGATCATTAAATTAATTGTCAACAATTTTTTGTTTGTAAGATTTTAATATTAAAATTTCTTTCCATTCATTTTTATAAGTTTCAATGAATGCTTACTTGTCTTAAGCCCCTATGACACGATGCTTAATCTATATATGGGGCATTCCACACCAAATCGACCACTTTTGAACCCGACCCCTTTTGATTTTCCTGAAATTTTTACATATTATACTATCTCACCAACAACAGTTCTGTGAATTTTTTCAAAATTTTTTACTCAACCCAAAAAAAGTTACAAATTTTTAGAAAAACTGATGTTTTTTTTCTTCAAACGATCGTACTATGTCAAAAATTGACTAATCGGAACGTTCTTTTTTTGGTTTTTGTTTGTCTTTAATCGTACTTTTCAGGAAAAAATACAAAAAAAATATTCAAACTTGGATTCTACAAAATTTTTCATTTTTTCGGAGAAAATCATTGATTTTTCAATTTCGGCACTTATGATTTTTGATTTTTTTATTTAAAAAAACAACTCTGATTTATTCCGCGTATAACAACGCAAACCCCATAATGGGCAGACATTTCTTTCTATTTCTTTTGTTTAACTGAAAAATATTATTTGCGTAAAAATAAAACAAAATATTTTTTAAACAAAAAAAATAGAAAAAAATTTCGGCCCATTATGGGGTTTGCGTTGTTATACGCGGAATAAATCAGAGTTGTTTTTGAAATAAAAAAATCAAAAATTAAAAATTTTGTAGAATCCAAGTTTGAATATTTTTTGTATTTTTTCCTGAAAAGTACGTTTAAAGACAAATAAAAACAAAAAAAAGAACGTTTTATTAGTCAATATTTGAAAAAGTTACGATCGTTTGAAGAAAAAAAACATCAGTTTTTCTAAAAATTCTTAACTTTGTAAATAATTTTGAAAAAATTTACAGAACTGTTTTTGATGGGATAGTATAATACGTAAAATCAGTTGTGTAATTTTTTTCAAAATTTTTTACAAAGTTAAAATTTCAGAAAAACTCATTTTTTTTTTCTTCAAACAATCGTAACTATTTCAAAAATTGACTACAAAACGTTCTTTTTTTGTTTTTGTTCGTCTTTAAACGTACTTTTCAGGAAAAAATACAAAAAAAATATTCAAACTTGGAATCTACAAAAATTTTTATTTTTTCGGAGAAAATCATTGATTTTTCAAATTTGTCCACTTTTGATTTTTGATTTTTTTATTTCAAAAGAAACTCTTATTTATTTCTCGTATAACAACGCAAACCCCATAATGGGCCAACATTTCTTTCTATTTTTTTTGTTTAATTAATAGTAGTTTATATCACGAGGGCGTAAGGGGTTGTTTTTCGTCACGAGTCGTAGTTTATGACACAAGCCGCAAGGCGGCGAGGGGAATAATAGTCGAGAGATGGAAAAACCCTGGAGCCCGAGTATTATGAACAGCTTTTCGTGAATTTGGGAATAATATCCGACAAAATTCACGATTTTTTTGCAATAATTGCATAAATTTTATAAATTATAACACGTTTTATTTGACATCGTGGTAGTGTAAAACCAACTTCTACTTGTAACCATGGTGTTTTTCTTGGCACCAGTTGGTACCCTGGAAGGCGGCCATGTTGGGGCGCCATGTTCATTTTGATTTCTGCTCTCGTGAAGTTTGCACGTTTGTGTATTGTGTCGTATGTTTTCAATTAAAAATGCCTAAAAACCAAGAAATAATCGTTAAATAATCAATAAATACGACATTGTGGTCGCATCTATCCATGTTCATGGACACGTTGCAAAAAAATCGCAAACTCGATATCGATGGATCACGTGGTAGGTACGATCGAACTCAGCAAAAAGAGGTATTTATGGGGCGAATTTATACATTATTTTCTATTTCAGGCTACAAAGCTACGATAGTCGATCTACGTGTTCTAGTCTCCCCTACAGGATTTTTTATGCGCCGATAGGCGCATATTTTGAAGATCAAAAATGAAAACAACGAAAAGCACGTTCGCCGAAGACAACCGCAAAACGTTGTAGATACGCAAGACAGGCAAGTTTTTCACAATTATGTGGTTAAGATTAAATATGTCAATGATTTTTGAAAATTTTTGTTTTTTTGAAATTTTTTGGTATTTTTTTACTCCCGGGAGAAAAATAAAGTGTGACGAAAAGAGCTTCTTTACTCCCGAAAAAAAAAAACCAAAATCACGAAAAAAATATTTTGTTTTATTTTTACGCAAATAATATATTTTAATTAAACAAAAGAAATAGAAAGAAATGTCGGCCCATTATGGGGTTTGCGTTGTTATACGCGAAATAAATCAGATTTTTTTTTAAATCAAAAGTGTCGAAATTTGAAAAATCAATGATTTTTCGAATCGAAAACGAATTTTGTAGAATCCAAGTTTGAATATTTTTTTTTGTATATTTTTCCTGAAAAGTACGTTTAAAGATAAACAAAAACAAAAAAAACGTTCCGATTAGTCAATTTTTGACGTAGTTACGGTCGTTTGAAGAAAAACAACATCAGTTTTTCTAAAAATTCTAAAAATAATTTCTAAAAATAAAAAAAAAATTTTATAAAAATTTCAGGAAAATCAAAAGGGGAACTCGAGAACGGCTGAACCGATTTTTATGATCTTTGATTTGTTGGATTTCTCGCCATCTCGAATAGCAGAATAACTATTAAAACATCGCAAAAATTCACGAAAAAATTATTGATTCTGTGGCGGTACGAAGTTCGCCGGGCCAGCTAGTTTTACATAAAATTTACATGTAAATGGTAACTAATCAATGAAAAACGTCTGATGGCTACTAATACGCTCTTTCTATTGGTTATTTACCATTTACATGTAAATTTTATGTAAAATTATGCATCGTATCATAGAGGCTTTACAAATTTCCCAAAAAAGAAATATGTAAATTAGAAATAAGTTAAAAAAAATAATAAAATTTTGGTTCAAAAGGCACTAAAAAGACAAAATAAACGCATAATGTGCAAAAAAAGCAAAATAAAATACAAATTTTTGAAGAGTAGGGAAGACTGGTCTAAAATGATCCCTTGAGGTAAAATGATCCTTATTAGTTTTTATGAAACGCCAGATAGGAATCAACAAATGCATTACGTCCAACACGCGCGCAGTTAGTGCAAACCAGGCCCGTAGCTAGGATTTAATTTCGCAGGGGGGGCACTTGTAAAAAATAAAATTTTTGGTGGTTCCCCTTCCGAGAATTTTTATTATTATAAACAAATTTTCCGTTACTTTCAAAAAAATATTTTTCCTGAACATTTCGGGGTGAGAGGGCACGTGCCCCCCCCTGGCTACGGGCCTAGTACAGACGTTAATAGCGGATAGTTTATTTGTGTCATTACTGATCTATTGTAAAAATATTGGATTACGTTGTTTTTGCTAAGGTAAAGGTTTTTTTGATAGCCGTAATATAAATAAAGATGTAATTTGTTAGTATTGGATGTGTTATACTAGCATTGCACTATCGTTGGAGTTTTGAATTACACATTCCCAGTTCGTACTGTTTTGTGTAAGATGGAGTTTTGATTCTAAATGTAAAAATACCGGTTGGGGTAAAACGATCCCGTGGTGTGGAACCTGCTGAATTTAAAGTTGCTGTTGTTACTGACCATATATAAAAGAGTAGTTGGAGTAGACTCCAACGACTGTGAAGAAGCTTCTACAGCAACTGTCTGTATCGTGTCTAAAGATTTTATTGTACTCTGCATGTTTTATGCCTCTACCAAAAATGGTTGGAAATGGAATGGTTGGTCCTTAAAAAGAAGACCGACTTCTGGCACAAGAATTCTGACTAGCAGTCCTTATAAGAATAAATGGAGGAAGAAAAACTCCGTAAAAAATCGGTAGAATTAAAACGGAAACAGCGAGAAGAAAATAAAACATGCAAAAAATCGAAATTTAGTGAGAAAATAAAGCCGAAGAAAGAAACAAACAAAAAGAATACCAAAGTTAAATCTTTCTGACACGGACGAGAACGCAGAAAATGATGTTGAGTGCATGTGTTGCAAACTCAAAATATTCAAAATCTAAAAGTGAAGAAGAATGAATACAGTGCTGCCAGTGTAAGAATTGGGCTCACGAACTGTGCGCTGGCATAGATGAAAATGACGCAGATTCCTATATGAGAGGTGAGCTAAGTCAACGGGCTAAGGACCGGACTCTAGGCTAGAAGCCATAGGTTCCATCCCCTACCCGGCTACAAAATTTATCCGACTTAATTATAACCCTCTCCTCTCGGAAGGCAATAGCAAACCACCGAGAGTAATCTGCCCAAAAAGCCATTTAATAATAATTAATAACATATTAAATATATCATAAAAAAAATTCAAGAATTAGGTGTGATATTAGTATGTGTTGTAAAATAAAGAATTAAACAAAACTTAAAAATATTAGAATTTTTTACCGTAAAGCCCGTATGACACGATGCATAATTTTATATAAAATTTACATGCAAATGCTAACTAACCAATAGAAAAAGCTTATTAGTAGCCATCAGACGTTTTTCATTGGTTAGTTACCATTTATATGTAAATTTTATGTAAAATTATGCATCGTGTCATACAGGCTTAAGAAAAGAAACAACATACAAGAAATTTTATAAAGACTAAAATTTATAAAACAGGGGGGGGGGTAACGAGAAGAAAAACGTGGTAGTTTTTAAAAAATATACTAAAATGATTGTAAAATTCAGAGTAGTAATACGATATGGCACCATTTAAAAATTACCTATCTTCAGTCGTATGTAACCAGAAAAATGGAAATAAACATGAAAAACAAAAATTCTAAAATTGTAAAAGGTGAAACTGAAAAATAAACTGTAAAAAAATAAAAATGCTCAAAAAGAGAAATAATAAATTAAACTAAGATCACTCAATATCATCTACTTTTTACTAATTCAAAAATAAAGCTGATAATTATTGATTAGAAGAGTAAATTGTTTTATCTAATATAAGTCTTAATTTTTTTGACTATTTGTACCTAACTTCACCTTGATGATGATGTGTAAAATCTCGTTTTACGTCCTTGTGACGAAAACTACTATTAATCAAATTATTTCAAAATTATTAATCAAAATCTTTATTTTTTACCTCCCTTTCAAAAATTACCACCAAAGGAATTTTTTTCTATTTTTGGAAATTCATAATACTCCAAATTACAAAGATGTAAAATTAAACTAAATCCAAACTAAACGTTAAAGAGTAGTAACATAAAGTTTGGAAACCACTGATTTAGGTTGGATTAAGATTTTGGCTGACATATTGGTTATCACCTTTAGGAAAGAGGTCCAGTAGAGAGATGGGAAATTACACGTAGTGACAATCGAGACGCTCTCAGGAGATACAAGTATTTGAAATCTACTTCTAGCACGATATAATTTTTATTTAATTTATTAAGTAAATCAATCCGTTTAATGGCATTAAATTGATTGACAGCATAGGAAATTACCAGAGATTACTGAGCCACACCGAAGATACAATAATTATTCGATACGTTTAAGAAACATTTGGAATCTATTCAGTTGGGTTTATCATTGATAATTAAGGAAATTCTAAAAATAAATTACTTTAAACTAGAATGGTTCGAGACAGTCAAACGTCCCAGTTTGTGAAACTGTCTGTATCGCAAATTGTTTTAAGCGGTCGGGCAATTTAAAAATTCCTTTGTCCAAATCTTCATCATTTGGCAAATAATACTAATATATTGTCGTGTTCTGACGAACAAGCACTTAAGAGGTCCGTAGCTCGTTGTTCGGAGTTTACACTTTTGAGACAATCTCAAGGAGTAGGTTCAAAAAACAAATTTATCTTTAAACTATCCACAATCAATGAAACAAAATTCTTACCAGGCATCAATAAAATTTTACTCAGGCAAATTGGTAATGAATAAAAATTTTATAATAAGCAGAAAACAGAATTTTTGTTAAATCAAATTCCACAATGAATAAATCAGATATAGACGAAATTTATCTACAAGTTCCCACATTTACTATTTCAAACTTATTACTGTAACTTGTAAACAAATCAGGCATTATAAATTGTACAAAAATGAAATAAAAATAGTAGCACAAATTATTGTCTTATTTAAAATCTCGCGCCGACCTATACTAATTCGTATGAAAAACTGTTAATTTCTACCGCTAGACACAAATAAAGTTCGACGTAACGCGTAGCACTGCTGATACTGATTATCGTAAAAAATAAAGTTAATCTCGATGGTAAACTAATTAATACAAATTTTTAAATTGGTGCATCAAAGTGATTAAAGTTGTTATAATACTCCAATCAGTCTATAATTAGCGAAATTTCCAGGTTCGTATAAAAATGTGATTGACATAACCTCCATTGTAATTTTTATAAATTCCATTTTCCAGATAAATAATATCGAAATAATGCAAAATAAAAGAATTTAAATTCTAATTACCATTCGATGGCTTCCTTACTTGCTGTTAAATGTGAATAAAACTCGATGGAAAACATCAAAATTACAGCCATTTTACGACCCAGGTATCAAATTTCATCTCCAATCCCGGAAATCAATCTTGCAGAAAAAACCATCATATTCATCCTACTGACACTGTACTCATCATAATTGCCACTATAATTTACAATTCAGGCCGAAATTCCAACACTTCACAACTTATCGAGAAAATTTGCTTCCTCGACTAACACCACTTAACACTCCGGCCTCTCCGTCAGTAATCCTTATCTCCTACAAAATTTTCCTTTCCTTTCCGTTTTAGGCTTTTGGAAATCGTGGCCCACGCTGATTCGTTGATTTTTCCAGCGAAATTTGAAAATTTTCAAAAAAAAACTTCATATCACAAATTTTTAAAATTACTTTTCAATACTAACCGCACCATCTAGAGTTATTTACGATCATACCGACGTTATAGTTTTCTATGCACGCATTCACTAATTTATTAAAAAGAAGGTAAACAAATTAACAATAAAATAATTAATAAAAATAAAATGCAGTCATATCTGATTAATTTAACTTTTTAGGCTTCTGGAACAAATTATCCACCATAAAATCCTGCTTTCTTGGTAACAAACAAAATAATGACCATTAAAAGAAAAACCATTCAACTTGTCAGAGTAAAATTCAAAATCATATAAAACTCAATGAAAGGACAAATCAAAATCAATTGTGGATATTTTAAACTTTTGGTAAATACCCCTGTACATGTCATCATCCCCTTATTTTACGAATTCAATTTTTTATTTATAAAAAATTGTGAGTAAAATAACAACAAAAAAAATTTCCTTAAACGTTAAATTTTCAAACTTCCCATTATTAAACTTATTTACAAATTATTTACAAAATCAAATGACTAATTCATCAACACAATCCCCTACATTATGCAACTTTAAATTAGTTATCAAAAACTGATAGAATTCAAATTTCCTCTAAATACCTCATAACTCTTCAAAAATTTAATTTTTCCCTTGTGGATATTTAATAATTCTAAATTTTCATTCGTACTCTGCAATTTTACTGAATCTCAATCCTCCAATTAACTTTTATTTACTTAAATCCTTTACTGTGGTTTTCAAATTACTTTAATCATTTTATTTTATTTCCCAATCAATTATTCATAAATTTCATATCAATTCACTTTTAATCTCATTTCATAATTCTTCATTAATATTCCCCATTTTAATTAAACCCCTTTAAATTATTAAATTCCAAAATCTCACAGTAACAAATTCTTTAGATAATTATCAACTTTATTATTAATTTTCAATTATCTTGCCAAATACGACTTTAATTTTTATTATTAAATTTGTTGTAAATTTTCCACCCTTATCTTTAGAAAAATCTTCATTAATTAAAATTGCTTAGTATCTCATTTAAACTTTTATTCTACCCATGTTCTAATTCTTAATCTTTTATCACAATATTTGGTCAGGAATGTTTGATGCTCATATTCATAATTTTATTTTTAATTTTTATCTTATGATCAAATTTACAGTTTTAATTTTAATTCAATTTTATTAAATTTACAGCTATCCCCTAATTTTAACTTATCTTACAACTACTAATTTCTAAATTTAATTAATCAATTAACCAATCATACTATTTACAAAATTTTCAATTCACAAATTTTTACTATTATCTTAAACTTTATCATCAATTTCCACGTTAATTGCAATTGTCTTATTTTTCAAATTTCCTGATCTTTATCAATTTTGGTTCTATTTACCAAATTATTTCCATCGCACTCTGCGATAAGCCCACTTTAACATGACACACAGCCATTCCTTTCCTGCAACTTTCTTCGTGCAAGAAATTACCTTGCTGAAAATTATCAATTGAATTAATTTTGAATTTTTGTCATTGTTATTTTTATCAAAAACTTCAAAATTTTTTTTAATAAAATATCCTAAATTTGCATACTCATCTTCCTCATTATTTGTTTGACATGAAATTAAATTTTGTTGTTGTCCATTCAGCTCATCATTTACTCGAGAAATTTTTAAATTCGCTAAAACCTCATTTTTAGAATAAATTTTTAAAATTTTTACCTCAAATTTAAATTCTTTTCTTTTAGCTTTACTTATGCCTGAGTCTTTTGTAAAATTTAATTTCCTTTTAGCTTTTAACTTTCTAAATTTTATCTCCCTAATTTCTTTACGAGTAAAAATTTTAATTTTATTTTCATCATCTACAATTTTACCACAAAAATTATCAATAACTAAATCCTCCGTTGCAATTATTGGTTTTAAATTTTTATTATCAATAGTACAATTTTCAATAATCAAACTTTCCTTCCCTATCTGAACAGCTTGACCTACTTCATCAATTTTATTGCAAACTTTTTCTATCCCCTTAAATTTTATTTTCGAAAGCTCCTCTGCGATTGCAGGTACCAAAATTTTATTATTGATAGGACAGATTGAAGCAATCAAATTTGTCTCCCCTATTTGAATACTTTTGCAATTTGTTCCTTTGCTCTGATCTAAATTATTGTTCTTTTCTATTGTTTTTGTTTGTTTTGTTGTTTCTGACAAAGTATGACCAATTTCTGCTAATTTTTCTTTAAATAACCTATTGTCCTCAATTAAATTTTTTACATTTAGTTCAATTTCACCCAAATTAGCTATTTTGTTTTTTACCTCATTAATGTCATCCTTTAACCTATTTTCCATTTCAGATAATTGAATTTTATTTTCTTTGATATTGTCATTTAATTCTGTTTTCATTTCTGCTAATTTTTGTAAAATTATACTGGTTGCAGGATCTATTATATCAGTCTTTTGTTTAAAGTCACATGGTGTACTGGTCATCCCCGGTGAACCCGTTACATCCCCCTGTTCTATTTCCCTACTTGACTCATCACTAATTACCTGTATTGTTTCTTCCGGTTCACCTTGCACTACTCTATCCTCTTGCACATTTTGTGTTTCTATATCGAAAATGTCTTCCGATGGATTATCCCCTGTTATATTATCCATTTTTGATTTTATTTTAAATAATCCCCTTACTTTTAAAAATCCTACAATTTATTTTATCGAGTGAAAAACCACTTTTGTTTTTCGGAGCCCCACGTTCGTGCGCCAATTAAAGTTATCTGCGCACGAACTATTTTCGCCGCTCTACGTAGACGTTTTTGCAGCCCCACGTATGCTTTTACCAGCCCCACGTTTACTTTGTCGAGCCCCACGTTGACGCGTCAATTAAAGTTGTCGTGTTCTGACGAACAAGCACTTAAGAGGTCCGTAGCTCGTTGTTCGGAGTTTACACTTTTGAGACAATCTCAAGGAGTAGGTTCAAAAAACAAATTTATCTTTAAACTATCCACAATCAATGAAACAAAATTCTTACCAGGCATCAATAAAATTTTACTCAGGCAAATTGGTAATGAATAAAAATTTTATAATAAGCAGAAAACAGAATTTTTGTTAAATCAAATTCCACAATGAATAAATCAGATATAGACGAAATTTATCTACAAGTTCCCACATTTACTATTTCAAACTTATTACTGTAACTTGTAAACAAATCAGGCATTATAAATTGTACAAAAATGAAATAAAAATAGTAGCACAAATTATTGTCTTATTTAAAATCTCGCGCCGACCTATACTAATTCGTATGAAAAACTGTTAATTTCTACCGCTAGACACAAATAAAGTTCGACGTAACGCGTAGCACTGCTGATACTGATTATCGTAAAAAATAAAGTTAATCTCGATGGTAAACTAATTAATACAAATTTTTAAATTGGTGCATCAAAGTGATTAAAGTTGTTATAATACTCCAATCAGTCTATAATTAGCGAAATTTCCAGGTTCGTATAAAAATGTGATTGACATAACCTCCATTGTAATTTTTATAAATTCCATTTTCCAGATAAATAATATCGAAATAATGCAAAATAAAAGAATTTAAATTCTAATTACCATTCGATGGCTTCCTTACTTGCTGTTAAATGTGAATAAAACTCGATGGAAAACATCAAAATTACAGCCATTTTACGACCCAGGTATCAAATTTCATCTCCAATCCCGGAAATCAATCTTGCAGAAAAAACCATCATATTCATCCTACTGACACTGTACTCATCATAATTGCCACTATAATTTACAATTCAGGCCGAAATTCCAACACTTCACAACTTATCGAGAAAATTTGCTTCCTCGACTAACACCACTTAACACTCCGGCCTCTCCGTCAGTAATCCTTATCTCCTACAAAATTTTCCTTTCCTTTCCGTTTTAGGCTTTTGGAAATCGTGGCCCACGCTGATTCGTTGATTTTTCCAGCGAAATTTGAAAATTTTCAAAAAAAAACTTCATATCACAAATTTTTAAAATTACTTTTCAATACTAACCGCACCATCTAGAGTTATTTACGATCATACCGACGTTATAGTTTTCTATGCACGCATTCACTAATTTATTAAAAAGAAGGTAAACAAATTAACAATAAAATAATTAATAAAAATAAAATGCAGTCATATCTGATTAATTTAACTTTTTAGGCTTCTGGAACAAATTATCCACCATAAAATCCTGCTTTCTTGGTAACAAACAAAATAATGACCATTAAAAGAAAAACCATTCAACTTGTCAGAGTAAAATTCAAAATCATATAAAACTCAATGAAAGGACAAATCAAAATCAATTGTGGATATTTTAAACTTTTGGTAAATACCCCTGTACATGTCAATATGTAGTTCATAGTTTACCTCATCGATATCCTCTTGATATTCTAAATTAGCATCGTCTTCTTCTTTAATATCGATGGAGTGGTGCAAATCTTCTAATTTGGCATCCATAACCTCCATTTCGTCTGTTGTAATTTCTAGATCATCACTGGGGGCTCGCAAACCATCGATAGCTTCTTCTAATTTCTCCAACTTGATCAAGGATATCAACTTATCCATACTGCAAAAAAACACAAATTAATTAACTGATGTCCCTTACAACGCAATTTTCGGGTTTGCGTTAACTACAAGTTTGGCTTTGTATCACAGAAAATTGTAACCTGTTTTACCAACCAAATCTACGTTGGCACCAGTGTTGTCAAATTTTAGAAATCTGTGGCGCCAACTTTTAACTGAAAAAACGCCCAAAACCGCAAACAATTTCTCACGTGGCGCCAAAATTTAAATTCAATGTCAAAAATTCAAAATAAAATTAAAATTTATTAATAATTTGATCAGTTTTGTTATTTTTTTTTGGGATTTGTACATTTTGGAATGAAATCGGGGAAACATATGAGGGGTGTCGAAGACAAGTGAAGTAAGTCCATTTTTTTTAAATTTGAGATTTTATGTTCAGAGTGTGAGTGAAGTGTTAGAGTTTTCAGTGAATAAGTGAAATAAGTGTTTAGTTGATCCATATTGACACATATGACAATACTTCACTTGATTAGTGAAAACTATTGAAAATTATTCAGAAGAAAAGTGAAATAGGTTGTATTTTTTGTAGTTTACTTGGGTGAATTTTAGTCAAACAATGTTACTTTATTGTTCACGGACGGATTGTAATCGTTAATCATACATGGGGTCAATTTAAAGAAAGAAAAAAAACTTGGGAAAAATAATTGTTTTGTTTTTAGCGTGCATTTTAGTATGGATTTAGAGCAACTTCTTAGTGATGATGGGGGTTCAGAATATATTCCCAGTTCATAAATGATTAATCACTTCTGATGATGATAACGATAAGCCATTGTACTCATTAGGATTATAATAGTTTTGTTTGGTGTCACAGTCCTAGTGCTACAAGAACTACACTAACTACAAATTGATTGGTGTAAAATCACCAAATTTTTTGCAATTTTTTACACTAACTTACTCGAAGTAGTTCGGTGTAGCATACCAAACAGACCTAATATATTTTATTTAAATTCTAGCCCCAGTATTCATAAAAACGAAAAATACTTAAAAGAGATTTGTAAACCCTTTGTAAGGGATATAAGACATTTTAAGGGCATTTGTGAGGCTTTTAAAGCTTTAGTAAACCTGTTGTAAATATTGCGTTTTTATGAATACCACTGTAGTTCTTTAGTTTGTTAATAATTTATACACTTTACTTATTTGTGAATTTTTAATTAAAATATTTCAGAAGAAAAGTGAAGTAACTTAAATTTTTCAACTTATTTTCTTGTTTTGCTAGTTGTTAATTAAAAATATTTGATAAATTTAATAGAAATAATGATATTGGTATATATAGATGTCAATAACAAATGAATAGTTTTGTTTTTTAAGTTGTAGATTTTTTTATAATAGTTCTAATAAAGGTTCATTTATCTCAATACTTTGTTTTTGGACTTACTTCACTTGTCCTCTACTCATATCTTTACTTGGTTCAAAATTTTTACAACATAGATTGTTGGTATGAAAATGAGCTATTATTGCATTCACGAAGATCTCTAATTATAATTGCTCATAGCGGGGGGGGGGGGGTGAAATATGGTGAACCCAATAATAATTAATAATATTTCTCTTGTAATAATTATAATTCTTTGGAATTACTAATGTTAGGGGTGGGGGGTTGAATGGATCCAAACCAATGTTTGCACAATTACTGACGTCATCACTTAGCTAGTCGATAACCTGTAGCCAATTGTGCATACTATCTTTTGATATATTGACACCAAAACTTGCCTTTACTGAATACAGTGGGGCCCGATTAATTTGATCACATCGGGACTTGGGGTTTTTGATAACAATAACCGATTGATTACAATAAAAAATTTTTTTTTGCTTATTTATTAGTATGTACTACATCTACAATAATTATTTAATAATAGTCACTCATTGTGAAGTTTTTTTATGTATTTAAACGACGGAATTCATAATAAACATAAAAATGTAATGTGATATCACATATTATGTGACGGTGATAGAAAGAGTCACACGGTGGGTTTATTTACATCCACTCCGTCTTTGAAAAAAATGAACTATAGAAAGATTTTCTTGCTAACATCTGACTCTAAATTATGTGGGTGACTTATGCACAATATAAAATTGGTTGTCTGTAAAGTCGGTTTACGGACGATGATAATTTTACGTGATAACGTCATAAGAAAACGACAAAACGTTGATGAAAAATTACATACTTTTATGAATTGAATTATTATCACTAAATTATAATTATTATTTTGAATAACACAAAGAAGTTGATTAAAAATTGCAATTTTTTTGACAAATTAACATTTATTTGCACTCGAAATTTTTATTTTAATAAATAGAGCTGATATTGCCGATTAAATTACCTCTAATGATTTTAAAACACATAATTTTATGATTCCTTATTATTCATATGTTGCTATGAATTTTAGAAGTATACAAATAACTTACATTTTACTATTTTAATATTCATTGTTTACCTTTGTTATAATGTTTATTTAGGAGAATAATTAATATTACAAATAAATACACTTTGATACATACATAATAATAATACATGTTTGACATCTATTTTTTAAATAGCTAATCAAATTCTTAGAATGCAAGAATTAATTACCTTATTGCCGCAATTGTTATTGTAATAAACAATGGTATTCACAGTAAATATTGATTTACTTTATAAAATATAAACAGTAGACAAATGCAGTTAACTGTATGTCGCTGTGTATCTTTCACTCGGACGCATCGGCTTGTTCCGGGCTCTCTCGCAAACGCACGGCTTGGTGGAACGTTACTAATGAGTCATGTTTTTTCGTGTGTGTTAGTCGTGTCAGTGTTCATCAATTTATAAGACGTTATCATGTCAAAAAAATGTTTGTAACTGAAATTCAACTCCTTTGCTCGTGGGAGAAAATAATCTTAAGAAAAATATGATAACATTAACCGAATTATGATAACTATAAGCGATGTTTTTGTGTGTAATAATATATTGTCGTGTTCTGTTGAACAACTGCTTAAGGTCCGTGCTCAATTTGTCGGAGTTTGCAAAAAAAACTCTCCCAGATAGTGAGTTCAAATGAGAGGACATTTTTCAGTAAAGTAGACAATAATGCTTTTATTATAAAATCGGCCCCAACTAAAAAATTTAAAAAGGGGAAATCAATAATTAAATATATTCAACTCGGCAGTTAGTAAAATCGTTTAATTTCATACCTCTCCTCCTCTTTGTCAGATTAGGTACGACCCTGAAATAGGCAGCCATCTAAAATCTTGGAGAAATAACTTATTAAGAGCTGTGTTAAAATTGTGTCATATTCATAAATCACAAGATTTTTGCATAATTTGAATGAAAATCAAGTCCCACAACACAATGAAAGCTTAAAGAATTTAAAATACTTAAAAGCTTAAAACCTTGACTCTTGACAACCTCGACAGTGACATCCACCAAAACGGACTAGTGGAACTTACATGTAAGATTAAAAAAAATTGACCCATCGGTGGAACTCACAATCGCCCCTTTGGAGGGCAGTTTACATAACCCCCTATTTTGAGATGGTATGAGTTTCTACATGACTTTATAAACTCTTTTTTTATCGCCTGAATGGGTTCTTAAATGATGTTTCAAACTGTTCCTATATGCAGATTTGAAGTCGCAAATTTCACACTGAAACGGTTTATCTCCTGAATGCGTTTTTAAATGACTTTCTAAATTATGCTTCCGTGCACATTTGTAGTCACAAATACCACACTGAAACGGTTTATCTCCTGAATGCGTTTTTAAGTGACTTTTTAAACTATTCCTATGTGCACATTTATAGTCACAAATTTCACACTGAAACGGTTTATCGCCCGAATGCGTTCTTAAATGAGATATTAAATTTCCTTTATTTGCAAATTTGTAGTTACAAATTCCACACTGAAACGGTTTATCGCCCGAATGTGTTCTTAAATGACATTTTAAATTTCCTTTCTTTGAAAATTTGTAATTACAAATTCCACATTGAAACGGTTTATCTCCTGAATGCGTTCTTAAATGAACTTTTAAATCTCCTTTATTTGCAGTTTTGTAGTCACAAAGTTCACACTGAAACGGTTTATCGCCCGAATGCGTTCTTAAATGACGATTTAAACTTCCCTTCAGTGTACATTTGTATTCACAAATTTCACACTGTAAAGCTTTATCGTCTGAATGAGTTCTTAAATGACTTTTCAAACTGTTCCTATATGCAGATTTGAAGTCACAAATTTCACACTGAAACGGTTTATCGCCCGAATGCGTTCTTAAATGACATCTTAAATTTCCTGTATTTGCAAATTTGCAGTTACAAATTCCACACTGAAACGGTTTATCTCCTGAATGCGTTCTTAAGTGACTTTCTAAATGTAGCTTCCGTGCACATTTATAGTCACATAGTTCACACTTAAACTTATAGTTGGAAATTTGAGGCGTAGTAAGCGGATTACAATCTGTTTTTGTCTTCTGAAAATGAACTGAAATCTCTTCTCGACTATGAATGGGATGATGATGTAACTGATCCAAATTCAATTCAATTTCCTCACTCTTAATTTTGGAGTGACGATTTGAATGTGATAGAGTAGTCCCCTGTAAAAAAGCTACCATTACTAAGTATTCCTTATTTGAGCACCATTCAAGCCAGATCAATAAGCGCTAAGCTTGAGTCAAGTTCAATTCAAAAACGAATAAACGTAGAAAGTTGAAATTTCCAGAATATACTGTCGTGTTCTATAGAACAAGCGCTAAAGAGGTCCGTGCTCATTTGATCGGAGTTTGCAATAGGAGGCTCTCCCAGGGAGTGAGTTTAAGAGAGATTTCAAAAATTTCCACAATTAAATAAAACAAATTTATGCAGGGTATTAATAAAAATTTACTTAGACGAATGCTGGTAATAATTAAAGTCTTGAATATAAGCAAAAACGAAATTTTTTGTCGTTAAATCTAATTCAACAATAGAATAAACCAGATTTTGACGTGATCTATCTACAAGTTCACACATTTACTATGTCAAATCTATTACTATAACTTGTAAATAAATCGTGAGTTGTAATTATTGTACAAGCTGAAAATAAAATAATTATGCACATAATAAATTGTTTGATTTAAATATTCGCGCCGACCTGTAATAGAACGCGTAATTCACAGCTGAATGCAACCAACGGCAGCGACAGAAGTTCAAAATGACACATAATACATGCGTTGATAATATTCATCGAAATAAAGTTATTTACAACCACAAACGAATTAATCCTATAATTAAGTAGTTGTAACGGTGCTTTAAAATTGGTGCAATAGTGAACTTAATTTGTTATAAACGAAGTTTTCAGGTTTGAAAAAGTTTGTCGCATGCATAACCTCGAATTTTTCAAATTCATAATTTTCATATTCCAGATAAATATCGTCTCAGTCAGCAATCACTTCTCGCAATCACAAAATTTTCACTTCCTGTCCTTTCCAGGTTTTTGGAAATCGTGGCTCATGCCGATTGGTCAATACAGCCAGCCAAATTTGAAAAATTTCAAAAAAAAATCAAATGTCACCAATTTAATTCAAATTTGAATCGCTTCCAACACCATCTAGGTCTATTTGCACAAAACACGAAATTACAGGTCTCTTCGTATTCATTCACTTTTGTTTTAAAAGGTAAACAAATTAACAATACTAAAAAGAATTTAATTAAACAAAACGTAATCATATCTGATTAATTTAACTTATTTCAGGTTTTCGGAACAATTCTCCACCTGTAAAAATCTCGTTTTCATAATACCCAACAAGAGGTACAACAAATGAATACAATACAACCGCAATTCGTCCAAGTAAAATTTAAATTACTCAAATTCAATAAATATCAAATTAACTTTTAATTGTGGAAATTCTTAAAATGGGCAATTACCACGGTTCATGTCAATACTTTAAATATAATTTTACTTTACATAAAGCATTTTTTCATTTAAAAAAAATTAATATATATTTTTTTTAATTTTCAATAAAATACACTTTTGCTGTAAATATAATAAATTAATAGTAAAAAAATAAAGTTTAAATTAAAACAAACCCCTCATTTTATTACATTACACAATTTATTTGAAAAGCACATTAGTTTTTTCTTAGAATTACTTATGTCAATCAAGTTACAAGTTATTGTATTCTTGTTTATCTACACAAGTAAATCTCCTTATTGTCAAAAATAGTGACCTTATTTTATTTTGTATTCTTCTTAGCATTTTCATTTGATACCCATATCATGGAAGTGCATAAAAAATAACTACTCCGCCATCTTGGGGGGTGGAGCATATTGGATTTAGAATAGCGTCATTTAGCTAACCATGCTTTGTCATCGAAACTAAACATGTATGCAAAATTTCAGCTCAATCGGTTAAGGAGAACTTCTTTAAAATGCAATTGCATTAGGGGAGGGAGGGGCATGAAGTGTTCGGTTATTTTAAGAGCAATATCCAGTGCTTAAGTACAATTTTTGTGTTTTATGTCATTCATTTCCAGGACGTTACAAAAATTGGTGGAGGGGGGGGAGAATCCCACATTCTAGTTTTCAAATAACGTGGTATTCCGATAAATAAATCAATTTCCTTTAGCGCCTTTACATGAAGAAGTGTTAAAAAATTTCGGCATGCTAGCAATTATTTAAATTTTTGTAACGTCCTGGAAATGAATGGCATAAAACACAAAAATTGTACTTAAGCACTGCATATTGCTCTTAATCAAATTACTTAATTACCGGAAATTTGAAAAGACACTTACACACAGATTTAGTCGAGCCACCTAGTTCCAATCGGCCGAACTAGATACTACGCTTTACCACTATTTTGTTCGATTACGCACTGTATGTACAAGACTTGTACTAAACACCGCGCTTTCAAGAAAAAAAACAACTTTTTGTCATTGTTCAACAATGAACAATTTTATTGGAAGTTGGCCTATTTCAGTGATATATTTGAAGCTTTCAACGGACTAAATTTAAAGCTACAGGGCAAAATCGGCACTTTGATAAGTAACTACGACCACTTTCAGAGATTTATATCTAAGCTTCAACTTTGGTCGTCTCGGAGGGTAACTGCCGAAAATATGCTATAGTGCATTTATTGAAAAGACGGAGTGCATGTAAATAAAGGCACGCAATCTTCACATCATTTTAATGTCATGTGACAGCACATTAAGTAAGTTCTAACTGGACGAAGATTTGAAAATTGATATATCAGCTCATTTGGAAGCGTTGCAAACAGAATTTCACCGATATTACAGAGACGTTAATTCAGAATCACCAATATGGCACATGACTAGAAATCCATTTGTGGTCAATGTTCTGCAATTACCAGAAGATGTCCAAGAAGAATTTTTGGAAATGAAGGCAGATTCGACAATGAAAGATGACTTTCACCTCTTGACTTTGGAGTAATTTTGGATAAAACGCTTTCTCCTTAATCCAAAAGTTGCCACTTTTGTCTTGCGAATACTTCTGCCATTTTCTTCGACTACTTATGTGAAACCGGATTTTCAGCATTAGTGCATTATCGTCTTGCAGTCGATAATGATTTGATGATAGCTCTGTCAAAAACAGAACTTGATATCGACCAATTGGTTAAAAAAATGCAGGCGCAAACATCCCATTAATTTTAATAATAAATCGTGTGAAATAAATATCGTAAAAATAATTTGTGTTTTTTATTGAAGCAAAAAAATTTAAGAAAAATATGGGGGCGGCATGAAATTTTTTTTTATAATCCGGAGGGGCACCATGCAAAAAAGGTTGGAAAACCCTGTCTTTAGACCATCAAAATTTATAAACACGCCTCTCCCTATCTCTCCTTGAATGCAAACTGAAGCAAACAAGTGTGACATCACTGGTGGGATTGTATTGACATTTATGTTAGCGATGTACTAAAATAATTTTTTTTTTCATTTATAGTTGGTATATATTGTCGTATATTTTTTGAGATAAAGAATTTAGTTAATGACAATTTAAATTTTTAATTTTTGGAAATTTAAATTTGTAACGCCCCTTTTTGGGGGGGGGGTAAAAAAAAATTCATGCCCCCCTATATCACATATATAAAAGACCAGCACGCTGCTGCTCCAAGGTATATAGATTACAACTAACTAATCTATATACCTTGCTGCTGCTCCAGCGTGTCATTTTTCACTCTGATTGGTTGTTGTCTTTGGTCGTACCAACTTAAAATTAACATAGTACTCCATTCAGTAAAGGTTATTATATTTCTATATGGAATGGTAAAGTAATTTTAAGTTGGTACGACCGACGACAACGACCAATCAGAGTGCGCTGTGTGTTCTAACAAAAATTACACTTTGGAGCAGTAGCAGCGTGCTATTTTTTAAAAACACACAACGCGCTTTAATTGGTCGTGGACGTTAATTACACAAACTTAAAATCACCTCCCATGGGATCGAGTAGCACACCAATCAAGTTTACAACCTTGATTTCAGGCGGTTCAGGCCCGTAGCCAGGGGGAAGGCACCTTGGGGCACGTGCCCCCCCCTCCCGAAATGTTCAGAACAAATTTTTTTTTTAAAGTAAAGGAAAATTTGTTTAAATAATAAAAATTCTCGGAAGGGGAACTACCAAAAATTTAAATTTTTTAAGTGCCCCCCCCCCCAAATTAAATCCTAACTACGGGCCTGCCGCGGTCCAATTTTTTACCAATTTAAAATCACCTCTCCTGGCATCGAGTTGCATACAAAGTAAGTTTCAACTGGGGTACTTATACAGGGTGGCCCTTTGAAAACGAAACAGACGGGATTGTGGCCAGCAGAATTTTTTTCTTAAGAAATACAAAAACACGTTAATTTTATCATTGAGGGGGACAACTTTTGCGACTAATGTTACTTCCGTATTGTTTCATCCCTTTGAGTTGCGATGACAACCCCTAAAATGATAATAGGGATGATATGGTTAGTAACACCTCATTTGAAAGGTCTTGCTTCCCTGAATTCAGTTCTATAATTTTTTTAAAGTTTTATTAATTAATTATTCAACAAAAAAATTGAAGCTGCAAAAATGCGAAATAAATCCCATATTTCAAGACATTTAAGAATAAAAGAAGGAAAAACGCTTGGACAGGTCTGTTTCGTTTTCAAAGGGCCACCCTGTATATAAATTTTATCTCGGTTAATCCAAAGATTATCCATTAAGAAAATTTAATATTCGACTTTTACATTTTCAATAAATGTATTTCACAATAATAAACGGGCAGCACATACAACTTCTTAAGCGTGTCATATTTTTAAGACACACAACGCACTCGGATTAGTTGTTGTCGTTGGTTTTTAGCAACTTAAAATCTACTCCCCTGGGATCGAGTTACACACCAAACGAGTTTCCAACGTTGAGGACGTTTGAACGTGAATAATTAAAATTGTAAGTATTAGGGATTTATTTTTTTTTAATGAAGATTGTAAAACAAGAAATCCATCGGTTGAGCTTATGTTAGTGTTGGTGTTTGAAAACCATTTTTTTTTAATTAAGAGGCTACTATACCAGCTCGATAGTTTCTCCTGAGGGGCAAACGTGTGGTCGGAAGAAGAAAAACTTAAACGATAGGCGTGTTCAAAACGAAATCATAATACACTAACGTTTTCAATAAAACATTAGAATGAGAGAAACAAAAGTATTTTTATACGCGTTTCTAAGTTGTTTCGTTTCTAGCGATAAGAAACAGATTACTGCCACTTTATAATCGTATAAAAAATAATAAACAATTGGTTGCGCTGCGCTAGCTTTTGTATGCGACGATTTTTCCACTTGTTTTAAATTGAAAACATTTAATAATAACTATTGCTGAAAATAATTTACAAAACAAAAATTTTTAACAAAAAATTAAACTAATTTTTAAATAACTATTCCCTTGGTGGGTTTCTAATTTCCATTCCTCTTTTCTGTCTGGAATCAATTATTTCAGGAAGGAGGCATTTAAAATAAAAATTTTTTAATTGGCTTTCCATTTTCTCTTTCCAAAATAGAGTATCTCTGGGAATCTAAAAAAAATCATGACATCCCCTGAAACGAATAAATTTCGTGAATTACATACCTCTTCAACTAATATTCCAAGTGGTGTCCAGATAACAAAATAGCACATACTCTTTTTGGTAACCTGCAATTGGCCTTGTATCTGAAAATAGTATTGGTGGTTTCGCTTTAATATCAATTTATTATTTTCAATTACAGCAAATTTAATAATTTTTTGTCGAATAGCATCTTCAGGTTTTAGTTTCTCGGCATTTGATGGACACTTTACTTCAATTAAAGCTTCAGTCCCAACTATTTTATTTATTATCCCATCAGGACTGGCTCCTAACATAAAATTATCTAAATCAATATAAAATCCACAAGGTTTCACCTCTGTTTGATAATGGCTTTCAAACGCATGTATTGCCCTTATCTCGTTTCTTCTGCCATACCTTGTGCTAGCATTTCCAGAAAAATTGCTGTAAAGTAACTTCTTTATAGTGTTGACGCATGACGTTTTCTTTTGCAAACTGCATATGGCTTTGAAGTTTGATGCTGTAATTCTATTTGCCCTCTCACGAAACCATATAGGGTTATCCGCTTGTCCTCTAGTATCAAATTCAATCTTTTGTATTTCCTCAGGTGTTTTTCTTAGTTCATTTAGAAATCTCTTCTCATTATTGTCATATTCTTCTTGCGTCATGTCTGCTATAAAAGGGGTTGAAGATGATCCATAATGCTCGTCAGGTGGTGCCGATTGTTTTGGTTTGAAAAGTCGCTTCTTGCAAGTTTTTGATTTTGCAAGATAACTCTCCCGATTTTTCAATTTCTTAATATACTTTTTTAGGGCCCCTCGAGGACTTTTATTGACTAATTCTTTATGAAGTAGTCTATAATAATCACTTCGACTATTATAAGAGATGGCCGACGCTTCCGCTCTAGTACCAAACTGCCTTCGAAGGGAATAATTTATCCTTTTTCCTCCAACAAATTTGGCAACTACAGAATTATAATGCTCCGCAGCATTATTCGTCATATTCAAAATTAAACTGTATGCATTATCTATTAATCTTTTGAAACATGACAACAGATCGTCATAAAGACCGCATTCTTTCATATCAGAAGTGTGATTAATTTCATCTTCCTCGATGGTGCAATTAAAGTAGCCGATTTCCTCGCATTTCTCATGCTCTCCAAAAACATGCGATGGGGCATTTTTTAAATCTTTAATGAGAAGCGAGATCTGTTCTTCTAAAGAAACAGTTTGATTTCTTCTATATTGAATTGATTTTTTGATAGCAGCAACAAGACGGTAACTCCTCGAACTGACAAGTTTCCTAAGTTGTGGAGAAACTGGTAGATTTTTTATATTACTCCTTTTTCTTTTTTCTAATTCTCGGAGATTTTTAGAAAAGTTTCTTATTAGGTGATTGGTACATTCCACCTTTTCAACAATACATGTGCCATAAGGGCGAGTTTCTATAAGTCTCTTGTGGACACTGCTATCACCATCTCCCACGAGTCTTGTAAATTTTACACCATACGTCTCCCAAACAAATTTGAATCCTTCAACAATAGAAGCAGCTTCCATTGCTGTAGATGGACCCTGAAAATTTTTATAGCAAACATGTTCTGCTGAAGGCACACCTTTATTCTGAGCACGTGAACATATGCAGCAATATTTATTTTTGATGCCAAGGTATAGAACTTTTCCTGTTCTCAGTCCGATTATACATGCCTAGAAAACAGTTTTTATTAGTGATTTTTATTAGTGATTTAGTGATATTAGTAATAGTTTAGTTTAATTAAAATAGCCGGAAAGTTTACCAAGATGAAAAAAATTTGAGCTAAATTTTACTTTTGCGATTTTCTTTAAAGTAAGTTTTAAAAGCGATGGTATAAATTAAATAAATATAAATGTTAGTTATATTATAGGTACTTACTACTCCTGACAAAGCATTGTAATTAACGTTATAAGAACGTTTCGACCACGCTCCATCTGCAATAACCGTTATAGTTGATGTTCCATCACAGTCAACCTCTCCATGCAGTCTAGCCAGGCGTGATTCTTCATTTACATTTTCTTCAATCTGCTTCCACAATGTTTCATGAATTTTGTTCGCTATGTTGTTGTGACATTTATCAAAAGTGCCAGAATTCATGAACGGAATATTTAAAACGGACATTACTTGACATGCAGTTGAATAACCAATACCAGATGAAATAATACCCAAAGTTGCAGCATCGTTTACTTTCAACTCTGTCGTATCTTCATAGTCTGTCTCTAGATTCATTATAATGTTACACATTTTGCACTGTAATGTGATTATACTGGCTAGGCCCATGACTTTCTCTTTTACGATAAACATATCAGTTATGTTACAACCGAAGGGTTCGTGGCTTTTTGCTTTGAATATTTGATCGAAAAAATAATCTAAGGCAACCAACCTTCTTCCTTCGAAGTGAAATTCGCCTTTCTGTTTATCTCCATCGTGTTGCTCTTTCGAAAGTGAACTGCACGCATAATAATATCGACAAAATTAGCAAAAGATTATTTAAACAATAAATTATAAACCAACCTAACGCTGGGAAGGTGTTCTTGTATATTTACTCCAGGAACAGTTATCGAAGATGTAGTACTTTGTTCAGAATAAATAGTACAGTGTGTGTTCCTTTCTACCATCGATATATCGTCTTGTAAATTGTCCACTCCAGAAACACTTACTGGCGATAAATTTCGTTCGGAAGGAATATTACGTTCTGTGTTACTCTCTACTAACGATATAATATTATCGTCTTGTAAATTGTTGACAGCCGATAGGGACGTTTCATTCTTATTAGTTCTAAGACGGGAAAGCAAACAATTAATTGACATTACAGGAATTCTATACTAAATCCAACCAATCATGGCCCAGTGGTACCCCGTCAAAATAGCCCCGTCTAAACAGCTCCGGCAAAATAGCCCAATGACAAAACAGCTTCGACAAAATAACTCGATGACAAAATAGCTCCGACAAAATAACCTTTCCCTATGCTTTTCACTACTACCTTCTGGAACTGGATCAAGTATTATAGATTAGGTATAGTGATGCCGCCAGCATTTTATGGGAAATGAAAAATAAAAATTTTTTTTTGTGAGGGCTGTTGTTCACTTGCCTCGTGGATTCACAAGTTATATAACAAGTTACTTACCTTCGCTTTTGCGCTAATCGGCGATTACGACGTTTGGAATAATGCACCGTTTTTTTACGCAGGCCATGTGGATACTCCATTACTAAATATTGTCTTTCAAATGCAAAATTATCACAAGAATACTAAATACCGCACTCACACTAACACTACAATACACAGTATCTACCAGCACCGTAGCATTCAGTAGCACTATGTGGCTAAAATCTAATTATTATTTACTAAAAATTATATTTTGATGTTTGATTTTTAGTGCTTTTTTTCAATTTTATTTGACTTTTTTTCCATTTTTTAAAACTTTTTAAAGCACTTATTTTGGAATTATAAGTGTTTATAAATCCGGGCTCTAGTGATAAGTGCTGCAAAGCAAAAGATTACCTATACGAGTAGGTAGTACGTCTACTCATTTAAAAATGCGCTCTATAGTCTGTTTTTTTTAAAGAATGTGCCGATGTGCGATAATGTTCCTCTGTCACATGTTCCATGACCATGGGTAACATTTAGGCGGAGCTATGAAGCGAGTTCATAATATTTCCGTCGAGGGCGTTGGAAATCGAAAATTTTTCACAAAATCAGTTTTTCGCATTTTATTTAAAAACCATAGCCTTTAAAAAGTTCCAATCAGTCTGTAAATTCTTAAATAAAAATATTCTTTCGCGGAAAGCCAATAACTTTATAAAAACTACACATTTACTATGAAAAATTTTGCTATTTAAAACAAAAAAAAGTTTCATTGACTTTCCGAAAAAGCTTATTTTTTTTCCTATATTTTTTGTCTAAAAATTTTTTTAATTCATTGCGAAACAACTGAGAAATATGCGAATAAAGAATCGGTAAGATGGCTACCACTGTAATAGGCTCTTAATACCGGTAAAATAGAGATCCACCGGCTAGCTACCCGTCCTTGGACGGGCTTTTCAACTAGTATTTTTATAAAATAAGAGGATTTATAACAGTGTGGTCTATGTAAAGGTGAGTTAAGCCAACGGGCTAAGGACCGGACTCTAGGCTGGAAGCCCTAGGTTCGATCCCCAACCCGGCTACAAAATTTATCCGACTTCATTATGAGCCTCTCCTCTCGGAAGGCAATGGCAAACCACCGAGAGTAATCTGCCAAGAAAGACATTTAATAATAACATATTTAATTGGTCACGACGCTTCTGTCAAGAAGCATACGAAAAAAAAGAAAGAAGAAGGTCTATGTAATGCAACTTGATAAACATATCACAATTTTTTACTAAACCAAAAATGTAAATAACACTTTTAGAACTAAAAATATTAAAAGTTGACACAATGTAAATTATAATTAAATGTATAATTTTATTCACAAACTTTTAATGTTTTTAGTTTGTCTAAAAAATTGTGATATGCTAAAATTGTATTTTAACATTTAAAACCCACGAACTCACCAATTTATGTTTGCTTCACTGCTTGAATGTTAAGGCATATCATTATTATTACTACTAGTTTTTAACTATATAAAACTTAAACTAAAAATTTAAAAGAACCCCCGACAAAGAAAATCTTTAAAAAGTAAAAAATAAAATTCAAGCGTCGGCGGGTCGAGAGAGCTAGCTAGCTTTTAAACAAAAAAAATTAATCAAAATCGGTTCATCCATTTGGGAGCTACGACCCTACAGACAGACACACACATACACACGTTAAACTTATAACACCCCTCTTTTTGGGTCAGGGGTTAAAAACAGCCCACTGTTTTGCCACAGCAGCAGAGTGATGTGATCGCTGGTTGAGTATAGAGCGGAAATTCTGGGTTCAAAACGCGGATTGCACAGAATTTCTTGGTTCGGCCTTCCGGTGAACATCCACACTCTGTGGTGATCTCTGATGTTTGTGTCGACGTCATTACCGTTGATATGGCTGCGTCACACACGAGAGTTTACAAGACAAGTTAAGTAGGCAGGGAATGAAGCCATGGGCCTTCTAGGCCTGTGAGCTGTAATATATATAGGGGAGAGGTTTGCAAGTTGCCAGTGCTTGCAGGTTGCCAGGGTCTCTGAATTTCGGTATCTAAGCGGTCCACACAAAAAATTTCGACTGAAATCGTCAACAAAGGAGGTGTGGTCAATTTTAAACTACTTTTGGTCTAAAAATATTAAATATTACAGTGTCTACCAAAGAAAGTATAGGCCAGTCATTGTAGGCTTAAAAAGTGAAAAGTTAGACAAAAATTCCGGAAGTTTTTAAATTTTGGGACAACATTGTAGACGGTAAAAAAATAATAAATCCGAATTTTGCACCCTTTTTTGCCCCCCGGAATATTTTTACACAATTAAAAAATAAACGTAAATTTTCAATAACACTATAGAAAAAATATCCGATATTTATGCAAATTTTGGAGAACATTTTAATAACTATTACACATCTTTTATAGTTTGCACCCTTCTGCGATAACCGGAACATGCATATAGTTGTAATTATTAATCTGCCTGCCTATTGGGTTGCATAAGCAATTATTTGTATGACTCGCACTTTTTTCGACAAGATATACCAAAATAAAATTAATAAACCACTATTTGCCATGTTCCGGTGATCGTAGCAAGGTGCAATTTTTATTGAAGATGTGTAATAATTATTAGAATGTTCTCTAAGGTTTGCATAACTCTCGCAATTTTTTTCAAAAAGTTACTGCACATTTACGTTTTTTGTTAATTTAGCAAAGTTCCGGGGGGCGGAAAAGAGTGCAAAATCAAATTTATTATTTTTTTACCTTCTCCAATATTGTCTCAAAATTTTAAAACTTCCGCTATTTTTCATACCTTTTTTGCTATAATGACTGGCCTATAAGCCGACGCTATATAGCCTTTTAGGCTTATACTATTTTTTCAACATTTTTCAAAAATATTCAATTGTTTCTATAAAATTTTTCAAGAATTTTTTGAATTTGATGATCTACATATTGGTTCATATAATAATGTACAACTTTTAACTATTTTCGTATATAATATAAAAACTTAAATCTTGATATTTGAAGAATATCTGATTAATAAAATTACAATTTTGATACTTCAAAAATATTATGTTAAACAAAATCTGAATATAAATCCATAAATTTGGTTAATTATCTTACCTCAAATTTTTTCAAGACCACTCAATATCATCTACGTTTTACTAATTCAAAAATAAAGCTCAATTTGATATGTGGTACATAAAAGTATTATTAATAAGATGAAATTGATTTATTTAATACTTAAAAAAAATTATTTTGTATTTTTAATTATTGCTCAGAATATACGTCTTAATTTTTTTGACTATTTGTACATATCTCCACCTTGATGATGGAACAGCTCGGAACCGTCTCGGAAGGAGAGGAAGCATAGAGTCGATTCTGACAACGCAACTGTGTCCGATTATGATCCATCATCGATAAATCAATTTAAAACCATAAAAATTAAGTAAAAACGTAGTAACATAAAGTTTGGAAACCACTGATTTAGACTGACAAATTGGTTATCATCTTTAGGAAAGAGGTCCAGTAAAGAGATGGGAAATTACACGTAGGAACAATCGAGAGGCTCTCAAGAGAGACAAGTATTTGAAATCCACTTCTAGCACGATATAATTTTTATTTAATTTATTAAGTAAATCAATCCGTTTAATGACATTAAATTGAAAGACAGCAAAGGAAATTACCAGAGATTATAGAGCGACCCTCAGGATTCAATAATTATTCAATACGTTTAAGAAACATTTGGGATCTACTCAGTTGGAGTCTTCATTCTTAATTAAGGAAATTGTAAAAATACATTACTAAAAACTAGAATGGTTCGAGACAGTCAAACGTCCCAGTTATTGAAACTGTTTGTATCGCATATTGTTTTAAGCGGTCGAGTAATTTAAAAATTTCTTTGTCCAAATGTTCATCATTTGGCAAAAAATAATATAGTTCATAGTTTACCTCATTGATTTCCTCTTGATATTCTAAATCAGCATCGTCTTCTTGTTTAATATCGATGGAGTGGTGCAAATCTTCTAATTTGGCATCCATGGCCTCCATTTTGTACGTTGTAATTTCTTCAGCATCACTGGGGACTCGAAAACCATCGATAGGTTCTTCTAATTTCTCCAACTTTATCAATGGTTTTAACTTATCCATACTGCAAAAAAACACAAATTAATTAACTGATGGCCCTTACAACGCAATTTTTGGGATTACGTTAACTACAAGTTTGGCTTTGAAGTTTGTAACACAGAAAATTGTAAACTGTTTTACCCACCAAATCTACGTTTGCACATGAGCGCAGCGTTTCAAATTCTGCCTGGGGGCAAGAATATATTTTTAATTAGTCATTCTTTTCACTATTATAAAAACCTTCCAATCAGAAACAAACTTATTAAAAAAAAGAAATTAAATAAAATCTTCTATTTGATGCACTACAAAGTAAAAAAATAATTTCATAATGATTATAATAATAATACTTTTTCTTGTTGTTCTTTATACGTTTGATTCAATTAATTTAAACCCTACAATGGAATATTTTCTTGTAATTATACTATTAGATCAATAATTTCAGTTCTAATTTCGAAACGTATGAATAATATGTTATTAATATTTGTATTAATAAATAATAGTAGTTTATATCACTAGGGCGATAAAGAGACTTTTCATCCCTGAGGTCGACAGGTTATGAGACGAGCCGCGCAGCGGCGAGTGAATAACTGACCGAAGGTTGAAAACCCTTATCGCCCGAGTGCTATGAACAATTTCTTGTTATTTCGGGAAAAATATCCTTCAAAATTCGCGATTTTATATAATAGCTCTAAAATAACAATAGATAGATGGCGTGAAGGTTGCAAGTCATTTGTCAATGTTTGTCTCTTTGGAGCGAAAAAGGATGATTTTCTTTTGAAATTTCCGAATGACGGACAATTTGGTCTGACGGACAGCATGTTGAAATGACGGACGGTCCGTCGTATTGACGGACGGATGGTCACGTTATGCAATTATTGCAAAAATATCTCGAATTTTGTCTGATATTATCTAAATCTATGATTTTCTAAATAAATATAGAGTAACACTTAATGTAATTGCCAATTTTTTAACTAAAGGTGTCGTAATTTCGTTATTTTGGGGATAATATCCCACAAAATTCACGATTTTTTTGCTCTGAGATAACTATCGATAGATGACGTGAAGATCGCAAGTCATTTGTCAAGTTATTAATAACATAAGCGAAAAACATGAGTTCACCCGAATAAAGAATAGCAAAAAAAAATTAGGTGAACGGGCTAAGGAGAGGATTTTAAGTTCTAAGGAGAGTGAAGTGACCAAAGTAACCAAACAAAGTAAAAAGTTATCGTAAATAACGTAAAATATCGTTTATCAGGAAGTACCAACCGTTAATCCAAAGTATTATCGTAAGTTTTCTTTGAATTCGAACAAAAATATGGGAGAAGAAAAGAAAAGTGAACCAAAAAATACCAAGGAGATCGATGGCAGCGGGTTGAACGCGGAAGAGGCACTGTGGCAAAGATTTTCACAAAGGAAAACGTTAGTTCCAGCAAGGAAGGAGATTGGAAACGATAAGGAAATGGCAAATAATAATGGTTTTGTCAATTTGAACGTTATTAACAAGGATCGTGGTACCTTGAAACGTAGTAATGGTGATGAAATTACGTTCGACATTCGTGAGTACGTTAATAATGGAGGAGTCGTTACGAAAAGACCAAGGTTTCGTCCGATAGCGAATTTAAACGCTACTCAGGTAAGCAACCGTTTTCTGCCTTTAACCACGCTCGAGGATACCCGAATCACGGAAGAAAAAGACGTAGAAGAAATGATCGTAGAAGAAGACGATTCCCGGGAGAATACTAAAAAAAATAACGTAACAGGGCCGGCGGCAAGGAGGGTAAAACCACCGCCCATTATTATCGAAACAAGTATCGATGGTCAACAGGCGGCGTTCCGTCAAATTATTAAGGCGTACGCCACCAAAGGTTTTCAATTGGCGTACCGTCACAATTCAGTGGCGGTATACGTCAATGATAAGGAAGAGTACTCCTTGCTATTGGCGCAATTGGAGAAAAGAAATTTTATGCACCACACTTTCACTCCAAAGGACGAAAGGACGCATGCTTTCGTCCTATGGGGTCTGACTCAGGACGCAACGACAAATGAAATATGTGAAGAGTTAAAATCGAAGGGAGTAAACGCAACAAAAGTTTACCAAATGAAAGGTACAAGGTCTGCGGCTTTCCTGGTGGTTACCTCCAATGAGGTGACGCTAAAGGCATTGAATGCAAATACAAGGCAGCTATTGGATGCCAGGATTCGGTGGGAGAGGCACACCAATAACAAGGGCATCATACAATGCCACAGGTGTCAATTGTGGGGACACGCAACGGCAAATTGCAGGCGTGCTTTTAAGTGTCTGAAATGTGGAGAAGACCATGACACCAAAATCTGTGAACTACAAGCAAATCAAAAACCAAAATGTGCAAACTGTGGCGGTGAGCACACCGCTACTAACATAAAATGCGAAGTTTACATAAAGAGAATAAATCAAATAAACGATAAAAAAATAAACAGGGTATCATCTCAAACTATTAGCGCACCGCGTTACGTGCCGGCCCCCCTTCCGACGACCTCACCATGGCACAAGAACACAACACCAACACCGATGTTCACTCAAGCACCATCTCCGACGTCATTCCAAGCTTTTCCCCCATTGCGTACTCCAAGAATCTCAACAGCTGCACGTGTGGAACAAACAGAAAAACAACAGGAGCCGCTGCAAGTGCCCAGGACTAAACACCGACCACATCAACAACAAAGGAATCAAGACCAACGACTGCCACAACAGGGACCAACCGACAACAATATGGGAGACACTTTCGCGGAATTTGCCAAATTATGCGAAGCGATTAACCAACAAACAAATATGGAGGAAATGCTTCGAGCTCTGAGGGATTACAACAACCTCCTCAAGGGCTGTAATAATAAAACAGAACGCCTTAGAGCCTCGATAAATTTCTTTTCAACTTTAGAGTCTTATGGCATCTAAGTTGAAAATTAATTTATGGAATGCTAACGGGTTAAGTAACAAAATTTACGAACTCAAAAACCATTTGCTCAAAAATAAAATTGATATTTGCTTAATTACAGAAACGAAGCTGACCGAAAATAGATGCCTCAAGGTCCAGGGATACACCGTACATAGACAAGACAGAGGCGGACACGGAGCGGGAGGCGTGGCAGCTCTGGTAAAAAACGACATTCCACACAGACGTATACACAACATAACACCAGGTAATAGTATGGAAGTTTTGGGGATTAAACTCCAACAAAACACTACACTCGTTGTTGCTTACAATAGACCACTAAACACTTTTACTAATCACGACTTAGACACGCTGTTTGGATTGGATGCTAAGGTAGTACTGGCTGGCGATTTTAACGCCAAGCACCCCCACTGGAACTGCCATACGTCCAATTCAAACGGCAACACACTACTCGAATTCTGTTCATTAAAATATATCGACATATTACACTCAGACTCACATACACTTATACCATCAAACAACACGACCCCGACTACGATCGATCTGGTCCTGAGTAAAAATTTAACAAATATATCAAAACCAACCGTCAAACATACTCTGACTTCGGACCACAACGTGGTCCAGTTTTACATAAACAACTTCACTCGTAACAAGTCCTTCAGACCTGTTACGAGCTACAAAAATACCGATTGGTCCAAATTTCGTCGAAGGCTTGACGACCTCATTACCATAAACAATAACATCACAGACAGGGAAACACTAGACAGGGAAATTGACACACTTACAAAACACATAAACACGGCTAAGGCTGAGAATTCCAAAACGTACACTAAAGACAACACCAGGGACGTCTTCCCAGAGGACATACAAAACACCATCACGCAACGAAACCGGTGTCGCAAGTTGTGGCAACAAACCGGGGACGTTCGACACAGACAGGACATGACGAACTTAAACCAATTGGTACAGGACAAAATCAAAACACACAAAAACAAAACCTGGGAAGACCTACTGAAGTCCCTGAATACAAAAGACAATACATTATACAAACTTACAAAACTTTTACGAAAACCCTATAAGCCAATCCCGGCTCTGCAGGACAACTCCAACACAAACACGGCCATGACGGACACCGAAAAGGCAGAACTCTTGGCCAACACATTCCAACAAGTACACTCTCTAGACGACATGACCGACACACCCGAACACATACACATAAAAGACACCGTGAAGGAATTCTCAAGCCAAACCTACAACATACCCACAAAACAATACGCCACTTACATGACTTCACCTTCAGAAATACAACACATACTTAAAACACTACCGACAAACAAGGCTCCAGGCCCGGACAGAATTGAGAATAAAATTCTCAAAAATCTGTCCCGGAAAGCAATTGCGCAGCTTCATTATATCTGTAACGCTATATTGAAACTCCAATACTTTCCGACGGCCTGGAAGCACGGACACACAATACCCATACACAAACAAGGCAAAGACCCCAACCTTCCTCTCAGTTACAGGCCAATCACGTTACTGAACACGATGGCCAAGCTAACTGAGAGGATAATACTTACTAGACTATTAGACGAAATACAAAAACTAAAAGTCACCAATCCCTGGCAATTCGGATTCACGGCGGGCCTTAACACGACCCTGCAAGTGACCCGAATTGTGAAGGACGTGATAGACCAATTTAACAAAGACAAAGTAACAGTTATGACTTTACTGGACATCGCAAAAGCCTTCGACAGAATTTGGATTGAGGGATTGATATATAAAATGTTAAAATACAGATTCAGTAATTACTTAATTAAATTAGTACTTTCATACTTATCGGACAGATCGATTGCAGTCAGGGTAAACGACACTATCTCCACAACAAAGCACATACACGTTGGAGTTCCCCAAGGTTCCGTACTAGCACCCACACTTTTTAACATTTACATAAACGACACCCCATCATTCCCAAAAACTAATTTGGGAATGTTTGCAGACGACATGGCTATCTACGCGCATTCATTCAGCGCGCAGGTAGCCACAAAACAAACACAAATACACATCGACATAATTAAAAAATACTGCGACAAATGGAAGATCCGGCTGAACGCCGATAAGACGGAGACAATAGTCTTTGCCCGAAAGCGTACGAATCACCGGGTCTTCCAAAAACTGACAATGGACGGACACACTATAACACCAAAAACACACGTAAAATATCTGGGAGTCACGATGGACTCCAGACTCAACTTCGACACACACTTAAAAAACAGACGACAACTCTCATATGCAACAATGCGCAAACTTTACTCGCTCATGAAGAGCGAGGTTATGACTTCCGAAAACAAACGTGCGTTATACAAGGTCATCTTGAGACCGATAATAACGTACGCTTGTCCTGCTTGGGCAAACGTGCCTAAGACACGACTTCGACCCTTGCAGGTTTTTCAAAACAAATGATTCCAACTCGCCACAGGAGCGGACCGGTACACTAGACTAACCACACTACATGACGATACAAAAGTAGAATTTCTCGGGGACCACATAACGCGTCTATCCGAGAAATTCTATAAAACGCAAATACCAAAAAGCACACTCACAAAACACATGACACAAGACAACACCAGACGCAAATACTTACTTCCATTTCAAAATCTCCCTTCTTCGCATACGACTACTTCTGACTAATGTACTTTTGAGCAGCCACGCAATGGACGGGTATACCTGAACCTTGGGATGACGCGAGTGAAAACCTGTAGCATTCCGAGCTAAAGCGTTACAAAAGCATTTCCTCCATACATTATTATGGTTGTTTCTTTTTTTTTTGTTATTTATTTGTTGTTATTTAGTGTTTAATTGTTATTTAGTCTTTTAATTGTTATTTTATTCTGTTTTGTCTCCCAATTGTTGTAAGTTGGTTTTTTGTTCTTAATTTTCCAACCATTTAACAAGAAACGACGCCACAAGACAAACGAAAATCGGAGTCCTTACATAACCGACGAAACAAGAATTTCCAAAAAACCTCTGCATAGGTTCCACATTTAGTAATTGGGGGATACGTGCCAACAGGAGCCCCTTATTGTAAATATACTTGTAATATTGGTCCAAACGGCGCTATGCGTCGAATGGACCAATAATCTGTTTTATTTAAAATCAATAAAGAATCTTTAAATCGTAAAAAAATCGTATCAAGATAGATAGATTCCCTGCCAAGACTCAAACTGTCATCGAAGAATATGTCAAGCTCCAAGAAGTTATCCGAATTAACCAAAGTGGAACTCCAGCACATGCTAGCCCATTTGGAAGCTTCCCTATTGGAGCAGGCCAATTTGGCAGCCAACACGAAGAAACAATTAGACGCGTATGGATCGAGCCCGACGAAAGCGTTTTATCAAAGTTTGGGCTAAAGACCGGATAGCCGCTCTTACCAAAGGGTAAAGGCGGTTTACGATGACGCCATCAGCACTCATAAGAAGCTGATGGGTTACAAGAACCTGATCACCTCGAGCCTGGAAAAGTTGGAGGTCAAAAAGCAGAGCGCGATTAAAGGAAAAAAGATTGTTTCGAGCAACCATGTAACCGTGCAAAGTGAAGAAGCCACAATGTCCACCGAAGAGCCGGATAAGGAGGAACCGATATTACCGGCGAACCACTCAGGAAAGACCAAGTCCAGCCAATCAAAAGTGCAGGATGGGCCAAAAGATGTGGAGAGAAAGCGCGACCGAGAAAGTAGGCGCAAGATGCAACAAAAAAAGCCGAGACCTGCCTCAAGCAGTATGTCAAGAAGCCGAGATAGATCTTCAAAGAAAAAGAAGCCGACTAACGAAGCACAGGTAAGTACTAGCCAAACGGATAATCTTGTTAACCTCCCTCCATTAGAGGACTTTATTAGCTCCCAATTGGCGGGTGTGCTCGACACCCAACCAATGTTGGTAGACGAGCAGACCAGCCAATCGGAAGAGCATGAACTACCCGGCCAATCACTCCCCTCAAATCCCCCCAATACAGACATACCACGTAATACTTCCCCAGCCCCTAACCAGACGTCCCGTCGAGAATCCCCTTTGGCCGTTCCACTTAAGACCAGAATCCCTCCACTAGTTCTAAAGGATACTGCTAAGTGGAGCAGCATAAAGAGCAAATTCGTGAGGCGAGGGATTTGTTTCACAAAGGCTAAACTACTCGCTGTCGGACTGAGCATCACTCCCGCCAGCGAAAACGACTACAGGGCCATATACAAGTACTTCGAAGAAGTTCTTACTCCCGAAGAAAGTGGATGGTACTTCCACCAATTGAGAGAGGAGAAGCCACTAAAAGCGGTCATTAGGGGCATCCTCATCAACATTGATGTTAAAGAGGTCCAAGAGGACCTCATTTCAAAGGGATACGACTGCACGGTAGGCAGAATGAGGAGCAGTCGGGGCGGGTGTGCTCGACATCCAACCAATGTTGGTAGACGAGCAGACCATCCAATTGGAAGAGCAAGAACTACCCGACCAATCACTCCCCACTTCAAATATAGATAAATCACGTAACACTCCTCCAGCCCCTAGCCAGACGACCCGTCAAGAATCCCCTTTGGCAGTTCCACTTAAAACCAGAATCCCTCCGTTAGTTCTAAGGGATACTGCCAAGTGGAGCAGCATAAAGAGTGAATTCGGGAAGCGTGGGATCCGCTTCACAAAAGCTAAATTACTCGCTGGCGGACTGAGCATCACTCCTGCCAGCGAAAACGACTACAGGGCGATATATAAGTACTTCGAGGAAGTACTTACTCCCGAAGAAGGTGGATGGTATTTCCACCAGTTGAGAGAGGAAAAGCCCCTAAAAGCGGTTATTAGGGGCATTCCCATCAACATAGACGTAAAAGAGGTCCAGGAGGACCTTACTGCAAAAGGTTACGACTGCACAGTGGGCAGAATGAGGAGCAGTCGGGGCAGGAGACCTCTTCCTCTTCTCATGGTCACCATGCCCAAGACATCGACCTCCGCCAATATTTTTAACGAGGATAGGGTTCATGACATATGCGTCAAAATAGAAGTGCCCCACGCTAAAACTAAGATTGGGCAGTGCCATCGCTGCCAATCTTTCGGCCATGCTCAGAGTTGTTGCAAGGCCACATCCAGGTGTGTAAAATGTCCAAGCCTGCACTGGACAGCCGAGTGCAGCAGGCCCAAGGGTACGGCAACCTGCACTAACTGTGGTGGTGACCACCCAGCTAGCTACCAGGGCTGCAAATCGTACCCCAAAATGTGGAGAGCGCAAGCTCCCCCTCGACCAGTTCCCCTCAACAACCAGGCAAGACGGTACAAACCGGTCACCAATGAACGTTCTTACGCTCAGGTAGCCCGGTCAAACCCCACCCAATCAGTTCTCTCCCAGAACGTCCAGGTGACCAGGTCAAAACTCACCCAACCAGCTTCTCCCCAGAATGTATCTGAGGCTCCCAAAAAAGACAAGCCTTCTAATAATCTTCCTACCGACGACAACGGTAGATTCACCGCTTCCAAGCAAGAAGCCAGGGTTACCTTGGAGCTCGTCAGGTTCGGAATGTCCTCCGAGGAGATCCAGAAAACCCTCAGCCATTTTGCCAGGTCCGACTAACTTCTTTCCTGTCCTCCAGCTCACGCCATCACTTCTAAAATCTCATGACGACAACTTTTCCCGCAGCCCTAAAAGTCGTTTATTGGAACGCCAATGGGCTGACCAATGAAAAACGACCATAGCCCCAGACGTCACGTATTCAGACACTGACTCCGAGAACGACGTGTTCCAGTGAGGAGTGTTCACGCTGCCTCGGGGAGGTTACAAATATCCGTCATTGTCCTGTCCAATTAATCTTCTTCTTTTTCAGCTTGTGGTTTTAATTTTTTTTTCAGCGCCTATTGTTAGATTATTGTTGAGTTTGTAAATTGTAAAAAAAATTTTTTTTATATTTTACTAAAAACGCTGTAGCAACGGCGCGACTGAGGCTCTGTTATTGTAGAAGGGGCCCAAGGTAAGCACATCGCGCCGCCGCGGGCGCGGGGATTATCTCACGCGTGCGTGCACGCGTGGACAATTCGACGTTAGCCTCCGGCCCCGCAGTGCTTACCTTATAGCGCAATAATAAACAAGACACCGGCTCGACGCCGCTCCTCGGGTTTGAAATCCCTGTATAAAATTCTCAACGTCAGGTCTCAAAACCAGATGAAGGAGATAAGCGGGCTATCGCCCGCATCTGCTCCGCAGATGCCAAGTGTCAGCTACAGCTACAAGAATTTTAGAGGCGGTCATCCGCCCGGTCCTTACGTACGCGGTCCCGGCATGGGGGTTCGCATCTTCTAATCAAATGAAAAGATTGGAAACCATGCAAAACGTCTGCATAAGACAAGCCATGGACGCCCCATGGTTTGTCACTAATAGACAACTCCAGGCAGCTTCCGGAGTCAAGCCCCTGGATTCTTTCATAAAAGACCTAACATCTAAACTGTACTTGAAAAGCTCCGACTGCCACAATCCACTCATCCAAGCCCTGGGTCGTTACGACACTAACGACTACCCAAGGACGCCTAGGCCCAAGGATATAATTATCCCTAAAACAGTTGTATTGCCTCCCCACCCTAGATCACCCCAACAAAGCAACCCAATACCAGACATCACGTATTCAGACTCTGACTCCGAGGACGGCGTGTTCCAGTGAGGAGTGTTCACGCTGCCCCGGGGAGGTTACAAATATTCGTCATTGTCCTGTCCAATTAATCTTCTTCCTTTTCAGCTTGTGTTTTTAAATTTTTTTTTCAGCGCCTATTAGATTATTGTTGTGTTTGTAAATTGTAAAAAATTATTTTTTTTATATTAATAAAAACGCTGTAGCAACGGCGCGACTGAGGCTCTGTTATTGTAGAAAGGGCTCAAGGTAAGCACATCGCGCCGCCGCGGGCGCGGGGATTGTCTCACCCGTGCATGCACGCGCGGACAATTCGACGTTAGCCTCCGGTCCCGCAGTGCTTACCTTATAGCGTAATAACAAACAAGACACCGGCTCGACGCCGCTCCTCGGGTTTGAAATCCCTGTAAAAAATTCTCAACGTCAGGTTTCTAATCAGACGAAGGAGATAAGCGGGCTATCGCCCGCATCTGCTCCGCAGATGCCAAGTGTCAGCTGTTAAGAATATAAATTCAAGTTAACAAAAACCCTTATTGTATTGCGCATGTATGAGGATTAATATGTTAGTAAAAACGAATGCATAACATAAGTCAGTTATCGAGTTATCGAGTTAGCGACTAATATGCGAACGTGTAATTTAAGTTCTTTTGTTCAATAATTATTCCACTTATATAAATGTAATTCTTTTGTTTTATTTAATTTTAATTATAAACAAATTATAATATCAAAAGTGTTTTCATTTATATCTATTAAAAAACAGTAAAATCCCAACATCAGCTACAGCTACAGAATTTTAGGTAACGACGATCCTCAACCGTCAACATCGAAATCAAATGCCACATCTACGGCCGATTTAAGTAAGGTGAACACCTTTAACAATTGTTCAAATTTTACTGTGCATGTCCATTTTAAATAAAGTGTTTTTTCATAGTAAAAATTTTGTGTGTTTTTTTTTTAAATTTATGTTTACTACTCTACTAACCTAGAGAGAACAGATTAGGTTAGGTTAGGTTTTTAATTTATGTTTAATACTCTACTTCGTCCGAGTAATATCAACAACTTTTCGATTTTTTGGGGGTAATAGCCGACAAAATTCACGATCTCAGATAAGTATCGATAGATGGCGTGAAGGTTGCAAATCATTTGTCATGTTTTTAATAACCTAAGCGATAAACATGTGTTCACCCGAACGGATAAACACCTTCTAACTATCTAACTATCGATAGATGGCGTGAAGGTTGCAAATCTTTTGTCATGTTATTAATAACCTAACCGATAAACAGGCGTTCACCCCAACGGATGAACTCGTTCGGGCGGAATTTCAGTGCGGAAAAGTAATTACTTTTTATCACTTTTCGAAACTTTTCCACACTAGTGCGGGAAAGTAATTACTTTTCCACACTAGTGCGGGAAAGTAATTACTTTTCCACACTAGTGCGGGAAAGTAATTTCAGTGCGGTAAAGTAATTACTTCTCCGCACTGAAATTTGTACTTTTCCAAACAGTGCGGGAAAGTAGTGCCTTTCCAAACTCAATTGGATATCACAAAGTACCACTTTTCGAAACAGAATTAGACAAAATATATTACACAGAAAAAAATTTGGGCTAAAAATTTGTAAAATTATGCATATTTCAGGTACAAGTTCTCCCTAGATAGGTTACAGGTATAATATTGTGTTTAAAAAATGAAAACTGTTGAGTCCACATATTTATACCTGCATACAACCCAAATGATACCTTTTTGTAGTACACCCTTTTTTCCTATTTTTCACCCAATATTATGTGGAAATAAAAATTTTTAATTTATAAATAAAAATAATTATAAATAAATTTAAAAATATTATTCACAAATTTTAATTTATATTAATTTTTCCTTTTTAAATTGCGACAAATTTTGACTGAAATAGGAACTTAAATAAATACTTACTCTTTTTCAAAGGCCGACGTGGGATTCGAACTTGGTACCTCTGGCTTATGAGGTAAACGTGGTATTCACTAGCCCATGAAGCTGATTTATTATAATTATTTTGTACAACTATCAGAAGTTTTGAGTTCTTAAAAAATTCCATTTTCTATTCTGATTGTTTTATGAACATTTAAATCTAATTAAAATTACATTAAAATTGATTTAATTTTATAAAATTTTAACTTTCAGTAAACAGTATTAATAATTATCCAGTTTAAATTTTTAAAATAAAATTATAATCCACGTGTTAAAACTATTAATAACAGTATTATTTACGGGGTAAATTAATAGTGGTGTAATCTAATAAGACAAAATGTCTCTAAAGGGTAGTTCACACTACATGATTTATCATATGACTTAGTCATAAGAAAAGTCATGGTTAAAATCATACCATCACAACAGTCAATCATAAAAGCCATAACTTCTATAATATCAAAAATCATATAGTGTGAACGTAAAAAAATCCCTCATATGAGCAGTGGCGGATTAAGCACTTGAGAGGCCCCAAGCGCAATTCAATTTTGAGGCCCCCTTCAAATATTTTCATTCTACGTGCCCGTTTTTTACTTTAGTATGCATTGGCAGATTTAACTATTGGTGACGTACAAGTCCAAGTTCCCCCCCCCCCCTTCAATTTTTTTGTTTGTTTCAAAATATTTATTTCTAATCACACATAATACAGCAAAAAATAAAACAAATAATAATATTTCTTTAAATCAAATAAAAGGTCTGTTTGGCACCACAGTTTTAGCACTACCCTAACTACACTACTACAAATTGATTGGTGTAAAAAGTGGGTTGGTAATTGTACCACCAATCAATATGTAGTAGTGTAGTTAGTGTAGCACTAGGACTGTGGTACCAAACAGACCTAAATGTTTAAATCATAAATCCGTCTCAAAAGCGAGAGGCTGGTTATTTATTGGTGGGTAAGCAGGTTCACTTTTGGTGTACGAAATTCATAGTCCCACGCTTTTATATTGATGTTTTCAAGAAGCTTTGTTTGTTCTTATTAAAATTATTTTTTACTTTTTAATGCATCTTTATAATTTTAAATAAAAGGTTTTTTTAAAAAAATTTTAATTATCATTAAATTTTTTAGTTCTTTATTTAAACTAGCATAGCTTAATTCCACCAGAATTTTCTAATTATGTGTTTGGAATACGATTGGAAATCTATGTTACTTTTCACCCTGTATGATAAAACTGTTCAATGCGCAGCGACGCATGCACTTTATAATTTTTAGTTTTTTTTTCGATTTTTTGAAATTTTAGATAAACAAAATTAAAATATGAAAATGTTTTGCAAGTAAAAGCTGTGTGCCAAATTTCAGATCTTTAGGACGTCAAAAACTTTGTTAAAAATGCCCTAAAAAAAGTCCATCTCACACGGACGACGGACAACGCTCACATCAAGTTAAATAAAAGCTTTAAAAAATAAAATCACATTCATTTTGGCATTAAAATTATATATCATTTGTGCGCGTCAGTGGCATTAATGTTTTTCTCGAAAATCTTAAAAACTCTGGGTACATACAAAAATAAAACTTGGCAAACACACGCAAACCAAACACAAACGTTCAAGACTGTTTTGAATCAGGAATTGCAAATTTTAAAGAAATTTTGTATTACCAGGTGTTACTCAAAAACTATTTGGGTGCAAACAAAAATAATGTTTGCACAAACAGGTACAAACGATTTAGACTACTTTGGATACAAAATTAGAAATGGGGGGGGGGCGAGGACATGAACCTACATTTTTCTCTCTTTTTGGAATTTTACGTTTCTCACATCCACTCTAAAACTAACAATAATAATATTATTTTTTCTCTCTATTTTTTTCTTCTAATTTTTGCTATCAGTAGTGTACTTACATACTTTATAGCAGGGCCGTATATAAGGGGTGGTTTTAGGGGTTTAACCCCCCCATGGCATAGCAAAGGAGTAAAAAAAGGGTCTAAAAACGGATTTTTTCGGTAAAACCCTTCCCATAATATAAAAAAATTTTTTTAGGTGAAACCCTTCCTATGACTTATGTCTAGCTGCGGCCCTGCTTTATAGTAAATAACGCATTCATAAGAAAAGGTGGAATTACCAATATAAAAAAATTACAAACTGCCAGAATTAAAATTAAAATATTTAGCAGAGCCGCCACAACATCGTAAAATAATTTACTGTAAATAATATTATAAAAAAAGTTTTAAATTTGAAATTTTAATAAATTTGTAAAATTAGTAAGCAAAGTGGTATTTTCATAAAACCAGTTATATCTGACGATATCAGTTTTACGAATAGAATCGTGAATGAGATTGAAACATGTAATCCGGTAAAGTATTTTTTTAATTTCACAATTTTTCTCATTAATTATTCTAATAAACGTTGAATCCTGAAGACGGTCCTGAATGTGGCTATTGTTGTGATAACATTTTTGCAAAGAAGTATACAATTTAATATCTACCTGTAGATTATTACTTAAGACCTATTCTCTACTATAAATTTTTGATAGATCAATATTATATTGTTATTTTTATTTCTCCTTGTCTAACCACTTTGGTTTTCCAATACACCCTGGCAATTACACGAGGTTTTATCACTTATAACCGTTAGATGACTTGGGTAACAATAGACCTTTACTTACAGTACCTATACCTTTCCAAGAATAGGTACTTAACAAAAGAATAATCTTTAATAACTTAATAAGCAGAACAACAAAAGATTGAACTATGCAATTACCTTATATGTCAATTTAAAAATGTTTTGCATTGTTTTGTACTTACAATTTTTGAAAAAAATGTTACAAAAAGAAGTCGGTTTAAAATATGTTTTGTTTAAATAAACAAATTTTAAGGCCCCCCTAAATTTGGAGGCCCCAAGCGCGCGCTTCATGCGCCTGTGCGTTAATCCGCCACTGCATATGAGAAGTCATGTGACAAGTCATATGATAAATCATGTAGTGTGAACTACCCTTAATAAGACAAAATGTAAAAGAAAAATTTTTGAATTGTACCGTTTAGCACTTATTCAAGAATAACTTTGCGTTTATAATTCGCATAATCTTAAGAACCGATTAAGAACACAACTATTGGGATAATATACAATACAATTTTCCAGGTATAAAATTTTGCATAATTCTAACAATCGCTGTACTTACCAAAATACAAATTTAGGCTTCAAAAGTGCACAATTGCAACAGCTCAACATTGGGTGAATTTGCCACCAGCAATTTTTTTCTGTGTAGCAATAAAATATTCTAAAACAACTAATGACATCTGTTGAATTTTGTGATTTACTTCTAACCTTAATATTTTTCGGTTATCACCTGATCTTTTGCAGTGTTGCCAAATAAATATTTTTAAATCATACAATAGTATGATACTAACTAAAACGATACTAGCGCTCTTTTTAAAAGAACTATGCATACCAACATTTTAGTAGCTACTAAGATGCTATTAACTAGTGGCTACTAGGATCATTTTAAAACCATTTTAAGACTACGACTATGCATAAGGCTGTTGAAGTTTAACAAGCAAAACTTTACTTCCAACATTTTTTAAAAATAATACTTTACGTAGTCATACTATACTTCTAAAACAATAAATTACTTTATTTCCGATATGCAATTTACACTAATAAATAAATTTCATAATTGCACTTTTTAAAATTAAATTTAATTACCTATTACAAAATGTTATTTTAAACGCTTAGAAGGTACAAGATTTGTCATAATCCTACTATCAAGTAACAACAACAAAATTAGAGATAAAACAAGTGGAATTTGCACCCAAGGTCGTTTGCGCAGTGTTACTTGAATTAAAATTTAGCTTTATAACTTTTCTAGAAGTGTAGGTAGAAAGCTTAGCTAAAATGGATATCTGCCTATATGATTAACAATGCGCGATTGGAGAACCATCTGCGTAATAATAGTTGAACTATATTATTTAATTGTTGCTACCCGGGTGTTTAAATTGCCTTATTGTTATAATTACATTTTTAGTATGTGCTAGGTAAAATAAACTTTTGAAAATTTACATATGTATTCATTTTTGTTTATATAGTATTTCAATTAGTAAAATTTAATTAATTGATAAATAATATAACATTTTAAAATTATTATTATTGTTGTAAATAAAATTGTTATGTTTAAAAATAGCTGTTTCCCTGCGCATTAGTACCATAAATATTATCCCAAAATTTCAAAATTATCAAATCATTCGCTTTCGAGTTAGTCATGTAAAACCAAATTAATTTAAACCCCCCCTATTTTTAATTTTATTTTTATTTGTTTATAAGTAATTAATTTCACCAACTTAATTTTTGCTAAGAAATTTACAAACGGGTTATTTTAAAAAAATTAATTGAAAAACAATTTATTAAAAAAAATAAAATGGCTGAGGATCGTCCTTAACATATCATATATATAATTTAAAAAATTTATGACAATCCATTCATCCGTTTTTGAATTACTCATGTATAACCTCGTACACTCTTCAATATCCTAGCCTTAAGCAGTCGTTCAACAGAACAGGACAATAAATTAAATAAGAAAGGGTAACAAAATTTAAAATTTTTTAAATTTGATTCATTGAATTAAATTTATTTTTGTACAGTTTAATTTGATCTTATTGGAGTATCAACCATGCTACACCGCAGGAGATATAAAATCGAACCGGGGTAATTAGGGCTGATAAAAATAAAGGTTTATCATCATAATATATTGTCGTAAATTTTTTGGGAAGAAGAAATCGTCAGCCGATAACTCAAATCGTTCTTCTACTTCTGTAGTTAACACTGGTTTCGTATGCTCTCGGGTCGATTCTGCCAGCGCTCGTGTTAGCGCTTCCAACTCCTTTTGGGTCTTACTTTCTTCCTTCGCCATCTTCATTTCCTTTACAAGTAAGTCTTCTCACGCATTTGATCTATGTACATATCGCCTTATGTTTCCTGCAGCTGTTGCTATCCCAGTTCAAAAATGTTTTTACAGTCGCCTTTTGTTCTGTATTTTCATTTTTGATTGTGTCAGGATGCAACTTATCCAATGCCGTTCTCAATCTTTTACCGATTAGAAGTTCCGCCGGTGTTTTCGACGTTGTTTGGTTGGGTGTCGTATGTTGTTTGAATAATACCCTAGCCAGTTTTAATTCCAAATCATCCATTTTCAGTTTCTGTAGCTCCGATTTACCATATTGCACCATCCGCTCGGCCTAGCAATTACTGCTTGGGTGATACGTTGCAACGGTATAAGACTTAACTGAATTTCTTTCACAAAACTGCTTAATCTCCGCAGACACGAACGTAGTCCCATTATCCGATACAATCGTGCCGGGTATTCCGTGGGTTGCAAACAATTGCCGTAAACACCTTATAAGTTCTGATGATGCCTGAGATGTCCCCAGCTTAATTTCTAACCATTTTGACATTGCATCTACTACAATTAGAAATATTTTTTCTAGATATGGCCCGCAAAATCTAGATGTCACTTTGATCATGGGTTCCTGGGTGGTTCAATAAATTGTTACAAAGTAGTGAGCTGCAAGCTATTAAATAAAGATAATAAAATATATCCCAAATACAAAGTTGCGTTCGATAACGAGGTAACTTTCACCGAAATCCAGTCGATACGATATGTGGCTCAAGTAAGAGTATATTGGGAGAAATACAAGACCAGGAAGGGGTTAATTCAATGTTATAGGTGACAACAGTACGGACATGGTGCCAATAACTGTAACATCAAAATGGATTGTCGAAATTGTGCTGGCAATCATTTAACAAATGATTGTAAAATTACGGAAGTAACAAATCCAAAGTATGCAAACTGTCAAGGAACTCACATTTCCAGTTCTAAAGAATGTAAGGTGTATCTTAAAACTGCAAACAAGATGGTTAAACCTATCCCAAAATCAGCTAAAACGCCGGGATATCAAATGCGTATGAACGAATTTCCTTCTCTTAGAGGTGGGAGGTCGTTACCAAATTTTGAATCTGCACCTGTATTCTCACAACAATCAATTGCACCTGCAAGGTCACAAATTATGCAAGTAATACAAAACGTTGGAGTTGACCGACCTAGTCAGCCAGGGCATATTGCACAACGTCCGGCAAGTTACGAGGCGAGCACAAATAATCAAGGTCTCTGCAATATGAATTTACTTTTCAGTGAATTTCGACAATTACAAGCTAAATGCAACATCGATAAGATGCTAAATGGTGTGCGTGAACTGAATCGCGTCATGGATTCTACCAAGGATGGAGCCATCAGAATGTCGGCGTTCATCAAATGCATTGGTGAATTTGATGCATAATTCAATCAATGAAGAATTTAAAATTATTACTTGGAATGCAACTATATAGTAGCACGAATCAATATCATTCAGCGTCGAGAATGGTTAAAGAAAACAAGTAGTGATCTAACTACCAAAAATAATTCTCTATGGAAGGTTTACAGCGCATTAAGGAAGCAAAATGAATCAATGCCTACATTACACCATCAAAATGTCAAGTACTACTCTAACCAAGAGAAGGTTGAAATCTTATCCGATATTTTTGAGAAAGTACACCAAGCTACTATCGATGTAATTTCCCCAATGGAGGAAGTAGTAAAAATTGCGTCAATAGAAAACTCTGACAACTTGCCCAATAGTACCAAAATCACTCCCAATAGAATAAAGCAAATTATTCGGAGACTCAAAGTCAAAAAAGCTCCGGGGGCTGTGTTGAAATATATCTCAAATACCCTGTATATGGCATGTATGCAACGCCATCTGTTAGTTATAGTACAGTTAGTAGTAGCGTCGCCTATGTACGTTAGAATAAGAAGTATTAACCATATCTTGTACCAATTATTCAATATAATATATTATATAAAATAAACTATTAGAGTCATCATTTTCTACAGGTTATGGTACCCAGTAATAATATTCGTTCGAAATAATAAATGCTTGAAGCGCGTCGGTGAAAATAGTGTATTTTTATTAGTTATTGAACTTGGTGTTATAAGAAATGGCGGTAAATTACTTAAACAGTGTACCGAAGTTAATAGGTCGTGAAAACTATGACGAGTGGCTTTTTGCAGTTGAAAATGTGTTTGTTCTTGAAGGACTAACTGATTGCATTGAAGGCAAAGAAAAAGACACCGTGTTATTAGCGAAGGCTAAGGCAAAACTAGTGTTAACTATTGACCCATCCTTGTTTTCGCACGTGAAAGAGGCAAAAACGGCACAGGAAGTGTGGCAAAAGTTAAAAAACCTATACGCTGATACTGGTTTTACTAGAAAAATAGGTTTATTGCGTGCTCTGATTTCTGCAAGACTGGAAAACTGTGACTCGATGGAATCATATGTGAATCAAGTCGTCGAAATCTCGCAAAAATTACGTAGAACTGGATTCGAAATTGACGAAATTTGGGTAGGTTCGTTATTACTTGCAGGTTTACCGGAGAGATTCGCGCCAATGATTATGGCGATCGAACATTCAGGAATCGACATTACCACCGATTCAATAAAAACGAAGTTGTTTGACATGCAAGAAGATGTCACTAGCAGTTCAAAGGGTGCTTTTTCTGCAAGAGGTAAACAACAGTATTCAAAATATTGGAAAGATGGCAGTAGAGATACTACAAGAAAAATGTCAAATTCGCATGTAAACAAAACAAATGAAAATAAGAGCTTTGAAAGAAGCAAAATTATTTGTTACAAGTGTAAACAACCTGGACATTTTATGTCAAAATGCCCAAATAAAAAGGATAGCGCATTAAGTGCAGTGTTCACAGTGGGACAATTCCAAAACACAGATTTCTACATCGATAGTGGAGCATCACTTCATTTAACAGCCAGAAAAGATTGGTTAATAAATGAACGAAAACCAGAACTATCGGAGATAATGGTAGCAAACAAAGCGAAGCTACAAGTAGAATGTGCAGGTGATATCCAAATAAAAACGACATCGGAAAGTTCAACACATGACGTTCTTTTAAGTAATGTGCAGTATGTGCCAGGGTTAACTACTAACTTATTGTCGGTCAGTCAGCTGATAAAAAATGGCAACAAAGTAAATTTCAATGAAAACAATTGCAAAATTTATAATAACAATAATGTTTTAGTGGCAACAGCAAACTTAAAAAACAATGTGTACAAACTAAATCTGCATGAACAAAATGTGAATTTTTTGACAACGCCCGTTTCTAGCGAAATTTGGCATAGGCGTTTGGGACACATAAACAGTGGTTATTTGAACAAAATGTACGAATTAGTAAATGGACTTACTTACAAAGGACAAGCAAATATTGACAAGCAGAATTGCAAAGTATGTTGTGAAGGGAAACAAACCCGTTTACCTTTTCCGAACAAAGGCAGCAGAGCTCAAGAATTGCTACAAATAATACACAGTGACGTTTGTGGGCCCATGGAACAAACTTTATTAGGCGGATCGAAATACTTTGTGACATTCATAGATGACTACAGCAGAATGTGTTTTATATACTTTATAAAAACAAAAGATCAGGTATGTGAAATATTCAAAAGTTTCAAAGTTTTAGTTGAGAAACAGCAGAACAAACAAATTATAATACTGAGAACAGACAATGGAGAAGAATATTGCAGTAAGGAGTTTGAAAAATTCTTAAAAAATGAAGGCATTATCAACCAGAAAACAAATAGTCACACGCCCGAGCAAAATGGCATGTCAGAACGTTTTAACCGTACCATTGTGGAAAAGGCTAAGTGCTTGATGTTCGATGGAAATGTTGGTAAGATTTTTTGGGCAGAAGCCTGTAATACTGCATGTTACATAAAAAATCGTTCGGTTGCTGCTGGGGTCTCGAAAACTCCAATTGAATTGTGGACAGGTAAGAAACCTGACGTCAGTCATTTAAGAATATTTGGCAGTGTCGCCATGGTTCATATTCCCAAAGTAAACAGAAAGAAATGGGACAAAAAGGCAGAGAAACATATTGTAGTGGGTTATGATGAGACCACCAAAGGATACAGATGTTATAACTCGTACACAAAAAATGTTATAACTAGCCGAGACGTCACCATAATGGAAAATATCAAAGAAACTATTATAGCAGAAAGCAGTATTGAAGAAACTAAATTATCAGATTCAGTGGGGGAAGAAAAGGAATTAATTTCTTCAAACGAAGATAAACAGTCAATAAATAATAGCTTGCCAGAAGAAGGGCCTAAAGAAGAGACAACAACTCTAAGGAGGTCAGAAAGGCAAAGAACAGCAAGAGTCTTTGAAGATTTCGTTAGCTACATAAGCACAAGTACAGAAAATGAAACCAATTTAGAGGATGTACCAATCACAGTATCGGAAACCTTATCAAGAGCAGATGGACAAAAGTGGATAGAGGCAATGACGGAAGAAATGGATTCTTTTGAAGAAAATGAAACTTGGAATTTAGTGGATTTACCAAAAGAAGGAACTGTCGTTGAGTGCAAATGGGTGTATAAAATAAAGTGTGATAGTGAAAACAAAACTAGTTATCGTGCTCGATTGATTGCTAAGGGGTTTACGCAAAAGGAAGGTGTAGACTACACCGAAACCTTTGCACCGGTGGTGAGACATTCTACATTGAGATTACTAATAGCATTGTATGTTGATGATTTCTTTGTTTTCTCAAACGATTGCACAACTGCAAACCTGTTGAAAGAACAATTAAGTTCAAAGTTTAAAATCAAGGATTTAGGTGAGGCAAAACAATGTTTAGGAATTAGAATTAAAAGAAATCCTGTTAATAATGTTATTTATTTAGATCAAGAAAATTATGTAAACCAAATTCTAAAGAAATTCAATATGTTAGATTGTAAAAGTGTTAGTACTCCAATGGAGAGCAATATTTGTTTGGAAAATGATTCTAAAATCAATGTTAGTGATAGGAATATACCTTATCAAAAGCTCATTGGAAGCCTAATGTATCCTGCAGTTTTAACTCGACCTGACATTGCTTATTCTGTTAGCTTTCTTAGTCAATATAACAATAGTTATAACGAACAACATTGGAAATGCGCAAAGCGAGTGCTTAGATACTTGAAAGGCACAAAGCACTATAAATTAACATTTTGTAAAGATAATTGTGAATTGTTAGGTTTTGCAGATGCTGATTGGGCAAGTGATAAAAGAGATCGTAAATCTTACACTGGTCTAGTCTTTACTTTTCAGCTGTGGCAATTAGTTGGGAATCAAATAAACAGCGTATGTAACGTAGACGATACCTTAGTCAGGTCAGTTGGCACCTCTGCATGAACAACTAACCTATAACTTATGTATACAACCACGTTAATAAACGTACTTAATTTCATTACAGTTTTTATTTACAATATTAACGTTACATGGTGTCAGAAGTTGAGCAAATCGATTAAAATAGTTAAAGTAGTGAATAACAGAAGTTTTATAAAAACATGCCTAACGAAAGTGAAAGTAACGAGATGGGTGTGGCGGGAATGCGTCCACCGAAACCGTTTAACTTTGCTAATGACAATTCGGAAGAAAATTGGAAACAATGGTTACAACAGTACGAATGGTACGCAATGGCTACACAATTATCAAAAAAGTCGCCACAGGTACAAGCAGCCACTTTCATGTCGGTTCTTGGTTCGGAAGCTGTGTCCATATTCAATAGTTTTAATCTAACAGAGGATCAACAAAAAGATGCAACGACAATAAAAGATAAGTTTAACAATTATTTAATACCGAAAACAAACATATCCTTTGAAAGATATAAATTTAATAAAGCAATGCAAGAAGCAGAAGAAAGTTTTGATGAATTTTTCACCAAAGTAAAAAATCTAGCAAAAACATGCGAATTTGAAAATTTATACGACAGTTTGTTACTCGATAAAATTGTCATAGGCATTCGATCCGAGAAAGTTAGAGAAAAGTTATTTTCCGAAGAAAACTTAACACTAAACAAAGCTACGCTGGTGTGTCGAGCAAGTGAACAGGCCACTAAACAGTTAGCGCAGATGAAAACAAAAGAAGAAGTTTACAATACTACACAAAAAATCGATATGGTCAAACCCAAGCCGAAGCACAACAAAAGCAGTAGGAAATCCGAAGAATTTAGTTGTAAAAGGTGTGGAACGACTCACAAACCTAAGAGCTGTCCAGCTTTTAAACAAACCTGCAAACATTGCAACAAAAAAGGACATTTCGAAAAGCAGTGCTGGAGCAAAAAGAATCAAGAAAGGAAAAACGTGAACATGATCGACAGCGAAGAAAGCAGCGGATCAGAAGACATGTACGTAAACTCCATTAATCACAAAAATAGCGATGATTATTGGAATGAACAAATACAGGTTGGTGACAAATCATTTACAGTGAATCTGGATACCGGAGCTGAATGTAATGTAGTAACACAAAAAATCGTGGAAAAACTAGGATTGAAAATAACAGCTTCAAAAACTAAACGACTACTTAGCTTTACTAATGATAAAATTAACGTTTTAGGCGAAACATTAGTTAAAGGTTTTTATTACACATTAGGTAAGGAATACAAATGCCGAAATCAAATTCAAAGTCGTCAAAGAAAATGTGAGACCAGTACTAGGAAAAAACTCATGTGTTCAATTAAAATTAATAAAGAAAATTAACAAAGTATCTATAGACGAGGATGACGTGTACAAAGGTCTAGGCTGTTTAAAAAATTATGAGTATGACATTGACTTGATAGAAGATCCCAAATTCGAAATACGACCACCAAGAAGAGTCCCTTACGCGATAAGAGATCAGGTTAAAAAAGAACTTGAGAACATGGTCAAGTTGGAAGTCATCGAAGCAGTTAACGAACCGACACCAGCAGTCAGTCCAATGGTCATAGTAAAAAATAATGGAAAATTAAGAATTTGCATCGACCCATCAGATGTAAATAAAAACATATTAAGAAGACATTATCCTTTGAAGACACTAGAAGAAATTGCAGCCAAATTGAATGGAGCAAAGTGGTTTTCGAAATTAGACTGCAAACGAGGTTTTTGGCAAATAATGGTAAGCGAACGCACTCGCAAATACTTAACTTTTGCTACTCCTTGGGGACGCTTCAGTTGCAAAAGGCTACCATTTGGTCTAGCCTCAGCCCCGGAAGTGTTTCAGAATAGTATATCACAATTATTGGAAAGATTCAACAATAGCGTGGAATGTTCGATGGATGATATATTAAAATTTGCAGAAACCAAAGAAAAACTTGAACAAATAACGCAACAAGTTATGAAAGTTATAAAAAATTCGGGTTTGAAATTAAACAAGGAAAAATGTATTTTTCAAGTTCAAAAAGTTAAATTTTTGGGTCACATATTAACTAAAAATGGATTAGAAATAGATCCAGATAAAGTGACAGCGATTCAAAAACTAAAAACACCTGCAGATAAAAAGCAATTGCAAAGGTTACTAGGAACATTAACTTATTTGAATAAATTCATTCCTAACCTATCCGAATTGACATTATCGTTTAGAGAATTGTTAAAGAAAGATGTAGAATGGCTATGGGAACATGAACAGCAAAACAGCTTTGAAAAAATTAAAGAAATATTAATGACACCCCCGGTGTTAAAATATTTTGACGTAAGTAAAGAGGTAACCTTGTCAGTTGACTCGAGTTCAAAAAGCTTAGGAGCAGTATTGCTACAAGATCAACAACCGGTAGCATACGCAACTAAAGCGTTGTCAACTAGTCAACAAAACTACCCACAAATCGAGAAAGAAGCAACAGCAATACGGTTCGCATGTGCCAAATTTCACGAATATATATATGGAAAAAAACTAACCATCGAAACCGATCACAAACCTTTAGAAGTGATATTCAAAAAACCCATACATTCTGCACCAGCAAGACTACAACGAATACTCTTCGATGTACTACAATACTCACCAAAAGTAATCTACAAAAAAGGAACCGAGATTCCAATAGCTGACACGCTAAGTAGAGATTGCAAGCAAGACAGTAACGATAAGGAACAAGAAGAATTGGAAGTATTTGTCGTATTCGCTATGTCAGATGAAGCACGAGAAGAAATCGAGAGGGAGACAAAAAACGACAGTGAATTACAGACACTACAGAAATTTATTCGCGACGGTTTTACCAAGACTGTTGAGGAACTTCCCGAAAATATCAAACCCTACTTCAATTTTAGAGAAGAATTAACTTATTACGAAGGACTCATATTTAAAAGCAACAAGGTGATTGTGCCAAAGTCACTTATAGAGAAAATGCTAACAAATATACATCAGGGTCATTTTGGAATTCAGAGCTGCCTGAGAAGAGCAAGACAGTATCTTTATTGGAGAGGTCAATGTGCGGATATTACGAAGTTCGTTCAAAAGTGCGCGATTTGCCAAAAAACACAAAGAAACTATTCAAACTAAACAAATCCCAAGTTTACCGTGGCAAATAGTTGGAACTGACTTATTTACATTTAAAAATAGTGAATATATAATAATAACCGATAGTTATTCCGGTTTCATCGATTACAAAAAACTTAAAAAACAAACGTCCAGCGAAGTGATTAATAAATTAAAATATTGGTTTTCAGTACATGGTATTCCAGAAATCTTAGAATCAGACAATGGGCCACAATACTTTTCCAGAGAATTTAAAGAATTTCGAAAGAATTGGAATTTCGAACACCGAACCTCCTCACCCCACCACCCTAGAGGAAATGGATTAGTTGAAAGAAGTGTCCAAATCATCAAGAACATACTTAGAAAATGTAAGATGGACAACACCGACCCACAATTGGCGTTGTTGAACTTTAGAAATATACCCAGAAACGAAACAATTGGATCACCTAGCCAACGTTTGATGAGCAGAAGAACGCGAACGACACTACCTATTTCTCGCGAGGCAATGAAGCCACAAGTGGTAACAGATGTTCAGAAAAATTTGGAAAAGCTGAGAGAGAAACAACGGGAATATGGAAACAAAAACGCTAAAGATTCAAGAAACTTTAAAGTAGGTGACAAAATCACTTACCAAGTTGATCACCGAAATTGGAAATCAGGTCAGGTTACTCAACAAACAGATCATCCCAGATCTATCATCATAACCAATAATGACGGAAAAACCTACCGAAGAAATTCAAGTCAATTGAGAAAATCCACTGCTACAATTGAAGAAGAAATAGAAGTCGCCCGAGATCAAACCGAATTGGAAAAACAGTCACCAGTTAAACTTCCACCTACACAGGCAATCGTGACGAGATCAGGACGAACAGTCAAACCAGTTGTCCGACTTAACTTGTGATAATTTAAAATTTCAATGTAACATTCTATTTAATTTAATGTAAACAAACAGGATGTAACGTAGACGATACCTTAGTCAGGTCAGTTGGCACCTCTGCATGAACAACTAACCTATAACTTATGTATACAACCACGTTAATAAACGTACTTAATTTCATTACAGTTTTTATTTACAATATTAACGTTACAGCGTACTGTAGCGCTTTCTAGCACAGAATCTGAATATATGGCATTAAGTGAAGCTACAAAAGAAGCCATTTATTTGCGAGGTTTATTGTCCGAACTGATTAAACACGAGAAATGTATAACTGTATTTAACGACAATCAAAGTGCAAATAAATTGTCGTCAAACCCAGTCTTTCACAAAAGGACAAAGCATATCGATGTCAGACATCATTTTATCAGAGAGTCTGTGGCCAACAAATTGATTAAGGTTGAATACCTACCCACTGATGAAATGACAGCGGACATTTTAACCAAATCACTGTCCAGTGATAAGCACCACAATTTTGTTAAAAAATTAGGCTTAGTTGGTTAATATTTGAGATAGTGGGGGTGTTGAAATATATCTCAAATACCCTGTATATGGCATGTATGCAACGCCATCTGTTAGTTATAGTACAGTTAGTAGTAGCGTCGCCTATGTGCGTTAGAATAAGAAGTATTAACCATATCTTGTACCAATTATTCAATATAATATATATAAAATAAACTATTAGAGTCATCATTTTCTACAGGCTGATCAAATTAGTAACAAGCATCTCAAACATCTTCCAAAGAAAGGAATAGTGCAATTCTATTACATATTACGAGAAAGATTATCGAGATCTTGTCAGATTACAAAATCAGTGTAGACTGCGTCTACGTGCGTATGGTTTTCAAATGCTTCCACCACATCCGTAACAAAAGACAACAGGTTAGTAGTAGTCGAACGACCAGGAAGGAAACCATGCTGTTCAGCCACAATGATGTTTTTACTAGCAGTCAGAAGTTGACTAGCGACCAGTTTGTCTAACATTTTGGGGATAGTAGATTGTATTGAAATACCTCGGTAGTTATCAATATCCGAACGATTCCCTTTCTTAAAAATAGGCGTTATAAAACTTTTTTTCCAAATTTTTGGGAATTGGCCAGTCGAAAGTGATAACAAGAACAACATGTATATGGGTGAAGACAGGGAGTACTGATATCTTTTAATAAAGAAGGGGGCAATCAGGTCCTGAACTAAGACTATCGGGCAAACCCCCAATAGCATCAAACACATCGCTAAGGGTTACATTCAGATTGTCACAGATGATTCCATCAAATGGATCAAAATGAACATCCCCGCTGGTGTTACAATATACAGTAGAAAATTTCTTGGCAAACAAATCTACACATTCTTGACCAGATGTACAAGTTTTATCACCAAGGAACATGTGAGCTGGATATCCTTTGACCTTCTTACAGTCATCGATATAACTCCAGAAGGTCTGGGGGTTAGCAATAATTTTTTCTTCTATCCTATCGATACGAAACGACGAGTTTCTTTAAATCTTTTATGCAAATATTTCTTGTACGTGACTAACCTAATCAATTCTCTAGAGAACCACTTGGGATACTTCGAGACCACTACTTTCTTGGGACAGGGGTAACCTCCACCGATGGTCAAATTTTAATCCTCTTTTTTTCTGAGCTGGTAAAAAAGGTAACCGAACAAAACATGAAAGTTCCACTGATTTTAACTTAAGGTATTACTGGATTAAGACCCACAAAGCCGCTTATAGAACTTAGTATTTAAAATTGTGATAGAAATAATATGACGAACATTATATCGTTGTAAATCAAAATAATTTTTAAAAATTGAAAGTTGATTTTTTTAATATTTTTTTTAAAATAGCGCTTATTTGAAAAGAAACTCTAAAATGTTACTTTTAACTTCTCCCACTCCTTAAATTATGGTTTTTCCACCACTATCCCAGAGATACGGTTAGAGATATTTTGTAAAACGTAAAATTTGCGAGTATGCTGTGTGTTTAGAATATAATTTATCAAAATAAATAAATAATAAGTAGTATGCATTATGAAATAGTAAACATAGCATAATAAACAATAACTGTAACCTAACCCCGCTTTTTTTACATTTTAGACTCTAGTTCAGTTAATGTAAAAAATACTAAAAATCAAACTATTATTTCTGTGTTGATTGCGAAAAACTGCTTAAGTCATGTTTGTTATGTTTGTTGTACATATTTATTTAAGAAAAGGTTTTGTTTATATACTATTTTACAAACTACAATTGTTACCAATAAATATAAAAGAATATATAAAAGAATAACTATTTAATCCATTAATCCAGGGATAACTTTGTATCTAATACATTACATTCTTCCCCTCTTAAGTTTCTATTCAACTGCTGTTCCATATCTTACGGGCTTCCTTATTTGCCTTCTAGGACGATCTTGAGCTATACTAGTTTCTAAAGCAATTTCTTCTGGTGCTTTATTTTCTTCATTTATTTCTTTGTTCGATGTGTCTATACTCGTTTCTTTATTCCCTTCTATACTACAGTTTGTCTCATCTTCCCTTACCTGTAATTCCTCTGTATTTTTATTTAGCTCTAATCCACCTTCCGTACATCTCGCTAAATCTTCTTCACCTGGTTTTTCCTTTTTTCAAACCCTATCATTTCTTGTACTTGCACTTCCGAATCAGCAATTTGTTTCAATTTTGGTTTGAAAATTTGATCCAAATGACGCTTCCATAATCCAATGTTTCCCGAAATCCTACACAGATACGTTCGAACACCTAAAATTTTCTCAATTCTTGCTTTGATCCAGTATGACTTGTTCTTATTTCGGTAATCCTTAACATATACTTCATCCCCTACTTCAAACCTTTGCTCTCTTCCTTTCCTAATGATACCATGGTCTTGTTTTTTCTTGGTTATTTCCGGTCGTAAACAATCAAATCTGGTCTTAATTCTCTACCAAACATTCGATATGCTGGCGTTACCTTCGTTGTGCAGTGTTCCGTGGATCGGTATTCCAAAAGACACCGAGCAATTATGCAACTTGACTGTATTCCCCTGTTCTTAGGGTCTTCCAAAGCTTTTTGTAGTGCGAATTTGACGGATTTTACCGTGTTTTCTGCAGCGCCATTCGAAGCAGGGTGATATGGTGGGCTTAAGCTCTGCTTGATGCCATTTCTTTTGCAAAATGTTTTAAATTCTTCCGAAACAAACTGTGGACCATTATCCGAAACGATTTGTCTGGGTATTCCAAATCTGGCAAAAATTCTTCTTAAAGATCCAACTGTTTTTGTTGTTGTTGTATGAAGCATCTCGACAACTTCCGGCCATTTACTAAAAGCATCTACCATTACTAAATACATTTTGTTTTGGATTGGTCCAAAAAAATCAATATGTATTCTTTCAAAAACTTCACTGGCTTCTTGAAACTGTAATACTGTCGACTTAGGAGGACTTGATTTGCTCCTATTACACACTTCGCATAATTTTGCCGTATTTTCAATATCTGCGTCTATTCCAGGCCACCAAAAATATGATCTGGCTTTGCTTTTCATCTTGACGATACCGTTATGTGTACTGTGTAATTCTTCTAAAAGTGTTTTTCTAAACTTGGGTGGTATTACCACTTTGTGTCCCCACATTATAATATCTTTTTCTAAAACTAGCTCATTTTGTCGATTTATATATGGTATAAATCTTAAATCTTTCTTAATTAAACTGTCTTTCCACCCTTGTCTTATTTCTGTCCACACTTTTGATAAAATTTTGTCTTTCGTTATGGCTTCCCTGATATTATTTGCCGAAATCGCAAATTCTAAATGATCTTGAATAAAATGCATGTAGCTATAATAATCTGTTATTTTTGCACTCTCCTTCACTGGTAATCTCGATAAACCATCCGCGTTTGCATTATCTTCTCCTTTAACATATTTTACTTCGAAATTAAAACCATTTAAAAATATTGCCCATCTTTGAAGTCTTCCTGCTGCCATTGTTGGAATTCCTTTTTTACTTCCAAACAAATACATTAAGGGTTTATGGTCGGTTGTTAAAATAAATTTTTTTCCCATCAGATATTGAGAAAATTTTCTAACCGTGAAAAATATGGCCAAAGCTTCTTTATCTAACATAGAGTAATTCTTTTCGCTAGTATTTAGGGTGCGTGAAACGTAACATATCGGTCGATCGGTTCCATCTTCATACGTATGTGATAGCACCCCTCCTATTCCATAGGAGCTAGCATCACAACTAACTTTCAAGGGAAGTTTAGGATTATAATGAGTCAGTACATTGTCTGAAACCATGATTTCTTTTGCTTTGTCAAAATGTTACACTACAAATGGTCACTACGACACTCATCCTAACAGATGTTTTTGCCAGCCACTCAGTCGTGAGGTCGTGAGTTATTTTACTAAATTTGGATGAGGTCGAGCTAACGTAAAAGTGACATTTTATATTAAAAAGAGAGAATGGTTAAGAGCGCCACCGTCAATGACACGGAAAAGACTTAAGTTGTTTTCGGATGCTAATTTAATTAGGTAGTTGACGGGCTACTTTACTAAACAACCGAAATACAAACACGATAAAAAAAAATAATTAATTAACTGCTTCATTTCAGTTACAGATCCATGGCATCGAGACCTTTTACAATGCTGAAACATAAAATTATTTTGGCTAAATAGCCAAAAAGAAAACACAAATACATAATTAACAAAATAATATAATTTAATGAAAATTTAAAAATATATATAAAATCGTAGATTTCTACAAAATTTATAAATTCACAGGTAATACCTGCATTTCTTAAAAATTAAAATGAATTTAAATGTTTGGCCCAAACTCAAAACAAAATAAAATAAACTTAAGAATTATTCACTAAAATTACTAATTATCTTAAATTTGAATTTTACGTTAATTTTTCCTTACAATTAATTTAATTGACATCAAATTGCTAAAAAAAAATTATTGAAGAAAAGAAAAATACTAAATTCGTTATTAAACTTAATTTGGATAATTTCTTAACTTAAACTTAACGACAAAAAAAAAAACAATACGCCAGTAAAACACTTCACGAACAAAACCAAAACTAATGTTAAAACTTAAAATGTACTCACAACTGCATCATGTATTGAAGACCTCGATGTAACATGGAGTCTGTACTGAAATGATGACTTGATAATGTTAAAACATCTTCAAAGCATTCGGTAATCCCCAAATAACTGAATTTCCATAAAATTCCATAAAAGTTTAAATCCTCCTAACATGGAGTATGTGAATAATTTCACCATAATGTACGTTAACTTAATTGAGTTTTACGATACGTTACATAACTTTAGTTTATTGGAAAGTCTATATTCGAGTTTTACAAAGACCGACCATCCTGCTGCGTTACACGATACGTTGCGTAACTTGAATTTATCCTAACTGTTACACAAAACTTAATTTTTACAATAAAACTAAACAAAACTGATGACGAATTTCAGTCTGCAACACACCACAAACTTACAAGATGCTTATTTTACAACAAACATCATTGCAGTTTGGGCGGTTGGAGTCGGATGGATTGACCCACAGCCCTCGACTGTCAGAACTCAACTCCCTATTTTTTTTTAGTGGTTTCCGTATATGTATAAAATTTGTAAAATACATTCATTCCTGAGGGGAGTCTAGGAACAAGTTTTTAATTTACTTCACGAGACGAAAAACTATAAAATTTTAACTGCCTTAAGCTTATGATTTGGTCTAATTCTTAGAATTATCCGTTTCTAAAATTAATTTGATGTGTAGTTTTCAAAGACAAAGACATTATTTAACAAAATATCATATTACATAGGAACAAAAATTTTCCCATGCCAAATGTGCCTCGAAAACTATAAAATAATACAATGAAGAATTGACTGTATTAACGCATGAAAGCAAAATATAAAATTATACAATGAACAAAGAAAATGTAGTTTTAAACTCAAAAACAATGTTATTAAAAAAAAATTAATAAAATAAATTGAAATGTCGATAAGACTCAAAATACTCTAACAAAAAGCAGCTTGGCATTTTGCACCAATCTTTGGCAGTAAAGATGGTCACAATGCCACTTGATCCTTTTATGAAACAGAAAGGTAGCTACGCTTTGGTTCTTAACCGCAGCCGGAGAACAAACGGGTCGCGCATGCGCGTTTCGTGGTTCTTGAAAAAATTATCTAGCGTATTCACCACAAGAAGCTCTTATTGCCCACAGATGACACAATCTACAATGATGGAATGTGGGCGCCAGTTGATGATAAAGAACTTATCACCAACAAAATAGATTTTTAATTTGCAGCCAACAGATGTTAATGGAAAATGTGTAAAATTACTTACGTAATTATTCGAGAAGAAACTTCACACCACAAGCTATCACTAAAGAATGCAAATCGCACAACTGGATCAAGGATTGATCCAGGAAAATCACAAAAAAGAAGTCACTTCCAGAAAATTCGACCACTCTCTTTTCCTGTTCGATTGCCAATCTCGTTGTTGCCAACCTTTGTTTTCAAAATCCCCAAAGTAACCATGGTTGTTTCAAAGAAGGTGTTACAATTTCTTATTCCATTTAAGATGTTTGTCATTCTTTCCTTCTTTTAATAAACCATATAGTGGTTCTAACAACCCTGTGACATCTTTAATAAATCTGGAATAATAATTTATCATGCCCAAAAAAGATTTTAATTCTGTTAAATTGGTCGGTATTTTGCAATTGCTTTTGTTTTTGCAGGATCTTTTCGTAAACCTTCTTTATCTATTACATGTCCCAAATATTTGATTTCATTTTGAAAAAACGAACATTTTTCTTTTTTTAGTCTAAAACCAGCATCCCGTAGTTTATTGAAAACCTTTTCTAGATTTTTTATGTGTTCTTTTCTTGTTTTTCCAGTTACCACAATATCATCTAAAAATACTACCGTATTCTCGCAATCTCTTAACGTTTTTTCCATTATTCGCTGAAATATTGAACAAGCCGGCTTCGTTCCGAAGGGTAATCTTTCCATTTTATAAATACCTTTGTGTGTGCTCCATGCCAATAACAATTTTGATGATTCTTCTAATTCTAGTTGATTGTATGCATGACTTAGATCTAATTTCGAAAATTGTTCTCCACCTTGAAGTGTTACGAATAGTTCTTGGATATTAGGTAATGGGTATTTGTCGTCTGCAATAATGGGGTTTATTGTGACTTTATAATCTGCACACAATCTTATCGATCCATCTCCTTTTAATACTGGAACCAAGGGCGTTCCCCATTCTGAACTGTTTATTGGTGTGATTACTCCTTCTTTTTCTAATCTTTCTAACTCTTCTTCAACTTTTGCTTTATATGCGAATGGTAAAGAACGTGGTTTTAAAAATTTTGGTACTCCATCATTTACTACTGATAGTTTAATTTTTTCGTATTTAAAACATCCCAACGTGTTCTCAAAAAGCTCTTTATTTTTTTCTAGGAGAGTATTTAATAAAAATTCTCTATTTTCCATGTGGTTCATAGTCATTGTTATTTTAAAGTCGTTCATAATATCTCTTCCTAATAAGGGTGCAGCATTGTTTCCTATGATTATAAGCAATTTGACTTCTTTCTGAATGTTTCCCAATTTCATCTTCACTGAAATTTCTCCTTCTGGCTTGAAGTCGCACCGTTATATGTCTTCAAGATTGTTCTATTGTTTTTGAGTGGAATCTTCTTGAAATACTTATTGTATGTTATCCAGCACATGGCAGAAATTGCAGAGCCCGTGTCCACCTCCATTTTGAAACGCAATTTTTTTATAAAACCATACACATAAAATTGATTATTGTTTATTGAATTAATACAAGGTATTACATTATTCATTTGGAACTCATCCTCCGACACTTGCTCCGACGCCTCCAACACAAAATTTTTTCTTTCCCTACATACTGCTTCCAGATGACCAATTTTTCCACACAGATTACATCTAAATTTCTTATATTTGCAAAACTTGAAATTGTGATTACTATTTCCGCAAACTTTACATTTTGGTGTTTCTGATTTTGTCATTCTAGTTTCATTTGCTGTTGATTTTTTAGCCTGCTTCCATCTTCGGGGCCCTTTGTTAAGACTGTTTACTTCAGTGTCTTCCTCGGGTTCATTTTTGATCTGTAACAAACGACTCGGCGTTCCCGTCGTTTGCTCTCGCTTCATTGCCAATTCGAATACTTCTTCCAAGGTTGCTGAAGCTGGTTCCTCTTCACAAATTCTACAAAACACCGATTCATTTTTCAATCCTATCACAAATTTATCCTTTAAGATTACGTTCAACACGCTACCAAACTTGCAATTAACTGCTAGCTTCTTAATTCTTGCGAACCAATTTACTATGCTTTCTCCTTCTTCTTGTCTTGCTTCATAAAAAATTCGGCGTTCTTGAAAAGTTGACGTTTTAGTACAAAAATGCGTTTCCAAAATTTCCCACAGTTTAGGTAATGCTTTACTCTCTGGTGCTACTGGGTCACATAAATCGCTTAATGTCTCGTATACAGACGACTCGAGGCATGTTATTAATATTGCCACTTTCTTTTCTTCTTTGATGTCATTTGCCAGAAAAAATTGTGTCAATTTTGCTTTGAAAGTTTTCAGCTTATCTTCCTGCCTGAATACTGGTAATACTCCTATCGTAGCCATGGTAATTAATATTTTCTTTCTATTTTACTCTTTTAACAATTAGTTACACCAATTTATCCTGTCGCCACTGTTATGTTTGTTGTACATATTTATTTAAGAAAAGGTTTTGTTTATATACTATTTTACAAACTACAATTGTTACCAATAAATATAAAAGAATATATAAAAGAATATATAAAAGAATAACTATTTAATCCATTAATCCAGGTGTTATGTTCTAGTTTAATCTTAATTTATTTATGAACATAGATATTCTTATATAGTGATTATATGATTATATAATAGGTACCAACCTATAAGATAATCATAACATCTTCCTTTTTTTTACAATAAATAATAATAATCAAAAATAAATTAGTTCGAAAACGTAAACCTTCGTGGTGGATATATCTGTCTTCCATATCTTGTTCTCGTTATTGTTTGAACATTCTCATCATCCTCGCCAGCACATGTTGTTCTGCTTTCCAAGCCTTGCTGGTCATCCAATTCATGACCGTCCTCACTTATCGCATCACTTCCTTTTTTTTCTGTTACTTTCGTTTTCTCTTTTTACATTGCTGGTACTGTTTGATTTTAATATTTGTTCTCTGTTCCTTCTGAATAATTTTCCTTCGGGTGTTTGTATTATAAATGATCTTTGGTCATGCAATTCTCGCTTAACTGTGCCTGGTATCCATTTTTCAGTAGGTTTTAATTTAAACCTAACTTTTTCTTCTGGTTCAATAGTACGTAACGGTCTCGCACTTTTATTATGATAATATTTCATTTTTTCTATATTTCTTTCTTTTATTTCCTTATACTTTTTTTCATTGGCTAATTTTGGTTGTAAATTTCTTTTTTTCCATTTGTTTTTCATTAACTTGCGCAATTCTTTGAATTAGGTTTAACTGTCTGCACGTTGGTAATCCTAGGATCGGACGACATTTTTTTTTATTACATAGAACTCTATATTTCTCCACTTATCTTGAATTCCACATAAGAGTCTACATTTTCCTATTAAATCCATTTTTTCGCCACTATACGTCATTATGATTGCAGTCGTCTTCTCAATCTTATCAGGTTTTATATTTAATTTATTAAAATCGTTATAGGATAATACGTTTGCTTGGGCTCCAGTATCCAACTGGCATTCTAAATTTTGTGCTTTAATTACTACATCAATAGTCCATTCATCTTTTTCTCGCTTTTCATTAGTTTTGTTTGTAGTATATGCTATATAAAATTCATTATAATCTTCATTAGTTTCAATAAAATTTACATTTTTTGTTTGACACATATTCGCGAAGTGATTTATTTTTCCACATCTGTTGCATATTTTACCATTTGCCGGGCATTGTCTTTCGTGTACCTTTCCACATTTATAGCATTTATCATTCAAATGTCTTCTTTGTATTGGAGATGCATCTCTTTGCCATTGCTTCGGACCTTTTCTTTTGTTATAGTTACCATTACTTGCTTCTTCGCGTTTAGCTAATCTTGAAATTGTATTTTCTCTCTCCTCTACCAATTGGCTTGATTGTGCTTTGGCTAATTCCATTCCCTTGGCCACCTCTACTGCCTTGTGTAATTCGATATCGCTCTCTTGAAGGAGCTTTTCCCTAATATTGCTGTGTTCTTCATTTAATCCACATATTAATATACTTCTTATTATGTCTTCTCTAAGATAATTTAACTCACAGGTTAAACTTAAGTTTTTTAAATCGGTTATAAAGCTTTCTAGGCTTTCTCCCGGCTTTTGTTTTCTTGAGAAAAACTTATGCCTCTCAATTGCAATATTTTTCTTTGGAGTAAAATATTCTTAAAATTTTTTCACCAAGTCTGCGAATTTAATTTTCTTTCTATCCACATTAAAGGATTTAAAAATCGTTATTACGTCCCCACCCATGTGATACAGCAAAAGTGCTACTGCTCTTTCTGGATCTTCCTCTACATCAGTTCCTGATGCCACTAGATATATTTCAAATTGAAAATACCAATTTTCCCATTCCACAGCTAAATTTTCGGCATTTAAGTTAATCGGACTCATACTTCCGTTGATTTGTTTTTTACTTTTTTCCATTTTAATCACTGGTTCGATTTCTTCTGACACCATGTTATGTTCTAGTTTAATCTTAATTTATTTATGAACATAGATATTCTTATATAGTGATTATATGATTATATAATAGGTACCAACCTATAAGATAATCATAACACCAGGGATAACTTTGTATCTAATACATTACAATGTTTTTGCAAAATGGAGGTTTTAGATTAAAAAAAAAAAAGGAATCTCAAAATACTCTCACACCTTCTGTACACATTTATAGTCACAAATTTCACACTAAATCGGTTTAGACAGCACCTGAATGCGTTTTTAAATGGCTTTTTAAACTATTTCTATGTGCACATTTATAGTCACAAATTTCACACTGAAACGGTTTATCTCCTGAATGCGTTCTTAAATGACATATTAAATGTTGCTTCTGTGCACATTTATAGTCACAAATTTTACACTGAAACGGTTTATCTCCTGAATGCGTTCTTAAATGCACTTTTAAATTACTCCTATATTCACATTTATAGTCACAAATTTGACACTGATACGGTTCATCTCCTGAATGCGTTCTTAAATGTATTTCTAAAGTATACTTCAGTGCACATTTGTAATCACAAATTTCACACAGAAACGGTTTATCTCCTGAATGCTTTCTTAAATGGTTTTTTAAACTATTCCTATGTGCAAATTTATGGTCACAAATTTCACACTGAAACGGTTTATCTCCTGAATGCGTTCTTAAATGAATTTGTAAACTTCCCTTCTGCGTACATTTATAGTCACAAATTTCACACTGAAACGGTTTATCTCCTGAATGCGTTCTTAAATGCCTTTCTAAACTTCCCTTCTGCATACATTTATAGTCACAAATTTCACACTGAAACGGTTTATCTCCTGAATGCGTTCTTAAATGACTTTCTAAACTTCCCTTCTGCGTACATTTATGGTCACAAATTTCACACTGAAACGGTTTATCTCCTGAATGCGTTCTTAAATGATTTATTAAATGTTGCTTTTGTGCACATTTATAGTCACAAATTTCACACTGAAACGGTTTATCTCCTGAATGCGTTCTTAAATGAACTTTTAAATTTCCCTTATGTGTGAATTGGTGGTCACAAATTTCACACTTAAACGGTTTATCTCCTGAATGCGTTCTTAAATGGCTTTTTAAACTTCCCTTCTGCGTACATTTATAGTCACAAATTTCACACTGAAACGGTTTATATCCTGAATGCATTCTTAAACGAACTTTTAAATTTCCCTTCTGTGTGAATTGGTGGTCACAAATTTCACACTTAAACTTATAGTTGGAAATTTGAGGCGTAGTAAGCGGATTACAATTAGTTGTTGTCTTCTGAAAATGAACTGAAATCTCTTCTCGACTATGACTGAGATGATGATGTAACTTATCCAAATTCAATTCTATTTCTTCACTCTTAATTTTGGAGTGAAGATTTGAATTTGATAGAGTACCCTGTAACAAAGATACCATTACTAAGTATTCCTTATTGAAGCACCATTTCAAGCCAGATCAATAAGCGCTGAGCTTGTGTCAAGTTCAATTCAAAAACAAATTATCGTAAAAAGGTTAATTTCCAGAATATACGTAAATTATTATGAATTTACTTTACATAAGCTGTTATTGGTCATTTAAAAAAAAGTAATATAATTTATTTTTAATTTTCAATAAAATTCACGTTTGTTGTAAATATAATAGTACATTATACCTTAAGGGAGAGAAAAGCAATATTATTCACCAGTGCAAGTTTGTAGCCAAAGGGCGAAGCCCGAGGGCTACAATGCACTGAGGGAATAATGGCGTTCTCTCCTGTAATGTATATACTATTTTTTACACGCCCGAAACCAAGAAATAAATAAAAAACTAATTTGTAATTAAGACAGAGAATTGCATTTATTTTATTTAGTAGCCTTTGTATTAGCCTATGACATTTAACTTGAATACTATGACATATTAAAATTTTTAAAAACACTGATAACTGATATTTCTTTCAATATTAAATTTGAAAATTGCAAAAATGTGTGGCGTTTTTCACCACATAAATAATAAAAATCAATTTTTAATGTTGTTGCTGTTTATTCATGAAGTATTTTCAAATTAAATAAAATTACAAGCTTTTTTGAAAGATGTACCAAAAACAATAACAAATTAATTATCTCTAAGTAACAAATCAAAATAGTATATTAAACAACGAGTTTCATAATCAAAATTTTTATTGCACGAAATCTGTTTAGAAAACGAGCCGCGAAGCGGGGAGTTTTCTAAAAGATAAGTGCAATAAAAATGATTATGAAACGAGTTTTTTATACAATTTTTTCTATTTTGCATTTTTTATGGTTTAAAATGAAAAAAATGTTTCTGTAATTATTATAGTCAATTTGAAATTTTGTTTTATTTTTAAGTTGATATTGGTAACACATTTGACATTTGAAACAAATTTGAAAACTTTAAAACTTTGTGTCAAAAATTTACAGGTTAAGACATCGCACAAAAGTTTAAATAAACGTAATTATTTTCGGTAATAGCGTCCATATTAAAATTTATTTTTGGTTAATCTTTTTTTTTGTGGGTATATTGGACTTTTTTAAAAAATTTTTTAAATAATTTACGTTTCGAGGTGATTTATTTCCTCTTCCTCAGAATCTAAAATACAAATTGATCGTGAACATAGAGATAACAATGTTACAAAAAAAAACTTACTACTTAAAATTAAACTATAAATGTTATAAATATTTTAAAAAACATAATGTTTTACGTTATTTTTAAATTATTATAATTATTACAGCTAAAAACAAAAAACAAAATTACTAGGCAGAAGCTTTCTATATATTTGACCTACGAGGGAGCTCGATGACACCGCTATATATTTTACTTAATCCCATGGCGTCTTCTCTAAAATTAACACAATCGTGCGTTTTTATGTAATACATTTCACTAATATTTCTTTTAGTGAAATTGTTTTCAAAATCTAAAATTTTTGTTTGTTCAAACTGGAACTTATGACCAGTTTGCTGGTGGTGTAAAGTTAGTGCAGTTTTACCATCTGAACTATTGATTCCACGGGTACCTTCTAAATCGATCTTCTTACAATCATTCCTGTGTTGGGATAATCTCTTCTTAAGCCATTGTTTTGTTTGGCCAATATAACATTTATCACAATTACCACAAGGAATTTTATAAACAAGTTCAGACTTTAGGTCACTAGGTGTTGAGTCTTTTAATTTACTTAATAAGATTGTATTATTTTGGAGATTGTAAGTACCTAATAAACAGTGTTCTTTTAAAAGTAATTGTATTTTCTCAGTCAACCCTTTAATATATGGAAACCTATAGTAGTGTTTTGTGTTTGTGTTAGAACTAATTTCAGCTCTTCTCTGTTCTTCTCTGTTAAGTTTCTGCCATTGTAGGTTAATGTACTTAGTTGGGTAGTTGTTGTTTCTTAAATATCAAATATTTTTTGTTTTGTTTCTTCCAATTTGGTTGGGTGTGTTAAAGAAATGGCTCTTTTCATAAGTCCTAATGTTATGCCTCTTTTAACTGTGTTGTGGTGATATGAGTTAAAGTTCAAAATTATGTTAGAACTGGTAGGTTTAGAGTACCACTTAGTGGTCAAGGATCCACTCGTTTCCCTATCAATAAGTACGTCTAAAAATGGGATGGTTCCATCTTTCTCTAATTCCATGGTGAATTGAAGATTTGGATGAAAAGAGTTAAACTTACTTAGTACCTCATCTTCCAACCCCAAAGGGATAGCAGTAATAGAATCATCCACATATAGAAAGAAAAAAGGTATTAAAAAAGGCAAATCTGGTAAAACACACTCTAAAAGTTCTCCCATAACCAAGTTAGCTATTGCTGGACTTGCTGGATTTCCCATTGCTAAACCGTCTACTTGTCTATAAATTTTGCCACTTAATGTAAAGTAACTAAGGTCAAAACATAATGTTACTAGTTGCACAAATTCACTTTTACTTAAATTTGTATAACATTTTATGAAACTCCATTTCTTTTCAATAACTTTTTTAGCTAATTCCTTTGGGATACTAGGGAATAAAGATATTACATCCATGGATATAAGTCTGTAGTTAGGTGGTAGTACCACGTTTTGGATGGTTTGTATGACTTCTCTGGAGTTTTTTATATTATAGGTGTTGGTTGAGTTCACTTGGTTTAAAATGTTACTAACCAAGTTAGCTATATTGTAAGTGGCAGCTTTAATGCAGCAAACTATAGGACGAAGGGCAAATGTAGGTTTGTGAGTCTTTCTTAGACCATATATCTTAGGAGCCACCGAATTGTGCCTAATTAGTGATTTATATTGCATGTCATCGATTGACTGGTTATTCTTTAGAACTTTAACAAATTCGTTAACCGTGGTTTGATAACTTGTTGTGGGGTCTCTTGAAAGTGGTTGGTAAGCGTTAGTATCATTTAAGTTCCAGTTTGAACAAACAAAAATTTTAGATTTTGAAAACAATTTCACTAAAAGAAATATTAGTGAAATGTATTACATAAAAACGCACGATTGTGTTAATTTTAGAGAAGACGCCATGGGATTAAGTAAAATATATAGCGGTGTCATCGAGCTCCCTCGTAGGTCAAATATATAGAAAGCTTCTGCCTAGTAATTTTGTTTTTTGTTTTTAGCTGTAATAATTATAATAATTTAAAAATAACGTAAAACATTATGTTTTTTAAAATATTTATAACATTTATAGTTTAATTTTAAGTAGTAAGTTTTTTTCTGTAACATTGTTATCTCTATGTTCACGATCAATTTGTATTTTAGATTCTGAGGAAGAGGAAATAAATCACCTCGAAACGTAAATTATTTAAAAAATTTTTTAAAAAAGTCCAATATACCCACAAAAAAAAAAGATTAACCAAAAAACGTAATTATACTTGCAGTTAAAAATTTTCTTTATTATTGCCTCTAATTTATAGCTAATTAAAATGTTTAACACAAATTTGGAGATTTTTAATTTGATTTAAAATGACATTATTTGTCTTAATTTTCAATGACGTTTCTGTCACCAACCTCATAAAATAAAAAATTGCGTTTTATAATAGGGTCCATTTCGATACGCGATCGCGTATCGTAATGACTTTGTTTTAGACGCAAAATAGAAAAATCTCTTTTTAAAAGCTTTTATTTCTATTTTGAGTCTAAAATAAAGTCATTATAATACCAATCGGGTATCAAAATGGACTCATTTTGAAACCCATTTTTTTGTTTTAAGAAGTTGGTAACTTAGGGTGCGTTCCACTTAAAGCCCACGACGACCACGGTCGTTCGTCAGTCCAATCAAATAACCGCTTTCGATCTTTAGTCCAATCAAAGAACCATGGGACCACGCTGCGGTCGTTGTGGGTTTAAGTGGAACGCACCCTTACACGTCATTGAAAATTAAATCGAGTAATGACATTTTAAATCAAATGAAAAATCTCCAAATTTGTGTTAAATATTTTAATTATCGGTAAATTAGAGACAACAATAAAGAAAATTTTTAACTGCAAGTATAATTTCGTTTATTTAAACTTTTGTGCGATGTCTTAACCTGCAAATTTTTGACATAAACTTTCAAAATTTTTAAATTTCTTTCAAGTGTCAAATGTGTTACCAATCAATTTAAAAATAAAACAAAATTTAAAATTGACCATAATAATTACAGACACATTTCTTTAAAAAAAATTTTATAAAAAACTCGTTTCATAATCATTTTTATTGCACTTATCTTTTAGAAAACTCCCCGCTTTCTTTCCTTTTTCTTTCCTCTCATTGGACAAGTTAGCTGTTCAAACTTTATAAACAGGCACAAGCGTCTTATAAAAAAAACCAAAGTGTTATGGTGACTTCTTTACAACAGAAGTTTAATAATAAAACAAATTGCGTAAACAAAATTTTAAAGAATTTTCCTTTCCAACTTAAAATAAATCCATTGTTTAAAATATAATTAAAAAAAATAACATGACAATATGTAGGTATGTATATGATAATAATAGAGAGAAGATGGATAAGGCGAACCAACCAGGAATTATATGAATTATCTAAGGAAGCTACTATTATTGGAGTGGTTAAGTCACAGCGCATAAGGTGGTTGGGTTACTTAATACGAATGAGCGAAAAGAGAATACCAAACATGATGTTGCAGATGAACATGGGTGGAACGAGAAGAAGAGGTAGACCAAAATCAAAATGGAAAGAAGAAGCAAAAACAGATTTAGACAACTTACATATCAAAAAATAGATGGATAGAGCTCGAGATCGAAAGAAATGGTCCAGTGTAGTCAAACAAGCCATGGGTCTGCAAGGCCCGTAGTACTATCTTATATATTGTCGTGTTTCGTTCAAAACAAGCAACTCAAAAGCACCAGCAGTCAGATTGTTCGTAGCAGCAAGAAAGACTCCTCAGTTAGTAGGTTCAAAAAAATAGTCTCCACAATTAAAATTCGGTGTACAGTAGTTTTCAATTATTCAATTTTCACTTCGTTATATTTGCAATTAATCTGCAAATTTTTAATTATTTTGCAGCACTCAATTTACATCGCCTGTCCCTGACGGAGTTGAACCAGCGACTGCTTGTAACAACGGCGAGCCTGCGACTGCCGTTCCGTTTTCAAAATTGTAAAATTTCTGCTCGCCCGTTTTTAGCTTTTTGTGCCTGCTTCCTATTGGCTTATATACCCGGCAATTTCAAATTGACCAATCAACTTGACCTTCATTTTCAAACGTTTATTTTCCATCTATCATTTTATACGCGCACTATTCACAGCAGTCTGTTATACCCACATTATTAAATTAAATTTCAAGGTAACAATTTACAAATAAATAAATAAAAATTAACGCTGTTTTACTTTAACTGATTTCATCATTTCAGGAAACGGAACATTCTCCTCCTGTTGGACAATCTGTTTTCCTTTCAACCATCATCTAATGTGCAAATTACTGACTTAGGACAATTGATCATTTGCTCAAGTAAAATATTGGTTTAGAAGAAAGAAAAACGTTGCCAAATTTTAATTGTGGATATTTATAATTTTGTACCTAGGATAGAACACTTCAATATATTGCGGTGATAACTTGAGGGAAGGGGGTATAAAGAGATTTAAAATTAAAATTTTTAAAAAACTGTTGAATTTTTACTTTCTAAATAATAATTTCGAAAATTTAACACAGAACAAATTTCAAATTAAAAAAATCAAAAGCACTGTGTAAAAAATAAAATTTAAGCAACGAAATGAATTAAAGCCATGGTTGCAAATAAAATAAGTTTGAAAAAAAGTTGATCAAGTAACTAGAAAATTGTAAGGTTTCCGGAGAGATGGTGGATACAATAAATAACAAACAAATCAGTTGGACACAAAACGGCGTAGTAGTTAGATGGGTGCAAAATGCCGTAAAGAAATAGAAACAAATCAATTACTTGCGATCTTTGCTAGAGTAAAGAAGTTGCAGAAAAGTTGTCAGGATAAAATCCCAAAGTATTTCAAAAATTAAATTTGGCCTTTACAGAGATTGAGATAAAAAGAATTAAGTGAGTAAATTGGAGCAAGTAAATAAATAAAAAAGTTTTAAAGAAGAAGAACTAGAATAATTTATTTTGGATTTATTTATTTGGAAATTTAATGTGTCGAACATTTGGAAATGAAATTGGAAAGCAGTTGAGAAAATTTGGATTGGAAAATTGGAAGTAAAAAACCTAAATTGATTGGGAGAAGCTTTATGGAAACTGTTAAGGGTAGTTCACACTACATGATTTATCATATGACTTGTCACATGACTTCTCATATGAGTCATATGGGTCAAGCATTTTACATAAACTTATTACCATTTCTTACCAAAGCAAGCGTATAAGTTCGAGAATAGCACCCCAGAACATCTTGAATTAGCTGAACTTCTTCGATTCTTTCATCAACGTTTATAAAATCTTCCATTATTTTATTATTTACGCACAGCCTTATTATTAATTTATATTTATAATTTATTTACAATAAACAGCGTACTAATCGAGTATTTTAATTTTTTTATTATTAAAACCAGAGCCAAAACTGAATTCTAACAACTAATTTGAAGGTTAAAATGGTCTTAAATATGCCCATGATCGCCACTAAAATATTTAGTAGCCAACTAACAATTTTAGTATCCTACTAAGGATAGTATCCTTTTAACTCGACTATGCATACAGTTTGCTTAGTTAGCTACTAAATATGACACTAGTAGCGCTTTAGTAGCCACTAAGGTGACTATGCAATAAGGTTGATAGAGAATATCAATCATAACTTTAATAGTTTCATAAAGTTAAGTAATCGATTAGTTATATCAAAAGATGAATATTAATTCAACTTATATAATGATATGTAGACTATACAGTCTGGTCAAATCTGATTTTCCCAACGAAAGGATTGCCTTAAAATTAAGTAAGTATTTAATTATTAAAAGTAAAAAGATCAAAAGGATCCAAGTTTTTCTTTTTTGGAAAATTGGTAAGTAAAATTGTATTTTCATAAAACCAGTGCGGTTCTGATGATCAGTTTCACGAGTTGAATCGTGAATTAGATTGAAACATGTAATCCGATAAGGTGTTCTTTGGATTTTATAATTTTTCTTGCTAATCATTTCAATAAACTTCGAATCATGAAGACGGTCCTGACTGCCTCTATTGCTGTGGGTTGTGATAATAAACTTGTAAAGAAGTATAAAGTTTAATATCTACTTGTAGATTATTATTTAAACTAGACCTACGGGCCTATAGGCCCTATAGGCGTTTCAAGACTTAGACCATTTAAACTTATAGACACGCCTTGACGTTCAAGCGCTGAAGCAAACATAACTTCGAGCGCGTGACGTCACGGGTTAGGTATTAGCAACTATAAGCATAATAGGCTTAAGTGAAGAAAATCGTTTATTTTAATTCGCAAAAAACTTAAATATTTGAAAAATATTTGATTAATAAAATCACAATTTTGATACTTCATGAATATAATTTTTCGTTATTTCGGGTTATAAATGACCTCTTTACGTACCTGTTTTGAGAACTATAAAAGAGGTATTTTCTCAAAAGGTCACCTCAAGGGGGACCAACCTGAACATAAACCTATCTTTTATTGGGCGATTGTAGCTTCCACCGATGGGTCAAATCCTTTTTAATCCGACATGCAAGTTCCACCAGTCGGTTTTGGGTCACTCTTATCCCATATGCAAGTTTCACTTGATGGTGGATTAAGTCGAGGTGGTCAAGAGTCAAGGTATTAAGCTTCTAAGTATTTTAAATTCTTTAAGCTTTCATTGTGTTGTGGGACTTGATTTTCATTCAAATTATGCAAAAATCTTGTGATTTATGAATATGACACAATTTTAACTTAGCTCTAATTGTAAGTTATTTCTCTAAGATATTAGATGGCTGTTTATTCCAGGGTCGTACCTAATCTCAAAAAAAGGGGGGTAGGTATGAAATTAAACGGTTTTACTAACTGCCGAGTTGAATATATTTAATTATTGATTTCCCCTTTTTATGCTGCTACTGCTGTTGCTCCTCCAGCGTGTCATTTTTTAGAAGACACATCGCACTCTCATTGGTTGTTGTCGTTGGTCGTATCAACTTAAAATTACTTTACTTGCTTAGGTGATTACTTTACTTACTTAGGTGATTTTGACTAGGTGAATAAATAGGTGACTAATTTATGGAGGAGGGGGGCTGTTTGTTTCAGAATATTATATTATACTTACATTTTTCGAATAAAATTTGATTTTATGTGATTGTTTATTGCAAATGTAATACATATAACAAAAAATATGAAATGAAGAAAATAAAGAAATAATAGTTTGAGTTTTATTATTTTTTACATTAACTGAATTTGAGTTTTGATGTAAAAAGGGGAGGGTTAGGTTACTGTTATTGTTTATTATGCTATGTTTACTATTTCATAATGCATTCTTATTATTTATTTATTTTGATAATATAACAAAAAATATGAATTTTCCACCCATCGGTGGAAGCTACAATCGCCCAATAAAAGATAGGTTTATGTTCGGGTTGGTCCCCCTTGAGGTGACCTTTTGAGAAAATACCTCCTTTATAGTTCTCAAAACAGGTACGTAAAGAGGTCATTTATAACCCGAAATAACGAAAAATTATTTTATAATTTGAATTATTGGTCGGAAAACAAAATTACTTCATTTAATTTATTTGCTGGTTCATAACTACACCTTGAAAATATAATCTAATTTTAGAGTAATTAAAAGTAATAATTTTAAAATATGATTACTATCGATATCCCGGTCATACATATGGGGCATTCCACACCAAATCGACCACTTTTGAACTCGACCCCTTTTGATTTTCCTAAAATTTTTACATATTATCCCACCAAAAACAGTTTTGTGAATTTTTTCAAAATTTTTTACTCAATCGTTTGAAGAAGAAAACCATCAATGTTTCTAAAAAAATTCATAACTATTTCAAAAATTGACTAATCAGAACTTTTTTTTTGTTTTTTTTTATCTTTTATTATTTAGTATTTGTTTTATTTCTTCGCAAAAATATTTTTCAATTAAACAAAATAAATAGAAAGAAATGTCGGCCCATTATGGGGTTTGCGTTGTTATACGCGGAATAAATCAGAGTTTTTTTGCAATGATTATTTTCGAAAAAATGAAAAATTTTGTAGAATACAAATTTGAATATTTTTTCCTGCAATGTACGTTTAAAGACAAAAAAAAACAAAAAAAAAACGTTCTGATTAGTCAATTTTTGAAATAGTTATGATCGTTTGAAGAAAAAACATAAGTTTTTCTAAAAATTCCTAACTTTTTTTGGGTTGGGTAAAAAATTTTGAAAAAATTCACAAAACTGTTTTTGGTGAGATAGTATAATATGTAAAAATTTCAGGAAAATCGAAAGGGGTCGGGTTCAAAAGTGGTCGATTTGGTGTGGAATGCCCCATATGTTCTTTGTAATCGTTGAAAATTGTACCACGAACACTGCTTAGAACCGGGGGCTGATGGGCCATCAAAAATCTACCGGGAAATTAACAGCCGGCGGCCCAAAAATACAATTGTCACTGCTCAAAATTGCGTCGCAGGCAAAATTTTTATATTATTAACGGCCCACGGTCCCATTGACCGACGGCCCACCGGGAAATTTCCCGATAGCCCGGTGGGCCCATCCGCCCCTGCTTAGAACATTTATTTGCAATTTAGGACGTGACGTTTCATATGAAGTCCTGTCCATGATATGTTGAATAGAAATGCAACAAATTGCTAAAAATTTGGAGACGTCCATTATTCACGTGAGGTTGAAATGGGGGGAGGGGTCCGACTAAATCTTACCAAGCGGAAGATGAGAGTTAGTGAAAATCTCACGTAAGCTTTTTAATTCAGAGAGCTTTAAGCTCACGTGAGATTTTCACTGACTCCCCATTCCATATAGTGAGATTTTGCCGGATCCCCTCCCGCCCATTTTTACCTCACGTGATTAATGGACGTCTTCCTTTATGAAACAGACGCTAATATTAATAATAACTTAATAATTAAACCATTAAAATTATTATAATACCACTTTCAAAAAATTTAATAGTTATACTATTTAGGTAAAATAATTAACAAATTTATGGATTTATAGTAAGATTTTGTTTAAAATTATAATCTTGAAGTATCAAAGTCGTGATTTTATTAATCAAATATTTTTTAAATATCAAGATTTAAGTTTTTTGCGAATTAAAATAAACATAGAATGGTTTAAGGAAAGGGGAAATAAACTTAGAGAAAGGGCGGAGAGGTCAATTAAGATCAAAAATAATCCCAACTTTATGTACTTTAGGAAGACCGTACGCCTTAGAAAAAGTCTTTCGTAAGACTAGAAAAAGGAGGTTACATTAATCAAAGCCAGTCATTGTAATGGAAGAATAATACGGAAGTTGTTTCTAAGGTGTAGTGGTCATTACGTTTACCTCAGTTCAATATCATTACTGTACTGAAGTAAACGATACCCATTGTGACTTTTCCATTCTATTCAAACGTCCCAGTTTTTGTAACTGTTTGTATCGCATCTTGTTTTCAGCGGTCGGGTAATTTTAAAATTCTTTTGTCCAAATCTTCATCATTTGGCAAATAATACTAATATATGTAGTTCATAGTTTACCTCATCGATATCCTCTTGATATTCTAAATTAGCATCGTCTTCTTCTTTAATATCGATAGAGTGGTGCAAATCTTCTAATTTGGGATCAATGACCTCCATTTCATCTATTGTAATTTCTTGATCATCACTAGAGGCTCGCAAACCATCGATAGCTTCTTCTACTTTCTCCAACTTGGTTAAGGAGATTAACTGATCCATATTACAAACACAGATTAATTAACTAATGGCCCTTAAAAACTCAATTTTCGGGATTACGCACACGGTTTAAGACGCACACGATAACGGATTACGTTAACTAAAAGTTTGGCTTTGTATCACAGAAAATTGTAAACTGTTTTACCTACCAAATCTACGTTTCCACATGAGCGCGACGTTTCAAATTCTGCATGGGGGCAAGAATACATTTTTTCTTTTCATCATTATAAAAACCTACCTAAATATTAATACTTTTCTTATTTTTTTATTTGTTTGCTTAATTGGTTCAAGGTAGCTCCAGGGGACGCGTAAATACAAATTTTACGATTGAAATGTCGATGAATTCTGAAAGAGTATATTTTAAATAAGAGAATAAGCGGAGACGCAATGCCCTAAGTGCACCTGTTTTTTCAAAAATCGAATTTAAAAACTTCGATTTTTGCAGTAAAATTTAAAGCAATGTCGCTCGGGATTGGTTAATTCTGTCGGTACGTGCACCCAGATATAGTCTTAGCTTTGCGCAGAGTGGGAGCGACACTTGCATTGCGATGCAGTAACAGTGCACTCCGAACGAAAATCATGATTTTCAACCCTAAATGTGCGGGAAAAATGGCTTAAAGCGCCCGAGCGTAGCGAGAGGTGCTTTAAGTCGATTTTTCCTTGCACAACCACCTTCCCGAATAGTACATGTGCTGGAAAAATGGCTTAAAGCGCCCGAGCGCAGCAAGAGGTGCTTTAAGTCGATTTTTCTTCGCACAACTACCCTGCGTTACAAATCCACTCTCACGAGTTTCACATCTCAAAGATCCACCTTTTCATTGATCCACGGTCCTAGGGATATTTTTAAATTAGTTTTTGCGCTCGGGGGCTTCGAGCCATTTTCATCAAAATCACCCTGGCAAGAGTCGGATCCACGCGCTAAAGTAACTACCGTTCGTTAAATTTAAGTAACCCTTTTCTGAGGTAATTTTTAAATAATTTTAAATTTTTAAATTAAATAAAAAAGGAGAACGCATTCCTACCATAGCGCAAGAGTTACTGACTAATTGTAAAAGTCCAACACTCTTATATATAGGAGCACACGTACCTCCCACCAACGAACTTGATTAACCAATCACGAGCGTTTAACCGTCGAAAATCAAGCTTTTTTAAATTCGATTTTTGAAAAAACCGGTGCATTTAGGGCATTGCGTCTCCGCTTATTCTCTTATTTAAAATATACTCTTTCAGAAAACATCGAGGTTTCAATCGTAAAATTTGTATTTACGCGTCCCCTAGAGCTACCTTTCCCCGCTTAATTACTTACAACCAACCTTACAATGGAATATTTTGTAATTGTCAGTGATAGAGCCTTTCCCCTATAACACGCGACTGAATCGCTTGTATCTTGAGTCGGTGGCAATTTGCGCCACCTAAGCACAGAGGAGGAGGCATTGCTGCTCCACACTCTCTAGGTGGTACGGTTTACCGGATTTTGCCTATGTCGGTCGTGGCTTCTCCTTCTACGCGCCCCTATCCCGTGCCTCTTCTGACTGTTAAAAGCTTAGATCATCTATACAATATTATATGTAAATATGTATATATGATCGAAGGTCGATACAGTGAAGTACAAAAGTTAGTAATACAAGGTAGAGCATTTATCATACTTATAATTGTATTTTTAAATAAAACTTCTAAATTTTACAAAAAAAAATTATCAAACTGATGTTTTCTTTTGATACACATTTTTATTTTGAAAGTTTTTTCTAAAAACACAAAAATTTACATGAAATAGCATTTAACGACAATTGATTGGTTGCCCCTAGAAGAGTAACCCCGCACATCACATAAGTTACTGCAAAATTCATTCAATACACAGATAAAAGCCGTCGTCATATTTACGAAATGCGGTCATTAAACGCAAATTCGTTATATCAACGAAAATTTCGTAACAATTACTAATTTTTCGTAAAATCATAAACTTGTAGTTTGTTAATATTACTACACGCTATTATGTAGTAATATTAGGGAGTTATCGCTACACCACGGTAAATTTTACGCTAACGCTATTCTAGTTTTAAACTCAAATGAGCATGCGCAGAAATAGCGTAATGCAAATAACGTTACCGGGTCCCACTATTTCTCAAAAATGGCGTAGGTATTTAACAGTTACGTTATTTATATATTTTAGGGTATTTAGGTTTTAGTTTTAAGAACCAGGGTACCTTGTTAAATTTTGGTTAATATTTGTATTTTCTGTGATTGTAATAAGTAGGTTACAGCAAGTTACAAGCTATGAGCAGGGTTGTAATGTTTAAAACATTTTGTTTTAAACAAGGTGTTTTAAACATGTTTAAAACAAAATTCATTTAAAACATCATTTTGTTTTAAACATGTTTTAAATGTGTTTAAAACAGGTGTTTAATTTGGTGTATGTTTAAAACATGTTTTTTTTTTACATTTTTCAATTTTTTTTTACATTTTCCAATTTTTTTTTAATTAAAAATAATAATTTATTCAAAATTTATAAAAAAATATAAAAATTTGACGACTTCTTCAATCTTCTTCAAAAATTGAGGAATTTTTATTTAGGGCTCTCATAATAGACACAAGCTTTGATGCTTTTTCTGTCCCTAGTCTATTACGGAGTTTACTGTGCACCAGTCCAAATGAAGAAAATAATCTTTCAATTCCGGCAGAAGAAGCTACAGCAGAATGCAACTGAATTGCTAAATTATGCATTTCTGCATTTATACTCCTTTGTAGGGAATTCCACCAAGCCAATGGGGTTACATTAACGACGGTATCTTCCAAAAATAAATAATTTTTGAACGGTGATGCTTTGGCTTGGTATTGAATTACAAATGAAAGTGCTTTTGAATGATATGCACCTACGTACTCCAATGCTTCTTCCAATTGATTTTGATTTAGATTTTGTCCTCTAAATCGATGATCCAATAAGTTGGCCAAGTAATGGGCTGGTGTCATAACCATATTAAATCGCTTCTCGCAGCATTCAAATTCATGTTCGTCAAAAAGATCCCTTGCTTTGTTTAACATTTCAATCCATACTTCTGTGGCTTCTCCGATTGAGCACGTCTCTGCTTGTACTTTGTCCAACGAAGTAGATATTATTTTTAATTTTTGTAAATAATTGTATGTGTTGCTTTTTAAACTTAAATCATTAACAAGTTTAGATATATTTGTTTCAATCGCAACGGGATTTTCTGTACATACTTTCGACAAAAACGGCCAGTTATCCAAGTACGATTCCAAACAATCAGCTAAGGTATTCCAACGAACATCTTGTGGAAGTTTCAGTTTAGCCCCACCAGCTTGTTTATATTTAGCTGCTGGGAAGTGGTGATATTTAAAATATTTTATGATTTTTTTTATGCTGTCTTTAATATTAAGGGATGGCGTATCAATATCTTTTGCTAATAAATTTAACATGTGGGCCGCGCAACCATAGCTTAATATATCGGGCATACCAAGTTCTGCACATTTAGATAATTCAATTCTCATTTTTTTCATATTACTTGCATTGTCTGTAACAATACTTCCAATGGTACAACCAAACTTTTGACATTTTTTTACTGCATCTACAGTTAATTTCAATAGATATTCTGAAGTATGGCTTGCATCATCTGTATCTATTGTTTCTATTAAATGGATAGCCTCCTGAGAAACATCTGTTACCGACACACATACGATTGGTTCATTATGGATGTTGCTCCATCCATCCAGTGCCATGCATACCGTTTTGTCCTTTAGCGTTTTTTGAACATCTAACCATATGGAACTATGCACATCATCCAGCAAATGGCTGGAAATTTGTGCTCGATTTGGAGGGGTGTATCCAGGTCGTAAAATATTAATCAATTTTTGAAATTCTGGATGATCTACAAGCCGGAATGCTGAATTCGTAGAATAAATAAATCTTGCCATTTGCAAATCTATTTTGTGCTTTTCGGCAAGGGTAGTTTTGGTAACAAAAGAATCCAGAACCCCTACTGCTGCTTGCTTGGATGACGATTTTGGTAAAAAGGAAGCAGACGCAATCGAAATTGAAGAATTCGTCTTGCGTATTTTTTGGCGGTTTTCATCCATGTTTCTATCAATATCATTATCGTCACTACTTTCGTTAGAGCTGTTAACGTCTTCATCTCGTGATATAAAATTTTTGCATTTCATTAAGTGAGTTTTCATACGAGCTACCAATGCAGCCATTTCCTTTTTACATATTTTACATCTTGCTCTTGTACAAGATGTTTTAGCATCTTTTGTCTTATCAAAGTTTTGCCAAATCGGATCTAATCTTCTTCCAGTTCCACTCATGTTTAAATTCTTCTTCTGAAACTTCTTCTAAATATATATTTTTCAATGTTTGTCTATGTGTGCACAATTCTTTTATGCATCTAATAATATTTTTTTTAACTTATATAATTTATAATATTAATATTCGGTTGGTATTAATTACCGGATGATCACCACCACCTTCAGGGCCAGTTGTATAAAAGAGGATAATCTTTGACATAGATTAAACTCTAATTTATACCAATCAGAACAGAAAAAATTTTATTTTAATTTTTCTATTGGTTTAATTTGAAGTTTAATCCATGGTCAGCGATTATCCCCTTTTGTACAACTCAACTGGCCCTTATAGAGTTTTCTCAAGAAGTAATTCCTTCTCAATGAATCAACGGATACCTTTTTATTATTAGTATCATAAAATTAAAGTAATATGTTAATAATTTAACATTTTAAATAAATTTAAAGTAGTATAGAGCTAATGAAAGATAAGAACACGTTTTTTTTTTTTAGTTTTAAACATCGTTTTAAACATGTTTTTCTGTTTAAAACATGTTTTTTTTTCTAAGGTAATAAAAAACCGTTTTAAACAAAAAAAACTGTTTTAAACATAAAAAAAACGTTTGTTTTGTTTTATTTAAAAAAAACATGTTTTTTTGCAACCCTGGCTATGAGTAGTTTACACCTGAAGACGCTTTATGTTTATTAAGAATTACAGTCACTAGATAGATACAGTACCGCAACGTCCGGCCATTTTGGGTCCAAAATAACGCTTTCTCTCTCTCGCACTCATTGGCCCCGCAACCCCTATGCGAGAGAGAAAGCGATATTTTGGACCCAAAATGGCCGGACGTTGCGGTACTGTATGTATCTAGTGACTGTATTAAGAATTTGAGGGTGCACCACCTATAGGAATTTACTATAACTATACATTTAATTAATCATCATGTCAAATTGTTTGAAATATTTTAAACGAGTGTCTCGCGACACAATTGATCTTGACTGCGAGATGGTAGCGACATCTATACTATGGTGACGTACTTAGCCGGTGACGTTTAGAAGTGAGGTTAGAGTTTCAAATTTACTTTACCGTTTTTAATTTTAAAAGTGACACTTGTCGAATCAGAAGAAATAGTAGTTTTCGTCACAAGGACGTAAAACGAGATTTTACACTCGAGGGCGGAGTTTTGAAGACGAGGCGAGCGTAGCGAAGCCGAGGCGCACGAACCGCACCTTTCCAAAAAATTATTTTTTAAATAAAATTTATTCAAACAATGTAAAACGAATTACAAATTATTACGAATTAAAATAAAAATAAAATTTTCTTCTTTTTAGTAGAAAATAGATGCACCTGTTTTTCTTCATTTTCATTTGCGTTAATTTTTTTAAAGGTTTTAATTAAATGATCTTTGATTTATTCATCATGTTTATAATATATCATAATAACATATCTTCAACGGCACTGTTATTTCCAGTGTTAATATTCAAATATTTTCAGACATATCTTTTGTCAATTCGAAACTCAAACGAAAGATCATTCAATTGAAAACTGAAAAAATATTAACGCAAATGAAAATATAGAAAAACAGGTGCGTCTATTTTCTACTAAAAAGAAGAAAATTTTATTTTAATTTTAATTCGTGATAATTTGTAATTAGTTTTACCTTGTTTGAATAAATTTTATTTTAAAAATAATTTTTTGGAAAGTCTTCTGATTTCACAAGTGTCACTTTTTAAAATTAAAAACGGTAATGTAAATTCGAAACTCTAACCTCACTTCTAAACGTCAACGGCTAAGTACGTCACCGCAGTATAGATGTCGCTACCATCTCGCAGCCAAGATCAATTCTGTCGCGAGACACTCGTTATTTTAATAGATGATTGAAGATAAAAGTTTTACCTGACCGTCATATTAATTAATTAACAATTAATTAACAAAATTAATATATCAATTATTATCTTTGAAGGGAAATTACTCTAGATTAAATTAACTTAGAAACATTCTAATTACAGCATTGGAAAGCTACATTCTTTGCGCAGGGGAGTAAATGGCCAAATTTTAATAAACTACCCTAATAAAATAATAATTCTACAAAATGTGATGAATTAAAAAACATGGGATTATTTAATTGCAAATAATCAAAAAATTAAAAAAAAATTAAAAAATGTGACGATTTACTCCCCTGCGCAAAGAACGTAGCTTTCCAATGCTATGATTAGAATTTTTCTAAGTTAATTTAATCAAGAGTAATTTCCTTTCAAAAATAATAATTGATATATTAATTTTGTTAATTAATTGATAATTAATTAATATCATAATTAATATAACGGTCAGGTAAAACTTTTAGCTTCAATCATCTATTAAAATATTTCTAACAATTTGACACGATGATTAATTAAATGGAAAAACAAAATTTGGAAGTTTTCAACTGCACAACACTCTTATGCCCGTACTAATAGTCGAGGATCAATCCGAGATCAAAGATTAATTCTCGGATCGTTCAAAAATGCTACCAATAGTCGTAATAATCCTGGATTGAACACGATCCGAGATCAATATTGAACCTCGAAAACCGATCTTGCTTTGACCAGGATTAATCCTCGGATCATTGTGGCTGTTCAATATTGCACCCTTTTTATATATTTATATTTGTTCAATATTTGTATCCTTATAATCTTTGTATTTTAATATTTGTATTTCATATAATATTTCAAATTTGCCACAGTTTTCTATACTGTGCGCAGGGTTTTCGCGTTGCTCTTTTGTTAGAGGCACGCATATTATTAGGCTTTATAGCCAGTACACTACGAAAGCTCGACGAGTACACTACGAACGTTCGACAAGTACAGTACTCCTTTCTTGCATAGGAAAGTTAAACAAGTTATGTATTTCAACTAATAAAATCATTTACAACAGTGACTAAATGGTTTCCATTCATTTACAACAACAATTAATTGACCTAGTTCGTCGTTCAAAGTATAAGTTTTAAAATTTATACACACCGGAAAGAACCGAGGCATCTTTTCGATATCCAAAAATCAAAAGAGAACCTCGTGCTTACCATTTTGGTCCTTCGTACCGCATTTTGGTAATTCGCAATTACCAAACAGTGTTTCAGTGCCCTACAGTGCAACAAAAATCTAAATCAAACAAATCGATCAAGTACGGTATTGACCCCAAGTGGCGTGTCCGAACGAGATTTGTAAAAAAGCAGCGTCATCGCACCATTTTGAAGCCTCCAACAGGGTAACCCAACGGAGCAGTCCAGCAAGAAAGCGCCAATTCGAGAAGCCTCCAAACAGGTACCGACAGCCATCTTGCAGCGAACAACACGGCAGGATCACGTGACAGCCTACAACCACGTGACTTCCAAGCACATTCAACGGCGGTAAGTAAAACTATTCCATTACCATTACAGTTCCCTATATCCACCATACAGTTTCCTGCTTGGTACAATAGAAATATTTATCTGTCATTTTATTTACGTTTATTTACAAAAATCTCAAATCTTCATACACATTATGGAGAAATTAAATTTAACTAAATCTCAATTAGAAGCAAGCCTAGCAAGGTTTGAAAAATTTTTAAACAATATCAAGGATGACTTCGATTCGACAGAAACTACAAACGATAAAGTCGAAGCATTAAAATCTAGACTTGAGCGTATATTACCATTAATAAATTTATACGAGAACTTGTACTGCCAAATCCCAGATAGCTCTGAGGATGTTGAAGCGGAAATTGCTTTCACAAATTTCGAAAACCTGTATCATAAACAGGTTGGCATTGCTCGTAATTTAATTAACAGAAAATCTCAAAATTTAGTAAGAACCAGCGATAGGTATAGTTCGCGAAGTGGCACCACAAGTCCAATTTCTGGCAGAAACTCACCTGCCAATTCAATAAATTCAAATGCGCAAACTATCCCTAACGTTGAGTATCACCGAAATCATAATTACAACATTAGTTTACCAAAAATAACTTTGTCAAAATTTAATGGCGACGCAAAGTCATGGCTAGAATTTAAAAACATTTTTATAAATTTAATTCACGATAACTTACAACTTAACAAAGTGCAAAAGTTTCACTACTTAAAAGCTAGTTTAACGGGTACAGCCACTGATGTAATAAGTTCCCTAAATTTTAATTCAGAAAGTTATGCGATTGCATGACCAAAGGTCATCATAAAAAAATCACATAAATTCAATCATCGAACTTGAACCACAAAATAAGGAATCAGCAAGTGATTTACGTAGATTAGAACTAATGACGTTTTGTTTAAGCATGTCTCAGCACTAAAATCTCTTGCTAGCACCGAGCAGCTGTTTGAAACTCTGATAGTTTATCTCGTGTCAAATAAACTTCACGCAGCAACGGTAAGAGAATGGGAAATAAACTTAAGCAAAAGCATTGCCATACTACCAACCTCATCAGACTTTAAAGAATTTTTAACAAACTATTCAAATCTTCTAGAAAATATAGAAAATAGACAGTTGAAGAAGGTCGTCGACAAACCTAAATTTCACTCGAAGTCGTTCGTTACCACTTCTCCCTTTTGCGCTCTTTGCGAGGGAGAGCACCCAATAAGTGGATGCGAACGATTTGCTAACCTCATTCCTGAGCAAAGAACAGAAAAAGTAAAGGAACTCAAGATCTGCTTCAACTGCCTATCGAAAAATCATTTTCTGCCTCAGTGCACTTCCAAATATTCATGTAGAATATGCAAACATAAGCATCACACTTTGCTTCACCAATCGAAGCAAGTGGAAAAAACTCCTAATTCAACCGTTGCCCTTCCAACAGTAAATCCATCTGTCGATGAAGAACCTCTCGAGGTCGTATCAGCCTTCTGCTCTACGACTACGCAAGTTCTCTTACCTACAGCAACTGGCAAGGTGCAAGACTCCACAGGGAACTACCAATCCCTAAGAATATTACTTGATTCCGGTAGCCAATCGAACTTCCTGAGAGCCGACACATGCAACAGGTTGGGTTTGGGCACCTCAAGTGCAAACGTCTTTGTCACTGGTTTGAACAACTCAAACACAAACATAAAAACTAAATGCGAAGTAGAATTACATTCTCAGCATTCAAATTTTAAAATAAAATTATCATGTCTAATACTAGATCAAATTACTGGAAGCGTTCCCAGTGTTAGTATAAAATTAAATAATTTCTAAATTCCAAAAAATGTTCAATTATCTGATCCTAATTTTGACAAACCAGGAAAAATTGACATTTTAATAGGCTTGTCCACATTTTTTGAATTATTGTGCATTGGACAGATAAAACTAGGTACCTCATTACCTATATTACAAAAAACTTATCTGGGTTGGATCATTTCAGGTCCTACCGGCCAACATCCTAACAATCAAGTGCAATGTCACCACAGTATTGAGAATGAATTAAACGACCAACTCACTAAATTTTGGGAAATTGATAACTATCCTACCGACAAGGTATTTTCACCAGAATAAAGTGCATGCGAAGCACATTTTGTAGAGCACACTCGTCGCGATGATAACGGGCGCTTTATAGTTTCAATTCCGTTCAAGGAACCACCCTCACTCTTAGGAGATTCATTTTCTATTGCACAAAAAAGATTTTTTGCACTTGAGCGGCGTCTACAGGCCAACCCCATGTTGCATAATGAATACTCAGCATTTATTAGGGAATATCTTGACTTAGGTCACATGTCTCTTGATAATCGCAGGATAACTCTTTCATATTACCTTCCTCATCACGGTGTTCATAAATTGGACAGTTTAACCACAAAACTTCGTGTTGTATTTAACGGTTCTTCTGTTACTTCGACAGGGCAATCGTTAAATAGCCTTCAAATGATTGGACCTACCATTCAATCAGATTTATTTTCCGTGCTCATACGCTTTCGACAACACACATATGCAATTTCTGCAGATATTGAAAAAATGTATCGACAAGTATATGTGGATGAAGAACAGCGAGTACTTCAACGTATCCTATGGAGATTTGCACCTAACGATCCCATAGAGATATACAATTTAAATACTGTCACTTATGGCACCGCTTCTGCATCTTACCTTGCCATACGATTTTTGATTCAGTTAGGCAATGACATTGAAAAAACTTTACCCAAAATCTCCGAAATTATAAAAAGAGATTTTTTCGTCGATGATTTGTTGAGTGATTCAGACAGCATCGAGAATGCTCGGAAAATTTGCACCCAACTTTCCGACACTCTAAAAACGGGATGCTTCAAATTGCGAAAATGGATCTCGAACCATTCTGCAGTATTATCTGATATTCCAACTACCGACGTTGATCCAGGTCTTCTCCACATTGGAGACAGCGAATCATCACGCACTTTAGGTTTAACTTGGTTTTTACAGACTGACCATTTTATGTTTAAAATTTCCGGTCTTTCCAATTTAAAAACCACTAAACGCCAAATGCTTTCTGAAATTGCTCAGATCTTTGATCCACTTGGCTTACTTGCGCCTTGCACCTTTGTGGCAAAGATTTTCATGCAAAAGTTATGGTTGGAAAAGTTAAATTGGGATGACATTGTACCTAAGGAAATCGAAGCAAAATGGCTGTCCTACCGCTCCGAATTGTTATTGTTAAACAAACTCAAAATTTCGAGACATGTGACCTGTTCAAGTCCCAAGGACTTCCAAATTCACGGTTTTTGCGACGTTTCTATTAACGGTCACGGTGCTTGTATATATTGAAGTGTTCTCGGCGAGACACCTCCAAAAAGTGCGCCGGCAGCTAGCAAATGGGAACACTCGAAAAATCTTTCCCAGGGTAGGTGGTTTCAGATGAAAAATGAAATTGTCGAGTCGAAATTCACAATTTAAAAATTTAATTTATTCAAAATTAATAAAAAATTTATCAAAAAGGGCTCCTTTGTAACTCACAATTTTTGAGTTTTTGAAAGTATATGGTGTAATTGGTGTTAGCAAATACGAATGCGCTATTGTAATTGAAAAATTTAACAATCGAGAATAGCAAAATAAAGCATTCGTACAAACTACGGTGTATTTGTGTTCGCAAATTAAAAACAAATTTACAATAATTTCAAAATATTGTGAACTAAGTTATTAAAACAACAATCAGCAATAAGTTTATCGGCGCCTCAAAAATTTTCTATCACCAACGCGTATTTATGAAAATGTTAAATAATTCTACTTGAGCTTAAATACCTTGTAATCTTGTAACTGGAACTCTTCGCTCGACTCGCATTGAACGTTGATCCATCCACCAAAAAGTTTATAAATCTTCCAAAGTTATCAAATTTTTCCAGACAACTACGGGTTCAGCAAACCAAATATTCTTTTCTCCAATTATGGACAATTCCAAACTACAGACCAATAATAACTTCGGTCAAACGCCAATTCAAACCTCAAAAACGAATTTTGGCCCTCACAAGACCAAGACGATTTCACGTATCAATCACTCAATTTACGCCTTTTTCGGCGGCCAAAAATAACTCAACCAAAATGGCTCAAATGTTCGCTTTCTCACGACACTCAGTCGATTGATTCGCTTTTAAATTTTTGTCTTTCCTTCGTTAATTCTTGATAACACTCGCACTTGCGTTCTATACCAACAAATCTTATCACGCGCTCACTCTCAAAACTTTTAAAATAATTCACAATACAAAACAAATTTCAAATGTTTTCAAATAAAATAAAATTTTCTTTGTTCGTGTTAAGAGTTACAGTAAACCTTCATTCACTCTTTGATAAATCGAAAAATGAACATAAAAAACTGAAGGGAAAACTAAATTTTCAATTTTGACTCAATTTTACTAAAAACAATGATTTTTTTAAAGTCGTTTCACGACAATATATCAGATCCGTTTCCAATAACGACAAAATTTATATTAATTTATTATGCTCAAAATCTAAAGTCGCCCCTTTAAGACCCACCACTATACCAAAATTAGAACTCTGTGTAGCCTTGTTACTGAGCAAGTTATTGGCTCAAGTCAAAAAGACTCTCATTTTAAAATTTTCCTCCTGCTTTTTGTGGACAGATTCTACCATTGTATTGGGATGGCTAAAAACCAGTCCAAATTTACTTAAAACCTTCGTTTGCAATCGAGTTGCTGACATTCAAAATATCACTTTAGATGCTGTATGGTGCCATGCTCCAACAAAGCATAATCCAGCTGACCTTTTTTCGAGAGGAACTACTCCTCAAGTTTTAATGGATTCTGTTCTTTGGTGGAACGGTCCATCCTGGCTTTTTGAAACCGAATCATCATGGCCTCACCTTAAATCTTGTCCTTCAGACCTACCCGAATTAAAAAAAAAACTCAATTCTTTGCAGCCACTGTGCAGCCATTCTGTAACTTTGAGGACTACTCCAGTCTCACGAAACTTGAAAGAGTCACCGCGTATTGTCTACGTTTTATAAAAAATTGCTCCAAGCAAGACAAAGATAGACAGTTTGGTCCATTGACTGCAAAAGAATTGACGCTTTCATTAAATACTTTAATAAAAATTTCTCAATCAGACTCATTTTACCACGAATACAAACTGTTGAAAAAGCGATTACCATTAAAATCCAAATCTTCCCTAGTTAGTTTTAATCCATTCATCGACACTGATGATTTAATTCGCGTAGGCGGACGCCTTCATAATTCACTTTACACTCATGACAAAAAGCATCCAGTCCTTCTGTCTGGCAACCATTATCTTTCTAAGCTTATAACGTCTCGTGAGCATCTCGTAATGCTTCATGCAGGCCCCCAACTTTTGTTAGCTTCATTGCGTGATCGCTTTTGGATCACTAATGGTAGAAATTTGGTAAAACAAGTCGTGCATCGGTGTGTTACATGCATTCGCGTATCACCTATTTTAACTCAACCCATTATGGGAAATCTTTCTACTGCTAGAGTGCAACCTACGTTTCCTTTTTTGCACACTGGTATTGACTACGCTGGTCCAATACTAATTAAGGATCGTAAGGGCCGTGGAGCAAAAATCACAAAGGCTTATCTTTGTTTGTTCATTTGTTTTGCTACCAAGGCAGTGCATCTCGAATTAGTTACCGGTTTGTCTACCGAACTATTCATTTTAGCCTTAAAGCGTTTTATTTCTCGTCGTGGAAAACCACTTCAAATATATTCCGACAATGGAACTAACTTTGTTGGAGCTAGACATCAACTTTTAGATTTGAGTACTTTTTTAAAAACCAATCACTCTTCAATCTCAGAGCTTTCTGCTGATCAAGGTATAAACTGGAGTTTTATTCCTGCTCGCAGTCCTCACTTCGGTGGTTTGTGGGAATCTGGAATAAAGTCATGCAAGTCTCACTTAAAAAAAGTAATTGGCCAACACGTTCTCACTTATGAGGAATTTTGCACGCTATTGTACCATGTAGAGGCTATCCTCAACTCCCACCCCCTTGCTCCTTTATCCTCAGATCCTAACGATTTGCAGCCGTTGGCACCAGGACATTTTTTGGTTGGACGTCCTCTAAGTGCGCTTCCTGAACCTGACGTTACTCTGTTGCCTGAAAACCGTTTGGACAATTTTCAAATTATTCAAAAGTTCATACAACATCTTTGGACTCGCTGGAGTAAGGAATACATCTCGGAGCTACAACAAAGAGTTAAATGGAAAATTCACCACTCCGATCTCACCAATGACGTTCTCGTTTTGATAAAGGAAGACATAATTTTGTATTTTGTACAAGGTGAATATTAAAGGCACCCTTAAACCTTCTGCCGTTGTATTGGTTAATGATTACTAATATTGTTATTTAATTTTTCAAGTTCTTATATTGTTCAACTATTCTAAAGAATTCCGATGATGCCAAGAGATATAATTTATTAATTATAAATTAAATATATCTGCTTTTTAATTGCGAAGCTGTCAATCTTAACTATCTTTCCAAATTTTTTCCATATCAAATTTTCGATTAATATAATTAAAGGAATTATTGATTCTTAGACAAAATTTAACTGTTGCTTCACAATCTTCAAAACTATTTGCTTTGAGGTTTTTATAAAATTGTAAGCCTGCTGCTACGGATTTGCTGAATCCAAAATCATAACTAAATTAATTGTAATGTAATCAATAAATTAAAATATTAGTAAATCATGCCAGAATGGCAAATTTCACTCTCATTTTGCTCATGGTTGCTTTTATAAAACAAGTTTTAAAATTAGGAACTATACATACATAGCTCATTTTTAATCTATTAGCAAGAAAAGTTAATTAAAACACTTTTTTAAAGCTGCAACATATAAATTACTTAGCTCGTATTTACGCTCCTAAAATGTTATAAATTACTTATTTTATGTCAATTTTCAAATACAAAGTCAATTTAACTTCCCTCTTTTATAGTTATATTACCGATTTAATTTATTTCTAAATTTGTCTATTTATTATTTTATTATAACATACTCATAGCCAATTTAAACAGAATAGCACTTTAGTATCACAGCGCCGTCTAGTGATTCAGCTTGGGGGGTATACGGATAAGCGCACGCGGTTTTTGGTATTTTAACAAAGGAGTTACCAGTCCTGTACTTCTATGTTCATGCTAGCAACTAAGATTAAAATGGCGAGCTCTTAACCGTATGGGATGAACCCGTTCGGGCGGAATTTCAGTGCGGAAAAGTAATTTCAGTGCGGAAAAGTAATTACTTTTCCGCACTGAAATTTGTACTTTCCAAACTAGTGCGGGAAAGTAGTGCTTTTCCAAACTAAATTGGATATCACAAAGTACCACTTTTCGAAACAGAATTAGACAAATTTACTTACCAGTCATGACACGAGGTATTACGTTCTGTCAATTCGTAGATGCAAGAAATTTGAGAGTCAATCTTCTATTATTCAAGCCATCGTCTTGGTAATTAACTTTTAAATTGTTTATTTACGCTATATCAACGGTTGTCTTCGATATTTGTCACGATGCTTCGGAAAATTTTGAGGTTAACCACACTTGACGTTGAATTTGTATTTCAAGTCGCACTTATAAACATATATTTACACTTAATTAAGAAGGGCATTTTTCTCAGGGCCCTTTTAATTTAATCAACAGATGGCGCCTACTTAAATATTTTTATAAAATAAGAGGAATTTGCTATATTTAAAATAGAGCAAATTCGTTGAGATAATACTATTCTATAAACAATATTTTTGATCTTAAGTTATTTTGAGTTCGTAATATTAATTTATAAAAACACAATTCATAATGAAAGTTTAATTATCTTTTTTTGTAAGTGAGTGTGTTTTGACATACTCAATACGAACTCAAAATAGCTTAAGATCAAGAATATTGTTTATAGAATAGTATTATCTCAACGAATTTGCTATATTTTAAATATAGCAAATTCCTCTTATTTTATAAAAAATATTTAAGTAGACCCCATCTGTTGATTAAATTAAAAGGGCCCTGAAAAAAATGCCCCTCTTAATTAAACACACTAGTGGAACAATTCTAATAATTAATTCGTGTTATTTGACTGCGAAATTTAAATTTATGTGCTTAACTTGACCGTATAGTTTTTTTTGCGTATTCGAAAGTAACTATCATATCGCCACCGGGTGTAACACGTCTACCAACTCTTTTTACCAATGAAAGAGGCGCCAATATTTGAAAATTAAACAATTTTTTATTTTTGTACACTATTTTATTACAGATGTTTTGTTTAGATTATAATAATACGTTAATTATTTTACAAATTGGAGACAAAAATTATGCAGTTTAAATGTGTAAATTTGTAGAATAATTTTCCATAAATTTTTGAAATTTTTTGAATATGTCAAAAAGTTTAACTACAAAGATTTCGTCTCATTTTAGTTATAAATGTAATAATGAATACAACTTTCGTCAAATTAAATTATAATTCATCTCTGATAAGTTTGTTTCCTTTAATTGTGGATAGTTTGGGAATCATTTTGGAACTCACTACTTGGGAGAGCTCATTAATGCAAAACTCCGACTAATACAGCTACGGGATTTAAAGAGTTGTTCGTTAGAACACGACAATATTTATATTTGTTCAATATTTGTATCCTTATAATCTTTGTATTTTAATATTTGTATTTCATATAACATTTAAAATTTGCCACAGTTTTCTATACTGTGCGCAGGGTTTTTGCGTTGCTCTTTTGTATTGAGGCCAGTGTTGTCAGATTTTAAAAATCTGTGCCGCCAAGTTTTAACTGAAAAAACGCCCAAAACCGCAAAACGTGGCCCCAAAATTTAAATTCAATGTTAAAAATCCAAAATAAAATTTATTAATAACTTGATTTTCAAAATTTCAAAGTTTAAAATGTTTACAACATAGATTATTGATATGAAAATAAGCTATTATTTCCTTCAAGAAGATCCGTAACTAAACATTGCTCATACTGGGGGGGGGGTATCGTGAACACAATAATAATAATGATAATATTTTTTTTAATAATTATAATTCTATGGAATTACTTATTCTATAGGGGGGGCCTTTGGCCAATTGTCTAGATTAAGTTTTTATGGGGAGCGAGAAAACTGACGTTAGCGTTCGCTACAGTTAAAAGTTTTTATATTTTAGTTCACTTTTTTAACGCTAGAGGTACTAACGTCAAACTTACTTGCTTTCTTATTGGAGAATTAGCGATAAAGCTCGGCGGTAAAGCCTCTAGTGTTAAAAAAGCAAACTTTTATTATAAATTTTTTTCGTGGGAAAAGCCCCTTTGTCCGTCAATTTTCCTTTAGGTGTAAAATTTAATGGTAATTCCCGAAAATTAGACCTCAATGTCTATTATTTATCGCAATAAACCGCAACTTAATTTTTCAAAAATCGCCCAAATTGCGGTTTGCGATTTTTGAAAAAATTGAAGCGCAAATTATCTACAAAAGTCGCCCAATTTGCGATAAATCGCCCAATCTGACAACACTGATTGAGGCACGCGTATTTTTAGGCTTTTAAGCAACAGTACACTTCGACCGCTCGAGCAATCCTGTTGTCGATTAGTAGATACTACCGTACATCGAGGATTACTGTCAATCCTTCCAAAAGTACGGCTACGTACTTCACTGGTCACCACAACAACAACTTTCAGGAGGATCAATTGAGGTTCAAAAGATCCTAAGTCTTTCCAAGGGTAATTTCTTCTCACCCATTTAGTCTACTGGCTAGATCCGGGAAGGACAAAGAGTAGCCGGTACACAAAGCACAGAGTCAAATGAACTCCCAGTGGCTTCCCGACTGCCACTAATTTCCCAAACCATGGTGAAAAGAAGAACTAATAAAAAATGTTTTCTTGTCCCCATGCAGAGTTTGAAACGTCGCGCTCATGTGGAAACGTACATTTGGTAGGTAAAACAGTTTACGATTTTCTGTGATACAAAGCCAAACTTTTAGTTAACGTAACCCGTTATCGTGTGCGTAATCCCGAAAATTGCGTTTTTAAGGGCCATTAGTTAATTAATCTGTGTTTATAGTATGGATCAGTTGATTCCCTTGACCAAGTTGGAGAAATTAGAAGATGCTATCGATGGTTTGCGAGCCTCTAGTGATGATCAAGAAATTACAATAGATGAAATGGAGGTCATTGATCCCAAATTAGAAGATTTGCACCACTCTATCGATATTAAAGAAGAAGACGATGCTAATTTAGAATATCAAGAGGATATCGTTGAGGTAAACTATGAACAATATTATTTTTTGCCAAATGATGAAGAATTGGACAAAGGAATTATAAAATTACCCGACCGCTTAAAACAATTTGCGATACAGACAGTTTCACAACCTGGAACGTTTGACTGTCTCGAACCATTCTAGTGTTTAGTAATTTATTTTTTTAATTTCCTTAATTATCAATGAAGAACCCAACCGAGTAGATTCCAAATGTTTCTTAAACGTATCGAATAATTATTGAATTCTCAGGGTCGCTCTGTAATTTCTTATAATTTCTTTTGCTGTCAAACAATTTAATGTCATTAAACGGAGTGATTTACTTAATAAATTAATTAAAAAATAATCTCGTTTGGTCCTCCAGGTTGGGGGTTCAACCGACGGACTGGCTCCTCGTCGTAGGTAAAAAATGTAAATTGCTAAAAAAACTAAGCACCAATTCGCAAGGTTGGTAGTTTGGTATCGGACAACGTCGCAAGACGTTTAAAACCGACTATATATATGGGGCATTCCACACCAAATCGACCACTTTTGAACCCGACCCCTTTTGATTTTCCTGAAATTTTTACATATTATACTATCTCATCAACAACAGTTCTGTGAATTTTTTCAAAATTTTTACTCAACCTAAAAAAAGTTACGAATTTTTAGAAAAACTGCTGTTTTTTTTTCAAACGATCGTAACTATTTCAAAAATTGACTAATCGGAACGTTTTTTTTTGTTTTGTTTGTCTTTAAACGTACTTTTCAGGAAAAAAATTAAAAAAATATTGTATATTTTAACTAACTTGTATTCTACAAAATTTTTCATTTTTTCGGAAATAATCATTGATTTTTCAAATTTCGACACTTTTGATTTTTTTATTTAAAAAAAAAACTCTGATTTATTCCGCGTATAACAACGCAAACCCCATAATAGGGCGACATTTCTTTTTATTTTTTTTGTTTAATTGAAAAATATTATTTGCGTAAAAATAAAACCAAATAATTTTTAATTAAACAAAAAAAATAGAAAAAAATTTCGGTCCATTATGGGGTTTGCGTTATTATACGCGGAATAAATCAGAGTTGTTTTTGAAATAAAAAAATCAAAAATCAAAAGCGTAAAAATTTGAAAAATTAATGATTTTCTCCGAAAATATGAAAAATGTTATAGAATCCAAGTTTGAATATTTTTTTTGTATTTTTTCCTGAAAAGTACGTTTAAAGACAAATAAAAACAAAGAAAATAACGTTTTTATTAGTCAATTTTTGAAAAAGTTACGATCGTTTGAAGAAAAAAAACATCAGTTTTTCTAAAAATTCTTAACTTTGTAAACAATTTTGAAAAAATTTACAGAACTGTTTTTGATGGGATAGTATAATACGTAAAATCAGTTGTGTAATTTTTTTCAAAATTTTTTACAAAGTTAAAATTTCAGAAAAACTGATGTTTTTTTCTTCAACAATCGTAACTATTTCAAAAATTGACTAATCAAAACGTTCTTTTTTTTGTTTTTGTTCGTCTTTAAACGTACTTTTCAGGAAAAAATACAAAAAAAAATATTCAATCTTGGATTCTACAAAATTTTTTATTTTTTCGGAGAAAATCATTGATTTTTCAAATTTGTCCACTTTTGATTTTTGATCTTTTTATTTCAAACGAAACTCTTGTTTATTTCTCGTATAACAACGCAAACCCCATAATGGGCTCACATTTCTTTCTATTTTTTTCTGTTTAATGAAAAAATATTTTGTTTTATTTTTACGCAAATAATATTTTTTAATTAAACAAAAGAAATAGAAAGAAATGTCGGCCTATTATGGGGTTTGCGTTGTTATACGCGGAATAAATCAGATTTTTTTTTTAACAAAAAAATCAAAAATCAAGTGTCGAAATTTGAAAAATCAATGATTTTCTCCGAAAAAATGAAAAATTTTGTAGAATCCAAGTTTGAATATTTTTTTTGTATTGTTTCCTGAAAAGTACGTTTAAAGACAAACAAAAGCAAAAAAAACGTTCCGATTAGTCAATTTTTGACATAGTTACGATCGTTTGAAGAAAAACACCATCAGTTTTTCTAAAAATTTCATAACTCTTTTTGGGTTGAATAAAAAATTTTGAAAAAATTCACAGAACTGTTTTTGGTGAGATAGTATAATATGTAAAAATTTCAGGAAAATCAAAAGGGGTCGGGTTCAAAAGTGGTCGATTTGATGTGGAATGCCCCATATATATATTAATTAAAAAATTAAAAATAATAAAAATTAATTAATTAAAAGCGATAACCAGTTTGTCATAAAATATGAAGGGCAGTGCAGGAGGAGGGCTATTTATTGATTTAAAAAATTACTTCCACAATATTTGTGAAAGGATTCAATTTAGAATTGAAATGCGATAGAAATAAATTAAAGGGGGAACGGCAAGAAACGTAGACCCCCCAATAAAAATTTTACGATTAAAACATCGATTTATTGTGATAAAGCACACTTTAAATAAGAGAATTAGGTGAGGAAAATGGCCTTAAAACCAACAGTTTTTTCAAAAATCGAATTTAAAAAAGCTTGATTTTTGAAGGATAAATCGCTCGTGATTGGTTAATCACGGCAAGCCAGGCATTGTGTTGGCGGTACGTGCGTTCCTATACATAAGAGTGTAGCTGTTGACAAATTTGTCAGTAACTCTTACGCTATGGTAGGAATGCGTTCTCCTTTTTTATTAATTAAAAATTTGAATTTAAAAATTTAAAATTATTTAAAAATTACTTCAGGAAAGGGTTACTTAAATTTAACGAACGGTAGTTACTTTTTCGCGTGGATCCGACTCTTGCGAGGGAGATTTTGATCAAAATTGACTCGAAGCACCCCTCGCTACGCTCGGACGCTTTAAGCCATTTTTCCCGCACATTTAGGGTTGAAAACCATGATTTTCGTTCGGAGTGCACTGTTACTGCATCGCAATGCAAGTGTCGCTCCCACTCTGCGCAAAGCTAAGACCACTTAAACGTGCACGTACCGCCAGGAGAATGAACTGAATGAATTGATTCACCAATCCCGAGCGACTTTGCTCAAAATTTACTGTGAAAAACGTGCTTTTTTAAATTCGATTTTTGAAAAAACTGTTGGATTTAAGGCCATTTTCCTCACCTAATTCTCTTATTTAAAATATGCTCTTTCAGAATTCATCGAGGTTTCAATCGTAAAATTTGCATTTAAAGGTCTACGTTTATTACCTTTCACGAAAGGTAGGAAAGGTAGACCTTTAAATGCAAATTTTACCTTTTCTTAACCGTTTCTTACCTTTCACGAAAGGTAGGAAAGGTAGACCTTTAAATGCAAATTTTACGATTGACACCTCGATGAATTCTGAAAGAGCATATTTTAAATAAGAGAATTAGGTGAGGAAAATGGCCTTAAAACCAACAGTTTTTTCAAAAATCGAATTTAAAAAAGCACGATTTTCATAGCAATTTTCAAGTTTAGGCGCTCGGGATTGGTGAATCAATGCATTCTATGGACAGTTCGTGCACTTTCAACTGGTCTTAGCTTTGCGCAGAGCGGGGATAACCGGAGCGACACTTGCATTGGCATGCAGCAACAGTGCACTCCGAACGAAAATCATGGTTTTCAATACTAAATGTGCAGGAAAAATGGCTTAAAGCGCCCGAGCGCAGCGAGGGGTGCTTTAAGTCGATTTTTCTTTGCACAACTACCCTGCGTTTAGAATCCACTCTCACGAGTTTCACCCCTCAAAGATCCACTATTTTCCTTAATCTACGGGCCTAGGGGTATATTTAAATTGAGTGTTTTACAAATATTGCCCCAATGTATTTATTTATTTTTTTTTACCTACGACGAGGAGCCAACCCGTCGGTAGAACCCCCAACCTGGAGGATCAAACGAGACGGCTAGAATAAAATGCTAAAAAACCAAGCGCCAATTCGCAAGGTTGGTAGTTTGGTATCGGACAATGTCGCAAGACGTTTAAAACCGACTATACATACATACATTTATTTATTTTATAAATTTTTTTATTGTTTTCAAGAAATAAAAAAAAATATAATAAATGCAACTTTTTTTGCTTTAATTTCTTCTTTTATCATTAATAAATGCAATTTTTCGTGTTTTAAGTCCGTATGACACGATGATAATTTTTTACAAAAATTTACATGTAAATGGTAACTAACCAATGAAAAACGTCCGATGGGTGCTAATACGTTTTTTCTATTGGTTAGTTACCATTTACATGTAAATTTTATGCAAAATTATGCATCGTGTCATACGGGCTTTAAATGCAACAAAAGAATACTTACCGGCTAATACTTACTCCGGATCAAAAATTATAATTTAGAGGGGAAAGGTAGCTCCAGGGGACTCGAAAATACAAATTTTACGATTGAAACCTCGATGTTTTCTGAAACAGTATATTTTAAATAAGAGAATTAGCTAAGACGCAATGCCTTATATGCACCTGCGTTTTCAAAAATCGAATTTAAAAAAGCTTGATTTTCGAAGGTAAATCGCTCGTGATTGGTTAATCAAGGCATTGTGTTGACGGTACATGCGTTCCTATACATAAGAGTGTAGCTGTTCACAAGTTTGTGAACACCCTTAGGAATATCCTCGCGGGGGTACCCCAAGGGTCCATTCTTTCCCCGGACTTGTTCTCCTTCTTTACACATGACCTTCCGGCCATACTGACGGACCCCCGCACCCAGATCAAACTTTTCTGCGACGACGCGGGGATCGCCGCCAGCGGAAAGAGTCCGGAATTTATCACCCGAAGGTTGTTGGATGTCCTGGCGAGAGTAAGTGACTACTACCGTAAGTGGAGGATCGCTGTAAATCCTTCCAAGAGTACGGCCACTTACTTTACCAGGCGTAGCGACCAAAACCTTCGAAGGGTACATATATACAGACCGGGGAAAAAACATCGTCTTCCCCAAAACCCGCTATCGATGAACGGCACCGTCATTCCGTGGACCAGGACCTCCAAATATTTGGGGGTTATCATGGACGAGAGACTAACTTGGGGGCCCCATATTGACTACACCAGGGACAAGGCTAGAGGGGCCAGAGCCGCTCTTCAAGCTGTCACCAAAGGGGGAAGTAGTTTAGGCCAAAAACAAAAACTCCAGCTTTATAAAACCTGCGTCCGGCCCATACTCACATACGCGTCAACGGCGTGGGGGTATGCGCACCGGGCAAAGATTAAAAAGCTGGAGGTAATTCAAAGCAAAGCTTTAAGGCAGGCGATGGACGCGCAAGGCATGCGCATAACAAACGCCCAACTCAGGTCGGACTCCAACACGGAGTCCGTCGCAGAATTTATCCGTCGCCAGGCGGATAAATTCTACGAGGCTGCGGGTCATTCCGAAAACCCGTTGATCCAAGGACTGGGTAAATTCCATGAGGGTTCAACGCGGTTCACGAAGCCCAAAGCCATCCTGAACCAGGATCCTTCTTCCCCTTAATTATAAATTAACTTTAGCGACTCCAAGGGAACACCAACCAGCCTCCAACCCCAGGGACCCCCCGACTTGCGCCGGATCTAGGACCACCCTCCACAAGACCATTCAACGGTCGGAGGGAGGCCTAAATCCCGTCCAAGGGGGGGGGAACCGGGCCCTCAAAGAGGCTGGCAATTCAAAAAGCGTACCATATGCGCATTAACCGTCTTTTTCCCCTTTTCTTTCCCCCCTCTAGTTTAGGTACTACCAAGAGGCACCACGGAAAGAAAACCAAAGGAAGACTAATCATCCAAACTCAGGGGCCCCCCGACTCGAGCACGACCCGTTGGCCACCCTCAACTTCGATCATTCAACGATCAGAGGGAGCCTCGGGACGGGCATGAGGGGGGGGGAACCGAGTTCGACGGTCGGCAGATAGCATCGCAAACCGCACCACGTAGGGGGGGGCACAAATGCTCTCCTCCGTGCTCGTGCCTAGTTTGCCCCTACTTAGGAGACGGTGGGTTCTTCGGCGGGTTCTGGGGTTCGGTTCGACCTTCAGCCGGATTACACCTGCCAACTTTCCTCGGACGGACATGGGACGGTGTATCGTACGCGGTACTCCCGAAAAACCGGTGTGTGTGAAGAGCGACTAGACGGGGCCTAAGAACTTACAAAAGAGGGCGGGGAGACTCACCGTGAGGTGGGTTCCCTCCCCCTCGCATTTCACTGAAAGGCTCAAGCCATCAATTTAAAAGTCGTTCGCGACTCTCTCGAGCCATCGTCCCCCCTTCTTTCCTCTGGAAAGTCCTTCCCCGGGACGTGCCAAAACTCCAAAGTCGTCGAGGGCGACAGCGGAGCATGCACCTCTCCACGGGACTATAGTCGGGATAAGGCTGAGGGCCGGTCGGAAGGATGAGCGGTTGGGTTCTAACGTCGGCATAACACGGCTCTGCCGGAGTTACCGTACCGAAGTTCCCAATCCGCCTCCCAAAGTCGGTACCAAAGCCACAACCACGACTCAAGGACCCACAGAGGAGAGTGGGGGGGGTCTGGCCTCTTGAGAGGGTCAGCTTAGAGCGACAGGAGGGGTGCGTTATGCGCACTCCGAACGCCATATTTAAGCCTCTAATTCATCGAAACTAGTAGAGATCGTGAGATCGGGACTAGAGATACCCATTAGGACAAGGAGAAGTTTGTCAGTAACTCTTACGCTATGGTAGGAATGCGTTCTCCTTTTTTAGGACAAAAATTACTTCAGAAAAGGGTTACTTAAATTTAACGAACGGTAGTTACTTTTTCGCGTGGATCCTACTCTTGCGATGGTGGTTTTCATCAAAATGAAAACGACAACTAATTTAAAAATATCCCTAGGCCCGTGGATTAAGGAAATGGTGGATCTTTGAGGGGTGAAACTCGCGAGAGTGGATTTTTAACGCAGGGTAGTTGTGTAAAGAAAAATCGACTTAAAGCACCCCTCGCTGCGCTCGGGCGCTTTAAGCCATTTTTCCCGCACATTTGGTATTGAAAACCATGATTTTCGTTCGGAGTGCACTGTTGCTGCATCCAGGGTTGTAATGTTTAAAACATTTTGTTTTAAACAAGGTGTTTTAAACATGTTTAAAACAAAATTCATTTAAAACATCAATTTGTTTTAAACATGTTTTAAATGCGTTTAAAACAGGTGTTTAATTTTGTGTAAGTTTAAAACATGTTTTTTTTAGATTTTTAATTTTTTTTTTAAAGATTATTAATAATAATTTATTCAAAATTTATGAAAAATAAAAAAATTTAGCTACAGAGGTTCGAACCACCGTCCCTTTAAGTCCTACACGCTTTACCATTCTAAGTAGTCACTGATACAACTACATAGGGTGGTCCATAAACTATGTGAAGCGTGTTTGGCGGTTTCTCCCCCCCCCCGCAGTAAGATTTTGTGAGATTTGGCTGGACCCCCTCCCACGTCCCCCTAATCTTATTTGAGATTTTTTTAAATGGAAATTTTTAGTGTAAATTCATTGAATTTATTAAAAAAAAACATAATTTGCTTAAAAACCATTATTTGACTAGTTAAGACAATCGCAATTAATTTAACACAAGTTACTCGCAATTTTACAGTTTTTTGCGAGAAAAAATCTATCGCCCCACGTGAGATTGGATGAGATTCGGCTCGACCCCTCCCCTAAACGCTTCACGTAATTTATAGATACCCTCATACTAATACATTTTATTTTTATGATTATGTTCCACCGAACAGATAATGTTCAAAATTTTACCATGTACAGAAGAATAAACGGAAAGTTTTCTGTAAAAAATTCGTGATTAACATATTTAAGGAACATACTATATGTATTTAAATAAAGCGACCAAAACTTTTTTATTTTTTTAAAATAAAAGAAAAACGTAAAAAAGAAACTTTTCTTTACCAAAAAGTTTCATTAAAAAATATTCTTTAAAACAATTACAATAAAATAAAAACAAAAAAAAACACTTTTTTTCTTATTATTAAATCTTTGAGTAGGAAAGCTGAAATTTTCAGAAAAATGTTTTTTTTCGATTAAAAATCAAACGGATTTTTAAAAATCTTCAGGGGCAGTTTTTGCATGCTTACTCGGTAGGTGTATAAAGCTAAAGATAGATAAGAGAACAAATTTTTTTTTAGTTTTAAACATTGTTTTAAACATGTTTTTCTGTTTAAAACATGTTTTTTTTCTAAGGTAATAAAAAACCGTTTTAAACATAAAAAACTGTTTTAAACATAAAAAAAACGTTTGTTTTGTTTTATTTAAAAAAAACATGTTTTTTTACAACCCTGGCTGCATCCCAATGCAAGTGTCGCTCCGGTTATCCCCGCTCTGCGCAAAGCTAAGACCAGTTGAAAGTGCACGTACTGCCAATAGAATGAATTGATTCACCAATCCCGAGCGACTTTGCTTAAAATTTTCTGTGAAAATCGAAGTTTTCAAATTCGAATTTTGAAAAAACAGGTGCATTTAAGGCATTGCGTCTTAGCTAATTCTCTTATTTAAAATATACTCTTTCAGAAAACATCGAGGTATCAATCGTAAAATTTGTATTTTCGAGTCCCCTGGAGCTACCTGCCACCTATACCGGAATATATGAGGCGTCTAGGATCAAAACCGGACATGTCATATTTTTAGAAAATCAGAGTTAGTTGCTGCATATGAATCAGAATTTAGAGTGCTTTAAGCCTATAAAATATTAAGTTTCAAAACCGAAAAATTTCTCTATATTTGGCATAGCAAAGTTGAAGCTTGGTAGCAAAAGCGGACGTGTCCACTATAGCGTTGGGAGCAATATCGGACATGTCCCTATTAGCCAATAGCGAAGCACGGAGAACTTCCGTCAGGCCCGTAGCTAGGATTTAATTTCGGGGGCGTGGGGGGGGGGCACTTGTAAAAAATAAAATTTTTGGTGGTTCCCCTTTCGAGAATTTTTATTATTTTATAAACAAATTTTCTTTTACTTAAAAAAAAAATTTTTTTTCTGAACATTTCGGGGGGTGGGGGGCAAGTGCCCCCAGGTGCCCCTGGCTACGGGCCTGACTTCCATTATATTTTGCAGTATTCTATGATTACAACAACGTGTAGGTTGTTTGTAGAAAGGTATGTAGTCTCAAAATCGTGTTGATGTGACATGTCCGGTTTTGATCCTAGACGCCTCATATTTAAAATACCGACCATTTATTTATAATACTGACATTTTTATACTGATCAAGTGATCAATGTCATGCTGACCGTTTAATTAAAATACCTACGGACCAAATAGTAGTTTATATTACTAGGGCGATAAAGGGGCTCTTTTCATCACTGAGGTCGACAGGTTATGAGACGAGCCGCGCAGCGGCAAGTGAATAATCGACCGAAGGGTGAAAACCCTTATCGCCCGAGTGATATGAACAATTTTTCGTTATTTCAGGAAAAATATCCTACAAAATTCGCGATTTTATGTAATAGCTCTAAAATAACAATCGATAGATGGCGTGAAGCTTGCAGGTCATTTATCAATGTTTGTTTCTTTGGAGCGAAAAAGGATGATTTTCTTTTGAAATTTCCGAATGACGGACAATTTGGTCTGACGGACAGCATGTTGAAATAATGGACGGTCCGTCGTATTGACGGACGGATGGTCACTTTATGCAATTATTGCAAAAAAATCTCGAATTTTGTCGGATTTTATCTAAATCTATGATTTATATTATTTATTATAAATATAAAGTAACACTTAATTTAATTGCCAATTTTTTAACTAAAGGTGTCGTAATTTCGTTATTTTGGGGATAATATCCCACAAAATTCACGATTTTTTTGCTCTGAGATAACTATCGATAGATGGCGTGAAGATCGCAAGTCATTTGTCAAGTTATTAATAACATAAGCGAACAACAGGGGTTCACCCGAACGGATGAACCCGTTCGGGCAGGTACCCGAACAAAGACTGTTTTTATAAGTCCTAGGACCTTATAAAGTTAGGTTTTTATAGTCCTAGGACATAATAAAACTTAGGTTTATGTTCGGGTTGGTCCTCCTTGAGGTGACCTTTTGAGAAAACACCCCCTTTATAGGTCTCAAAACAGGTACGTAAAGAGGTCATTTATAACCTGGAATAATAAAATACTGACCAAATAAATACAGTAAGCCATTTTGAAAATTATTGATCTGGCTTGAAATGGTGCTCAAATAAGGATACTTAGTAATGGTAGCTTTGTTACAGGGTACTACTCTATCACATTCAAATCGTCTATCCAAAAGTAAAAGTGAAGAAATAGAATTGAATTGTAATCCGCTTACTACGCCGGAAATTTCTAACTATAAGTTTAAGTGTGAACTATTTGAATACAAATCTGCAAGTAAAGGAGATTTAAAAGTGCATTTAGGAACACATTCGGGAGACAAACCGTTTCAATGTGAACTTTGTGACTACAAATGTATACAGAAGGGAACTTTAAAAAACCATTTAAGAACACATTCAGGAGATAAACCGTTTCAGTGTGAAATTTGTGACTACAAATGTATACAGAAGGGAACTTTAAAAAGACATTTAAGAACACATTCAGGAGATAAACCGTTTCAGTGTGAAATTTGTGACTATAAATTTGCACAGAAGGGACATTTAACTCGTCATTTAAGAACGCATTCAGGAGATAAACCGTTTCAATGTGAACTTTGTGACTACAAATGTATACAGAAGGGAACTTTAAAAAACCATTTAAGAACACATTCAGGAGATAAACCGTTTCAGTGTGAAATTTGTGACTATAAATTTGCACAGAAGGGACATTTAACTGATCATTTAAGAACGCATTCAGGAGATAAACCGTTTCAATGTGAACTTTGTGACTACAAATGTATACAGAAGGGAACTTTAAAAAACCATTTAAGAACACATTCAGGAGATAAACCGTTTCAGTGTGAAATTTGTGACTATAAATGTGCACTTAGGAATAGTTTAAAAAGTCATTTAAGAACGCATTCAGGAGATAAACCGTTTCAATGTGAACTTTGTGACTACAAATGTACAATAAAGGCAACTTTAAAAATTCATTTAAGAACGCATTCAGGATATAAACCTTTTCAGTGTCAAATTTGTGACTATAAATGTGCACATAGGAATAGTTTAAAAAGTCATTTAAGAACGCATTCAGGAGATAAACCGTTTCAATGTGAACTCTGTGATTACAAATGTACAATAAAGGGAAATTTAAAAGGACATTTAAGAACGCATTCAGGAGATAAACCGTTTCAATGTGAACTTTGTGACTACAAATGTACAATAAAGGCAACTTTAAAAATTCATTTAAGAACGCATTCAGGATATAAACCTTTTCAGTGTCAAATTTGTGACTATAAATGTGCACATAGGAATAGTTTAAAAAGTCATTTAAGAACGCATTCAGGAGATAAACCGTTTCAATGTGAACTCTGTGATTACAAATGTACAATAAAGGGAAATTTAAAAAGACATTTAAGAACGCATTCAGGAGATAAATCGTTTCAATGTGAACTTTGTGACTTCAAATGTATACAGAAGGAACATTTAAAAAACCATTTAAGAACGCATTCAGGAGATAAACCGTTTCAATGTGAACTTTGTGACTACAAATGTACAATAAAGGCAACTTTAAAAATTCATTTAAGAACGCATTCAGGATGTAAACCTTTTCAGTGTGAAATTTGTGACTATAAATGTGCACAGAGGAATCGTTTAAAAAGTCATTTAAGAACGCATTCAGGAGATACACCGTTTCAATGTGAACTCTGTGATTACAAATGTACAATAAAGGGAAATTTAAAAAGACATTTAAGAACACATTCAGGAGATAAACCGTTTCAGTGTGAAATTTGTGACTATAAATGTGCACTTAGGAATAGTTTAAAAAGTCATTTAAGAACGCATTCAGGAGATACACCGTTTCAATGTGAACTCTGTGATTACAAATGTACAATAAAGGGAAATTTGAAAAGACATTTAAGAACACATTCAGGAGATAAACCGTTTCAGTGTGGAATTTGTGACTATAAATGTGCACAGCGGCAAAATTTAAAAAGGCATTTAAGAACACATTCATGTTGAAATTTGAATATTTTGTAATGTTGCGACACCTAGTTGTAGCTAGTGATTGCAATACCGGTAAACCGAAAACCGGTATTTTTGGGCTATTTTGCGATACCGAAATACCGGTAGGATACGTATTCAAAAATACTTGTATTTCGGTATTTTTAAAATTTTTTTAATTCAAAATAATTTTGATGCTGGTAATTGTTTAATATAAAATAAGTAGTATAGTTACTAGTTACTTTAATGTAATAAGTAAATAATCAGGGCCATTATGTATCACCAACGTTATTATAAAGGTGACCACCATAGAATAATAGATATAAATAGAATAGAAACTCCCATGTTAAAAGTTCATACAGTCTTAAAATTGCGCCACCTTCAGAAAGGTTATGAACTAAATTTGACAAATAAATTAATGTGCTTGCTTAGTCTGGCAGATAACAAGAAGAATAGAAGAAGAGAATAAGTTGATGAATAGTAATAAAGAAAGTAATAAAGAATAATCGTAGAATTCCCAGTTATTTAATTGAAATATTAGAAAGACTTAGGTCATTCTTACATATTTATTTTATGCTTTTTATTAGTTTGCTTTTTGAGGTCGGTTTAATTTTTTGTTTAAAAGTTTTTAATTTTTAGTGGTTAAAATCTATTAATTACTACCTTAATTAATTAATTTGTTCGGTTTAAAGTTCTCATCCATGCCAAGTTTCAACAGAATAGGTTCACAAGTAAAAATTCAATAGATGAAAAATTAATCATCTCCTATTTTCTACCCTTACGGATGCAATTTTTTCTTATTTTCTACCCTTACGGGTAGAATTTTTTGTGAAATTTAAATGGGACCACCGGCACCGTGGAGATCTACTCTATCTAATAAAAAAAAAATTATCAAAATCGCACTACTCTGTAAAAAGTTATGCCCGAACATACATAAAAAATATATATTGTCGTGTTCTGACGAACAACTCTTTAAGTCCCGTAGCTGTTAAAGTCGGAGTTTTGCACTCTAATGAGACTCTCCCAAGGAGTAGGTTCCAAAAATTATTCTCAAACTATCCACAATTAATAAAACAAAATTCTCAGGGATAAAATTATAATTTAATTTGACGAAAGTAATATTTAGTATTAAATTTATAATCATGAGACGAAACCTTTTTGTTAAACTTTTTTGACACATTCAAAAATTTATGGAAAATTATTTTACAAATTTACACATTTAAATTGCAAAAACATTATCTCCAATTTGTAAAATAATCAAACGTTTTAGCATAATCAAAACAAACATCTGTAATAAAATTGTATAAAAATAAAAAATTGTTTAAATTTCAAATATTGACGACGGGTTTAATCGTTCAAATGGTTGGTAGCATAAAAATACCCGGTTGTCATATGATAGTGACAACTGAATGCATAAAAACTGTACGAAAAAGTTAAGCACATAAATTTAAACTTCGCAATCAAATTACACGAATTAATTATTAAAATTATTTCACTAGTGTTTTAATTAATCAAGTTTAAAAATCCGATCACAAGCGCGACTTGAAACGCAAATTTAACAACGTCCAGTGTAGTTAACCTCAAAAAATTCTGACGCATTATGACAAATTAACGAAGATAATCGTTGAAAAAGTGTGAATAATCAATTCAAATGGTATTTACCAAGATGATGGCTTGAATAATAGAAGATTGACCCTCAAATTTCTTGCATCTACGAATTGACAGAACGTAATACCTCGTGTCATGTCTGGTAAGTAACTCCTCAAAATTTCACAATAGATTCCATATCACTCTTCTTTTCATGGCACTCACAATCAAACAAATTTCTAGTTGCTCACAATCATAGCTAATTAATTACCAATTTGTAATTTTCAGACATTCGAAGATGTCAACGTCAAGTCGTTGAGTTGACGACTTCAAGCTTACACCTCTCTAAAGCAACTGACCCTTTATCTTGTTTCCTGTAAATCTTTCCTTCGGAAAAATCGTGTCGCACTCTGGTTGGTTGATTTTCCAGCAAAATTTGAATTTTCTTATGCCAAATTCAACATCTAAAAGTCACTAAATTTAAACTTATTGCGAACAACACTTCTAGTTTAAAAACACCGCATCAATGATCGTAGCTACCTTTGCACCAATTCACTTTAAAAGTAAGTAAACAATTTATGAACAAAAAATAAATTCAATAAACTAAAATAATAACGTTTTTCCATTTTTGAAATATTTAACTTGCAGGTATCTGGACAAATTTCCAACCCTAAAATTTCGTCTCTGCATGTACCCATTTGTACAAAATTGAAAACAACAGGTTACATACTCATTCGTCTGATTAAATTAAAGGAAAACTTCATAAAATGAAAACTTTAACAAATGAAAATTTAATTGTGGATAATTTTAATGTTTGTAATTAATACAATCCATGTCAATATATATATCAGGCGTCGGCAACCTATGGCACGCGTGCCAGGCTTGGCACGCGATGGGGTTCTGAATGGCACTCTACAAATAATCAGGGAACCTGAATCATACAAATGTGTGCAAAAAACGGCACCCTGAATCATATTGGTAGAGTGGCTTGGCACACCACAGCTAAAAGGTTGCCGACCCCTGATATATATACAGACGAATTGAGAAACTCCTCTTTTTTTTGAAGTCGGTTTAAAAATTAACGTTTTACATACTTTTGAATGGAAGATCAGTCAGCTAATCCAGAGGCGAAGTGGTGAACGATTTGGATAAAGTAGAAGTTCAAATTGGTTTTAATCAGCAATATTCAGCAGAGTTAGCGCACAGAAAAGTGACACAAAATTTTTTCGCTTATTTTTCAGAATATAAAAAAAAATAAAATTGAAACATAAAAATGCTGTGCAAGTGAAAGCTGTGTACCAAATTTCAGATCTCTAGGACGTCCGAAAGTTGCTTAAAAATAGCTTCAAAGCGGTCCACCCACACGGACGACGGACAACGCACACTCCAAGTTAAATAAAAGCTTTTAATAATAATTTAAAAAAAAATAAAATTTCTCATGAGTTTAAATATTGACAACAAGTTAAACTTGCAAGATCATGATGTGTTACTGGCAGACAATATTGGTCATCAATATTGGCGCAATATTGCACCAAGATTCAGCCAATATTGGTGAAATATTGATATCATAATATTGCCCCAATATTGGAAAGCAATATTGGCACAATATTAGCTTTGTTTGGTACCACAGTCCTAGTGCTACCTAACTAATGCGGTGGTACTTGCCAGGAAGAAAAGACCAGAAAACGTCGCCAAGCGATTGATGGGGATCCTGTCGTCGCGTCGATTAGTAGGTACTACCGTACATCGAGGATTGCTGTCAATCCTTCCAAGAGTACGGCTACGTCCTTCACTGGTCACCACAACAACAACTTTCAGGAGGATCAATTGAGGTTCAAGAGATCTTAAGCCAGTCCAAGGGTAATCTCTTCCCACCCATCTAGTTTACTGGCTAGATCCGGGAAGGACAAAGAGTAGCCGATACACAAGGCACAGAATCAAATGAACATCCAGTGGCTTCCCGACTGCCATTAACTTCTCAAACCATGCTGCTAACAGACGTGATAAAAGTTCAAACAGTTTTTACATGCGCATTAGTAACGGTTCTTATCTTGTCTGCTTCTAACGATCAGTCAACGGTCAAATGAGGGACGCGGAGAGGGAGAAGCCACGACCAACATAGGAAAAAGTCGGTAAACCGTACCAGCTAGAGAGTGTGGAGCAGCAATGCCTCCCCCCTGTGGTCGTGCGCAAATTGCCACCGACTCAAGATATAAGCGATTCAGTCGCGTGTTAAGGCCTAAACAGAATGAACGCGAAACCAACGCGACGTAACGTCCGTCAAACGCTGACGTTACGCTTTCGGAACGATACTGCGCAGAATAGCGCGAAACCGACGCGACGTCAAAAACCTTACTTCACAGCCTAACCTGCATAATCTTAAAATAAGTGTTGTTATTTGTTGACGCGTTAACTTATTCTCTTAGCTTATTCTTATAAAAATTAAAGACAATGGATGATTTCGAACTATTTTTAAATTTGTACATGTTATATTTAATGTATTGTCGTGTTCTAACGAACAACTCTTTAAGTCCCGTAGCTGGATAGTCGGAGTTTACAATGAAAGACTCTCCCAGATAGTGAGTTCAATTAAAACTTTGAAAATTTTCCCAACTAAAATAAAACACAAATGTAGGGAATGAACAAATCTTTACTTAGACGAATGTTGTATTCAAATCTAAAGGAATTACACAAATGAAACGTAATCTTATCGTTAATATCATTTAACTCAGTTGGAATATCAAATATTTCACATAATTGTCCTACAAATTTACACATTTAATTTCCAAATAATTTCTACAACTTGTAAGACAATTATAGCGTTCAATAAAATTTTATAAATCTGGAATAAATTTGTACAAAAAAAATTATAAATTGTTCTCATTTAAATTTAAGTCTATCGCCGAATCAAATAGTTTAAATTTATAGTAGTTTTGGAACCACTGATACGAAATTGGTAGCAACTACTTAACGCGCATTCAACACATCGAAAAGTTAAACACATTTATTAATCTTCTTTACAACCGAACAAAATGGTGTATTGATTATAAAAGTTTCAGTGAATTTAATTAGTAAAGTGAGATAAATTAATTATTAGCTGCCCACGAATATTCAATTTTTCCATAGCGTGCATCTTGTTTAACCTCAAATTCTTAAATTGCATTGTAATGAAATTGTTGAAAACGTTCATAATAAAGAATTGAAAAACTATTTACCAACAAGATATTCCAAAGAAGCCAAAATTGAGCCATATAAAATTCATATCCATGACTTAACAAAATGGTCGACCATATTATACAGCATGACAGGTAAGTCGCCTTTTCGATGTTTCTTCAATCATCCTATCACATTAAATTATCATTGCACTCACAATTCTCTTTTTAGTTGGTCAACATTATAATAAAACTACTTGCAAATTATTTAATTTATCCAACATCAGAAAATCTACGACGATGTGGTTGAGCTTACGACTCCATCATCGCTCATCGTCTTCTCTTCTTATCCATCTTACTTATTTTCACTTCCTGTCCTCTTCAGATTTGGAAATTCGTGTCAAATGCCCATTGGTCAATCTCACCCGCCAAGTTTGAAGAATCCATTGCCAAATTTTACATTTCGAAGTTACCACACAATAATTGTGGCGTTCTCTCACAATAATTCTCAGGCGTACCAACTATTGCAGAAGTTACCACCGTACAACACTTTAATTTAAAATTAGGTAAGAAAACAAAACATAAAAAAAATTACATTTCCAAAATTAAACGCTTTTTCATCTTTGATTAATCCAACTCTTTCAGGTTCCGGAACAAAAAATCCACCTATAAAATTACGTTTCTGCGCACCATAACTATTAGTGCAACAAATGACTACAAATAATTCCATTCGTCCGAGCAAAAGTTAAAAACATTCAAATTTAAGAAATCATTAAATTAAATTTTCAATTGTGGAAATTTTCAAATTTTGTATCTATCACGGCTCATGTCAGTATCTTATAAAAATGACAAATAATGTTACCAACTTATATTAATAAAAATTAAATCACTAAATTGTAGTTGGTAGTGGTCGTTTCACGTTAAGTTTGCCAACGTTCGACGTTGGGATCGCGTTGCGAGCGTTCATTATGTTCGAACGTATTGCAACTACATACACGGACGTTACGTCGCGTTGGTTTCGCGTTCATTCTGTTTGGGCCTTTATAGGGGAAAGGCTCTATCACTTACAATTACAAAATATTCCATTGTAAGGTTTAAAGTAATTAAGCAACCAAATAAAAAAATAAGAGAAGTACATATTAATATTTACGTAGGTTTTTATAGTGGTGAAAAGAAGAACTAATAAAAAATGTTTTCTTGTTCCCATGCAGAGTTTGAAACGTCGCGCTCATGTGGAAACGTACATTAGGTAGGTAAAACAGTTTACAATTTTCTGTGATACAAAGCCAAACTTTTAGTTAACGTAACCCGTTATCGTGTGCGTAATCCCGAAAATTGCGTTTTTAAGGGCCATTAGTTAATTAATCTGTGTTTATAGTATGGATCAGTTGATTCCCTTGACCAAGTTGGAGAAATTAGAAGATGCTATCGATGGTTTGCGAGCCTCTAGTGATGATCAAGAAATTACAATAGATGAAATGGAGGTCATTGATCCCAAATTAGAAGATTTGCACCACTCTATCGATATTAAAGAAGAAGACGATGCTAATTTAGAATATCAAGAGGATATCGTTGAGGTAAACTATGAACAATATTATTTTTTGCCAAATGATGAAGAATTGGACAAAGGAATTATAAAATTACCCGACCGCTTAAAACAATTTGCGATACAGACAGTTTCACAACCTGGAACGTTTGACTGTCTCGAACCATTCTAGTGTTTAGTAATTTATTTTTTTAATTTCCTTAATTATCAATGAAGAACCCAACCGAGTAGATTCCAAATGTTTCTTAAACGTATCGAATAATTATTGAATTCTCAGGGTCGCTCTGTAATTTCTTATAATTTCTTTTGCTGTCAAACAATTTAATGTCATTAAACGGAGTGATTTACTTAATAAATTAATTAAAAAATAATCTCGTTTGGTCCTCCAGGTTGGGGGTTCAACCGACGGACTGGCTCCTCGTCGTAGGTAAAAAATGTAAATTGCTAAAAAAACTAAGCACCAATTCGCAAGGTTGGTAGTTTGGTATCGGACAACGTCGCAAGACGTTTAAAACCGACTATATATATGGGGCATTCCACACCAAATCGACCACTTTTGAACCCGACCCCTTTTGATTTTCCTGAAATTTTTACATATTATACTATCTCATCAACAACAGTTCTGTGAATTTTTTCAAAATTTTTACTCAACCTAAAAAAAGTTACGAATTTTTAGAAAAACTGCTGTTTTTTTTTCAAACGATCGTAACTATTTCAAAAATTGACTAATCGGAACGTTTTTTTTTGTTTTGTTTGTCTTTAAACGTACTTTTCAGGAAAAAAATTAAAAAAATATTGTATATTTTAACTAACTTGTATTCTACAAAATTTTTCATTTTTTCAGAAATAATCATTGATTTTTCAAATTTCGACACTTTTGATTTTTTTATTTAAAAAAAAAACTCTGATTTATTCCGCGTATAACAACGCAAACCCCATAATAGGGCGACATTTCTTTTTATTTTTTTTGTTTAATTGAAAAATATTATTTGCGTAAAAATAAAACCAAATAATTTTTAATTAAACAAAAAAAATAGAAAAAAATTTCGGTCCATTATGGGGTTTGCGTTATTATACGCGGAATAAATCAGAGTTGTTTTTGAAATAAAAAAATCAAAAATCAAAAGCGTAAAAATTTGAAAAATTAATGATTTTCTCCGAAAATATGAAAAATGTTATAGAATCCAAGTTTGAATATTTTTTTTGTATTTTTTCCTGAAAAGTACGTTTAAAGACAAATAAAAACAAAGAAAATAACGTTTTTATTAGTCAATTTTTGAAAAAGTTACGATCGTTTGAAGAAAAAAAACATCAGTTTTTCTAAAAATTCTTAACTTTGTAAACAATTTTGAAAAAATTTACAGAACTGTTTTTGATGGGATAGTATAATACGTAAAATCAGTTGTGTAATTTTTTTCAAAATTTTTTACAAAGTTAAAATTTCAGAAAAACTGATGTTTTTTTCTTCAAACAATCGTAACTATTTCAAAAATTGACTAATCAAAACGTTCTTTTTTTTGTTTTTGTTCGTCTTTAAACGTACTTTTCAGGAAAAAATACAAAAAAAAATATTCAATCTTGGATTCTACAAAATTTTTTATTTTTTCGGAGAAAATCATTGATTTTTCAAATTTGTCCACTTTTGATTTTTGATCTTTTTATTTCAAACGAAACTCTTGTTTATTTCTCGTATAACAACGCAAACCCCATAATGGGCTCACATTTCTTTCTATTTTTTTCTGTTTAATGAAAAAATATTTTGTTTTATTTTTACGCAAATAATATTTTTTAATTAAACAAAAGAAATAGAAAGAAATGTCGGCCTATTATGGGGTTTGCGTTGTTATACGCGGAATAAATCAGATTTTTTTTTTAACAAAAAAATCAAAAATCAAGTGTCGAAATTTGAAAAATCAATGATTTTCTCCGAAAAAATGAAAAATTTTGTAGAATCCAAGTTTGAATATTTTTTTTGTATTGTTTCCTGAAAAGTACGTTTAAAGACAAACAAAAGCAAAAAAAACGTTCCGATTAGTCAATTTTTGACATAGTTACGATCGTTTGAAGAAAAACACCATCAGTTTTTCTAAAAATTTCATAACTCTTTTTGGGTTGAATAAAAAATTTTGAAAAAATTCACAGAACTGTTTTTGGTGAGATAGTATAATATGTAAAAATTTCAGGAAAATCAAAAGGGGTCGGGTTCAAAAGTGGTCGATTTGATGTGGAATGCCCCATATATATATTAATTAAAAAATTAAAAATAATAAAAATTAATTAATTAAAAGCGATAACCAGTTTGTCATAAAATATGAAGGGCAGTGCAGGAGGAGGGCTATTTATTGATTTAAAAAATTACTTCCACAATATTTGTGAAAGGATTCAATTTAGAATTGAAATGCGATAGAAATAAATTAAAGGGGGAACGGCAAGAAACGTAGACCCCCCAATAAAAATTTTACGATTAAAACATCGATTTATTGTGATAAAGCACACTTTAAATAAGAGAATTAGGTGAGGAAAATGGCCTTAAAACCAACAGTTTTTTCAAAAATCGAATTTAAAAAAGCTTGATTTTTGAAGGATAAATCGCTCGTGATTGGTTAATCACGGCAAGCCAGGCATTGTGTTGGCGGTACGTGCGTTCCTATACATAAGAGTGTAGCTGTTGACAAATTTGTCAGTAACTCTTACGCTATGGTAGGAATGCGTTCTCCTTTTTTATTAATTAAAAATTTGAATTTAAAAATTTAAAATTATTTAAAAATTACTTCAGGAAAGGGTTACTTAAATTTAACGAACGGTAGTTACTTTTTCGCGTGGATCCGACTCTTGCGAGGGAGATTTTGATCAAAATTGACTCGAAGCACCCCTCGCTACGCTCGGACGCTTTAAGCCATTTTTCCCGCACATTTAGGGTTGAAAACCATGATTTTCGTTCGGAGTGCACTGTTACTGCATCGCAATGCAAGTGTCGCTCCCACTCTGCGCAAAGCTAAGACCACTTAAACGTGCACGTACCGCCAGGAGAATGAACTGAATGAATTGATTCACCAATCCCGAGCGACTTTGCTCAAAATTTACTGTGAAAAACGTGCTTTTTTAAATTCGATTTTTGAAAAAACTGTTGGATTTAAGGCCATTTTCCTCACCTAATTCTCTTATTTAAAATATGCTCTTTCAGAATTCATCGAGGTTTCAATCGTAAAATTTGCATTTAAAGGTCTACGTTTATTACCTTTCACGAAAGGTAGGAAAGGTAGACCTTTAAATGCAAATTTTACCTTTTCTTAACCGTTTCTTACCTTTCACGAAAGGTAGGAAAGGTAGACCTTTAAATGCAAATTTTACGATTGACACCTCGATGAATTCTGAAAGAGCATATTTTAAATAAGAGAATTAGGTGAGGAAAATGGCCTTAAAACCAACAGTTTTTTCAAAAATCGAATTTAAAAAAGCACGATTTTCATAGCAATTTTCAAGTTTAGGCGCTCGGGATTGGTGAATCAATGCATTCTATGGACAGTTCGTGCACTTTCAACTGGTCTTAGCTTTGCGCAGAGCGGGGATAACCGGAGCGACACTTGCATTGGCATGCAGCAACAGTGCACTCCGAACGAAAATCATGGTTTTCAATACTAAATGTGCAGGAAAAATGGCTTAAAGCGCCCGAGCGCAGCGAGGGGTGCTTTAAGTCGATTTTTCTTTGCACAACTACCCTGCGTTTAGAATCCACTCTCACGAGTTTCACCCCTCAAAGATCCACTATTTTCCTTAATCTACGGGCCTAGGGGTATATTTAAATTGAGTGTTTTACAAATATTGCCCCAATGTATTTATTTATTTTTTTTTACCTACGACGAGGAGCCAGCCCGTCGGTAGAACCCCCAACCTGGAGGACCAAACGAGACGGCTAGAATAAAATGCTAAAAAACCAAGCGCCAATTCGCAAGGTTGGTAGTTTGGTATCGGACAATGTCGCAAGACGTTTAAAACCGACTATACATACATACATTTATTTATTTTATAAATTTTTTTATTGTTTTCAAGAAATAAAAAAAAATATAATAAATGCAACTTTTTTTGCTTTAATTTCTTCTTTTATCATTAATAAATGCAATTTTTCGTGTTTTAAGTCCGTATGACACGATGATAATTTTTTACAAAAATTTACATGTAAATGGTAACTAACCAATGAAAAACGTCCGATGGGTGCTAATACGTTTTTTCTATTGGTTAGTTACCATTTACATGTAAATTTTATGCAAAATTATGCATCGTGTCATACGGGCTTTAAATGCAACAAAAGAATACTTACCGGCTAATACTTACTCCGGATCAAAAATTATAATTTAGAGGGGAAAGGTAGCTCCAGGGGACTCGAAAATACAAATTTTACGATTGAAACCTCGATGTTTTCTGAAACAGTATATTTTAAATAAGAGAATTAGCTAAGACGCAATGCCTTATATGCACCTGCGTTTTCAAAAATCGAATTTAAAAAAGCTTGATTTTCGAAGGTAAATCGCTCGTGATTGGTTAATCAAGGCATTGTGTTGACGGTACATGCGTTCCTATACATAAGAGTGTAGCTGTTCACAAGTTTGTCAGTAACTCTTACGCTATGGTAGGAATGCGTTCTCCTTTTTTAGGACAAAAATTACTTCAGAAAAGGGTTACTTAAATTTAACGAACGGTAGTTACTTTTTCGCGTGGATCCTACTCTTGCGATGGTGGTTTTCATCAAAATGAAAACGACAACTAATTTAAAAATATCCCTAGGCCCGTGGATTAAGGAAATGGTGGATCTTTGAGGGGTGAAACTCGCGAGAGTGGATTTTTAACGCAGGGTAGTTGTGTAAAGAAAAATCGACTTAAAGCACCCCTCGCTGCGCTCGGGCGCTTTAAGCCATTTTTCCCGCACATTTGGTATTGAAAACCATGATTTTCGTTCGGAGTGCACTGTTGCTGCATCCCAATGCAAGTGTCGCTCCGGTTATCCCCGCTCTGCGCAAAGCTAAGACCAGTTGAAAGTGCACGTACTGCCAATAGAATGAATTGATTCACCAATCCCGAGCGACTTTGCTTAAAATTTTCTGTGAAAATCGAAGTTTTCAAATTCGAATTTTGAAAAAACAGGTGCATTTAAGGCATTGCGTCTTAGCTAATTCTCTTATTTAAAATATACTCTTTCAGAAAACATCGAGGTATCAATCGTAAAATTTGTATTTTCGAGTCCCCTGGAGCTACCTGCCACCTATACCGGAATATATGAGGCGTCTAGGATCAAAACCGGACATGTCATATTTTTAGAAAATCAGAGTTAGTTGCTGCATATGAATCAGAATTTAGAGTGCTTTAAGCCTATAAAATATTAAGTTTCAAAACCGAAAAATTTCTCTATATTTGGCATAGCAAAGTTGAAGCTTGGTAGCAAAAGCGGACGTGTCCACTATAGCGTTGGGAGCAATATCGGACATGTCCCTATTAGCCAATAGCGAAGCACGGAGAACTTCCGTCAGGCCCGTAGCTAGGATTTAATTTCGGGGGCGTGGGGGGGGGGGCACTTGTAAAAAATAAAATTTTTGGTGGTTCCCCTTTCGAGAATTTTTATTATTTTATAAACAAATTTTCTTTTACTTAAAAAAAAAATTTTTTTTCTGAACATTTCGGGGGGTGGGGGGCAAGTGCCCCCAGGTGCCCCTGGCTACGGGCCTGACTTCCATTATATTTTGCAGTATTCTATGATTACAACAACGTGTAGGTTGTTTGTAGAAAGGTATGTAGTCTCAAAATCGTGTTGATGTGACATGTCCGGTTTTGATCCTAGACGCCTCATATTTAAAATACCGACCATTTATTTATAATACTGACATTTTTATACTGATCAAGTGATCAATGTCATGCTGACCGTTTAATTAAAATACCTACGGACCAAATAGTAGTTTATATTACTAGGGCGATAAAGGGGCTCTTTTCATCACTGAGGTCGACAGGTTATGAGACGAGCCGCGCAGCGGCAAGTGAATAATCGACCGAAGGGTGAAAACCCTTATCGCCCGAGTGATATGAACAATTTTTCGTTATTTCAGGAAAAATATCCTACAAAATTCGCGATTTTATGTAATAGCTCTAAAATAACAATCGATAGATGGCGTGAAGCTTGCAGGTCATTTATCAATGTTTGTTTCTTTGGAGCGAAAAAGGATGATTTTCTTTTGAAATTTCCGAATGACGGACAATTTGGTCTGACGGACAGCATGTTGAAATAATGGACGGTCCGTCGTATTGACGGACGGATGGTCACTTTATGCAATTATTGCAAAAAAATCTCGAATTTTGTCGGATTTTATCTAAATCTATGATTTATATTATTTATTATAAATATAAAGTAACACTTAATTTAATTGCCAATTTTTTAACTAAAGGTGTCGTAATTTCGTTATTTTGGGGATAATATCCCACAAAATTCACGATTTTTTTGCTCTGAGATAACTATCGATAGATGGCGTGAAGATCGCAAGTCATTTGTCAAGTTATTAATAACATAAGCGAACAACAGGGGTTCACCCGAACGGATGAACCCGTTCGGGCAGGTACCCGAACAAAGACTGTTTTTATAAGTCCTAGGACCTTATAAAGTTAGGTTTTTATAGTCCTAGGACATAATAAAACTTAGGTTTATGTTCGGGTTGGTCCTCCTTGAGGTGACCTTTTGAGAAAACACCCCCTTTATAGGTCTCAAAACAGGTACGTAAAGAGGTCATTTATAACCTGGAATAATAAAATACTGACCAAATAAATACAGTAAGCCATTTTGAAAATTATTGATCTGGCTTGAAATGGTGCTCAAATAAGGATACTTAGTAATGGTAGCTTTGTTACAGGGTACTACTCTATCACATTCAAATCGTCTATCCAAAAGTAAAAGTGAAGAAATAGAATTGAATTGTAATCCGCTTACTACGCCGGAAATTTCTAACTATAAGTTTAAGTGTGAACTATTTGAATACAAATCTGCAAGTAAAGGAGATTTAAAAGTGCATTTAGGAACACATTCGGGAGACAAACCGTTTCAATGTGAACTTTGTGACTACAAATGTATACAGAAGGGAACTTTAAAAAACCATTTAAGAACACATTCAGGAGATAAACCGTTTCAGTGTGAAATTTGTGACTACAAATGTATACAGAAGGGAACTTTAAAAAGACATTTAAGAACACATTCAGGAGATAAACCGTTTCAGTGTGAAATTTGTGACTATAAATTTGCACAGAAGGGACATTTAACTCGTCATTTAAGAACGCATTCAGGAGATAAACCGTTTCAATGTGAACTTTGTGACTACAAATGTATACAGAAGGGAACTTTAAAAAACCATTTAAGAACACATTCAGGAGATAAACCGTTTCAGTGTGAAATTTGTGACTATAAATTTGCACAGAAGGGACATTTAACTGATCATTTAAGAACGCATTCAGGAGATAAACCGTTTCAATGTGAACTTTGTGACTACAAATGTATACAGAAGGGAACTTTAAAAAACCATTTAAGAACACATTCAGGAGATAAACCGTTTCAGTGTGAAATTTGTGACTATAAATGTGCACTTAGGAATAGTTTAAAAAGTCATTTAAGAACGCATTCAGGAGATAAACCGTTTCAATGTGAACTTTGTGACTACAAATGTACAATAAAGGCAACTTTAAAAATTCATTTAAGAACGCATTCAGGATATAAACCTTTTCAGTGTCAAATTTGTGACTATAAATGTGCACATAGGAATAGTTTAAAAAGTCATTTAAGAACGCATTCAGGAGATAAACCGTTTCAATGTGAACTCTGTGATTACAAATGTACAATAAAGGGAAATTTAAAAGGACATTTAAGAACGCATTCAGGAGATAAACCGTTTCAATGTGAACTTTGTGACTACAAATGTACAATAAAGGCAACTTTAAAAATTCATTTAAGAACGCATTCAGGATATAAACCTTTTCAGTGTCAAATTTGTGACTATAAATGTGCACATAGGAATAGTTTAAAAAGTCATTTAAGAACGCATTCAGGAGATAAACCGTTTCAATGTGAACTCTGTGATTACAAATGTACAATAAAGGGAAATTTAAAAAGACATTTAAGAACGCATTCAGGAGATAAATCGTTTCAATGTGAACTTTGTGACTTCAAATGTATACAGAAGGAACATTTAAAAAACCATTTAAGAACGCATTCAGGAGATAAACCGTTTCAATGTGAACTTTGTGACTACAAATGTACAATAAAGGCAACTTTAAAAATTCATTTAAGAACGCATTCAGGATGTAAACCTTTTCAGTGTGAAATTTGTGACTATAAATGTGCACAGAGGAATCGTTTAAAAAGTCATTTAAGAACGCATTCAGGAGATACACCGTTTCAATGTGAACTCTGTGATTACAAATGTACAATAAAGGGAAATTTAAAAAGACATTTAAGAACACATTCAGGAGATAAACCGTTTCAGTGTGAAATTTGTGACTATAAATGTGCACTTAGGAATAGTTTAAAAAGTCATTTAAGAACGCATTCAGGAGATACACCGTTTCAATGTGAACTCTGTGATTACAAATGTACAATAAAGGGAAATTTGAAAAGACATTTAAGAACACATTCAGGAGATAAACCGTTTCAGTGTGGAATTTGTGACTATAAATGTGCACAGCGGCAAAATTTAAAAAGGCATTTAAGAACACATTCATGTTGAAATTTGAATATTTTGTAATGTTGCGACACCTAGTTGTAGCTAGTGATTGCAATACCGGTAAACCGAAAACCGGTATTTTTGGGCTATTTTGCGATACCGAAATACCGGTAGGATACGTATTCAAAAATACTTGTATTTCGGTATTTTTAAAATTTTTTTAATTCAAAATAATTTTGATGCTGGTAATTGTTTAATATAAAATAAGTAGTATAGTTACTAGTTACTTTAATGTAATAAGTAAATAATCAGGGCCATTATGTATCACCAACGTTATTATAAAGGTGACCACCATAGAATAATAGATATAAATAGAATAGAAACTCCCATGTTAAAAGTTCATACAGTCTTAAAATTGCGCCACCTTCAGAAAGGTTATGAACTAAATTTGACAAATAAATTAATGTGCTTGCTTAGTCTGGCAGATAACAAGAAGAATAGAAGAAGAGAATAAGTTGATGAATAGTAATAAAGAAAGTAATAAAGAATAATCGTAGAATTCCCAGTTATTTAATTGAAATATTAGAAAGACTTAGGTCATTCTTACATATTTATTTTATGCTTTTTATTAGTTTGCTTTTTGAGGTCGGTTTAATTTTTTGTTTAAAAGTTTTTAATTTTTAGTGGTTAAAATCTATTAATTACTACCTTAATTAATTAATTTGTTCGGTTTAAAGTTCTCATCCATGCCAAGTTTCAACAGAATAGGTTCACAAGTAAAAATTCAATAGATGAAAAATTAATCATCTCCTATTTTCTACCCTTACGGATGCAATTTTTTCTTATTTTCTACCCTTACGGGTAGAATTTTTTGTGAAATTTAAATGGGACCACCGGCACCGTGGAGATCTACTCTATCTAATAAAAAAAAAATTATCAAAATCGCACTACTCTGTAAAAAGTTATGCCCGAACATACATAAAAAATATATATTGTCGTGTTCTGACGAACAACTCTTTAAGTCCCGTAGCTGTTAAAGTCGGAGTTTTGCACTCTAATGAGACTCTCCCAAGGAGTAGGTTCCAAAAATTATTCTCAAACTATCCACAATTAATAAAACAAAATTCTCAGGGATAAAATTATAATTTAATTTGACGAAAGTAGTATTTAGTATTAAATTTATAATCATGAGACGAAACCTTTTTGTTAAACTTTTTTGACACATTCAAAAATTTATGGAAAATTATTTTACAAATTTACACATTTAAATTGCAAAAACATTATCTCCAATTTGTAAAATAATCAAACGTTTTAGCATAATCAAAACAAACATCTGTAATAAAATTGTATAAAAATAAAAAATTGTTTAAATTTCAAATATTGACGACGGGTTTAATCGTTCAAATGGTTGGTAGCATAAAAATACCCGGTTGTCATATGATAGTGACAACTGAATGCATAAAAACTGTACGAAAAAGTTAAGCACATAAATTTAAACTTCGCAATCAAATTACACGAATTAATTATTAAAATTATTTCACTAGTGTTTTAATTAATCAAGTTTAAAAATCCGATCACAAGCGCGACTTGAAACGCAAATTTAACAACGTCCAGTGTAGTTAACCTCAAAAAATTCTGACGCATTATGACAAATTAACGAAGATAATCGTTGAAAAAGTGTGAATAATCAATTCAAATGGTATTTACCAAGATGATGGCTTGAATAATAGAAGATTGACCCTCAAATTTCTTGCATCTACGAATTGACAGAACGTAATACCTCGTGTCATGTCTGGTAAGTAACTCCTCAAAATTTCACAATAGATTCCATATCACTCTTCTTTTCATGGCACTCACAATCAAACAAATTTCTAGTTGCTCACAATCATAGCTAATTAATTACCAATTTGTAATTTTCAGACATTCGAAGATGTCAACGTCAAGTCGTTGAGTTGACGACTTCAAGCTTACACCTCTCTAGAGCAACTGACCCTTTATCTTGTTTCCTGTAAATCTTTCCTTCGGAAAAATCGTGTCGCACTCTGGTTGGTTGATTTTCCAGCAAAATTTGAATTTTCTTATGCCAAATTCAACATCTAAAAGTCACTAAATTTAAACTTATTGCGAACAACACTTCTAGTTTAAAAACACCGCATCAATGATCGTAGCTACCTTTGCACCAATTCACTTTAAAAGTAAGTAAACAATTTATGAACAAAAAATAAATTCAATAAACTAAAATAATAACGTTTTTCCATTTTTGAAATATTTAACTTGCAGGTATCTGGACAAATTTCCAACCCTAAAATTTCGTCTCTGCATGTACCCATTTGTACAAAATTGAAAACAACAGGTTACATACTCATTCGTCTGATTAAATTAAAGGAAAACTTCATAAAATGAAAACTTTAACAAATGAAAATTTAATTGTGGATAATTTTAATGTTTGTAATTAATACAATCCATGTCAATATATATATCAGGCGTCGGCAACCTATGGCACGCGTGCCAGGCTTGGCACGCGATGGGGTTCTGAATGGCACTCTACAAATAATCAGGGAACCTGAATCATACAAATGTGTGCAAAAAACGGCACCCTGAATCATATTGGTAGAGTGGCTTGGCACACCACAGCTAAAAGGTTGCCGACCCCTGATATATATACAGACGAATTGAGAAACTCCTCTTTTTTTTGAAGTCGGTTTAAAAATTAACGTTTTACATACTTTTGAATGGAAGATCAGTCAGCTAATCCAGAGGCGAAGTGGTGAACGATTTGGATAAAGTAGAAGTTCAAATTGGTTTTAATCAGCAATATTCAGCAGAGTTAGCGCACAGAAAAGTGACACAAAATTTTTTCGCTTATTTTTCAGAATATAAAAAAAAATAAAATTGAAACATAAAAATGCTGTGCAAGTGAAAGCTGTGTACCAAATTTCAGATCTCTAGGACGTCCGAAAGTTGCTTAAAAATAGCTTCAAAGCGGTCCACCCACACGGACGACGGACAACGCACACTCCAAGTTAAATAAAAGCTTTTAATAATAATTTAAAAAAAAATAAAATTTCTCATGAGTTTAAATATTGACAACAAGTTAAACTTGCAAGATCATGATGTGTTACTGGCAGACAATATTGGTCATCAATATTGGCGCAATATTGCACCAAGATTCAGCCAATATTGGTGAAATATTGATATCATAATATTGCCCCAATATTGGAAAGCAATATTGGCACAATATTAGCTTTGTTTGGTACCACAGTCCTAGTGCTACCTAACTAATGCGGTGGTACTTGCCAGGAAGAAAAGACCAGAAAACGTCGCCAAGCGATTGATGGGGATCCTGTCGTCGCGTCGATTAGTAGGTACTACCGTACATCGAGGATTGCTGTCAATCCTTCCAAGAGTACGGCTACGTCCTTCACTGGTCACCACAACAACAACTTTCAGGAGGATCAATTGAGGTTCAAGAGATCTTAAGCCAGTCCAAGGGTAATCTCTTCCCACCCATCTAGTTTACTGGCTAGATCCGGGAAGGACAAAGAGTAGCCGATACACAAGGCACAGAATCAAATGAACATCCAGTGGCTTCCCGACTGCCATTAACTTCTCAAACCATGCTGCTAACAGACGTGATAAAAGTTCAAACAGTTTTTACATGCGCATTAGTAACGGTTCTTATCTTGTCTGCTTCTAACGATCAGTCAACGGTCAAATGAGGGACGCGGAGAGGGAGAAGCCACGACCAACATAGGAAAAAGTCGGTAAACCGTACCAGCTAGAGAGTGTGGAGCAGCAATGCCTCCCCCCTGTGGTCGTGCGCAAATTGCCACCGACTCAAGATATAAGCGATTCAGTCGCGTGTTAAGGCCTAAACAGAATGAACGCGAAACCAACGCGACGTAACGTCCGTCAAACGCTGACGTTACGCTTTCGGAACGATACTGCGCAGAATAGCGCGAAACCGACGCGACGTCAAAAACCTTACTTCACAGCCTAACCTGCATAATCTTAAAATAAGTGTTGTTATTTGTTGACGCGTTAACTTATTCTCTTAGCTTATTCTTATAAAAATTAAAGACAATGGATGATTTCGAACTATTTTTAAATTTGTACATGTTATATTTAATGTATTGTCGTGTTCTAACGAACAACTCTTTAAGTCCCGTAGCTGGATAGTCGGAGTTTACAATGAAAGACTCTCCCAGATAGTGAGTTCAATTAAAACTTTGAAAATTTTCCCAACTAAAATAAAACACAAATGTAGGGAATGAACAAATCTTTACTTAGACGAATGTTGTATTCAAATCTAAAGGAATTACACAAATGAAACGTAATCTTATCGTTAATATCATTTAACTCAGTTGGAATATCAAATATTTCACATAATTGTCCTACAAATTTACACATTTAATTTCCAAATAATTTCTACAACTTGTAAGACAATTATAGCGTTCAATAAAATTTTATAAATCTGGAATAAATTTGTACAAAAAAAATTATAAATTGTTCTCATTTAAATTTAAGTCTATCGCCGAATCAAATAGTTTAAATTTATAGTAGTTTTGGAACCACTGATACGAAATTGGTAGCAACTACTTAACGCGCATTCAACACATCGAAAAGTTAAACACATTTATTAATCTTCTTTACAACCGAACAAAATGGTGTATTGATTATAAAAGTTTCAGTGAATTTAATTAGTAAAGTGAGATAAATTAATTATTAGCTGCCCACGAATATTCAATTTTTCCATAGCGTGCATCTTGTTTAACCTCAAATTCTTAAATTGCATTGTAATGAAATTGTTGAAAACGTTCATAATAAAGAATTGAAAAACTATTTACCAACAAGATATTCCAAAGAAGCCAAAATTGAGCCATATAAAATTCATATCCATGACTTAACAAAATGGTCGACCATATTATACAGCATGACAGGTAAGTCGCCTTTTCGATGTTTCTTCAATCATCCTATCACATTAAATTATCATTGCACTCACAATTCTCTTTTTAGTTGGTCAACATTATAATAAAACTACTTGCAAATTATTTAATTTATCCAACATCAGAAAATCTACGACGATGTGGTTGAGCTTACGACTCCATCATCGCTCATCGTCTTCTCTTCTTATCCATCTTACTTATTTTCACTTCCTGTCCTCTTCAGATTTGGAAATTCGTGTCAAATGCCCATTGGTCAATCTCACCCGCCAAGTTTGAAGAATCCATTGCCAAATTTTACATTTCGAAGTTACCACACAATAATTGTGGCGTTCTCTCACAATAATTCTCAGGCGTACCAACTATTGCAGAAGTTACCACCGTACAACACTTTAATTTAAAATTAGGTAAGAAAACAAAACATAAAAAAAATTACATTTCCAAAATTAAACGCTTTTTCATCTTTGATTAATCCAACTCTTTCAGGTTCCGGAACAAAAAATCCACCTATAAAATTACGTTTCTGCGCACCATAACTATTAGTGCAACAAATGACTACAAATAATTCCATTCGTCCGAGCAAAAGTTAAAAACATTCAAATTTAAGAAATCATTAAATTAAATTTTCAATTGTGGAAATTTTCAAATTTTGTATCTATCACGGCTCATGTCAGTATCTTATAAAAATGACAAATAATGTTACCAACTTATATTAATAAAAATTAAATCACTAAATTGTAGTTGGTAGTGGTCGTTTCACGTTAAGTTTGCCAACGTTCGACGTTGGGATCGCGTTGCGAGCGTTCATTATGTTCGAACGTATTGCAACTACATACACGGACGTTACGTCGCGTTGGTTTCGCGTTCATTCTGTTTGGGCCTTTATAGGGGAAAGGCTCTATCACTTACAATTACAAAATATTCCATTGTAAGGTTTAAAGTAATTAAGCAACCAAATAAAAAAATAAGAGAAGTACATATTAATATTTACGTAGGTTTTTATAGTGGTGAAAAGAAGAACTAATAAAAAATGTTTTCTTGTTCCCATGCAGAGTTTGAAACGTCGCGCTCATGTGGAAACGTACATTAGGTAGGTAAAACAGTTTACAATTTTCTGTGATACAAAGCCAAACTTTTAGTTAACGTAACCCGTTATCGTGTGCGTAATCCCGAAAATTGCGTTTTTAAGGGCCATTAGTTAATTAATCTGTGTTTATAGTATGGATCAGTTGATTCCCTTGACCAAGTTGGAGAAATTAGAAGATGCTATCGATGGTTTGCGAGCCTCTAGTGATGATCAAGAAATTACAATAGATGAAATGGAGGTCATTGATCCCAAATTAGAAGATTTGCACCACTCTATCGATATTAAAGAAGAAGACGATGCTAATTTAGAATATCAAGAGGATATCGTTGAGGTAAACTATGAACAATATTATTTTTTGCCAAATGATGAAGAATTGGACAAAGGAATTATAAAATTACCCGACCGCTTAAAACAATTTGCGATACAGACAGTTTCACAACCTGGAACGTTTGACTGTCTCGAACCATTCTAGTGTTTAGTAATTTATTTTTTTAATTTCCTTAATTATCAATGAAGAACCCAACCGAGTAGATTCCAAATGTTTCTTAAACGTATCGAATAATTATTGAATTCTCAGGGTCGCTCTGTAATTTCTTATAATTTCTTTTGCTGTCAAACAATTTAATGTCATTAAACGGAGTGATTTACTTAATAAATTAATTAAAAAATAATCTCGTTTGGTCCTCCAGGTTGGGGGTTCAACCGACGGACTGGCTCCTCGTCGTAGGTAAAAAATGTAAATTGCTAAAAAAACTAAGCACCAATTCGCAAGGTTGGTAGTTTGGTATCGGACAACGTCGCAAGACGTTTAAAACCGACTATATATATGGGGCATTCCACACCAAATCGACCACTTTTGAACCCGACCCCTTTTGATTTTCCTGAAATTTTTACATATTATACTATCTCATCAACAACAGTTCTGTGAATTTTTTCAAAATTTTTACTCAACCTAAAAAAAGTTACGAATTTTTAGAAAAACTGCTGTTTTTTTTTCAAACGATCGTAACTATTTCAAAAATTGACTAATCGGAACGTTTTTTTTTGTTTTGTTTGTCTTTAAACGTACTTTTCAGGAAAAAAATTAAAAAAATATTGTATATTTTAACTAACTTGTATTCTACAAAATTTTTCATTTTTTCAGAAATAATCATTGATTTTTCAAATTTCGACACTTTTGATTTTTTTATTTAAAAAAAAAACTCTGATTTATTCCGCGTATAACAACGCAAACCCCATAATAGGGCGACATTTCTTTTTATTTTTTTTGTTTAATTGAAAAATATTATTTGCGTAAAAATAAAACCAAATAATTTTTAATTAAACAAAAAAAATAGAAAAAAATTTCGGTCCATTATGGGGTTTGCGTTATTATACGCGGAATAAATCAGAGTTGTTTTTGAAATAAAAAAATCAAAAATCAAAAGCGTAAAAATTTGAAAAATTAATGATTTTCTCCGAAAATATGAAAAATGTTATAGAATCCAAGTTTGAATATTTTTTTTGTATTTTTTCCTGAAAAGTACGTTTAAAGACAAATAAAAACAAAGAAAATAACGTTTTTATTAGTCAATTTTTGAAAAAGTTACGATCGTTTGAAGAAAAAAAACATCAGTTTTTCTAAAAATTCTTAACTTTGTAAACAATTTTGAAAAAATTTACAGAACTGTTTTTGATGGGATAGTATAATACGTAAAATCAGTTGTGTAATTTTTTTCAAAATTTTTTACAAAGTTAAAATTTCAGAAAAACTGATGTTTTTTTCTTCAAACAATCGTAACTATTTCAAAAATTGACTAATCAAAACGTTCTTTTTTTTGTTTTTGTTCGTCTTTAAACGTACTTTTCAGGAAAAAATACAAAAAAAAATATTCAATCTTGGATTCTACAAAATTTTTTATTTTTTCGGAGAAAATCATTGATTTTTCAAATTTGTCCACTTTTGATTTTTGATCTTTTTATTTCAAACGAAACTCTTGTTTATTTCTCGTATAACAACGCAAACCCCATAATGGGCTCACATTTCTTTCTATTTTTTTCTGTTTAATGAAAAAATATTTTGTTTTATTTTTACGCAAATAATATTTTTTAATTAAACAAAAGAAATAGAAAGAAATGTCGGCCTATTATGGGGTTTGCGTTGTTATACGCGGAATAAATCAGATTTTTTTTTTAACAAAAAAATCAAAAATCAAGTGTCGAAATTTGAAAAATCAATGATTTTCTCCGAAAAAATGAAAAATTTTGTAGAATCCAAGTTTGAATATTTTTTTTGTATTGTTTCCTGAAAAGTACGTTTAAAGACAAACAAAAGCAAAAAAAACGTTCCGATTAGTCAATTTTTGACATAGTTACGATCGTTTGAAGAAAAACACCATCAGTTTTTCTAAAAATTTCATAACTCTTTTTGGGTTGAATAAAAAATTTTGAAAAAATTCACAGAACTGTTTTTGGTGAGATAGTATAATATGTAAAAATTTCAGGAAAATCAAAAGGGGTCGGGTTCAAAAGTGGTCGATTTGATGTGGAATGCCCCATATATATATTAATTAAAAAATTAAAAATAATAAAAATTAATTAATTAAAAGCGATAACCAGTTTGTCATAAAATATGAAGGGCAGTGCAGGAGGAGGGCTATTTATTGATTTAAAAAATTACTTCCACAATATTTGTGAAAGGATTCAATTTAGAATTGAAATGCGATAGAAATAAATTAAAGGGGGAACGGCAAGAAACGTAGACCCCCCAATAAAAATTTTACGATTAAAACATCGATTTATTGTGATAAAGCACACTTTAAATAAGAGAATTAGGTGAGGAAAATGGCCTTAAAACCAACAGTTTTTTCAAAAATCGAATTTAAAAAAGCTTGATTTTTGAAGGATAAATCGCTCGTGATTGGTTAATCACGGCAAGCCAGGCATTGTGTTGGCGGTACGTGCGTTCCTATACATAAGAGTGTAGCTGTTGACAAATTTGTCAGTAACTCTTACGCTATGGTAGGAATGCGTTCTCCTTTTTTATTAATTAAAAATTTGAATTTAAAAATTTAAAATTATTTAAAAATTACTTCAGGAAAGGGTTACTTAAATTTAACGAACGGTAGTTACTTTTTCGCGTGGATCCGACTCTTGCGAGGGAGATTTTGATCAAAATTGACTCGAAGCACCCCTCGCTACGCTCGGACGCTTTAAGCCATTTTTCCCGCACATTTAGGGTTGAAAACCATGATTTTCGTTCGGAGTGCACTGTTACTGCATCGCAATGCAAGTGTCGCTCCCACTCTGCGCAAAGCTAAGACCACTTAAACGTGCACGTACCGCCAGGAGAATGAACTGAATGAATTGATTCACCAATCCCGAGCGACTTTGCTCAAAATTTACTGTGAAAAACGTGCTTTTTTAAATTCGATTTTTGAAAAAACTGTTGGATTTAAGGCCATTTTCCTCACCTAATTCTCTTATTTAAAATATGCTCTTTCAGAATTCATCGAGGTTTCAATCGTAAAATTTGCATTTAAAGGTCTACGTTTATTACCTTTCACGAAAGGTAGGAAAGGTAGACCTTTAAATGCAAATTTTACCTTTTCTTAACCGTTTCTTACCTTTCACGAAAGGTAGGAAAGGTAGACCTTTAAATGCAAATTTTACGATTGACACCTCGATGAATTCTGAAAGAGCATATTTTAAATAAGAGAATTAGGTGAGGAAAATGGCCTTAAAACCAACAGTTTTTTCAAAAATCGAATTTAAAAAAGCACGATTTTCATAGCAATTTTCAAGTTTAGGCGCTCGGGATTGGTGAATCAATGCATTCTATGGACAGTTCGTGCACTTTCAACTGGTCTTAGCTTTGCGCAGAGCGGGGATAACCGGAGCGACACTTGCATTGGCATGCAGCAACAGTGCACTCCGAACGAAAATCATGGTTTTCAATACTAAATGTGCAGGAAAAATGGCTTAAAGCGCCCGAGCGCAGCGAGGGGTGCTTTAAGTCGATTTTTCTTTGCACAACTACCCTGCGTTTAGAATCCACTCTCACGAGTTTCACCCCTCAAAGATCCACTATTTTCCTTAATCTACGGGCCTAGGGGTATATTTAAATTGAGTGTTTTACAAATATTGCCCCAATGTATTTATTTATTTTTTTTTACCTACGACGAGGAGCCAGCCCGTCGGTAGAACCCCCAACCTGGAGGACCAAACGAGACGGCTAGAATAAAATGCTAAAAAACCAAGCGCCAATTCGCAAGGTTGGTAGTTTGGTATCGGACAATGTCGCAAGACGTTTAAAACCGACTATACATACATACATTTATTTATTTTATAAATTTTTTTATTGTTTTCAAGAAATAAAAAAAAATATAATAAATGCAACTTTTTTTGCTTTAATTTCTTCTTTTATCATTAATAAATGCAATTTTTCGTGTTTTAAGTCCGTATGACACGATGATAATTTTTTACAAAAATTTACATGTAAATGGTAACTAACCAATGAAAAACGTCCGATGGGTGCTAATACGTTTTTTCTATTGGTTAGTTACCATTTACATGTAAATTTTATGCAAAATTATGCATCGTGTCATACGGGCTTTAAATGCAACAAAAGAATACTTACCGGCTAATACTTACTCCGGATCAAAAATTATAATTTAGAGGGGAAAGGTAGCTCCAGGGGACTCGAAAATACAAATTTTACGATTGAAACCTCGATGTTTTCTGAAACAGTATATTTTAAATAAGAGAATTAGCTAAGACGCAATGCCTTATATGCACCTGCGTTTTCAAAAATCGAATTTAAAAAAGCTTGATTTTCGAAGGTAAATCGCTCGTGATTGGTTAATCAAGGCATTGTGTTGACGGTACATGCGTTCCTATACATAAGAGTGTAGCTGTTCACAAGTTTGTCAGTAACTCTTACGCTATGGTAGGAATGCGTTCTCCTTTTTTAGGACAAAAATTACTTCAGAAAAGGGTTACTTAAATTTAACGAACGGTAGTTACTTTTTCGCGTGGATCCTACTCTTGCGATGGTGGTTTTCATCAAAATGAAAACGACAACTAATTTAAAAATATCCCTAGGCCCGTGGATTAAGGAAATGGTGGATCTTTGAGGGGTGAAACTCGCGAGAGTGGATTTTTAACGCAGGGTAGTTGTGTAAAGAAAAATCGACTTAAAGCACCCCTCGCTGCGCTCGGGCGCTTTAAGCCATTTTTCCCGCACATTTGGTATTGAAAACCATGATTTTCGTTCGGAGTGCACTGTTGCTGCATCCCAATGCAAGTGTCGCTCCGGTTATCCCCGCTCTGCGCAAAGCTAAGACCAGTTGAAAGTGCACGTACTGCCAATAGAATGAATTGATTCACCAATCCCGAGCGACTTTGCTTAAAATTTTCTGTGAAAATCGAAGTTTTCAAATTCGAATTTTGAAAAAACAGGTGCATTTAAGGCATTGCGTCTTAGCTAATTCTCTTATTTAAAATATACTCTTTCAGAAAACATCGAGGTATCAATCGTAAAATTTGTATTTTCGAGTCCCCTGGAGCTACCTGCCACCTATACCGGAATATATGAGGCGTCTAGGATCAAAACCGGACATGTCATATTTTTAGAAAATCAGAGTTAGTTGCTGCATATGAATCAGAATTTAGAGTGCTTTAAGCCTATAAAATATTAAGTTTCAAAACCGAAAAATTTCTCTATATTTGGCATAGCAAAGTTGAAGCTTGGTAGCAAAAGCGGACGTGTCCACTATAGCGTTGGGAGCAATATCGGACATGTCCCTATTAGCCAATAGCGAAGCACGGAGAACTTCCGTCAGGCCCGTAGCTAGGATTTAATTTCGGGGGCGTGGGGGGGGGGGCACTTGTAAAAAATAAAATTTTTGGTGGTTCCCCTTTCGAGAATTTTTATTATTTTATAAACAAATTTTCTTTTACTTAAAAAAAAAATTTTTTTTCTGAACATTTCGGGGGGTGGGGGGCAAGTGCCCCCAGGTGCCCCTGGCTACGGGCCTGACTTCCATTATATTTTGCAGTATTCTATGATTACAACAACGTGTAGGTTGTTTGTAGAAAGGTATGTAGTCTCAAAATCGTGTTGATGTGACATGTCCGGTTTTGATCCTAGACGCCTCATATTTAAAATACCGACCATTTATTTATAATACTGACATTTTTATACTGATCAAGTGATCAATGTCATGCTGACCGTTTAATTAAAATACCTACGGACCAAATAGTAGTTTATATTACTAGGGCGATAAAGGGGCTCTTTTCATCACTGAGGTCGACAGGTTATGAGACGAGCCGCGCAGCGGCAAGTGAATAATCGACCGAAGGGTGAAAACCCTTATCGCCCGAGTGATATGAACAATTTTTCGTTATTTCAGGAAAAATATCCTACAAAATTCGCGATTTTATGTAATAGCTCTAAAATAACAATCGATAGATGGCGTGAAGCTTGCAGGTCATTTATCAATGTTTGTTTCTTTGGAGCGAAAAAGGATGATTTTCTTTTGAAATTTCCGAATGACGGACAATTTGGTCTGACGGACAGCATGTTGAAATAATGGACGGTCCGTCGTATTGACGGACGGATGGTCACTTTATGCAATTATTGCAAAAAAATCTCGAATTTTGTCGGATTTTATCTAAATCTATGATTTATATTATTTATTATAAATATAAAGTAACACTTAATTTAATTGCCAATTTTTTAACTAAAGGTGTCGTAATTTCGTTATTTTGGGGATAATATCCCACAAAATTCACGATTTTTTTGCTCTGAGATAACTATCGATAGATGGCGTGAAGATCGCAAGTCATTTGTCAAGTTATTAATAACATAAGCGAACAACAGGGGTTCACCCGAACGGATGAACCCGTTCGGGCAGGTACCCGAACAAAGACTGTTTTTATAAGTCCTAGGACCTTATAAAGTTAGGTTTTTATAGTCCTAGGACATAATAAAACTTAGGTTTATGTTCGGGTTGGTCCTCCTTGAGGTGACCTTTTGAGAAAACACCCCCTTTATAGGTCTCAAAACAGGTACGTAAAGAGGTCATTTATAACCTGGAATAATAAAATACTGACCAAATAAATACAGTAAGCCATTTTGAAAATTATTGATCTGGCTTGAAATGGTGCTCAAATAAGGATACTTAGTAATGGTAGCTTTGTTACAGGGTACTACTCTATCACATTCAAATCGTCTATCCAAAAGTAAAAGTGAAGAAATAGAATTGAATTGTAATCCGCTTACTACGCCGGAAATTTCTAACTATAAGTTTAAGTGTGAACTATTTGAATACAAATCTGCAAGTAAAGGAGATTTAAAAGTGCATTTAGGAACACATTCGGGAGACAAACCGTTTCAATGTGAACTTTGTGACTACAAATGTATACAGAAGGGAACTTTAAAAAACCATTTAAGAACACATTCAGGAGATAAACCGTTTCAGTGTGAAATTTGTGACTACAAATGTATACAGAAGGGAACTTTAAAAAGACATTTAAGAACACATTCAGGAGATAAACCGTTTCAGTGTGAAATTTGTGACTATAAATTTGCACAGAAGGGACATTTAACTCGTCATTTAAGAACGCATTCAGGAGATAAACCGTTTCAATGTGAACTTTGTGACTACAAATGTATACAGAAGGGAACTTTAAAAAACCATTTAAGAACACATTCAGGAGATAAACCGTTTCAGTGTGAAATTTGTGACTATAAATTTGCACAGAAGGGACATTTAACTGATCATTTAAGAACGCATTCAGGAGATAAACCGTTTCAATGTGAACTTTGTGACTACAAATGTATACAGAAGGGAACTTTAAAAAACCATTTAAGAACACATTCAGGAGATAAACCGTTTCAGTGTGAAATTTGTGACTATAAATGTGCACTTAGGAATAGTTTAAAAAGTCATTTAAGAACGCATTCAGGAGATAAACCGTTTCAATGTGAACTTTGTGACTACAAATGTACAATAAAGGCAACTTTAAAAATTCATTTAAGAACGCATTCAGGATATAAACCTTTTCAGTGTCAAATTTGTGACTATAAATGTGCACATAGGAATAGTTTAAAAAGTCATTTAAGAACGCATTCAGGAGATAAACCGTTTCAATGTGAACTCTGTGATTACAAATGTACAATAAAGGGAAATTTAAAAGGACATTTAAGAACGCATTCAGGAGATAAACCGTTTCAATGTGAACTTTGTGACTACAAATGTACAATAAAGGCAACTTTAAAAATTCATTTAAGAACGCATTCAGGATATAAACCTTTTCAGTGTCAAATTTGTGACTATAAATGTGCACATAGGAATAGTTTAAAAAGTCATTTAAGAACGCATTCAGGAGATAAACCGTTTCAATGTGAACTCTGTGATTACAAATGTACAATAAAGGGAAATTTAAAAAGACATTTAAGAACGCATTCAGGAGATAAATCGTTTCAATGTGAACTTTGTGACTTCAAATGTATACAGAAGGAACATTTAAAAAACCATTTAAGAACGCATTCAGGAGATAAACCGTTTCAATGTGAACTTTGTGACTACAAATGTACAATAAAGGCAACTTTAAAAATTCATTTAAGAACGCATTCAGGATGTAAACCTTTTCAGTGTGAAATTTGTGACTATAAATGTGCACAGAGGAATCGTTTAAAAAGTCATTTAAGAACGCATTCAGGAGATACACCGTTTCAATGTGAACTCTGTGATTACAAATGTACAATAAAGGGAAATTTAAAAAGACATTTAAGAACACATTCAGGAGATAAACCGTTTCAGTGTGAAATTTGTGACTATAAATGTGCACTTAGGAATAGTTTAAAAAGTCATTTAAGAACGCATTCAGGAGATACACCGTTTCAATGTGAACTCTGTGATTACAAATGTACAATAAAGGGAAATTTGAAAAGACATTTAAGAACACATTCAGGAGATAAACCGTTTCAGTGTGGAATTTGTGACTATAAATGTGCACAGCGGCAAAATTTAAAAAGGCATTTAAGAACACATTCATGTTGAAATTTGAATATTTTGTAATGTTGCGACACCTAGTTGTAGCTAGTGATTGCAATACCGGTAAACCGAAAACCGGTATTTTTGGGCTATTTTGCGATACCGAAATACCGGTAGGATACGTATTCAAAAATACTTGTATTTCGGTATTTTTAAAATTTTTTTAATTCAAAATAATTTTGATGCTGGTAATTGTTTAATATAAAATAAGTAGTATAGTTACTAGTTACTTTAATGTAATAAGTAAATAATCAGGGCCATTATGTATCACCAACGTTATTATAAAGGTGACCACCATAGAATAATAGATATAAATAGAATAGAAACTCCCATGTTAAAAGTTCATACAGTCTTAAAATTGCGCCACCTTCAGAAAGGTTATGAACTAAATTTGACAAATAAATTAATGTGCTTGCTTAGTCTGGCAGATAACAAGAAGAATAGAAGAAGAGAATAAGTTGATGAATAGTAATAAAGAAAGTAATAAAGAATAATCGTAGAATTCCCAGTTATTTAATTGAAATATTAGAAAGACTTAGGTCATTCTTACATATTTATTTTATGCTTTTTATTAGTTTGCTTTTTGAGGTCGGTTTAATTTTTTGTTTAAAAGTTTTTAATTTTTAGTGGTTAAAATCTATTAATTACTACCTTAATTAATTAATTTGTTCGGTTTAAAGTTCTCATCCATGCCAAGTTTCAACAGAATAGGTTCACAAGTAAAAATTCAATAGATGAAAAATTAATCATCTCCTATTTTCTACCCTTACGGATGCAATTTTTTCTTATTTTCTACCCTTACGGGTAGAATTTTTTGTGAAATTTAAATGGGACCACCGGCACCGTGGAGATCTACTCTATCTAATAAAAAAAAAATTATCAAAATCGCACTACTCTGTAAAAAGTTATGCCCGAACATACATAAAAAATATATATTGTCGTGTTCTGACGAACAACTCTTTAAGTCCCGTAGCTGTTAAAGTCGGAGTTTTGCACTCTAATGAGACTCTCCCAAGGAGTAGGTTCCAAAAATTATTCTCAAACTATCCACAATTAATAAAACAAAATTCTCAGGGATAAAATTATAATTTAATTTGACGAAAGTAGTATTTAGTATTAAATTTATAATCATGAGACGAAACCTTTTTGTTAAACTTTTTTGACACATTCAAAAATTTATGGAAAATTATTTTACAAATTTACACATTTAAATTGCAAAAACATTATCTCCAATTTGTAAAATAATCAAACGTTTTAGCATAATCAAAACAAACATCTGTAATAAAATTGTATAAAAATAAAAAATTGTTTAAATTTCAAATATTGACGACGGGTTTAATCGTTCAAATGGTTGGTAGCATAAAAATACCCGGTTGTCATATGATAGTGACAACTGAATGCATAAAAACTGTACGAAAAAGTTAAGCACATAAATTTAAACTTCGCAATCAAATTACACGAATTAATTATTAAAATTATTTCACTAGTGTTTTAATTAATCAAGTTTAAAAATCCGATCACAAGCGCGACTTGAAACGCAAATTTAACAACGTCCAGTGTAGTTAACCTCAAAAAATTCTGACGCATTATGACAAATTAACGAAGATAATCGTTGAAAAAGTGTGAATAATCAATTCAAATGGTATTTACCAAGATGATGGCTTGAATAATAGAAGATTGACCCTCAAATTTCTTGCATCTACGAATTGACAGAACGTAATACCTCGTGTCATGTCTGGTAAGTAACTCCTCAAAATTTCACAATAGATTCCATATCACTCTTCTTTTCATGGCACTCACAATCAAACAAATTTCTAGTTGCTCACAATCATAGCTAATTAATTACCAATTTGTAATTTTCAGACATTCGAAGATGTCAACGTCAAGTCGTTGAGTTGACGACTTCAAGCTTACACCTCTCTAGAGCAACTGACCCTTTATCTTGTTTCCTGTAAATCTTTCCTTCGGAAAAATCGTGTCGCACTCTGGTTGGTTGATTTTCCAGCAAAATTTGAATTTTCTTATGCCAAATTCAACATCTAAAAGTCACTAAATTTAAACTTATTGCGAACAACACTTCTAGTTTAAAAACACCGCATCAATGATCGTAGCTACCTTTGCACCAATTCACTTTAAAAGTAAGTAAACAATTTATGAACAAAAAATAAATTCAATAAACTAAAATAATAACGTTTTTCCATTTTTGAAATATTTAACTTGCAGGTATCTGGACAAATTTCCAACCCTAAAATTTCGTCTCTGCATGTACCCATTTGTACAAAATTGAAAACAACAGGTTACATACTCATTCGTCTGATTAAATTAAAGGAAAACTTCATAAAATGAAAACTTTAACAAATGAAAATTTAATTGTGGATAATTTTAATGTTTGTAATTAATACAATCCATGTCAATATATATATCAGGCGTCGGCAACCTATGGCACGCGTGCCAGGCTTGGCACGCGATGGGGTTCTGAATGGCACTCTACAAATAATCAGGGAACCTGAATCATACAAATGTGTGCAAAAAACGGCACCCTGAATCATATTGGTAGAGTGGCTTGGCACACCACAGCTAAAAGGTTGCCGACCCCTGATATATATACAGACGAATTGAGAAACTCCTCTTTTTTTTGAAGTCGGTTTAAAAATTAACGTTTTACATACTTTTGAATGGAAGATCAGTCAGCTAATCCAGAGGCGAAGTGGTGAACGATTTGGATAAAGTAGAAGTTCAAATTGGTTTTAATCAGCAATATTCAGCAGAGTTAGCGCACAGAAAAGTGACACAAAATTTTTTCGCTTATTTTTCAGAATATAAAAAAAAATAAAATTGAAACATAAAAATGCTGTGCAAGTGAAAGCTGTGTACCAAATTTCAGATCTCTAGGACGTCCGAAAGTTGCTTAAAAATAGCTTCAAAGCGGTCCACCCACACGGACGACGGACAACGCACACTCCAAGTTAAATAAAAGCTTTTAATAATAATTTAAAAAAAAATAAAATTTCTCATGAGTTTAAATATTGACAACAAGTTAAACTTGCAAGATCATGATGTGTTACTGGCAGACAATATTGGTCATCAATATTGGCGCAATATTGCACCAAGATTCAGCCAATATTGGTGAAATATTGATATCATAATATTGCCCCAATATTGGAAAGCAATATTGGCACAATATTAGCTTTGTTTGGTACCACAGTCCTAGTGCTACCTAACTAATGCGGTGGTACTTGCCAGGAAGAAAAGACCAGAAAACGTCGCCAAGCGATTGATGGGGATCCTGTCGTCGCGTCGATTAGTAGGTACTACCGTACATCGAGGATTGCTGTCAATCCTTCCAAGAGTACGGCTACGTCCTTCACTGGTCACCACAACAACAACTTTCAGGAGGATCAATTGAGGTTCAAGAGATCTTAAGCCAGTCCAAGGGTAATCTCTTCCCACCCATCTAGTTTACTGGCTAGATCCGGGAAGGACAAAGAGTAGCCGATACACAAGGCACAGAATCAAATGAACATCCAGTGGCTTCCCGACTGCCATTAACTTCTCAAACCATGCTGCTAACAGACGTGATAAAAGTTCAAACAGTTTTTACATGCGCATTAGTAACGGTTCTTATCTTGTCTGCTTCTAACGATCAGTCAACGGTCAAATGAGGGACGCGGAGAGGGAGAAGCCACGACCAACATAGGAAAAAGTCGGTAAACCGTACCAGCTAGAGAGTGTGGAGCAGCAATGCCTCCCCCCTGTGGTCGTGCGCAAATTGCCACCGACTCAAGATATAAGCGATTCAGTCGCGTGTTAAGGCCTAAACAGAATGAACGCGAAACCAACGCGACGTAACGTCCGTCAAACGCTGACGTTACGCTTTCGGAACGATACTGCGCAGAATAGCGCGAAACCGACGCGACGTCAAAAACCTTACTTCACAGCCTAACCTGCATAATCTTAAAATAAGTGTTGTTATTTGTTGACGCGTTAACTTATTCTCTTAGCTTATTCTTATAAAAATTAAAGACAATGGATGATTTCGAACTATTTTTAAATTTGTACATGTTATATTTAATGTATTGTCGTGTTCTAACGAACAACTCTTTAAGTCCCGTAGCTGGATAGTCGGAGTTTACAATGAAAGACTCTCCCAGATAGTGAGTTCAATTAAAACTTTGAAAATTTTCCCAACTAAAATAAAACACAAATGTAGGGAATGAACAAATCTTTACTTAGACGAATGTTGTATTCAAATCTAAAGGAATTACACAAATGAAACGTAATCTTATCGTTAATATCATTTAACTCAGTTGGAATATCAAATATTTCACATAATTGTCCTACAAATTTACACATTTAATTTCCAAATAATTTCTACAACTTGTAAGACAATTATAGCGTTCAATAAAATTTTATAAATCTGGAATAAATTTGTACAAAAAAAATTATAAATTGTTCTCATTTAAATTTAAGTCTATCGCCGAATCAAATAGTTTAAATTTATAGTAGTTTTGGAACCACTGATACGAAATTGGTAGCAACTACTTAACGCGCATTCAACACATCGAAAAGTTAAACACATTTATTAATCTTCTTTACAACCGAACAAAATGGTGTATTGATTATAAAAGTTTCAGTGAATTTAATTAGTAAAGTGAGATAAATTAATTATTAGCTGCCCACGAATATTCAATTTTTCCATAGCGTGCATCTTGTTTAACCTCAAATTCTTAAATTGCATTGTAATGAAATTGTTGAAAACGTTCATAATAAAGAATTGAAAAACTATTTACCAACAAGATATTCCAAAGAAGCCAAAATTGAGCCATATAAAATTCATATCCATGACTTAACAAAATGGTCGACCATATTATACAGCATGACAGGTAAGTCGCCTTTTCGATGTTTCTTCAATCATCCTATCACATTAAATTATCATTGCACTCACAATTCTCTTTTTAGTTGGTCAACATTATAATAAAACTACTTGCAAATTATTTAATTTATCCAACATCAGAAAATCTACGACGATGTGGTTGAGCTTACGACTCCATCATCGCTCATCGTCTTCTCTTCTTATCCATCTTACTTATTTTCACTTCCTGTCCTCTTCAGATTTGGAAATTCGTGTCAAATGCCCATTGGTCAATCTCACCCGCCAAGTTTGAAGAATCCATTGCCAAATTTTACATTTCGAAGTTACCACACAATAATTGTGGCGTTCTCTCACAATAATTCTCAGGCGTACCAACTATTGCAGAAGTTACCACCGTACAACACTTTAATTTAAAATTAGGTAAGAAAACAAAACATAAAAAAAATTACATTTCCAAAATTAAACGCTTTTTCATCTTTGATTAATCCAACTCTTTCAGGTTCCGGAACAAAAAATCCACCTATAAAATTACGTTTCTGCGCACCATAACTATTAGTGCAACAAATGACTACAAATAATTCCATTCGTCCGAGCAAAAGTTAAAAACATTCAAATTTAAGAAATCATTAAATTAAATTTTCAATTGTGGAAATTTTCAAATTTTGTATCTATCACGGCTCATGTCAGTATCTTATAAAAATGACAAATAATGTTACCAACTTATATTAATAAAAATTAAATCACTAAATTGTAGTTGGTAGTGGTCGTTTCACGTTAAGTTTGCCAACGTTCGACGTTGGGATCGCGTTGCGAGCGTTCATTATGTTCGAACGTATTGCAACTACATACACGGACGTTACGTCGCGTTGGTTTCGCGTTCATTCTGTTTGGGCCTTTATAGGGGAAAGGCTCTATCACTTACAATTACAAAATATTCCATTGTAAGGTTTAAAGTAATTAAGCAACCAAATAAAAAAATAAGAGAAGTACATATTAATATTTACGTAGGTTTTTATAGTGGTGAAAAGAAGAACTAATAAAAAATCTCAATTGGCATTAAACTTATAATTTCATCCTTATTCTTATCTTACTTTAATTTTTCTCATCAAATTTACAATTTTATTTTACAAATTTACTGACTAATTCATCAAAACAATCCCCTACATTATGCAACTTTAAATTAGTTATCAAAAACTGATAGAATTCAAATCTCCTCCAAATACCTCATAACTTTTCAAAAATTTAATTTTTCCCTTGTGGATATTTAATAATTATAAAATTTTCACTCGTACCTCGTAATTTTACTAAATCTTAATTTTCAAATTGACTTTCATTTACTTAAATCCTTTACTGTGGCTTTCAAATTACTTAATCATTTTATTTTATTTCCCAATTAACTATTCATAAATTTCATATCAATTCATCATAATCTCATTTCACAATTTCATTAATTTTCCCCATTTTAATTTAACCCCTTAAAATTATTAAACTCCAAAATCTCACAGTAACAAATTCTTTAGATAATTATCAACTCTATTATTAATTTTCAATCATCTTGCCAAATACGACTTTAATTTTTATTATTAAATTTTGTTGTAAATTTTCCACCTTATTTTCAGAAAAATCTTCATTAATTAAAATTGCTTAGTATCTCATTTAAACTTTTATTCTACCCATGTTCTAATTCTTAATCTTTTATCACAATATTTGGTCAGGAATGTTTGATGCTCATATTCATAATTTTATTTTTAATTTTTTCTGTTATCAAATTTACAACTTTTAATTCTAATTTATTTCATCTAATTTACAACTATCCCCTAATTTTTATTTATCTTACAAACTACTAAATTTAATTAATCAATTAACCAATCATACTATTTACAAAATTTTCAATTCACAAATTTTTACTATTATCTTAAACTTTATCATCAATTTCCACGTTAATTGCAATTGTCTTATTTTTCAAATTTCCTGATCTTTATCAATTTTGGTTCTATTTACAAATTTGTTTCCATCGCACCCTGCGATAAGCCCATTTTAACATGGCACACAGCCATTCCTTTCCTGCAACTTTCTTCGTGCAAGAAATTACCTTGCTGAAAATTATCAATTGAATTAATTTGTTTACCTTCTTTTTAATAAATTAGTGAATGCGTGCATAGAAAACTATAACGTCGGTATGATCGTAAATAACTCTAGATGGTGCGGTTAGTATTGAAAAGTAATTTTAAAAATTTGTGATATGAAGTTTTTTTTTGAAAATTTTCAAATTTCGCTGGAAAAATCAACGAATCAGCGTGGGCCACGATTTCCAAAAGCCTAAAACGGAAAGGAAAGGAAAATTTTGGGAGAATGATGATGACTGACGGAGAGGCCGGAGTGTTAAGTGGTGTTTGTCGAGGAAGCAAATTTTCTCGAAAAGTTGTGAAGTGTTGGAATTTCGGCCTGAATTGTAAATTATAGTGGCAATTATGATGAGTACAGTGTCAGTAGGATGAATATGATGGTTTTTTCTGCAAGATTGATTTCCGGGATTGGAGATGAAATTTGATACCTGGGTCGTAAAATGGCTGTAATTTTGATGTTTTCCATCGAGTTTTATTCACATTTAACAGCAAGTAAGGAAGCCATCGAATGGTAATTAGAATTTAAATTCTTTTATTTTGCATTATTTCGATATTATTTATCTGGAAAATGGAATTTATAAAAATTACAATGGAGGTTATGTCAATCACATTTTTATACGAACCTGGAAATTTCGCTAATTATAGACTGATTGGAGTATTATAACAACTTTAATCACTTTGATGCACCAATTTAAAAATTTGTATTAATTAGTTTACCATCGAGATCAACTTTATTTTTTACGATAATCAGTATCAGCTACTATGCTACGCGTTACGTCGAACTTTATTTGTGTTTAGCGGTAGAAATAAACAGTTTTTTATGTGGTTGATAACAGGTCGGCGCGAGATTTAAAATAAGACAATAAATTTGTGCTATTGTTTTTATTTCATTTTGTACAATTTATCATGCCAGATTTGTTTGCAAGTTACAGTAATAATTTTGAAATAGTAAATGTGGGAACTTGTAGATAAATCTCGTCTATATCTGATTTATTCATTGTGGAATTTGATTTAACAAAAATTCTGTTTTCTGCTTATTATAAAATTTATTCATTACCAATTTGCCTGAGTAAAATTTTATTGATGCCTGGTAAAAAATTTGTTTCATTGATTGTGGATAATTTAAAGATAAATTTGTTTTTTGAACCTACTCCTTGAGATTGTCTCAAAAGTGTAAACTCCGAACAACGAGCTACGGACCTCTTAAGTGCTTGTTCGTCAGAACACGACAACTTTAATTGGCGCACGAACGTGGGGCTCCGAAAAACGAAAGTAGATTTTCACTTGATAGAGTTAGTTGTAGGATTTTTTAAAAGTAAGGGGATTATTTAAAATAAAATCAAAAATGGATAATATAACAGGGGATAATCCATCGGAAGACATTTTCGATATAGAAACACAAAATGTGCAAGAGGATAGAGTAGTGCAAGGTGAACCGGAAGAAACAATACAGGTAATTAGTGATGAATCAAGTAGGGAAATAGAACAGGGGGATGTAACGGGTTCACCGGGGATGACCAGTACACCATGTGACTCTAAACAAAAGACTGATATAATAGATCCTGCAACCAGTATAATTTTACAAAAATTAGCAGAAATGAAAACAGAATTAAATGACAATATCAAAGAAAATAAAATTCAATTATCTGAAATGGAAAATAGGTTAAAGGATGACATTAATGAGGTAAAAAACAAAATAGCTAATTTGGGTGAAATTGAACTTAATGTTAAAATTCTAAATGAGGATAATAAATTATTTAAAGAAAATTTAAAAGAAATTGATCATACTTTGTTAGAAACAAAGAAACAAACAGTAGAAACAGAGAAAAATTTATTAGAAATTGATAATAAAGTTAAAAAAGTTATCAAAAAAGTAGAAGACGTAGAATCTAATTATGTGGATAAAAATTTATTACATGATGAATTAATAATTCAAAAAAATCAAATAGTAAGTTTTGTTGATAAAAAGAATAAAGAAATAGAGGATAAAATTGCTCAACGAATACTAGATATGACTATACCATCAGAGTCTGATTTAGGTAAAAGAATTGAAGGGTTAAGTGATTTAAAATTACAAATTGAAGGAAATAGGGTTGATTTAGAAGTAAATAAAAAAAATATTAACATAAATAAAGAGGTAATTTCTGAAATTAAAGATGAGGTAAAAATACAAAAAGGGGTAATTGACCATATCAATGCCAAAGTAAATCATAAATTTAAAACAGTAGATGACAAATTTAATCAGGTCATGAATGAAATGGGTACATTAGAGAACACTATTGGGAATAGAACTTTTTCATATGGTGCATGCAACAGTACCATGGGTAAAACTATTCATGATGTATCGTTTTTAATTAGTAAAGATCCCAAACTAAGATTTTATGGGGATGCACAAACAGGCATCAGTCCTAAACAATTTATAAATCATGTGAAAACCGCAGTAGATCAATTGGGAAATGTTGATCAATTAAAAAGTGCTCTTAATTCTATGATGAAGGGTAGTGCGGAAGAATGGTTTGGTATCATTCAGAATAAATTCAATACCTTTGATGAATTTAAAAAATTGTTTTTAAAACGATACTGGGATGATGAAATGCAGGAAAGTGTTAAAACAAAATTATACACGGGAAAATACTCGGGGATAGGAAGTAGGAACGAGTATGCTGAAGGGATAATTAATGCGGTTCTGCAATTAGATGACTCGTATACCGAGCAAAGTATTGTAAGATCTTTAGCAAGGCATTTTGAAATTGGCGTTTCTAACACGATTACTCTAGAAAACATCAATACGATACAAGGTTTAAGTGAAATGTTACGTAGACTTGATAATGATTATAAACCAAGTAATAACAGGGCACCAGGGGGTAGTTTTAATTATCGTGTTGGACATTATCCAGATCGTTATGACAGAGGTGAAAATAACTACCGAAATACAAATAATCGATTTGAAAATCGTTATGATCAAGGGGATAATAGGGGAAGTCCTTATAACAGGGATTACTTCCAAAATAGAGGATTTTATCATAATCGAGGAGAGTCACGTAACCGCGATAATTTTCATAGTCGTGGGTATTTTAACAATTATAGGGATTCTCATAACCGAGAACGGTTTCAAAATCGGGAAAATTTCCATAATCGTGGAAGTTATAATTTTAATAGGGGAAATGAGAGGACAAATAATACACAAGGAGAAACTAACCATAATACTAATGAGGGGACCCAAAATAGAAGAGAGGTACCTGGTAGACAGTATGGTGCATTTGATACACGTCCTGAATTTAATAGATCTCATGAACGACAAGATGGGGTAAGAAATGCACAAGTAAACGTCATTGCAAGTCAAACCAATGATGCAGTCGAGGAAGTGAGCTCGACAAATTTTCAGGAATAGACAGTTCAGTATTCGCACGGGTGAATTCTTACCAACACCCTAAAGAATTCATTACGTGTGATGACGATGAAAATCAGTTATCGGAAACTGATCACAAAGCCACTTTGCCATTCTTAAAGGTTTTGATTAATTGTGTCATATTTACTTGTCTCATAGACACAGGAGCTGAGCTGTCGTTAATATCGCAGGAACTTATTGAAAGCAATCCTGAACAATTTAAAACTCAAATTATAAGATCGAAACAAATGAATTTGATAACAGCCAACAACAAAAGATTCGCACAAATAAATAAAAGTGCAGCTGTTCTGATCAAGATTGGTAGTCATGTAGTTGAGGATAGTATTTTGATCATTAAAGGTTTACAAATGGGGTGCATAATGGGTATTGATCTTATAGACAAATTTAAGATGGTTATTGATGTTTCCAACAGACAAATAACGATAGGTAGAGATAGGTTTAGTTGGGAAAGTGAAGTATTATTTGTAAAAAGCGAAAACAATGTCCAAGATCAAATAAATAACATTAGTAGGTTAGTAAATGGGGAATCTTATGTACAAGGGGATAAGATTAATAAAGAAGGAAACACTTTTAATAGACAAATTAATAATATTAGTTGGGAAGAGGAAGAGAATCAAGATGACTATTTACAAGAGGAAAATGCAGGAAAAACTAAAGGGTTGGATGTAGGAGAAGGTTATCTCGATATAATTGAATGCCTGTTGGAAAATAATCAAAATTTAGTTAATGAAAGATCTAGAGTTGCAAAGGGGTATGTGCATAAATTACAAGTAATGGAGGATAAAGCATTTAAATGTAAAACGTATCCTATTCCTCATGCTTATAAAGACAAAGTTTTAATTGAAATAAATAAAATGCTTAAAGATGGGATAATTAAGAAAGCATCAACAGCTTACATTAATCCTATCGTTGTTGTGGGAAAGAAAGATGGCAGTATTCGTTTGTGTCTAGATGCTAGAAATATTAATTCTATTACAAAACCTCAACACGAAGCACCCGAAGAGATGGGAACTTTATTTGCACGATTAGGGAATAAGAAATTTTTCACTAAATTAGATTTAAAAAACTCATTCTGGCTAATAGCGTTACATCCTGATTCACAAAAGTACACGGGTTTTTCTATTAATGGGTCAACCTATGTGTTCAAGGTAGTTCCTTTTGGACTATCGACCAGTTCAGCTGCTTTGGTCAATGCAATGCAGGGGATCCTGAACAAATACAGCGATTTTAGTGGACATTATATCGATGATATTATTATCTTTAGTAACACTAAAGAGGAACATGTTGAACACGTAAGGACTATTTTGGAAGTTTTGAATGAGTCAGGTTTAAAGTTAAATCGGGAAAAATGTGAATTTTTCAAAGAATCTATCAAATATTTGGGTTATGTCATATCGGGAACAGAAATGAGGGTCGATGAAGATCGATTGAAAGATATTCGTGGTTACCCAAGGCCAACTAATCTTAGAAAGTTGAGAGGTTTTTTAGGTTTGATGAATTACTATAAGAAATTCATTCATCAATATTCCGATAATACAATTCCTTTGCTAAGTTTACTTAAAAAGAATGTAAAATGGCTATGGGATAATGAAAAAGAAAAGGCATTCCAAAACTTAAAAGAAAAATTATTCCAAAATATTCAATTAATACATCCTGATTTTAAAATTAAATTTGTTCTTAGAACTGATGCCAGTGAAAAAGCAATAGCAGGGGCATTGATTCAATTTAGAGATGAGGTAGAGGTACCCATACACTTTGTATCTAGAACATTAAGAGCACCAGAAATCAATTATTCAACCACTGAAAAAGAAATGCTTGCAATAGTCTATTCTTTGCAAAAATTAAAATTTTATATAATGGGGAATAAGTTTGAGATTCAAACAGACCATTCAGCGTTGACATTTCTAATGCGTACTAAATTCACTAATAACAGAATTTACAGGTGGGCACTATTAATACAGGAGTATGATTTTGAGATCACTCATATTAAGGGTAAGCATAACGTGGTAGCTGACGTTCTTAGCAGGAAAGATCTCAACGATACAACGAAAGGAATTTTAATTGCTTTAAATAGGTTCAATACAAATGAAATACCTTTTACTGAAGAAACAGTTATTGATTCTCAGAATGACCCATGTTTTGACCAACTAAAATCTGACATTGAAAGACAGGATGAAAAAGTTATGCGTTCCTTTCAAATTAAAGATAGTTTTATAATTAAGTTACTTAGGGGTGTAGAACTTTATGTAATAAATGAACAAACTACTATTGAAGTGTGTAAAAATTTACATCTCAAATTTGGTCACATTGGCATTAGAAAAACTTGGCTTTTGTTTAGGGAAAATTATTTCTGCAAAAGAGATCTACGAATAATTAAGCAAACCATTAATCAATGTAATTTGTGTACGATGGGTAAATACAAAAATTACCACAACAAAAATTATTATAAGAGTGTTCAAATTTCTGAACCAGGGGAATTAATAGCGATTGATTATATTGGTAATTTGATTTCTAGCGGGGCTGATTACAAAAACATTTTAGTTGTAGTAGATGCTTTTTCCAAGTACGTTAAATTATATCCTACACAAACTTGCACATCTGATGTAACCATACAATGTCTCGAAAAATTTTGTAGAGATGTAATAATTCCTAAAACTATTCTCGTAGATAATGCCAGATACTTTCAAAGTACCAAATTTAGACACCATTGGAATAACAAGGGAATTAAAGTAGTTTTTTGTTCAATAAGACATCCTCAGGGCAACATGAGTGAGAGATACGTACAAGAGACAATTAAATTTCTTCGTTTACTTGTATTCAGGGACCAAAGGTCTTGGTCAAGACATATTCCTCTAGTTGAAAGTTTCATTAACCACACTCCTAGTTCTGTTACTGAAGAATCACCCGTTTTGATAATGTTTGGTGAACAACCAGATAGACCTTGGGTAGTAGAAGGGGATGTCAACTATGTGGAAAAATTAGATAAAGTTAGACAACGTTTACGAAATAAAAGTGAGGAATACTTACGCAAAGTTAATGATGCTGTCAAAAAGAAATGCACGTTTAAATTAGGTGATTGGGTTATTGTGAGAAGTTTGAGAGTTGGCATGAGGTCTAAGAACCTTTGTCAAAAATTACAGCTACCTTTTGAAGGACCTTATGTCATTGTCGCTAAAAATGAAAATTCATATACCCTTAATTATCCTAACTCCAACAAAATAAGAGGTAAATTTCATTTGGATATGATTTATCTTTATGATGATGTTGGAAATGATCAACAGGAAGAAGGAATATTTTTAAACCCAATTGATGAGTAATGAAAATGAAATTGATTTATAAAAAGGGAAACATTTTTTTTTAATTGTTTTGAAAATTTTGTAAATAATATGATTGGTTAATTGATTAATTAAATTTAGAAATTAGTAGTTGTAAGATAAAAAATTAGGGGATAGCTGTAAATTAGATGAAATAAATTAAAATTAAAAAATTGTAAATTTGATATTAAGATAAAAATTAGAAATAAAATTATGAATATGAGCATCAAACATTCCTAACCAAATATTGTGATAAAAGATTAAGAATTAGAACATGGGTAGAATAAAGGTTTAAATGAGATACTAAGCAATTTTAATTAATGAAGGTTTTTTCTAAAGATAAGGGTGGAAAATTTACAACAAATTTAATAATAAAAATTAAAGTCGTATTTGGCAAGATAATTAAAAATTAATAATAAAGTTGATAATTATCTAAAGAATTTGTTACTGTGAGATTTTGGAGTTTAATAATTTTAAGGGGTTTAATTAAAATGGGGAAAATTGATGAAGAATTGTGAAATGAGATTATGATGAATTGATATGAAATTTATGAATAGTTAATTGGGAAATAAAATAAAATGATTAAGTAATTTGAAAGCCACAGTAAAGGATTTAAGTAAATGAAAGTCAATTTGAAAATTAAGATTTAGTAAAATTACGAGGTACGAGTGAAAATCTTATAATTATTAAATATCCACAAGGGAAAAATTAAATTTTTGAAGAGTTATGAGGTATTTAGAGGAAATTTGAATTCTATCAGTTTTTGATAACTAATTTAAAGTTGCATAATGTAGGGGATTGTGTTGATGAATTAGTCATTTGATTTTGTAAATAATTTGTAAATAAGTTTAATAATGGGAAGTTTGAAAATTTAACGTTTAAGGAAATTTTTTTTGTTGTTATTTTACTCACAATTTTTTATAAAAAAAAAATTGAATTCGTAAAAGAAGGGGATGATGACATGTACAGGGGTAGTTACCAAAAGTTTAAATTATCCGCAATTGATTTTGATTTGTCTTTTCATTGAGTTTTATATGATTTTGAATTTTACTCTGACAAGTTGAATGGTTTTTCTTTTAATGGTCATTATTTTGTTTGTTACCAAGAAAGCAGGATTTTATGGTGGATAATTTGTTCCAGAAGCCTAAAAAGTTAAATTAATCAGATATGACTGCATTTTATTTTTATTAATTATTTTATTGTTAATTTGTTTACCTTCTTTTTAATAAATTAGTGAATGCGTGCATAGAAAACTATAACGTCGGTATGATCGTAAATAACTCTAGATGGTGCGGTTAGTATTGAAAAGTAATTTTAAAAATTTGTGATATGAAGTTTTTTTTTGAAAATTTTCAAATTTCGCTGGAAAAATCAACGAATCAGCGTGGGCCACGATTTCCAAAAGCCTAAAACGGAAAGGAAAGGAAAATTTTGGGAGAATGATGATGACTGACGGAGAGGCCGGAGTGTTAAGTGGTGTTTGTCGAGGAAGCAAATTTTCTCGAAAAGTTGTGAAGTGTTGGAATTTCGGCCTGAATTGTAAATTATAGTGGCAATTATGATGAGTACAGTGTCAGTAGGATGAATATGATGGTTTTTTCTGCAAGATTGATTTCCGGGATTGGAGATGAAATTTGATACCTGGGTCGTAAAATGGCTGTAATTTTGATGTTTTCCATCGAGTTTTATTCACATTTAACAGCAAGTAAGGAAGCCATCGAATGGTAATTAGAATTTAAATTCTTTTATTTTGCATTATTTCGATATTATTTATCTGGAAAATGGAATTTATAAAAATTACAATGGAGGTTATGTCAATCACATTTTTATACGAACCTGGAAATTTCGCTAATTATAGACTGATTGGAGTATTATAACAACTTTAATCACTTTGATGCACCAATTTAAAAATTTGTATTAATTAGTTTACCATCGAGATCAACTTTATTTTTTACGATAATCAGTATCAGCTACTATGCTACGCGTTACGTCGAACTTTATTTGTGTTTAGCGGTAGAAATAAACAGTTTTTTATGTGGTTGATAACAGGTCGGCGCGAGATTTAAAATAAGACAATAAATTTGTGCTATTGTTTTTATTTCATTTTGTACAATTTATCATGCCAGATTTGTTTGCAAGTTACAGTAATAATTTTGAAATAGTAAATGTGGGAACTTGTAGATAAATCTCGTCTATATCTGATTTATTCATTGTGGAATTTGATTTAACAAAAATTCTGTTTTCTGCTTATTATAAAATTTATTCATTACCAATTTGCCTGAGTAAAATTTTATTGATGCCTGGTAAAAAATTTGTTTCATTGATTGTGGATAATTTAAAGATAAATTTGTTTTTTGAACCTACTCCTTGAGATTGTCTCAAAAGTGTAAACTCCGAACAACGAGCTACGGACCTCTTAAGTGCTTGTTCGTCAGAACACGACAATATATATCAGGCGTCGGCAACCTATGGCACGCGTGCCAGGCTTGGCACGCGATGGGGTTCTGAATGGCACTCTACAAATAATCAGGGAACCTGAATCATACAAATGTGTGCAAAAAACGGCACCCTGAATCATATTGGTAGAGTGGCTTGGCACACCACAGCTAAAAGGTTGCCGACCCCTGATATATATACAGACGAATTGAGAAACTCCTCTTTTTTTTGAAGTCGGTTTAAAAATTAACGTTTTACATACTTTTGAATGGAAGATCAGTCAGCTAATCCAGAGGCGAAGTGGTGAACGATTTGGATAAAGTAGAAGTTCAAATTGGTTTTAATCAGCAATATTCAGCAGAGTTAGCGCACAGAAAAGTGACACAAAATTTTTTCGCTTATTTTTCAGAATATAAAAAAAAATAAAATTGAAACATAAAAATGCTGTGCAAGTGAAAGCTGTGTACCAAATTTCAGATCTCTAGGACGTCCGAAAGTTGCTTAAAAATAGCTTCAAAGCGGTCCACCCACACGGACGACGGACAACGCACACTCCAAGTTAAATAAAAGCTTTTAATAATAATTTAAAAAAAAATAAAATTTCTCATGAGTTTAAATATTGACAACAAGTTAAACTTGCAAGATCATGATGTGTTACTGGCAGACAATATTGGTCATCAATATTGGCGCAATATTGCACCAAGATTCAGCCAATATTGGTGAAATATTGATATCATAATATTGCCCCAATATTGGAAAGCAATATTGGCACAATATTAGCTTTGTTTGGTACCACAGTCCTAGTGCTACCTAACTAATGCGGTGGTACTTGCCAGGAAGAAAAGACCAGAAAACGTCGCCAAGCGATTGATGGGGATCCTGTCGTCGCGTCGATTAGTAGGTACTACCGTACATCGAGGATTGCTGTCAATCCTTCCAAGAGTACGGCTACGTCCTTCACTGGTCACCACAACAACAACTTTCAGGAGGATCAATTGAGGTTCAAGAGATCTTAAGCCAGTCCAAGGGTAATCTCTTCCCACCCATCTAGTTTACTGGCTAGATCCGGGAAGGACAAAGAGTAGCCGATACACAAGGCACAGAATCAAATGAACATCCAGTGGCTTCCCGACTGCCATTAACTTCTCAAACCATGCTGCTAACAGACGTGATAAAAGTTCAAACAGTTTTTACATGCGCATTAGTAACGGTTCTTATCTTGTCTGCTTCTAACGATCAGTCAACGGTCAAATGAGGGACGCGGAGAGGGAGAAGCCACGACCAACATAGGAAAAAGTCGGTAAACCGTACCAGCTAGAGAGTGTGGAGCAGCAATGCCTCCCCCCTGTGGTCGTGCGCAAATTGCCACCGACTCAAGATATAAGCGATTCAGTCGCGTGTTAAGGCCTAAACAGAATGAACGCGAAACCAACGCGACGTAACGTCCGTCAAACGCTGACGTTACGCTTTCGGAACGATACTGCGCAGAATAGCGCGAAACCGACGCGACGTCAAAAACCTTACTTCACAGCCTAACCTGCATAATCTTAAAATAAGTGTTGTTATTTGTTGACGCGTTAACTTATTCTCTTAGCTTATTCTTATAAAAATTAAAGACAATGGATGATTTCGAACTATTTTTAAATTTGTACATGTTATATTTAATGTATTGTCGTGTTCTAACGAACAACTCTTTAAGTCCCGTAGCTGGATAGTCGGAGTTTACAATGAAAGACTCTCCCAGATAGTGAGTTCAATTAAAACTTTGAAAATTTTCCCAACTAAAATAAAACACAAATGTAGGGAATGAACAAATCTTTACTTAGACGAATGTTGTATTCAAATCTAAAGGAATTACACAAATGAAACGTAATCTTATCGTTAATATCATTTAACTCAGTTGGAATATCAAATATTTCACATAATTGTCCTACAAATTTACACATTTAATTTCCAAATAATTTCTACAACTTGTAAGACAATTATAGCGTTCAATAAAATTTTATAAATCTGGAATAAATTTGTACAAAAAAAATTATAAATTGTTCTCATTTAAATTTAAGTCTATCGCCGAATCAAATAGTTTAAATTTATAGTAGTTTTGGAACCACTGATACGAAATTGGTAGCAACTACTTAACGCGCATTCAACACATCGAAAAGTTAAACACATTTATTAATCTTCTTTACAACCGAACAAAATGGTGTATTGATTATAAAAGTTTCAGTGAATTTAATTAGTAAAGTGAGATAAATTAATTATTAGCTGCCCACGAATATTCAATTTTTCCATAGCGTGCATCTTGTTTAACCTCAAATTCTTAAATTGCATTGTAATGAAATTGTTGAAAACGTTCATAATAAAGAATTGAAAAACTATTTACCAACAAGATATTCCAAAGAAGCCAAAATTGAGCCATATAAAATTCATATCCATGACTTAACAAAATGGTCGACCATATTATACAGCATGACAGGTAAGTCGCCTTTTCGATGTTTCTTCAATCATCCTATCACATTAAATTATCATTGCACTCACAATTCTCTTTTTAGTTGGTCAACATTATAATAAAACTACTTGCAAATTATTTAATTTATCCAACATCAGAAAATCTACGACGATGTGGTTGAGCTTACGACTCCATCATCGCTCATCGTCTTCTCTTCTTATCCATCTTACTTATTTTCACTTCCTGTCCTCTTCAGATTTGGAAATTCGTGTCAAATGCCCATTGGTCAATCTCACCCGCCAAGTTTGAAGAATCCATTGCCAAATTTTACATTTCGAAGTTACCACACAATAATTGTGGCGTTCTCTCACAATAATTCTCAGGCGTACCAACTATTGCAGAAGTTACCACCGTACAACACTTTAATTTAAAATTAGGTAAGAAAACAAAACATAAAAAAAATTACATTTCCAAAATTAAACGCTTTTTCATCTTTGATTAATCCAACTCTTTCAGGTTCCGGAACAAAAAATCCACCTATAAAATTACGTTTCTGCGCACCATAACTATTAGTGCAACAAATGACTACAAATAATTCCATTCGTCCGAGCAAAAGTTAAAAACATTCAAATTTAAGAAATCATTAAATTAAATTTTCAATTGTGGAAATTTTCAAATTTTGTATCTATCACGGCTCATGTCAGTATCTTATAAAAATGACAAATAATGTTACCAACTTATATTAATAAAAATTAAATCACTAAATTGTAGTTGGTAGTGGTCGTTTCACGTTAAGTTTGCCAACGTTCGACGTTGGGATCGCGTTGCGAGCGTTCATTATGTTCGAACGTATTGCAACTACATACACGGACGTTACGTCGCGTTGGTTTCGCGTTCATTCTGTTTGGGCCTTTATAGGGGAAAGGCTCTATCACTTACAATTACAAAATATTCCATTGTAAGGTTTAAAGTAATTAAGCAACCAAATAAAAAAATAAGAGAAGTACATATTAATATTTACGTAGGTTTTTATAGTGGTGAAAAGAAGAACTAATAAAAAATGTTTTCTTGTTCCCATGCAGAGTTTGAAACGTCGCGCTCATGTGGAAACGTACATTAGGTAGGTAAAACAGTTTACAATTTTCTGTGATACAAAGCCAAACTTTTAGTTAACGTAACCCGTTATCGTGTGCGTAATCCCGAAAATTGCGTTTTTAAGGGCCATTAGTTAATTAATCTGTGTTTATAGTATGGATCAGTTGATTCCCTTGACCAAGTTGGAGAAATTAGAAGATGCTATCGATGGTTTGCGAGCCTCTAGTGATGATCAAGAAATTACAATAGATGAAATGGAGGTCATTGATCCCAAATTAGAAGATTTGCACCACTCTATCGATATTAAAGAAGAAGACGATGCTAATTTAGAATATCAAGAGGATATCGTTGAGGTAAACTATGAACAATATTATTTTTTGCCAAATGATGAAGAATTGGACAAAGGAATTATAAAATTACCCGACCGCTTAAAACAATTTGCGATACAGACAGTTTCACAACCTGGAACGTTTGACTGTCTCGAACCATTCTAGTGTTTAGTAATTTATTTTTTTAATTTCCTTAATTATCAATGAAGAACCCAACCGAGTAGATTCCAAATGTTTCTTAAACGTATCGAATAATTATTGAATTCTCAGGGTCGCTCTGTAATTTCTTATAATTTCTTTTGCTGTCAAACAATTTAATGTCATTAAACGGAGTGATTTACTTAATAAATTAATTAAAAAATAATCTCGTTTGGTCCTCCAGGTTGGGGGTTCAACCGACGGACTGGCTCCTCGTCGTAGGTAAAAAATGTAAATTGCTAAAAAAACTAAGCACCAATTCGCAAGGTTGGTAGTTTGGTATCGGACAACGTCGCAAGACGTTTAAAACCGACTATATATATGGGGCATTCCACACCAAATCGACCACTTTTGAACCCGACCCCTTTTGATTTTCCTGAAATTTTTACATATTATACTATCTCATCAACAACAGTTCTGTGAATTTTTTCAAAATTTTTACTCAACCTAAAAAAAGTTACGAATTTTTAGAAAAACTGCTGTTTTTTTTTCAAACGATCGTAACTATTTCAAAAATTGACTAATCGGAACGTTTTTTTTTGTTTTGTTTGTCTTTAAACGTACTTTTCAGGAAAAAAATTAAAAAAATATTGTATATTTTAACTAACTTGTATTCTACAAAATTTTTCATTTTTTCAGAAATAATCATTGATTTTTCAAATTTCGACACTTTTGATTTTTTTATTTAAAAAAAAAACTCTGATTTATTCCGCGTATAACAACGCAAACCCCATAATAGGGCGACATTTCTTTTTATTTTTTTTGTTTAATTGAAAAATATTATTTGCGTAAAAATAAAACCAAATAATTTTTAATTAAACAAAAAAAATAGAAAAAAATTTCGGTCCATTATGGGGTTTGCGTTATTATACGCGGAATAAATCAGAGTTGTTTTTGAAATAAAAAAATCAAAAATCAAAAGCGTAAAAATTTGAAAAATTAATGATTTTCTCCGAAAATATGAAAAATGTTATAGAATCCAAGTTTGAATATTTTTTTTGTATTTTTTCCTGAAAAGTACGTTTAAAGACAAATAAAAACAAAGAAAATAACGTTTTTATTAGTCAATTTTTGAAAAAGTTACGATCGTTTGAAGAAAAAAAACATCAGTTTTTCTAAAAATTCTTAACTTTGTAAACAATTTTGAAAAAATTTACAGAACTGTTTTTGATGGGATAGTATAATACGTAAAATCAGTTGTGTAATTTTTTTCAAAATTTTTTACAAAGTTAAAATTTCAGAAAAACTGATGTTTTTTTCTTCAAACAATCGTAACTATTTCAAAAATTGACTAATCAAAACGTTCTTTTTTTTGTTTTTGTTCGTCTTTAAACGTACTTTTCAGGAAAAAATACAAAAAAAAATATTCAATCTTGGATTCTACAAAATTTTTTATTTTTTCGGAGAAAATCATTGATTTTTCAAATTTGTCCACTTTTGATTTTTGATCTTTTTATTTCAAACGAAACTCTTGTTTATTTCTCGTATAACAACGCAAACCCCATAATGGGCTCACATTTCTTTCTATTTTTTTCTGTTTAATGAAAAAATATTTTGTTTTATTTTTACGCAAATAATATTTTTTAATTAAACAAAAGAAATAGAAAGAAATGTCGGCCTATTATGGGGTTTGCGTTGTTATACGCGGAATAAATCAGATTTTTTTTTTAACAAAAAAATCAAAAATCAAGTGTCGAAATTTGAAAAATCAATGATTTTCTCCGAAAAAATGAAAAATTTTGTAGAATCCAAGTTTGAATATTTTTTTTGTATTGTTTCCTGAAAAGTACGTTTAAAGACAAACAAAAGCAAAAAAAACGTTCCGATTAGTCAATTTTTGACATAGTTACGATCGTTTGAAGAAAAACACCATCAGTTTTTCTAAAAATTTCATAACTCTTTTTGGGTTGAATAAAAAATTTTGAAAAAATTCACAGAACTGTTTTTGGTGAGATAGTATAATATGTAAAAATTTCAGGAAAATCAAAAGGGGTCGGGTTCAAAAGTGGTCGATTTGATGTGGAATGCCCCATATATATATTAATTAAAAAATTAAAAATAATAAAAATTAATTAATTAAAAGCGATAACCAGTTTGTCATAAAATATGAAGGGCAGTGCAGGAGGAGGGCTATTTATTGATTTAAAAAATTACTTCCACAATATTTGTGAAAGGATTCAATTTAGAATTGAAATGCGATAGAAATAAATTAAAGGGGGAACGGCAAGAAACGTAGACCCCCCAATAAAAATTTTACGATTAAAACATCGATTTATTGTGATAAAGCACACTTTAAATAAGAGAATTAGGTGAGGAAAATGGCCTTAAAACCAACAGTTTTTTCAAAAATCGAATTTAAAAAAGCTTGATTTTTGAAGGATAAATCGCTCGTGATTGGTTAATCACGGCAAGCCAGGCATTGTGTTGGCGGTACGTGCGTTCCTATACATAAGAGTGTAGCTGTTGACAAATTTGTCAGTAACTCTTACGCTATGGTAGGAATGCGTTCTCCTTTTTTATTAATTAAAAATTTGAATTTAAAAATTTAAAATTATTTAAAAATTACTTCAGGAAAGGGTTACTTAAATTTAACGAACGGTAGTTACTTTTTCGCGTGGATCCGACTCTTGCGAGGGAGATTTTGATCAAAATTGACTCGAAGCACCCCTCGCTACGCTCGGACGCTTTAAGCCATTTTTCCCGCACATTTAGGGTTGAAAACCATGATTTTCGTTCGGAGTGCACTGTTACTGCATCGCAATGCAAGTGTCGCTCCCACTCTGCGCAAAGCTAAGACCACTTAAACGTGCACGTACCGCCAGGAGAATGAACTGAATGAATTGATTCACCAATCCCGAGCGACTTTGCTCAAAATTTACTGTGAAAAACGTGCTTTTTTAAATTCGATTTTTGAAAAAACTGTTGGATTTAAGGCCATTTTCCTCACCTAATTCTCTTATTTAAAATATGCTCTTTCAGAATTCATCGAGGTTTCAATCGTAAAATTTGCATTTAAAGGTCTACGTTTATTACCTTTCACGAAAGGTAGGAAAGGTAGACCTTTAAATGCAAATTTTACCTTTTCTTAACCGTTTCTTACCTTTCACGAAAGGTAGGAAAGGTAGACCTTTAAATGCAAATTTTACGATTGACACCTCGATGAATTCTGAAAGAGCATATTTTAAATAAGAGAATTAGGTGAGGAAAATGGCCTTAAAACCAACAGTTTTTTCAAAAATCGAATTTAAAAAAGCACGATTTTCATAGCAATTTTCAAGTTTAGGCGCTCGGGATTGGTGAATCAATGCATTCTATGGACAGTTCGTGCACTTTCAACTGGTCTTAGCTTTGCGCAGAGCGGGGATAACCGGAGCGACACTTGCATTGGCATGCAGCAACAGTGCACTCCGAACGAAAATCATGGTTTTCAATACTAAATGTGCAGGAAAAATGGCTTAAAGCGCCCGAGCGCAGCGAGGGGTGCTTTAAGTCGATTTTTCTTTGCACAACTACCCTGCGTTTAGAATCCACTCTCACGAGTTTCACCCCTCAAAGATCCACTATTTTCCTTAATCTACGGGCCTAGGGGTATATTTAAATTGAGTGTTTTACAAATATTGCCCCAATGTATTTATTTATTTTTTTTTACCTACGACGAGGAGCCAGCCCGTCGGTAGAACCCCCAACCTGGAGGACCAAACGAGACGGCTAGAATAAAATGCTAAAAAACCAAGCGCCAATTCGCAAGGTTGGTAGTTTGGTATCGGACAATGTCGCAAGACGTTTAAAACCGACTATACATACATACATTTATTTATTTTATAAATTTTTTTATTGTTTTCAAGAAATAAAAAAAAATATAATAAATGCAACTTTTTTTGCTTTAATTTCTTCTTTTATCATTAATAAATGCAATTTTTCGTGTTTTAAGTCCGTATGACACGATGATAATTTTTTACAAAAATTTACATGTAAATGGTAACTAACCAATGAAAAACGTCCGATGGGTGCTAATACGTTTTTTCTATTGGTTAGTTACCATTTACATGTAAATTTTATGCAAAATTATGCATCGTGTCATACGGGCTTTAAATGCAACAAAAGAATACTTACCGGCTAATACTTACTCCGGATCAAAAATTATAATTTAGAGGGGAAAGGTAGCTCCAGGGGACTCGAAAATACAAATTTTACGATTGAAACCTCGATGTTTTCTGAAACAGTATATTTTAAATAAGAGAATTAGCTAAGACGCAATGCCTTATATGCACCTGCGTTTTCAAAAATCGAATTTAAAAAAGCTTGATTTTCGAAGGTAAATCGCTCGTGATTGGTTAATCAAGGCATTGTGTTGACGGTACATGCGTTCCTATACATAAGAGTGTAGCTGTTCACAAGTTTGTCAGTAACTCTTACGCTATGGTAGGAATGCGTTCTCCTTTTTTAGGACAAAAATTACTTCAGAAAAGGGTTACTTAAATTTAACGAACGGTAGTTACTTTTTCGCGTGGATCCTACTCTTGCGATGGTGGTTTTCATCAAAATGAAAACGACAACTAATTTAAAAATATCCCTAGGCCCGTGGATTAAGGAAATGGTGGATCTTTGAGGGGTGAAACTCGCGAGAGTGGATTTTTAACGCAGGGTAGTTGTGTAAAGAAAAATCGACTTAAAGCACCCCTCGCTGCGCTCGGGCGCTTTAAGCCATTTTTCCCGCACATTTGGTATTGAAAACCATGATTTTCGTTCGGAGTGCACTGTTGCTGCATCCCAATGCAAGTGTCGCTCCGGTTATCCCCGCTCTGCGCAAAGCTAAGACCAGTTGAAAGTGCACGTACTGCCAATAGAATGAATTGATTCACCAATCCCGAGCGACTTTGCTTAAAATTTTCTGTGAAAATCGAAGTTTTCAAATTCGAATTTTGAAAAAACAGGTGCATTTAAGGCATTGCGTCTTAGCTAATTCTCTTATTTAAAATATACTCTTTCAGAAAACATCGAGGTATCAATCGTAAAATTTGTATTTTCGAGTCCCCTGGAGCTACCTGCCACCTATACCGGAATATATGAGGCGTCTAGGATCAAAACCGGACATGTCATATTTTTAGAAAATCAGAGTTAGTTGCTGCATATGAATCAGAATTTAGAGTGCTTTAAGCCTATAAAATATTAAGTTTCAAAACCGAAAAATTTCTCTATATTTGGCATAGCAAAGTTGAAGCTTGGTAGCAAAAGCGGACGTGTCCACTATAGCGTTGGGAGCAATATCGGACATGTCCCTATTAGCCAATAGCGAAGCACGGAGAACTTCCGTCAGGCCCGTAGCTAGGATTTAATTTCGGGGGCGTGGGGGGGGGGGGCACTTGTAAAAAATAAAATTTTTGGTGGTTCCCCTTTCGAGAATTTTTATTATTTTATAAACAAATTTTCTTTTACTTAAAAAAAAAATTTTTTTTCTGAACATTTCGGGGGGTGGGGGGCAAGTGCCCCCAGGTGCCCCTGGCTACGGGCCTGACTTCCATTATATTTTGCAGTATTCTATGATTACAACAACGTGTAGGTTGTTTGTAGAAAGGTATGTAGTCTCAAAATCGTGTTGATGTGACATGTCCGGTTTTGATCCTAGACGCCTCATATTTAAAATACCGACCATTTATTTATAATACTGACATTTTTATACTGATCAAGTGATCAATGTCATGCTGACCGTTTAATTAAAATACCTACGGACCAAATAGTAGTTTATATTACTAGGGCGATAAAGGGGCTCTTTTCATCACTGAGGTCGACAGGTTATGAGACGAGCCGCGCAGCGGCAAGTGAATAATCGACCGAAGGGTGAAAACCCTTATCGCCCGAGTGATATGAACAATTTTTCGTTATTTCAGGAAAAATATCCTACAAAATTCGCGATTTTATGTAATAGCTCTAAAATAACAATCGATAGATGGCGTGAAGCTTGCAGGTCATTTATCAATGTTTGTTTCTTTGGAGCGAAAAAGGATGATTTTCTTTTGAAATTTCCGAATGACGGACAATTTGGTCTGACGGACAGCATGTTGAAATAATGGACGGTCCGTCGTATTGACGGACGGATGGTCACTTTATGCAATTATTGCAAAAAAATCTCGAATTTTGTCGGATTTTATCTAAATCTATGATTTATATTATTTATTATAAATATAAAGTAACACTTAATTTAATTGCCAATTTTTTAACTAAAGGTGTCGTAATTTCGTTATTTTGGGGATAATATCCCACAAAATTCACGATTTTTTTGCTCTGAGATAACTATCGATAGATGGCGTGAAGATCGCAAGTCATTTGTCAAGTTATTAATAACATAAGCGAACAACAGGGGTTCACCCGAACGGATGAACCCGTTCGGGCAGGTACCCGAACAAAGACTGTTTTTATAAGTCCTAGGACCTTATAAAGTTAGGTTTTTATAGTCCTAGGACATAATAAAACTTAGGTTTATGTTCGGGTTGGTCCTCCTTGAGGTGACCTTTTGAGAAAACACCCCCTTTATAGGTCTCAAAACAGGTACGTAAAGAGGTCATTTATAACCTGGAATAATAAAATACTGACCAAATAAATACAGTAAGCCATTTTGAAAATTATTGATCTGGCTTGAAATGGTGCTCAAATAAGGATACTTAGTAATGGTAGCTTTGTTACAGGGTACTACTCTATCACATTCAAATCGTCTATCCAAAAGTAAAAGTGAAGAAATAGAATTGAATTGTAATCCGCTTACTACGCCGGAAATTTCTAACTATAAGTTTAAGTGTGAACTATTTGAATACAAATCTGCAAGTAAAGAAGATTTAAAAGTGCATTTAGGAACACATTCGGGAGACAAACCGTTTCAATGTGAACTTTGTGACTACAAATGTATACAGAAGGGAACTTTAAAAAACCATTTAAGAACACATTCAGGAGATAAACCGTTTCAGTGTGAAATTTGTGACTATAAATGTGCAAGGAAGGTAACTTTAAAAATTCATTTAAGAACACATTCAGGAGATAAACCGTTTCAGTGTGAACTTTGTGATTACAAAAGTACACAGAAGCAAAATTTAATCATCCATTTAAGAACGCATTCAGGAGATAAACCGTTTCAATGTGAACTCTGTGACTACAAATGTACAACGAATGCAAGTTTAAAACTTCATTTAAGAACACATTCAGGAGACAAACCGTTTCAGTGTGAAATTTGTGATTACAAATTTGCACAGAAGCAACAATTAAAAATCCATTTAAGAAAGCATTCAGGAGATAAACCGTTTCAGTGTGAAATTTGTGACTATAAATGTGCACATCGGAGTAGTTTTAATAATCACTTAAGAAAGCATTCAGGAGATAAACCGTTTCAATGTGAACTTTGTGACTACAAATGTACAACAAAGGCAACTTTAAATATTCATTTAAGAACGCATTCAGGATATAAACCTTTTCAGTGTGAAATTTGTGATTACAAATTTGCACAGAAGGAACATTTAAAAAACCATTTAAGAACGCATTCAGGAGATAAACCTTTTCAGTGTCAAATTTGTGACTATAAATGTGCACACAAGAATAGTTTAAAAATTCATTTAAGAACGCATTCAGGAGATACACCGTTTCAATGTGAACTCTGTGATTACAAATGTACAATAAAGGGAAATTTAAAAAGACATTTAAGAACACATTCAGGAGATAAACCGTTTCAATGTGAACTCTGTGATTATAAATGTACAATAAAGGCAAATTTAAAAATTCATTTAAGAACACATTCAGGAGATAAACCGTTTCAGTGTGAAATTTGTGACTATAAATGTGCACAGAAGAATAGTTTAAAAATCCATTTAAGAACGCATTCAGGATATAAACCTTTTCAGTGTCAAATTTGTGACTATAAATGTGCACACAAGAATAGTTTAAAAATTCATTTAAGAACGCATTCAGGAGATACACCGTTTCAATGTGAACTCTGTGATTACAAATGTACAATAAAGGGAAATTTAAAAAGACATTTAAGAACACATTCAGGAGATAAACCGTTTCAATGTGAACTCTGTGATTATAAATGTACAATAAAGGCAAATTTAAAAATTCATTTAAGAACACATTCAGGAGATAAACCGTTTCAGTGTGAAATTTGTGACTATAAATGTGCACAGAAGAATAGTTTAAAAATCCATTTAAGAACGCATTCAGGAGATAAACCGTTTCACTGTGAAATTTGTGACTACAAATGTACAATGAAGGCAACTTTAAAAATTCATTTAAGAACGCATTCAGGATATAAACCTTTTCAGTGTAAAATTTGTGACTATAAATGTGCACACAAGAATAGTTTAAAAATCCATTTAAGAACGCATTCAGGATATAAACCTTTTCAGTGTCAAATTTGTGACTATAAATGTGCACATAGGAATAGTTTAAAAATTCATTTAAGAACGCATTCAGGAGATACACCGTTTCAATGTGAACTCTGTGATTACAAATGTACAATAAAGGGAAATTTAAAAAGACATTTAAGAACACATTCAGGAGATAAACCGTTTCAATGTGAACTCTGTGATTATAAATGTACAATAAAGGCAAATTTAAAAATTCATTTAAGAACACATTCAGGAGATAAACCGTTTCAGTGTGAAATTTGTGACTATAAATGTGCACAGAAGAATAGTTTAAAAATCCATTTAAGAACGCATTCAGGAGATAAACCGTTTCACTGTGAAATTTGTGACTACAAATGTACAATGAAGGCAACTTTAAAAATTCATTTAAGAACGCATTCAGGATATAAACCTTTTCAGTGTAAAATTTGTGACTATAAATGTGCACACAAGAATAGTTTAAAAATCCATTTAAGAACGCATTCAGGAGATAAACCGTTTCACTGTGAAATTTGTGACTATAAATTTACACGTAGGAATAGTTTAAATATTCATTTAAGAACGCATTCAGGAGATAAACCGTTTCAATGTGGAATTTGTAATTACACATTTTCAACGAAAGGAAATTTAAAATGTCATTTAAGAACACATTCCGGCGATAAACCGTTTCAGTGTGGAATTTGTAACTACAAATTTGCAAATAAAGGAAATTTAATATCTCATTTAAGAACGCATTCGGGCGATAAACCGTTTCAGTGTGAAATTTGTGACTATAAATGTGCACGGAGGCAAAATTTAAAAAGGCATTTAAGAACACATTCATGTTGAAATTTGAATATTTCGTAAGGTTGCGACACCTAGTTGTAGCTAGTGATTGCAATACCGGTAAACCGAAAACCGGTATTTTTGGGCTATTTTGCGATACCGAAATACCGGTAGGATACGTATTCAAAAAATACTTGGATTTCGGTATTTTTAAAATTTTTTTAATTCAAAATAATTTTGATGCTGGTAATTGTTTAATATAAAATAAGTAGTATAGTTACTAGTTACTTTAATGTAATAAGTAAATAATCAGGGCCATTATGTATCACCAACGTTATTATAAAGGTGACCACCATAGAATAATAGATATAAATAGAATAGAAACTCCCATGTTAAAAGTTCATACAGTCTTAAAATTGCGCCACCTTCAGAAAGGTTATGAACTAAATTTAACAAATAAAATAATGTGCTTGCTTAGTCTGGCAGATAACAAGAAGAATAGAACAAGAAGAGAATAAGTTGATGAATAGTAATAAAGATAGTAATAAAGAATAATCGTAGAATTCCCAGTTATTTAATTGAAATATTAGAAAGACTTAGGTCATTCTTGCATATTTATTTTATGCTTTTTATTAGTTTGCTTTTTGAGGTCGGTTTAATTTTTTGTTTAAAAGTTTTTAATTTTTAGTGGTTAAAATCTATTAATTACTACCTTAATTAATTAATTTGTTCGGTTTAAAGTTCTCATCCATGCCAAGTTTCAACAGCATAGGTTCACAAGTAAAAATTCAATAGATGAAAAATTAATCATCTCCTATTTTCTACCCTTACGGATGCAATTTTTACTTATTTTCTACCCTTACGGGTAGAATTTTTTGTGAAATTTAAATGGGACCACCGGCACCGTGAAGATCTACTCTATCCAATAAAAAAAAAAAATTATCAAAATCGGACTACTCTGTAAAAAGTTATGCCCGAACATACATAAAAAATATATATATATATACAGACGAATTGAGAAACTCCTCCTTTTTTTGAAGTCGGTTTAAAAAAGGTTGTTATATTTCAATCCATTGCTTGTTTGACAAAAGAATTAGTACTACTGAAAAAAATTGGGTCTTACTTTAACAGAGGTGTATTTAGCTCGTTACTTTCATACGGTTAACATATTTTGAAACCTTCTAAAAACTACGCTACTGTGAGAATTATATAATATTATAATTACCAGTAAATACACCACTTTTTGGGTATTACAACTTAAGCTCCATAACCAACCACTGGCGCAATTTGCTAGTTGTCCTTAAGCTACCGATCAAAAAAAAAAAAACAAAAAAGCTACCGATCAAGAAAATATTGACCACTGGCGCAATTTACAGGCGTCCATTCAATAGATAATATCTTTTCAAATTTAACAAAAAAATTAGGCTTTTATTAGATTTTATTAGACTCGTTCGAATAGTTTATTCTATATGATGGAGCGATTTTTAAAATTAAAAAATCCGATTCGAAAGGTTTTAATTGATCTTAATACTACCATTAGTTTTTCCGAAAGAGAATTTAAAGTAATATCAATTACAATTTCGGCTTTGTTACCAATTAAGCTTGCTGTAGAAGCACTAGGTCGCCAAGATGCAAATTTATTGACTGCAAATGCAACTATTGAATTCATGTTGGACACTCTTCAGAAATAAAATTCGCCACTTTTTAAAGAATTGTATACTGCATCGAAATTGCGCTCCAAGGAAAGGGAAATAGATTTAGAATTACTTTTAAGATACCTGCATAATCTAAAAGAGTATAGTGAGAAAATTATAAGAGAGAATTCACGACTATCTGAGAACTTGTATCTGAGGACCTAGATGTTGCAAGTGGTAACGTATACGAAAATGAAGAAAGTGAAAAAGAAGATGTTAATGAACAATTTCTGCCTAGATGATTAACAATGCGCGATTGGAGATAATAATTAATAGTAAAACTATATATTACCTATTTAATTTTTGCTATACCCGGGTGTTTAAATTGCCTTATTGTTATAATTACATTTTTAGTATGTTCTAGGTAAAATAAACTTTTGAAAATTTACATATGTATTTGTTTTTGTTTATATAGTATTTCAATTAGTAAAATGTAATTAATTGATAAATTATATATGATTTTAAAATTATTATTATTGTTGTAAATAAAACTGTTATGTTTAAAAATAGCAGTTTTCTTGTGCACTGGTACCATAATTATTATCCCAAAATTATCAAATCATTCGCTTTCACTTGAGTCATGTATAACCAAACCGATTTAAACCCCTCCTACTTTTAATTTCATTTTCATTGTTAATTGTTTGTAGGAAATTAATTTCACCAACTTTATTTTTGCTAAAAAATTTACAAACGGGCTATTTTGAAAAGATTAATTAAAAAAAAAATTTATTAAGAAAAAAATAGCTGAGGAGATATTGTGATAACGGGTCGTTCGGATGAAGAGCATTTGGAGAACCTACAAATGGTTTTAGATAGATTACAAAAGGCGGGATTTAAGATGAATTTTAAGAAGTGTGTTTTTTTTCAAGATCGAATAAGTTATTTTGCGCATACAATATCGAAGTAAGGGTAAGCAGAGACGAGGCCAAGGTAAAAGCAATTACAGATGCACCAAGACCAAAGAATATCACAGAAGTTAGGGCATTTATTGGTATGTGCAACTACTATGCTAAATTTGTTTCAAGGTTATCGGAAGTGTTAAAGCCATTGTACGACTTGGCGAAGAAAAATACTTACAATATTATATTTCGGTGGACAAGTGAGACTGAAGAATCAATGAAATTGGCAAAAGAAAATTTAGCGTCATCGGAAGTGCTGATACATTACGATCCAGAAAAGCAAGTGAGGTTAGTTTGTGACGCCTCTCAAAAGGTTATTGCTGCAGTGCTCATGCATGTGTTAAATAACGGACGTGAAAGGCCAATAGCTTATTGTGCACGGATATTGAAGAAGGCAGAATCAAATTATTCAATGATACATAAGGAGGCCTTAGCGATTTATTGGGGAGTAAATAACTTTTACCAGTATTTGGCAGGAAGAAAATTTGAGTTGGTGGCCGATCATAAGCCTCTGTTATCACTGTTCGGTGAGCACAAAACACTACCTCAAATGGCAGCAGGTATATAGAATACAAAGGTGGTCTCTATTTTCAGCAAACTTTCACGATACAATTAAGTATTTGAAGGGTACAGAAAATGTGCATGCGGATGCCCTGTCAAGATTGCCTTTGTCAGTAAAGGATATGGAACAAGAAGAGTGTTGCCAGCTAAATTTTGTAGAGGACTCTATGGCGGTCGATTTAAGGGCACTAAGAGTGCAGACGAGAAAGGATTCAGTTACCGGACAGGTTATGAATTTCGTCGGGTATGGATTTCCGAGCACATTCAACAATAAGCTGTTAACACCGTTCATATCAAGAAAAGACGAGCTATACATAGAAGATGGAGTGATAATGTGGGGGTATCGGGTAATCATTCCAGCAAAATATCAACACAAATTGTTAGAGGAGCTTCACGGGTCTCATATGGGAATGCCTAAAAGGAAATCGACAGCTCGATAGTATTTTTGGTGTTAATCTGGATAAGGATATATAGAAGAATATGTACATAGTTGTAAAGAATGTGTTACGACTACGTCGAACAATCCCTTAATTCACTTAAAATTTCGATTCCATTTCAAAACTATTGAAGCGAACCTCGTATGTACAACAGACTTGAGTCTCCATTTAGTTATTTTTAGAACTTATATGCGTGATAAAATGCAATTCTCGTAAAAGATTTCCTAGAATTTCTGTTTGCAAAGGAGATTAAGCATAATACAGAATTACGTCATGTGTAACCAGTGAGAAAAATAAGGAATCGTCCCGTTTTGACTCCTATACCTATGCAACCCATTAATCTTTGAAGAACTTTGAGTAAAAATCTTTGTTAAAATTTAAGATGCCATCTTGGAAAATGCGAGAGCATAATTCACTTTCTTTTGTGCTTCCAACGAAGTAAGATGTGTTCATTTTTGTCTCGTGCCTTCAAACCAATAATTTGATAATATTTTTTTGGTGTACCTTCAAGCAAGTAACTGGTATTAACTTGTCTCGTGCCTTCAAAACTAGTAACATATTAATTTTATCGTGCCTTAAACAAATAATTTGTGATGTATTATTTGAGTAACTTTATTTCGATTAGTGCAAATTTATCTAAAATTATTTCGAAAAATCGTAAAATACGTAAATAAAATGCAAAGAATTCAATGTTTCTAACGAATACCGACAAATGCAAATTCAGTTAAATTCAGTAAACAAATTATTAATTTACGGAAAGAATAAAGAAGAAAAACAATGTTTACCGATTGGATTAAGAAGAAATGGATTACCAATTTAATTAACGACAACTACCGGAAGAATGGAATTTGAAGTGAATGTGCAATCAACATTTGTACCGACAACAACATTTGGAACCTTTCAAGACAAGAGGATTCTTTGAATTTGAATCCAGGAAGTGTTGTGATAAGTGTTGACAATGGCTTACTACGCTTAGCAAGATCGAAGGTTAGTTTTCGTTAAATTTAATGTATGTAACCACACATAATTGATAACGATTGATTTGTTTTAATGTTTATTCAAAGGACTATTTTGGTCCACTTTTCATTATTATTACTAAAAAAATCGATCGTACAATTATTTATTTTTTAACTGTACAAATTATCGAAGTTTAAATCAATCCTTAAGGGATGAAGTATCGTCAATTGTTTATTACAATTAATTTTTCGCTAAGTAACTCAGTTACTAAATACTTTTTAAGCTAGTTTTGCGGAACGTTCCTTAACAATAGGTAATTTAAGGAATTATTGTGTATATGTACCATATTTATGTCGACGTTTTCTTTTTTACTTTCATTATATTTTATGACGACAAATTTCTTTTATTGAAATGCGCTACATTATTTTCAGAGATTTTGCATTTATGTAAAAGCGAGGTAAGCACGTATTTTGGTTCATGCAGGTACCACCCTGAAATTAAGGTCTCGGTATTTTTGGATTCAAATTCAAAGAATCTGCATCTTCGACGAATTGAGTCTAGCCGGAGGGTACGGGACGTATCAAGTGTGCATGCAATAGGCTCGAACCGCAGAAGGCACCACTAAAACCGTGGAGTAATGCGGGGAAAGCATACGAGAGGGTACATGGAGACTTTTTAGATCCATTTGTTCAGAAACTGATGCTGGTGATTACAGACGCTTATTCTAAATGGCCAGAAGTATTCATAATGAATAGCACAGAGGCAGAATCGACGGTGATGAAATTTAAGAAGCGTTTCGCAAGATTTGGTACCCCTCCTAAACAGCATCGTAACTGATAACGGACCACAGTTTACGTCACAAATTTTTAGGGAGTTTTGCAGTATGAACGGGATAAAGCACGTTACATCACTCCCTCTCAATCCTGCAACAAATGGAGGGGCCGAGAATTGCGTAAAATCGGTGAAGAATGGAATAGGAAAGGCACGTGATCCAAAAAATAAAGGGGTGGCGTTGGAAACATTGCTGCAACGTTATTTGTTTTTTTACTGTAACACAGAACATTCTACAACAGGAATGACACCTTCGCAACTGTTGTTTAATTTCAAACCTAGGGGATTAATAGAAGCTAAACTATAAAGTTCTTAACGGATTCATAACGATAACGAAAAGTTACAGAATAGGGGGGTTAAACTGTATTAAACACTTTTGAACTAAAAATATAAAATTGATACAATGTAAAATGTACAGCTGTTTAGTCACCTAACAAGGATATTGTAAAAGAAAACGTTTGTGGTTAAAATTGTAGTTTTAGTGTATTTTGCGTATATTTATTAAGATACCAATGGCATTATTATGAACGAAATAAGGGTCCGAGGTCGAAAGTGTACAATTCGAGGGTCTTTGGCCCGAGGGATGTTCATCGAACGGCGATCATCATGCCTATGGTGCCTTCAACGTTTTATGTTCTACCAGTTTTCTTTTCTAATTCAGAAACATTTTTGTTATGAAAATATCCGTTAGACAACATTCATTGCGATAAACAAACTAAATGACAAAATAATTAAACGTCAGTGAGAAGAGTACATTGTTAATGCATTCTTAATACCCTAGGGGTTTTATTAAAAAAATTATAGCTCTAGGGGGTTAGTTTATATAATATCTTCAAGTCCGGGTTATCAAATGTCATTAAATGCTATTTCGGGTAAAAATTTTGTTTCCTGAGGTCTGCAAATTGTTTGTTTTATTATTGCTTTTTGAATCGTTTTCTATTATTATGTGGAGTAAAAATTTTTGAAAATCGCGGTCCGGGTTTGCGTCTTACTCCCCTAAACTGTAACTGGGTGTATTACCGATATTACACGAAGAAGACATTTAAGTTTTTATATTGTTGTGTTGCAAGGGTAGCACAGGAGGTATTTTATCTTTTTATTCAGAATGGGTTGCCAGAAACCGAAACACCACATAAAACCAATAAAGAATTTGCTGTTTGATTTCAAAAGGGGCATTTGCCTAAAACAAAAGGAAAGATTAATTTAAAACAAATAAAAAGTTGAAATGTAACGTAATAGGTACAAAAAATTACACCTGTTTTGTAAAATTGCGTTTTCAATTTGAAAAGTGCGGTAATTTTGAAATCTTAAGTGAAGGGCGCGCATGACACGTTGATAGAAGAAATTGATCAGCCACGCAGAAGGTGATAAGAAAATAAAAAATTTTGGGACAGGAAACAAGAAAAATGGGCCTTTTGTTTGCCGACGTTGAAAGAGCCAGAGTAAGGCCCAAGTACGTATTATTTCAAAAAAACTGCTTTTGATTACCGACCGTTAAGAGGGACCGTAGTGAGTCCGAGTATACTATTAATTTCAACCAAGAGTAGAAAATTTAAAATTGTTGGTTTACATTATATCTCTTCGTTTTTCGATTAGGTATATGAAACTTAAATTCGGCGAAGAAAAATAAATTTAGAAAATTTTGAAGACCACGGAAGCGAGAAAACTCATTTTTCCCATAAAAAAAGTTCGTGGCAAGAGTTTACTTTTTTAACGCTAGAGGCACTACCGTCGGGATCCCTCGCTAATTCTCCAATAAGGGAGCGAGAAAATTTGACGTTAGCGTCTCTAGCGTTAAAAAAGTGAACTCTTTCATGAACATTTTTAACATTTGGGGACGCTAACGTCGGCTTCCTCGCTCTCTGTAGAAACAAATGCGTACGATTTTCTTTTGCTTACTTAATTGATTTGGAGATTTGGCGCAACATTTTCCAGTTTTTATTATTAAATAAAAAAGTAAAGGCCTTTTAACCTTCCGATAACAGCATTACACTATAACTTTTTAATTACTCGAAAGTTTTGTAAATGAGTAATAAATCATAAATTTTAACGTAATATTGGAAACGCAATATAAAACAAATTAACTAATATGTCGACGTTTCGGTTTATTTATTAAACCATCCTGAAGACTTCAATGAGAGGGAAAATATCCAACATTCCGTTAAAATTTCTAATTATTATTATGAGTAATAAATTTTGATTTGATTAACCACTCATTGCAAGTTTGGTTTATTCAAATTTTCATTGGTTTTCTTTAATAAGTTTCGTCGTTGTTTTAAGAAGTAAATTTAAACCACGATTCTCGGCAAGAATTTCTCAGGGTTTACAGTAGGAGCGAGCAGTCAGTCAGTCATGCCTGATTTTTTAACTAAATCATTGCAATATATTACCAGTACGGCCCTGCCTTCATCAACTAAAAAAAGCGAATTATCTTCGTACCGCTGAACAGATTTTCTTGAATCATAGCTAAGAACACTCTAGATCAAGTCACCTTTCAAACATGAAAAACTAAATCAAAATCGGTTTATCCGTTTGGGAGCTACGATGACACAGATACATACGTTTAACATAAAGCACTTCTTTTTTGGGTCGGGGATTACAAAAGAGCAAAGTTCAACAAATAGGTTAAGCTATATGCACTAAAAAAATTTTTGTGTACATTTACTATGATAATAGTAGGTTAATTTTACTCTTTTTATTATCATAGTAATATTACATAGTAATGACGTTTAAGGTGTGTAAAGTTACATACACATCATTATTTACATTATATAACTTTACAAAATTATCCAGTAAAATTACTATCATCAAATGTAAATTTTCGAAGCAAACGTGTAATATTACCAATCAACGGAGAAGCTTTCCTAACGTATTCAGTAATATTACCATCAATAAATGTAAATTTTCACATTGCATGCGTACCTAATGTCACTAATCAAAACAGTAATTTTTCATGCGTGCTCTATAATTTTACAATGCATTTGTTTAGTACTGAAGATCTTTCACTTAAATGTAAAGTTATACAATTGAAATGTAATTTTTATGTAAAATTGAGATTACGTTCTCTGTTGGAGATGAATGCGGGACGGAACGGGATATCCCGCGGAATATTTCCCGCACTCCCGCATTTGATTTATTTTATACAACGTAGCCCGAATGAAATTTTTTGATTTTTTTGTTAAAGTCCTAGGTCAAATAATAATATTAATAAGCTTAAAACTTCGGATCTAAATAAAACTCGCTTCAGCTTCACTTCTATTTATTTTACAATTACTACGTATTGATATTTATTTACAAATCAACGTCTTTATGCGACCATCTATTGTCCCGGAGTCTTCAAGCTACGTTCGTCCGCAGGAATGTACCCATGACCATCACCAATGTGACCATCCCCTTCCATCTCGAGCCACCAAGGCTACCTCATTTGTAAGTTATTTGTCATCAAGAATAAAAATAGCTAACATATTGTAGTCTTAAATCTAAACAGCTAATCGACATACACTTTATAGACTTAAAAACGTTTTATTCTTTAAAAAATAGAAGTTTATATCACGAGGGCGTAAGGGGTTGTTTTTCGTCACGAGACGTAGTTTATGACACGAGCCGCAAGGCGGCGAGAGGAATAATAGTTGAGAGATGGAAAAACCCTGGAGCCCGAGTATTATGAACAGCTTTTCGTGAATTTGGGAATAATATCCGTCAAAATTCACGATTTTTTTGCAATAATTGCATAAATTTTATAAATTATAACACGTTTTATTTGACATCGTGGTAGTGTAAAACCAACTTCTACTTGTAACCATGGTGTTTTTCTTGGCACCAGTTGGTACCCTAGAGGGCGGCCATGTTGGAGCGCCATGTTCATTTTGATTTCTGCTTTCGTGAAGTTTGCACGTTTGTGTATTGTGTCGTATGTTTTCAATTAAAAATGCCTAAAAACCAAGAAATAATCGTTAAATAATCAATAAATACGACATTGTGGTCGCATCTATCGATGTTCATGGACACGTTGCAAAAAAATCGCAAATTCGATATCGATAGATCACGTGGTAGGTACTATCGCGTTCAGCAAAAATCGGTATTTATGGGGCGAATTTATCCATTATTTTCTATTTCAGGCTACAAAGCCACGATAGTCGATCTACGTGTTCTAGTCTCTCCTATAGGATTTTTTATGCGCTGACAGGCGCATATTTTGAAGATCAAAAATGAAAACGACAAAAAGCACGTTCGCCGAAGACAACCGCAAAACGTTGTAGATACGCAAGACAGGCAAGTTTTTCATAATTGTGTGGTTAAGATTAAATATGTCAATAAATGATTTTTGAAAATTTTTGTTTTTTTGAAAATTTTTGTTTTTTTGAAATTTTTTGTTATTTTTTTACTCACGGTATTTTTTTACTCCCTGGAGAAAAATAAAGTGTGACAAAAAGAGCTTCTTTACTCTCGAAAACCGGGTGTAAAGTAGTCACTTTAGTCCCAAAATCACGAAAAGTTAATTTTGTAGTGTTTTGTCTGTCAAATGTTCAAATGTCATTTGAAAATCTTCTAAAGTACATGCGCATCTAATACTGACGTTGTAAAAACATCGTAGTAACAAGTTGAACTTGGGAAAAATATAATTTGTAAAACAGGGGGAGAAAGTTAATCTCAAGATCAGTTGATCTGTAGTTTAGTTGATCTTCAGCTGAACTCGCATATCGTCGGTGAAACCAGAAAATGGTGTAACTCCATTTTAATAAATTTGAAAAGTAGTAACTTTATCTTCAATTTAAAAGAGTAAAAATGAACCTATCATAAAAATAAAAATGAAGTGAGCAGCATTCATTTATCTATTTTTTAACACTACTAAAATTTTCAACCCAATCATTATAATATTTCAGATAATAAATAAACTGTATTACCTCCTGTAAAATTTCTAAAAAGGAGTTACACCGTTTTCTGGTTTCACCGACGATATGTACCTACAACCGGTTCTAAAACCATTTCAACTTGTAATTTTGAGAACTGCAGTAATTTTACAAGATTCGTTAGCGCAAGCGAATTTAACTGTCCGATTACAGGTTGTGAACGGTAACAGAACCATCGGTTGAAAAGAACCTAATGAAAATTAAAAAAAAATTTATATTAACATTTTTAAATGACAAATAGTTTATGTAAAGTAAAATCATATTTTTTTAAATTGAACTTGACACAAGCTCAGCGCTTATTGATCTGGCTTGAAATGGTGCTCAAATAATAAGGAATATTTAGTAATCGTAGCTTTGTTACAGGGCACTACTCTATCACATTCAAATGTTAACTCCAAAATTAAGAGTGACGAAATTGAATTGAATTTGGATAAGTTACATTATCATCTTCCCATCCATAATCGAGAAGTGATTTCAGTTCATTTTCAGAAGACAAAAACAGATTGTAATTAGCTTACTACGCCTCAAATTTCCAACTATAAGTTTAAGTGTGAAATTTGTGACTACAAATCTGCATATAAAAGAAATTTAAGAGTTTATTTAAGAACGCATTCAGGAGATAACCGGTTTAAGTGTAAAATTTGTGGCTACAAATGTACGCAGAAGGGACATTAAAAAAATTAAAAAAACTACAAATCTGCAAGTAAAAGAGGTTTAAAACTTCATTTAAGATCCCATTCAGGAGATAAACCGTTTCAGTGTGCCATTTGTGATTTCGCATCTGCTCATAAGAGGAGTTTAAAGGGTCATGTAAAAATTCATACCATCTCAAATTAGAGAGAAATTTTTTTTTAACATGCTGCTTAATTTTATATAAAGTTTAGTCTGAAAATTTCAAAAAGTTTGCTTCTATTGTAACATCGTTGCGAGCAAACGCTGCCAATGCCTCGATGCCCCGTTGATGTTTGCGGGTGACTATAGCTAAAGGGGTGCACCTCCGTTCAGTACCAGAGCTGAGTCGCGCGTACGCGTTTTGTGGATTCTTAAAAGAACTTACCTCACTCACCAAAACAAGCTTAAAGTTACTGTTAACTAAAGAGTAAGAGTTAACTAAATAACAGATTTTATTGTTATTAAAACGGTTCAACGTCACTGGGGTTTTAACCTACAAAATTTTTGTTTAAATAAGTTTAATTAGAATATAATTCATTGTAAATTTCACTTCTTGTATTATAATTTGTTATTTTTTTTATCCACTAACACCATTACAATTAAAATATGATAGTAAATATTCAATTCAATACGTTTGATTGTTTTGTCTTATAATTTGCGTTCATATTAAAAACTGTCAAAAAGCAGCGTTGCCGCAGGCGCCGCCAGAATTGATGACCAAACCAGTCCGATGTGTGGCATTTTCTATCACTCTTGCTAGAACTTCGATGATAGGTTTCTGCATTCTTGTTGACATTTAGACTCGTGTCTTTGAGAAACCCTACAAAAAAAGTCTGGAATAGTTAAATCGGGCGATTTTGCCTGTTAGCGCGAGTGATTAGCCAACCCGAAAATGAAGCTTTTAGAATTTTGGTTGTGGCTCGTGCAGTATGTATTTTGTATCTGCTTACTTCACAAGTATCAAAGCAGAACTGACATGTTCCGCCATTTGAAAATTATTAAGACATCGCGTAGAATTATAGTGCATTCGTTTAAATTGGAAATATTGATACAAATCGATTTGAAAATTAAGAATTCAACCGCATCAGGTCGATAATTGATTAAGGTTATGAATTATGATATATCGCAAGTGCAGCTTAACAAAAACTTTTAAACAAAAAATTAAACCGACCTCAAAAAGTGAACTAAAAAGCATAAAATAAATATATTAAATTTTGAGTCTTAATAAGTAATGTTAGTAACTAATTTTGAGTCGGTGCAGCGTGGGTAACTTTTGTTTTCATAATTTTTTTAAGGTAATTTAATGATCGTTGAATTTTTGTTTTTGCACCGACTTAAAATTAGTTACTAACATTACTTATTAAGACTCAAAATTTAATATATTTATTTTATGCTTTTTATTAGTTTGCTTTTTGAGGTCGGTTTAATTTTTTGTTTAAAAGTTTTTTATTTTTTAATTTTTAGTGGTTAAAATCTATTAATTACTACTTTAATTAATTAATTTGCTCGGTTTTAAGTTCTCATCCATGCCAAGTTTCAACAGAATAGGTTTACAAGTAAAAATTCAATAGATGAAAAATTAATCATCCCCTATTTTCTACACAGAAAAAGAGTTGTACTTAAAAGTAGAACAATTTGTGCTTAGATTGTCTACAAGTACAAATTGTGTGAAAATTTAGTACAATTCTACTTAATTTTAGTCAATTTTAGTCATCTCTAGCGTAATTGTACTATTTTATACCACAAATTGTGCTAAATTTTTACGCAATTTGTACTTGTAGACAATCTAGGCACAAATTGTTCTACTTTTATTCTACCTTTAAGTACAACTTTTATTCTGTGTATCCTTACGGATGCAATTTTTCCGTATTTTCTACCCTTACGGGTAGAATTTTTTGTGAAATTTAAATGAGACCACCGTGGAGAACTACTCTATCAAATAAAAAAAATTTTTAAAATCGGACTACTCTGTAAAAAGTTATGCTCGAACATACATACAAAAAAATATATATATACAGACGAATTGAGAAACTCCTCTTTTTTTTGAAGTCGGTTTAAAAATTAACGTTTTACATACTTTTGAATGGAAGATCAGTCAGCTAATCCAGAGGCGAAGTGGTGAACGATTTGGATAAAGTAGAAGTTCAAATTGGTTTTAATCAGCAATATTCAGCAGAGTTAGCGCACAGAAAAGTGACACAAAATTTTTTCGCTTATTTTTCAGAATATAAAAAAAACAAAATTGAAACATAAAAATGCTGTGCAAGTGAAAGCTGTGTACCAAATTTCAGATCTCTAGGACGTCCGAAAGTTGCTTAAAAATAGCTTCAAAGCGGTCCACCCACACGGACGACGGACAACGCTCACTCCAAGTTAAATAAAAGCTTTTAATAATAATTTAAAAAAAAATAAAATTTCTCATGAGTTTAAATATTGACAACAAGTTAAACTTGCAAGATCATGATGTGTTACTGGCAGACAATATTGGTCATCAATATTGGCGCAATATTGCACCAAGATTCAGCCAATATTGGTGAAATATTGATATCATAATATTGCCCCAATATTGGAAAGCAATATTGGCACAATATTAGCTTTGTTTGGTACCACAGTCCTAGTGCTACCTAACTAATGCGGTGGTACTTGCCAGGAAGAAAAGACCAGAAAACGTCGCCAAGCGATTGATGGGGATCCTGTCGTCGCGTCGATTAGTAGGTACTACCGTACATCGAGGATTGCTGTCAATCCTTCCAAGAGTACGGCTACGTCCTTCACTGGTCACCACAACAACAACTTTCAGGAGGATCAATTGAGGTTCAAGAGATCCTAAGCCAGTCCAAGGGTAATCTCTTCCCACCCATCTAGTTTACTGGCTAGATCCGGGAAGGACAAAGAGTAGCCGATACACAAGGCACAGAATCAAATGAACATCCAGTGGCTTCCCGACTACCATTAACTTCTCAAACCATGCTGCTAACAGACGTGATAAAAGTTCAAACAGTTTTTACATGCGCATTAGTAACGGTTCTTATCTTGTCTGCTTCTAACGATCAGTCAACGGTCAAATGAGGGACGCGGAGAGGGAGAAGCCACGACCAACATAGGCAAAAGTCGGTAAACCGTACCAGCTAGAGAGTGTGGAGCAGCAATGCCTCCCCCCTGTGGTCGTGCGCAAATTGCCACCGACTCAAGATATAAGCGATTCAGTCGCGTGTTAAGGCCTAAACAGAATGAACGCGAAACCAACGCGACGTAACGTCCGTCAAACGCTGACGTTACGCTTTCGGAACGATACTGCGCAGAATAGCGCGAAACCGACGCGACGTCAAAAACCTTACTTGCATAATCTTAAAATAAGTGTTGTTATTTGTTGACGCGTTAACTTATTCTCTTAGCTTATTCTTATAAAAATTAAAGACAATGGATGATTTCGAACTATTTTTAAATTTGTACATGTTGTATTTAATGTATTGTCGTGTTCTAACGAACAACTCTTTAAGTCCCGTAGCTGGATAGTCTGAGTTTACAATGAAAGACTCTCCCAGATAGTGAGTTCAATTAAAACTTTGAAAATTTTTCCAACTAAAATAAAACACAAATGTAGGGAATGAACAAATCTTTACTTAGACGAATGTTGTATTCAAATCTAAAGGAATTACACAAATGAAACGTAATCTTATCGTTAATATCATTTAACTCAGTTGGAATATCAAATATTTCACATAATTGTCCTAAAAATTTACACATTTAATTTCCAAATAATTTCTACAACTTGTAAGACAATTATAGCGTTCAATAAAATTTTATAAATCTGGAATAAATTTGTACAAAAAAAATTATAAATTGTTCTCATTTAAATTTAAGTCTGTCGCCGAATCAAATAGTTTAAATTTATAGTAGTTTTGGAACCACTGATACGAAATTGGTAGCAACTACTTAACGCGCATTCAACACATCGAAAAGTTAAACACATTTATTAATCTTCTTTACAACCGAACAAAATGGTGTAGTGATTATAAAAGTTTCAGTGAATTTAATTAGTAAAGTGAGATAAATTAATTATTAGCTGCCCACGAATATTCAATTTTTCCATAGCGTGCATCTTGTTTAACCTCAAATTCTTAAATTGCATTGTAATGAAATTGTTGAAAACGTTCATAATAAAGAATTGAAAAACTATTTACCAACAAGATATTCCAAAGAAGCCAAAATTGAGCCATATAAAATTCATATCCATGACTTAACAAAATGGTCGACCATATTATACAGCATGACAGGTAAGTCGCCTTTTCGATGTTTCTTCAATCATCCTATCACATGAAATTATCATTGCACTCACAATTCTCTTTTTAGTTGGTCAACATTATAATAAAACTACTTGCAAATTATTTAATTTATCCAACATCAGAAAATCTACGACGATGTGGTTGAGCTTACGACTCCATCATCGCTCATGGTCTTCTCTTCTTATCCATCTTACTTATTTTCACTTCCTGTCCTCTTCAGATTTGGAAATTCGTGTCAAATGCCCATTGGTCAATCTCACCCGCCAAGTTTGAAGAATCCATTGCCAAATTTTACATTTCGAAGTTACCACATATACCACGTTACGAAGTTACGTAGTTCTCAGGCGTACCAACTATTGCAGAAGCTACCACCGCACAACACTTTAATTTAAAATTAGGTAAGAAAACAAAACATAAAAAAAATTACATTTCCAAAATTAAACGCTTTTTCATCTTTGATTAATCCAACTCATTCAGGTTCCGGAACAAAGAATCCACCTATAAAATTACGTTTCTGCGCACCATAACTATTATGGTGGGTTTATAGAGCGAGATAAGCGATAAGAGATAGTGGATAAGAAATAAGAGATAGTGACTAACGGATAAGCGGGTTTATACAACGAGATAAGGAATTTAAGAAATGCACATGTTACGCATGAGCAGTTCAAATTATTTTGAAACTTGGACAGGCCACGACAGCTTATGTTTATAACATGTTTATGTTTATAGTTTGGTTTTGTCATCGTGAAACATATTTTTCAAATCTTTTAATTTTATGGTTTGATTACCCAGAAATTTGGCATCTTTTATACTAAATAAATTTTGCAAACTAAATTTGAGAATATTTTAAATGAAATATTTCGAATTCATAAAATACAAATGGATAGTCAAGATTTAGCGCGAAACAAAGCCTATATAACCCAGAATAATTTAATAATTTCCCTTAACATTTTTGCAAATCTCTAACTGCGAATAAAGTTTAAAATTCGATTTATTGTTTAATAAAAACGGCCTGCTACTGATATATAGACAAAATTAATAATTATTAAATATAGATAAATAAATATTTGGAATAATTGTCGTTCAAAAATTTATATTATTATTATTTAAAAAATTATATAAAATTGATATTTTATAATACATACGCAACATAACAGCGATAAAAAAAGTAAAATATTAATTCGTAATGACACAAATGAGCGGGTAAAATTTAGTTCAAATGAACGTCGACGGGATAAGAGATAAGAAGTTGAAAAATGTTCAACTTTTATCCCTTAGCTCTTAGCGCTTATCGCGTTGTATAAACGCTACTACGGTATTCCTATGGTTTAACTTTCTTATCCACTATCTCTTATCGCTTATCTCGCTCTATAAACGCACCATTAGTGCAACAAATGACTACAAATAATTCCATTCGTCCGAGCAAAAGTTAAAAACATTCAAATTTAAGAAATCATTAAATTAAATTTTCAATTGTGGAAATTTTCAAATTTTGTATCTATCACGGCTCATGTCAGTATCTTATAAAAATGACAAATAATGTTACCAACTTATATTATTAAAAATTAAATCACTAAATTGTAGTTGGTAGTGGTCGTTTCACGTTAAGTTTGCCAACGTTCGACGTTGGGATCGCGTTGCGAGCGTTCATTATGTTCGAACGTATTGCAACTACATACACGGACGTTACGTCGCGTTGGTTTCGCGTTCATTCTGTTTGGGCCTTTATAGGGGAAAGGCTCTATCACTTACAATTACAAAATATTCCATTGTAAGGTTTAAAGTAATTAAGCAACCAAATAAAAAAATAAGAGAAGTACATATTAATATTTACGTAGGTTTTTATAGTGGTGAAAAGAAGAACTAATAAAAAATGTTTTCTTGTCCCCATGCAGAGTTTGAAACGTCGCGCTCATGTGGAAACGTACATTTGGTAGGTAAAACAGTTTACAATTTTCTGTGATACAAAGCCAAACTTTTAGTTAACGTAACCCGTTATCGTGTGCGTAATCCCGAAAATTGCGTTTTTAAGGGCCATTAGTTAATTAATCTGTGTTTATAGTATGGATCAGTTGATTCCCTTGATCAAGTTGGAGGAATTAGAAGATGCTATCGATGGTTTGCGAGCCTCTAGTGATGATCAAGAAATTACAATAGATGAAATGGAGGTCATTGATCCCAAATTAGAAGATTTGCACCACTCTATCGATATTAAAGAAGAAGACGATGCTAATTTAGAATATCAAGAGGATATCGATGAGGTAAGCTATATTATTTTTCTCGAACCATTCTAGTTTTTAGAAATTTATTTTTACAATTTTCTTAATTAACATCAATGAAGAACCCAACCGAGTAGATTCCAAATTTTTCATAAACGTATCGAATAATTATTGAAACCTCAGGGTCGCTTTGTAATTTCTTATAATTTCTTTTGCTGTCAATCAATTTAATGTCATTAAACGGATTGATTTACTTAATAAATTAATGAAAAATAATAAAAATTAATTAATCATTTTGCCAAATGATGAAGAATTGGACAAAGGAATTATAAAATTACCCGACCGCTTAAAACAATATGCGATCTGATACTAATCGATAAAAACGATTTCTTTTGCTGTCAATCAATTTAAAGTCATTAAAGGTCATCATTTTTTTTAATAAATTAATTAAAAATAATAAAAATTAATTAATTAAAGGCGTAAACCAATTTGTCATAAAATATGAAGGGCAGTGCAGGAGGAGGGCTATTTATTGATTTCAAAAATTACCTCAACAATATTTGTGAAATTGAAAAAAAATTAGATCGTTTAATTAATATAGGGTAATATAGACGTCACATCAAGGTTGAAAAGTGGATTGGTGTACACTCGATGGTGTACAAATCGCACACAACGCACTCTGATTGGTAGTTGTCGTTGGTGGTACCAACTTAAAGTTACTTTACCACTCCATCTAGAAATATAAGCTTTGTTTGGTATCACCTTAGACCATTTAAACTTATAGACACGCCTTTTCCTATCTCTCATTGAATAGAAACTGAAGCAAACATGTGTGACGTCACTGGTGGGGTTGTATCGAGTTTTATTTTAACGGTATACTAAAATAAACTATTTTCTTCATTTATAGTTGGTATTTACAGGTATATCTTAGCATTTACCCACCAGTGACGTCACTTATGTTTGCTTCACTGCTTGAAAATGAAGGCGTGTCTATAAGTTTAAATGGTCTAAGGGTATCACAGTCCTAGTGCTACACTAACTACACTACTATAAATTGGTTGGTGTACAATTACCAAACCACTTTTTACACCAATCAATTTTTCCAATGTTTTACACTAACTTACTCTGAGTAGTTCAGTGTAGCATACCAAACAGACCTATATATAACCCTTTTTGGATGAAGTACTTAGGTGATTTTAAGTTGGTACAACCAACGACAACAACCAATCAGAGTGCATTGTGTGTCCAAAAAAATGACACGCTGGAGGAGCAACAGCAGCGTGCTGGTCTTTTATATAATACTAGTTGCAAAGCCCGTCCACGGACGGGTAGCTAGCCGGTGGATTTCTACTTTAGAGGTATTAATTTAAAAAAAAAAATTGTTTTTAACACCAACACTAATCTAAGCTCAACCGATGGATTTGTCTTTTAACATTCTTCATTAAAAAAAATAAATCCCTAATACTGACAATTTTAATTGTTCACGTTCAAACGTTGTTAAGTTCAAAATAATGATTATATAGCTGATTCAATCGCGGACGGGCGTCTCACCAACGTTGGAAATTTGTTTGGTGTGGAACTCGATCCCAGGGGAGTTGATTTTAAGTTTCTAAAATCCAACGACGACAACAACCAATCACAGTGCGTTGTGTGTCTTAAAAAAATGACACGCTAAAGGAGGAGGAGGTAGAGGAGTAGCGTGTGTTGGCCGTTTAGTATTGTGAAATACATTTATTGAAAATGTAAAAGTTTGATATTAAATTTTCTGGATGGATAATCCTCGCATTTACCGAGATAAAATTTATATATAAGTATCCCAGTTGAAATTTACTTGGTGTGCAACTCGATTCCAGGGGAGGTGATTTTAAATTGGAAAAAAATTAGATCAATTAATTAATATAGGGTAATATAGACGGGCGTCTCATCAAGGTTGAAAACTTGATTGGTGTGCAACTCGATCCGAGGGGAGGTGATTTTAAGCTGGCATGATTAACGACAACTACTAATCAGAGCGCGTTGTGTGTTTTAAAAAAATGACACGCTGTTACTGCTGCTATACTTCAACCGTGTCATTTTTTTTGGACACACAGCGCACTCTGATTTGTCGTTGTTGTCAGTCATACCGACCGAAAATAATATATTTCATAATAATAAACTGGCAGCACATGCTACTCTTCTACGGGTCCGTTGACTTGGCCCCCCCCAAGTTAAAATTTTTTCTCAAAAAGCTATCTCCCGAATCCTTATAGCTAGCACCAGCTAGCACCACCGTTATAGTTTTTCCACAAATCGCAACTGAATCCGGGGGGTGGGGGCTAAGTCAACGCTAGCCCCCCCAAGTTAATATTTTTTCTCAAAAAGCTAGCTCCCGAATTCTTATAGCTAGCACCAGCTAGCACCCAAGTATGAAAGCTAGACCGTTATAGTTTTTCTACAAATCGATATTGAAACCGTTGCACAGTGGGATATGTGGCTTCCAAAAGTGTCAATAAATGAAATTCTATTTTATCGGATTTATAAATTGGATATATATTTTTGGGGCTCTTGGTAGTATCTAAGAAATACTTTGCATAATTATTTGCACATGTATTTACTTAAAAAATGAGTTTATTTGAAAAAATTTAATTTATCGGAAAAAACACAGCAAGAGCTTTAAAGCTTCCAAATTTGGAAAGTATCTGTAAATACGTCTCAAGTAAAACATGAATATAGCAAAGCTCAGCAAGAAAAATTTTTAAATTGCAATTATCATTATTATCCGCAAGAAAAACTAAAGTTATTAATCATATTTCAATCTTCTGTTTTTCAGATGCATGTCAGTGCCCTCCCCCCCCCCCACTTTTGAATTTTTGGATAAATTTGGTGTCAAACGTTAGAGCATCGTTTGAGCTTCCATTATTTTTGTTTGAGCCTTAAAGGTTTTGAAGTTATTCGAGAAAAACTAGTGGAGAAGCTGTAGACATGTTGTGTAATTTTCCTACTAATTTTAAATGTGTATGTGCAATTGATGTCAATCGATAGAACTTTTATTTATTTAAAATATTTATTTATATATAAATTAGCTTTAGAGAACAAAACTTAATTTAATTAATTTTTAATTAATTAAATTTAGTTAATTTTTTACAATAGGATAGTTGAAATTTTTGACTAAACTCCGAGCAACATGCGTTAAATCTTAAGTTTTTTAAAATCTCATACTCTAGATATACAGGGTACTGAATGAGTTAAGCAAACATAGGATATTAACGTGTAAAAACTTATTTTTGCAAATTCCTGCTTTCCTAATTATTTAAAAAAAAATTGAAAAACACAAATATAATGTAGAAATATAAACTACGAGTGATAACAGCATTAGATTTTATGTAGCTTTTACTTAAAAGGTCAAAAAATGCTTTTGAAATTGTTAAAATTTTTATTTATCAGACTGGCCATGTAATTTTCCAAGGTAATATTCCATTTTTTGAAATTAAAATTTAATAAAGTGCAAAACTGTACACAACGTGCAATTGATTTTTTTACTTATTAAAAATAATTACCTTGGAAACTTATATGGCCAGTCTGATAAATAAATTTTTTGCAATTTAAAAAAAAATTTTTACCTTTTAAGTAAAAGCTAGATAAAATCTGATGCTCTTATCATTTGCAGTTTATATTTCTACATTGTATTTGTGTCTTTCAATTTTTTTTCAAAATAATTAGGGCAGCGGGAATTTGCATAAATAAATTTTTACACGTTAATATCCTATGTTTGTCTAACTCATTCAGCACCCGGGATGTAAATTCTCTATATTTAACTCAAAAACGTTATAGCGTAGTTTGAGCCTGAATGAGCTTCCATTATTTTTGTTTGAGCTTGACAGGTCTCGAAGTTATTCTCAAAAAAAATACTGGGTGGGGGGGGGGAAAGTTGTAGACATGTTTTGCAGTTTTCCTTCTCATTTTGAATTTATGTGTGCAATAATTGATGTCAATCGATAGTTTCCTTTGAGACTGAATGAGCTTTAGTGAGCACGAGTTTAAGTTAAATATTTACAAAGTTATAAATAGTTGAAATTTTTGACTAAACTCCGAGCAACATGCATTAATTCGTAATGTTTTTAAAATTTTTTATTTTGGCGAAACGGTAGTAGATATTACCCAATTGCTTTATTATTTCCGACTAACAGATATTTGATGGGCCCCAAAAATTTAGCCATTGGATCCTACATTTTTTTTATTAGCAACAATAACAACGTTAAGCTGCTTCAAATCAATATTAGATTTTCTCGGCATGATTTCTATTTCGGTAAATTATTCGATTTTAAAAAATTTTATGTTTGTAAAAAATATAATATTGCTTATTTAGATAAGTTCTATATTCAAAGTATGTAGATTATAAACTTAAGAGATTTAAAATAAATCTTAAGATTTAACGCATGTTGCTCGGAGTTTAGTCGAAAATTTCAACAAACCTTAACTTTGTAAAAAATTAACTTGAACCTTGCTTACTGAAGCTCATTCAGGCTCAAACGATATTCTATCGATTAACATCGATAAAAGCACATATAAATTCAAAATGAGAAAAGAAAGGGAAAAACAAATCTACATCTCCCCCCACCCCAGTAATTTTTTACCAATAACTTCGCAACCTTTAAAGTTCAAACAAAAATAATGGAAGCTCATTCAAGCTCAAACGATGCTCTAACCTCTAACGTTTCACACCAAATTTATCCAAAAATTCAAAAGTGGGGGGAGGGCACTGACATGCATCTGAAAAACAGAAGATTGAAATATGATTAATAATTTTAGTTTTTCTTGCGGATAATAATGATAATTGCAATTTAAAAATTTTTCTTGCTGAGCTTTGCTATATTCATGTTTTACTTGAGACGTATTTACAGATACTTTCCAAATTTGGAAGCTTTAAAGCTCTTGCTGTGTTTTTTCCGATAAATTAAATTTTTTCAAATAAACTCATTTTTTAAGTAAATACATGTGCAAATAATTATGCAAAGTATTTCTTAGATACTACCAAGAGCCCCAAAAATATATATCCAATTTATAAATCCGATAAAATAGAATTTCATTTATTGCCACTTTTGGAAGCCACATACCCCACTGTGCAACGGTTTCAATATCGATTTGTAGAAAAACTATAACGGTGCTAGCTTTCATACTTGGGTGCTAGCTATAAGGATTCGGGAGCTAGCTTTTTGAGAAAAAATATTAACTTGGGGGGGCTAGCGTTGACTTGCCCCCCCCCCCCGGATTCACTTGCGATTTGTGGAAAAACTATAACGGTGCTAGCTTTCATACTTGGGTGCTAGCTGGTGCTAGCTATAAGGATTTGGGAGCTAGCTTTTTGAAAAAAAATTTTAACTTGGGGGGGCCAAGTCAACGGACCCCTCTTCTACCTCCTCCTTCAGCGTGTCATTTTTGTAAGTCACACAACCCACTCTAATTGGTTGTTGTCGTTGGTTTTTAGCAACTTCAAATCAACTCCCCTGGGATCGAGTTGCACACCAAACGAGTTTCTAACGTTGGTGGGACGCCCGTTCGCGATTGAATCAGCTATATAATCCTTATTATTTTTATACTTGAGGACGTTTGAACGTGAACAATTAAAATTGTCAGTATTACGAATTTTTTCTTTTTAAATGAAGATTGTTAAAAGAGAAATTTATCGGTTGAGCTTATGTCAGTGTTGGTGTTTGAAAACGATTTTAACATGGAACATGTTTTAGCGGTAGTTAAATGCCAAAAATCAACACAAAAAAACCGACACCAATCAAACTTACAGGTTTATGATCATCAACCTAAAGATCAAATCACCGGAATCGAGTTCCACACCAATCCAGTGTGCAGGGTTAGGATTACAAATCTAAAAATCACCTCCTCCTTGATCGAGTTGCACACCAATCGAGTTTCTATGGCTAGGATTACCAACCTAAACCCCCCCCCTCTCTTAAGAATCGAGTATTATTTGGAGTCTTGTGACGTTGTTTTGCTTGTTTGTCTTGAGTTGGTTTTTTTAGAAGTCTCCAGTTATCACTATTTTCTTTGCCTTTTTCTGCTTTCAATGCAGAACCTCTCTTTTTGTATTAATTTTATTAACAGCTTCAATCTTTATACCTTACATTTCAATCCTATCATCTGTTGATGTGATGAAATTGCACACCAAGTAAGCTTCCACTGGCGTATATATAAAAAGCCAAGACGCTAATCCACTTGTTCGGTAAGAGAGGTAGTTCGGTATCGCAAAACATGGTCCATGTTTAATACCTACGTTAGTCAGGGACTAAAATAGAAGTAAACCGGGGATCCAGGGGGCGGAGCCTTCTGGCGAGACGCTAGCGCCGATTTTAATTAATCCAGCCAAAATAGAGATCCACCGGCTAGCTACCCATCCATGGACATGCTTTCTACCTAGCATTAAAATAATTCTAGTAAACTGACAAGCAAAATTTAAATACCTACTTTGACAACAAAAAATTATTGGCTTACTAATCAAATTAAAATTCAAGTACAACGCGAATTGTTAAATGAAAATTAAAAAATGTCTAAAATGTATTGGGAAGGTTAGCAGTAGATACAATACATTTTAATAACTACCTAACAACATGACAATACAAGAGTAACACTAACTTGTATGACAACGGTTGTTGACATACTTACAGGTAACTGTAACTGACACTTGGCAGCTGCGGAGTCATGATTAGCCGTAGGTTACTTCCGTTATATTTTGCAGTATTCTATGATTACAATAACGTGTAGGTTGTTTGTAGAAAGGTAGTCATAGATGTTCCAAGATGTTTAGGGCAAAACCTTCGTTTTTTGTCTATTTGTTTACATTTTGAAAAACTTTGTCCAACTTTGACTGTGTTTCGGTTAATATTAGGTTTAAAAATTTGCTTTGCCCACCAAATTTTAGCAAATTTACTGTTCTATAACTTTGTAATAAACTATGGTACTTAAAATATACTCAGTTTACGAGATATAATCAAAACACTGAAAATAGTTAAAAAAATTTGAGGTTTTTGCTCTCCCCCAGTTAGTTATCTCGGGGTCTTTGAGGTCAAAAATTTAGGATAAACTGCATAGAGTACCCCCAAACAACCTGTCAAAATTCGATTAGCTTTGGAATATTTTCCAGTTGAAAAGGGGTTTACAACCCTTAAAAAAAAATAAAAAAACATTAATGGAAAGATTCAAAAGGTAAACGTTTTACTTTTTAGTATAAGAAATTCAAAAACATCCATATCTATTCATTATAACTGGGGCTCGAACTGGGGTTATAATATGAAAAGAAGCAAAATTCTGGGGTCGCGAGAGATTTTAATGTCAAATATTTAAATGTAAAATATAATTATATGGGGCATCCACAGCAAATCGACCACTTTTGAACCCGACCCTTTTTGATTTTCTTGAAATTTTTACATATTATACTATCTCATCAAAAACAGTTTTGTGAATTTTTTCAAAATTTTTTACTCAACCCAAAAAAAGTTACGAATTTTTAGAAAAACTGATGTTTTTTTCTTCAAACGATCATAACTATTTCAAAAATTGACTAATCGGAACGTTATTTTTTTGTTTTTTTTTGTCTTTAAACGTACTTTTCAGGAAAAATTCAAACTTGAATTCTACAAAATTTTTCATTTTTTCGGAAATAATCATTGATTTTTCAATTTTCGCCGCTTTTGATTTTTGATTTTTTTATTTCAAAAAAACGCTGATTTATTTCGCGTATAACAACGTAAACCCCATAATGTAATTACTTTTCCACACTAGTGCGGGAAAGTAGTAGTACTTTAGCCACTTACTAGACAACGTATTTTTTTCTAAATATATTTTTCACAGTATTTTTATCATAAACCTTAATTAATTAAAATACCTACGGACCAAACGTATTTTAAAATACTAACCAAATAAATACAGTAAGCCATTTTGAAAATTATTGATCTGGCTTGAAATGGTGCTCAAATAAGGAATACTTAGTAATGGTAGCTTTGTTACAGGGTACTACTCTATCACATTCAAATCGTCTATCCAAAAGTAAGAGTGAAGAAATAGAATTGAATTTGGATAAGTTACATCATCATCCCATTCATAGTCGAGAAGAGATTTCAGTTCATTTTCAGACGACAAAAACAGATTGTAATCCGCTTACTACGCCGGAAATTTCCAACTATAAGTTTAAGTGTGAACTATGTGAATACAAATTGGCAAGTAAAAGAGGTTTAAAAGTTCATTTAAGAACACATTCAGGAGATAAACCATTCCAGTGTGAAATTTGTGATTACAAATGTGCTCAGAAGGGAAATCTAAAAAGTCATTTAAGAACGCATTCAGGAGATAAACCGTATGAGTGTGAAATTTGTGACTATAAATGTGCACATAGGAATAGTTTAAAATATCATTTAAGAACGCATTCAGGAGATAAACCGTTTCAGTGTGAACGTTGTGACTATAAATGTGCACGAAAAGGAGATTTAAAAGTTCATTTAAGAACACATTCAGCAGATAAACCGTTTCAGTGTGAAATTTGTGACTATAAATGTGCAAGGAAGGGAACTTTAAATATTCATTTAAGAAGACATTTAGGAGATAAACCGTTTCAGTGTGAAATTTGTGACTATAAATTTGCACAGAAGGGACATTTAACTCATCATTTAAGAACGCATTCAGTAGATAAACCGTTTCAGTGTGAAATTTGTGACTATAAATGTGCAAGGAAGGGAACTTTAAATATTCATTTAAGAAGACATTTAGGAGATAAACCGTTTTAATGTGAACTTTGTGACTATAAATGTACAATAAAGGCACCTTTAAAAATTCATTTAAGAACACATTCAGGAGATAAACCGTTTCAGTGTGAAATTTGTGACTATAAATTTGCACAGAAGGGACATTTAACTCATCATTTAAGAACGCATTCAGTAGATAAACCGTTTCAGTGTGAAATTTGTGACTATAAATGTGCAAGGAAGGGAACTTTAAATATTCATTTAAGAAGACATTTAGGAGATAAACCGTTTTAATGTGAACTTTGTGACTATAAATGTACAATAAAGGCACCTTTAAAAATTCATTTAAGAACACATTCAGGAGATAAACCGTTTCAGTGTGAAATTTGTGACTATAAATTTGCACAGAAGGGACATTTAACTCATCATTTAAGAACGCATTCAGGAGATAAACCGTTTCAGTGTGAAATTTGTGACTATAAATGTGCACAGAGGCAAAATTTAAAAAGGCATTTAAGAACACATTCATGTTGAAATTTGAATATCTCTTAAGAGGGGCATTTTTTTCAGGGCCTTTTTAATTTAATCAACAGATGGCGTCTACTTAAATATTTTAATAAAATAAGAGGAATTTGCTATATTTAAAATATAGCAAATTTGTTGAGATAATACTATTCTATAAACAATATTCTTGATCTTAAGCTATTTTGAGTTCGTATTGAGTATGTCAAAACACACTCACTTACAAAAAAAGATAATTAAACTTTAATTATGAATTGTGTTTTTATAAATAAATATTACGAACTCAAAATAGCTGAAGATCAAGAATATTGTTTATAGAATAGTATTATCTCAACGAATTTGCTATATTTTAAATATAGCAAATTCCTCTTATTTTATAAAAATATTTAAGTAGGCGCCATCTGTTGATTAAATTAAAAGGGCCCTGAAAAAATGCCCTTCTTAAGGTGGCGACTCCTAAAATATAAAATAAAATAAAATAAAAAATATTTTGTCTAATTCTGTTTCGAAAAGTGGTACTTTGTGATATCCAATTGAGTTTGGAAAAGTACTACTTTTCCGCACTCTTAACACAAGTGTGCGGGAAAGAAGTAGTTGTCCTAGAACAAAGAGAAACACTCTTTGTTCGGGTACAAACACAAACCCCTTCCCGAACATAAAACATGTGTTCACCTGAACGGGTTCATCCGTTCGTAGCTGTAGCTGACACTTGGCATCTGCGGAGCAGATGCAGGCGATAGCCCGCTTATATCCTTCATCTGGTTTTGAGACCTGACGTAGAGAATTTTTTACAGGGATTTCAAACCCGAGGAGCGGCGTTGAGCCGGTGTCATGATTATTATTGCGCTGTAAGGTAAGCACTGCGGGGCCCGGGGCTAACGTCGAATTGTCCGCGCGTGCACGCACGCGTGGGGCAATCCTCGCGCCCGCTTGGGCTCCTCTACAAAACTAAAGCATCATCGCACCGTTACCACGTTTTATTAAAAAAGAAAATATATACAACAATTTACAAATTTTACAATGGTCTAATAATGGGTGCTGAGAGAGAAAGCACAAGCTGAAAAAAAAAGAGAGTTAGTTGGACATGTCGAGACGAATAAATTGTAACCTCCCTCAGGATGGCGTGATATTCTTTTGACATAAATGGCCGTGCCACCTCTACTGGTGTAAATACTATTATCGCGGTAAAGTACGTAGTTGGGAATATTTGCTCGGGTGGCTTTTTTGAAGAGAGTTTCCGTCACCAATAATAAATACAGGTCATGTTCGGCAGCGAAGATCTGTAGAAGAGATCGTTTTTCATTGGTCAGCCCATTGGCGTTCCAGTAAACAGTTTTTAAGGCTGCGGGAAAATTTGTAGTCATGAAGTTTTAGAATGATGGCGTGAGCTGAAAAATCGGGAAAAAGGTTAGTCAGACCTGGCGAAATGACTGAGGGTTTCTTGGATCTCCTCGGAGGACATTCCGAACCTGACAAGCTCCAAAGTAACCCTAGCTATTTCACGCTTAGAGGCGGTGAATCTACCGTTTTCGTCGGTAGGAAGTTTGTTGGAGGGCTTATCTTTTTTGGGAGCCTCAGATGTATTCCTTGAGGAAGCTGATTGAGCGGGTTTTGATTGGGTCACCTGGACGTTCTGGGAGAGAGCCGATTGGCTGGGGTTTGACCGGGCCAACTGAGCGTAAGAACGTTCATTGGTGCCCGGTCTGTACGAATGTCTCGGTTGGTTGTTGAAGGGGACTGATCGCGGGGGAGCTTGCGCTCTCCACATTTTAGGATATGACTTACAGCCCTGTTAGCTAGCTGGGTAGTCACCACCACAGTTAGTGCATGTAGCCGTACCCTTGGGTCTGGTGCACTCGGCTGTCCAGTGCTGGCCTGGACATTTTACACACCGGGGTGTGGCCTTGCAGCAACTCTGAGCGTGGCCGAAAGATTGACAGCGGTGACACTGCCCAATTGTTACACTACAAATCGACCAATCGTTCACCCCGCCTCTGATACAAATATTAAGGCCGGTTTGCTCAGTCGAGAAGGGTGGGATCGTCTTAATATTTTCAAAAAAATAACAGGGGAACGATAATGTTGACCGACTCGGTATATATGGATGTTGTCTCTTAAAGTTACCAGAAAAAGGCGCCACGCCATCTTGAAAATTCAGAAAACTTATTCTATAAAATAATATGCCTAAAGGGCAGTATCGATGTGGATTAAAAATAGCGAAAACCTTCCAATCGATATTTATAATAGAATTGACTCGCGAGATATTTGTTGCCTCAACACGATCTCGTTCTTTACATTTGCACTCGTCTGGCCCTGAAACAAACAACACTAACATACAAGGGCTATTGCCCGAAATAAAAGTCCAAAATAAAAGTAAATGAAATATAATAAATGATAATAATAAATTAATACAATTTGAATACAAAGTGGAGTTTTACTCCAAAGTTTACTATGACTATTCTTCAAATAAAAGATTCGGCCGAATAGTGATTGATTTTACTTAAAATACTTAAATAGTAGTTTATATCACAAGGGCGATAAAGGGGGTCTTTTCATCCGCCGGGCGAAAGTTTATGAGACGAGCCGCGCAGCGGCGAGTGAATAATCGACCGAAGGATGAAAACCCTTATCGCCCGAGTGATATGAACAATTTTTCGTTATTTCAGGAAAAATATCCTACAAAATTCGCGATTTTATATAATAGCTCTAAAATAACAATCGATAGATGGCGTGAAGCTTGCAAGTCGTTGATCAATGTTTGTCTCTTTGGAGCGAAAAAGGATGATTTTCTTTTGAAATTTCCGAACGACGGACAATTTGGTCTGACGGGCAGCATGTTGAAATAACGGACGGTCCGTCGTATTGACGGACGGATGGGTCACGTTATTGCAATTATTGCAATAAAATCTCGAATTTTTTCGGATTTTATCTAAATCTATGATTTTGACCCTTCGGTCGGTTATTCACTCGCCGCTGCGTGGCTCGTCTCATAACCTGTCGACCTCAGGGATGAAAAGACCCTCAATTATGGGAAAAAATATTCGCTGCGCTCGGGCGCTTCGAGCCATTTTGATCAAAACGACAACTAATTTAAAAATATCCCTAGGCCCGTGGATTAAGGAAAAGGTGGATCTTTGAGGGGTGAAACTCGTGAGAGTGGATTTTTAACGCAGGGTAGTTGTGCAAAGAAAAATCGACTTAAAGCACCCCTCGCTGCACTCGGGCCCTTTAAGAGAGGCATTTTTTTCAGGGCCCTTTAAATTTAATCAACAGATGGCGCCTACTTAAATATTTTTATAAAATAAGAGAAATTTGTTATATTTAAAATATAGCAAATTCGTTGAGATAAAACTATTCTATAAACAATATTGTTGATCTTAAGCTATTTTGAGTTCGTAATATTTATTTATAAAAACACAATTCATAATTAAAGTTTAATTATCTTTTTTTGTAAATGAATGTGTTTTGACATACTCAATACGAACTCAAAATAGCTTAAGATCAAGAATATTGTTTATAGAATAGTATTATCTCAACGAATTTGCTATATTTTAAATATAGCAAATTCCTCTTATTTTATAAAAATATTTAAGTGGGCGCCATCTGTTGATTAAATTAAAAGAGCCCTGAAAAAATGCCCCTCTTAAGCCATTTTTCCAGCACATTTAGGGTTGAAAACCATGATTTTCGTTCGGGGTGCACTGTTGCTGCATCGCAATGCAAGTGTCGCTTATGTTATCCCCGCTCTGGGCCAAGCTAAGACCATATGAAAGTGCACGTACTGTCAATAGAATGAATTGATTAACCAAACCAATAGGTTTATTACGCATTGCGAGTTATGCAAGAAGAGTAAATATGAGAGAAAACCACCCAAAATAGCTACTATGTTAACAGATACACCACATCGTCCCTTTGAGAAGATACATATTGACGTTTTTACTTCGGAAAATACCAAATTTTTAACCATAGTCGATGCTTTTACAAAATTAGGGCAAGCGGTCGAAATAAAATCCAAAAACGCAGTAGATATTTTAAATGCATTAATCACATATTTTTCTTATTACGGTACTCCCGAAACTATCAGTGCCGATCAAGGCCTAGAATTTCACAATCATGTGGTTGAAGAGTTATTAGAATCCCATAAAATAAAAATTCATTTTACCACCCCCCACCATCCGGAATCTGACGGTATAATCGAACGGTTCCATTCCACCCTTACGGAACATATTAGGTTATTAAAAACCAAACATAAAGAATCGTTAACAACGTTAATGAGGTATGCTATTATGGTTTACAATAATTCGATACATTCGAGTATAAACCTAACACCACTCGAGGTAACTTTAGGACATACTAAATTAAGAGACCCGTATGATCTATTTTATGACAAGCAAATGTATAGCAACTACTTACAGAAACATAAAAAAAAATTGGCGTTAACATATGATCGAATTAATCAAAATTTAATAAAAAACAAGGGAATAGTCGTGAACCGGAAAAATGTGGATGTCGATAATCCATTTAAAGAAGGACAAACCGTTTACGAAATCAGTTATAAGTATAAGCGGAATAAAACAGGGGAGAAATTTAGCGGACCGTTTATACTAAAGAAATTATTACCGGGTAATAAAGCGTTTATTCATAAAGTTGGGAGTTCGGAAAAAAATAAAGGTAGAACTGTACATTTGAAAAACTTACGTCAACCAATTGTTACAGAATCATTGTTATCCTCTCCTCAACCCTCAACATCCCAAGATATGCCAGTAATGAGGTAGAAGTGTTGAATATATCCAACAACCCAGGGTTGCTTCCACTAAAATTGGGTACAGCTCAAAATGTGGTAGATTACTGGAGTCGGTTACAAATTTTCGATTTGACTAGTTTAAGGATAGAATTAAATAAGTTAGTAATTAATTATGATAAGTTAAGTAAGTCATTTAATAATTCTGCGTACGGAATAAACTATGTGAGTGAAATGTATACATATAAGTATTTATTAGAATATAAGTTAGCACAAGTAAAGAGCAAATATAATCAAATGACAAACACAAATGAAGATTCTAAACGCACTAAACACGGTTTAATTAATAGTTTAGGTTCCTTTTTTAAAGCCATTACAGGCAACTTGGATCAATCGGACGGGGATCGATATGATTCGGCAATTGAACAAATTAAAGAAAATCAAAATCAAATAAAAACTATAGTTGAACAACAACTTAGTATAACAGATAAAGCTTTGTGTGTGTTTAATGAATCTATGAGCATGCTACAAAACAATCAAATATTGCTAGAGAAAAGAATAAATGAGATGACGGAAATGCTGCGTAATACTATAGTGCATACTATAACGAAGTATACAGTTTTGTATTAGTGAACAGTATTTTTAGTCAATTAATTTCAGCAGTAGAAACAATCCCTATACAAAATTATCATTCCCATATCCACTTACCTAATGATCAGTATCGATCAATATGGACTGAACGACCAAAAGTGCTACGAAATCGACCAATCGAATTTTTTGTGTAGTGATCAAATCATGCAATCAACATCTAAAAATAATCCCTGTGAAGTTGACTTAATCGCTAACAGTTGTAATATTAGATTCACATTTTAAATTTGCCGCTATGAGAAAAAGTTAAAATATTTGCGGACGCCTATGCTTATTTGAAAGAATGCTAACGGTACTTCGGGACGAAAGAATGACACACCGTGATCTTGGCCCTTTCTGTTTTATATCGTGCTTGAGTTCAGACGTGTGCTAAGATTTCGAGTTTTTGTTGGCTTGAGGTTTTGATTTTAACAATCAAATCACCTATAAATAAACTGCATTTTTTTTGTGTAAGTAATTTAAAATTGATATTTCTAATTAGTAAATTTAAAGATAGTAGGGTTTTAAATAATATTTACGTTCGCATACACGTGCGTTGGGATGCGTCATAATGATAACGGTTGTTGGTCGATTCACATATCACAGGGTGTTTTAAAATTAATGTTGCTTTGTTCATAACTGCTTAAACTAATTATCTCTATTTGCATATAATTATAAATTATATTTTGTGTAGAAATATTAGTGATGACATTTACATAATTTTGGTTACGCAATTATATGTTAGTTTTGGGAAATGTACAGGGTGTGTAATATGTTTCATAATTATTAATTAATTATTGGTGTTGAGGTTTTATTGAGGTATTAAAAGGTGATTTTAATAGATGGAGAGGTTTGGTAATTTATACAAATTCAAGGTATGATAAACAAGATGTCGCCGGTATAGCGTCACTTTTGAGGTAGGGTGACGTCACAAGACAACGAAGTTTGCTTTAAAGTAGCGTAATACCACGAACTTATTTGTATGAATGTATTAGGGCGTACGACCTGCGTAGACTAAATTTAGAACAATCCGTAACCGAGGCTAAACATGCACATGTCTCGCAGGCTGTGATAACCTGGCATCCGAAATCGTACATCGTTAGCTAGTATGAATGTATATAGTAAACCATTATCTAGTAGAATGTCCCCCAATCTACCATAAATATGTCCCGAGTGTAGGTTCGGTGGTATTGCACTATCCAAGGGGTAAAACTTTGTTGTGTGATGTTGATTGGTTTGAGAAAGGTGATAAATATAACAATTACAAATTTTAGGTTCTACGTATCAAAAGATAATAAATAAATAAATACTTCTTCTTTAACTTTACTATACTATAGATCAGTTTCCTTCGCAGTGCTAGGATCTGTGAGCATATAAATTGTTTAACGTCCGATAAGTAGTTTGCTAGACTGGCCTACAGACGAGCCTGTAACCCTGGTTTTTATGTTAATGATGGCCATTCATTAACCCAGGAGGACAACCGACTTAACGTGCCTTCCGAAGCACGGAGACTAGTCATAAGAAAATTGCCCTTCTCCGGATTTGAACCCGGTACCTTGCATTCGCAGTTGATCGCGTTACCTACAAGGCAAATGACCGTCTCTAATAAATAAATACGACAAAGTCAAAAGACATAAAAATTAGTGCTGGGCGATGTTCATCGATGTTTTCTAAACATCGATGTTACCCAACCGATGTTCGATATTTTGACATCGCGTCAGACGTTTTAAAACATCAAAACCATCGATGTTTGCTTTTCGATGTTTGCCTTTCGATCCCAGGATTTATTATTTGCTAATTTTGAAATTTGTTGCGTTTATTAATATATTCATAAATAAATTTTCTGGTATGAGTGTTTTTCCTGACTTATTTAAACTAATATGCAATAACATCGATGTCACAAAAACATCGATGTTATGCTCACATCGATGTTCAGGTTCGATGTCGACATTGATGTCCCAGCACTAATAAAAATACAATACTATCCCCGCGTTCGGTTTGGAGCTACTTTCGCTTCGAAGCGCAACCAAACACTTTTCTTGCGATCGGGATGGCGCTTCCAAACGCTTTGGCTCCGCCCCTTTCAGACGCTACTAAAATTTAGGTGGGTTGACGGGAGCGTGGCGCATGGTGGCAAAATTGCAAAAGAATTTGAATTTACATTTGGTTTGCTTTATTTTTATTACAAATTTAACCATGTGATGATACAAATAATGAAAATCAGTTTATTTTATCATAGAGGATCAGTATTTCAGTGTCGTAAAGTGAAATAAAGCAAAGTAATTTCTTTCATCAACATCAAACGCGCTAATTACTAAAATTAAAATAAAACAAGTGTAGCAGCAAGATATAACTCCTAAAGTAAAATAATAAATTTATTATTTATATTTTTAAAATATAAAATATTTTGGTTTCAGTTCAAACGTAAAGCTTTTAATAATTTTAATATACAAAAAAATAAGATAGGTTAGGTAACCCACACAAATTTAAATTTTAAACACTGTGGCGCTGAAGCACCGTTCGGGCTGGGAAGCATGGAAGCGAGCATTTTTCCAACTCGAACGCAAATTTTTCACGCTCCTAACCTGAAGCGTCGGTAGCGAAAGTAGCTCCAAACCGAACGCGGGGTATAAAGTCAAAAGACATAAAAATACAATACTATAAAGTCAAAAGACATGAAAAATATAATTACAATTAAACTATTATTAATAATAAAATATTCTCAAAGAGAATCAAACAACTATCAATCCATAGAAAGGTTTTATCAAATTGCTACCAAGATTATTAAACGATTTACCAGTAAATATATATAAAATGTAATCAAAAGTCATTATCAATTTGTATTCAAATATGTTCAGTTACTCAAGTATAATTGAGAGGTCTTCCTCATTTAAGTTGGCTTGTTGTTCCAATCCCTGCTTTTTTTTCTACATAAATAAATATAAATTAAGCCCATTTTAGTGTTTTATTGTGTTTATTAAATGAGTGGAGAAACAGGTGGCGTTTAGGTGTGATCCGACGATCTGAGGTTGAATCATTGTGTAATTATATAGATTTACTAACGACATTTTAGCATTACCAAGGCATCGAAGTGTAAGTTTGGCTAGGAGATTAGTATTGACCTCACGAACTGTGTCTTTCGGTTCTAAAAAGAAGTTGGGTTCTTATCATGGCTTGCGCATTTACAACGTGGAGGGTCATTGACGATCACAGGCGTACCACGAGGTTGTTTGAATTTCAAGGAGGTGGAGTTAAATGAGAGCGGGAAATTCAAATTCAAAGGTCGATATTACACAGTGAAGATTATAAAAGTTGTGAAGTGCGGGATAGTCAGTTCTCGAAAACTAAAATTCAAAAGGTGTTAGATAATAAATGGATTGTAGTAACAGTAGGAAGTGTTTTAGCTTTAAGTAATTGTTAAGTAATAATTCAATTTAAAATCAAGGCATAGCTCTAGATCATTACATCCATTTTCCACATGATGTTATTCTTTTCCGTTCATGTCCGTGAAGTTTGTTGACTAACCGGATTATTCTGGGTATCGGACTATGAAAGTTTTAATTTGTTGAATGCATACCTGTGACAAAGGCGTTCTTGTGCCTAGTATCATATGAAGATACATATGGTACGAAATAATTCAACAAGTGTTGGCAGTTTATTTTACCATTCAACAGTCGAAAAGTGAAACATAAGTCAGCGATTTTGCGCCTATATTCTATCGACTTGGTGTTACAGGCAACAAGGCAACTTGAACTGTCGAAATCCTCCCGCGTACGGCCCCACTTAAAGTGAACATATTTAAGGAACTTAAGTTTAACCGCTTCCAATCTGTCAAAGTCGGTATGGTAAAACGGGGACCAGACGCATGATGCATATTCTAATTGGGATCTTATCAGAGAAAAGTATAGCATTTTAACTGTTTCCGCAGAAAAATGCCTGCTTTGTCTACGAATAAAACCCAATGTACGCAAGGCATTACCACAAATCTTCGCAATATGATTCTTGTATGTTAAGCCAGTATCCAGCCGAACACCTAAGTCATCAATCTCACTGACACGATTGAGTATATTTCCATTGATGTTGTAACAAAAAGCGTCAAAACTATGTATGCTTACGTTAAGTCTAGAGAAGGTTAACACAGAGCACTTCTCGAAGTTTAAATACAGATTATTAAATTGGCACCAACGATAAAGATTATCGAGATCTTGTCAGATTACAAAATCAGTGTAGACTGCGTCTACGTGCGTATGGTTTTCAAATGCTTCCACCACATCCGTAACAAAAGACAACAGGTTAGTAGTAGTCGAACGACCAGGAAGGAAACCATGCTGTTCAGCCACAATGATGTTTTTACTAGCAGTCAGAAGTTGACTAGCGACCAGCTTGTCTAACATTTTGGAGATAGTAGATTGTATTGAAATACCTCGATAGTTATCAATATCATTCATTTTCAAAGGGCCACCCTGTATATAAAGATATAGCAAATGCGTTGAGATAATACTATTCTATAAACACTATTCTTGGTCTTAAGCTATTTTGGGTTCGTAATATTAATTTATAAAAACACAATTCATAATTAAAGTTTAATTATCTTTTTTTGTAAGTGAGTGTGTTTTGACATACTCAACACGAACTCAAAAAAGCTCAACACCAAGAATATTGTTTATAGAATAGTATTATCTCAACGAATTTGCTATATTTTAAATACAAAAGCCTCCTAGTTCTTTATAAAAGTAGTGAAGTAAGCGCCATCTGTTGATTAAATTTAAAGTCCCTGAATTAAGGGCCCCTCTTAATATTTTTCGCCTCACTTTTTTGGGTTGAAAACAATCTATCAGAAGTCCAATTATTTTAAGAGGTCCGTGGCGTGGGCAGATCTTAAGCCGAAACCAGTAAATGTTTTAACGAACTCAACGTGAAATGATTTTTGTCCACAAATGACAGTAAAATTGGACGGAATTGAATAATCAAAATTAACTATAATTTAGTGCTTAACGCACTTTAACATTATGTTGGCAATCTAGCAAGATTACTTTAAATTAAGGCAATATAGCACTTTACACAAAAAGGTACGTTACGATGCTTACGATAAACAATTGGTACTTACATAAAGTTGTTATCTACTCGTTAGACAGCATAGATGACTGCTACATACGTACCAAGCCCGAAATTGTACAGTTCGCGTTCTGTACAATGATTTTTGTACCGAGCGCGTAGTGTACAGGCTACTTTGTACGAAGTGCGATTTACCGGACTTGGTATTACGAGATTTGTACTGTTCGGGATCTGTACAACCAATTTGTACAGAGCTGTTAGTTTTAACCTTCCTGTCAACTTGGTACAACTTAATATTGTACAAAGCTCGACAGAACAGCAGAAGAACCAAAATTAAAATAACAAGTTGTCATTGAATCAATAATTAGTTCTACATCCTCTTCTGAATTCAACCTTTCAATGAGAAAAGCTGGTAAACTACTCGATGCTAGTCCTAATTTGGCTTTCTTCACAAATAATGCTTTATATAGAGATTGTTTGATTCCAGAATGGAGACTATTATTTTTTTTTGATACTGAGTGAAACGTAAACTTTCACTATATTGAGTAGAATGATTTTCATCTATCATCCAAGCTCTTATTATTTTCTCCTTATCCCGGTTGGCTCTTTCTACACTCCCCTGACTCTGAGAATGGCGCGGTTTGCCATGGACAATTTTTAATTGGGGCCACATGACAGTCAATTCTTCTATGATACAAGCAACAAATTCTCGTCCATTATCTGACTGGAGAATCGAAGGAACATCACAAATGCAAAAAATATCAATTAAATTATAACTAACCTCCACTGCTGTTTTTGATTTTAAAGGAGGCAAAATTAAAAACTTGCCCCAGTGATCTTGGTAGTTCATTATAAAAAAATCCCGGTCTTTACATGATATGCCTAAACCATATTTAATTCTTAAATACACTAATCTGAGTACCAACATATTATAGACTTGTCTGTCGAGCTTTGTACACTATTAAGCACAAATATAAAGCACCGTGTTCGGTACAAAAATCATTGTACAGAGCACGAACTGTACAATTTCGGGCTTGGTACGTAACATATAGATAAAGATAATATATAGTAAAATAATAATAATAATATATACCTATAAGAAGAAGAAAACGATAGATAATTATAAAAGTGCTATTATGTCGCGGTCTAGTTTGAAAAAAAGCTCGTATTGAAACGGAAATCTTATAGATATGACTTCATATTAGTAGACTAACTAGGGGGATTCTAGACCAAAATCCTATAAGGGGATTCTAGACCAAAATCCTATAAGGGGATTCTAGGCCAAAATCCTATAAGGGGATTCTAGGCCAAAATCCTATAAGGGGATTCTAGACCAAAATCCTATAAGGGGATTCTAGGACAAAATCTCATAAGGATTTACATGGTGGATTCTAGGACAAAATTCCATAAGGATTTACATGGCGCATTCTAGGACAAAATTCCATAAGGATTAACATGGAGCAAAAAATTGTAAATTTTTTGATTTTTACTTCCGGCCTAGCGGTTCAAGTCCTTATCAGACCCTTATCGGGTTTGACAGCCCCAATTAAAAAATTCCCTTATCAGCATAATTAAAAAATACCTTTATTCACAGACCTAATTAAAACGTCATTATCGGGGTAATTAAAAAACCCCCTAGTTAGTCTACTCGTTTCTTTTAGTTGATAAGATAGTTGTCATGTAAATCATGACTAATTTTAAAAAATATTTTAATTAACAGTTAAAAAGTGTAGTGTGAGGAATATATATGTAGGTATTTTATTATTATTTTAAATATTATTCCGACTGAAAGTGTACTTTCGGTTTTCAGTTTATCATTGAAAGTCATTGAAAAATTATTTTCTGGCATAATTAAAAGTAGGAAAAATTTTGAAAATCTTTGATAATTTATTAAGAACATCGAAGTAGTGATATAACCCTTCAAAATATGTCTTAATTTATTAAGAACCTAAATTTAATATTATAGTTTTAAATAATATTGATAAATTTTTCTATCCCTACGTATGATGACATACCTGATCATAACGAGTTCAATAAACTTAATATATCGTAACACAATATATCGTAATAATTAAAATTATTTCATGATTTTAACTATGCCTGAATAATATTAATCACGTACATTACATTCGTGCAATATTTTCTTCAGACTTGTATATTTGTTTTGATCTATCATTTTCTTCGTTTTTTTTTTTTTTATTTAGATTTGTTTAATACTGTAAATGCATGCTTGCGCATGCGTGGTTTTTTATCAGGAAGAGGACGGTTGTTATATAAATAGAGATTCACTGTTAAGTTGTTATTCGGTCTAGAGAGTAGGCAGATAGAGACTCTAGGCTTGGCAAAGAACCAGTTCCCTAATATTCTGATTTATCAGTTTCTCGATTTGTTCTATTTATTACGGCATTTAAAACGTTCAGGATGCAGAACTTTGAGATTATCAATGAAGTTACTACAAGTGTTAAGAAATTTAACACCAATAGACGTCAAGTAGTGTTCAAGATAAAGGATGTTTCCTTACCTTCCGGTGAGAATAAAATCGACTTTTTCAGGACAACGATTGAGCAAATTCTCGTATATGTTATGTCAACGGTACTACCTACGGATAAAATAGGAATTACTTTCGAGTTATGTGGTTTCAAACAGAAATTACCAGGGTACATGACCTTTAGACAAGCAGATAGTATAACCTTTAACGATATTTGGTTTATATTAGAAGGAATACTTCAAAGTGATCCTGAAGCTTTGAGTAATCAGGGGTTTAAACTAATTGTAACCTCCATAAGACCGCCTATTGGTAAGGGTCGGCAACGTATCTATAACAGCTTTACTGAAGAGTGTCTACAGAGAAGAGGTGTAGTAACGATAAAAAACAAAGATAATTTATGTTTACCGAGGGCTCTAGTTGTGGGGATAGCCTTTTCTGTGAAAGATCCTAATTATAAAAGTATTAGAGATAAACAGAGTGTACAAAAAGAGAGAGCAATTAAGCTGATGGAAGAAGCAGGCATCGAAGATATCTCTACAGTAGGTGCTGGTATTGAAGAAATCAAAATATTCCAAAATTATCTAAGAGATTATAAAATTACTGTGTACCAGTACGGGGTAAAAGAAACTCAAGTTATATTTGAAGGCCCCGATGCATCTCTCAAGATAAATGCTAAGTATTTTCATGTTTTCAGGGTAAATTTGGTCAACGAGAAAACCAATCGAAGACCTGTATAGTTAATAAACCGGCGGAATACATCGATTTAGTTTTAAACCCTTGTATTAATCTAAATCATGTTCAGTTTGTAAACCAAGATACAGTAGTAGTAAACTGGTCTTACAAGGAAGAAGCAGCTGATCTTTTGAAAACCGTGAATGTTGTTATAGCCTCATACGTAACGACTGAGGCTCGTCTAAAACTTTACAGTTATTTGGAAAAGATAGATGATCGGGTCTTATATTATGATACAGACTCGGTAATTTACGTTTAAAAACCCTGTGAACCCGATCTACCGTTGGGTAGATATCTTGGAGATCTAACAAACGAACTAGAAGATTACGGTTCAGATGCTTACATCAACACCTTTGTCTGCGGAGGTCCTAAGAATTACGCTTACCAAGTACTTATACCTTCCACGGGTAACACTATACCTAAAATCAAGGCTAAAGGAATAACTCTAAATTATGAAACTGGACAGAAAATAAATATGAAAACCATACTAGATCTACTCTTAAATGATGGTGGTGAAGATAAAATACTAATTCATTCTCATGGTATTAGAAGATCTGAGAATCACCAGGTTGTTACCAAAAACGAAACAAAAACGTACCAAATATGTTTTAAGAAACGAAAAATAATTGAAAATTTTGACTCTGTACCTTATGGATATAAAAAATTAAAATTTTGAACAATGCTATAATTTTTAAATTTGAATTGTGTTATATTTTTATAAACCTAATCTTAATAATAAATTGTGTAGCATAGATATAACTTTTTTTTGTAAACACCTGTAGTGAAAGTAAATTAAATATTTTTTAGAAATATGTGTATTTTAAAACTGTCAATTTTAAAATTTCTTAGGTTATTATGTCTGCTTAAGTTTCCATCAGTTGTTTATTTTATTCATTTTGATATGTTACACATCATTTCAATGGAGGTTACAAATTATTGATTTTTTATATTTTTCTTAATTTTAAAAATTTGACTTACAATAATTATTTCAAAAAGTTCCAATTAGTAGCTGTACTACTTATACATAAGTGTATTGAACTCGAGCCATGTATACCAGGATCACCTGAGTACCGACATGACTTTTGAAAATTTTCGTCTCATGTGTTCTTAATTTTTGAAAGAACTGTATGGACTGTATTGTTATAGATGTTGAATCGACCTAAATGATGGCAGGTACCGAAAAGGATTTGATAACTATATAAGACTTTGAATTTTAAATATTTACATTAATACCAATTCAATTATATCTACAACACGACCGACATAAATCCAACTGCTCTGTTGGAAAGCAGTTCAAAGCAGTTCATAGAAACGAAGTGGTCAGTTCATAGAAACGAACTGGTCAGTTCAAAGCAGTTGATAGAAATCAACTGGTCAGTTCAAAGCAGTTCAAAAGCAGTTGATAGAAACGAAGTGGTCAGTTCATAGAAACGAACTGGTCAGTTGATAGGAATCAACTGGTCAGTTCAAAGCAGTTGATGGAAATCAACTGGTCGGATCATAAGCAGTTCAAAAGCAGTTCAAGCAGTTGATAGAAACGAACTGGTCAGTTCATAGAAATGAATAAAAAGAAGAAAACACCTGTAACTATATTATAATATATATATTTTTAAATTATATTATTACAAATTTGTAATTCTGTAATGACCCACGCTTTGGTTCTCATCGAAAGTTTGTACCCTAACCTGCATCTGTAATTCCTGTCTACAGAGCAGGTCGTTGCAATTAAGGTTTATAAAGAGCCCGGAACCTAGAGATTTTGTTTAATTAAACAAATAAGTCATTAAATTAATGTTTCGTCTCATGGACGTCACAAAATAATTGTAACTTCTATAAGATCACATTATAGGTGAGAGGGGGAAGAAAGAAGGGGCAAAAGGGAGGGAGAAAAAGGATTGGGGGTAGAGAGAGAAAGAGAGAGAGAGAGAGAAGTGGTAACTGTAATGATCAGAGGAGCCCTAAAATTTTAAAAGTTTCCGCCCCTGTTAGACGGCTGTAAACATCAGAAGGGCCCCAATTTTGAATATATGTATTTATAAAAGTAGCGTGGGGGCATTTTGGCCTGGGAACTTATCCTAGTCCTGACCTGGACTCAATTTAGTTCCCACGGCCCGGTGCCCCCATACACTACTTACGTCAAAATGCATGATTTATGAAAAATTTAAAAAAAGTAATCAAAAAGAGCCACTAGTGCAAGATGAGGTACCAAAGTATCTGTTTCGTAGGGTGTTTATGGATATATTTGAATATGCAGGACGAGACTACATTGCAGTAATTGATGCATATTCTAATTATTTAATTGCTGAACCAATTAGAAATAAAACGTCTAGGCACATTATTATTGATGTAATTTGCGGCAAGTTCAATACTTGTTTGGATACCCAACAATCGTTAAATGTGACAACAGTCCTTTTGGATCGGGTGAGTTTGAGAAATTCGCAAGCACCAACAATATTCAAATGAAATTCTCAAGTCCTCGATACCCGCAAAGTAATGGGCTTGCAGAAAAGGGTGTGGCTATTGCCAAGAATATTCTTAAACGCTGTTAGAAGCACATGATATTGATCAATTACAATATCGAATTCTGGAATACAACACAACGCCAGTAGCAAGTTTCCAATTGTCTCCGTCACAACTATTTTTTGGACGTTTGATCAAGACTAAACTACCAATTTTAGACTCGTTATTAAGTCGCAATAACGTGAGCGAAAAAAAAAATTCAAGAAAAATTCGAAAAAAAAAAGGAAACGACAAAATTATTATTATGATCGAAAAGCAAAACAGTTGTTTGTAGATCGTCAGCGCAATGACGATAGTATGGTGCAATTTTAGTTAATTATTGGAAGTGTGAAGAATTGATAGGTTTATTAATTTTGGATATGAGGAGTACTCACCCGCCATTTTGTACAGAAGCCAACATGAAATTCAATCCAATTAGCATTCTACCATCAGAACTACATTATGGTAATTAATAATTGTAATTTAATAATTTGCGGTTAATCGTCATAATAAATCTACAATTTAACATTAATGAAGGCTGATCGAAGTAGCCACGTTTTCGTTTTTACATACCACGTTTTTTATGTGTTGAAATTTTTCGTCATACAGATTTATTTAATCACTTTAAATACTTCGAATAATCAACAGCATAAAACGAACAATTTTAATTATTGCTTCAGTTTGTTCGGGTTTTAATAGTAATTTGTTTCAAACTTTTACAATCAACAAGTGTGTTGCACAGCTGACAATTAAAGATGGACTACCGTCAAGGTATATAGATTACAAGGTATGATCTACACTTGAACGAAAACTCGTCTTATTCTGCGCATTGAAAAAATGGCCGCCAGATGATACTTGCTTTGACGTTTCTTATTGTTTATTTTAGAATTTTTGTTATTTTAAGTAAATTATAAAATGTATAATTTATAAATTAAAATCAAAAATCTATATGAATTTTTATAATATTATTTGAATTGGTAATTGACGTTTCCAAGGCAAGTCGCATTTGGCCGCCATATTGAATTATTAAACGTCACAACATGCGCAAGATCATACCTTGTAATCTATATACCTTGGACTACCGTTTCTATGGGTGTATCCAGTTGTAACTCACATGATAAATTACAGTTCGGCGCGAATATTTAAAATCAAACAATTTATTTCAAGTGTATAAAAATTTATTTCAGATTAATTTGATATAACAATGTCCAATTTACTTACAAGTTTCAGTTACAGTATTGAATTATTAAATGTATAAGCTTGTAGGGGAATTGTGTCTTAATTTGGCTTATTTCTGTGTAGAAATTGATTTAATTATAAAAAAAAATTTCGTTTTCTTGTGAATTTCAAAATTCGATTATCACCAATTTCGTCTAATTAAATTATTATTGATACCCTGAAAAATTTGTTTTTATTTGATTGTGGAAAATTTATTTTTTTTTGAAATTTCGTTTGAACTCACTATCTGGGGGAGTTTTCATTACTCTACCGACATTTGAGCACGGACCTTAAAGTGTTTGTTCCATCAGAACACGACAATATATAGATACTAATAATTAGTTGGTCTCAAAACTCAAAAACTTTTTGTAAATTTAAACAAAAAAATTGCTATATTGACCAACTTTGGAGTGTTTTTGCCAACTTTTTAAAATATTGAAGGAGGAAGCACCCCCTCTCCCATGGGCATGTCGCTGTATATCATTACAATACTATACAATGCAATTTTGAGTGTAAACCAAACTTTACGGTTTTTAACGATATGATAACGATAGGTTGATAACGAATGTAACAAAAAAGTTACAGAATAGAAGAGTAAGCATAAATTCGGGCATTTTCAGTTCTGATTGGTTCTCACTTCTACCGGTAGCTGACGTCACTTACTGGCTTTTTTTTTAAAGAGGGTTGTACTCAAGAAAATTTAAAAAAAATTCTGTACCATCAGTTTGACCTTTACTTTCAAATAAAAATTTTTTTTAAAAATACTGAAACTCGTCCAATGAAATCTTAGTCCTAGACTTTTTTTCCTAGACTATTTCACCTAGACCATTTTACCTATTTTTTATCTCCTGTATGCGTTCTTAAGTGATTTTTTAATGATTGCTTCTGTGCACATTTGAAGTCACAAATTTCACACTGAAACGGTTTATCTCCTGAATGCGTTCTTAAATAAATTTTTAAACTACTCCTATGTGCACTTTTATAGTCACAAATTTCACACTCATACGGTTCATCTCCTGTATGCGTTCTTAAATAACTTACTAAATTATTCTTCTGTGCACATTTGTAGTCACAAATTCCACACTGAAACGGTTTATCTCCTGAATGCGTTCTTAAATGAATTTTTAAACTACTCCTATGTGCACTTTTATAGTCACAAATTTCACACTCATACGGTTTATCTCCTGTATGCGTTCTTAAATGACTAATTAAATTTTGCTTCAGTGCACATTTATAGTCACAAATTTCACACTGAAACGGTTTATCGCCTGAATGCGTTCTTAAATGCCTTAGTAAATTTCCGTTATCCGTACATTTATAGTCACAAACTTCACACTGAAACGGTTTATCTCCTGAATGCGTTCTTAAATGACTTACTAAATTATTCTTCTGTGCACATTTGTAGTCACAAATTTCACACTGAAACGGTTTATCTCCTGAATGCGTTCTTAAATGAATTTTTAAACTACTCCTATGTGCACTTTTATAGTCACAAATTTCACACTCATACGGTTTATCTCCTGTATGCGTTCTTAAATGACTAATTAAATTTTGCTTCAGTGCACATTTAAAGTCACAAATTTCACACTGAAACGGTTTATCGCCTGAATGCGTTCTTAAATGCCTTACTAAATTTCCGTTATCCGTACATTTATAGTCACAAACTTCACATTGAAACGGTTTATCTCCTGAATGCGTTCTTAAATGACTTACTAAATTATTCTTCTGTGCACATTTGTAGTCACAAATTTCACACTGAAACGGTTTATCTCCTGAATGCGTTCTTAAATGAATTTTTAAACTACTCCTATGTGCACTTTTATAGTCACAAATTTCACACTCATACGGTTTATCTCCTGTATGCGTTCTTAAATGACTAATTAAATTTTGCTTCAGTGCACATTTATAGTCACAAATTTCACACTGAAACGGTTTATCGCCTGAATGCGTTCTTAAATGCCTTACTAAATTTCCCTTATCCGTACATTTATAGTCACAAACTTCACACTGAAACGGTTTATCTCCTGAATGCGTTCTTAAATGACTTACTAAATTATTCTTCTGTGCACATTTGTAGTCACAAATTTCACACTGAAACGGTTTATCTCCTGAATGCGTTCTTAAATGACTTTTTAAACTATTCCTATCTGTAAATTTATAGTCACAAATTTCACACTGAAACGGGTTATCTCCTGAATGAGTTCTTAAATGCCTTTCTAAATGATGCTTCAGTGCACATTTATAGTCACAAATTTCACACTGAAACGGTTTATCTCCTGTATGCGTTCTTAAATGACTTAGTAAATTTTGCTTCTGTGCACATTTGTAGTCACAAATTTCACACTCATACGGTTTATCTCCTGAATGCGTTCTTAAATGAATTTTTAAACTATTCCTATGTGCACTTTTATAGTCACAAATTTCACACTGAAAAGGTTTCTCTCCTGAATGCGTCATTAAATGCATTTTGAAATGTTGCTTCCGTCCAGATTTGTAGTCACAAATTCCGCACTTAAACTTATAGTTGGAAATTTGAGGCGTAGTAAGCGGATTACAATCAGTTTTTGTCTTCTGAAAATGATCTGAAATCTCTTTTCGACTATGAACGGGATGATGATGTAGCTCATCCAAATTCAATTCTATTTCGTCACTCTTAATTTTGGAGTGACGACTTGTATGTGATGGAGTACCCTGTAACAAAGCTACCATTACTAAGAATTCCTTATTTGAACACCATTTCAAGCCAGATCAATAAGCGCTGAGCTTGTGTCAAGTTCAATTCTAATACGAATTATTGTAGAAAGTTTAAATTTCCAAAATATACGTAAAATATAAATTTACTTTACATAAGCTATTTGTCATTTAAAAAAAAATTAACATAAATTTTTTTTTATTATTTTCAGTAGAATACACTCTTGTAAATATAAAATAGCTTATACTCGTATTATGTAAAATCGCACCGTGAGTGTAGAATACTAGTAAGTGCAAATTCATACGTTTATCTATGAAAAAGCAGATACTTCGATTTACCAATATATTCCCTAGTTAGGGGTGTTGGTAGTTTGGCATCATGAACATAGAAGTACAGGACCGGGATGGCGCGTTTCGGTGCGAGCCAGTTCGGCGCAAGCCCATGTCGGTGCGAGCCGGTTTGATCAATCGACTTCTTTTCAAAAAGAACATTGTAATGATACTCTATTTATTTTCAACTAATTAAAATGAGATGTCCCGGCCTAGACTATGCTTTTTTCGGGGGGGTGGAAATTTACAAAATAAAATAAATAGGCGGTCACTCAGTAAATTATATAATACATATAAAATATAAATATGTACAATATATAATCAAAACAATACAATATTTTACAAACAAAACCAAAATAAATAACGTTAACGTTATCCCTGTCTTGTCTATATAAATCGGTAATCGGTAAAATAGTCTAAGGAAAAATAGTCTACGGTAAATTGGTCTAGGTAAAAAGGTCTACGGGTAAAAAAGTCTAGGTAAAATGGTCTAGGTAAAATAGTCTAGGTAAAATAGTCTAGGTAAAATAGTCTAGGTAAAAATGTCTAGGTAAAAAAGTCTATATTTATTTGATTTAAGAAACCGAAGTAAGACGTGTTGTTTATAGGGCTACTACGGCCCTGTGTAAATAAGTGTGTGTAATCCCTTAGGATATATTAAAAATCAAAATCTTGATTCGTTATCAAAACCGATTAAAAATTATTTCATGTCCTTCAAAAAATTCTTCTTTCTATTAAAAAAGATTTAATCTCTGTATCCAGAGTCGTACATAGGAGGGAGATTTTGGGGGTTCAACCCCCTCTCTCCTTGGCATAGCAAAGGAGTAAAAAAATTAAATAAAAAATTAAAAATTTAAAAAAAAACCTTTTATTTAAAATTACAAAAGTGCACTAAAAAAGTAGAAAATAATTTTAATAAAAGCAAACAAAGCTTCGTGAAAACATCAATATAAAAGCGTGGGGCTGTTTATAGGTGGATAAGCAGGCTAACTATTGGTGTACAAAATTCATAACCCCACGCTTTTATATTGATGTTTTCACGAAGCTTTGTTTACTTTTATTAAAATTATTTTCTACTTTTTAGTGCACTTTTGTAATTTTAAATAAAAGGTTTTTTTTAAAAATTTTAAATTTTTTATTTAATTTTTTATTTTCTAATTTTTTAGTCATATCTTTTCAAATACAGCTTATGTATTTTAACTAATGTATTTTAATAATTTTAATTTTACTTCAATTTGTTTCAAAAGTTTACTTCAAAATTCATTGTAAATTTTACTTCAAAATTTGTTGTAAAATCTGCTTCAACAGATGACTTCACAATTTTATTTAAAAAATGTTTTTTTAAGATTTTCTGTAAATTTTACTTCAAATTGTAGTAAAAATCCCTATAAATTGTACTTCAAAAATTTTCTAAAAATTACTTCAAATTGATGCGAGATCGATTTGGGCTTCAATTTGAAGTAAAAATTAGTAACTACTTCAAAACACCAAAAATTTTTCTCTGTGTACACTAAATAAACAATAACAACATTGTCTGTAAAATTAGTTCAACCGGCGACCGTTGGTGGCCTATCGCTTATCTTGAATCATGGACTTAGAAAGATAGGAGCAGCAACTAAGATTCAAAATGGCGAGCTCTTAACCGTATGGGTCCATCATTTATATCCCTAGGGGCGCTGAATTCTTGTTCCAAAATATTCATTTGAATATTTTATTTTCAAAGACCAGCACTCTGGCGTAAATCAAACACGGATGACTTAATACATAATATATTTTCAATCTTTAATGTTTATTATTTTCATATTGATTTAATTAATAAATTTCAATTTGAATTTAAATCGTATTTCTGGAACAGGAATTCAGCGCCCCTAGTGATATAAGTGATGAACCCATACGGTTAAGAGCTCGCAAATTTTAAGCTTTCAGGTAGGGAGTTGCGGGTCCTATCCTTCTAAGTCCATGTCTTGAATCGAAAAATATTAACGAAACGCCGTCTAGCGGTTGAAATTGCAAGTACAGTAATGGCTGGCGTAAACAGTCTGACAGCCAATAAGATACCTCATAACTGATTTGACAGCTGTCAAAAATACTGTTTTAGCCAGCCATTTTCTATCTTTTGCAGCGCCCTCATCGGTAATATTTTATGCCTAAACCTTGAAAGGAAAAAAAATAAATATTTGCAAAAATTTATATTATACTTGAGTCCCCCCATGAAAAAATTCACAAGCCGCCACTGCTGTGAAATATTGTTTGAAGAAGTCCGTTTATGTCCAAACATGAAGTTTGGAACCACTGATTTAGGCTGGATTATGTTTTTGGCTGAGAAATTGATTATCATTTATCACCTTTAGGAAAGAAGTCCTGTCGAGAGATGGAAAATTACACGTAGTAACTGTTTGCGCACCACCACTGGAGTGGGGATTGTTTGAATATATACTCGTTTTTTGTTTTAAGTTAAGTCATTCATTCATAGTTATTTTCCAAAAAGAGCTTGAATCAATTAAGAAATAAATGAATAAAAATTAAAAGTGTTTTTTTTTTTGATGTTTAAAAAGAAAAAGTGAAATTATAAATTATATAAGATTAAAATTAGTAAAGCCAGAGACGAATTAGGGTCTTGTATGAATTGTAAATTCGCCCTAAATTTCTCCGCAGACAACAATTTACCATCCCCAGCGTCTGCATAAACAGTAACAATCGAGAGGCTCGAGAGAGAGATAAGTATTTGAAATCCACTTCTAGCACAATATAATTTTTATTTAATTTATTACATATACCAATCCGTTTAATGACATTACATTGATTGACAGCAAAAAAAAATTACGAGAGATTACTGAGCGACCCGGAAGATTCAATAATTATTCGAAACGTTTAAGAAACATTATTTGGAATCTACTCAGTTGAGATCTTAATTGATAATTAAGGAAATTGTATAAATAAATTACTAAATACTAAAATGGTTCGAGACAGTCAAACGTCCCAGTTTTTGAAACTCTTTGTATCGCATATTGTTTTCAGCGGTGGGGTAATTTTAAAATTTCTTTGTACAATTCTTCATCATTTGGCAAAAAATAATATAGTTCATAGTTTACCTCATCGATATCCTCCTGATATTCTAAATTAGCATCGTCATCTTCTTTAATATCGATGGAGTGGTGCAAATCTTCTAATTTGGCGTCCATGGCCTCCATTTTGTCTGTTCTAATTTCTTCATCATCACTGGCGGCTCGCAAACCATCGATAGCTTCTTCTAATTTCTCCAACTTGATCAATTTATCCATACTGCAAACACAAATTAATTAACGGATGGCCCTTACAACGCAACTTTCGAGATTACGTTAACTAAAGGTGTGGCTTTGTATCACAAAAATTTGTGAACTGTTTTACCGGTTTTACCTACCAAATGTACGTTTGCACAAGAGCGCGACGTTTCAAATTCTGCATGGGGGCAAGAATTTATTTTTTATTACTAATTCTTTTCACCATTATAAAAACCTAACAGTCAGAAGTAAACTTATTAAAAAAAAAAAATTAAATAATAAATTATAAGAAAAATCTTCTAGTATTTAAAATTAAAAAAATAAGATGCACCACAATAGTAGTTTTCGTCACAAGGACGTAAAACGAGATTATACACCCGAAGGACGGATTTTTCGAAAAACGAGGCAAAGCGAAGCGAAGCCGAGGAGCACGAACTGCACAAAATTTTGCAAATTTTTTTTAAGTTTATAAGGAGGTAGTAAATGTTCCGTAAAGGAAATTATAAATAAATAATATTTTTTTAAGTTAATTTTGAAGGTATTTACGAATGTAAAGCTTCATAACAATAATTACGTTACGGAACTTGCTTATAAAATCATGGGAATAAAAGCTTATTCAGGGTCTAACTATTGACAGCAATGTCACCCAATAATTCAATTAGAGCGAAAAGGAACAGCAACATGCAACTTAAAAAATATTGACATCTTGATTGTCAATATGCTAGTTTAGGTGCTTCGTTAGATTTAGTGATCCTTTTCATACTTCTATTTAAACTGCAGGGGACATATAACGCGAATTTTTTACTGACTTTTTTTAACCCTATTTTATAAACTAATTCTTGCATTTAGATCTCCTGCAATTATCACAGTTTGATTTCTTTTTATATCGATTACCACAGCTAATAGTTGCTTAAAAAACTTGTCCATAATTTGCTCATCTGCCGTGTCTCTTGGTGCGTATAAGCCAATCACCACACAATTATATCCGTACAATTTTATACTGACCGTTATCATTCTACCCAGATATATACGCATTATCTTCCAGAAATTTTCCTACGGATGTCTCCATCATCAGTATCGATACTCTAGAGCAGGCATGACAAACACGCGGCCCGCATGTGGCCCGCCTACAAGTTCACTGCGGCCCGGGCTCGCCAGCTCATTACTTTTTCTTTTTTTTTTGGTAATGCGGCGGCCCGCGTGTAGTACTTGATGTGGCCCTTGGTAGTAAACGAGTCTGACATGCCTGCTCTAGAGCGTGCTTTTCCTTTTCTACACCTGACCGGGAGTAACTATGACTCTCTTAAGGTAGCCAAATGCCTCGTCATCTAATTAGTAGCGTTCTGCTGCTAATTGGTGATATTTGGTGATTTTCGAGAACATGTTACGTGACACCGCCGTGCCCCCTTTTAAAGACCCTCCTGGGTCTCAGGGTTGCATGGCAAGTGTTAAGTAGTCAGCCTCCACGAGGCGGCCCCGGAAGGACGTTTTGCGTTTCTCGACGCGGAACGTCACTAATGGCTACTAGCGTCTAGGTCAGCAGATGGGCAGGCGTCCGCAGTCATTCTGTGCGTGACCGGAGACTGCTGGGACGAATCGGTCTATGGAAACCAGATCTACACTCCAAAGGCAAAGCCCTCTAGTGAGAGGACTAATACGCCCGGGTATGAGTGTGGTCCATGACTTCCCGACCGTGAACCCGAGGGACCAGTAAGTAAGAGCCTACGTGGCGGTCCCGAGGAGAGAAAATCTTACTGGCCCGGATACCAATGGGGGACGTCACCCGGCAGACATTGGATACAGACCTTGCTTGCAAAATGACCCCGGGGTACTTTGCTGGCTAACAGTCGGTAGGGTTCCTGGTATATAGTAGCTTTAAGCAATGACCGCATGTGCGCCTAGCGCGTGCAAGAGTAATAAAGAAGTGACATCAAACCCGACCTCATCAGAGAGATGTTGCTGGGGTCACTAGTACTATTATAGTAATCTTGCCGGGTCTTCGCTGTGCAAAGTTCACTGTACTGGTGAACGGAGGGAACGGAAAAGTCCCCTCGCGAAATACTTGTATTCCGCGATGGCGAGACTTGGGGCCCAAAGGGAACCTTCTCTGGTGAACGGAAAAGTTGGTACCGCGTAATACTATTTGCAATTTTTTCCTGAATTTTTAATTTCCATGAATCTTAAGCTCGCTGTGACCAGCAAATGGTAACTAACCAATAGAAAGCACGTGTTAATATCCATCAGACGCTTTCTATTGGTTAGCTGTCATTTACTAAGTACGACCCTGTACGAGTTATTTTTGAATTTTGTATTGTTTAGTTTAAATTTTGTAAGTTTTTATAAATTTTTTATGAATAACAAATGCAATTTTTCGTGTTTTAAATGCAGCAAAAAATTGCCCTAATTATAATTCTATAACAAAATTACAAATTACATCCGTTGACAAAAGTCAAAGAGTGATAAACTTTTGTGATAGTAAGACGTCATTACACAACAAAGCGTTTTCTTCACGGATGGGGTAGTATCATGAGCTTAATTGTGTTATAACACACGATCTACTTCGCTACTTATGAAAATTCCGTATCCGAGGCAAAACTTGCACATCGCACCGTCACATCTCAAAAATAACGATTTTGAGTTATGATCAGTTAAATGTTGGCTAAATTCAATACTTTATTGTGTAAAAGTATCATATCTGTAGTGTCAATATTAGGCAATAAAGTGTCGGTTAAGTCAGGGAATCCGAGGTTGTAATAAATATCACACATGTAATTTAATCTTACAATTAGTCGGCAATTCTTGTGATTCTAGTCTAGATTATAATAATAATGTACATTATTGTATTTGATAATCACATATTATACTTCCCACGTTCGTTTAGGTACATCTAACCAATGTAATAACATTTTTTTAGATCTTTACAAACTCAAGTCCAAAATTTTTTGAAGAAATAAAACTTTAAATAAAACATTACGCAAAATTGAACAGTAAATTATTTAAAAATTAAAGTTGCGTAAAGCGTAAATGAAACATTACCTAATTATACAATTTAAAGTTGTTATCAAATTAATTTTATTAAGCAGTATTATTTAAAAATAAAATAAAATCTGCAAATTAAACTTCTGTTATAAAGCAAGGTATGTAACTAGATATTTGTTATTACAACGTGATAAGAAATCATATCAGCTAAACATCAGATGCACCTGCTCATGAAATGAGGTATCAGCTTCCACTCACTTCTATCGGTGGTTAACACAGTGAATTTCTGAGAACTGTCGGTTAACAAAGGTTCGACTGTATTTATAATTTAGTGTTTACTTTATTTTTAGCTTTTGAAATCATATTCAACACTGATGGTGGAAGGAACTTTTGGACGAGATCTCGAAAGGAAGTGATTCTGCTGAAAGATAGTGTTTTTTTGGTATCAAATTCCCACTAATTACCAGGACAAGCAAACTTAAGGTAGGCCACTTGATGGATATTATTTATATTCAGTTTGTTAACCCGATTTTAGCGATTTTTTTTATTCTTACCTGTGAAGGTTACAATCATTTGTTGGTTGAGCGAAGTGACATTTTGTAATTGTTCGCTGATAGTGCTTTTCACTTTTTTTTATTAGAGTAAGCCTATTGCTGGGGCAACCAACCAGTCTCCTGGTGGTTTTTTCTTTAGTAGCCTTCAGCTGCAAACATTTCTGTTTGGGACTTCGAGTCCGACTTACTGTATTGTTTGTAATAGCAGTATCACTTTACATCTGTGTGTATTTGGTTGATCTGATCAACCATCTTTTTTGTAATTCAATAAAACTTGTTATTCAATTTTTCTTGTCTTACTGGCGCCCACAATTTACTCTTTAGTTAGCAGTAACTTTAAGCTTGTTGTGTGATAATTCCGTATCCGAGGCAAAACTTGCACATCGCACAGTCACATCTCAAAAAATAACGATTTTGAGTTATGATCAGTTAAATGTTGGCTAATTCTTTTGGCAATTCTAATAATTGGTAAGTTATTTTAAGAATCTGGTAGCACTGGTACTGGACGGGGGTGTTTCCTTAGCTAGTCACCCGCAAACATCAACGGGGCATCGAGGAATTGGCAGTGTTTGTTGGCAAACGACGTTACAACTTACCACGATAACCGTGAAGAAATTTATGTGTTATAAAAACTCAATTAAAAAACATTCACTACAACGAAACGTACAATTTATAATTATTTGAAGCTGCGACAACACATTTTCACTACAAGCACAGCTGTGGACCATCTGCGGTTAAATGTGTTGGACGAATCTACTATTCTCATAGAAGGGAAAATCACTGTTAAACTTGCCGCGAAATTTAAATTAAACACAAAGTTTTTAAAAATAATTTTATTTTGTAAATTCAATTTTAAAAACGCTATTTTCGTTCATATTATGCATTGATGAACACACTCATGTACCCCATCCTCCTCTACGCCTCGGAAACATGAATCATGAGGAAAAACGATCAAATAAAAATAAACGCCTTTGAAATATGGTGCTGGGGAAGATTATTAAAGTGTCTTGGATGGAGAAAAGAACGAACCTCGCCATTGTAGAAGAAGTTCAAGAGCCACAAAGACTGTCCAGCCACATTTAAAAACGAATAGCGAGATTCTATGAACATAATACAACGCAGAGAGCCAGACAATATGGAAAGACTGGTGGTGCAGGAAATGGTTCAGGGCACGAGATCGCGAGGCCGCTCGCCTAAGAGATGGACCGACCAAATCAAAGAAATCACTGGTAGCACACTAGAACAAGCTGCAAGAAAGGCCCGGAACAGAAGCCGATGGCGAAGAGTCACAGCAAGAACTATTCAAGCTGGTTAGTCTCAAAAGGTCACGACGCTTCTGACAAGAAGCATACGATGAAGAAGAAGAAGAAAAATGTTAGAGAAAAATTTCTCTCTAATTTGAGATGGTATGTATTTTAACATGACCCTTTAAACTCCTCTTATGAGCAGATCTGAAATTACAAATGGCACACTGAAACGGTTTAACTCTTGAATGCGTTTTTAAATGACTTTTTAAATGAATCTTCTGTGCAAATTTGTATTCACAAATTGTACACTGAAACGGTTTGTCGCCCGAATGCGTTCTTAAATGAACTTTTAAACATCCTTTAGTTGCAGATTTGTAGTCACAAAGTTCACATTGAAACGGTTTATCTCCTAAATGCGTTCTTAAATGACTTTTTAAATGATGCTTCCGTGCACATTTATAGTCACAAATTTCACACCGAAACGGTTTATCTCCTGAATGCTTTTTTAAATGACTTTTTAAGTAACCCTTTCGTGCACATTTATAGTTACAAAGTTCACATTGAAACGGTTTATCTCCTGAATGCGTTCTTAAATGACTTTCTAAAGAACCCTTCTGTGCACATTTATAATTACAAAGTTCACACTGAAACGGTTTATCTCCTGAATGCTTTCTTAAATGAATTTCTAAGGAACCCTTCCGTGCACATTTATAGTCACAAACTCCACACTGAAACGGTTTATCGCCTGAATGCGTTCTTAAATGACTTCCTAAATTACTCTTCTGTGCACATTTATAGTCACAAATTCCACACTGAAACGGTTTATCTCCTAAATGCGTTATTAAATGAATTTTTAAACTATTCCTATGTGCACATGTATAGTCACAAATTTCACACTGAAACGGTTTAACTCTTGAATGCGTTCTTAAATGACTTTTTAACTGATGCTTCTGAGCAGATTTGTAGGCACAAATTTCACACTGAAACGGTTTATCTCCTGAATGAGTTCTTAAATGATTTGTTAAACTTCCCTTCCGTGTACATTTGTAGTCACAAATTTCACACTGAAACGGTTTATCTCCTGAATGCGTTCTTAAATGACTTTCTAAAGAACCCTTCTGTGCACATTTATAGTCACAAACTCCACACTGAAACGGTTTATCTCCCGAATGCGTTCTTAAATGAACTTTTAAACCTCCTTTACTGGCAGATTTATGGTTACAAATTTCACACTGAAACGGTTTATCTCCTGAATGCGTTCTTATATGAATTGTTAAACTTCCCTTCCATGTACATTTGTAGTCACAAATATCACACTGAAACGGTTTATCTCCTGAATGCGTTTTCAAATGACTTTTTAAATTTTGCATCTGTGCACATTTATAGTCACAAATTTCACACTGAAACGGTTTATCTCCTGAATGCGTTCTCAAATGAATTTTTAAAAATTCCTTCTTTGCACATTTATAGTCACAAATTTCACACTGAAACGGTTTTTCTCCTGAATGCGTTCTTAAATGATATGTTAAACTTCCCTTTTGTGTACACTTGTAGTCACAAATGCCACACTGAAACGGTTTATCTCCTGAATGCGTTCTTAAATGATTTGTTAAACTATTCCTATGTGCACATTTATAGTCACAAATTCCACACTGAAACGGTTTATCTCCCGAATGCGTTCTTAAATGAACTTTTAAACCTCCTTTACTGGCAGATTTGTGGTTACAAATTTTACACTGAAACGGTTTATCTCCTGAATGGGTTCTTAAATGACTTTCTAAATGTAGCTTCCGTGCACATTTATAGTCACATAGTTCACACTTAAACTTATAGTTGGAAATTTGAGGCGTAGTGAGCGGATTACAATCTGTTTTTGTCTTCTGAAAATGAACTGAAATCTCTTCTCGACTATGAATGGGATGATGATGTAACTTATCCAAATTCAATTCTATTTCGTCACTCTTAATTTTGGAGTGTAGATTTGAATGTGATAGAGTAGTTCCCTGTAACAAAGCTACCATTACTAAGTAATCCTTATTTGTGCACCATTTCAAGCCAGATCAATAAGCGCTGAGCTTGTGTCGAATTATCGTAGAAAGTTTAAATTTACAGAATATACGTAAAATATGAATATACTATATTACACATGGTGAACGAGACCACCCGTATAAATAATTTTTTTCAAAAACGGTTAATCAAAGAGAGTTGGGTCAAAAAATTTTATTATAACAACTTTTATAATAAAATTTTTCGGTACAGGACAACTCGGCTCAGAATAACTCGGCATCAGACAACTCGGCACCAGACAACTCGGTACCAGACAACTCGGCACCGACCACTCGGCACCAGACAACTCGGTACTGGGAAAACCCGTCACCAGGATAACTCGGCGACGGCGACTCGGCAAAAGGAAAACTCAGCACCGAGATAATTCGGCACCGGCGACTCGGCGCCGTCAACTCGGCACTAGAATAACCGGCACCAGTTGGAAACATTTTTTATTGATTGGTGAATCAGTGCATTCTATTGTCGGTACGTGTGCGGTCATACAAAGAAGTCCGGCTGATGATAATTTTCTCACTTAGTCGTGCGCAATGTTAACGTACGGTTAATACTTTTTCGCGTGGATCCTCCTCGTGCCATGGTGGTTTCTACAAAAATTGACCCTACGCTAGCCTACGCTTCGCTACGCTCCGGCCGCTACGGGCCATTTTTGTAAAAACTACAATTATTATAAACATACCCCTAGGCCCGTGGGTTAATGAAAAGGTGGATCATTGAGAGGTGAAACTCGTGGTTGTGCAAGAAAAAACATAATTTTCGCTCGAATTGCACTGTTAAAGCATTCGAATGCTAGCGAGGCTACCGTGCTCCCCTTTCTACGTAAATTTTAGAATAATGTAATTTACACGGACTTACGACAGAATGCCTGAATTCAGCAATCACGAGCAACTTAGTTTAAAATTTGCTGTGAAAATCGAAAAACCAGTGTCGAGTTGTCCCGGTGCCGAGTTTTCCCGATGCCGAGTTGTACGGTGCCGAGTTATTCGGTGCCGAGTCATCCGGAACCGAGTTGGAAGTGCCGAGTTGTCCGTGTCCCGTCGAAAATGCTATTTTTGAAAAGATCTTTTAAAAATAAGCAAGTTTTGTAGGAAATAGTAGATTACACACCTAGCCTCGAAAATGAGCCGTTACTGAGCGCACAGCTATATTGAAAAGCGAGCTTTTGCAACCGTTTTCAAAACTGTAAGCCCAGTAACAAATCATTTTCGAGAGGTGCATGTCCCCAGCCCCCCCCCCCCCCCCATTCGAATTTTGACTCCAAAATAGTCTAAATCGTTTGTACCTGTTTGTGCAAACATTATTTTCGTTTGTACCCAAATAGTTTTCGAGAAATTTCAAAATTTCGCTGGGGGGGGGGGGGGGCTGGAAACATGCTTTTTTAAATTTCGAATTTTGGATTCAAAATAGACTAGAACGTTTGAAATTCGCTTGTGAATGTTTGTGCAAGTTTTATTTTCGTTTGTACCCAAATAGTTTTTGAGATTTTCAAGAAAAACATCATGAATACTGACGCGTATGAGTGGATTAACGAGATTCTCTTACACGGGGACTTAGATCATATTTATTACATAGATACCAAGTGCCCTATCCCAATGCATTAAAGCTAGTGAAATTAGATAGTTACGACATAATAAGTATGTCTATCTTTGTTATACTTATAGTCAACAGAGGCAATCTTGTATCTCTCTCAGAGTTCAAACCCGAACGGCGAATGTGTAAATTTTTACATTTGACAGTTTCTCAAATATTGCTTTTATTTTTATTATATCACAATAAAATTGCACATGCGCCGTTTGATTTTGGACTCTGAGAGAGATACAAGATGGCGAACTGTAGTGTTTAACAAAGACAGCTACAAATTATTATTTCGTAACGATCTGGATTCACTAACTTGGAGGTACTTGGTATCTATGTAATATATATGATCTAAGCACGGGGAGCATTATAACATTTTAGGTTGCAGGTAGCTACTTTGGGCGAGAAAATACAAATTTTACGATTGAAATCTCGATGAATTCTGAAAGAGTATATTTTAAATAAGAGAATAAGCGGAGGTACAATGCCCTAAGTGCACCTGTTTTTTCAAAAATCGAATTTAAAAACTTCGATTTTTGCAGTAAATTTTAAAGCAAAGTCGCTCGGGATTGGTTAATTCTGTCGGTACGTGCACCCAGATATAGTCTTAGCTTTGCGCAGAGTGGGAGCGACACTTGCATTGCTATGCAGTAACAGTGCACTTCGAACGAAAATCATGATTTTCAACCCTAAATGTGCCGGAAAAATGGCTTTAAGCCCTCGAGCGTAGCGAGAGGTGCTTAAAGTCGATTTTTCCTTGCACAACCACCTTTCCGAATAGTACATGTGCTGGAAAAATGGCTTAAAGCGCCCGAGCGTAGTGAGCGCAGCGAGCGTAGCGAGAGGTGCTTTAAGTCGATTTTTCTTCGCACAAGTACTGTGCGTTAAAAATCCACTGTCACGAGTTTCACATCTCAAAGATCCACCTTTTCATTGATCTGTCGGCCTAGGGATATTTTTAAATTAGTTGTCATTTTGATGAAAATGGCTCGAAGCGCCCGAAGGGTGCTGAGAGTCAATTTTCATCAAAATCACCATGGCAAGAGCCGGATCTACCGGCAAAAGTAACTACCGTTCGTTAAATTTAAGTAACCCTTTTCTGAAGTAATTTTTAAATAATTTTAAATTTTTAAATTAAATAAAAAAGGAGAACGCATTCCTACCATTGCACTAGAGTTACTGTCTAATTGTAGAAGTGCGACACTCTTATGTATAGCAGTACACGGACCTCCCACGAACGAACTTCATTAACCAATCACGAGCGTTTAAACTTCGAAAATCAAGCTTTTTTAAATTCGATTTTTGAAAAAACCGGTGCACTTAGGGCATTGTACCTCCGCTTATTCTCTTATTTAAAATATACTCTTTCAGAATTCATCGAGGTTTCAATCGTAAAATTTGTATTTTGTCGCCCAAAGTAGCTACCTTTCCCCAACATTTTAACATCATTACATTCTCTCGCAACCGGGGTTAAAAACGTGTTCTGATTGGCTGAAAATAACCCTGCGCATTGGGTAATTGTCAACACTTTCATCATTTTTGTATTTGTATGGCATCATTTGACATTTCATTTGTTGTCAGTTAACCTCAATTTTTCATAGGCATTGTTAGTTCTGTTCTGTTTACGTAATATTTCTAATTAGTTTTAATTCAGTATCGAAAATATTCAATTTAAATAATTTTTTAAAAAATAGCAAATTTAATTAAGTTGACAGTAGAAAGATCATGGTTATATGGCTGTATTATGAAATGTTGAAAATTAACAGTGCTCGGTTAGTACTATTAAAATACAACATCTTTAAAATCAAATTCAAAACGTTAGTTCCAATCAACGTAATGCAGGTTCCCAATGGTTTTAACCATTATGTTTTTTTATAAATTAATAAACAGTAGTGTAATATCGACCTTTGAATTTCCCGCTCTCATTTAACTCTATTAGAAATTCAAACAACCCCGTCGTAAGCCTGTGATCTTCGATCATATATACAATGATACATATATATTGTCGTGTTCTGACGAACAACTCTTTAAATCCCGTAGCTGTTTTAGTCGGAGTTTTGCACTTATAGACTCTCCCAAGTAGTGAATTCCAGGGTATTCTTAAATTATCCACAATAAATGAAACAAAATTCTTACCGGATATCAATAAAATTTACTTAGACGAAAGTTGGTAATTTTCAAATCTTAATCACAAGCAGAAAACAGAATTTTTGTTAAATCAAATTCAACAACGAATAAATCAGATATCGACGTGATTTATCTACAAGTTCTCACATTTACTATGCCAAAACTTATTACTCTAACTTGTAAACAAATCAAGCATTATAAATTGTACAAGCTAAAATAAAATAATAATTCGCACAAATTAATTGTCTTATTTAAAATTTTGCGCCGACCTGTAATAAACCGTATAAAAAAAAACTGCTAATTTCTACCGCTAGATGCAAATAAAGTTCGACGTGACGCGTAGCACAGCAGCTGATACAAATCATCATAAAAAAATAAGTTAATCTCGACGGTAAACTAATTAATCCAAATATTGAAATTTATGCATCGATGTGATTAAAGTTGGTGTAATACTTCAATCAACCTGTTATTAACGAAGTTTCCAGGTTTGTATAAGAAAATGTGCTCTACATAACCTCCAATTGTCAAATTTATAAATTCCATTTTCCAGATAAATAATATCGAAATAACGTAAAATAAAAGAATTTAAATTCTAATTACCATTCGATGGCTTCATAAATTGTTGTTAAAAGGAAATAACTTGCGATGAAAAACGACAAAAATGCGGCCATTTCACAACTCATCAGGCAGAAAAATTCTTAATTTCCAAATCCAGAAATCAATCTTCTAGAAACCACCATATTCATCATACTGACACTTCACTCATCATAATTGCAATTATAATTCACAATTCATGCTGAAATTCCAACATTTCACAATTTATCGAGAAAATTTGTCTTCCTCGAAAACACAACTTAACACGTCCACCTCTCAGTCAGTAATCCCCTTATCATTTTTACAAAATTTTCATTTCCTTCCTGTTCTAGGCTTTTGGAAATCGTGGCCCACGCTGATTCGTCAACTTTTCCAGCCAAATTTGAAAATTTTCCAAAAAAAAAACGATATCACCAATTTTTAAATTTAATTTTCAACACTTTTCGCACCATCTAGAGTTATTTACAATTAACACGACGTTACAGGTTTCTACGTACGCCTTCACTTATTTATTAAAAAAGTAAACAAATTAACAATATAAAAAAATTTAATTAAAACAAAACGCAGTCATATCTGATTAATTTAACTTGTTTTAGGTTTCCGGAACAAAATATCCACCTATAAAATCCTGTTTTCTTAATACCAAACAAAAAGTATGACCAGTAAAAGCAAAACCATTCCACTCGTCCGAGTAAAATTCAAAATCATTCAAAATTCAAATAAGGAACGGATCAATATCAAATTGTGGAGACTTTAAAAATTTGGTAATTAGCTCGGCACATGTCAATATATACATATATACAATATATTATACAATGTATAGATGATCTAAGCCTGTGATCGTCAATGAACCTCCACGCAGTGTTGTCAGATTGGGCGATTTATCGCAAATTGGGCGACTTTTGTAGATAAAAGGCGCAAACCGCAATTTGGGCGATTTCTGAAAAATGAAGTTGCGGTTTATTGCGATAAATAATAGACATTGAGATCTAATTTTAGTGAATTTCCATTTCCATTAGACTTTACACCTAAAGGAAAATTGAGCGACGACATAAGGAGCGGCAAAGCTCCCTCCTCCCACAAAAAAATTTATAATAAAAGTTTGCTTTTTTAACTCTAGAGGCTCTACCGTCGAGCTTTACCGCTAATTCTCCAATAAAAAAGCAAGTAAGTTTGACGTTAGCACCTCTAGCGTGGAAAAAGTGAACTTTTATCTAAACACTTTTAACTTAACTCTAGAGAACGCTTACGTCAGTTTTATCGCTCTCCATAATGGGCGTCCATTGGGGGGGGGGGGGGGCAAAAGGGTCAGCTGCCCCCTCTGGCTCTTGGCTGCTTAATTTTTTTAGACATTTAATATTTTACCAGCCCAAGTTTTTAAAATTTGCTAAAACTTGTAGTTTTAAATGATTAAAATTCTTTTATAATAAATTTTGTTTCGATTTTTCCCTCCCCTGAAAATGGTCATATGAACGCTCATGCTCCCCATAGAAACTCAATCTAGACAATTACTAAATATTCAGTACCGGCAAGTTTTTGGTGGCAATATATCAAAAGATAGTTTGCACAATTGGCCAAAGGCTATCAACTGGCAAAGTGATGACGTCATTAATTGTGCAAACATTGGTTTGAATCCATTGAACCCCCCCCATAGAATAAGTAATTCCTAAGAATTGTAATTATTAAAAAATAAATATTATCATTATTATTATTGTGTTCACCATACACCCCCCCCCAGAATAGGCAATGCTTAGTTACGGATCTTCTTGAAGGAAATAAAAATAATAGCTCATTTTCATATCAACAATCTATGTTGTAAAAATTTTGAACTTTGAAATTTTGTAAATCAAGTTATTAATAAATTTCAATTTTATTTTGGATTTTTGATATTGAATTTAAATTTTGGCGCCACGTTGTGCGGTTTTGGGCGTTTTTTCAGTTAAAAGTTGGCGCCACAGATTTTTAAAATCTGACAACACTGCGCTCTTATCGCTAATATTTAATGCCTATACCTTGAAAGGAAAAAGAAGAAGAATCAATATTTGCAACAATTCATATTACACTTGAGTCCCCCCATGAAAAAATTCACAAACCGCCACTGCTGTAAAATATTGGTTGAAGAAGACTTTTTTAGCCCAAACATAAAGTTTGGAAACCACTAATTTAGGCTGCATTAGGTTTTTGGCTGACAAATTGGTTATCACTTTTAGTAAAGAAGTCCTGTAGAGAGATGGGAAATTATACTTTGGAACAATCGAGAGGCTCTCAAGAGGGACAAGTATTTGAAATCCACTTCTAGCACGATATAAATTTTATTTAATTTATTAAGTAAATCAATCCATTTAATGACATTAAATTGATTGACAGCTAAGGTAATTACTAGAGATTACTGAGCTTCCCTGAGGATTCGATAATTATTCGATACTTTTAAGAAACATTTGGAATCTACTCAGTTGGGTTCTTCATTGATAATGAAGAAAATTGTAAAAATAAATTACTAAAAATTAGAATCGTTCGAGACAGTCAAACGTCCCAGTTTTTAAAACTGTTTGTATCGTATATTGTTTTAAACAGTCGGGTAATTTTAAATTTCCTTTGTCAAAAAATAATTTAGTTTACCTCATTGCTATCCTCTTGATATTCTAAATTATCATCGTCTTCTTCTTTAATATCGATGGAGTGGTGCAAATCTTCTAATTTGGCATCCATGGCCTCCATGTCGTCTGTTGTAATTTCTTGATCATCACTGGGGGCTCGCAAACCATCGATAACTTCTTCTGATTTCTCTAACTTGATCAAGGATTTCAACTTAGCCATACTGCAAACACAAATTAATTAATCGATGGTCCTTACAACCCAATTTTCGGAATTACGTTAGCTAAAAGTTTGGCTTTGTATCAACGATGTAATGTAACATGGATGCTTTGTATCATAGAAAATTGTGAACTGTTTTACCTACCAAATCTACCTGTACACATGAGCGCGACGTTTGAAATTCTGAATGGGGGCAGGAATACATTTTTTATTAATTAGGCTTTCTTTTCAACATTATAAAAACCTACCAGTTAGAAACAAACTTATTAAAAAAACGAAATTAAATAAATAATTATAAGAAAAATCTATTTAAAATTAAAAAAGAGAACTATTTAAGTATAATTGAGGAGTGATGATCCCAATTTAATTTCGCTTGTTGTTCCTACCCCAGTTTTTTTTCTTTTGTTTTACATAAATAAATATGAATTAAATCCGTTTTAGAAATATACAGTGTGTTCACTGTACGTGTGTACAGTGAATAATTCTTAAATATTACTAGATACAAATAAAAGTTTAAATAGTTTTTTATTCAACTCCAAATTTTCTATTGGAAACTGCCAAAGTATATTTTTTTATTCTTCAAATTCAACCGGAAGTAAGCATAAATTTTTATTTCAAATAGCAACATGTCTTTTTTTTAACATTTTGGCAATCTGTAATTTTTTCTCTATAAGTACCTGTAAAATTTTCATAAGGTTACATAAGAAAATATTTGGGAAAGTAATAATTAATATTGTTGACCTTTATTTTTAATAATACTGTAGATTAATAGGTCTAATTTCATATTAAGCAACTAATAAGTGTAAGTCTATATTCCATAGAGTACATTTGAATTTTTTAACTATGCCACTAGTGGATTTCCCAAATTCGTGTCGTGGAAGAAAAAAGTATAACATCATTTTTTAAAAAACCGAACAGTATTCTACAGAAAAGGTTATTTACACTTATGGTTGTCTCCGTCTAGAAAGCATTGAAAATGGCCAATATAAAAAAAGGTCCGAAACGTCGGCATCAATATATTAGTTGCTTAATATGAAATTAGACCTATTCCCAACCATAATCTACAGTAATATTTGAGAAAATGTAAGATTTAAACAAGCAATAATAATTTACTGATTATTTACACATAGGTATGTAGAGTGCCATGAAAAACAAAACATCATGACACCCAAAACACAACATTTTATTTATCTGATAAATTTTTCAAAATTGCCACCGTTTTGTTCAAGACATGATTCTAAATTTCGCAGAAGTTCTGACGATTTGGTGATAATTGATAGATGCTAAATTAATTTTGGTATTTAAATTTTTTAAATTTAAAGATAGATTTGTCTAAACTACTATTTTTAAATGACTCCATAGAAAGAGTTTAATGCTGTCATATCGTAATAATGGTGTATAGTTTTTCATAGCACTCTACATACGTAATTAACAAATTATTATTGTTTGTTTAAATCTTGTGTTTTCTCAAATTTTTTCTTATGTAACTTTACGAAAATTTTATATGTATTTTGCAGGTAATTGCCAGGATTGAAATATTACTTGAGAAGTACCTACCGGGGAAAGGTAAGAAACGTAGACGCTAAAATGCAAATTTTACGATTAAAACCTTGATTAATTCTGAAAGAGATTTTTCCCATTTAATGGGAAAAAAAGTTAAGACAGGGCTGTATAACATCGGCAGACATATATAACATTTACAGTGAGGTAATGATGAGAAAGGTTCTCGAGAAGTGGGATGGCGGATTTACAATAAATGGTGTGAAAATAAGCAACCTGCGATTTGCTGACCACACGGCTCTCATTGCTAGTAGTGACGAAGAACTAGCACAACTAATTACCCCATTAGAATATGAAAGTCAACAATATAGACTACTCATTAATTATGAGAAAACAAAAGTAATGATTGGCAACAGGAAGGCAGCAAACAGACCACATATTAAAAAAATAGCCAAATGCGAAGTGGTAACTCGATCTATATATTGTCGTGTTCCGTTCGAACAAGCAACTCAAAGGTCCGGAAGCTCAAATTGTTCGGAGCAGCAAGGAAGACTCCTCAGTTAGTCGGTTCAAAAATAGCTATTTTCGATACTAGTTAGGAAAACTAAGATTTTTCCATACGAGGCTGAGTTTTGCGCACGAGGCCGAAGGCCGAGTTCGTGAACATAAAGCTAAGTATGGAGAAATAGTTTTCCGCTAGTATCGAACAATAGTTTGTCTAATGATGTTTCGAAAAAGAACCAATTCCCGATTTTTCGCACATAATAACTATCGACAGATGGCGTGAAGGTTGCAAGTCTTTGGTCAAGTTTGTCTCTGTGGTATCGATAAACCGAAGTGGCCAAAAGAATTTTAGGTAACGACGATCCTCAACCGTCAATTCAGACTCTGACTCCGAGGACGGCGTGTTCCAGTGAGGAGTGTTCACGCTGCCCCGGGGAGGTTACAAATATTCGTCATTGTCCTGTCCAATTAATCTTCTTCCTTTTCAGCTTGTGTTTTTAAATTTTTTTTTCAGCGCCTATTAGATTATTGTTGTGTTTGTAAATTGTAAAAAATTATTTTTTTTATATTAATAAAAACGCTGTAGCAACGGCGCGACTGAGGCTCTGTTATTGTAGAAAGGGCTCAAGGTAAGCACATCGCGCCGCCGCGGGCGCGGGGATTGTCTCACCCGTGCATGCACGCGCGGACAATTCGACGTTAGCCTCCGGTCCCGCAGTGCTTACCTTATAGCGTAATAACAAACAAGACACCGGCTTGACGCCGCTCCTCGGGTTTGAAATCCCTGTAAAAAATTCTCAACGTCAGGTTTCTAATCAGACGAAGGAGATAAGCGGGCTATCGCCCGCATCTGCTCCGCAGATGCCAAGTGTCAGCTACAGCTACAGCTCAACCGTCAACATCGAAATCAAATGCCACATCTACGGCCGATTTAAGTAAGGTGAACACCTTTAATAATTGTTCAAATTTTACTGTGCATGTCCATTTTAAATAAAGTGTTTTTTCATAGTAAAAATTTTGTGTGTTTTTTTTTTTTAATTTATGTTTACTACTCTACTAACCTAGAGAGAACAGATTAGGTTAGGTTAGGTTTTTAATTTATGTTTAATACTCTACTCCGTCCGAGTAATATCAACAACTTTTCGATTTTTTGGGGGTAATAGCCGACAAAATTCACGATCTCAGATAAGTATCGATAGATGGCGTGAAGGTTGCAAATCATTTGTCATGTTTTTAATAACCTAAGCGATAAACATGTGTTCACCCGAACGGATGAACACCTTCTAACTATCTAACTATCGATAGATGGCGTGAAGGTTGCAAATCTTTTGTCATGTTATTAATAACCTAACCGATAAACAGGCGTTCACCCGAACGGATGAACTCGTTCGGGCGGAATTTCAGTGCGGAATAGTAATTACTTTTCCACACTAGTGCGGGAAAGTAATTTCAGTGCGGAAAAGTAATTACTTCTCCGCACTGAAATTTGTACTTTTCCAAACAGTGCGGGAAAGTAGTGCCTTTCCAAACTCAATTGGATATCACAAAGTACCACTTTTCGAAACAGAATTAGACAAAAATTATTGTTCTTATTTTAGCGAATATTTAATTTTATAAAAAACGAAATTTTTTGTCAAAAATATTATTAAATATTGAAAAGATTTAATGATTTATTGACAGTTTTTTCAAATTTTAAATTGAATAATTTGGAATTGAATTAAAAAAAAATTTAAGCCGATACTACATGTTCGGCGACATAAAACCACAAACAAAAATATTAATTACCACGTGTGTTTAATCAGGGACGTGCTCAACTAATTTTTTTTAGGGGGAAGTAATCTTAACCCCCCTATTCTGCAACTTCTTTGTTACGTTTGTTATCGTTATTGAATCGTTAAAAACGGTAGTTTGGTTTCCATATAAAAATTACAGTAATATTTTATGAAATTCTGAGTGTAAACCAAACTTTACGGTTCATAACCATTGAATAACGATAACGAACGTAATGAAAAGTTACAGAATAGGGGGGGGGGGTAAATTTGCAAATTTGCCAACTGACTTAAATTCAAAATTGCCAACTTTTTGTAAGTTTTGCAACTTTTTGTAAATTTAGACATAAATAAATGCCAATTTGACCAACTTTTAAGTGTTTTTACCAAATTACTAAAAAAAATTTCTTTTAGTTTTCAATAAAATACACTATAGTTATAAATATAGGTAATAATGATTTATGGTAAGTAAAATCAAATTTTACGTATATTTTGAAAATTTCAATTTTTTATGATTATTTGTTTTTGAATAATAATTGAAGTTGACAATAGAATTCAAGCCATAAAACTCATTTAATGTACATAAAATTTCAAATTTTAACCAATCGGAAGTAAAATATTACTAAAATATTCATATTAATTTAAAAGCTACAAATTCAAATAATGTTGTTTGAATAAAACTCAACTGAACTCTTTATTAACAAAATAAACCTAGGGACACTGTAAAATTAAAAAAAAAAATTTAATTTAAAATCGTTGAAGGGCCACACAAGAAAGTGTGAAAATATTAATTAATACTTAAAAAAAATTAGTTATAATTAATAATAATTAGAATAGAAAATTAATTAGAACATTAAAGAAAATATTACTAATACATTGCAATTTTCACAACCAAACTGTATGGCGTCGTGGTTAACACTGGAGGCTTCCAAATAAACAAAGGAAAGATCGGAGGTTCGATCCCCAGCCAGGTAACACTTAAAAATTTGTAATATTTATTCCACTAATTACAACTCCATTACAAGACTCCATCTAATTACAACGCAAGGATATACAGGACCAATAGGAGAATCACACAAAAATAGGATGAACTTATAATAATCAAACAACAATAGAAGAAAATCGTGAAATAAAATGAGATTAATAATAAAAAATTAATTAATAGAAGCAATAATACTTAAAAATGAATTAAAAAAGAAATCAATATAAAAATAAATTTTTTCAATTAATGATAATGAATAATAAATTTCAAAATTATTTAAAATTTAATCTGTAAATTAATTTTAATCTGAATGACTTTTCCCTGACAGGTAATTCTCAGGAATTTTCCAGGCTAAAATGTTGCTTGAGGAAGGAGTTCAAGAACCACAAAGACTGTCCTAATGGACCCTATGGTCATATACCACGTATATGGAAAGACTGGTGGTGCAGGGAATGGTTCAGGGCACGAAATCGCGAGGCCGCTCGCCTAAGAGATGAACCGACCACATCAAAGAAATCACTGGTGACACACTAGAACAAGCTGCAAGAAAGGTCCAGAACAGAAGCCGATGGCGAAGAGTCATAGCAAGAACTATTCAAGCTGGATAGTCTCAGAGGGTCACGACGCTTCTGACAAGAAGCATACGATGCAGAAGAAGAAGAAAAATATTAAAGAAAAATTTCTCTCTAATTTGAGATGGTATGTATTTTTACATGACGCTTTAAACAAACCTTATGAGCAGATCTGAAATCACAAATGGCACACTGAAACGGTTTATCTCCTGAATGATTCATTAAATGAATTTTTAAACTAGACCTATTTGCATATTTATAGTCACAAATTTCACACTGAAACGGTTTATCTCCTGAATGCGTTCTTAAATGCCTTTTTAAATGATGCTTCCGTGCACATTTATAGTCACAAATTTCACACAGAAACGGTTTAGCTCCTGAATGCGTTCTTAAATGACTTTCTAAAGAACTCTGCTGTGCACATTTATAGTTACAAAATTCACACTGAAACGGTTTATCTCCTGAATGCGTTCTTAAATGCATTTTTAAACTATTCCTATGTGCAAATTTATAGTCACAAATTTCACACTGATACGGTTTATCTCCCGAATGCGTTCTTAAATGACTATTTAAACTATTCCTACGTGCACATTTATAGTCACAGATTTCACACTGAAACGGTTTATCTCCTGAATGCATTCTTAAATGACTTTTTAAACTATTCCTATCTGTAAATTTATAGTCACAAATTTCACACTGATACGGTTTATCTCCTGAATGCGTTCTTAAATGCCTTTTTAAATATCGCTTCTGTGCACATTTATAGTCACAAATTTCACACTGAATCGGTTTATCTCCTGAATGCGTTCTTAAATGAATTTTTAAATATTGCTTCTGTGCACATTTATAGTCACAAATTTCACACTGATACGGTTTATCTCCTGAATGCGTTCTTAAATGCTTTTTTAAATATTGCTTCTGTGCACATTTATATTTACAAATTTCACACCGAAACGGTTTATCGCTTGAATGCGTTGTTAAATGATGATTTAAATGTCCCTTCTGTGCACATTTATAGTCACAAATTTCACACTGAAACGGTTTATCTCCTGAATGCGTTCTTAAATGATATTTTAAATGTTCCTTCTGTGAACATTTGTATTCACAAATTTCACACTGAAACGGTTTATGTCCTGAATGCGTTTTTAAATGACTTTTTAAATATTTCTTCTGAGCACATTTGTAGTCACAAATTTTGCATTGAAACTGTTTATCACTTGAATGCGTTCTTAAATGAATATCTAAATTACTCTTCTGTGCAGATTTGTAGTGACAAATTCCACACTGAAACGGTTTATCTCCTGAATGCCTTCTTAAATGAATTTCTAAATGTAGCTTCCGTGCACATTTATAGTCACATAGTTCACACTTAAACTTATAGTTCGAAATTTGAGGCGTAGTAAGCGGATTACAATCAGTTTTTGTCTTCTGAAAATGAACTAGAATCTCTTCTGGACTATGAATGGGATGATGATGTAACTTATCCAAATTCAATTCTATTTCGTCACTCTTACTTTTGGATAGACGATTTGAATGTGATAGAGTAGTACCCTGTAACAAAGCTACCATTAGTAAGTATTCCTTATTGGAGCACCATTTCAAGCCAGATCAATAAGCGCTGAGCTTGTGTCAAGTTCAATTCAAAAAACGAATTATCGCAAAAAGTTTAAATTTCCAGAATATAAGTAAAATATGAATTTACTATAAGCTATTTGTCATTTAAAAAAAAATACCTGGCCGACAGATCCCTGATCGTAACTATTCTTATTTTTATTAACACGAGATTGACGTAGGTTCTCTTATATTATTGATAACTGATAAGTAAGAATAAAAAAAGATATACCATATTTATTTTATGCTAAATTTGTCACCAATCAATAAAACTGTGTGCGAATATGGACTGTTCCTCTGAAAATTGGAAAACCTCACAATAGATACACGAAACTTCAAAAGGTCTCAAGGTTGGATATGGTAACGGGACGCTTTTATTAAGCTTGCAATGTTTGTTAGTTAAGATCAAATCTTGCAACTGAATTTTAAAGCAGTTCTCCTCTACTGATTAAGCTGAAATTTTGCATACACGCTTAGTTTGGATGACAATGCATGGTAAGCTAAGTGACGTCTTTCTAAATCCAATATGGCGCCCCCCCCCCAAAAAAATGGCGGACTAGTTATTTTTATGCACTTCCATGATATAGGTATCAAATGAAAGGGCTCACCAAAAAAAAAATACGAAAAATAAAATTTAGTCACTCTAAATTCAATATGGCGAACTGCTGAAGGTAGCGGACTAGTTATTTTTTATGCACTTTCATGATATGGGTATCAAATAAAAGAATTTGCTGAAAAAAAATACAAAACAATAAAATTAAATCACATTAAATATAATATGGCGGACTGCCCAAGATGGCGGACTAGTTTTTTTTATGCACTCCCATGATATGGATATCAAATAAAAGAGTTTGCTGAGAAAAATACAATAAATAAAATAACGCCACTCTCAATTCAATATGGCGGACCGCCCAAGATAACGGACTATGTTTTTTTTATGCATTTTCGTGATACGTATATGGAATGAAATACACAGACTTAGAAACATGTCTAGCGATAACTAAAAAATAAATTAATAGTAAAAAAGGATTTTTAAAAACAAGCTTTTATTTAAATGCTCTAAAAAAGAAAATAAACTTTAAATTAAAACAAACTCGCCAATTTATTACATTGCACAATTTACATGATATAAAAGCTTGTCGCGAGATTTACTTGTATAGATAAACAAGAATACAATAAGTAACTTGATCTTGACATAAGTAATTCTAAAAAAACTAATGTTTTTAAAAAAAGAAGGCAAATCCCACGACAAGCTTTTATATCATATAAATTGTGCAATGTAATAAATTGGCGAGTTTGTTTTAATTTAAAGTTTATTTTCTTTTTTTTAGAGCATTCAAATAAAAGCTTGTTTTTAAAAATATTTTTTTACTATTAATTTATTAATGCTTACATCAAAGGAATATCAGCTTTTTGTGTTATCGGTGAGTGTCGTAATTAATTATTTAAAATGTAACATCAGACTAAATTTTGCCTTTTTCCATCTAGTCCTGAAGGTGGAATAATATTAGATTCCGAAACCTCTACTGACATAATATAGTGTTTGATTTGTATTCCCGCTAAACCCAAGAATCCTTTAATAATATGGTTATAGAACAGTTCTTGGTTTTAAGCAGTTACAAGTAGTCAGACGCAGAAGCATTGTTGCTATGTTTGTAAATTTAAATTTGATAGTTAGCAACGTTACGACAATTCCAATTAAGCTCCAAATAATATTACATTTTTTCCCAATATTTAAAAAAATCACAAATTAATAATTACTTATTATAAGTTCGAACAAAAAATGCAAAATGAAATAAAATGAACAAAATTTGAATTTAAAAATTCAAAATCGTTTAAAGCTGTTTTTTACTACTGTTTTTACTACTGTACGAGCTACTAGATCGTAAAACAGTAATAAAATAAATAATAAGTAATAATTTTTATTACTTTTTAGTCGATCCTGCTCTTCTGAAGAAATGTTAACGATAACAGAATTTTTCAATCTTTTTATATTTATATCTTGTGGTGTTGTCCCTTGATATTGTAGTGTGTTTAAAAATCTAATTTTTATTATACCAAAGACTTGATTTCTGACACTACTTTGAAGATGTAACAAAAATTAACTCAATTACCTGTCTGGAGTTGAAGAAATTAAAATATAATCAAATTGAGATGATTTTAAACGAACTTAACAGCAATTTGTTAATTCAGTGTTTGTTAATTGTTTACCTTCACAAAATCACTTTCTTGCTTATCTATGTATTGTCGTGTTCCGTTGGAACAAGCGCTCAAAGGTCCGTACTCAGATTCTCGGTAAAGCATGAGATTCCCCCCAGTTAGTCGGTTCAAATATTCAAAGAGTTTCCACAATCAAAATACAGTGAATTAACAAAACTTTAATTAAACGAATGTTGTTACAAAATAATTTTATGAATAACGGGGGTAGGTAGCTACAAAGGCCCCGAAAATACAAATTTTACGATTGAAACCTCGAACTTTTCTGAAAGAGTATATATTAAATAAGAGAATTAGCTATGACAGAATGCCTTAAATGCACCTGTTTTTTCAAAAATCGAATTTAAAAAAGCTCGATTTTCACTGCAAATTTGAAGGTAAACCGCTCGTGATTGGTGAATCAATGCATTCTGTTGTCGGTACGCGTGCAGTAATGCATAATAGTGTTGCACTTGACAAATTACTCATTAGTCAACGCAATGGCAGCGAATCCGTTCCCGATTCCTGATTTAAACGTGAATTCTGTTTTCGACGTGGCTGCATTGTTCAATGTGAGCGATGCAGCGGTGGTGGAGTTCCTGCAGGGTCTTCGGTTGTTGCCAACCAATAAGCGCTGTTCGAAACCTTCGTGCAGACGCTATTGCACATATCACACATCGTTCAACTCGGCGGCCCGGGTGAGGTGGTACAGATTGACGAGAGTGTAGTCGCGAAGCGCAAGCATAACGTTGGCAAAATCGTTCCCCAGCAGTGGATTGTAGGTATCTACAGTCTCACTGCTAGGCGAGGGGTTGTTGCCTTCGTTCCGGATCGCAAGCAGAAAACGCTGCACAAACTCATTGTCCGTTTAGTACGACCCGGGACCGAAATTTGGACGGATGGTTGGCGGGGTTACTGGGATTTGGATAAGATACCGGGAGTTGCACCAGCCTACAAGCATAGATGGGTGAACCACAGCCGCAATTTTGTAGACTCCGCTACAGGGGTTTGCACAAATGCAGTGGAGGGCTACTGGTCGCAGCTAAAGGGGTTTCGTCGTCGCTTGAGTGTGATGCATTCCTCTTTACTTGCGAGTCACCTGGACCAGTTTTTGTGGGTTGGCGTATTTGGGCGCACACCTGGAGCCGTGTTTAATGGACTCCTCCATCAAATCGCGGAACGGTATCCTGTGTAACGTCATGACAAAAAGGTCCTTTTTAGGACCCAAATTACTTCAGAAAAGGGTTACTTAAATTTAACAAACGGTAGTTACTTTTTCGCGTGGATCCTACTCTTTCCATGGTGGTTTTCATCAAAATTGACCCTACGCACCCTTCGGGCGCTCCGGGCCATTTTGATGAAAACGACAGCTAATTTAATAATACCCCTAGGCCCGTGGATGAAGGAAAATAGTGGATCTTTGAGGGGTGAAACTCGTGAGAGTGGATTCTAAACGCAGGGTGGTTGTGCAAAGAAAAATCGACTTAAAGCACCCCTCGCTGCACTCGGGCGCTTTAAGCCATTTTTCCTGCACATTTAGTATTGAAAACCATGATTTTCGTTCGGAGTGCACTGTTGCTGCATCCCAATGCAAGTGTCGCTCCGGTTATCCCCGCTCTGCGCAAAGCTAAGACCAGTTAAAAGTGCACGGACTGTCAATAGAATGAATTGATTCACCAATCCCGAGCGACTTAGCTTAAAATTTACTGTGAAAATCGAAGTTTTTAAATTCGATTTTTGAAAAAACAGGTGCATTTAAGGCATTCTGTCATAGCTAATTCTCTTATTTAATATATACTCTTTCAGAATTCATCGAGATTTCAATCGTAAAATTTGTATTTTCGGGGCCTCGATAGCTACCTGCAACCAATTGTTTTTATTTTCAAATTCAAAAAAAAGTTACTCTAATCTTCGATGAAAAATTTATTAATTATCACTAGTGTTCTTTTAATTGTGATTTTAATGATTCAGAGTGTAGATTTTGAGTTTAATTAATACGTCGCAATCAACATAAAAAAATAAAATTATAACGCTGTTCACTTTGACTGGTTTAATTATTTCAGAAAATGGACAGTACCCTTCTGTTGAAAAATCCGTTTTCCATTTCACAATCACCTCGGGTGTAAATTACTGAATAAACACAATTGCATTCGTTCAAGTAAAATATGGTTTTAAAAAGTAAGAAAAACATCGTGAAATTTTGATTGTGGAATTTTCAAATTTTGTAATTAGAATAAAACATTTCAGTATTTTATATCAAACGTCAACGCCTACCACCACCACTAATATTTTAAATGGTTCTAAAACCATTTCAACTTGCAATTTGTGAACTGCGGTAATTTTACGAGATTTGTTAGCGCACGCGCATTTAACTGTCCGATTACAGGTTGTGAACGGTAACAGAACCACCGCATCGGTTGAAAAGAACCTAATAATTCTTAACCATATCCGAACTATATTTTTAGTCCGCCTGGTGTAAACATACACGTACCAAGTTGGTCTTAAAAATACTCGAGTATTTTTAATACCAAATGCGCTCATTTTTAATTTTTATAGGTTATAAAATAAAATTTATCAAGTAAGTAGATTATCACATATATAAAAGACCAGCACGCTGTTGTTGCTGCTGCTCCAGCGTGTCATTTTTCACTCTGATTGGTTGTTGTCTTTGGTCGTACCAACTTAAAATCACCTTAGTACTCCATTCAGAAAAGGTTATATATATTTCTATATGGAATGGTAAAGTAATTTTAAGTTGGTACGACCGACGACAACGACCAATCAGAGTGCGCTGTGTGTTCTAAAAAAATGACACGCTGAAGGAGTAGCAGCAGTAGCAGCGTGTCATTTTTTTAAAACACACAACGCGCTCTGATTGGTTGTTGTCGTTAATCATATCAACTTAAAATCACCTACCCTGGGATCGAGTTGCATACCAAGTAAGTTCCAACTAGGGTACTTATATATAAATTTTATCTCGGTTAATTCGAAGATTATCCATTAAGAAAATTTAATATTCGACTTTTACATTTTCAATAAATGTATTTCACAATAATAAACGAGCAGCACAAGCAACTTCTCTACCTCCCTCTCCTCCTTCAGCGTGTCATATTTTTAAGACACACAACGCACTCTGATTGATTGTTGTCGTTGGTTTTTAGCAAGTTAAAATCTACTCCCCTAGGATCGAGTTGCACACCAAACGAGTTTCCAACGTTGAGGACGTTTGAACGCGAACAATTAAAATTGTCAGAATTAGGGATTTATTTTTTAAATCCGAAAAAGAACAAATTCTTATATTTTGTTTCAACATTAGTACAATGTTCTTTAACCATAAATTCAAAATTGAGTTTAAACGCTCGTTTTGTATTCGTATGAATTCGTATCAATTAGTAGAATTTACCACCTCTTTAAATACAGCGGTCCCTATTACAGAGTAGCGTAACTTAGAGAGGTAGACGTATAAGTAGGAAACTGTAAAGGTAGTTAAAATCGTTGCAATACCGAATTATGCGCCGTCTTGTGGTGGCGAAACAACACCGGGACCGTGGAGCCTATCCTTAATTTAAAATCACAAGTAAAAAATTTAGCATTTGAATTTCCGCCGATTTTATGACACGATAGCAGCGCTGTTTGTGCGCCTGGTATGAACTAATACTTCGGCACAAAAATTGGTGGGGAGTCGGCCATCTCATTTCTACGGTTCCCCTTCATTCCGGTCCGTTTTTTACCTTTGAATCTTAGATCATATATATTACATAGATACCAAGTATATCCAAAGTTAGTGAATCCAGATCGTTACGAAATAATAATTTGTAGCTGTCTTTGTTAAATACTACAGTTCGCCATCTTGTATCTTTCTCAGAGTCCAAAACCGAACGGCGCATGTGCAATTTTATTGTAATACAGTGGGGCCCGCTTAATGTGATCGCGGTTAATGTTATCATTCGGATATTGTTATAACTTTTGCCAGGAACGGAACGGACATATATTATTACACACAAAAAACATCGCCTATAGTTATCATAATTCGGTTAATGTTATCATATTAGTCTTAAGATTATTTTCTCCCACGAGCAAAAGAGTTGATTTTCAGTTACAAGCATTTTTTTTATATTGTGCATACCACCCACATAATATAAAGTCAGGTGTTAACAAGAAAATCAACGTCACACATGTGATATCACATTACATATTTATGTTTATTATCAATTCCGTCGTTTAAATACCTAAATGGACGATAGTTTGCTGTTAATGTGTGTTGTAAGATTCAGTCCTACTTGAAAACTTCACAATGAGTGACTATTATTAATTAATTTTTGTAGATGTACTACATACTAATAAATAAGCAATAAAATTTTTTTCCTTTTATTGTTATCAATCGGTTATTGTTATCAAAAACCTCAAGTCCCAATGTGATCACATTAAGCGGGCCCCACTGTATAACAAAAGAAATATTTGAGAAACTGTCAAATATAAAAATTTGCACATGCGCCGTTCGGGTTTGAACTCTGAGAGAGATACAAGATAGCCTCTATCTATATATATAAAAATCAATGCAACTTTTCTTTGTAATTTTATAACTCAAGAACGGGCTCACTAATCCAAACCAAATTTTTAGTGTTTGTTCAGACTATTTAGTAGATGGTTTCTGTGAAGTTTGCACAAAATCGGTCAAGCGGTTCTTTATTTATCACATTTTTTGTGATGAATTTCAATGAATTTAACTAATTTCACAGATGGCGTTCGCAAGCAACCTACCGTAAATCCTATATGACATGCATACCTCCATACTGTGTTCGGTAGAGGGCGATACCTACATATGTTGTCAGTTATGTTATGTTCAACTGCCTGCATAAATCCACTCACCAACAAGAAAAAATCATCGAATGAAACCTTCGATCACTTTTTGAATTGTTGGCATCGAGAATATGTCCCCGGAGTGTGTTAAGCAGGGCCAACACATGGGTCGCTTTGGCGATAGCATACTTCGGCAAAACTTTTTTTGGTGCAAATGCAGTTTGACGCAGACCCAATTCGGTGCGAGTACGGTTCGGCATATGCCTGTTTCGGTACAATAGTAAATCGGCGCAGAAAACTTTAGCGTACATATTACTATGGTACTCTTTGGAACTCAGTTCAATAAAAGTCCCCCCCCCCCAAAAAAAAAAAACAAAAAAGGAATAATAATTAAAAAGTGCATTTTCATATTTTGGTTTTTCTAACATTCTGCTGAATATCGGTCAAGCGGTTCGTTATTTATCACAATTTTTGTAACTCAATTCAATGAATTTTACTAATTTCATAGATGGCGTTCGCGACCAACCTGCCGTAAATCCTATATGACATGCATACCTCCATACTGTGTTCGGTAGAGGGCGATACCTACATATGTTGTCAGTTATGTTCTGTTCCACTGCCTGCATAAATCCATTCACCAACAACAAAAAATCCCTCTAACGATCCCGCATAAGTAACAAGAACTCCTGCAAATCAAAACCACGCCCACGAAAAATTATCCACGCCTACAAGAAAATCGGCCACTTTAGGGAAAAACCATCACGAACTCACAACGCACGAACATGAAAGGTATTCAAGATTAAACTCCCACCACCCATCCCTCCATCCTACTCTACCAAACCTTTCTCTCGCGGATCCCTCGCGGGTGAAGCCAGCCAGGACTTAGCTTCGCGCTAATTTTCAGAGGTACGCCTCAATAAAAATCATCCGACGTAACGTTGCGGGCAAGCCCGCAACCTTACTCTTCAAGTCTGCGAAGATATGGGGCAACAGCCCTGGTGCTTCGCACCATACCAGAATAATTGAGAACAAAAAATCATCGAATGAACCTTCGATCACCTTTTTGAATTGTTGGCATCGAGAATATGTCCCCGGAGTGTGTTAAGCAGGGCCAACACATGGGTCGCTTTGGCATACTTCGGCAAAACTTTTTTTGGTGCAAATACAGTTAGACGCAGACCCAATTCGGTGCGAGTACGGTTCTGTACTGCTTAACAGCGGTTCCAGGCAATTCAACGGAGTGGGGTTTTAGTCAGTAGGAATCTGACACTCCCCCCCTTTTACTGGGGGGCGCCTATGCAAGGTTTCCCCACTCAAACACAAAAAAAAAAAAAAAATTATCTTTTAATCTTTTCTTTACTTTAATTAATTCACTATTTCGTCCTTCCCATTGGTAATTTTAAAACTTCTATATAAACGAAATATAAAAAAAGATTAAAGTAAAAATGTCATCATCACAATTTAAAAAGGTTGTAGAAGAGGCGCGAACTAAAATATTATCGTTAGCTACAAATGAAACTTGGGAAGTTAGACACGAATATGCTCAAGCTATCGAAAAATCTTTACAAGAAGAACTACGGGAATTTTGCGGAAACCTTATGCGCACTACTGAATTAGTCATTGCAAAGAATAGAGTTGCAGCAAAACAAATTAGAAAAAGAAAAAAAGAAGAAGAAATAGCCGCTGCCTATTTAAAAAAGAAAAAAGAAGAAGAAGACGAAATTTCAAATATGGTATCTGATTTTGAAAGATCCTTAGTAGAAGAGAATCGAGAGAGTGGAGAAGAGGGAGAGGAAGAAAAGGAGAAAAAGGAAGAGGAGGATGAACAAGAACAAAAAGATTGACAGAAGGGAAAAGAAGGATATACTAAATTTTACCATTAAAATAAAATAACATAGAAGTACTACTTCGATATAATTATTAATTTTATTAAAATTCATTTCGTTATGATTTTTGCACCTTTATTGAAATTCGAATTCACCTAAAAAGTTAACTCAATATTTATTGACTCTGAGCTGATGAAACTGAAACCATTTATACATGTACTACCTGACCCGCATGTTGCTCGGAGCAAATTTATGTGTACTGTGCGCAAAAATATATATACTTCATAATATATATGCACACATACGTAGCTTTCGTTACAAATGGGTAGACAACTTTTTTTTTTGTTTGAGTGGGGAAACCTTGCATAGGCGCCCCCCACTAAGAGGGGGGGAGTGCCACATTCTTGCTGACCTATCCTATCCTACTAACCAATGAAAAACGTCTGATTGCTACTAATACGCTCCTTTCATTGGTTACTAAAAATTTTGATCTAAATTTGGGTGTTTTCCATTCGGCTAGAAAGTTAACACATTTATCGATTCCCAGGCGAAACGAAGTTTGCCGGGTCAGCTAGTTGACTATAAGTATAACAAAGATAGCCATACTTATTATGTCGTAACTATCTAATTTCACTAGCTTTAATGCATTGGGATAGGGCACTTGGTATCTATGTAATATATATGATCTAAGCTTTGAATACTCTACACTTCCATCCCCACCGTACTAGTACTACACCGTACCCATCTAATCCGATTCCACCCCTGGTACTCCCCTAGTAATAGTTATACTACAGGGTTGCCACAGATACACTTTTTTCACTTTATTCACTTTTTTGAAAATCTTACACTTTTCTTCCCTTTTTTAAAAAATATTCACTATTTTCACTTTTTTATGATTTCACTTACAAATATTAAATTTTTTGATAAAATTTAGTAACTAGAATTTTAAAAATTGTCGACGCATGTTGCTTGGAGCAAATGAAGACTAGCTAATCAACAAGTAAAATTATGAATTAGAGTTAAACAAAAAGGCATTCAAAAAAAATTTCGGGGAAAAAATGAGATGCCACCCGTAAAAATTTTTCTTGGAGGAAGTGGGTCACGGCTGGAATGAGTTTGACACCTTTGTATACGGAAAATAACGAATCTCATAAATTCATTCATGCGCGTCAGCAGAGGTGTAACTACCGGTGTGCAAAAAGCATACGGTCCGTTAACTCTTAGGGGCCCAAAAGCAGTGACGTAGTAGGAGGTGGTGCCGGGCCACCGAGAAAATTAAACAATCATGTAAGAGTGTAATTTCTTGTGAAAGGGAGATGTAATGGCCATTTATATGCAGTAGACATACGTGAAAATCGAGTCGGCACTGCCTTTCATAAAAAAATAAGCTATACACGTAGTGATGTGACGAGTCGAATACTTTTTCAACTCGAGTTTATTGAATTCAAAACTTTAGCATACTCGAGTAAGTTTACTCGTGTTGCGCCCGTACAAATATATAGACTCGTATTCATAATTGTTTTATTATTTTTCTTTCGACACGCAGGAAATTTATCCGATTGTTGACAATTATATTTAAATCTCAAAAATTAATAAAAAAACCCTTTTTATTAATGTTTAATATTACGAGTTAATTTTAAATTCGTGTAATCCTTTTATTATCAAACATGTGAGTTGCGAGTATTCAAAAAATGTCTGAGCGGCAAAAGAAAGCAAATAAGGTGGTGTCATAATTTCGTCTTTGCATGCGTCTCGTTTGATGATTCATCTGCAGTGCATTCAAATTCAAAGATTCAAACATGGTCGAAGGGATTAAGACCCCTAAGGGTCTTTAGTGCTTACCTGCTTAAGAACTCGAATTACAAAAGTATTCGACTCGTCACAGCTTATTCATTCCGATTCCGTAAGCGTGCGCAGTAAATAAAACTCGTCAACTCGTATTTCACAAAAATTTACTCGAGTTAATCGAGTATAAGCTTTACTCGAGTTTATTCGAATAAAATACTCGACTCGACACATCACCATATACACGGAACAATTATTGGAGTAGTACACTTATTGCTCGGAGGAAATGTAAACTGGTTAAAAAAGGTTATTTAAAAATAATTTTTTTGGAAAAAAAGCCGAGAGGTACAAAATGTGTAAAAAATTGAACCGTTTTCAAGTTTTGATTCGCAAATTTAGCCAGGGAGTCAAAAAAAGTGTTTTTCAAAAAAATTTTGGGAAAAAGTTCTCAAATGTCCTAAGAGCAGTTCGAAACACTGATTCTAAAAAAAGGAGGCCAGCTGTGGGTCTTGTCTCCAGGATCTGTGGTGTTGGCTTGCCATGTTACTGACCTAAGTAAAATATTTTTACACTATTTGTCACTTTTTTCAAAATTTCTATACACTTTTCTTCACTTTTTTTGAAAATTTACACACTTTTTTCACTCACTTCTTGCTTAGAACTCTGTGGCAACTCTGTACTATTTAGGTAAAATAATTAATAAATTTATGCATTTATATTAAGATTTTGTTTAAAATTATATTCTTGAAGTATCAAAATTGTGATTTTCTTAATCAAATATTATTAAAATATCAAGATTTAAGTTTTTTTGTGAAAAAAAACGATTTTCTTCACTTAAGCCTATGCCTCGGCCTATGCTAATAGTTGCTAGTACCCAACCCGTAACGTCACGCGCTCGAAGTTATGTTTGCCTCACTTTCTCTGCAAGAAGGTATAGCAAGCGGCGTGTCTATAAGTTTATATGGTCTAAGGATGCGACAGACTCAGACTACCATACCTCATAATTGATTTGACAGCAAATACCATACTGCAGCCATTTTCCATCTTTTGCAGCGCCCCTATCGATAATATTTTATGCCTATACCTTGAAAGGAAGAAGAAGAAAAATCAATATTTGCAACAATTCATATTACACTTAAGTCCCCCCATGAAAAAATTCACAAACAACTGCTGTAAAATAATGTTTGAAAAAGACTTTTTTAGTCTAAACATAACGTTTGGAAACCACTGATTTAGGCTGCATTAGGTTTTTGGCTAACAAATTGGTTAACACCTTTGGGAAAGAAATCCTGTAGAGAGATGGGAAATTACACTTTGGAACAATCGAGAGGCTCTCAAGACGGACAAGTATTTGAAATCCACTTCTAGCACGATATAATTTTTATTTAATTTATCCGTTTAATGACATTAAATTGATTGACAGCTAAGGTAATTACTGAGCTTCCCTGAGGATTCGATACTTTTAAGAAACATTTGGAATCTACTCAGTTGGGTTCTTCATTGATAATGAAGAAAATTGTAAAAATAAATTACTAAAAACTAGAATGGTTCGAGACAGTCAAACGTCCCAGTTTTTAAAACTGTTTGTATCGTATATTGTTTTAAACAGTCGGGTAATTTGAAATTTCCTTTGTCAAAAAATAATTTAGTTTACCTCATTGATATCCTCTTGATATTCTAAATTATCATCGTCTTCTTCTTTAATATCGATGGAGTGGTGCAAATCTTCTAATTTGGCATCAATGACCTCCATGTCGTCTGTTGTAATTTCTTGACCATCACTGGGGGCTCGCAAACCATCGATAAGTTCTTCTGATTTCTCTAACTTGATAAAGGATTTCAACTTAGCCATACTGCAAACACAAATTAATTAATCGATGGTCCTTACAACCCAATTTTCAGAATTACGTTAACTAAAAGTTTGGCTTTGTATCAACGATGTAATGTAAGATGGATGCTTTGTATCATAGAAAATTGTGAACTGTTTTACCTACCAAATCTACCTGTACACATGAGCGCGACGTTTGAAATTCTGAATGGGGGCAGGAATACATTTTTTATTAGGCCTTCTTTTCAACATTATAAAAACCTACCAGTTAGAAACAAACTTATTAAAAAAACGAAATTAAATAAAAAATTATAAGAAAAATTTATTTAAAATTAGAAAAGTTAACTACTTAAGTATAATTGACAAGTGGTCCCAACTTAATTTGTTTTGTTGTTCCTACCCCAGTTTTTTTTCTTTTTTTACATAAATAAATATGAATTAAACCCGTTTTAGAGATATATAGGTGGTGTTTAAATGCGATTTCGAAGGATAACCCATCTCATCTGAGGTTGAATCAATGTGTAGTGATGTAGATTTAGTAATGATATTTTAGCACTACCAGGACATCGAAGTATGAGTTTGGTTAGAAGATTAGTATTTACTTCACGAACTGTGTCTTTTGGTTCTAAAAAGGAGTTGGGTGACGATCACAAGCGTGCGAATGGGTTGTTTGAATTTCTAGGAGGTAAAGTTAAATGAGAGCGGGAGATTCAAATTCAAAGGTCGACATTACACATGTTTTAACAATTTTTTTGGCCAGTGGAAATCAAAATCGTTGCAGGATTTTCCTAGGTTTGCGACGAGTGTCGTACCGTACAGGTTTGCACCAGCTCCTGCTTGCATTCAATCAAGTCACAGGGCTGTCTACGGTAAATTCATGCGCCATGTTACCCAGACAGCACCTGTAGCAGACTTTCTACAAACCGGTCATAGGTGCAGGCTCTAGGCAAGTCTTGACTGACAAGAAATTCTCGAGAATTTCTCAGGTTAAGCGCAGGCCAGACACAGGAAAGAAACAGCAAATTCTCAGATATGGGTAAATAACCTGAAATGGGCTTGCGCCAAAGGAAACGCAGAAAATTCTCAAGTATCGCTAAATAACCGCGATAAATAATAACAATTTACTTGGTGTCAAACCAGGCCTGACACAGGCTTGACTGGTAACTTTTCAATTTCAGGTAATTGCCAGGGTTGAAATGTTACTTGGGAAGTACCTACCGAGGAAAGGTAAGAAACGTAGACGCTAAAATGCAAATTTTACGATTAAAACCTTGATTAATTCTGAAAGAGCATATTTTAAATAAGAGAATTAGGTGAGGAAAAATGCCTTAAAACCACCAGTTTTTTCAAAAATTGATTTTAAAAAAGCTCGATTTTCTTAGCAATTTTTCATTCTATTGTCGGTACGTGTGCACATATACAAAACAGTTGCACTAATGTAAATTTTCTCAGGTTCGATCCGAACAACCAAAGTGACCAGACGTGCCTTTCGTGCCTTCCAGTTTTACCAAGCGATTAAGTTATTAGTAGCAGTGTCAGTAGACATTATCTGTCACAGACTAAAAATATTTTTAGTCTCTACGCCGCTCTAATAACGACCGACAAAACCAAAAGAATTTATCAATTCTCTCCACTAATCTCTTTCTTTCACAGATACAACAGCAAATTTCAAATTATCAGCAGTATGGCCAACCAAACTCAAGCAACCGCACTGAAGGAACTTGATGCCTACCTTCTCAGGATGGCAGCACAGATTGAGGAAATGCGATTGGAATTTGCAGCAGGTCAACAGAAACGAGCAGCGATTATGAAAATAATGATGGAGGCCACCCCAACAACGGAAGCAGCAGTCCAGGAAGCCCCGTTCCAAACGCAAAAAGGAAAACCCGGCAAACCGAAAAGGAGCAGATCAAGCGGTTCCACTGACGAGGATAACATCCAAACTAAAAACCGATTTTATCCTCTCTTTAAAAAGAAGGCCACGGACAGTGCGGAACCAAAGGAGTCGACATCCATGGACATCAACGTCCCGGCGGTCAACCCCTCGACTACGAACAACACCCGCACCGGCGAAAAACCTCACAAGGCCTCTCAACAGACCACCAAAGCTACCCCTACAAGAAGAACCACGCCGGAAAAGGAAACGAAAACCTACGCTCCAAGGATCCCGCCAATAGTCTTGCATGAAACCACCAACTGGACTGCCCTAGGAGAAGAAATCTGCAAATCTGGCATCGAAACCACATCCATTAAGATGCTAAAAGACTCGATCTCCATAGTGGCCAAAACTGAGGACGATTTTTCGAGGCTGGACAAGTTCTTCGCGGCGAAGAACCTTCCCACCCACTCCTACCTGCTTCCGAGGGAGAAGCCACTTAAAGTGGTAATACGAGGACTTTCTGGAACGACACCAGCAGATGTGATAATCGAAGACCTGAACGGCCAGGGATTCGACATCATATCGGTAAATCAAATGCGAAGAGGACCTGCAAGACGCCCAATGCCACTTTTCCTCGTACAACTAAATCGCTCAGACCACTCCAAGACTATTTTCAACTTGGAAAGGATCAACAATCTGAACATCACCATCGAGACCCTCCGCCCAAGATCCACTCCTCCGCAATGCCATAGGTGCCAAAGGTTTGGACACTCTCAACGTTGCTGTAGGCTTCAACCCCGATGTGTGAAATGTGGGAAGAACCATCACACGGCGACATGCGAGAAGAAACCAGATACCCCAGCTACCTGCGCCAATTGCAACGGCCCGCACACGGCCAATTACAAGAGGTGCAGCGAATATCCCCAGCCAAGATTTAATGCGCATTCCCGCCCGGCCCAGAAACCATCACATCGGCGAGAAACCCACAAAAGCCATCGTGGTTACCATTCTTCGTCGCAGCAGTACCGCCTGACCCGGAGCCCGGACAACTACAGTCACGAACGCGATCGCCAAAGAAGGAGGGAACGCAGCCGCAGTCCATCCCCGGAACATACCAGGAACCGCTCGAGATCCCAAAGCAGGAGAAGAACAGACCGACGAGAAGCCACCAACAGTCCCACCCGATCTTCTTCCACCCGATCCTCTTCCACCCGATCCTCTTCCACCCGATCCTTTTCCACTCGAACGGAAACTCCCACCCGTACCTCTTCTACCCGAGCGGAAACCCTCCTTAACGACCCCGAAATAAGCAAACTATTATCCGCACTGTCTAACAAAATTTATTCTCTAGGAAACACCGATGAAGCCAAAAAGATGATTTCCCACGTACGTGGAATACAGTTCGCCAACGCCTTAATCGGCGGCCGCGACCATTAGTTCCCGTACGCAGCCCGCTTCTCTCGCCATGGCCTACTGGAACGCGAATGGACTGAAGGGGAAGAAACATCTCCTGCTGGACTTCGCGTTTAACCATGACCTCGATGTGATCCTGGTCAACGAAACTCATCTCAGGACCTGCGACAGCGCAAATCTCCCGAACTACGCGATGTATCGATCGGATCGTGACGGCAAAGGAGGTGGAACCGCCGTCTACATCAAGAGATCGATCGAACACCACGAAGTCGCGCTCCCCCAGCTGCACCAAATAGAAGCCACGGCGGTTGCCATCCATACAAGCGGACATGGATGGCTTCAACTTTCATCAGCCTACCTTCCTCCCGGTAAACTCATTATTCAAGACGACCTAACCTCTCTACTTTCAGGCCCAAATGGTTCAATCGTTGCTGGAGATTTCAACGCGAAGCACACCACTTGGAACTGCCAAAGGAACAACGCCCAAGGTCGCACTCTTTTCGATTTCGCCCACGAATTGGACTTCGCCATCGACGCTCCAACGGACCCCACTCACTACTCCTACGCCGGAACTCCAACCTTCATCGACGTCGCTCTCCTAAAGGACGTTCATTGGCAGCACCGGCTCACAACGGCATGTGAGCTCACTTCAGACCACCTTCCAGTCCTGATGTACATCGGAAACATCCCGCATGACCGTCCAAATACAACAAGGTCCAAAGTTGTATGGCCCGTCTTCCATGATCACCTTCTAGCGAACATGGGAGACATTCCAATCATCGACACCACAAGCCAACTGGACGACTACGTAGAAGCTTTTCACCTCAACATCCAAGCCTCGATTCAGTACGCCACAAATGCTGTTCCGGTCGCAGATCTTCGAGACCAACTTCCCCCGCATCTCAAACAGCTAATCAAGGACAAGAATCGAGCGCGAAAACTTGCTCAAAGGACTCATCACCCCGTCGACAAATCCGAGTATCAACGCCTCAAATCCCAGGTCACTAACGAAGTCAAGGAGCACAAGGACGCCGAATGGACCAGCAAGCTTGAAGCCCTTTCGTTCGAGGATTCAAGCTCTTGGAAATTCATCAAAAATTTCCGCACCAAAAGGACCCCGATGCCAGCTCTCCTAAGACCGGACGGGACCCAAGCAAAAACGGACAAGGACAAAGCCGACGCTCTAGCTGCCAGTCTCCAACTTCAATGCGCGCCTAACACCACCTACGACGACCCCGATCACATCCAGATGGTAGAAGACTTCGTGAAGGAAGCCCTGAACGCCCCGGACGAATCAACAATCGAACCCGCATCGTTCAAGGAGGTCAGAAGTCTCATTAGGCAGGCGAAAATCAAAAGCGCACCCGGCCCAGACGGCATCACCCACAGGGCACTGAAGGAGTTACCACGAAAAGCGATCACTGCAATCACAACCATCGTGAATGCAGCGCTTCGACTCCGTCACTTCCCGAAATTATGGAAGCACGCAAACGTCATCGTCATCCACAAGCAAGGACAGCCGAAAAACCAACCGAAGAGCTATCGTCCAATTAGCCTTCTTTCCACCATCGGCAAAATCGCGGAGAAAATAATCTTAAATCGACTCAAGAAAGAAATGGATTCTAACAAGGTCGTCCCCGATGAACAATTTGGATTTCGCGAAGGTCACTCCACGACTCATCAAATCCTTCGCATCGTCGAGCAAATTTCAAAGGGGTTCTCGAAAAAAGAATGCACCGTCGCCCTTCTTCTAGACATCTCCAAGGCATTCGACTCCGTATGGCACCCCGGACTCCTCTACAAGATGCTTCGAGCCGGTATCAAACTCGCCATCGTAAAACTAATCCATTCTTATCTTGCAGAAAGAACCTTTTGCATCGCCGCCGATGGGACAAAATCCGAACCTCATCCAATGAACGCAGGGGTCCCCCAAGGTTCGCCACTTTCTGCACCCCTCTACAACATTTACATGAGCGACATTCCCAAGCCAATTCACCCGCAGGTCAACAATTTCTACTTCGCGGACGACACAGCAGTAGCATCAACTTCAATTTCCCCGGACATCGCCACGCAAAGAGTTCAAGACGTAGCGGAACAAATCGAGCAATGGATGGGAGACTGGCGTATCGGAGTCAACACTAACAAGAGCGTAGCAATCATCTTCGCGCGATGTAAGAAAAGGACCACTGCAAAAGCCAACCTTTGGATGAACGGGTCCCTCATCCAATGGCAAAAATCGGCGAAGTACCTTGGCGTCACCATGGACCAAAAACTAAATTGGGGCCAACACGTCACCAACATCACGAACAAATCAAGGGGAACGATGTCGCAATTATATTCGCTCGTAGGTCCCAAGAGCAAAATGACGCCGGCCAACAAACTTCGAGTCTACAAAACCATCATCAGGCCGGCACTCACGTACGCTGCACCAGCCTGGGGGCATGCAGCAAAAACGCATATCAACAAGTTGGAAACAATTCAAAGCAAGCTCGTCCGCTACGCATGGAATCCGCCAAGAAGAGTATCAAACGTCCGCCTCCGCAATGACTCCAAACTCACCACGGTCAAGGAATTTATTAGAAATCACACGGAGAAGTTTTACGCCAAAATAGAAGACCACGAAAACCCGCTAATAAACCAACTTGGAAAATACGACAAGGCAAACCATCCGAAGTACAAGATGCCAAGGGAAATTATCGATGACGCCGACCCCTAACGATCCCGCATAAGAAACAAGAACTCCTGCAAACCAAAACCACGCCCAAGAAATTCAAGCCACGCCCACAAGAAAACCGGCCACTTTAGGGAAAAACCAACACGAATGAGCAACGCACACGAAGAAAAGGTATTCAATTAAAACTCCCATAACCCATCCACTGCATCCTAGTCTACCAAACCTTTCTCTCGCGGATCCCTTGCGGGTGAAGCCAGCCAGGACTTAGCTTCGCGCTAATTTTCGGAGGTACGCCTCAATAAAAATTATCCGACGTAACGTTGCGGGCAAGCCCGCAACCTTACTCTTCAAGTCTGCGAAGATATGGGGCAACAGCCCTGGTGCTTCGCACCAGACCAGAATAAGATGACTGAAATTTTCTCATTACTCAGCACCCTTCAGGCCATTTTGATGAAAACTGCACTAATTATAAAAATACCCCTAGGCCCGTGGATTAAGGAAAAAGGTGGATCTTTGAGGGGTAAAACTCGTTTGCGTGGATTCTAAAAGAACGGTGGTTGTGCAAGAAAAATTTGACTTACTATTGAAAATCATGATTTACGCTCAAAGTGCATTGTTGATGCATCCCAACGCAAGTGTCTCTCCGGTTATCGCCTCTCAGCATAGCATAGCATCACTTTGTGAACAAATCCTCCCTTACCTCTTTCAACATCTGAGAACATCGCGTGGATGGTTAGAGTATGAAATACTAGAGCGAGCATAGAGCCTTGTATCGTTTCAAAGTAGCCCTAATGTTCCCATTAGGGCCCTGTTCTCAGGATTGATGTCAATCCTCCATAAACCGTAATAATTCTCCATATAGTCTAGGTCTTCCTGCACGAGCCTGACCCCTTCGATCTGGGAGCAGGAGGTAGCGAGGGTTGCAAAGTCGTCTGCACAATAAAAGCGCTGCACCTTGAGAGAGGCCGGTGCGGGCAAGTCGCATACGTAAAGATTGAATAGCCAGGGTGACAAAAGGGAACCTTGTGGCACTCCGGCTCTTATCAATCTCTCCGTGGAACGAATGCCCTCCAGCTTCAGCCGGAACATGCGATTATTAAGGAACCACGCGATGAGCTTCACTAATCCTGGTTGGACGCCAGCCTGAAACAGTTTAAAAAGTAATCCATTATGCCACACCTTGTCGAACGCCTCAGCGACGTCGAGAAACGTTGCAGCAGTGTACTTCTTCTTGTTAAGCGCCTTGGTGATCCGTTCGACGATTCGCATGATCTGGTGGGTTGTGCTTGTCCAGGTCTGAATCCGAACTGTTCCTTAGGGATGACTTCTTTATCTTGGATTGACTTCACTAACCTTGTTAGGATTATCCTCTCCGTGGTTATCGCCTCTGTGCGCAAAGCTTAGACTAGTTCAATCCACACGGACTGACGACAGAATGCCTAAATTCACCAATCACGAGCGATTTGGTTAAATTGTTAAATTTAAATGTTAAATTTTGATGGTCGACCATTTTGTGAAGATAATGTTGGTGATGATTTTCCACAGTTTTGCAGTTTGAAGACATCAAGATGGTAATTAGTATCTGAATTTTATTATTTTACGCGACTTCGACATTAATTATCTGCAATTTTAATAATGATTGGTTTAATAAATTGAATATTTCGAATATTTTGATAAAAACAATGACAAAATTTCAAAATTAATCAAATTAAATTCTTTGAGTAAGGCAATTTCTTTCACGAAGAAAGAGGCAGAGAAAAGATGGTTATGCTCCATGTTAAAGTGGTCATATCGCCGAGCACGGTGGAAGAAAATTTGTAAATAAAACCCAAATTAGTAAAGATAAGAGCAAATTAAAATTAACTAAAGACAACCGCAACTTGACATGGATATTGATAAATTTTTTTTTAATTTGTAAATATTATGATAAATTAGTTAAGTAAATTTAGGAGTTAGTTTTTAGATAAATAAGATAAAAATTGTAAATTTGATAATAAGAATAAAAATTTTAAAAGTTATAAAATAGAACGAATACAAGCATCAAAATCTTCCTGAAATGTTATAATTGTGAGCAACACCTTTGAAATGTGGTGCTGGAGAAGATTATTGAGAGTGTCTTGAATGGAGAAAGAGACGGTCGGAGAGCAATGGTCAAGCGAGTTGACTACGAACGCTCAATACCCGGTTCGAATCCGGATAAGTATAACAACTTATTCAGGCCGTCTCGTTTGATCCTCCAGGTTCGGGGTTCTACCGACGGGCTGGCTCCTCGTCGTAGGTAAAAAATGTAAAATGCTAAAAAAACCAAGCACCAATTCGCAAGGTTGGTAGTTTGGTATCGGACAACGTCGCAAGACGTTTAAAACCGACTATATATATATATTGTCATGTTGAAGGTTCAAATTAACATTTAGGAGTGATTTAGCTACAAATAGTGGTGTCGTCTCACTTATTGAGGGATCGGCAAAGCAATTTATAAACAAAATGATACATAACAATTCACTGATGAAGATCATTTACCATAAACACAAAATTTTACACTGAATCACAAAAACACACCTACATCTTGTTGACAAGTGAGGCTGCGATATGTGAAAACCTTAGTTAGTCAATAAAAGCCACAAATTTTGGCATAAACATTTAAAACTTTATAAATAGTAAAGATTAACAGAGCAGTTCATGCCCTAATCAAAATAATTTTTAAAAAATAAATTGAAAGCATAAACAATCAAATTTGACGTTCCGATGTAAGTGCGTAGCACAAAATTATAAAATTGTATAAAATTTAGATTTAATGTGAAATTTTGTGAATAAGTGTTAAAGAACTAAATTGTAAACATGAACAATGGTAAAATTTTGGGGAATATACACTGGAGGAGAGATGAGCAAGCTTTTTAGTTGAAAATTGTAAATTGACCATGTGTTTGTCCGAAGATGATTGAAGTATCAAATTTGTGTTGAAAAGAGGTGCAGAATGGTCCCCAGCACAGATAGTATAAATTTTACCTAAAGAAAAGTAATATTAACAAATTTATCAAAATTTATAATTTATAAAATTATCTGCTTAAGTGTCAGATTTTAATTAATTAATTACTCAAGTTTCAGGTAACTTTGAGAAGAGAAATTTGTTCAGTAAAGAAGTAAAGATAGGAAGTATAAAGGAAACTTTCTGTAAAATTTCAGGAAGATCTGAAACAATTTTGAAAAAAATGTAATTCCAAATTTGGCCACAAGGGTAAAATTTTGGAAAAACAATGAAATTTACATATAAAATTCAGTATTAACTCAATCGTCGTACGATCCGCATGTGCGAATTTAACGTAAAATTAAATTTAACAAAATTTTTACTTACAAAATTAAAAAAAAAAAAAAAATTTTTTTAATAAAAAAATATTTCTACATAAGTGTTTCCAAAAATAATGATTTGGATACTAAAAATAAATTTGAAAATTATGGATTTGATATAATTTGGACGATAGAACCACAAAGTGACTTAAGTACGAAGATTATAAATTTACCTGGACAGAAGAGAACAATTTTTGGTCGAACTCCTAGAATAGGTAAAAAGAGCTCTTTTATATTTTGATCGATCGATATTTCCCCTTTATTTGTGTTTTTATATTGTAATTTTAAGTTTTCAAATTTCACATGCACGAACTTTTAGGCTAGGATTTGTTACACCTGAAATAAAAATAGTTATTGTTAAATAGCGTTTAATCTTTATTAAGGCTAGGATATTGAAGAGTGCACGAGGTTATACATGAGTAATTCAAAAACGGATGAATGGATTGTCATAAATTTTTTAAATTATATATATGATATCTTAAGGACGATCCTCAGCTATTTTATTTTTTTTAATAAATTGTTTTTCAATTAATTTTTTTAAAATAACCCGTTTGTAAATTTTTTAGCAAAAATTAAGTTAGTGAAATTAATTACTTATAAACAATTAAAAATAAAAATAAAATTAAAAATAGGGGGGGTTTAAATCAATTTGGTTTTACATAACTAACTCGAAAGCGAATGATTTGATAATTTTGAAATTTTGGAATAATATTTATGGCACCAATGCGCAGGGAAACAGATATTTTTAAACATAACAATTTTATTTACAACAATAGTAATAATTTTAAAATGTTATATTATTTATCAATTAATTAAATTTTACTAATTGAAATACTATATAAACAAAAATGAATACATATGTAAATTTTCAAAAGTTTATTTTACCTAGAACATACTAAAAATGTAATTATAACAATAAGGCAATTTAAACACCCGGGTAGCAACAATTAAATAATATAGTTCAACTATTATTACGCAGATGGTTCTCCAATCGCATATTGTTAATCATATAGGCAGATATCTATTTTAGCTAAGCTTTCTACCTACACTTCTAGAAAGAGGAGGTGAATTAGGTGAACGGGCTAAGGAGAGGACTCTAGTTTGGCGGGGCTAGGTTCGATCCCCAACCCGGCCACAAAATTTATCCGACTCCGTGGTTCGGATTCCACGTAAAGCTGTAGGTCCCACAGGTTAACACAGCCAGGACTTAGCTTCGCGCTAATTTTCAGAGGTACGCCTCAATAAAAATCATCCGACGTAACGTTGCGGGCAAGCCCGCAACCTTACTCTTCAAGTCTGCGAAGATATGGGGCAACAGCCCTGGTGCTTCGCACCAGACCAGAATAAATGATAACTTCTAGAAAAGTTATAAAGCTAAATTTTAATTCAAGTAACACTGCGCAAACGACCTTGGGTGCAAATTTCACTTGTTTTATCTCTAATTTTGTTGTTACTTGATAGTAGGATTATGGCAAGTCTTGTACCTTCTAAGCGTTTAAAATAACATTTTTGTAATAGGTAATTAAATTTAATTTTAAAAAGTGCAATTATGAAATTTATTTATTAGTGTAAATTGCATATCGGAAATAAAGTAATTTATTGTTTTAGAAGTATAGTATGACTACGTAAAGTATTATTTTTAAAGAATGTTGAAAGTAAAGTTTTGCTTGTTAAACTTCAAATCATTGCACGCGTGTTATTATACTTTTTTGCTGCATTTTATTTTAGATAGCGTTAACATTTTTCAAATTTAAATACTAATAAATAAATAAGGGCTTCGAACAAACGGCAACATGAAAATACATAATTTAACACTAATGTTCCCGGATCGGGGTACTGGGTACTTTTTTGAATTTTGCTATCGAATATCTCTGCTTGTATTTTTCACAGCGATCTGATGGGATTTTGTGACATCTTATAAGCAATAGTTCTTAACTTATGAAAGCCATTTTGAAAGCTACTACATTTTAGTAAATGCACTTTTTGCAAAAATAAACATGTACCTATTACCCGAATAGTGTACCGGGTACCTTCACATAATTTTGAGCTAAAAGTGGATTAAAATTTCCCCAAATCTCATTTAAAAGAAGGCAATAAAATTCTCACATCAACTTTTTAATTCAGAAAATATACATTATTTATAACAGATAACATTTTGTATTACAAAATTTAAATTTAAAAATAAATTATATGGTAAATCTCACTGAGGAGGGGGCACATCACATCTCATTAAAGGTAAGAAGAGAGAGTCCAATTTAGAAAAAACGCTTTACGTAATTAATGGACATCTCTTTTCATAAGACGTATATGTAGGTGACGTATATGTATAGAGACGGTCGTTAGCATAGCGATTAAGCGCACAGACTGCTAATACAGAAAACCCGGTTCGACTCCGGGTGAAGTAAGAATATTATTCTGACCGTCTCCACTCGGAAGGCAACGGCAAACCACCGAGGTGTAATTTGCCTAGAGAACATTTGAAAAAATGTCACTATGTCCTTTCGTAGGACGAAGGAATCTGAGAAGAAGAAATATGTAGGTACGCAGGATTAAAATACCTGTATCAGTAAGTGAGGGCATATTGTTCTTAAGGGCCGGTTTATTCATCTAACCGTAAAGTGTCTAATAACGTTACAGGTAAGATAATTGTTGATAAACGTTTATTCACATCCCAATAGCAACTTTTGTCTTGTAAATATGGGTTATTGTAGCTACCTAAATGTAGGAGTCACTTGAAGCGGAAAATAAGTTTTACAAGTCAGATCTTAACTTAAAATTTCTAAAATTATCGGGATCGTATTTATGAAACATTAAATTTTTTATAAATAATTTATCAAAATGAATCTTAAGGCGCGTTCTCACGAATCAAGTTTTGTTGAACAATTTTTGTTGATCAACAAAAGTTGAACACGACTTGAACGAGTTTTTGTTCACACGTTTCAATAAAAACTGATTCAATCACACATTTTCAATTTAATTCAGTTGTACATACATGGCGTCAAAAACAAAATACACATTGTTGAAATACACATACACATACACAAAAGTTGAAAGCGAATCGAAATTGACGTTTATACGTATCAAGTTTGCTTTCAACTTTAAACAACAACAAACACATGTTCTCACGTATCAAGTTTTGTTGAACGATTTTAGTTGATCAACAAAACTTGAACGAAATCTACAGTGTTTCAACAAAATTGAACAACTTTTTAGTTGATCAACAAAAGATTGATCCAGTCAATCTTTATCGTTCAAGTTTCGAATCGTCTGTCATTTGTTTTCAAGTAAAAAGTAAACTTAAAACGTGTGAACGTCAAGTTGAACGTCAATTTCGATTCGCTTTCAACTCTCGTGCATGTGTATTTTACTTTTGACGTCATTTACAACAAATTAAATTGAAAATGTGTTATGAATTGAATCAATTTTTATGATTGATTTGTGTGATCAAGAAAAGTAAAAAGTGTGAACAAGAACTCGTTCAAGACGTATTCAACTTTTGTTCATCAATTAAAATTGTTCAACAAAACTTGAACGCGGCTGTTCTCACGTATCAAGTTTTGTTAAACTATTTTAGTTTATCAACAAAACTTGAACGAAATCAAACGATAAAAAAGATTGACTGGGCCAATCTTTTGTTGATCAACTAAAATTGTTCAACAAAACTTATACGTGAGAACGCGCCTTTATAGATGACATTAATTTTATTCTAGACGAAAACAGAGTCCAGTAATGGGATAATTTCAAATTTCCAGACCTGTAAAAATGTACCTAATAAATCACTTTTAACAAAATGATTTGACAAAACAGTTTTTGTTTATAAATTCATTAAGCTTTTTACATTCTAAGTAAAATATTGCTTTTTCCCTTTATTATTTTTCATAGTTCAGATAAATCAATATTGATTTCATCATAGCTTGTGGATGCCCACTGGAAGACCGAGCTAATAAATTTTATATAGTCCGCGATTTGAACACAGAATTTGTTCTCTGTACTCAACCATGAAAAAATTCAAGAGCTGCCACTACTTAGGTAACTTTGCTCGCCACTGGAAATAATTTTTAAATATTATGTTATCTATAAACAATATCTTTTCTAAATAATTGTGTTATTAATAGCAAACATTTTTCCATTTCTTCGTAAAGAGCATTTACGCATGTTACTCCCTAGTTTATACATCGTTATCTCGTAAACGAATTAATTATTACCTCTTCCTTTCTGATTTTTTTGCTAAAAATTGCTAAAGTTTTTAATTCTTGAAAATTAAATTTTTGATAAAAAATACTCAAATAATGTATTTATTACCTACTAGGGGGACTTTGCCCCCCTGGCCGCTGTCGCGGCCCAACCCCCCGGGCCGCTTCGCGGCCCTAATAGCACATAAACGAAATAACTTTGAGTTGTAAAACTTCTTTTCATACAACATTTTTTTCCGATGATTAATATATCTCAACGGATGAACGGATTAACGTTTAAACGGATTATAACGTCATACAGCTTGAAAATTTAAAATAAATGTTATCGATTACTATTAGGTATTTTTTTATTTTTTGAAAACGTTCTGCAATTTTACTATTGGTTAAAAGGAAAGAACCAATCACAATCTTCCAAAACGTTGCATAAAAACGTTGCATATTTTGTCTTATCTTTTTACAAAATTAATTTTTCCAAAATATTGCACTGCAATATCGGCGTTTTTGCGTCATATCTCCGGCATCATGAGGTATTATTATTATTTGAGAATTATTGGCAATTTGAGCTACTGTCTGATTTTCGCTTTTTATGCATTCATTCAAAGGTTCCTTTGATTTTTTTGCTGGCGGATTTGATTTTGATAGTTCTTGTTGCTGCTGTTGTCTTTCCCTGAGTTCCTTGACACGTTCTGCTGATGTTTTAGAAGATAAAAGCTCGTAATTTGTTGATGGGAACGACGGCTGCGGCCGATCAACGTCTCAAGTACTAAACAGATCAAATTGCCTGAAATGTTGATCAGTTTATCAGTTTATACCATGGTATAAAGGTTGAGACAGTAAAAATAATTTTATATCTTATATAGTATAAGCATTTCGGTTTCATAAAAATGTTACAAAAAAACGTTACATAAAAACGTTACATAAAAACGTTACATAAAAACGTTACATAAAAACGTTACATATTGAGCCCTTATCTTTTTATAATATAGGGTAGATATCTTATATAGTATAAGCATTTCGGTTTCATAAAAATGTTACAAAAAAACGTTACATAAAAACGTTACATAAAAACGTTACATAAAAACGTTACATAAAAACGTTACATAAAAACGTTACATAAAAACGTTACATAAAAACGTTACATAAAAACGTTACATATTGAGCCCTTATCTTTTTATAATATAGGGTAGATATAGTATAAGCATTTCGGTTTCATAAAAATGTTACAAAAAAACGTTACATAAAAACGTTACATAAAAACGTTACATAAAAACGTTACATAAAAACGTTACATAAAAACGTTACATATTGAGCCCTTATCTTTTTATAATATAGGGTAGATATAGTATAAGCATTTCGGTTTCATAAAAATGTTACAAAAAAACGTTACATAAAAACGTTACATAAAAACGTTACATAAAAACGTTACATAAAAACGTTACATAAAAACGTTACATAAAAACGTTACATATTGAGCCCTTATCTTTTTATAATATAGGGTAGATATAGTATAAGCATTTCGGTTTCATAAAAATGTTACAAAAAAACGTTACATAAAAACGTTACATAAAAACGTTACATAAAAACGTTACATAAAAACGTTACATATTGAGCCCTTATCTTTTTATAATATAGGGTAGATTAGTTCAATTTATTTTTTTTTATTTGTAAGTAGAGAATTTTAAAATATTAAAATTTACATTTATTAATTTTTACAAGTTAAAACTTTTGTAATGTAGATAAGGATAGTTATCTTTTAAGACATTCTTATTATGGGTGTACATTTCATACGTTTTCTTATCATCTTAATAATTTTATTTCAAGGTGAAATATGTTGCAAAAAGAGAGGGAGGGACATTTTGTGAAATAGATACACTCGTAGAAAACAACATAAATTCTGTTATAAAATAGATTTCTGTACTTCAAGGGCGACATATCTGAATCAAAAGTTGAACTAATTTTAGCTAAATGTGTTGCCTATGTATTTAATTATATTCATACCAATATTTGCGCGCCCCCACGCGAGCCTAAATGAACACCCGACTCACAGATCCCTTACCGAGATAGATGAATTTAAATTCGATGATTTGTGGAATCTCAATTGTTGATTTACAACAGTAGCAGTGCCTGTTTTTCTCTGCGTTATAAGGTGGACTTTATTAACAAGTAAACACAAGGTTATAAAGCGTTCACTGTCAATAAGAATAAAGGTGAGTTTGCAGTAACAAGTGAGACTCTACACCCACTTTCAAAAAGAACAATTTCTTTTATTTGTCATATTTTTATTTTTATAATGAACACAAAATTTAACACGCACCATTTAATACATAATACTAATTAATTCCACACTTAACACCACATAAAAATTTGGCACCCAAAACGTGGGACGTTAAATTAATAACTTAACATTAATATAATTTCGACGTAAACGTCACATATAAATTTGGCGCTCAACAGTGGAGATCAATTTCCACGAAAACGTCACAATATATTGACATGTACAGGGGTGGTTACCAAAAGTTTAAAATATCCACAATTGATTTTGATTTGTCCTTTCATTGAATTTTGTATGATTTTGAATTTTACTCTGATAAGTTGAATGGTTTTTCTCTTAATGGTCGTTGTTTTGCTTGTTACTAAGAAAACAGGATTTCATAGATGGATATTTTGTTCCAGAAATCTAAAAAGTTAAATTAATCAGATTTGACTGCATTTTTGTTTTGATTAAATTTTTGCATTGTTAATTTGTTTACCTTCTTTTTAATAAATAAGTGAATGCGCTGATAGAAAACTATAACGTCGTGTTATTTGTAAATAACTCTAGATGGTGCGGTAATTGTTGAAAAGCAATTTTAAAAGTTTGTGATATCAATTTTTTTTGGAAAATTTCAAATTTGGCTGGAAAAATCAACGAATCGGCGTGGGCCACGTTTTCAAAAACCTGGAACGGAAAGGAAAGGAAAATTTTGTAGGAGATAAGGATTACTGACCGAGTGGTGGACGTGTTAAGTTGTGTCTTTTCGAGGAAGAAAATTTTCTCGATAAGTTGTGAAATGTTGGAATTTCGACATGAATTGTAAATGATAGTTGCAATTATGATGAGTACAGTGTCAGTATGATGAATATGGTGGTTTCGAGAAGATTGAGTTCCGGAATTGGAAATTAAGAAAATTTCTACCTGCAGTTGTAAAATGGCCGCATTTTTGATGTTTTCCATCGAGTTTTATTCACATCTAACAACAATTTATGAAGCCATCGAATGGTAATTAGAATTTAAATTCTTTTGTTTTGCGCTATTTCGATATTATTTTTCTGAAAACGGAATTTATAAAAATTACAATGAGAGGTTATGTGAGTCACATTTTATACGAACCTGGAAATTTAATGGATAACAGTTTGATTGGAGTATTACATCAACTTTTATTATTTCGATGCACTAATTTTTAAAATTTGCAATAATTAGTCACCTTCGAGATTAACTTTAATAGTTTTTTTATACAACGATTAAAATCTACGATTGTGAGACAAGTTACATCGAACTTCATTCGTGAATAAGTATAAAAAATTTAACAGTTTTGTTTTATGTGGTTGATAACAGGTCGGCGCGAGATTTAAAATAATACAATTAATTTGTGCTATTGTTTTTATTTCATTTTGTACAATTTATCATGCCAGATTTGTTTGCAAGTTACAGTAATAATTTTGAAACAGTAAATGTGGGAACTTGTAGATAAATCTCGTCTATATCTGATTTATTCATTGTGGAATTTGATTTAACAAAAATTCTGTTTTCTGCTTATTATAAAATTTTTATTCATTACCAATTTGCCTGAGTAAAATTTTATTGATGCCTGGTAAAAATTTTGTTTCATTGATTGTGGATAGTTTAAAGATAAATTTGTTTTTTGAACCTACTCCTTGAGATTGTCTCAAAAGTGTAAACTCCGAACAACGAGCTACGGACCTCTTAAGTGCTTGTTCGTCAGAACACGACAATATATATATATTGAATGGAGAAAAAAACGAACCTCGCCATTGTAGAAGTTCCAGAGCCACAAAGACTGTCCAGCCACATTCAAAAACGAATAGCGAGATCCTATGGACATATACCACGCAGAGATTCAGACAATATGGAAAGACTGGTGGTGCAGGGAATGGTTTATGGCACGAGATCGCGAAGCCGCTCACCTAAGAAATGGACCGACCATACCAAAGAAATCACTGGTGGCACACTAGAACAAGCTGCAAAAAAGGCCCGAAATAGAAGCCGATGGCGAAGAGTCATAGCAAGAACTATATTCAAGCTGGTTAGTCTCAAACGCTTTTGACAAGAAGCATACGATGAAAAAAAAAGAAGCAAAATGTTAAAGAAAAATTTCTCTCTAATTTGAGATGGTATGTATTTTTACATGACCCTTTAAACTCCTCTTATGAGCAGATCTGAAATCACAAATGGCACACTGAAACGGTTTAACTTTTGAATGCGTTCTTAAATGACTTTTTAAATTTTCCTTCCGTGTACATATGAAGTCACAAATTTCACACTGAAACGGTTTATCTCCTGAATGCGTTCTTAAATGAATTTGTAAAGAACTCTTCTGTGCACATTTATACTTACAAAGTTCACACTGAAACGGTTTAACTCCTGAATGCGTTCTTAAATGAATTTTTAAACTATTCCTATGTGCACATTTGAAGCCACAAAATTCACACTGAAACGGTTTATCTCCTGAATGCGTTCTCATATGACTTTTTAAAGAACCCTTCTGTGTACATTTATAATTACAAAGTTCACACTGAAACAGTTTATCTCCTGAATGCGTTCTTAAATGAATTTTTAAATGTCCCTTCTGTGCACATTTATAGTCACAAATTTCACACTGAAATGGTTTATCTCCTGAATGCGTTCTTAAATGAATTTTTAAATGTCCCTTCTGTGCACATTTATAGTCACAAATTTCACACTGAAATGGTTTATCTCCTGAATGCGTTCTTAAATGACTTTCTAAATTACTCTTCTGTGCACATTTGTAGTCACAAATTCCACACTGAAACGGTTTATCTGCTAAATGCGTTTTTAAATGAAATTTTATATGTTGCTTCCGTGCAGATTTGTAGTCACAAATTCCACATTGAAACGGTTTATCTTCTGAATGCGTTATTAAATGACTTTTTAAACCTTGTTTACTTGCACATTTATAGTCACAAATTTCACACTGAAATGGTTTATCTCCTGTATGCGTTCTTAAATGACTTTCTAAAGTACCCTTCCGCCCACATTTATAGTTACAAAGTTCACACTGAAATGGTTTATCTCCTGAATGCGTTCTAAAATGACTTTCTAAATTACTCTTGTGTGCACATTTGTAGTCACAAATTCCACACTGAAACGGTTTATCTCCTAAATGCGTTTTTAAATGAATTTTTATATGTTGCTTCCGTGCAGATTTGTAGTCACAAATTCCACATTGAAACGGTTTATCTTCTGAATGCGTTATTAAATGACTTTGTAAATTACTCTTCCGTCCACATTTATAGTCACAAATTTCACACTGAAATGGTTTATCTCCTGTATGCGTTCTTAAATGACTTTCTAAATTACCCTTCTGTCCACATTTATAGTTACAAAGTTCACACTGAAATGGTTTATCTCCTGAATGCGTTCTTAAATGACTTTCTAAATTACTCTTCCGTCCACATTTATAGTCACAAATTTCACACTGAAACGGTTTATCACCTAAATGGGTTTTTAAATGAACATTTAAATATTGCTTCTGTGCACATTTGTAGTCACAAATTCCACACTGAAACGATTTATCTCCTGAATGCGTTTTTAAATGAATTTTTATATGTTGCTTCCGTGCAGATTTGTAGTCACAAATTCCACATTGAAACGGTTTATCTTCTGAATGCGTTATTAAATGACTTTGTAAATTACTCTTCCGTCCACATTTATAGTCACAAATTTCACACTGAAATGGTTTATCTCCTGAATGCGTTCTTAAATGACTTTCTAAAGTACCCTTCCGCCCACATTTATAGTTACAAAGTTCACACTGAAATGGTTTATCTCCTGAATGCGTTCTAAAATGACTTTCTAAATTACTCTTGTGTGCACATTTGTAGTCACAAATTCCACACTGAAACGGTTTATCTCCTAAATGCGTTTTTAAATGAATTTTTATATGTTGCTTCCGTGCAGATTTGTAGTCACAAATTCCACATTGAAACGGTTTATCTTCTGAATGCGTTATTAAATGACTTTGTAAATTACTCTTCCGTCCACATTTATAGTCACAAATTTCACACTGAAATGGTTTATCTCCTGTATGCGTTCTTAAATGACTTTCTAAATTACCCTTCTGTCCACATTTATAGTTACAAAGTTCACACTGAAATGGTTTATCTCCTGTATGCGTTCTTAAATGACTTTCTAAAGTACCCTTCCGCCCACATTTATAGTTACAAAGTTCACACTGAAATGGTTTATCTCCTGAATGCGTTCTAAAATGACTTTCTAAATTACTCTTGTGTGCACATTTGTAGTCACAAATTCCACACTGAAACGGTTTATCTCCTAAATGCGTTTTTAAATGAATTTTTATATGTTGCTTCCGTGCAGATTTGTAGTCACAAATTCCACATTGAAACGGTTTATCTTCTGAATGCGTTATTAAATGACTTTCTAAATTACTCTTCCGTCCACATTTATAGTCACAAATTTCACACTGAAATGGTTTATCTCCTGTATGCGTTCTTAAATGACTTTCTAAATTACCCTTCTGTCCACATTTATAGTTACAAAGTTCACACTGAAATGGTTTATCTCCTGAATGCGTTCTTAAATGACTTTCTAAATTACTCTTCCGTCCACATTTATAGTCACAAATTTCACACTGAAACGGTTTATCACCTAAATGGGTTTTTAAATGAACATTTAAATATTGCTTCTGTGCACATTTGTAGTCACAAATTCCACACTGAAACGATTTATCTCCTGAATGCGTTTTTAAATGAATTTTTATATGTTGCTTCCGTGCAGATTTGTAGTCACAAATTCCACATTGAAACGGTTTATCTTCTGAATGCGTTATTAAATGACTTTGTAAATTACTCTTCCGTCCACATTTATAGTCACAAATTTCACACTGAAATGGTTTATCTCCTGAATGCGTTCTTAAATGTCTTTCTAAATTACTCTTCTGTGCACATTTGTAGTCACAAATTCCACACTTAAACTTATAGTTGGAAATTTGAGGCGTAGTAGTAAGCGGATTACAATCAGTTTTTGTCTTCTGAAAATGAACTGAAATCTCTTCTCGACTATGAACGGGATGATGATGTAGCTCATCCAAATTCAATTCTATTTTGTCACTCTTAATTTTGGAGTGACGACTTGTATGTGATAGAGTACCCTGTAACAAAGCTATCATTAGTAAGTATTCCTTATTTGAGCACCATTTCTAGTCAGATCAATAATATGCTCTGAGCTTGTGTCAAGTTCAATTCAAAAAACGAATTATCGCAAAAAGTTTAAATTGCCAGAATATAAGTTAAATATGAATTTACTATATACGGGGTGAATGAGACCACCCGTATCAGTAATTTTTTTCATAAACCGTTAGTCATAGAGTTGAATCAAAAAAATTTATGATAAAAGTCCTAATAAAGAATCAAATGGTGATATTATTATTTCCGGGAAAGGTCAGCATCCCGAGTAGTTTGCTCCAGAATATCCAAAACTCCAGAATTTTAAATAGCACCATAAGTCGAAAATGGTATTTTTGTAAAAAAATTTTTAAAATAAGCAAGTTTTGTAGGAAAAATTATTTTATTACTGCCACCCCTATTAAGTAATATCCAATTGAAATTAATCAGGGGAAACACCACTACTGTAAACTTAAAAAAAATCAAGTTTTTATTTTTTTACATTTTGTAATTAAAATATTGAAAATTCACCAAGTTACAGCGTATTTAGTGAGAGGCATGGACTTAGAAAAGAAAACTTCTAAGTCCATGGTGAGAGCGGACTAACTACAATAATATGCGTATTCTAAAACTTTAAATCCTATTTTTCTCAAAACCTCTTTTTTTTCTGCCGTTTTTGAGTTGAACTTGACATTAGAATTGAAGCAATGTACGTAAAATTTCAAATTGGTGCCATGGCATTAACCAATCAGAAGTAAACGTGCAGTTCGAACATTTTTCAAAATGAGGCAGCCTTAGACCATTTGAACACGATCTATTTAAACATTGACTTTCAAGCAGTGAAACAAACATAAATTAGTGAGTTGTTGCGTTAAATACACCTGTATATACCAACTATAAGTGAAAAAAGTAGTTAGAAAAAGAAATAGTATTACAATATTAATAAATTAATATGTCTCAATTTTAGGTTTTACGAATCGTCGTCGTCGCTTGAAAGCCACAGTGAAATATCTTGCAAAATTCCATTTTTAATTAGGTATTGATACGAGTACGCCCCTGCATTGAATGACATTCGTTGTTTATCTGCTTGTTGCAAATTAGTTAAAATATACGTAAAATATAGTTTTTAATAGGTGAAATAGTGATGGAAATCCAAAGGACCAATAAACCAGGTGTGAAACCGATATTTACAAAAAGACGTGAGTCTGCACAGAATAATATTTGAGGTTATGATATCAGAAAATGTGATTAAAAATGATCAGAACACCGCCCCTTGAAAGGAGCAATGGGTCGACAATGTCCCACAATGATGTATCACAATCAAATCAACCAGGAATGACACCATCACCGCAATTTACTGCTCCCATAAATGATCAGAACTCGCAGGTGCAGTTACAGCACACTATGCCAGCTCAATAGTAGTTTATATCACGAGGGCGTAAGGGGTTGTTTTTTGTCACGAGACGTAGTTTATGACACGAGCCGCAAGGCGGCGAGGGGAATAATAGTCGAGAGATGGAAAAACCCTGGAGCCCGAGTATTATGAACAGCTTTTCGTGAATTTGGGAATAATATCCGACAAAATTCACGATTTTTTTGCAATAATTGCATACATTTTATAAATTATAACACGTTTTATTTGACATCGTGCTAGTGTAAAACCAACTTCTACTTGTAACCATGGTGTTTTTCTTGGCACTAGTTGGTACCCTAGAGGGCGGCCATGTTGGAGCGCCATGTTCATTTTGATTTTTGCTCTCGTGAAGTTTGCATGTTTGTGTATTGTGTCGTGTGTTTTCAATTAAAAATGCCTAAAAACCAAGAAATAATCGTTAAATAATCAATAAAAACGACATTGTGGTCGCATCTATCGATGTTCATGGACACGTTGCAAAAAGATCGCAAATTCGATATCGATGGATCACGTGGTAGGTACTATCGAACTCAGCAAAAAGCGGTATTTATGGGGCGAATGTATACATTATTTTCTATTTCAGGCTACAAAGCCACGATAGTCGATCTACGTGTTCTAGTCTCCCCTACAGGATTTTTTATGCGCCGAAAGGCGCATATTTTGAAGATCAAAAATGAAAACGACGAAAAGCACGTTCGCCGAAGACAACCGCAAAACGTTGTAGATACGCAAGACAGGCTAGTTTTTCACAATTGTGTGGTTAAGATTAAATATGTCAATAAATGATTTTTGAAAATTTTTGTTTTTTTGAAATTTTTTGGTACTTTTTTACTCCCGGGAGAAAAATAAAGTGTGGCGAAAAGAGCTTCTTTACTCCCGAAAAACCGGGTGTAAAGTAGTCACTTTACACCCAAAATCACGAAAAATAATTTTCCACATACTGTCACGTACTACAACCAACAAGCAGCAAATATGTCAATAAATCCACAACAATATGCCCAATCTCTTCAATATGTACCCGCGGGAAGCAATAACTTTACAACACAGCCTGTAACAGGCTCATATCCTATCATACTATCAAATAATATGCTACCCATATATCAACATCAACAGCCAGAAACCGGTACTCAATTAATGCATCAATCAAACCTCAACCAATTATATCCGCCTCTACCAGCACCAACCGAAGAAGGATGGCAATTAGTCACTAATAGGAAGAGGCAAAGAAGTCCAGAAACTAATAATACATACTTAAGACAAGCAAAAATAAAGGACTACTGGCTCGGAGTTAAAACAGTCAACAAATTTGATGCATTAGATCAGGGGTCGGCAAACGCGGGCCGCCTTCACACTTATAAACCCAAACAGGAGCGAAGCTTTCGAACAGTACTAAAGAATTTACATTTTGCTACAGATATCGATGAAGTCAAATCCGAACTGGAGAAATTAGGCCACACGGTACTTAATATCAGCAACATAAAAAATCGAGTTACTAAAAACGCATTATCCATGTTTTATGTCGACTTTAAAACAAAAGGAGAATAATAAGGAAGTTTATAAGATTACTCGTCTTTTAAATACCATCGTGTCATTTGAAGCACCACATATTAAGAGAGAAATACCGCAGTGTGCAAATTGTCAAAGGTTTGGTCACACTAAAAACTTCTGTTACAGACCATCAAGATGTGTCAAATGCACAGGTGATCACTCGACAAAGGAATGTCCAAGAAAAGTAAAAGACAAAGATGTCAGATGTGTTAAGTGTGGTGGTGAACGTCCTGCAAAACTACAGAGCATGCACAATACACAAACAACTGCAGCAGCGTCTATATCCAGCATTGAGAAAAAGAAATCTGAAACCAAATCAAAATAATATTCTAAACAATAATAATTATTAACAACATACAAGAATTTCTCCTCAAATGGTACAACCCGGGCTATCATACGCCCAAATAGTTAATCAACCTATACCCAATCAATCTGCTAACTACCAAAGTCAAACCATCCCGGTACAGCAATCAAACGACATTGGGGACCATGTTAAACCTACTGACCAACCAGCAGTGTGGTGTTAAGCATATACTGGCCGGCTAGGAAGCGGAAAACCGCAGTTCTATTCCTAGTCGCGCCACATACACTGCTGGGAAATCGGAGGTAGTACAATGGGCCCAATTTAGAGGCATAAGTGCGTGCGAGCTTGTCTTGCCCTCCACAATAAGATCCAGAATCCAGAAACCTACTGAGTGGTGAATTTACTGACTAGAGTGTCAGTAAAATGGCTTAATGGCCGAGATACTAAAATTAACTGTATGGAATGCCAACGGCTTGTGCCAAAGAGCACAAGAACTTAATACATTCTTAGAAATGCACAAAGTAGATGTGATGTTGGTTTCGGAGACCCATTCCACAACTAAAAGTCACCTAAAATTCCCAAAATTTGATATATTGTCGTGTTCTGTTGAACCACTGCTTAAGGTCCGTGCTCAATATGTCGGAGTTTGCAAAAAAGACTCTCCCAGATAGCGAGTTCAAATAAAATTTCAAAAATAAATTTTCCACAATTAAAATAAAACCAAATTATACAGGGTATCAATAAAAATTTAATTAGACGAATGTTGGTGATAATTAATTTTTGAATTACACAAGAAAACGAAATTTTTATAATTAAATCAATTTCAACACAGAAATAAGCCAAATTTAGACACAATGTACCTACAAAATTGTAGATACAAGAAACAAAATGGCGGGTTAGTATTTTTCCATATCCAAACTATCGACTAAACCAAGTGTCCATATTTCCAATCCATTAACTAAAATTGCACCACACTATTGTCATTGCGCTGACAATTTACTTGAAAACAAACTCATTGTTTCACAAACTCGTAAATTATATCCAAATTATTGAAATTTATTCAAACATCAAATTATCAAAAATTGTCGTTGAGTTCTCGACTTCATACCCTCATAGTCTGTCAGCAACTAACTTCTCTTGCACAAAATTTTAACTTCCTGTCCTTTCCAGGTTTTTCGAAAATCGTGTCCCATGCTAATTGACATTGAATTCTCAAATCCTCTATAAGAAGAAGCAACCATCACTGTTCAGTAAGCACACTAATTGGGAAATCTTCAAAACATCACTGGACGATCAAATACGCCTAGATGTAACATTGAAATCAGAAGAAGATCTGGAAAATTCAGTACAATACCTAACAAAAACAATCCAGAATACGGCGTGGCAAGCAACACCCGACTCAAATGAAACATTTCTAAAAGAATCACTTCCAATAACAATCAAGCAAAAAATTGCAGAAAAGCGGAGAGCTCGAACACATTGGCAAATTACAAAGTCACCTGAAGACAAGAGTAAGTTTAATCGCAAAGCAACAGAACTTAAGGAATTACTTCTTAGCCTCAAAAATCAATCGTTTAACGAATATATTGCTAATTTATCACCTACAGAAGCAAGTGACTACTCACTCTGGAAAGCTACAAGAGCAATTAAGCCTCCACCACAACATGTACCACAAAAGCTACAAGATGCTAATGGGAAATGGGCAAGAAGCGACAATGAAAAGGCCAATCTTTTTAAGGAACACTTTTCAAATGTATTTAAGCCAGAAAGCTCTGAAGTTTATGATTACCCGGAAGCACCATTCCAAATGGATCTTCCTTTTAAAAATTTTAAAGTAAAAGAAGTTAAACGAGTCATCTTCAAAGAGGTCAATCCAAAAATGGCACCTGGGTTTGACCTAATTACTAGAAAAGTGCTACAACAACTAACACCTAAATGCATCCAATTATTAACATTCATTTATAATGCAGTCATACTATGCATACATTGAATGCATCAAACCTAGGGCTTCTAGCCTAGAGTCCGGTCCTTAGCTCGCTCACTTAGCTCACCCTTCATTTAATTTATTAAGTAAATCAATCCGTTTAATGACATTAAACTTATTGTCAGCAAAGAGTAAAAGGAAATTTAGAGAAGTTATAGAGCAACCTAGAGGATTCAATAATTATTCGATACGTTTAAGAAACATTTGGAATCTACTCAGTTAGGTTCTTCATTTATAATTAACAAAATCGTAAAAATAAATTACTAAAAACTGGAATGGTTCGAGACAGTCTAACGTCCCAGTTTTTGAAAATGTTTGTATCGCATATTGCTTTAAGCGGTCAGGTAATTTTAAAATTCCTTTGTCCAAATCTTCATCATTTGGTAAAAAATAATATTGTTCATAGTTTACCTCATCGATATCCTCCTGATATTCTAAGTTAGCATCGTCTTCTTCTTTAATATCGATGGAGTGGTGCAAATCTTCTAATTTGGCATCCATAACCTCCATTTTGTCTGGTGTTATTTCTTGATCATCACTGGGGACTCGCAAACCATCGATATCTTCTTCTAATTTCTCCAACTTGATCAAGGGTATCAACTTGTCCATACTGCAAACACAAATTAATTAACCGATGGCCCTTACAACACAATTTTCGGGATTACGTTAACTAAAAGTTTGACATTTTGCTTCGTATCACAGAAAATTGTAATCTGTTTTACCTACCAAATCTACGTTTGCACATGGGCGCGACGTTTGAAATTCTGTTTGGGGGTAAGAATACATTTTTTATTAGTCCTTTTCACCATTATAAAAACCTACCAGTCAGAAACAAACTTATTAAAAAAAAAATTAAATAAAAAATTATAAGAAAAATCTTTTATTTAAAATTAATAAAAAGGTGCACTACAAAGTAAAAAATAAATTTTATAAGGAAAACAATTTTGCCGTTACACTTGCTTTCACTTAAGGCGTATTTTCGCGAGGGCACCGGTTAGTACCGGTTGGTTACTTTTGGTCATCTTTGGTTAGTCCCCCACCACAATTTTATAAATTAACCGTTGTTGTCGCGAAAATGCAAAAAGTTACTTTTGGTTAAAAATATAAATGAAAACTAACCAAACTTTTGTAAAAATGTAAACAATAGTTAAACAATGATTTATTTCTTCGTTGTTAGCTTTTATTTGTTACTTCTAAGGACTAGTCTTTTTAATGATATTAAAATTTATATAAAATTTAAAAAAATATCGTCAACGGTGCTGTTATATCGTTAATTAACATTGTATTATTTGCAAAAAATAGTAGATAAAATGAAATTTCTTGTTATTAGCAGTCAGAGAAAAAATGGCACTGATGATGAAACTGAAGTAAGATAAATTTCAGACCATACATTTTGGTTAGAATAATTTCATGAAATAAATTTATTTTTTTGTTCATTCTTTTCAAATTGAAGTAAACAATAATAATAAAAAATATTTGTTAAAACCAAAACAGTTCTATCGAGGTAATTATATAGCAATGATATTATGTAGAACTACACATAAAACTGGAAGAAAATAATAAAACAAAAGAGGAAGGTGGAAGCAGAAAACATGCAGTATAAATACTAATAATCGAGTTGTTGATAATTTCTTTATATTATTTTAAATAAAAAACATTTCATTTTTTGAAAACTTTCTTGAAATTTTGAAGCTGTTCCAATATTTCTCAGTGGCTATTTTGAATAACCAACAATCCTTGTAAATGCAATTACTATTTACATTTTTTAGTTTGTCAGAAGTTCTATCGAGGTTATCATATTCCTTCTCCGATTGATGTTCCTATAATAATATCTGCAATGAGAAAATTATATTAGTTTAATAACTGTAAGATTTAAATTTTATTAATTTACCTGGGTATAGATACTGATGTTAGGAAAGAGTTATTAGTACCATACTAAAACCCACATGTTTGTGTATTATGTAAATTTATTAAAGAGTTGAAATGGTTCTTCATCGTGACGGTAATTAATTTTTAACAATTTTTTCTTACATCAAAATTAAAGCCACGTTTGACCATTTTTCCAGATTGATCCATGTTAAATCGTAACAATAAATAAATTAATGTTTTTAAGTTTAGTTGTCCTTATAAATTTTTTCTCGAATTGCTACCTACTATTTATTTCTAATTTAGTTTTAATTTTTATTAAGAACAATTTATCATATTTGTACGATAAAAACAACATGAATCGTATACATAATCCTAAATATTTTCCAATTTTGATACAATAATCTTCTATAACCTCAAACTTCGAACCACTTTGAACATAAGAACTGCAAAAAACTTTAAATTGTGGCGCGTAAATTGTATGACCGTAGAAGTAACCACCGATTTCGAGCGGTCGTCTTTGGTTATCTTTGGTCAGGTAACTTTTTAACCAGAAACTACCTCCCCTCTAACCGTTCCTCGCGAAAACGACAGAAAAAGTAACCGGTTACTTTTGGTTAGTTTTGGTACCTCGCGAAAATACGCCTTTAGTAGTGTGGTGATCGCCATACGAACTATGACGGAGTCTGTGGAAATGTGGATTCTTTCCCGTGTGTTCTTCACCATCCCAAAGTTTGTGAACGGCGCTTTCAGGTCAGTCTCTATAGGCGTATTTTCGCGAGGGCACCGGTTAGTACCGGTTGGTTACTTTTGGTCATCTTTGGTTAGTCCCCCACCACAATTTTATAAATTAACCGTTGTTGTCGCGAAAATGCAAAAAGTTACTTTTGGTTAAAAATATAAATGAAAACTAACCAAACTTTTGTAAAAATGTAAACAATAGTTAAACAATGATTTATTTCTTCGTTGTTAGCTTTTATTTGTTACTTCTAAGAACTAGTCTTTTTAATGATATTAAAATTTATATAAAATTTAAAAAATATCGTCAACAGGGCTGTTATATCGTTAATTAACATTGCATTATTTGCAAAAAATAGTAGATAAAATGAAATTTCTTGTTATTAGCAGTCAGAGAAAAAATGGCACTGATGATGAAACTGAAGTAAGATAAATTTCAGACCATACATTTTGGTTAGAATAATTTCATGAAAATAAATTTATTTTTTTGTTCACTCTTTTCAAATTGAAGTAAACAATAATAATAAAAAATATTTGTTAAAACCAAAACAGTTCTATCGAGGTAATCATATAGCACTGATATTATGTAAAACTACACATAAAACTGGAAGAAAATAATAAGACAAAAGAGGAAGGTGGAAGCAGAAAACATGCAGTATAAATACTAATAATCGAGTTGTTGATAATTTCTTTATATTATTTTAAATAAAAAACATTTCATTTTTTGAAAACTTTTTTGAAATTTTGAAGCTGTTCCAATATTTCTCAGTGGCTATTTTGAATAACCAACAATCCTTGTAAATGCAATTACTATTTACATTTTTTAGTTTGTCAGAAGTTCTATCGAGGTTATCATATTCCTTCTCCGATTGATGTTCCTATAATAATATCTGCAAAGAGAAAATTATATTAGTTTAATAACTGTAAGATTTAAATTTTATTAATTTACCTGGGTATAGATATTGGATGTTAGGAAAGAGTTATTAGTACCATACTAAAACCCACATGTTTGTGTATTATGTAAATTTATTAAAGAGTTGAAATGGTTCTTCATCGTGACGGTAATTAATTTTTAATAATTTTTTCTTCCATCAAAATTAAAGCCACGTTTGACCATTTTTCCAGATTGATCCATGTTAAATCGTAACAATAAATAAATTAATGTTTTTAAGTTTAGTTGTCCTTATAAATTTTTTCTCGAATTGCTACCTACTATTTATTTCTAATTTAGTTTTAATTTTTATTAAGAACAATTTATCATATTTGTACGATAAAAACAACATGAATCGTATACATAATCCTAAATATTTTCCAATTTTGATACAATAATCTTCTATAACCTCAAACTTCGAACCACTTTGAACATAAGAACTGCAAAAAACTTTAAATTGTGGCGCGTAAATTGTATGACCGTAGAAGTAACCACCGATTTCGAGCGGTCGTCTTTGGTTATCTTTGGTCAGGTAACTTTTTAACCAGAAACTACCTCCCCTCTAACCGTTCCTCGCGAAAACGCCAGAAAAAGTAGCCGGTTACTTTTGGTTAGTTTTGGTACCTCGCGAAAATACGCCTTATGAGGGGGGTCACCTCAAAGAGCACCTCATAATTGGCTGCGACTCCAACTCCCACCATACTGCATGGGGAAGCGGGGACTGCAACAACCGAGGTAAGTCTCTATCAGACTACTTAATAAGTACTAATCTAGAAATTCTTAACCGTGGGAACGACCCTACCTTCTATGTGTCACCCACACGCAATTCGGTAATAGACATCACCCTTGCGTCATTAAGCATTTCAAATAAAATAAATGACTGGCATGTGTCAAAAGAAATGACAATGTCGGACCTTAAATGGATCTGTTTCAAATTTGAAACTAAAAAAGTGGAACCCAGACAATACAGGAATCCGAGAAGGGTTGGACGGCCTTTTTAGACCACCTATCCTCTTCCCTGGAGGCCAATATGTCAGGGAAAACCTTCACAAAAGCACACTTAACAACCACTGAGGAAATCGAAGTGTATACTAATGCACTTCAGAATTCCCTCACAAGAGCCTATGAGCTATCCTGTCCACTTCAGACGGCTGGACTACGGGGTCATGCAACACCTTGGTGGTGCAAAGAACTCAACCAACTGAGAAGGGTGACTAGAAAGCTCTACAACAAAGCGCAAGTCTCTAAAAGTGACGCCGACTGGACAGCATTTAAAATGCGACAGTCGGAGTACAAGAGACTGATACGCCAAAAACAACGTGAATCATGGAGAATCTTCTGTAGTGGTGTTAAATCAACTACTGCTGCAGCAAGACTAAAAAAGATCTTGTCAAAAGATCCACACCGGCAGCATGCGCCGAGAGGACGGCTTTTACACAGAGACCCTCTCGGAGGCTGCTGAAATCCTGCTAAAAACACACTTTCCTGATAGTAAAACTGTCTTGGACTTTGACTGGTCCGCACCGACGAGCTACCCGCCGACTGAGGCAGATTGGGAAACTGCAAATAAAGTCGTGAATGCGGCTAAAATAACATGGGCAATTAAGTCTTTTAGCCCCTTCAAATCGCCTGGGCTTGACGGGGTATTTCCAGCCCTATTACAGTGGGGCCTGGAGTTAGTGCTCAGTCACCTGGAGCAAGTGTTTCGGGCATGCATTGCGCACGGCTACACACCGAAGGAATGGCGGAAAGCAAAAGTTGTCTTTATACCCAAGCCAGGTAGAAGTGACTACTCCCTCGCTAAATCTTTTAGACCAATTAGCCTCACATCGTTTTTTCTGAAAACGTTGGAGAGACTATGCGATAGAGATCCGCGATACGGTTTTGATTCACAGACCGTTACATGCGAATCAACATGCATATATCCAGGGAGTTCGACCGAATCGGAGCTTCACAAGGTAGTGGAGCGCATAGAGAGGTCGTTGGATAATTGTGAATCCACCCTAGGCGTGTTTATCGATATCGAAGGAGCTTTTGATAAAGCAACCATCGAAAGTATGAGTGTAGCATTACGACTTCATGGGGTTCCCGTGATCATTGCAAAATGGGTTCTTTTTGTACTGAGTTGGAGAGCCGTGGAGATCAGTATTGGAAACACAAAGATTAAAGGATTTGTAGCAAAAGGCTGCCCTCAGGGGGGAGTGCTCTCCCCACTACTATGGAACATGGTAGTGAACAACCTACTCAAACTCCTAAATGATATGGGCTATTAAACCCTAGGCTACGCAGATGACATCGTCATACTGCTTACAGGAAAATTTGAGAATATCCTCTGCATGCTAATGCAGGATGCTCTCAAGATTTTAGCACAATGGTGTAAAGAACACTCTCTCTCGGTAAATCCGACCAAGACAGAGCTTGTATTATTCACCAAAAAAAAAGAAGCTGCCGGACATGATTATGCCCAGCTTAACAGGTACTCCTCTAAAACTAGCCGATGAAGTCAAGTATCTGGGAATAATACTTGACAAAAAGCTGAACTGGAAAAAACATTTACAAATGAAACTTGAAAAAGCTAAGCTGGCTTTCTGGCAATGTCGAGGAACAATGGGACGGTCATGGGGCTTGTCTCCTAAGATCACCCTCTGGCTCTACACCGCCGTTGTCAGACCCATGCTATGCTACGGTGCCCTTGTATGGTGGCCCAGAACCAAACAAGTAACAACAGCATCCTCCTTACACCAAATACAGAGAATCGTCTGTCTGGCTGTAACTGGGGCAATGCAAACAACACCGACTGCGGCTCTTGACACTCTCCTCTGCCTCCCACCACTTGATCTTCATGTGCAGGAGATGGCGGTTAGGGGACCGCTTAAGCTACGTAGTTGGAAGATATGGTACAATAGGCATGAAACTACGGCACATACGCGGATTTTGAAGGAATATTCCAAAGGAATACCTCTACTGCACTTGGAGTCAGATAGAATCCAGCTTAAATACAAATTTGACAGGATGGCTCCAAAAATGATGCTGGATCAGGTGCAGGAATATATTCTGCAGAACTTGACCTAAGCATGAGTATAGCGCTGGGCACATATGCATCCGTATTTCAAACGGAACTTATGGGCATACTACGATGCGCAAAAATAGTTCAAGATAAATGTATCCAGAACCAACATATTCATATTATTTCAGACAGCAGGGCGGCACTCGTGGCACTTCGAAACCACAAAGTCACCTCTGGTTTGGTGCTTGAATGCATTCAGACACTGAATAATATATCTAGCCAAAATGTTCTTTCCCTTTGCTGGGTTAAAGGACATCAAGGTGATGAGGGCAATACAAGAGCTGATGAATTCGCGGTTCCAATAGTCTTCCCTGCGGCCTGGAGCCGATGATCACGCTTTCAGTTAAAGCTCTAGATGCACTCTTAAAACCACGTACCCTACAACTGCACACCTGCAGATGGGTACAAAAAACATGTCGTCAAGCAAGGGCTGCAATAACTGCACCCTCTTGGAAACATGCTAGATACTATCTGAAACTGTCGAGAGTCAATCTGCGGATAATTGCAGGGATTCTAACTGGACACTACAGACTAAACAAACATCTTCACATGATGGGATATGCAGAAGACCCAATATGTCATAGATGCAATGAAGAGGAGGAAACAGCCGAACATGTACTTTGTTACTGTCCGGCGTTAACTTCAACAAGAGGATCTGTGTTGAGGGACTTCTGGCCCGACATGGCCAGAATCAGGGACACTCCAGCTGCCAGGATCCTAGAGTTCATCCTAAAGCTGGATTGGCTCATTGGGGAATGACAGAACTGGGGTGTAACTGAAACCGGAGGTAGTACAATGGGCCCGATTAGTGGCCTAAATGCGCGTGAGCTTGTCTTGCCCTCCAGAACAAATCCAGAATCCAGATGAGGGGGGTCATTTGCCCTTGTCGGTGATTAATATTATATTGGTGAGGTCCTAACGCTAGGGTTTGTAACCATGGTGGGACCCGTACGACCACAAGTATTCCGTCCGTCTGTGGAGGGTGCCATGCCGGAGGGGTACGTCACTTGGTTCCTGCTGGGCAGTGACCATCTCTATCAGCGTTGCCAGTTAAAAAATAAAAACAACTTTTTGGAAACTAAAAGAGTACTAAATAATAGTAAAAGGTAATGAAATTAAAATTTTACTGCAGCCATTCGATAGTTAAGGAAGACGCCGTTTAGTGGTGAAATTAGAACTTCAGCAGGAGACATAACTTTTATTTTTAACTTTGTATTATAGTTTCATTTATAGCAATTATATGTACCTAACATTTAACTTTATAATAACAAAATCTTAAAATTTAGTACTGTAACTCATTTCATACAATGTTTATATTCTATTTGAAAATCCTTCTATGTCTCCCGGAATAATTAAATTTCTGCCACGCTGGCGCTGCAATCTTAACATTAGATCCCAATACATTTTCTCAAAGTGTAAATGGGGCATTCCACACCAAATCGACCACTTTTGAACCCGACCCCTTTTGATTTTCCTGAAATTTTTACACATTATACTATCTCACCAAAAACAGTTCTATGCATTTTTTCAAAATTTTTTATTCAACCCAAAAAGAGTTACGAATTTTTAGAAAAACTGATGTTGTTTTTCTTCAAACGATCGTAACTATGTCAAAAATTGACTAATCGGAACGTTTTTTTTTGTTTTTGTTTGTCTTTAAACGTACTTTTCAGGAAAAAATACAAAAAAATATTCAAACTTGGATTCTCAAAAATTTTTCATTTTTTCGGAGAAAATCATTGATTTTTCAAATTTCAACACTTTTGATTTTTTTATTTAAAAAAAAATCTGATTTATTCCGCGTATAACAACGCAAACCCTATAATGGGCCGACATTTCTTTCTATTTCTTTTGTTTAATTAAAAAATATTATTTGCGTAAAAATAAAACAAAATATTTTTTAATTAAACAAAAAAAATAGAAAGAAATGTGGGCCCATTATGGGGTTTGCGTTGTTATACGCGGAATAAATCAGAGTTTTTTTTGAAATAAAAAAATCAAAAATCAAAAGTGGACAAATTTGAAAAATCAATGATTTTCTCCGAAAAAATAAAAATTTTTGTAGAATCCAAGTTTGAATACTTTTTTTGTATTTTTTCCTGAAAAGTACGTTTAAAGAAGAACAAAAACAAAAAAAAGAACGTTTTGATTAGTCAATTTTTGAAATAGTTACGATTGTTTGAAGAAAAAAAACATCAGTTTTTCTGAAAAATTTTAACTTTGTAAAAAATTTTGAAAAAAATTACACAACTAATTTTACGTATTATAGAGTAAAGGGGGGTAAAAGTCCGCATGGGGCAAAAGTCCCAAATTCAAATATCTCACTATATTTCAAAAATTTTTATCATTGTGTGCAAGGTGCAGTTAGTAGTCATCAATTACAGTGTCTATACCAAATTTTATCACGCAAAGTTGGATTACTGGAGAACCATGAGGTAATTACGATTTTGCGTATGCCTGATGTATCATTAGCTCTTGCAGAAATTGCGTTGAAATGTTGAAAATGAGTAGTAACCATAACTAGTATGTATTTTATTGAAAATACATGTTTCTTGCTATAAACTTATAGGATATAATCGATGTTAGGTTTGATGGTCTGGAAAGGTCATGACTCGGAAATGTTTTTGGCTACTTGGGGCAAGAGTCCTATGTTGCTGAACCCATGTCAAGCAAAAGTTTGAAGAATTAAAAAAGGCAAGAATTAACCGATGGCAAAGTGCTTTGTTTAGGCTGCAAAGAATAATATGAGAATTTATCAATGAGAGAGTGGATTCAATGCGATAGCTGCAAACAATGGTGTCATGAAGAGTGCACGAAATTGGCCAATTTATTTGTGACCATTGCTGAAATTTTTCTACATTTTATCTTTTTTATATCTTATACTTTTGTTGTTTTTGCTTATTACTTTTCATTTGGAAGAAATTGTTGATTTTAATTTGACTTAAAATAGCGCAGAGTCCAATGGCGGACTTTTGCCCCACCTATGGGGTAAAAGTCCCATTTTCCGCAACTTGCGTATTATGGTTTTTTTATACACACCGTTTTCAAATCATGGCATTAATGTTATTTATAACAAAGCCTAAGTACTGTACAAACTTCTCATCCAAATATTGAGCTGATTGAGTAAAACATATAAGCGTAAAACAATACAACGTACTAAGTGCGGACTTTTACCTCCCTCTACTCTACTATCCCATCAAAAACAGTTCTGTAAATTTTTTCAAAATTGTTTACAAAGTTAAGAATTTTTAGAAAAACTGATGTTTTTTTTCTTCAAACGATCGTAACCTTTTCAAATATTGACTAATCAATACGTTTTTTTTTTGTTTTTATTTGTCTTTAAAAGTACTTTTCAGGAAAAAATACAAAAAAAATATTCAAACTTGGATTCTACAAAATTTTTTATTTTTTCGGAGAAAATTATTAATTTTTCCACTTTTGATTTTTTTATTTCAAAAACAACTCTGATTTATTCCGCGTATAACAACGCAAACCCCATAATGGGCCGACATTTTTTTCTATTTTTTTTGTTTAATTAAAAAATATTTTGTTTTATTTTTACGCAAATAATATTTTTCAATTAAACAAAAGAACTAGAAAGAAATATCGGCCCATTATGGGGTTTGCGTTGTTATACGCGGAATAATTTAGAGTTTTTTTTTAATAAAAAAAAAATCAAAAGTGTCGAAATTTGAAAAATCAATGATTTTCTCCGAAAAAATGAAAAATTTTGTAGAATCTAAGTTTGAATATTTATTTTGTATTTTTTCCTGAAAAGTACATTTAAAGACAAACAAAACCAAAAAAAAACGTTCCAATTAGTCAATTTTTGAAATAGTTACGATCGTTTGAAAAAAAACAGCAGTTTTTCTAAAAATTCGTAACTTTTTTTGGGTTGAGTAAAAAATTTTGAAAAAATTTACAGAACTGTTGTTGATGAGATAGTATAATATGTAAAAATTTCAGGAAAATCAAAAAGGGTCGGGTTCAAAAGTGGTCGATTTGGTGTGGAATGCCCCAAATACATAAATAAAAGAAATACATATATTTTTTATTAGCATATTGCACAGTTTTATTAATGTGAAATATTAAAGGTTTGAAAAAAATTTAAACAGCCAAGAGCCAGGGGGGGGGGAGCAAAAAAGGCAGTTGCCCACTGCCATCCTCCAGGTCAGAGAAAGATTTTTTAATGAAAATAAACTACACGATACTTAATTTTATCTCATTTTTCAATAATATACATCTGATATAATTTTCAAAAATTACCATATGTATGGATATTTATGTATCCTGATCATCACCTATGCAATATAATATTTAGCTAAACCTGAAATTTAATATGGTAGCAGTGTGGTTCCTGAAGTGCGTTCGTTCTAATAAATTTTAACAAATTGCCTTTGTTCACAAATGCACATTTGTTTGAGCACAAAAAAATGTGAATTTCATAAAATTATTGAAAAGTGACCCACGGATTTTATTTTAAATTATGACAAAATTAAGGAAATACATAGGACCGTAACAAAATACACACAAAATTCATCCTTCGTAACTAATCGTCAAGATTCGCTTCCGCTAATCTAACATTACACACCGTGACGGCAGAATCGGTTACGCCGTTTTAACCGATTTTACAGCCAACGTGCGCCAATAGATGTTTCACATCAAAAAGGTCCGACAAAAATAGGAGGACCCCGCAAAAATTTGCTTTTGAAACATAAAAATTTATAAAAACCCATTACAAAAAAAATAACAGAAAATGAAAAGTTTTTATTAAATCAAAGCGAACTTTTTATAATGTTCAGACAAAACTATATAAAGTTAAGAACAATGTTTAAAAAAAAATTCTCTCTAATTTGAGATGGTATGAATTTTTAAATGACCCTTTAAACTCCTCTTATGAGCAGATCTGAAATCACAAATTGCACACTGAAACGGTTTATCTCCAGAATGGATCCTTAAATGCATTTTTAAATTTCCGTTCTGCGAACACTTGTAGCTACAGATTTCACACTGAAACGGTTTGTCACCTGAATGTGTTCTTAAATGATCTTTTAAATTGTTCCTATGTGCAGATTTATAATCACATATTTCACAATGAAACGGTTTATCGCCTGAATGCGTTCTTAAATGCCTTTTTAAAGAATGACTCTGTGCAGATTTGTAGTCACAAATTTCACACTGAAATGGTTTATCTCCTGAATGCCTTCTTAAGTGCAATTTTAAATGTTGCTTCTGTGTAAATTTGTAGTCACAAATTACACACTGAAACGGTTTATCTCCTAAATGCGTTCTTAAATGCCTTTTTAAACTGCATTTATATGCAGATTTATAGTCACAAATTTCACAGTGAAACGGTTTATCGCCCGAATGCGTTCTTAAATGAAGCTTTAAACTTCCTTTAATTGCAGATTTGTAGTCACAGAGATCACATTGAAAAGGTTTATCCCCTGAATGCCTTCTTAAATGAAGCTTCTGTGCAGATTTGTAGTCACGAAGTTCACACTTAAACTTATAGTTGGAAATTTGAGGCGTAGTAAGCGAATTACAATTAGTTTTTGTCTTCTGAAAATGAACTAAAATCTCTTCTTGACTATGAATGGAATGATGATGTAACTTATCCAAATTCAATTCCATTTCGTCACTCTTAATTTTGGATTGATGACCCTGTAACAAAGCTACCATTACTAAGTATTCCTTACTCGATCGCCATTTCAAGCCAGATCAATAAGCGCTGAGCTGAATATCTCCTTCGCCAGAATATACGTAAAATGAACAAAGACGATGGGACAGGCTGCTGATAATAGTGGACTTTACTGGGGTACCAAAGAAAGTGGTTGTATCTGGCGAGGGTATCTGGTCATGTAAATAAGATAGGTATTAAAAAGTATCTCAACAGCAAACCCAATGTGGTAAACTGAAGATTTGTGGTAGAAGAACTTTCAATGGAATCAAAGAACTCTCAAATAGCAGGAAGAAGAAAGTAAACATGAAGCGTTTCAGAATTAGGGCGGACTTTGACCTAAAGGAACAAATGTTCAATAGTGGATTTTGGCCGAGGAGGTGTACATTTTGCAAGATATTTTTGGAAAAAAGACATGAAAAGGGGTGCAACAGCTGAAGGTCCATATGAAAATTTTCGACTCAGTCAGGTCGGAAGGAGGCAGAAATAACATTTTTATATGCAAATATTCAGGGACTAAGCCTGGATAAACTTTTACAAATTGAATCCTTTTTAGTAGATAGAAATTTTAATTTTGTATTTTTAGTTGAACATTGGTGGTCATAATCAAATTATTTCAAAATTATTAATTAAAATCTTTATTTTTTACTTAACTTTCAAAAATTACCATCAAAGGATTTTTTTTCTATTTTTTGGAGTATTTATAATACTCCAGTATTCAATAATATTACTGCAAGGGTGAAAGGTAGGAAACGTAGACCTTTAAATGCAAATTTTACGATTGAAACCTCGATGAATTCTGAAAGAGCATATTTTAAATAAGAGAATTAGGTGAGGAAAATGGCCTTAAAACCAAGAGTTTTTTCCAAAAATCGAATTTAAAAAAGCACAATTTTCATAGCAATTTTCAAGTTCAGGCGCTCGGGATTGGTGGATAAATGCATTCTACTGACAGTCCGTGACCTTTCAACTGGTCTTAGCTTTGCGCAGAGCGGGGATAACCGGAGCGACACTCGCATTGGGATGCAGCAACAGTGCACCCCGAACAAAAATCATAGTTTTCAATACTAAATGTGCAGGATTTTTCTTTGCACAACTACCCTGCGTTTAGAATCCACTCTCACGAATTTCACCCCTCAAAGATCCACCATTTTCCTTAATCCACGGGCCTAGGGGTATTTTTAAATTGAGTGTCGTTTTCATCAAAATGGCCCGGAGCGCCCGAAGGGTGCGTAGGGCCAATTTTGATGAAAACCACCATGGCAAGAGTAGGATCAACGCGAAAATGTAATCATCACCGGGGCTCTTATGTATAACAGTGCACGGACGGAGCACAGAATGCATTGATTCACCAATCACGAGGGACGTAACTTGAAAATTGCTATGAAAATCGAGCTTTTTTAAATTCGATTTTTGAAAAAACTGTTGGTTTTAAGGCCATTTTCCTCACCTAATTCTCTTATTTAAAGTGTGCTCTATCACAATAAATCGAGGTTTTAATCGTAAAATTTTTATTGGGGGGTCTACGTTTCCTGCCTTTCCCCTTTTTACTGCAAGTTACAAAAATGTAAAATTAAACAAAAGCTTAACACTAAACATTCAAACGTAGTAACACAAAGTTTGGAAACCACTGATTTAGGCTAGATTAGGTTTTTGGGTGACAAGAAGTCCAGTAGAGAGATGGGAAATTACACGTAGTAAGAATCGAGAGGCTCTAAAGAGAGACGAGTATTTGAAATACACTTTTAGCACGATATAATTTTTATTTAATTTATTAAGTAAATAATCCGTTTAATGACATTAAATTGATTGACAGCAAAAGAAATTACGAAAGATTACTGAGAGACCCCGAAGATTCAATAATTATTCGATACGTTTAAGAAACATTTAGAATCTAATCGGTTGGGTTTTTCATTGATAATTAAAGAAATTGTAAAAATAAATTACTAAAAACTAGGATGGTTCGAGATAGTCAAAGCGTCCCAGTTTTTCTAACTGTATTGCATATTGTTTTAAGAGGTCAGGTAATTTTAAAATTCCTTTGTCCAAATCTTCATCATTTGGCAAAAAATAATATAGTTTATAGTTTACCTTACTGCTATTCTCTTGATATTCTAAATTAGCATAGTCTTCTTCTTTAATATCGATGGAGTGGTGCAAATCTTCTAATTTGGCATCCATGGCCTCCATTTCGACTGTTGTAATTTCTTGATCATCACTGGGGGCTCGCAAACCATCGATAGCTTCTTCTAATTGCTCCAACTTAATCAAGGGTATCAACTTATCCATACTGCAAACACAAATTAATTAACTGATGGCCCTTACAACGCAATTTTCGGGTTACGTTAACTAAATGTTTGGCATTTTGCTTCTTATCACAGAAAATTGTAAACTGCTTTACCCACCCTATGTTGCACTTTACACATGAGCGCGACGTTTTAAATTCTGCATGGGGGCAAGACAACATTTTTTATTAGTATTTTATTTCACTACTAGTTGGAAAGCCCGTCCACGGACGGGCAGCTAACCGGTGAATCTTTATTTTAGCGGCATTAATTAAAAAAAAATCGTTTTAACAATCTTCATTTAAAAAAATAAATCTTTAATACGGACAATTTTAATTGTTCACGTTTAAACGTTTTCAAGCTTAAAATTTAAGTTCAATCGCAGACGGGCGTCCCACTAACGTTGGAAACTCGTTTGGTGTGCAACTCGATTCCAGGGGAGTTGATTTGAAGTTGCTAAAAACCAACAACAACAACCAATCAGAGTGCGTTGTGTGCCTTACAAAATTGACACGTTGAAGGAGGTAGAGGAGTAGCATGAGCTGCCCGTTTATTTTTGTGAAATACATTTATTGAAAATATAAAAGTCGAATATTAAATTTTCTGGATGGATAATCTTCGGATTAATCAAGATAAAATTTATATATATAAGTACCCTAGTTGAAACTTACTTGGTATACATCTCGATCCCAGGGAAAGTAATTTTAAATTGGTAAAAAATTGGATCATTTAATTAATATAGCTGGCTCAACCATGGACGGGCGTCCCATCAAGGTTGAAAACTTGATGGTGTGCAACTCGATCACAGGGGAGGTGATTTTAAGTTAGTATGATTAACGACAAATAAAGAAACAAACATGAACCCTCTCCTGGCATTCGGACTACGTGTTAGAGCAACGACTTATTATTAACAATAATAGATTTGTTTAGTATCGCAGTCCTAGTGCTACACTAACTACACTAACTTCAAATTCATTGGTGTAAAATCACCATCCCACTTTTTACACCAATCAATTTTTGCAATTTTTTACAATAACTTACTCAGAGTAATTCGGTGTAGCATACCAAACAGACCTAATATAACTAATCAAATTCGGACATCTTTTCTTTATCAACAAAAAATCAACGACCAATCAGAGCGCGTTGTGTATTTTAAAAAAACGACACGCTGCTACTGCTGCTCGGTATCGTTACATTTCAACCCGGAGCAGATGCGGGCGAAGCTCGCTGATCTCCATGATCTGAGCGAGACTGGCTTTAGGAATTTTGAAGGATTTCAAACCCAGGATGGCATCCACAACCACACCCCTACCACCATTTATTTTAAACTAACGTGCAAATACATTACAGAACAATAACACAATACGCGTATAATTATACGGGCTTCTAAGTTGTGAGTACGGTCTTGGCTACTTGTAGTTTGAGTTGGTATGGATTTTGGTAATTAGGAATTAAAAACAGGAAAAACAATACAAAATATACAAAAATATATATTATATATTTTATATATAAAACGACGATTTGGACACCTAAAACCTCAACAATATATTTCCAATATAGAATTGATAGGTCAACTATTAAATTAAATTATTCTTAAACGTATTCAATGGTAGAGAGCAGAAAACGCTACGAATATCAAGGCTGTCATTGGCATTGCGCGAATTACTGGATTATCAGATGAAAAATTTATATATTTTTCATTTGGTACCAGTAAAATGCTATATATAAAGTGAACATCTAAGTCAGTTATAACCAAATTTACAACTATACGGCACTGATGAGATCTAATAAGATCGAAACATGTCTGTCGTTGTTGTATTTTTGGTTATGATTGATTTGATGTTCACAGCCTTGAAAATGGACCTAATGGTCCAAATCGTCGGACAATTTAGAATTGTCTTAATGAGACCTAAAACCTCAACAATATATTTCCTAATATGTTAAAAAACTCAATGTGAACACTTAGATTTTTCTAGATATTTAGTATGTCAAAAAAGTACCAGCAACAAACTTAAAAGTTTAAATTCCATCTTTGTGGGAATTAGTTATACCAAAAAAAACTTATTTTTCTAAGTATCTCGTTAATTCATTCATGCGCGTCATTTTTTTTAAATAGTTGGGCCAAAAAAACGCGATTTGCATACTTAGATTTTTCTAAGTTGTAGTATGGCAAAAAAATACCAACAACAAACTTAAAAATTTAAATTCCATTTTTGTGGGAATTAGTTATACCCAAAAAAACTTATTTTTCTAGGAATCTCGTTTATCCATTCATGCGCGTAATTTCTTTAAAACTTTTGAGCCAAAAAATAGCTATTTTCGATACTAGTTAGGAAAACAGATTTTTCCATTTGAGGCTGAGAAATGCGATCGAGGCCGAAGGCCGAGTTCGTGAATTTAGAGCAAAAAATTTAATTGAACGAATGTTGTTGTCAATAATATTCTAAATCACAAATAAAAACAAAATTTTATAAAATAAACCAACATAAACGCAGTTTAAAATCAGAGATGAACGTAATTCGTTTACAAGTTTACACATTTAATAAATCAAATTTGTTACTGTTCCTTGTATACGAATCAAACGTACGAATCAAACGATTCCGCACTGAAATTCCGCCCGAACGAGTTCATCCGTTCGGGTGAACGCCTGTTTATCGGTTAGATTATTAATAACATGACAAAAGATTTGCAACCTTCACGCCATCTATCGATAGTTAGAAGGTGTTCATCCGTTCGTAGCTGTAGCTGACACTTGGCATCTGCGGAGCAGATGCGGGCGATAGCCCGCTTATCTCCTTCGTCTGATTAGAAACCTGACGTTGAGAATTTTTTACAGGGATTTCAAACCCGAGGAGCGGCGTCGAGCCGGTGTCTTGTTTGTTATTACGCTATAAGGTAAGCACTGCGGGGCCGGAGGCTAACGTCGAATTGTCCGCGCGTGCATGCACGGGTGAGACAATCCCCGCGCCCGCGGCGGCGCGATGTGCTTACCTTGAGCCCTTTCTACAATAACAGAGCCTCAGTCGCGCCGTTGCTACAGCGTTTTTATTAATATAAAAAAATAATTTTTTACAATTTACAAACACAACAATAATCTAATAGGCGCTGAAAAAAAAATTTAAAAACACAAGCTGAAAAGGAAGAAGATTAATTGGACAGGACAATGACGAATATTTGTAACCTCCCCGGGGCAGCGTGAACACTCCTCACTGGAACACGCCGTCCTCGGAGTCAGAGTCTGAATACGTGATGTCTGGTATTGGGTTGCTTTGTTGGGGTGATCTAGGGTGGGGAGGCAATACAACTGTTTTAGGGATAATTATATCCTTGGGCCTAGGCGTCCTTGGGTAGTCGTTAGTGTCGTAACGACCCAGGGCTTCGATGAGTGGATTGTGGCAGTCGGAGCTTTTCAAGTACAATTTAGATGTTAGGTCTTTTATGAAAGAATCCAGGGGCTTGACTCCGGAAGCTGCCTGGAGTTGTCTATTAGCGACAAACCATGGGGCGTCCATGGCTTGTCTTATGCAGACGTTTTGCATGGTTTCCAATCTTTTCATTTGATTAGAAGATGCGAACCCCCATGCCGGGACCGCGTACGTAAGGACCGGGCGGATGACCGCCTTGTAGATCCTGATCCGATCTTTGTGGCGCAAGCAGCTATTTCTACCGATCAGTGGAGCAAGGGAGCCCTTAAGGGCTTTAGCTTGGGATACACAGTTCGCAATGTGTTTGGACCAGCTTAGTCTTGGGTCGAGGGTGACCCCGAGATATTTGACGGAGTCTTTCCAAGGAATTACCTCGCCAAACATCTCGATTTTGTCGGGAGGGTGTCGTTTTCTATCGAACATGATAGCTTCGCTCTTCCCCGGGTTTACTACAAGTCTCCACTTGTAGAACCAGGGTTGAAAAAGCTTCAGCGTATCACGAACGATAGTAACGTTCCTCTTTCGTCTCGGGTGAGTTGTAACGATCGCAGTGTCGTCAGCGAAAATACCCATCGTTACGTTTTGGGGAATGGGAATGTCGTGGGTATATATTGTCGTGTTCTGACGAACAAGCACTTAAAAGGTCCGTAGCTCGTTGTTCGGAGTTTACACTTTTGAGACAATCTCAAGGAGTAGGTTCAAAAAACAAATTTATCTTTAAACTATCCACAATCAATGAAACAAAGTTTTTACCAGGCATCAATAAAATTTTACTCAGGCAAATTGGTAATGAATAAATTTTTATAATAAGCAGAAAACAGAATTTTTGTTAAATCAAATTCCACAATGAATAAATCAGATATAGACGAGATTTATCTACAAGTTCCCACATTTACTGTTTCAAAATTATTACTGTAACTTGCAAACAAATCTAGCATGATAAATTGTACAAAATGAAATAAAAATTAATAGCACAAATTTATTGTATTATTTTAAATCTCGCGCCGACCTGTTATCAACCACATAAAAAACTGTTTATTTCTACCGCTAAACACAAATAAAGTTCGACGTAACGCGTAGCATAGTAGCTGATACTGATTATCGTAAAAAATAAAGTTAATCTCGATGGTAAACTAATTAATACAAATTTTTAAATTGGTGCATCAATGTGATTAAAGTTGTTATAATACTCCAATCAGTCTATTATTAGCGAAGTTTCCAGGTTCGTATAAAAATGTGATTGACATAACCTCCATTGTAATTTTTATAAATTCCATTTTCCAGATAAATAATATCGAAATAATGCAAAATAAAAGAATTTAAATTCTAATTACCATTCGATGTCCTAGAAAAATGTTGTTGCGTGGACATAAATTGAGATCGAAAATTCACAAAATGGACGGCCATCCTTCCAACTTGCTAGGCAAAAATTTCCATAATTTCATATTCCAGAACCCAATCTTCTAGAAATCACTATGCTCATCATACTGACATTTCACTAATTATAATTGCAATGGTAATTCACAATTCATTCAAATTGCAACACTTCACAACTTATCGAGAAATCTTTATTCCCTCGAAAAAACACAACTTAACTCGTTCGCCTCTAAGTCAGTAATCCTTATCTCCTACAAAATTTTCCTTTCCTTTCCGTTCCAGGCTTTTGAAAACGTGGCCCACGCCGATTCGTTGATTTTTCCAGCCAAATTTGAAATTTTCCAAAAAAAATTGATATCACAAACTTTTAAAATTGCTTTTCAACAATTACCTCACCATCTAGAGTTATTTACAAATAACACGACGTTATAGTTTTCTATCAGCGCATTCACTTATTTATTAAAAAGAAGGTAAACAAATTAACAATGCAATAATTAATAAAAATAAAATGCAGTCATATCTGATTAATTTAACTTTTTAGGTTTCTGGAACAAATTATCCACCATAAAAATCCTGTTTTCTTGGTAACAAGCAAAATAATGACCATTAAAAGAAAAACCATTCAACTTGTCAGAGTAAAATTCAAAATCATACAAAACTTAATGAAAGGACAAATCAAAATCAATTGTGGATATTTTAAACTTTTGGTAACTACCCCTGTACATGTCATCATCCCCTTATTTTACGAATTCAATTTTTTTTTTTATAAAAAATTGTGAGTAAAATAACAACAAAAAAAATTTCCTTAAACGTTAAATTTTCAAACTTCCCATTATTAAACTTATTTACAAATTATTTACAAAATCAAATGACTAATTCATCAACACAATCCCCTACATTATGCAACTTTAAATTAGTTATCAAAAACTGATAGAATTCAAATCTCCTCCAAATACCTCATAACTTTTCAAAAATTTAATTTTTCCCTTGTGGATATTTAATAATTATAAAATTTTCACTCGTACCTCGTAATTTTACTAAATCTTAATTTTCAAATTGACTTTCATTTACTTAAATCCTTTACTGTGGCTTTCAAATTACTTAATCATTTTATTTTATTTCCCAATTAACTATTCATAAATTTCATATCAATTCATCATAATCTCATTTCACAATTTCATTAATTTTCCCCATTTTAATTAAACCCCCTAAAATTATTAAACTCCAAAATCTCACAGTAACAAATTCTTTAGATAATTATCAACTCTATTATTAATTTTCAATCATCTTGCCAAATACGACTTTAATTTTTATTATTAAATTTTGTTGTAAATTTTCCACCTTATTTTCAGAAAAATCTTCATTAATTAAAATTGCTTAGTATCTCATTTAAACTTTTATTCTACCCATGTTCTAATTCTTAATCTTTTATCACAATATTTGGTCAGGAATGTTTGATGCTCATATTCATAATTTTATTTTTAATTTTTATCTTATGATCAAATTTACAGTTTTAATTTTAATTCAATTTTATTAAATTTACAGCTATCCCCTAATTTTAACTTATTTTACAACTACTAATTTCTAAATTTAATTAATCAATCAATACTACTTACAAAATTTTCTAATTTAATTTCATTTTTACAAATTCTTACTAATATCTTAAATTTTTCAAATCCATGTTAATTGCAATTGTTATTTATAAAATTTTCCTGGCCTTTATCAATTTTGGTTCTATTTACAACATTTTTTTCCATCGCACTCTGCGATAAGCCCATTTTAACATGGCACACAGCCATTCCTTTCCTGCAACTTTCTTCATGCAAGAAATTAATTTACAAAAAATTATCAATCGTATAAATTTTGAATTTTTGTCACTTTTATTATTTTCAAAAATTTCAAAATTTTCTTTAATAAAATAACCTAAATTTTGTTCTTCGTTATCCTTATCATTTACTTTATACGAAATTAAATTTTGTTGCTGTTCATCCTTACTATTTACTTGAAAAATTTTAAGTTCAGCTAAAGCCTCATCTTTAGAATAAATTTTTATAATTTCTATTTTAAATTTAAATTTTTTTCTTTTAGCTTTATTTATGCCTGGGTCATTTGTGAAATTTAATTTCCTTTTGGATTTTAATTTTCTAAATTGCATCCTCCTAATTTGTTTTCTAGTATAAATTTCGATTTTATGATTTACATTATCTACAATTTTATCACAAATTTCATAAATAATTAATTCTACATTTGCAATTAACGGTACCGAATATTCTTCTTTATCATGCAGACAATTTGTAATAATTAAATTTTCATCTTTAACAGGGCAATTTACAGTAATTAAATTTTCTTCTAACTGAATAATTTGACCACTTTCAGTATTTTGGTTTGAAACCTTTACTATCCCCTCGTCTTTTATTTTTAAATTGTCAATTGTACTTAGATTCTCATATTTATCTAAGACCCTTAATTCGATTTTAACCTCATTAAGGTCATTCTTTAGCTCTGCTTTTATTTCTGCTAATTGAATTTTAAATTCTGTTTGCATTTCTTCTAATTTTTGTAAAATTATACAGGTTGCAGGATCCATTATATCAGTCTTTTGTTTAGAGTCACATGGTGTACTGGTCATCCCAGGTGAATTATTCATTTTAATTTTGTTTTAATTAATCCCCTTATTTTCAAAAATCCTACAACTAAATTTATAAAGTAAAAAAATCCACTTTCGTTTTTCGGAGCCCCACGTTCGTGCGCCAATTAAAGTTGTCTGCGCACGAACTATTTTCGCCGCTCTACGTAGACGTTTTTGCAGCCCCACGTTTACTTTGTCGAGCCCCACGTTGACGCGTCAATTAAAGTTGTCGTGTTCTGACGAACAAGCACTTAAAAGGTCCGTAGCTCGTTGTTCGGAGTTTACACTTTTGAGACAATCTCAAGGAGTAGGTTCAAAAAACAAATTTATCTTTAAACTATCCACAATCAATGAAACAAAGTTTTTACCAGGCATCAATAAAATTTTACTCAGGCAAATTGGTAATGAATAAATTTTTATAATAAGCAGAAAACAGAATTTTTGTTAAATCAAATTCCACAATGAATAAATCAGATATAGACGAGATTTATCTACAAGTTCCCACATTTACTGTTTCAAAATTATTACTGTAACTTGCAAACAAATCTAGCATGATAAATTGTACAAAATGAAATAAAAATTAATAGCACAAATTTATTGTATTATTTTAAATCTCGCGCCGACCTGTTATCAACCACATAAAAAACTGTTTATTTCTACCGCTAAACACAAATAAAGTTCGACGTAACGCGTAGCATAGTAGCTGATACTGATTATCGTAAAAAATAAAGTTAATCTCGATGGTAAACTAATTAATACAAATTTTTAAATTGGTGCATCAATGTGATTAAAGTTGTTATAATACTCCAATCAGTCTATTATTAGCGAAGTTTCCAGGTTCGTATAAAAATGTGATTGACATAACCTCCATTGTAATTTTTATAAATTCCATTTTCCAGATAAATAATATCGAAATAATGCAAAATAAAAGAATTTAAATTCTAATTACCATTCGATGTCCTAGAAAAATGTTGTTGCGTGGACATAAATTGAGATCGAAAATTCACAAAATGGACGGCCATCCTTCCAACTTGCTAGGCAAAAATTTCCATAATTTCATATTCCAGAACCCAATCTTCTAGAAATCACTATGCTCATCATACTGACATTTCACTAATTATAATTGCAATGGTAATTCACAATTCATTCAAATTGCAACACTTCACAACTTATCGAGAAATCTTTATTCCCTCGAAAAAACACAACTTAACTCGTTCGCCTCTAAGTCAGTAATCCTTATCTCCTACAAAATTTTCCTTTCCTTTCCGTTCCAGGCTTTTGAAAACGTGGCCCACGCCGATTCGTTGATTTTTCCAGCCAAATTTGAAATTTTCCAAAAAAAATTGATATCACAAACTTTTAAAATTGCTTTTCAACAATTACCTCACCATCTAGAGTTATTTACAAATAACACGACGTTATAGTTTTCTATCAGCGCATTCACTTATTTATTAAAAAGAAGGTAAACAAATTAACAATGCAATAATTAATAAAAATAAAATGCAGTCATATCTGATTAATTTAACTTTTTAGGTTTCTGGAACAAATTATCCACCATAAAAATCCTGTTTTCTTGGTAACAAGCAAAATAATGACCATTAAAAGAAAAACCATTCAACTTGTCAGAGTAAAATTCAAAATCATACAAAACTTAATGAAAGGACAAATCAAAATCAATTGTGGATATTTTAAACTTTTGGTAACTACCCCTGTACATGTCAATATGTTGAAGAGCGCGGGGGATAAGATAGATCTTTGGGGCACCCCCGCGTGTATAGGTCTAATCGTGGAGAATTGGGCATTGATTTTGACACGGAAGGTTCTGGCACACAGGTAGGATGTGATAAGCCTCACTAAGCTTGGATTAACTCTAGCCATGTAAAGCTTATACAGTAAACCTGTGTGCCAAACTTTGTCAAAGGCTTTGGCTATGTCCAGCAGGACAGCCAAACCTCTATGGCCTCTGGAAAAACCTTCCGTAATCTTTTCTGTTATTCTAAGAATTTGATGGGTGGTCGAGTGACCCTGGCGAAACCCGAACTGTTCGTCGGGGAGGATGCCGAGCCTTTCCACCTCGTCAAGAAGGCGGGAGAGTATGATTTTCTCCGCTATCTTGGCAATGGAGGAGAGGAGAGATATCGGTCTGTAGTTGAGGGGATTGGACGAGCATTTTCCCGGCTTAGGTATGAGGATGACATCTGCCAACTTCCACCTGCCGGGAAAATGCTTCAGTCTAAGTATGGCATTGATAATCGCAGTTAGCGCTGATATGGCCTTTTTAGGAAGGTTTTTCAGCGCTAAGTTGGGAATTTGATCAGGACCGGGGGCTTTCCTGGGGAAAATAAATTTTATGGCACTCTTTATTTCAAAATAAGAGGCGGGAGGGATGGGATCGGGGTCGGCTTGCATTAATCTGTCTCGCACCGTCTTGTTAATCTTATCGATATGTTTTAGAAGATCACGGTCGGACGTACATCCGTTCGGGTGAACACATGTTTATCGCTTAGGTTATTAAAATCATGACAAATGATTTGCAACCTTCATGCCATCTATCGATACTTATCTGAGATCGTGAATTTTGTCGGCTATTACCCCTAAAAAATCGAAAAGTTGTTGATATTACTCGGACGGTGTAGAGTATTAAACATAAATTAAAAACCTAACCTAACTTAACCTAATCTGTTCTCTCTAGGTTAGTAGAGTAGTAAACATAAATTTAAAAAAAAAACACACAAAATTTTTACTATGAAAAAACACTTTATTTAAAATGGACATGCACAGTAAAATTTGAACAATTGTTAAAGGTGTTCACCTTACTTAAATTGGCCGTAGATGTGGCATTTGATTTCGATGTTGACGGTTGAGGATCGTCGTTACCTAAAATTCTTGTAGCTGACACTTGGCATCTGCGGAGCAGATGCGGGCGATAGCCCGCTTATCTCCTTCGTCTGATTAGAAACCTGACGTTGAGAATTTTTTACAGGGATTTCAAACCTGAGGAGCGGCGTCGAGCCGGTGTCTTGTTTGTTATTACGCTATAAGGTAAGCACTGCGGGGCCGGAGGCTAACGTCGAATTGTCCGCGCGTGCATGCACGGGTGAGACAATCCCCGCGCCCGCGGCGGCGCGATGTGCTTACCTTGAGCCCTTTCTACAATAACAGAGCCTCAGTCGCGCCGTTGCTACAGCGTTTTTATTAATATATAAAAAATAATTTTTTACAATTTACAAACACAACAATAATCTAATAGGCGCTGAAAAAAAAATTTAAAAACACAAGCTGAAAAGGAAGAAGATTAATTGGACAGGACAATGACAAATATTTGTAACCTCCCCGGGGCAGCGTGAACACTCCTCACTGGAACACGCCGTCCTCGGAGTCAGAGTCTGAATACGTGATGTCTGGTATTGGGTTGCTTTGTTGGGGTGATCTAGGGTGGGGAGGCAATACAACTGTTTTAGGGATAATTATATCCTTGGGCCTAGGCGTCCTTGGGTAGTCGTTAGTGTCGTAACGACCCAGGGCTTGGATGAGTGGATTGTGGCAGTCGGAGCTTTTCAAGTACAGTTTAGATGTTAGGTCTTTTATGAAAGAATCCAGGGGCTTGACTCCGGAAGCTGCCTGGAGTTGTCTATTAGTGTAAAATTCTTTTGGCCACTTCGGTTTATCGATACCACAGAGACAAACTTGACCAAAGACTTGCAACCTTCACGCCATCTGTCGATAGTTATTATGTGCGAAAAATCAGGAATTGGTTCTTTTTCGAAACATCATTAGACAATAGCTATTTTCGATACTAGTTAGGAAAACTAAGATTTTTCCATACGAGGCTGAGTTTTGCGCACGAAGCCGAAGGCCGAGTTCGTGAACATAAAGCTGAAAAAAGAAAAAATAACAGATTCCCTAGATTCCCTGCCAAGACTCAAACTGTCATCAAAGAATATGTCAAGCTCCAAGAAGTTATCCGATTTAACCGAAATGGAACTCCAGCGCATGCTAGCCAATTTAGAGGCTTCCCTATTGGAGCAGGCCAATCTGGCAGCCAAGACAAAGAAGGAATTGGAAGCGTATGGATCGAGCCCGACGAAGGCGTTTTATCAAAGTTTGGGAGAAAGACCGGATAGCCGCTCTTACCAAAGGGTAAAGGCGGTTTACGATGACGCCATCAGCACTCATAAGAAGCTGATGGGTTACAAGAACTTGATCACCTCGAGCCTGGAAAAGTTCGAGGCCAAAAGGCAGAGCGCGATTAAAGAAAAAAAGGTTGTTTCGAGCAACCCTGTAACCGTGCAAAGTGAAAAAGCCACGATGTCCACCGAAGAGCCGGATAAGGAGGAACCGATATTACCGGCAAACCACTCAGGAAAGACCAAGTCCAGCCAATCAAAAGTGCAGGATGGGCCAAAAGATGTGGAGAGAAAGCACGACCGAGAAAGTAGGCGCAAGCTGCAACAAAAAAAGACGAGACCTGCCTCAGGCAGTATGTCAAGAAGCCGAGATAGATCTTCAAAGAAAAAGAAGCCGACTAACGAAGCACAGGTAAGTATTAACCAAACGGATAATCATGTTAACCTCCCTCCATTAGAGGACTTTATTTGCTCCCAATTGGCGGGTGTGCTCGACACCCAACCGTGTTGGTAGACGAGCAGACCAGCCAATCGGAAGAGCATGAACCACCCGGCCAATCACTCCCCTCAAATCCCCCAATACAGACATACCACGTAATACCTCCCCAGCCCCTAACCAGACGTCCCGTCGAGAATCCCCTTTGGCCGTTCCACTTAAGACCAGAATCCCTCCACTAGTTCTAAGGGATACTGCTAAGTGGAGCAGCATAAAGAGCGAATTCGTGAGACGGGGAATTCGTTTCACAAAGGCTAAACTACTCGCTGGCGGACTGAGCATCACTCCCGCCAGCGAAAACGACTACAGGGCCATATACAAGTACTTCGAGGAAGTTCTTACTCCCGAAAAAGGTGGATGGTATTTCCACAAATTGAGAGAGGAGAAGCCCCTAAAAGCGGTCATTAGGGGCATCCCCATCAACATTGATGGGGATTTCAAAGGGATACGACTGCACGGTAGGCAGAATGAGGAGAGGTCGGGGCAGAAGACCCCTTCCCCTCATCATGGTCACTATGCCCAAAACTACCACCTCCGCCAATATTTTCAACGAGGATAGGGTCCATGACATTTGCATTAAAATAGAAGTCCCCCACGCAAAAACCAAGATTGGGCAGTGTCACCGCTGTCAATCTTTCGGCCACGCTCAGAGTTGCTGCAAGGCCACACCCCGGTGTGTAAAATGTCCAGGCCAGCACTGGACAGCCGAGTGCACCAGGCCCAAGGGTACGGCTACCTGCACTAACTGTGGTGGTGACCACCCAGCTAGCTACCAGGGCTGTAAGTCATATCATAAAATGTGGAGAGCGCAAGCTCTCCTTCGACCAGTTCCCCTCAACAACCAGGCAAGACGGTACAAACCGGTCACCTAAGAACGTTCTTACGCTCAGGTGGCCCGGTCAAATCCCACCCAATCAGCTCTCTCCCAGAACGTCCACGTGACCAGGTCAAAACTCACCCAACTAGCTTCTCCCCAGAATGTATCTGAGGCTCCCAAAAAAGACAAGCCTTCTAATAATCTTCCTACCGACGACAACGGTAGATTCACCGCTTCCAAGCAAGAAATAGCCAGGGTTACCTTGGAGCTCGTCAGGTTCGGAATGTCCTCCGATGAGATCCAGAAAATCCTCAGCCATTTCGCCAGGTCCGACTAACTTCTTTCCTGTCCTCCAGCTCACGCCATCACTTCTAAAATCTCATGACGACAACTTTTCCCGCAGCCCTAAAAGTCGTTTATTGGAACGCCAATGGGCTGACCAATGAAAAACGACCACAGCCCCAGACGTCACGTATTCAGACACTGACTCCGAGAACGACGTGTTCCAGTGAGGAGTGTTCACGCTGCCTCGGGGAGGTTACAAATATCCGTCATTGTCCTGTCCAATTAATCTTCTTCTTTTTCAGCTTGTGTTTTTAATTTTTTTTTCAGCGCCTATTGTTAGATTATTGTTGAGTTTGTAAATTGTAAATTTTTTTTTTTTATATTTTAATAAAAACGCTGTAGCAACGGCGCGACTGAGGCTCTGTTATTGTAGAAGGGGCCCAAGGTAAGCACATCGCGCCGCCGCGGGCGCGGGGTTATCTCACGCGTTCGTGCACGCGTGGACAACTCGACGTTAGCCTCCGGCCCCGCAGTGCTTACCTTATAGCGCAATAATAAACAAGACACCGGCTCGACGCCGATCCTCGGGTTTGAAATCCCTGTATAAAATTCTCAACGTCAGGTCTCAAAACCAGATGAAGGAGATAAGCGGGCTGTCGCCCGCATCTGCTCCGCAGATGCCAAGTGTCAGCTACAGCTACAGAATTTTAGGTAACGACGATCCTCAACCGTCAACATCGAAATCAAATGCCACATCTACGGCCGATTTAAGTAAGGTGAACACCTTTAACAATTGTTCAAATTTTACTGTGCATGTCCATTTTAAATAAAGTGTTTTTTCATAGTAAAAATTTTGTGTGTTTTTTTTTAAATTTATGTTTACTACTCTACTAACCTAGAGAGAACAGATTAGGTTAGGTTAGGTTTTTAATTTATGTTTAATACTCTACTCCGTCCGAGTAATATCAACAACTTTTCGATTTTTTGGGGGTAATAGCCGACAAAATTCACGATCTCAGATAAGTATCGATAGATGGCGTGAAGGTTGCAAATCATTTGTCATGTTTTTAATAACCTAAGCGATAAACATGTGTTCACCCGAACGGATGACTGGGACCCAACCCAGCCACAAAATTTATCCGACTCCGTGGTTCGGATTCCACGTAAAGCTGTAGGTCCCACAGGTTAACACAGCCAGGACTTAGCTTCGCGCTAATTTTCAGAGGTACGCCTCAATAAAAATCATCCGACGTAACGTTGCGGGCAAGCCCGCAACCTTACTCTTCAAGTCTGCGAAGATATGGGGCAACAGCCCTGGTGCTTCGCACCAGACCAGAATAAATGATGAACGGATGAACACCTTCTAACTATCGATAGATGGCGTGAAGGTTGCAAATCTTTTGTCATGTTATTAATAATCTAACCGATAAACAGGCGTTCACCCGAACGGATGAACTGAGGAGGTGAATTAGGTGAACGGGCTAAGGAGAGGACTCTAGTTTGGCGGGGCTAGGTTCGATCCCCAACCCGGCCACAAAATTTATCCGACTCCGTGGTTCGGATTCCACGTAAAGCTGTAGGTCCCACAGGTTAACACAGCCAGGACTTAGCTTCGCGCTAATTTTCAGAGGTACGCCTCAATAAAAATCATCCGACGTAACGTTGCGGGCAAGCCCGCAACCTTACTCTTCAAGTCTGCGAAGATATGGGGCAACAGCCCTGGTGCTTCGCACCAGACCAGAATAAATGATGAACGGATGAACTCGTTCGGGCGGAATTTCAGTGCGGAAAAGTAATTACTTTTCCACACTAGTGCGTGAACACTAGTAGTGTTCACGAACTCGGCCTTCGGCCTCGTGCGCAAAACTCAGCCTCGTATGGAAAAATCTTAGTTTTCCTAACTAGTATCGAAAATAGCTATTGTTTGAGCAAGCACGGTTAGCCAAATATTTTCAATTGAATATCCGACGAACATTTCTTCAGCCCCCCCCCTTATTTCGAGTTTTGGATCAATTTTAGTGTCACTCGTCCGTAATATATGTTTGTGCATTTACTATTCTCGTTTGTGAATTCACAGTTCATGGATTATTTAACAATTGTAGTTTTCGTCACAAGGCGGTAAAACGAGATTTTACGACCGCGAGTGGGCGGAGATTTGAAGATGAGGCGAGCGTAGCGTGCCGAGGTGCCCGCACCAAGCGAACGTAAAATCTGTTTGCGGCCGAGTGGCGTAAACCGCTTTTCGTTGTAACGGGACTACCTCATTTTTATTCGCGATTTTATATAATAGCTCTGAGATAACTATCGGTAAATGGCGCGAAGGTTGCAAGTCATTTGTCAAGTTTGTCTCTTTGGTGGAGAAATGAATGAAATTCTGAATTTAAAAATTTCGATTTTATATCGAAATTTTATATTTTTTTTCGATAGATGGCGCGAAGGTTGCGAGTCATTTGTCAAGTTTGTCTCTTTGGCAGGGAAATGTGTGAAATTCTAAAATAAAAATTTCGGACGTGTGTTGCGAAGTGTTACAATGTCAAAATCAATCAAATACGAAAAGTAAGTAAAAAATTGTGTTTTTAATATTCGGCACTTTCATTCTAATGTTGTTTATCTCATGACCCCCCCCCCCCCCTTTTTACTCCCTAGGGAGTGAAAAGTACTTTTCACTCATAGGACGTAAAATGGCACTTTACAATCCGCAAAACAGGCCGTAAAGTAGTCATTTTACGGCCGGAACAACGACAATCAATATTTATAAATCTCCGAGCAACAATTGCCATAGTGTCTAAATTGCAATTTATTCTAGTCTACTGAAGAATATGCTGGAAATATTTTAATTTTTCGAAAATCGTCATCGAAACAACACTTTCCTGCGTATCTACGCGCAGGGAAATTGAATTATACTGACTGGTCCGGCAATATCAGTAATTGATTTTTGCTGTTATGACACATTATTTATAACTATGTAGTCAACAAATTGGCAAATTTGATTTTTGCTCATTTTAAAAATGTTGCTCAAATTTTAAAATTTCGATTTTATCGAAATCGGCAGTAAACCTATATTTTTAATACTTATCGGAAAATAAACTGCGTCAAGCGAATTTTCTCATCAAAATACGTAAGAATTTGTCAAAAAAGCTATAGTTCTAGGTGCATGTCAGTGCCCCCTCCCTTTGAATTTTTTTACATACATTTCTGAAATAAATATTTTTTTAATTCTTCCCTTATTAAAAAGTGTTCGGCACGGCAGCAACTCGATAAATTATATTACAGCTCTACAGGCCTAGAAGGCCCATGGCTTCATTCCCTGTCTACCTTAACCTGTCTTGTAAACACTCGTGTGTGACGCAGCCGTATCAACGGTAATGACGTCGACACAAACATCAGGGATCACCACAGGAGTGTAGATGCCCACCGGAAGGCCGAGCCAAAAAATTCTGTGCAATCCGCGATTTGAACCCAGAATTTCCGCTCTATACTCAACCAGCGATCACATCACTCCACTGCTGTGGCTGCAACTCGATAAATACTGTTTGTAAATTTTTGGCACTCGTACATAAAAAGGTTCGCCACCGCTGTCATATAGGATTTACGATAGGTCTTGAATGCCATCTAATGAAAGTATAAAATTGTTGAATACATTTTTTGGTTCAAGGTATACTCACGGGTCCTTAAAATACAAATTTTACGATTGAAATCTCGATGAATTCTGAAAGAGTATATTTTAAATAAGAGAATTAGCTATGACGCAGTGCCCTAAGTGCACCTGTTTTTTCAAAAATCGAATTTAAAAACTTCGATTTTTGCAGTAAATTTTAAAGCAAAGTCGCTCGGGATTGGTTAATTCTGTCGGTACGTGCACCCAGATATAGTCTTAGCTTTGCGCAGAGTGGGTGCGACACTTGCATTGCGATGCAGTAACAGTGCACTCCGAACGAAAATCTTGATTTTCAACCCTAAATGTGCTGGTAAAATGGCTTAAAGCGCCCGAGCGTAGCGAGAGGTGCTTTAAGTCGATTTTTCTTCGCACAGCTACTCTGCGTTACAAATCCACTCTCACGAGTTTCACCTCTCAAAGATTCACCTTTTCCTTGACCTACGGGCCTAGGGATATTTTTAAATTAGTTGTCATTTTGATGAAAATGGCTCGAAGCGCCCGAAGGGTGCTGAGAGTCAATTTTCATCAAAATCACCATGGCAAGAGCCGGACCTACCGGCAAAAGTAACTACCGTTCGTTAAATTTAAGTAACCCTTTTCTGAAGTAATTTTTAAATAATTTTAAATTTTTAAATTAAATAAAAAAGGAGAACGCATTCCTACCACAGCGCAGAAGTTACTGACTAATTGGAGAAGTGCGACTCTCTTATGTATAGCAGTGCACGGACCTCCCACGAACGAACTTGTTTAACCAATCACGAGCGTTTAATCTTCGAAAATCAAGCTTTTTTAAATTCGATTTTTGAAAAAACAGGTGCATTTAAGGCATTCCGTCATAGCTAATTCTCTTATTTAATATATACTCTTTCAGAAAAGTTCGAGGTTTCAATCGTAAAATTTGTATTTTAGGGACCCGTGAGTATACCTTTCCCCCATTTTTTTGCAATTTTTTATCTTTTCGCTCGACTTTTTTAATTTTTTCTTACATAAGAACCTTCTCCTGACAATAATAAACACAACAAAAAAAGAATTAGTAAAATCGGTCCAGCCGTTCACGCGTGATGCGATGACCAAGGGAAATAGGGATTAATTTTTTTATATAAATAGAGATAACAATGAAATACATAAGTTTGTTTTTTCCTTAGATCATCTATACAATGGTATACATGATCGAAGGTTTTTACCGCGACATTCACATCCACGTGGACATCTTTGCAATATACACAAAATTTAACCGTCGTGACTGATCGCAAATGTTCGGTCACGCCGTTTCAATAGAGAATTACCCCGAAGGTGCGGCTGGTGATGTTTCACATCAAAAAAGAATTTAAGGTCCTAGATCAATAGGAATAGATAATAATATTCAACAGATGTCACTAGTTGCTTAATGATATTTTATATCATTACTGTGTATTTTATTCATATTGATTAATCCTTTACTTCTGATTGGTTAAAATTTGAAATTTCATGTATTTTGCTTCAATTCTATTCATCTCAAAAACGACTAACCGTAGAAAGTTGAAATTTTCAAAATATACATAAAAGATGGTTTTACATAACAAAAGGTATTTTATATTTACAACAAAAGTTTATTTTATTAAAAATTAAAAAAAAAAATTGTTATATTAATTGAAAATATTAATTATATTAATTTTTTTTTAATGAAAAATAGCTTATGTAAAGTAAAATCATATTTTACGTTTATTCTAAAAATTTCAACTTCCTACGGTTATTCGGTTTTGAATTAAACTTGACACAAGTTCAGCCCTTATTGATCTGCTACCTTAAATAAAAAATTATTAGAAAAATCTTCTATTTAAAATTAAAAAAAAAAGATTCACTACAAAGTAAAATAGTATAATTATTATTTAATGAGTGTATATAATGTAGGCCATATTACATGAGAATTGTTTACAACACGAGCGAACGCAATGAGCGAGTTTTGTAATTATTTTATTTCTTTAATTATTTTTTTTACTTCTTCTATAAGCCGTGCAGGTTGCTTATCTTTGATATTTCTCACACACTTTCTTCTGCTGCCTCACTTATTATCTTAATGTTATTATATAAACTGAAAAAAAGTGGCATCATATTGATGAAAATGTACATCACATTGATGAAAAAAAACATCAATTTTGCGCCGATGAAGAAGTTCATCAATATATGATGAAATATGTTTCATCAAATGTACACCGTTTTTAGTTCAGCAATATGATGAATGAGTTCATCGAAATGATGTAAGAGTTCTTTAAAAAATTGTAGCGTATTGATGCATATGTAGGTATATATAACGAATAAAATCTTTAATATGACGTACTCGTTCATCATATTGATGATCTTATTTCTAAATATGATGAACAAGATCATTGATTTCATGTACTAGTTCATCATACTGGTGATCTTATTCATAAATATGATGAACAAAATCTTCAATATAACGTACTCTGGTTCCCCGTCCTCCTCTACATGAATCATGAGGAAAAACGATCAAATAAAAATAAACGCCTTTGAAATGTGGTGATGGAGTAGATTATTGAGAGTGTCTTTGATGGAGAAAAGAACGAATCTCGCCATTGTAGAAGTTCAAGAGCCACAAAGACTGTCCAGCCTCATTCAAAAACGAATAGCGAGATTCTATGGACATATACCACGCAGAGAGCCAGACAATATGGAAAGACTGGTGGTGCAGGAAATGGTTCGGGGGCACGAGATCGCGAGGCCGCTCGCCTAAGAGATGGACCGACCAATCCAAAGAAATCACTGGTGGCACACTAGAACAAGCTGCAAGAAAGGCCCGGAACAGAAGCCGATGGCGAAAAGTCATAGCAAGAACATTCAAGCTGGATAGCCTCAAAGGGTCACGACGCTTCTGACAAGAAGCATACGATGAAGTAGCAAAATGTTAAAAAAAAATTTCTCTCTAATTTGAGATGGTATGTATTTTTACATGACGCTTTAAACTTCTCCTATGAGCAGATCTAAAATCACAAATGCCACACTGAAATGGTTTATCTCCTGAATGCGCTCTTAAATGACTTTTTAAATTACTCTTCTGTGCACATTTATAGTCACAAATTCCACACTGAAACGGTTTATCTCCTGAATGCGTTTTTAAATGATTTTTTAAATGTCCCTTCTGTGCACATTTATAGTTACAAAGTTTACACTGAAACGGTTTATCTCCTGAATGCGTTCTTAAATGACTATTTAAACTATTCCTACGTGCACATTTATATATACAAATTTCACACTGAAACGGTTTATCGCCCGAATGCGTTCTTAAATGACTATTTAAACTATTCCTATGTGCACATTTATATTTACAAATTTCACACTGAAACGGTTTATCTCCTGAATGCGTTCTTAAATGAATTTTTAAACTACTCCTATGTGCACATTTATAGTCACAAATTTCACACTCATACGGTTTAACTCCTGAATGTGTTCTTAAATGCATTTTTAAACTTCCCTTCTGTGTACATTTATAGTCACAAATTTCACACTGAAACGGTTTATCGCCTGAATGCGTTCTTAAATGACTTTCTAAAGAACCCTTAACCGTACATTTATAGTCACAAACTTCACACTGAAACGGTTTATCTCCTGAATGCGTTCTTAAATGATATTTTAAACTACTCCTATGTGCACATTTATAGTCACAAATTTCACACTCATACGGTTTATCTCCTGAATGTGTTCTTAAATGACTTTTTAAACTATTCCTATCTGTAAATTTATAGTCACAAATTTCACACTGAAACGGTTTATCTCCTGAATGCGTTCTTAAATGAATTTTTAAACTACTCCTATGTGCAAATTTATAGTCACAAATTCCACACTGAAACGGTTTATCTCCTGAATGCGTTCTTAAATGAATTTTTAAACTATTCCTTTGTGCAAATTTATAGTCACAAATTTCACACTGAAACGGTTTATCTCCTGAATGCGTTCTTAAATGAATTTTTAAACTATTCCTTTGTGCACATTTATAGTTACAAATTTCACACTGAAACGGTTTATCGCCCGAATGCGTTCTTAAATGAACTTTTAAATTTCTTTTACTTGTAGATTTGTAGTCACAAATTCCACACTTAAACTTATAGTTGCAAATTTGAGTCGTAGTAAGCGGATTACAATCAGGTTTTGTCTTCTGAAAATGAACTGAAATCTCTTCTCGACTATGAATGGGATGATGATGTAACTTATCCAAATTCAATTCTATTTCGTCACTCTTAATTTTGGAGTGACGATTTGAATGTGATAGAGTAGTACCCTGTAACAAAGCTACCATTAGTAAGTATTCCTTATTTGTGCACCATTTCAAGCCAGATCAATAAGCGCTGAGCTTGTGTCACAAGTTCAATTCAAAAAACGAATTATCGCAAAAAGTTTAAATTTAGTTTAAATGTTTTGTATATACCTCGTACGTATGCGCAGTACGTGGTACCCTTCACGCTGGCTGTTCATGCGAGCAGCGAGTAGGCTTTTGTACGTCAACCAAGCTGGCTGGTCGTTTACTAAGCGCTCCGACTTTCTATTAATTTGTAGTCGTTAATGTGTTGTTTATTGTTCAAACTGAATTATATACTTATCAACAAGAGTCGTTTCACTAAAAAAAAACTCGCAAAAGCATTGGTGAATCAAATTCCGAGACAGTAATGAATAAGACAGGTGCGTCTACAGTTTACTATTAATTGGATTACAAAACGCAGCAAGGAATTACAGTCCACATCTAAGGCTCTGGCCACAAGTGCAGCAGAATGACGCTGGCAGCAGCAGTAAAACTGCAGGAACGCCCATTCTCAAGGTAAATGAGAGGTAATGCTGATACAAGTGCATTGCTAAAGCTGCGACATTACCTTTCATTTACCTTGAGAATGGGCGTTCCTGCAGTTTTACTGCTGCTGCCAGCGTCATTCTGCTGCACGTGTGGCCAGAGCCTAAGGGCAGCGAGATTTGAGTCAAGCTGCTTAAACATTGGTCCGACGAACCGCATCATACAAGAAAAGGACGCTGCCCAAGGAAACCGGAGCGAGCATCCAAACTGAAGCGGATCAACTCGTATGCAACCGGACGCGAACGCTCAAAGCACTTGGTAGCAACCACATCAACGAGCTAGGAACGAAAACTTTCAACAGCAGCCTACTGGTTCATAGGAGGGAAAGAGTAAGAAACACATTCCTTATCTTTCCTTTCTAATACTGTGAATGTGTGTATTTTCAACAAAAACAAAGTACAAAGTTTCGCGTATTTAATTTATGCAAGCTTTTACCTGCTACATGAAGGGTTCAGAAATATTCGATCTTTATTATTTTAAATTGTCATACGTATTTGATTATTCAAAATGAGTGGTTTAACAGCTGAATGGGGTCAAACAAAAAGCCAGCTTACGCGTTTTTTAATTTTTTAATTAATTTTCTCTAGAAATAGAGACGATTCCCTACATCTGGCATCATAGCATTTAACTAAATGATGACCGAAGTCTTCCGAACACCGGCGTTTTTGTTTTTAATCAGGTTTTCGGAAATAAACGACTATTTATTTTACTATAACCTCATAAAATTTTGAAATTTTATTTTAGAAAGATTTTATATAACAAATAAACATTTTTATTTAATTTTGTGCTTAAATAATTTGTTAAAACATATTAATTCATTTAAATGCCTTGGAAAATTACAAATTTAAAACAGCTGATCCGAGCAAGTGTCACGTAAACATACGAGACTTGCCGAAATCGAACTTCGTGTACACCGACAGCGAATAATCATTTACTAAATTATGTTTATACGACGTTATAAATTACCATTTTCTAAATAGAGACCTGACAGAATGAAGATAATTACGTAATTTAGGATAAATGATCATCTATGTTTTCAGTGTGTCGAGGGTATAAGTCATTCATTCATAGTTATTTTACAAAAAGGGCTTGAATCAATTAAGAAATAAATGAATAAAAACTATAAAGTGTTTTTTTGATGTTTAAAAAGAAGAAGTGAAATTATATAAAATAAATTACATAGAAGATTAAAATTAATAAAGCCTGAGATAAATTAGGGTCTTGTATGAATTGTAAATTCGCCCTAAATTGCTCCGCAGACAACAATTTACCATCCCCGGCGTCTGCATAAACAGTAACAATCGAGAGGCTCTCAAGAGAGACAAGTATTTGAAATCCACTTCTAGCTCGATATAATTTTTATTTAATTTATTAAGTAAATCAATCGGTTTAATGACATTAAATTGATTGACAGCAAAAAAAATTACGACAGATTACTGAGCGACCCTGAGGATTCAATAATTATTCGATTTATTTATATAGAAAACTCTACTAAGATGAGATGTTAATTGATAATTAAGGAAATTGTAAAAATAAATTACTAAAAACTAAAATGGTTCGAGACAGTCAAACGTCCCAGTTTTTGAAACTCTTTGTATCGCATATTGTTTTCAGCGGTGGGGTAATTTTAAAATTCCTTTGTACAATTCTTCATCATTTGGCAAAAAATAATATAGTTCATAGTTTACCTCATCGATATCCTCCTGATATTCTAAATTAGCATCGTCATCTTCTTTAATATCGATGGAGTGGTGCAAATCTTCTAATTTGGCGTCCATGGCCTCCATTTTGTCTGTTCTAATTTCTTCATCATCACTGGCGGCTCGCAAACCATCGATAGCCTCTTCTAATTTCTCCAACTTGATCAATGGTATCAATTTATCCATACTGCAAACACAAATTAATTAACGGATGGCCCTTACAACGCAATTTTCGAGATTACGTTAACTAAAGGTGTGGCTTTGTATCACAAAAAATTGTGAACTGTTTTACCTACCAAATGTACGTTTGCACATGAGCGCGACGTTTCAAATTCTGCATGGGGGCAAGAATTTATTTTTTATTAGTAATTCTTTTCCCCATTATAAAAACCTAACAGTCAAAAGTAAACTTATTAAAAAAAAAAATTCACAAAGTAAAAATTAATTTTATAAAAAAAAAATTTTTACCGTCAAGGAACGCCTGCTAGATGTAAAACATTTAAGTTCATATTAGAATTTAGCTCATTATCTACCGATATTCAGGAAGCAGCATTTATCTTGGTGAGTGTATTTTGTACTATTTGAAAGTGGCGCATCTTTTAATTTCCGGTTTGAATTTTACCATAAAATTTGATTTTGTAAAATTTTAGACATTTATTTTCGAATTCTAAAACGAGCCTGTTGAACTTGATTTGTTACCTTTATAATAAAAGTTCATTTTACACTAACAAACCATTTTGATAACAGATTTAAGCATTGTTTTGAAAGGTAAAACAATTTAAAATTTTTTTAATTCGATTCATTGAAATAAATTTATTTTTGTACAATTTAATTTGATCTTATAGTTCAGGAGCAATAGCAAACAAAAGCGGGGTTTGAATTTTAGAGTTAGTTGTTGGTATCCTTTTGACATACTAAAAGTCTAGAAAAATCAAAGTATGCAAAATACGTTTTCTTGGCTTCAAAGTTTTAAAGAAATGACGCGCATGAATTGATTAACGAGATTCTTAAAAAAAGAAGTTTTTTGGGTGTAAATAATTCCTACAAAGACGGAGTTTGAATTTTCTAGTTCGTTGTTGGTATCCTTTTGACATACTAAAAGTCTACTAAAATCTAAGTATGCAAAATGCGTTTTTTTGGCCCAAAAGTTTTAAAGAAACGACGCGCATGAATGGATTAACGAGATTCTTAAAAAATTTGGGTATAACTAATTTCTACTAAAACGGGATTTGATTTTGTAGAATCCAAATTTGAATACTTTTTTTTGTATTTTTTCCTGAAAAGTACGTTTAAAGAAGAACAAAAACAAAAAAAGAACGTTTTGATTAGTCAATTTTTGAAATAGTTACGATTGTTTGAAGAAAAAAAACATCAGTTTTTCTGAAAAATTTTAAATTTTAATTTTAACAAAATTTAAAAATTTTGAAAAAAATTACACAACTAATTTTACGTATTATACTATCCCATCAAAAACAGTTATGTAAATTTTTTCAAAATTGTTTACAAAGTTAAGAATTTTTAGAAAAACCGATGTTTTATCTTCAAACGATCGTAACTTTTCCAAATATTGACTAATCAAAACGTTCTTTTTTTTGTTTTTATTTGTCTTTAAAAGTACTTTTCAGGAAAAAATACAAAAAAAATATTCAAACTTGGATTCTACAAAATTTTTTATTTTTTCGGAGAAAATCATTAATTTTTCAAAGGACCCCGCTACGGCCTTATGGGTTTTGGGTCCCAGTCAAATTTAACCATAATGTAGGATATTGTAGTTTATAACATGCTGATAAAAAGTGTCCATGGGCACAAAGTCAAAAAATGGACAGTTTCCGAGAGAGCATTACAAAGTTTATCCAGTCATTCTACGAAAGACACAATGATAAAGTCAAAATCGATACTACCCGGAAACAAAAAATAGGGCGGTGTAGATGAAAGAATTCTAAAAAAGATAGAGTTTTTTGCATCGCTTTAGCTAGTGTATTCGCGTTTTACATTACCGTTGGTGGCGCCACTGTCAATAACAACATTACGTTTTTCAGCAGTTCCAATTATTCCGTGTGGTGGCGTTTTGTTAATGTAAACAAAAGAAAATGTTTATTTGTGGTGTTTATGTTGGTACTTACTATACGTTACAAACGAGTTTGAAATTATTCCGCATGGTGGCGTTTTGTTACTGTAAAACGCGAATTACATAACCTAAAAAATTAAACAAAGTCGAAAATGCGGTTTCTTGCGACTTAAGAAAAAAAACAAAAACGGCAAATTTTGACGGCATTTTTCGTTTTTCTCAGAAAATAAAAATCAGTATTTTAACTTTCTACAACTTTTTCATTTACCTTTTTTTTGGTTGGAAAATTCATTTTTTTTTTAATTTCAAGAAACCGCTTTTTCGACTTTGTTTAATTTTTTAGGTTATGTAATCCACTAGCTAGAGCGATGCAATAAACGCTATTTTCTTTAGAATTTTTTCTTCTACACGGCAGTATTTTTTTTTATAGGTGGTATCATTTTTGACTTTATCATTGTGTGTTTCATAGAATGACTAGATTAACTCTTTAATGCCGTATATCTCGAAAACTGTCCATTTTTTGGCTTTGTGCCCATTGACACTTTTTATCAGCATATTATGAACTACAATATCCTAAATTTTGGTTAAATTTGACTGGGACCCAAAACCCATAAGGCCGTAGCGGAGTCTTTTTTCCACTTTTGATTTTTGATTATTTTATTTCAAAAACAACTCTGATTTATTCCGCGTATAACAACGCAAACCCCATAATGGGCCGACATTTTTTTCTATTTTTTTGTTTAATTAAAAAATATTTTGTTTTATTTTTACGCAAATAATATTTTTCAATTAAACAAAAGAACTAGAAAGAAATATCGGCCCATTATGGGGTTTGCGTTGTTATACGCGGAATAATTTAGAGTTTTTTTTTAATAAAAAAAAAATCAAAAGTGTCGAAATTTGAAAAATCAATGATTTTCTCCGAAAAAATGAAAAATTTTGTAGAATCTAAGTTTGAATATTTATTTTGTATTTTTTCCTGAAAAGTACATTTAAAGACAAACAAAACCAAAAAAAACGTTAAAAAATTTTGAAAAAATTTACAGAACTGTTGTTGATGAGATAGTATAATATGTAAAAATTTCAGGAAAATCAAAAAGGGTCGGGTTCAAAAGTGGTCGATTTGGTGTGGAATGCCCCAAATACATAAATAAAAGAAATACATATATTTTTTATTAGCATATTGCACAGTTTTATTAATGTGAAATATTAAAGGTTTGAAAAAAATTTAAACAGCCAAGAGCCAGGGGGGGGGGAGCAAAAAAGGCAGTTGCCCACTGCCATCCTCCAGGTCAGAGAAAGATTTTTTAATGAAAATAAACTACACGATACTTAATTTTATCTCATTTTTCAATAATATACATCTGATATAATTTTCAAAAATTACCATATGTATGGATATTTATGTATCCTGATCATCACCTATGCAATATAATATTTAGCTAAACCTGAAATTTAATATGGTAGCAGTGTGGTTCCTGAAGTGCGTTCGTTCTAATAAATTTTAACAAATTGCCTTTGTTCACAAATGCACATTTGTTTGAGCACAAAAAAATGTGAATTTCATAAAATTATTGAAAAGTGACCCACGGATTTTATTTTAAATTATGACAAAATTAAGGAAATACATAGGACCGTAACAAAATACACACAAAATTCATCCTTCGTAACTAATCGTCAAGATTCGCTTCCGCTAATCTAACATTACACACCGTGACGGCAGAATCGGTTACGCCGTTTTAACCGATTTTACAGCCAACGTGCGCCAATAGATGTTTCACATCAAAAAGGTCCGACAAAAATAGGAGGACCCCGCAAAATTTGCTTTTGAAACATAAAAATTTATAAAAACCCATTACAAAAAAAATAACAGAAAATGAAAAGTTTTTATTAAATCAAAGCGAACTTTTTATAATGTTCAGACAAAACTATATAAAGTTAAGAACAATGTTTAAAAAAAAATTCTCTCTAATTTGAGATGGTATGAATTTTTAAATGACCCTTTAAACTCCTCTTATGAGCAGATCTGAAATCACAAATTGCACACTGAAACGGTTTATCTCCAGAATGGATCCTTAAATGCATTTTTAAATTTCCGTTCTGCGAACACTTGTAGCTACAGATTTCACACTGAAACGGTTTGTCACCTGAATGTGTTCTTAAATGATCTTTTAAATTGTTCCTATGTGCAGATTTATAATCACATATTTCACAATGAAACGGTTTATCACCTGAATGCGTTCTTAAATGCCTTTTTAAAGAATGACTCTGTGCAGATTTGTAGTCACAAATTACACACTGAAACGGTTTATCTCCTAAATGGATTCTTAAATGACTTTTTAAATTTCCCTTCCGAGTGCATTTGTAGCCACAAATTTCACACTGAAATGGTTTATCTTCTGAATGCCTTCTTAAGTGCAATTTTAAATGTTGCTTCTGTGTAAATTTGTAGTCACAAATTACACACTGAAATGGTTTATCTCCTAAATGCGTTCTTAAATGCCTTTTTAAACTGCATTTATATGCAGATTTATAGTCACAAATTTCACAGTGAAACGGTTTATCGCACGAATGCGTTCTTAAATGAAGTTTTAAACTTCCTTTAATTGCAGATTTGTAGTCACAGAGATCACATTGAAAAGGTTTATCCCCTGAATGCCTTCTTAAATGAAGCTTCTGTGCAGATTTGTAGTCACGAAGTTCACACTTAAACTTATAGTTGGAAATTTGAGGCGTAGTAAGCGAATTACAATTAGTTTTTGTCTTCTGAAAATGAACTAAAATCTCTTCTTGATTATGAATGGAATGATGATGTAACTTATCCAAATTCAATTCTATTTCGTCACTCTTAATTTTGGATTGATGATTTGAATGTGATAGAGTAATACCCTGTAACAAAGCTACCATTACTAAGTATTCCTTACTCGATCGCCATTTCAAGCCAGATCAATAAGCGCTGAGCTGAATATCTCCTTCGCCAGAATATACGTAAAATGAACAAAGACGATGGGACAGGCTGCTGATAATAGTGGACTTTACTGGGGTACCAAAGAAAGTGGTTGTATCTGGCGAGGGTATCTGGTCATGTAAATAAGATAGGTATTAAAAAGTATCTCAACAGCAAACCCAATGTGGTAAACTGAAGATTTGTGGTAGAAGAACTTTCAATGGAATCAAAGAACTCTCAAATAGCAGGAAGAAGAAAGTAAACATGAAGCGTTTCAGAATTAGGGCGGACTTTGACCTAAAGGAACAAATGTTCAATAGTGGATTTTGGCCGAGGAGGTGTACATTTTGCAAGATATTTTTGGAAAAAAGACATGAAAAGGGGTGCAACAGCTGAAGGTCCATATGAAAATTTTCGACTCAGTCAGGTCATAACATTTTTATATGCAAATATTCAGGGATTAAGCCTGGATAAACTTTTACAAATTGAATCCTTTTTAGTAGATAGAAATTTTAATTTTGTATTTTTAGTTGAACATTGGTGGTCATAATCAAATTATTTCAAAATTATTAATTAAAATCTTTATTTTTTACTTAACTTTCAAAAATTACCATCAAATGATTTTTTTTCTATTTTTTGGAGTATTTATAATACTCCAGTATTCAATAATATTATTTATATTTAGTTACAAAAATGAAAAATTAAACAAAAGCTTAACACTAAACATTCAAACGTAGTAACACAAAGTTTGGAAACCACTGATTTAGGCTAGATTAGGTTTTTGGGTGACAAGAAGTCCAGTAGAGAGATGGGAAATTACACGTAGTAAGAATCGAGAGGCTCTAAAGAGAGACGAGTATTTGAAATACACTTTTAGCACGATATAATTTTTATTTAATTTATTAAGTGAATCAATCCGTTTAATGACATTAAATTGATTGACAGCAAAAGAAATTACGAAAGATTACTGAGAGACCCCGAAGATTCAATAATTATTCGATACGTTTAAGAAACATTTAGAATCTACTCGGTTGGGTTTTTCATTGATAATTAAGGAAATTGTAAAAATAAATTACTAAAAACTAGGATGGTTCGAGATAGTCAAAGCGTCCCAGTTTTTCTAACTGTATTGCATATTGTTTTAAGAGGTCAGGTAATTTTAAAATTCCTTTGTCCAAATCTTCATCATTTGGCAAAAAATAATATAGTTTACCTTACTGCTATTCTCTTGATATTCTAAATTAGCATCGTCTTCTTCTTTAATATCGATGGAGTGGTGCAAATCTTCTAATTTGGCATCCATGGCCTCCATTTCGACTGTTGTAATTTCTTGATCATCACTGGGGGCTCGCAAACCATCGATAGCTTCTTCTAATTTCTCCAACTTAATCAAGGGTATCAACTTATCCATACTGCAAACACAAATTAATTAACTGATGGCCCTTACAACGCAATTTTCGGGTTACGTTAACTAAATGTTTGGCATTTTGCTTCTTATCACAGAAAATTGTAAACTGCTTTACCCACCCTACGTTGCACTTTACACATGAGGGCGACGTTTTAAATTCTGCATGGGGGCAAGAATACATTTTTTATTAGTATTTTATTTCACTACTAGTTGGAAAGCCCGTCCACGGACGGGCAGCTAACCGGTGAATCTTTATTTTAGCGGCATTAATTAAAAAAAAATCGTTTTAACAATCTTCATTTAAAAAAATAAATCCTTAATACGGACAATTATAATTGTTCACGTTTAAACGTTTTCAAGTTTAAAAATAATAAGGATTATATAGCTGATTCAATCGCAGACGGGCGTCCCACTAACGTTAGAAACTCGTTTGGTGTGCAACTCGATTCCAGGGGAGTTGATTTGAAGTTGCTAAAAACCAACAACAACCAATCAGAGTGCGTTGTGTGCCTTGCAAAATTGACACGCTGAAGGAGGAAAAGGAGGTAGAGGAGTAGCATGAGCTGCCCGTTTATTTTTGTGAAATATATTTATTGAAAATAATAAAAGTCGAATATTAAATTTTCTGGATGGATAATCTTCGTATTAATCAAGATAAAATTTATATATTGTCATGGAATGCCATATTTTAGAAAATTAAGTTTCCACAATTAAAATTTCATTTAGTCATAAATTTCGTTTTTGAATTTTGTTTTGAGTTTAATTGGACGAACGATTTGTAACCTGTTGTTTTTCAAATTTGTACAGATGTAGGTACATGCAGAGACGAAATCTTTATGGTTGGGAAATTGTCCTGAAACCTGAAAGTTAAATAAATCAAAAATGGAAAAACGTTGCAATTTAATTTAATTTATTTTTTTTAAAATTGTTTATTTATTTACCTTTAAAATAAAGTGGTGTTCAGGTAGCATACGATCGTTGATACGTTTTTAAATTAAAGTGATGTTCGTAGTAATTTAAAATTGGTGACACGAAATGTTAATTTTGGTATGAAGAAATTCAAATTTGGCTGGCAAATTGAACCAATCGGCGTAAGACACGATTTTCCAAAAGCAGAAATTGACAGGAAGTGAGGTTGGCGAAGAAGGGGAGTTGCTATATAGAGGAACGAGCAGGGAGTCGTCAACTCAACGACCTCGCATTGAAATTTTCAAATGTCTGGAAAATTTGCGAATTTTGCAATTAGTTCGCAATGATTATGAGCAACTAGAGATTTGTTTTATTGTGAGTGCCATGAAAGAATTGTGTTATGGAATCTACTGTAAATTATGAAGATTTTGAATTTTTATTTTGTCAATTCGTGGATGCAGGATGTTCGACAAAGTTAATGCTTTATTTTTGAAGCCATCAGTTTGGTAATTACCATTTGAATTATTTATTCACATTATTTCAACGATTGCAATTAATATTTCGACGAAATGCGAGCAACCATATTTGAGGTTAATTACGTTCAATTTATAAAAGTTGAAATTCAGCATGAGTGTAATGAACAGATTGTTACACATAATCAATTAAATTCACTAGTGGAACTTTTCTAATTACTAATTCGGTTTAATTGTTTGAGAAGATTAAAACATTTTTTTCTTACGTGTTTAAAATCGCTGTGTGATAGGTGTGCGATACACTTGCAACTGTTTGATAACCGGGTTTAAAGATACCAACAATCTGAACTACCATATGTGGCGTCAGATTTGAAAATTAAAACAATTTTTTATTTTTGTACACAATTTATTATTTTACAATTTAAATGTGTAAATTTGTAGGGTAATTATTCATGATTTTGGTTTTCAACTGTGTTGATGAATTTTAACGCAAGGGTTTTGTCTCGTTTGTTTTTTTTTCAAATTAATTATGAACACAAAGTTCGTCAAATTAAATTATTACTTGTTCCCTGCATTTTTGTTTCATTTTTAATTGTGGATAATTTAAAAATACCCTTGTATTGCCGCCCAATACGAAATCATTGAATCAATGATTTCGTATTGGGCGGCAAGGCGTTTGATCATTGCCGGGTCCATGAAAATGACGGCAACCTCGTGAATAAGGAATGCGAAGTGTCGCATAGTAGTTTTTATCCTGGGCTGCGCTTCTTTAGGATCGGCTTCAGGAGTCACGTCTTCGACTGGAGGGGTGGGTCCTTGGTTTGAGGCGTTTAAATCAAAAAGGGGGAGGTCAGCCGGAGGGGCTTGGTAGGACTGAGTTTGGTGGGGGGACGGTGGAGGAACCGTATTGGGTCTTGAGGCGGAAAAGGCTTTCAATTTTGCCGCCTCTAGGTAGGACAGCTGGCTGGTGACTGGTCTGATGTTGTATTTAGGGGACCTGTCAATGGGGGGGAATTGCCTGGGAGGAAGTTGAGACCTCCTGATTTTCGGGTATGAGACACAACCCTGGTAGCACGCCGGGTGGTCACCACCACAGTTTGTGCATGTCGGTCTTGTGTCCTTTGGTTTGGTGCAGTCCTGCGTCCAATGTGCGCCAGGGCATTTGACGCACCGCGGGGCGGCGCGGCAACAGCTTTGGGCGTGCCCGAAGCCTTGGCACCTGTGGCATTGTCCAATTTTATTTTTCGCATGCGGCACTTCCACGCGAATTTGTATGTACCTAATATGGGTCTCGTTGAATATGTTACGGCCATGATCGCTTTTGGGCAAGGTGACCATAATAAGGGGGAGGGGCCTTTTATCGCCGCTCCTCCTCATTCTGGCCACGGTGCATTCGTAACCCTTGTCTCGGAGATCTTTCTCGACGACACTAAGGTCGAATTCTCTAGGGATACCCCTGATAACTGCCTTCAGGGGTTTATCGTCCTTTAGTAGATGGTAGTGCCATCCACCGTCTTCAGGGGAGAGGACCTCCTCAAAGTGACGGTAGATGGCACGATAGTCCTTTTCGGTCGCGGGGGTGATGCTGAGGCCTCCGGCCATAAGGCGGACTTTAGTAAAGTTTATGCCTTTGGTTTCAAAGGCTGTAGCTAGCATGTCCCATTTACTCGTGTCGCGAAGGACAAAGGGAGGTACTCTGAGTCGGGTCTGATTGGACGTCTGAGTCGGGGGAACTGGGGTTTGAGAGACAGGGAGGTTTGAAGTTTGGGACAAGGGTGGTAAACCTGGTGGAGGGAAAAGAGTAGTTGGTGATAAAAGGGGGGGTTGTCCTGAGGGGGGGATTTGGGGAAGAGTGGTATTTGTCAAAGCTACATTTGATTGGCCCTGTAAAATGGGGTTATCCGATTGGATGAGGGGAGGTAAAAGCAGGGTGATAAGTGGCTGCAAAGTGGTCAAATAATCCATACTATCGGTACTTACCGGATTTTCGTTAGTTTCAGTGGCCGGCTTTTTGTTTGCGGGTAAACAATCTTCATCGGATAAGGACAGCTTCTCGTGGTCTTCCTCGGCATTATTAAAATCTATCTTCCTTTTCCTTGCACGCACTTCATCGGAGTTTGAGCCAGAGGACGGAGGATCTGCGTTCCTTGTTTGGTCTTGCTTTTTTGTTGGAGAAACTTTTGGGTGTCTCTCCTGTGATTGATTGCTGGTGCGTCTGGATCTTCGCTTTGATTTTCCAGACGCCACTAAAAATTTTTCGTTTTCCTCCGATTTAATTATAATAAGGAGCTCTTCCCGGACTTTCTTATAATTTTTGAGTGTGGTCTGGGCGGTATCGCGGGTGGACTTGATCGAATTACGTTGATCACGTTCTGCCTGCTCTGTTCCAAACAATTTTGATGGGCTTCCCGGAGCGTTTAGCTTTGCTAGTTTTTCGTCACATGCCTTGATTTCACGTGCGAGGTCATCGATGGCAGCGGCGAGCGAGTCAAGCAGCTGCTTTCTTTCGTCTTCTCCCATTTTTCTGAACGACTCTGGAGTGATCGCCATGATTGCAATATCGAGCGTCAGAATTTAAATGTGGAAAACACGTAGATCAGACAAAGCACAAATGCCCCAAAAAATTAAAAAATTTAGGCAACACTTCCTGCGGCACGATACTTGCTACGGTTGGTAGTACTGTTTTGGTACAATCAAAAAAATCAAAAACCGGTATTTACTAGTACTATCTTGAAATCTTGCGATGTTCTATATCAATCGAGTCTTTTTTCACTTTTCGCAACACTTTCACTAGTATTTAGGAATATCTTGGCCAAAGTTCACTTTTTTACGATCTTTCTATCAAACGATGCTATCTTTGTTAGAAACCCCTAAACAGTAATATTTCTTTCGTGTTCGTTCGCCACGCACGGCCTGTAGCGTAAGTAAATCAACACGTACCGTTAACAGAATGCTTCTTAAAGACGAATATCGTACAGATATTAGAAACTTTAAAATCGATTATTGCTAATCGATAAAAGACATTCGTTCGTAACTAAAATGCTTCATTTTAATGTTATCCATCAAATATAATATCTTATACCTTATAGTACTAGATATCGCCCTAGACCCGCAGAGTTTTATTAAAATTTGTTGGAGTTTTTTGTGTATTGCATCTGTTGCAGATGTAGAATCTCATGAAAATCCAGATAAAGTTAAATGAACAGAAAATTTTTCTGCAGTTATTCAGTCGATGTAAACGAATTTTCTTCAATATTTAAACAATTCAAGCAAAAATACATTTCTGAAATAAATATTTTTTTAATTCTTCCCTTATTAAAAAGTGTTCGGCACGGCAGCAACTCGATAAATTATATTACAGCTCTACAGGCCTAGAAGGCCCATGGCTTCATTCCCTGTCTACCTTAACCTGTCTTGTAAACACTCGTGTGTGACGCAGCCGTATCAACGGTAATGACGTCGACACAAACATCAGGGATCACCACAGGAGTGTAGATGCCCACCGGAAGGCCGAGCCAAGAAATTCTGTGCAATCCGCGATTTGAACCCAGAATGAAGTAAAATCATATTTTACGTTTATTCTGAAAATTTCAACTTCCTACGGTTATTCGTTTTTGAATTAAACTTGACACAAGTTCAGCCCTTATTGATCTGCTACCTTAAATAAAAAATTATTAGAAAAATCTTCTATTTAAAATTTAAAAAAAAAAAAAATTCACTACAAAGTAAAATAGTATAATTATTATTTAATGAGTGTATATAATGTAGGCCATATTACATGAGAATTGTTTACAACACGAGCGAACGCAATGAGCGAGTTTTGTAATTATTTTATTTCTTTAATTATTTTTTTTACTTCTTCTATAAGCCGTGCAGGTTGCTTATCTTTGATATTTCTCACACACTTTCTTCTGCTGCCTCACTTATTATCTTAATGTTATTATATAAACTGAAAAAAAGTGGCATCATATTGATGAAAATGTACATCACATTGATGAAAAAAAACATCAATTTTGCGCCGATGAAGAAGTTCATCAATATATGATGAAATATGTTTCATCAAATGTACACCGTTTTTAGTTCAGCAATATGATGAATGAGTTCATCGAAATGATGTAAGAGTTCTTTAAAAAATTGTAGCGTATTGATGCATATGTAGGTATATATAACGAATAAAATCTTTAATATGACGTACTCGTTCATCATATTGATGATCTTATTCATAAATATGATGAACAAAATCTTCAATATAACGTACTCTGGTTCCCCGTCCTCCTCTACATGAATCATGAGGAAAAACAATCAAATAAAAATAAACGCCTTTGAAATGTGGTGATGGAGAAGATTATTGAGAGTGTCTTTGATGGAGAAAAGAACGAATCTCGCCATTGTAGAAGTTCAAGAGCCACAAAGACTGTCCAGACTCATTCAAAAACGAATAGCGAGATTCTATGGACATATACCACGCAGAGAGCCAGACAATATGGAAAGACTGGTGGTGCAGGAAATGGTTCGGGGGCACGAGATCGCGAGGCCGCTCGCCTAAGAGATGGACCGACCAAATCAAAGAAATCACTGGTGGCACACTAGAACAAGCTTCAAGAAAGGCCCGGAACAGAAGCCGATGGCGAAAAGTCATAGCAAGAACTATTCAAGCTGGATAGCCTCAAAGGGTCACGACGCTTCTGACAAGAAGCATACGATGAAGAAGCAAAATGTTAAAGAAAAATTTCTCTCTAATTTGAGATGGTATGTATTTTTACATGACGCTTTAAACTTCTCCTATGAGCAGATCTAAAATCACAAATGCCACACTGAAATGGTTTATCTCCTGAATGCGCTCTTAAATGACTTTTTAAATTACTCTTCTGTGCACATTTATAGTCACAAATTCCACACTGAAACGGTTTATCTCCTGAATGCGTTTTTAAATGATTTTTTAAATGTCCCTTCTGTGCACATTTATAGTTACAAAGTTTACACTGAAACGGTTTATCTCCTGAATGCGTTCTTAAATGACTATTTAAACTATTCCTACGTGCACATTTATATTTACAAATTTCACACTGAAACGGTTTATCGCCCGAATGCGTTCTTAAATGAACTTTTAAATGTTCCTTCTGTGCACATTTATAGTCACAAATTTCACACTCATACGGTTTAACTCCTGAATGTGTTCTTAAATGCATTTTTAAACTTCCCTTCTGTGTACATTTATAGTCACAAATTTCACACTGAAACGGTTTATCGCCCGAATGCGTTCTTAAATGAACTTTAAAATTTCCTTTATTTGTAGATTTGTAGTCACAAATTTCACACTGATACGATTTATCTCCAGAATGCGTTCTTAAATGACTATTTAAACTATTCCTATGTGCACATTTATATTTACAAATTTCACACTGAAACGGTTTATCTCCTGAATGCGTTCTTAAATGAACTTTAAAATTTCCTTTATTTGTAGATTTGTAGTCACAAATTTCACACTCATACGGTTTAACTCCTGAATGTGTTCTTAAATGCATTTTTAAACTTCCCTTCTGTGTACATTTATAGTCACAAATTTCACACTGAAACGGTTTATCGCCTGAATGCGTTCTTAAATGACTTACTAAAGAACCCTTAACCGTACATTTATAGTCACAAACTTCACACTGAAACGGTTTATCTCCTGAATGCGTTCTTAAATGATATTTTAAACTACTCCTATGTGCACATTTATAGTCACAAATTTCACACTCATACGGTTTATCTCCTGAATGTGTTCTTAAATGACTTTTTAAACTATTCCTATCTGTAAATTTATAGTCACAAATTTCACACTGAAACGGTTTATCTCCTGAATGCGTTCTTAAATGAATTTTTAAACTATTCCTTTGTGCACATTTATAGTTACAAATTTCACACTGAAACGGTTTATCGCCCGAATGCGTTCTTAAATGAACTTTTAAATTTCTTTTACTTGTAGATTTGTAGTCACAAATTCCACACTTAAACTTATAGTTGCAAATTTGAGTCGTAGTAAGCGGATTACAATCAGATTTTGTCTTCTGAAAATGAACTGAAATCTCTTCTCGACTATGAATGGGATGATGATGTAACTTATCCAAATTCAATTCTATTTCGTCACTCTTAATTTTGGAGTGACGATTTGAATGTGATAGAGTAGTACCCTGTAACAAAGCTACCATTAGTAAGTATTCCTTATTTGTGCACCATCAATAAGCGCTGAGCTTGTGTCACAAGTTCAATTCAAAAAACGAATTATCGCAAAAAGTTTAAATTTAGTTTAAATGTTTTGTATGTACCTCGTACGTATGCGCAGTACGTGGTACCTTTCGCGCTGGCTGTTCATGCGAGCAGCGAGTAGGCTTTTGAACGTCAACCAAGCTGGCTGTCGTTTACTAAGCGCTCCGACTTTCTATTAATTTGTAGTCGTTAATGTGTTGTTTATTGTTCAAACTGAATTATATACTTATCAACAAGAGTCGTTTTACTAAAAAAAAACTCGCAAAAGCACTGGTGAATCAAATTCCGAGACAGTAATGAATAAGACAGGTGCGTCTACAGTTTACTATTAATTGGATTACATAACGCAGCAAGGAATTACAGTCCACATCTAAGGCTCTGGCCACAAGTGCAGCAGAATGACGCTGGCAGCAGCAGTAAAACTGCAGGAACGCCCATTCTCAAGGTAAATGAGAGGTAATGCTGATACAAGTGCATTGCTAAAGCTGCGACATTACCTTTCATTTACCTTGAGAATGGGCGTTCCTGCAGTTTTACTGCTGCTGCCAGCGTCATTCTGCTGCACGTGTGGCCAGAGCCTAAGGGCAGCGAGATTTGAGTCAAGCTGCTTAAACATTGGTCCGACGAACCGCATCATACAAGAAAAGGACGCTGCCCAAGGAAACCGGAGCGAGCATCCAAACTGAAGCGGATCAACTCGTATGCAACCGGACGCGAACGCTCAAAGCACTTGGTAGCAACCACATCAACGAGCTAATACTTTCAACAGCAGCCTACTGGTTCATAGGAGGGAAAGAGTAAGAAACACATTCCTTATCTTTCCTTTCTAATACTGTGAATGTGTGTATTTTCAACAAAAACTGAAAAACTGAAAAAACTCAAAAATTGAATCCTTTTTATTAAAAGCTTTTATTTAACTTGGGAAGACCGTCGTCCGTCGTCCATCGTCCGTCGTCCGTGTGGGTCGACCGCTTTGAGGCCATTTTTAAGCAACTTCCCGACGTCCTAGAGATCTGAAATTTGGTACACAGCTTTCACCTGCAGAGCATTTTCATATTTTAATTTTGTTTTTCTAAAATTCTGAAAAATAAGCGAAAAATCAAGAAAAAACTGAAAACCATTAAGCGCATGCGTCGATGCGCATTGGACAATTTTATCATACAGGGTGGAAAGTAACTTAGAATTCTAAATCTCATTTTTAAGGACCGCATTCAGGGTAAAGTTTTTCGTCGTAATGATTTATACGGGTGAAGTATCAAACATCTAAAACACATAAATAAAGAAATCTGATAGGATGAACCTATATTAGTTAAAATACATAAGCTGTATTTGAAAAGATATGACTAAAAAATTAGAAAATAAAAAATTAAATAAAAAATTAAAATTTTTAAAAAAAAAACCTTTTATTTAAAATTACAAAAGTGCACTAAAAAGTAGAAAATAATTTTAATAAAAGCAAACAAAGCTTCGTGAAAACATCAATATAAAAGCGTGGGGTTATGAATTTTGTACACCAATAGTTAGCCTGCTTATCCACCTATAAACAGTCCCACGCTTTTATATTGATGTTTTCACGAAGCTTTGTTTGCTTTTATTAAAATTATTTTCTACTTTTTAGTGCACTTTTGTAATTTTAAATAAAAGGTTTTTTTTTTAAAAATTTTAATTTTTTATTTTTAAAAGCTTTTATTTAACTTGTGAAGACCGTTGTCCGTCGTCCGTGTGGGTCGACCGCTTTGAGGCCATTTTTAAGCAACTTCCCGACGTCCTAGAGATCTGAAATTTGGTACACAGCTTTCACCTGCAGAGCATTTTCATATTTTAATTTTGTTTTTCTGAAATTCTGAAAAATAAGCGAAAAATCGGGAAAAAACTGAAAACCATTAAGCGCATGCGTCAATGCTCATTGGACAATTTTATCATACAGGGTGGAAAGTAACTTAGAATTCTAATTTTCATTTTTAAGGACCGCATTCAGGGTAAAGTTTTTCGTCGTAACGATTTATACAGGGTGAAGTATCAAACATCTAAAACACATAAATAAAGAATCTGTAAGTATCTGATAGGATGAACCTATATATTGTCGTGAAACGACGTTAAAAAAAATCATTGTTTTTGATAAAAGTTGAGTCGAAATTGATAAGTTTGTTTTCTTTTCAAATTTTTAAGTTAATTTTTACGATTTATCAAAGAGACGCCCTGGTGTGATAGCAGGTGCGGTCGTTGATTATTATGTAGGAATTACCGGTTCGATCCCGGCAAAAGGTTGAAAATTTATTTAGATTATTGATATTAAAAAATTGTAATTAAAAATTTAATTACTTAATAAAAGAAAAAATCAATCGACTGAGTGTCGTGAGAAAGCGAACATTTGAGCCATTTTGGTTGAGTTATTTTTGGCCGCCGAAAAAGGCGTAAATTTGAGTGTTTTGACCGGTGAGATCGTCTTTGGTCTTGTGAGGACCAGAATTTTGTGAAGATTTGATTGGCGTTAATTTTTGATGATCAAGAGTTCTTTGGTCAACGATTTGGAATTTGAATTTGTACATGAATTTGGTCAATGGTTCGACATTCCTGCATATGGAACGAGGAGCGTCAATTGTATGGAATTTACAAGGTATTTAAAAAACTCAAATAAAAGTTATTTAACATTTTGATAAAATTTTTGCGTCAAGTGTGATATTAAAGTTTTTGTGGCGCCGATAAACTTCATCGCTAATAGCTTGAATAATTTATTTCACATAATTTTTGTAAATATTATAAACTTTTTGCGAACACGAATACACCGTAGTTTGTACGAATGCGTTATTTTGCTATTCACGATTGTTAAATTTTTCAATTATTTTGAAATTTCCGAATGACGGACAATTTGGTCTGATGGACAGCATGTTGAAATAACGGACGGTCCGTCGTATTGCGGACGGATGGTCACTTTATGCAATTATTGCAATAAAATCTCGAATTTTGTCGGATTTTATCTAAATCTATAATTTTGTAAATAAATATAAAATAACACTTAATTTAATTGCCAATTTTTTAACTAAAGGTGTCGTAATTTCGTTATTTTGGGGATAATATCCCACAAAATTCAAGATTTGTTTGCTCTGATATAACTATCGGTAGATGGCGTGAAGATCGCAAGTTGTTTGTCAAGTTATTAACAACATAAGCGAAAAACAGGAGTTCACCCCCCGGCCACAAAATTTATCCGACTCCGTGGTTCGGATTCCACGTAAAGCTGTGTGAGGAGGTGAATTAGGTGAACGGGCTGATGACGCTACGTTCTCTGGGGTTACTGTTGCTTCATCATTGTTCAAGATCATACTTCACAGGATCATTTCTGTAGTATATACCCACCGACCTAGATAAATGCTTAAGTGATCTGGACGTGAGGAGGTGAATTAGGTGAACGGGCTAAGGAGAACTCTTATAACAATCGAGTGGAAAAATATCATTTATCAGGAAGTAACAACCGTTAATCCAAAGTACTATCGTAAGTTTTCTTTGAATTCGAACAAAAATATGGGAGAAGAAGAAAAAAGTGAACCAAAAAATACGAAGGAAAACGATGGCAGCGGGTTGAACGCGGAAGAGGCACTGTGGCAAAGATTCTCACAAAATAAAACGTTAGTTCCAGCAAGGAAGGGGATTGGGAACAATAAGAAAATGGCAAATAATAATGGTTTTGTCAATTTGAACGTTATTAACAAAGATCGTGGTACATTGAAACGTGGTAATGGTGATGAAATTACGTCCGATATCCGTGAGTACGGTAATAATGGAAGAATCGTTACAAAAAGGCCAAGGTTTCGTCCGATACCGAATTTGAACGCTACTCAGGTAAGCAACCGTTTTCTGCCTTTAACCACGCTCGAGGATACCCAAACCACGGAAGAAAAAGAAGTAGAGGAAATGATCGTAGAAGAAGACGATTTCCGGGAGAATACTGAAAAAAATAACGTAACAGGGACGGCGGCAAAGAGGGTAAAACCACCACCCATTATTATCGAAACAAGTATCGATGGTCAACAGGCGGCGTTCCGTGAAATTATTAAGGCGTACGCTACCAAAGGTTTTCAATTGGCGTACCGTCACAATTCAGTGGCGGTATACGTCAATGATAAGAAAGAGTACTCCTTGCTATTGGCGCAATTGGAGAAAAGAAATTTTATGCACCACACTTTCACTCCAAAGGACGAAAGGACGCATGCTTTCGTCCTATGGGGTCTGACTCAGGACGCAACGACAAACGAAATATGTGAAGAATTAAAATCGAAGGGAGTAAATGCAACAAAAGTTTACCAAATGAAAGGTACAAGGTCTGCGGCTTTTCTGGTAGTTACCTCCAATGAGGTGACGTTAAAGGCATTGAATGCAACAACAAGGCAGCTATTGGATGCCAGGATTCGGTGGGAGAGGCACACCAATAACAAGGGCATCATACAATGCCACAGGTGTCAATTGTGGGGACACGCAACTGCAAATTGCAGGCGTGCTTTTAAGTGTCTGAAATGTGGAGAAGACCATGACACCAAAATCTGTGAACTACAAGCAAATCAAAAACCAAAATGTGCAAACTGTGGCGGTGAACACACCGCTAATAACATAAAATGCGAAGTTTACATAAAGAGAATAAATCAAATAAACGATAAAAAAATAAACAGGGTCTCATCTCAAACTATTAGCGCACCGCGTTACGTGCCGGCCCCCCTTCCGACGACCTCACCATGGCACAAGAACACAACACCAACACCGATGTTTACTCAAGCACCACCTCCGACGTCATTCCAAGCTTTTCCCCCATTACGTACTCCAAGAATCTCAACAGCTGCACGTGTGGAACAACCAGAAAAACAACAGGAGCCGCTGCAAGTGCCCAGGACTAAACACCGACTACATCAACAACAAAGGAATCAAGACCAACGACTGCCACAACAGGGACCAACCGACAACAATATGGGAGACACTTTCGCGGAATTTGCCAAATTATGCGAAGAAATTAACCAACAAACAAATATGGAGGAAATGCTTCGAGCTCTGAGGGATTACAGCAACCTCCTCAAGGGCTGTAATAATAAAACAGAACGCCTTAGAGCCTCGATAAATTTCTTTTCAACTTTAGAGTCCTATGGCATCTAAGTTGAAAATTAATTTATGGAATGCTAACGGGTTAAGTAACAAAATTTACGAACTCAAAAACCATTTGCTCAAAAATAAAATTGATATTTGCTTAATTACAGAAACGAAACTGACCGAAAATAGATGCCTCAAGGTCCAGGGATACACCGTCCATAGACAAGACAGAGGCGGACACGGAGCGGGAGGCGTGGCAGCTCTGGTAAAAAACGACATTCCACACAGACGTATACACAACATAACACCAGGTAATAGTATGGAAGTTTTGGGGATTAAACTCCAACAAAACACTACACTCGTTGTTGCTTACAATAGACCACTAAACACTTTTACTAATCACGACTTAGACACGCTGTTTGGATTGGATGCTAAGGTAGTAGTGGCTGGCGATTTTAACGCCAAGCACCCCCACTGGAACTGCCATACGTCCAATTCAAACGGCAACACACTACTCGAATTCTGTTCATTAAAATATATCGACATATTACACTCAGACTCACATACACTTATACCATCAAACAACACGACCCCGACTACGATCGATCTGGTCCTGAGTAAGAATTTAACAAATATATCAAAACCAACCGTCAAACATACTCTGACTTCGGACCACAACGTGGTCCAGTTTTACATAAACAACTTCACTCGTAACAAGTCCTTCAGACCGGTTACGAGCTACAAAAATACCGATTGGTCCAAATTTCGTCGAAGGCTTGACGACCTCATTACCATAAACAATAACATCACAGACAGGGAAACACTAGACAGGGAAATTGACACACTTACAAAACACATAAACACGGCTAAGGCTGAGAATTCCAAAACGTACACTAAAGACAACACCAGGGACGTCTTCCCAGAGGACATACAAAACACCATCACGCAACGAAACCGGTGTCGCAAGTTGTGGCAACAAACCGGGGACGTTCGACACAGACAGGACATGACGAACTTAAACCAATTGGTACAGGACAAAATCAAAACACACAAAAACAAAACCTGGGAAGACCTACTGAAGTCTCTGAATACAAAAAACAATACATTATACAAACTTACAAAACTTTTACGAAAACCCTATAAGCCAATCCCGGCTCTGCAAGACAACTCCAACACAAACACGGCCATGACGGACGCCGAAAAGGCAGAACTCTTGGCCAACACATTCCAACAAGTACACTCTCTAGACGACATGACCGACACACCCGAACACATACACATAAAAGACACCGTAAAGGAATTCTCAAGCCAAACCTACAACATACCCACAAAACAATACGCCACTTACATGACTTCACCCACAGAAATACAACACATACTTAAAACACTACCGACAAACAAGGCTCCAGGCCCGGACAGAATTGAGAATAAAATTCTCAAAAATCTGTCCCGGAAAGCCATTGCGCAGCTTCATTATATTTGTAACGCTATATTGAAGCTCCAATACTTTCCGACGGCCTGGAAGCACGGACACACAATACCCATACACAAACAAGGCAAAGACCCCAACCTTCCTCTCAGTTACAGGCCAATCACGTTACTGAACACGATGGCCAAGCTAACTGAGAGGATAATACTTACTAGACTATTAGACGAAATACAAAAACTAAAAGTCACCAATCCCTCGCAATTCGGATTCACGGCGGGCCTTAACACGACCCTGCAAGTGACCCGAATTGTGAAGGACGTGATAGACCAATTTAACAAAGACAAAGTAACAGTTATGACTTTACTGGACATCGCAAAAGCCTTCGACAGAATTTGGATTGAGGGATTGATATATAAAATGTTAAAATACAGATTCAGTAATTACTTAATTAAATTAGTACTTTCATACTTAACGGACAGATCGATTGCAGTCAGGGTAAACGACACTATCTCCACAACAAAGCACATACACGTTGGAGTTCCCCAAGGTTCCGTACTAGCACCCACACTTTTTAACATTTACATAAACGACACCCCATCATTCCCAAAAACTAATTTGGGAATGTTTGCAGACGACATGGCTATTTACGCGCATTCATTCAGCGCGCAGGTAGCCACAAAACAAACACAAATACACATCGACATAATTAAAAAATACTGCGACAAATGGAAGATCCGGCTGAACGCCGATAAGACGGAGACAATAGTCTTCGCCCGAAAGCGTACGAATCACCGGGTCTTCCAAAAACTGACAATGGACGGACACACTATAACACCAAAAACACACGTAAAATATCTGGGAGTCACGATGGACTCCAGACTCAACTTCGACACACACTTAAAAAACAGACGACAACTCTCATATGCAACAATGCGCAAACTTTACTCGCTCATGAAGAGCGAGGTTATGACTTCCGAAAACAAACGTGCGTTATACAAGGTCATCTTGAGACCGATAATAACGTACGCTTGTCCTGCTTGGGCGAACGTGTCTAAGACACGACTTCGACCCTTGCAGGTTTTTCAAAACAAATGCCTCCGACTCGCCACAGGAGCGGACCGGTACACTAGACTAACCACACTACATGACGATACACAAGTAGAATTTCTCGGGGACCACATAACGCGTCTATCCGAGAAATTCTATAAAACGCAAATACCAAAAAGCACACTCACAAAACACATGACAACACCAGACGCAAATACTTACTTCCATTTCAAAATCTTCCTTTTTTTAAGACGCATACGACTACTTCTGACTAATGTACTTTTGAGCAGCCACTCCAATGGACGGGTATACCTGAACCTTGGGATGACGCGAGTGAAAACCGGTAGCATTCCGAGCTAAAGCGCTACAAAAGCATTTCCTCCATACATTATTATGGTTGTTTCTTTTTTTTTCTTGTTATTTATTTGTTGTTATTTAGTGTTTAATTGTTATTTAGTCTTTTAATTGTTATTGTTATTTTATTCTGTTTTGTCTCCCAATTGTTGTAAGTTGGTTTTTTGTTCTTAATTTTCCAACCATTTAACACGAAACGACGCCACAAGACAAACGAAAATTGGAGCCCTTACATTACCGATGAAACAAGAATTTCCAAAAAACCTCTGCGTAGGTTCCACGTTTAGTAATTGGGGGATACGTGCCAACAGGAGCCCCTTATTGTAAATATACTTGTAATATTGGTCCAAACGGCGCTATGCGTCGAATGGACCAATAATCTGTTTTATTGAAAATCAATAAAGAATCTTTAAATCGTAAAAAAAAAAAAATCGATTCCACGTAAAGCTGTAGGTCCCACAGGTTAACACAGCCAGGACTTAGCTTCGCGCTAATTTTCAGAGGTACGCCTCAATAAAAATCATCCGACGTAACGTTGCGGGCAAGGCCGCAACCTTACTCTTCAAGTCTGCGAAGATATGGGGCAACAGCCCTGGTGCTTCGCACCAGACCAGAATAAATGAACGGATGAACCCGTTCGGGCAGGTACCCCAACAAGGACTGTTTTTATAAGTCCTAGGACCTTATAAAGTTAAGTTTTATAGGTCCTAGGGCATTATAAAAGTTAGTTTTATGGTCGGGTTGGTCCCCCTTGAGGTGACCTTTTGAGAAAAGACCCCTTTTATAGGTCTCAAAACAGATACATAAAGGGGTCATTTATAACCTGAAATAACGAAAACTTTTTTTTGTATCTAGTAACATTTAAGAATTATTCACTGTTACCACTTTTCGTGAACACACTGTATATGGGGCATTCCACACCAAATTGACCACTTTTGATTTTCCTGAAATTTTTACATATCCCACCAAAAACAGTTTTGTGAATTTTTTCAAAATTTTTAATTCAACCCAAAAAAAGTTACGAATTTTTAGAAAACCTGATGTTTTTTTCTTCAAACGATCATAACTATTTCAAAAATTGACTAATCGGAACGTTTTCTTTTTGCTTTTTTTTGGCTTCTATTTGAAGACAATGAAGACTATTGAAATAATCGACAGCAAAGGAAATTACGAGAAATTACAGAGCGACCCTGAGGATTCGATAATTATTCGATTCTTTTAAGAAACATTTGGAATCTACGCAGTTGGGTTCTTCATTGATAATGATAAAAATTGTAAAAATTAATTACTTAAAACTAGAATGGTTCGAGACAGTCAAACGTCCCAGTTTTTGAAACTGTTTGTATCGCATATTGTTTTATGCGGTCGGATAATTTTAAAATTCCTTTGTCCAAATCTTCATCATTTGGCAAAAAATAATATTGTTCATAGTTTACCTCATCGATATCCTCTTGATATTCTAAATTAGCATCGTAATCTTCTTTAATTTCGATGGAGTGATGCAAATTTTCTAATTTAGCGTCCATGGCCTCCATTTCGTCTGTTGTAATTTGTTCATCACTGGAAACTCGAAAACCATCGATAGCTTCTTCTAATTTCTCCAACTTGATCAATGGTATCAATTTATCCATACTGCAAAACTCAAATTAATTAACTGATGGCCCTTACAACGCAATTTTCGAGATTACGTTCACTAAAGGTGTGGCTTTGAAGTTTGTATCACAAAAAATTGTGAACTGTTTTACCTACCAAACCAACGTTTGCACATGAGCGCGACGTTTCAAATTCTGCATGGGAGCAAGAATATATTTTTATTAGTAATTCTTTTCCTCATAAAAACGTAACAGTCAGAAGTAAACTTATTAAAAAAAGAATTTAAATAAAAAATTATAAGAAAAATTTTCTATTTAAAATTAAAAAAAAAAAGATGCACTACAAAGTAAAAATTAATTTTAAAAGAAAAAAATTTTACCGTCAAGGGACGCCCGCTAGATGTGAAACATTTAAGTTAATATTAAAATTTAGCTCATTATCTACCGATATTCAGGAAGCAGCATTTAACTTGATGAGCGAATTTTCTACTATTTAAAAGTGGCGCATTGTTACGTGATTTCCGGTTGTAATTTTCTTCTCTTTATTGTTTGTTTTAAACTTTTTCATAGTTTTCCTGACTTCTGTTGTTTTTGATCCACCAATGTAGTCTTCTATTTGTAGACATTTCAATTCCCACAACTGATTCAAATCCGCTTTTACTTTTTTCCTTAGTTCTCTATTTTTCATGTTGTATACTCTTGACTGTGTCGGTCCGATTTACATCTTAGAAACCTTTGTAAAATGTATTTTTTTCTTTAATTATTTCCTTTACTTCTTCTATAAGCCGTACAGGTTGCTTATCTTTGGTATTTACACACTTTCTTCTGCTGCCTCGCTTATTAGTATCTTAATGTTATTGTCACAGCCGTGGAGTGATGTGACTGCTGGTTGAGTACAGAGCGGAAACTATGAGTTCAAATCGTGGACTGCACAGAATTTCTTTGCTTGGCCAAGAAGCTAAGTGGGCATCCACACGCTGTGGTGAAATCGATATTGATGTGAACGTATGGAAATTCATCCTACGGTCACTTTTCTCAGGTAAAAGATTAAGCAGGTAAAAAAAGCTAAGCTTACCGTCATGACGTTCCGCAACACGCCAATAAACGCCGCGAGCGGCAAACCGACGGCGCGGGACACAAATTCGACTACGAGGTTTTTAACCGCAACAACTTTAATATACGCTATTGGAGATTGGAGCTAGAATTACCGCGGATGTTGGCATCAGACCTGCCCTCCAATTGATCCTCGTTAAAGGATTTAAAGTGTACTCATTCCGATTACGGGGCCTCGGATGAGTCCCGTATCGTTATTTTTCGTCACTACGTCCCTGTGCCGGGAGTGGGTAATTTGCGCGCCTGCTGCCTTCTTTGGATGTAGTAGCCGTTTCTCAGACTCCCTCTCCGGAAACGAACCCTATGGTTCTCTATGGAATTTTGCAGGTAATTGCCAGGATTGAAATGGTACTTGGGAAGTACCTACCTATATATTAATACATAACCAATGAATTAATACATTGAAAACAGTTTAAAAATTCTAATTGTTAAGTGGTGGCATGGGGAAATGTAAGAAACGTAGACGTTAAAATGCAAATTTTACGATTGAAATCTCGATTCATTCTGAAAGAGCATATTTTAAATAAGAGAATTAGGTGAGGAAGAATGCCTTAAAACTACCAGTTTTTTCAAAAATCGATTTTGTAGCTGACACTTGGCATCTGCGGAGCAAATGCGGGCGACAGCTCGCTTGTCTCCTTCGTCTGATGTGGAAACCTGACGTTGAGAATTTTTTACAGGGATTTCAAACCCGAGGAGCGGCATCGAGCCGGTGTCTTACTTGTAAGCATTGCGGACTGGAGAGCCGAAGGCTAACATCAAATTGGCCTCGCGTGCGCGCACGCGCAAGACAATCCCGGGGCCCGCGGCGGCGCGATGTGCTTACTTTGGGCCCCTATACAACGACAGAGCATTAGTCGCACCCTTATCACGGCGTTTTTATTAAAATAAGAAAAATATTGCAGTTTACAAATTTTAACAATAATTGAGTAATAAGTGTTGAAAAAAAAAACAAAAACATAAAGCTGAAAAAAGAGGGTTAGTTAGACAGGTCGGATATCTGTAACCTCTCCCGAGGCAGCGTGACACTCCTCACTGGAACACGCCGTCCTCGGAGTCTGAATTCACGACGTCTGGGATTGAGTTGTTATGTTAGGGGGATCTAGGATGGGAAGGTAATACTACCGTTTTGGGGATGATTATATCCTTAGGCCGAGGCGTCCTTGGATAGTTACTCGTGTCGTAGCCACCCAGGACTTGGATGAGTGGATTGGGGCAGTCGGGGCTTTTCAAGTAGAGTTTGGAAGTTAGATCCTTTATGATGGAGTCCAGGGGCTTGACTCCGAAGGCCGCCTGGAGCTGTCTGTTGGGGACAAACCATAGAGCGTCCATGGCTTGCTTCACGCATACGTTTTGCATGGTTTCAAGTCTGCTCATTTGCTTTGAAGAGGCGAACACCCATACCGGGACCGCGTACGTTAGGACCGGGCGGATTACCGCCTTATAGATCCTAATTCGATCTTTGTGACGTAGAGAGCTATTTTTACCGATCAGTAGAGTAAGGGAGCCCTTAAGGGCTCTGGCTTGCGATACACAATTCGAAATATGTTTGGTCCAGCTTATTCTTGGATTGAGGGTGACCCCGAGATATTTGGCGGAGTCCTTCCATGGAATTACTTCTCCAAACATCTCGATTTTATCGAAAGGGTGTAAATCGATTTTAAAAAAGCTCGATTTTCATAGCAATTTTCAAGTTAACTCGCTCGTGATTGGTGAATCAATGCATTCTATTGTCGGTACGTGTGCACCTATACAAAACAGTCGCATAAAACAGATGGTGTTATAAGCCTGGGTGATTGAAGTTAAAAAAAAAGTTTAAGAAAAAAAATTTTTAAAAATTTAAAAAAAAATTTTTTTTAATGGTTCTAATGGGTGTTCCGGAACAATTGATATTGTAATATTAGATTCACATTTTAAATTTTCCGCTAAAGTAATAGGTTAATATATGTTTATTTGAAGGAATTCCTTCGCAAGGTAACGGTGCTTTGTTGCTGACAATAAGGGTGGGAGTTGAAAGAAGCGACAAGGGGATGAAAAAAACGTGTCTCGGCCTGTTGGGTGATTACCTTTGTGAAAACTACAATAATCGATAAATTTGAGTTGTGATTTTTTATTGTCTTAAAAGTTTGATTGTGTTAATCAAATAACCTACAAATATCGATACAATTTTTATGTAAGTAATTTAAAATTAATATTTCGATAATTAAAACAAATATAAAGACAGCAGCTGATGAAGCACTTGGAAAGAGAAAAGTAAATGGTGGTAGAAATAATAACCATAGAAAAACACCTTGGTTTACTGAAGAAATAAGACAGCTTGCGAAAGAAAAGAAAAAAGCATTTCTGAAGTTCAAAGAAAATGAAACACCCGACGAATACACGAAATATAAACGTATCAGAAATTCAACAAACAGTGAAATAAAAAGAATAAAACAAGAATTCTGGGAGCGATACACTAAGGATATGGAATTCGATATGTACGGATCCCAAAGGAAGATATGGAGAATGCTACGGAAACAGAAAAAGAACATAAATGAGTATGTACCAATAAATGACATAAGCAAACAGCAATGGAAAGAATACTTTGAGACCCTGTACGACAATCCTAATATGAGTGAAAAACTAAACTTGCCAAGCACGTCAAACAAAGATCAGGTGAGCGTGACAACAATTGACTTGGAAGAAGCTATCAAAAAACTAAAAAATCGCAAAGCTCCTGGTCCTGACGACATACACAACGAGTTGCTTAAATACGGTGGAGACATACTGCATGACCAGATAACCATTCTATTCAATAAAATATTAGAAATAAAAAGAATTCCCGAAGAATGGAAGGAGAGCGTCACAATACCAATATATAAAAAAGGGGACAAGAAACAGCTAAGCAATTACCGGGGAATTACATTATTAAACACAACTTTGAAACTACTAACTTCGGTGATTAATAATAAACTACAAAAATACATACAAATTGCAGAAGAACAACAAGGGTTTAGAAAAAATAGAGGTACAGTTGACGCTATATTTATACTCAGACAGATAGTTGAGAAAAGTATAGAATATAACAAGCCGGTATATCTCTGCTTTGTAGATCTAACAAAAGCCTTTGATCGAATTAGGAAAGAGGACGTAATTGAAACATTATTTGAACATAAAGCACCTGTACAGTTAATAGAACTTATATACGATATAAATACAGATAATTCAACAAAAATACTAACAAGTGAGGGGCTCACTGAGTTGATAAAGATCTACGAAGGAATCAGACAAGGTGACTCCCTAAGCCCATTTCTTTTCAATATAATAATGAACCGCATAATTCGAGTAATACAACGTGGGCCAGGGTACAGAATGGGAAACACAAATGTAAATATCCTATGCTATGTGGACGATGCCGTACTAATGGCGGAAAATGAGGATGATCTGCAAAGAATACTACATCTGTTTAATATAACATCTAAAAACTATAACATGAAAATATCATCCGAAAAAACAAAATGTATGGTCATAGCTAAAGACCCAATAAGATGTAAATTAGAGATAGACGGTGATATAATTGAGCAAGTTATGACGTTCAACTACTTGGGAGTGGAAATTACAAGTGACAGATGCATAACAAAGGAAGTAGAATGTCAATCATTGAAGGCGACACGAATAGCAGGATGTTTAAGAGACACTGTATGGCAAAACAAATTTATGCGAAAGGACGCAAAAATGAAAATTTATAAAACAATGATCCGACCTATATTGACATATGCAACTGAGACAAGAGCAGAAACAAAGAAGACAAAACAGAAAATGAGAACAATGGAAATGAAAGTATTAAGATCGATCCTGAACCTGACCCTCAGAGACAGAAGAACCAATGCTTCAATACGAGAAGAATGCGAAATTCAAGACGTTGTCAAGTGGAGTAAGACCAGGAAGAGAGAGTGGAATAGCCATGTAGAACGAATGGACAGCGGAAGACTGGCAAGAATTTGTAAAGATGGACTACCGAAGGGCAAAAGACTACCGGGACGACCGCCCAAGAGATGGGCCCAAAGCTGGTTTTCCTCGTCGGTTGAATAAGGCAAGACAAACAGGAGAAAATCCTAGTCCAAAGCAGAAGAAGAAGAAGAAGAAATTTAAAGATAGTAGGATTTTAAATAATATTTACGTTCGCATACACGTGCGCTACGATGACACATACATCAATGTTGGTTCACATATATAGGGTGTTTTAAAATTAATGTTGCTTTGTTCATAACTACTTTAAACTTAATTATCTCTATTTGCATATAATTATAAATTATATTTTGTATATAAATATTGGTGATGACATTTAAATAATTTTGGTTACAATTATATGTTGGTTTTGGAAATGTACAGGGTGTGTAATATGTTTCATAATTATTAATGAATTATTGGTGTTGAGGTTTTATTGAGGTATTAAAAGGTGATTTTAATAGATGGAAAGGGTTGGTAATTTATACAAATTCAAGGTATGAAAATCAAGATGGCGCCGGTATAGCGTCATTTTTGAGGTAGTGTAACGTCACTAGACAAGGTTTGGTAATTTATACAAATTCAAGGTATGATAAACAAGATGGCGCCGGTATAGCGTCACTTTTGAGGTAGGGTGACGTCACTAGACAACGAAGTTTGCCCTAGGTTAGCGTAATATCATGAACTTACTGGTGTGAATGTAGTAGTGCGTACGACCTGCAAGAATAAATCTACAACAATCCGTAATCGAGGCTAAACATGCACATGCCTCGCAGGCTGTGATAACTTGGCATCCGAAATCGTACACGTTAGATAATATGAATGTATTTAGTAAACCATTATCTAGTAGAATGTCCCTCAATCTACCATAAATATGTCCTGAGTGTAGGTTCGGTGGTATTGCACTATCCGAGGGGTAAGACTTTGTTGCGTAATGTTGATTGGTTTGAGAAAGGTGATAAATGTAACAATTACAAATTCTAGGTTTGTAATATTAGATTCACATTTTAAATTTGCCGCTATGAGGAAAAAATAATTTTATGGTTAAAATAATTCGCACGCCGCTGGAGTGGAATGCGATTATAACAGGATTTTTCAAAAGGCAAGGACAGAGGGACGCATGGTAACCTCAGCCTTTTTTGGTTGAATTTGTACTTGAGTACAGACGTGCCTTTGAGATTTTCAAGTTTCTTGTTTTGTTCGCTTGAGTTTATTTGATTTTAAGAATCAAATCTACTCTATACTATAAAAAGATAAGCCCAATATGTAACGTTTTTATGTAACGTTTTTATGTAACGTTTTTATGTAACGTTTTTATGTAACGTTTTTTTGTAACATTTTTATGAAACCGAAATACTTATACTATATCTACTCTATACTATAAAAAGATAAGCCCAATATGTAACGTTTTTATGTAACGTTTTTATGTAACGTTTTTATGTAACGTTTTTTTGTAACATTTTTATGAAACCGAAATACTTATACTATATCTACTCTATACTATAAAAAGATAAGCCCAATATGTAACGTTTTTATGTAACGTTTTTATGTAACGTTTTTATGTAACGTTTTTTTGTAACATTTTTATGAAACCGAAATACTTATACTATATCTACTCTATACTATAAAAAGATAAGCCCAATATGTAACGTTTTTATGTAACGTTTTTATGTAACGTTTTTTTGTAACATTTTTATGAAACCGAAATACTTATACTATATATATACTATAAAAAGATAAGCCCAATATGTAACGTTTTTATGTAACGTTTTTATGTAACGTTTTTATGTAACGTTTTTATGTAACGTTTTTATGTAACGTTTTTTTGTAACATTTTTATGAAACCGAAATACTTATACTATATCTACTCTATACTATAAAAAGATAAGCCCAATATGTAACGTTTTTATGTAACGTTTTTATGTAACGTTTTTATGTAACGTTTTTTTGTAACATTTTTATGAAACCGAAATACTTATACTATATCTACTCTATACTATAAAAAGATAAGCCCAATATGTAACGTTTTTATGTAACGTTTTTATGTAACGTTTTTATGTAACGTTTTTTTGTAACATTTTTATGAAACCGAAATACTTATACTATATCTACTCTATACTATAAAAAGATAAGCCCAATATGTAACGTTTTTATGTAACGTTTTTATGTAACGTTTTTTTGTAACATTTTTATGAAACCGAAATACTTATACTATATATATACTATAAAAAGATAAGCCCAATATGTAACGTTTTTATGTAACGTTTTTATGTAACGTTTTTATGTAACGTTTTTTTGTAACATTTTTATGAAACCGAAATACTTATACTATATCTACTCTATACTATAAAAAGATAAGCCCAATATGTAACGTTTTTATGTAACGTTTTTATGTAACGTTTTTTTGTAACATTTTTATGAAACCGAAATACTTATACTATATAAGATATAAAATTATTTTTACTGTCTCAACCTTTATACCATGGTATAAACTGATAAACTGATCAACATCTCGGGCAATTTGATCTGTTTAGTACTTGAGACGTTGATCGGTTGCAGCCGTCGTTCCCATCAACAAATTACGAGCTTTTATCTTCTAAAACATCAGCAGAACGTGTCAAGGAACTCAGGGAAAGACAACAGCAGCAACAAGAACTATCAAAATCAAATCCGCCAGCAAAAAATATCAAAGGAACCTTTGAATGAATGCATAAAAAGCGAAAATCAGACAGTTGCTCAAATTGCCAATAATTCTCAAATAATAATAATACCTCATGATGCCGGAGATATGACGCAAAAACGCCGATATTGCAGTGCAATATTTTGGAAAAATTAATTTTGTAAAAAAATAAGACAAAATATGCAAAGTTTTTATGCAACGTTTTGGAAGATTGTGATTGGTTCTTTCCCTTTAACCAATAGTAAAATTGCAGAACGTTTTCAAGAAATAAAAAAATACCTAATAGTAATCGATAACATTTATTTTAAATTTTCAAGCTGTATGACGTTATAATCCGTTTAAACGTTAATCCGTTCATCCATTGAGATATATTATTCATCGGAAAAAAATGTTGTATGAAAAGAAGTTTTACAACTCAAAGTTATTTCGTTTATGTGCTATTAGGGCCGCGAAGCGGCCCGGGGGGTTGGGCCGCGACAGCGGCCAGGGGGGCAAAGCCCCCCTAGTAAACTATAAATAAACTGCAATTTTTATGTAAGTAATTTTAAATTGATATTTCTAATTAGTAAATTTAAAGATAGTACGTTTTTTTTAAATAATATTTACACGTGCGTTATGATGACTCATGCATCGACGTTGGTTCACATATATAGGGTGTTTTAAAATCAATGTTGCTTTGTTCATAACTACTTTAAACTTAATTATCTATATTTGCATATAATTATAAATTATATTTTGTATATAAATATTGGTGATGAAATTCAAATAATTTTGGTTATATGTTGGCTTTTGGGAATGTACAGGGTGTGGAATATGTTTCATAATTATTATTTAATTATTGGTGTTGAGGTTTTATTGAGGTATTAAAAGATGATTTTAATAGATCGAGGGGGTTGATAATTGATACGTTTTCAAGGTATGAAAATCAAGATGGCGCCGGTATAGCGTCATTTTGAGGTAGTGTAACGTCACTAGACGAGGGTTGATAATTTGTACGTTTTCAAGGTATGAAAATCAAGATGGCGCCGGTATAGAGTCATTTTGGGGTAGTGTAACGTCACTAGACGAGGGTTGATAATTTATACGTTTTCGAGGTATGAAAACAAGATGGCGCCGGTATAGCGTCAACTTTTGAGGTAGGGTGACGTCACTAGATAACGAAGTTTGCCCTAGGTTAGCGTTGATATTATGAACTTCGCTGGTATGAATGTGTAGTATGTACGAGCCTGCGGGGATGAACCTAGAACATTCCGTATTCGAGGCTAGAGTCTGCACAGGCCTCGCAGGGCGTGATAACTGGCATCCAAAATCGTACACGATAGTTAGTATGAATGTATTTAGTAAACCATTACGTAGTAGAGTGTTCCCCAATCTACCATAAATATGTCCCGAGTGTAGGTTCTGTGGTATTGCACTATCCGAGGGGTAAACTTTGTTGTGTGATGTTGATTGGTTTGAGAAAGGTGATAAATATAACAAATACGAATTTTCGGTTCTATGTATGTATCAAAAGATAATAAATAAATAAATACGACAAAGTCAAAAGACGCATAAAAATGCAATAACAAAGTCAAAAGACATAAAATTACAATACTATAAAGTCAAAAGACATGAAAATATAATACAATTATAATTAAACTATTACTAATAATAAAATATTCTCAAAGAGAATCAAATAAATATCAATCGATAGAAAGGTTTTACCAAGATTATTAAACGATTTACCAGTAAATATATATAAAATGTAATCAAAAGTCATTATCAATTCGTGTTCAAATATGTTCAGTTACTCAAGTATAATTGAGAGGTGGTGCTCATTTAAGTTGGCTTGTTGTTCCAATCCCTGTTTTTTTTTTCTTTTTTTTTTACATAAATAAATATAAATTAATCCCATTTTAGTGTTTTATTGTGTTTATTAAATGAGTGGCGTTTAGATGCGATCCGACGATCTGAGGTTGAATCATTGTGTAATTATGTAGATTTACTAACGACATTTTAGCATTACCAAGGTATCGAAGTGTAAGTTTGGATAGGAGATTAGTACTGACCTCACGAACTGTGTCTTTCGGTTCTAAAAAGAAGTTGGTTCTTATCACGGCTTGCGCATTTACAACGTGGAGGTTCATTGACGATCACAGGCTTACGACGAGGTTGTTTAAATTTCTAATAGGTGGAGTTAAATGAGAGCGGGAAATTCAAATTCAAAGGTCGATATTACAGGTTCTACGTATCAAAAGATAATAAATAAATAAATAAGACAAAGTCAAAAGACGCATAAAAATGCAATAATAAAGTCAAAAGGCATGAAAATATAATACAATTAAACTATTATTAATAATAAAATATTCTCAAAGAGAATCAAAAACAAATATCAATCGATAGAAAGATTTTACCAAATTGCTACCAAGATTATTAAACGATTTACCAGTAAATATATATAAAATGTAATCAAAAGTCATTATCAATTTGTATTCAAATATGTTCAGCTACTCAAGTATAATTGAGAGGTGGTCCCCATTTAAGTTGGCTTGCTGTTCCAATCCCTGCTTTTCTTTTCTTTTACATAAATAAATATGAATTAAGCTCATTTGAGTGTTTTATTGTGTTTATTAAATAAATGAGTGGAGAAATAGGTGGCGTTTAGATGCGATCCGACGATCTGAGGTTGAATCATTGTGTAATTATGTAGATTTACTAACGACATTTTAGCATTACCAAGGCATTGAAGTGTAAGTTTGGCTAGGAGATTAGTACTGACCTCACGAACTGTGTCTTTCGGTTCTAAGAAGAAGTTGGGTTCTTATCATGGCTTGCGCATTTATAACGCGGAGGGTCATTGACGATCACAGGCTTACGAGGTTGTCTGAATTTCTAATAGATGGAGTTAAATGAGAGCGGGAAATTCAAATTCAAAGGTCGATATTACAATATATTTATTAAAAACTTTATATGAGAACACCAAAGGCACTAATTTGAGATGGTATGTATTTTTACATGACGCTTTAAACTCCTCTTATGAGCAGATCTGAAATCACAAATGGCACACTGAAACGGTTTAACTTTTGCATGCGTTCTTAAATGATCTTTTAAATGATGCTTCTCTGCGAATTTGTAGTCACAAATTACACACTGAAACGCTTTATCGCCCGAATGCGTTCTTAAATGTCTTTTTAAAAGTTGCTTCCGTGCACATTTATAGTCACATAGTTCACACTTAAACTTATAGTTCGAAATTTGAGGCGTAGTAAGCGGATTACAATCAGTTTTTGTCTTCTGAAAATGAACAGAAATCTCTTCTCGACTATGAATGGGATGATGATGTAACTTATCCAAATTCAATTCTATTTCGTCACTCTTAATTTTGGAGTGACGATTTGAATGAGATACTAGAGTAGTACCCTGTAACAAAGCTACCATTAGTAAGTATTTCTTATTTGAGCACCATTTCAAGCCAGATCAATAAGCGCTGAGCTTATGTCTAGTTCAATTCAAAAAACAAATTATCGCAAAAACTTTAAATTTCCAGAATATACGTAAAATATACTTGTCAATTTAAAAAAATATACATGACCGACAGATCTTTGATCGTAACTAATTTTTTTTTTATTAACACGAGAACGTAGGTTCTCTTATATTCTTGATAACTGATGATAAGTAAGAATAAAAAAAGATATAGGTACCATTGAAAAGTATTAACATCTCGATATTGAGGCAATATTGATTTCCCAATATTGCGCCAACATAGTGTGCTACCTGGGTATTGGATATGGTAATGAGATGCTCTTTTTTTGTTACTCCATCCCGGTGTCTCTGAGAAAAGCTTCGGGACGCCAAAATGTCCCGTTTTCAGATTTGGACGTGGAAAGAAGAGTGCAGCAGTAAAGGATTAAAAAAATAGCATTCTTAAGGCGCGTTCTCACGTATCAAGTTTAGTTGATCAACAAAAGTTGAACACGACTTAAACGAGTTTACAAAATACATATGCAAGAAAGTTGAAAGCGAATCGAAATTGACGTTCAACTGACATTCTAATAATAATAATAAAGCGTTTATTTAGCCAAAGGCTATACAAAAAACATAAAAAATATTAAAAATTTACACTACTACAAAAATTTACACTAAAATCACAAAAATATAATACAATGAAATATAACAAAAATACAAACAAAATATATATACAACACAAAAAAAAATAATAATAAGATAATACAAAAATATAAAAAACAAAATATACAATACATTTATAAACTCCTGCCCCCAATGTAGGCTATTAATTCACCTCTAAACACCTTCTCACTTGTGCATCTCCGCAATCGCTCCGGTAGCTCATTATATAGCACCGCACCTTTGAAAAATATTGTATTTTGCACAAACGCCGAGTTTACATTTGTCAAAGCAATCCTGTTTCCATTCCTGGTGTTATGTTGGTGTACCTCACTGAATGTTGGGAGCAAACCATCAAAATACCGAGGCATCTTCCCCAACACTACTTTATGTACGAACATTAAAACTTGGCACTCTACCATGTGTCTTATATTCAACCAATTGAGCTCCTTTATCATGTCGTCGATTTTCGAATATCTATCTACTTTCAAGATCGTTCTCATTGCTCTATTTTGTAGTACTTGTAAACGACTCAATTCTGCAGCATTCACCATGAAAAATATCGTTCCCATATACGTGAAATGAGGCAAAACAATTGCGTTGTATATCGTCTGTTTGGTTTGTCTGGAAGTAAAGCCACTGCATCTACTAAGCACCCCCAGTTTATTTGCTATCTTTTTACAAGTGTAATCAATATGCCCTTTGAAGTTCAATCGATTATCAATCATCAATCCCAAGTATTTCATGTTTTCAACCAAATCAACATTTGCTCCTTCACAAATTATTCGCAAGTTCTCACTCGTAAATACCTTCTTAAACCTCTCCTTGCCCAACATCATTCCCTTCGTCTTCCTTACGTTCAATTTAAGCCTGTTTCCGTTCAACCATCCGACCAACTTAACAATCACTTCATTCAACTTTTCAACCGTTGCTTTGCAGTCCCTTCCTGTCACATACACCAGTGTATCATCCGCAAATAAGTGAAACTTGACTCCTATAAAAGTCGTAAAAACCATGAACATATCGTTGATGAACATTATGAACAATAAAGGACCAAGTATACTTCCTTGAGGTATTCCATTTTCTACATTAATTTCCTCCGATATGTACCCTTGGAATTTAACTCTTTGCTTTCGATTTGTTAGATAACTTTTCATCCAACTAAGTACCATTCCAGACAACCCAAAAAGTTTTTCCAGTTTTTCAATTAATAGTGCCCTATCTATTGTTTCAAACGCTCTCATGAAATCTAAGAATAATACCAAGATCAGTAAATCATTATCAATTTCCTTTTTCCATTCATGTATTAGTAATTGGACTGCTATGTCCCTTCCGAAATCCTGATTGGAATATCGATATCAATTCGTTGTTTGTTACATACTCTTTTAACTGTATATAAACAACGTTCTCCAATGTCTTGCTTATGGCACTCAACATGTTCACTGGCCGGAACTCGTCCGGCTTATCTGTACCAGCAATTTTCTTAATTGGTATGACGGTCGCTATTTTACATATGTCAGGTACCGTTCCAGTTTCCAACGAAGTATTAATAATATTCAGCAATGGATCACTCACTTCCTCCCAGAATATTTTCAAAATATCCAGATCAATGTCATCTGGGCTTGATTTGTTTTTCATTTTTATTACAATTTCATATAATTGGTCTTTATTCAATAATTTAAAATCTTGAAATCCCGGTGTCGTCGTTTGTTGAGTACTCAATAATATATCTACTTGGGTATTGAAACTACAATTTCTTCAATGCTCTTTACAAAGTAGTTGTTAAATTCTACTGCGATGTTACTGCTACCGGACACTGTTTTACCCTGAAAGTTAATTTCGTTAACTTTGTCTTCCTGTTTCTTAGATGATATCAATGTTTTTAATGTTTTCCACATTCTACTCGTATCGTATCGACATTCGTCTATAGCTGCTGCATAATAATCTATCTTTGTTTTCCGAATCACTCTTACCACTTCGTTTCTGTTTGTTTTATACGTATGCCAGTTTTCATTACTTCTTTGCAACCTGTATTTTTTATAGCTCGTATCTCTGTTTTTTATGGCATTTAATATTACCCCATTAAATCAATAATTATCATAATTATTTAGTCGTTTTTCTTGTATCGGCATGTGGATATCAATTATCGACTTTATTTCTTTGCAAAGATTAACGCTTTTTGTATTTAATTCCTTATTAAAATCGTATCGAATATTCTTTAAATCTTCTTTGAACTTATTTATGTCACCAATCTTCGCTCTTTTCTTAATCACCTTGCACCAATTGTTTATCTTAAAATTGGTTTCTATCTTTATACATCTATGATTACTAAATGTAGGTATATCCATCATCTCATATTTTACCCATTGTGCATTGTTGGTTACTACCAGATCGATAATTGATTCATTATCCCTATTGGCAAAACATGTCGGTTCTGAAATCAGCTGTGCTATGCTTCTATCATTTAAGCATGCTCTAAGTCGCCTACTGTAGTGATCATCGCCAGTCCAATTTATGTTAAAATCTCCCATAATAATCAAGTTTGATTATTATGGAATAATCAAGTGAAAACACGTATCAAGTTTGCTTTCTACTTGAAAGTAAGTGACAGACGATTCATAACTTGAACGAGAAGGATTGACTGGATCAATCTTTTGTTGATTAACTAAAATCGGTCAACTAAACGTCCCAAACCCGGATAAAAGAGAAGGGTTCGTACGTAAGGTTAGCTTCCTGCCTGCGGTGAAACCACTTATGCTCACAGAACCAAAACCACAGCATCGGATGATGAAAGCTGAAACGAGATTGGTATGCGAAAAGAAAGAAAGACGACATCACAAGAATAGCCTGTTAGAATATCACAACTTGGAATGGAAAAGACCAAGAGATCATCTTGGAAATGAATAAATACAAGATTTATATCTATATGTGGACTCGCAGAGACAAAAAAAAAGCTAAGGAACTGATAAATTTGAGAACTATATATTGGTGTACAGTGGAAAAGCTAAGCAAGCGCGAGCGAACTAGGGGGGTGGGCGTTCTGCTACACGAAAAATACGGTGCAAAAATAGAAGACCTTGAATATGTCAATGATGAATACTCACGAGTTACACTTAATATTGACCATTCAATATATATCACATCATTAGTACATACGCGCCAGATGTTTCAAAACCTAAAAAGGAATCACAAGTTTTACAGAAAGTTACAAGATATCATAGATATCACTCATAAATTAAAAAATTGTAAGAGATCTAAATGCACGTATAGGTAATTCAGTGATGCCGGGAGTCTAACAGAAATTTAACGAAGACACTGTCAACGAAAATGGTGAAATGCTAATTGATTTCTGCGACAAAGAACAACACAAGGTCACATTTAAGAATACCAGAATGCAAACTTACATGATCGATTTTATAATCACAAATAGAACGATTACTCCGACGCAGGTTCTAGATGTACGAGCGTTAACTTCTGCTAATTTGGGAATGGACCACAATCTTAACCTTGGTAAAATGCGAATGAAGCCGCCCCAAAATATAAAACAAAATTACCACACTATATCGAAAGATATAATATCGAATCTTTTATACATGAAAGCTGTCAGGAATTATATAAAACCAGATTACATGAGAAACTGGAGATGAACGACAGCACTAACTGTACCGTGGAAGAACACTCGAACGCAATCAAAGACAGCATGAAGAAAAGCGCAGAAGACGCTATAGGAATAAGATGGATTAACGTAAATGCACAGAACCGGACAAAACCTTGGTTCACGGCGGAAGTAAAGGATCTTGCAGAAGAAAAGAAGAACAGCTACTTAATATACAAAAGCTTACCATCACAAGAAGAATACAATAGATATGTTGAAATCAGAAACAGAGTTAACTCCAGAATAAAGACCATAAAGAGAGAATACTGGATTAAGTTCACAAAAGACTTGTATAGCGCCCAAAGAAATATATGGAAAATGCTAAAAAGAAGAAAAAAGCCTGCTAACGAATACATACAAACAAACACTATCACATTAGACAAATGGGAGGAGTATTTTAGAAATCTATACTGTGCTGGAGAGAAAGTGGAATCCCAGAAACAGATTATAGAAATTGACGACAAAAAGGTGATCATGCAGCAAGACGAGGTAATCGAACGACTAAAAAGGGTAAAAAATAGAAAAGCGCCGGGAGTAGATAATAGGTCTGTTTGGTACCACAGTCCTAGTGCTACACTAACTATACTACTACAAATTGATTGGTGTAAAAAGTGGGTTGGTAATTGTACCACCAATCAATTTGTAGTAGTGTAGTTAGTGTAGCACTAGGACTGTGGTACCAAACAGACCTAATATCCCAAACAAACTCTTAAAATATGGAGGCACCACACTTGTCAAAATTTTGACGTCCCTATTTAATAAGATATTGAGAACATCAACAATACCGAAAAAATAGCATCCGAGTATCACTATTCCAATTTTCAAAAGGGAACAAAAGAACAACCCCGAAAACTATTAGCGAAAAATTTAACGAAACGCCGTCTAGCGGCTGAAATTGCAAGTACAGTAATAGCTGGCGTAAACAGTCTGACAGCCTGTTACTAAAACAAACATCACAAGCTTCGTTCTTTGTTGGAAGATAAATCTCTTTGGAAATCTACTTTATCTTTTGGATGGTTCAGTCGATCAACTTTTACACGTCTCTCACTGGTCCAGCAACGTTCGACATCTATAAGCAGTGTTCTTTGTGTTGATATTAGCGTCAGGTGCAACCTGTTTATTGGAAGCAAAATCTCCAACTATCATCTTTAGCAGCCACACGTTAGGAAGCGATTGGAACGAATAAACTACAGTCACCTTTCATAGTTGGCAAACTTACATTTTTGAACAGTAAATTATTTTTTGTGATAATATTATTAATAATTTTCCTTTCCTGTGTTGTTTAAAAAAAGACAATTTAGAGAAGTTACAGAGTGACCTTGAAGATTCAATAATTCTTCGATCCGTTTAAGAAACATTTGGAATCTACTCGGTTAGGTTCTTCATTGATAAAATTAACGAAATTGTAAAACTAAATTACTAAAACTAGAATGGTTAAACGTCCCAGTTTTTGCAACTGTATCGCATGTTGTTTTAAGCGGTCAGGTAATTTAAAAATACCTTTGTCCAAATCTTCATCATTTGGCAAAAAATAATATAGTTCATAGTTTACCTCACTGCTATCCTCTTGATATTCTAAATTAGCATCGTCTTCTTCTTTAATATCGATGGAGTGGTGCAAATCTTCTAATTTGGCATCCATAACCTCCATTTCGTCTGGTGTTATTTCTTGATCATCACTGGGGACTCGCAAACCATCGATAGCTTCTTCAAATTTCTCCAGCTTAATCAAGGGTATCAATTTATCCATACTGCAAACACAAATTAATTATCTGATGGCACTTACAACGCAATTTTCGGGATTACGTTAACTAAATGTTTGACATTTAGCTTCGTACCACAGAAAATTGAAATCTGTCTTACCTACCAAATCTACGTTTGCACATGAGCGCGACGTTTGAAATTCTGCTTGGACAAGAATACATTTTTTTTAATCCTTCTTTTCACCATTATAATAAAAAACCTACCAGTCAGAAACAAACTTATTAAAAAAAATAAATTAAATAAAAAATTATAAGAAAAATCCTTTACTTAAAATTAATAAAATGGTGTCCTATAAAGCAAGAAATAAATTTCATAATAAAAACAATTTTGCCGTTACACTTGCTCTCATTGAGTAGAGTGATGATCGCCATACGAACTATGATAGAGTCTGTGGCGATGTGGATTCCTTCCCGTGTGTTGTTCATTTTTCCAAAGTGCGTGAAGCGCGCTTTCAGGTTAGTTTCTATCGGGGGGGGGGGGGGATTTGCCCTTGTAGGTGACTAATATTGGTGAGGTTCTAACGTTAGGATTTGTAACCATAGTGGGACCCGTACGACCACAAGTATTCCTGTGGAGGGTGCCTTGCCGAAGGAGTACGTCAGACAAAGTAGTAAATAATAGTAAGACGTACTGAAGTTAAAATTTTACTGCAACCATTCGATATTGGGATATCCAGTTAAGGAAAACGCCGTTTAGCGGTGAATTTAGAACTTCAGTAGAAAACATAACTTTTATTTTTAACTTTGTTTTATAGTTTCATTTATAGCAATTATGTGTAATATTTATATATATTGTCATGTTGATGGCTCAAATTAACATTTAGGAGTGATTCAGCTACAAGTAGTGGTGTCGTCTCACTTATTGAGGGATCGACAAAGCAATTTATAAGCAAACCCACTAGGCAAAATAACATTATCACAACGTTGACACGATATCAAAAATTCACTTGCGATGTTACTTAATTTGTTGAGGCGATGTTGTAACAACGTTGCTACAACCGCTGAATGTCCGCCCATACTACGTTAATTGTTAACGTTTTTAAATAATGTTGTCTCAACGTGAAAAAGTAATGTTGTCTCAACGTGAAAAAGTAACGTTGCTTTAACATGAACTAAAAAAAATTAAAAACTTTTATGATAAAGTAAGCAGCTGTTTGATCTATGATTATTGTTTAATTACAGTAATTATTATTGTAATTTAGTAATATTGCATAATATTTTTTGTAATCGTAATATTCTAATATTAAAATATAAATTTTAAAAATGTCTTACTTTATGGGATTCGAACTTGCGACCTATCTTTCGTTATGCCGGTACCATGACCACTCAGCTATCGAGTTTGGTTGTAAAAATTATGATTATTTCACTTCAATATTTATATAATTTGCTTGTAAAGTTAATAATTTTGTGCAGAGGGCTGATTTATAGATGATAAAAAAACATTAATATAAATTTTTTTGTATTAAAATTATTTAAAGTATTTTTGGTTAAAATGAGTCCAAATAAGTTTTATTTGCGGCTATAATTTTTTAAAAAGGCGGTTAAAATTACCACTTTATGTCACTAAAATCACTAATAATAATTATACAAATTTGAAAAACATATATTTATTGTATTCATATAAAAAAAATACATATTTATATGAGATTTATGCTAAGAATAAATAGTATTTATCTAGTACCAAATTTTATAGTTACGGTATTTTTTTTTGGGTAAAATAGTACCTAACAAAACGAAGGGTCGGAATTTTTATGACATGACAAAATTATAGAAAGCAAAAATCCGGATTAAAATTTTATTCTGCATTCCAAAGCTTTTATGCTAAACACGACGTGCTATTTTTATTTCTTTGAGGAAGCATTAAATAATTTAAATTAATATTGAAAATGTAACCCTTTATCGCATTGATTCAATATTCACATGTTTCTTTTTGGCGTTGAAAATATTAATAACTTATGGTTTTTAGGGTAGTAATTAAATAATTGTGAATATAATCAAGGTATATGGATTGTAAAACCCCGTTCACACTACATGATTTATCATGTGACTCGTCACATGACTTCTCACATGAGAGCTTGTTTTACGTTTACACTATATGATTTTTGATATTATAGAAGTTATTGCTTTTATGATTGGCTGTTGTGATGGTATGATTTTACCCATGACTTTTCTTATGACTAAGGCATATGAGAAATCATGTAGTGTGAACTGTTAAATCTATCTACCTTGAGGTATAATATTATAAAACAAAAAAAGATGAATTATCGCAAACATTAAATTATTACTCTGCATTGAAAAGCTTATAGGTACGTGAAATTAAACAAATTAAAATTGTTAATATTTTTATGTGATTATTATCGCCATATTATAAGCGAGAGTACATTAAATAATTAAGGACCGATTTTTTTGTAATTAATAAACGTCAAGTAACGATCGACCCTTAAATTAATATAAATTAATTCACTTCAAAAGTTACAATTAATAAATGAATTAATTTTTTATGTCCCCAAAGATAACCTGAGCGTCAATTTTTTTAAATGCAAAGAATGTATCCTTTTATCGTTTTGTGTATATAAATTAATTTTTAATAATTAGATTAAATTCAAAATTTAATTTACGTTATAATAATTAATATTAAAGCGATGTGAAAATGCAACATCGAAGCAATGTTGGTACAATGTTACAGATGTTAATGCAACATTGACACAACGTTTTATTGTAAAGTTGTATTAACATTGAAAAATTAACATCGCCGATGTTAATTTAATGTTACATGTCTAGTGGGAAATGATACATAACAATTCACTGCTAAAGATCAGTTACAATAAACACAAAATTTTACACTGAATCACAAAAACATACCTACATTACAAAAAAAATAACAGAAAATGAAAAGTTTTTATTAAATCAAAGCGAACTTTTTATAATGTTCAGACAAAACTATATAAAGTTAAGAACAATGTTTAAAAAAAAATTCTCTCTAATTTGAGATGGTATGAATTTTTAAATGACCCTTTAAACTCCTCTTATGAGCAGATCTGAAATCACAAATTGCACACTGAAACGGTTTATCTCCAGAATGGATCCTTAAATGCATTTTTAAATTTCCGTTCTGCGAACACTTGTAGCTACAGATTTCACACTGAAACGGTTTGTCACCTGAATGTGTTCTTAAATGATCTTTTAAATTGTTCCTATGTGCAGATTTATAGTCACATATTTCACACTGAAACGGTTTATCACCTGAATGCGTTCTTAAATGATCTTTTAAACAGTTCCTATATGCACATTTATAGTCACAAATTTCGCACTGAAACGGTTTATCGCCTGAATGCGTTCTTAAATGCCTTTTTAAAGAATGACTCTGTGCAGATTTGTAGTCACAAATTACACACTGGAAGGGTTTATCTCCTAAATGGATTCTTAAATGACTTTTTAAATATCCCTTCCGAGTACATTTGTAGCCACAAATTTCACACTGAAACTGTCTATCTCCTGAATGCTTTCTTAAATGATTTTTTAAACTTTGTTTATGTGCACATTTGTAGTCACAAATTTTACACTGAAACGGTTTTAAGTGCGTTCTTAAATGACTATCTAAATAATCCTTCTGGTAACATTTGTAATCACAAATTTCACACTGAAATGGTTTATCTTCTGAATGCCTTCTTAAGTGCAATTTTAAATGTTGCTTCTGTGTAAATTTGTAGTCACAAATTACACGCTGAAACGGTTTATCTCCTAAATGCGTTCTTAAATGCCTTTTTAAACTGCATTTATATGCAGATTTATAGTCACAAATTTCACACTGAAACGGTTTATCGCCCGAATGCGTTCTTAAATGAAGTTTTAAACTTCCTTTAATTGCAGATTTGTAGTCACAGAGATCACATTGAAAAGGTTTATCCCCTGAATGCCTTCTTAAATGAAGCTTCTGTGCAGATTTGTAGTCACGAAGTTCACACTTAAACTTATAGTTGGAAATTTGAGGCGTAGTAAGCGAATTACAATTAGTTTTTGTCTTCTGAAAATGAACTAAAATCTCTTCTTGACTATGAATGGAATGATGATGTAACTTATCCAAATTCAATTCTATTTCGTCACTCTTAATTTTGGATTGATGATTTGAATGTGATAGAGTAATACCCTGTAACAAAGCTACCATTACTAAGTATTCCTTACTCGATCGCCATTTCAAGCCAGATCAATAAGCCGCTGAGCTGAATATCTCCTTCGCCAGAATATACGTAAAATGAACAAAGACGATGGGACAGGCTGCTGATAATAGTGGACTTTACTGGAGTACCAAAGAAAGTATGGTTGTATCTGGCGAGGGTATCTGGTCATGTAAATAAGATAGGTATTAAAAAGTATCTCAACAGCAAACCCAATGTGGTAAACTGAAGATTTGTGGTAGAAGAACTTTCAATGGAATCAAAGAACTCTCAAATAGCAGGAAGAAGAAAGTAAACATGAAGCGTTTCAGAATTGGGGCGGACTTTGACCTAAAGGAACAAATGTTCAATAGTGGATTTTGGCCGAGGAGGTGTACATTTTGCAAGATATTTTTGGAAAAAAGACATGAAAAGGGGTGCAACAGCTGAAGGTCCATATGAAAATTTTCGACTCAGTCAGGTCATAACATTTTTATATGCAAATATTCAGGGACTAAGCCTGGATAAACTTTTACAAATTGAATCCTTTTTAGTAGATAGAAATTTTAATTTTGTATTTTTAGTTGAACATTGGTGGTCCAGGGCTAAATTGGAAGCAGCTCATTTCGAAAACTTCCATCTCATATCGCAGTTTTGCAGATCAATTAAGAAACAAGGGAGATAGCTTGGAGATTCTGAATGAGGTGGCATCGGCAAGGTCAAATGATTTAAAGGAATCAAATGGTTTAACACAAACAAACTGTGCCTTAATTACAATAAAGAGCAAAGATTAATATTTTCACTTAGGGATATACCCATAAAATATGAACCTGTAGAGTTCCTTGGTATGATACTTGATTCGGAACTGACATGGAAGCCGCATGTCGAGAAGTTGTGTAGCAAATTAGCCAAGAATATAATATGCCATAAGGCAGCTCAAAAGCATGGTATCATTGAATGTCTTAAGGGTGGCATACTTTGGTTTAATTCGGGGGGTTTTATCTTATGGTATTTTAGAATGAGGTCAATCGGCACACGCTCATACACTGTTTGGAATTCAAAGAATTTTTTAAGTAATCACAAGTTTAATATTAATATAATCAAATTATTTCAAAATTATTAATTAAAATCTTTATTTTTTACTTAACTTTCAAAAATTACCATCAAAGGATTTTTTTTCTATTTTTTTGAGTATTTATAATACTCCAGTATTCAATAATATTATTGCAAGGGTGAAAGGTAGGAAACGTAGACCTTTAAATGCAAATTTTACGATTGAAACCTCGATGAATTCTGAAAGAGCATATTTTAAATAAGAGAATTAGGTGAGGAAAATGGCCTTAAAACCAAGAGTTTTTTCCAAAAATCGAATTTAAAAAAGCACAATTTTCATAGCAATTTTCAAGTTCAGGCGCTCGGGATTGGTGGATCAATGCATTCTACTGACAGTCCGTGACCTTTCAACTGGTCTTAGCTTTGCGCAGAGCGGGGATAACCGGAGCGACACTCGCATTGGGATGCAGCAACAGTGCACCCCGAACAAAAATCATGGTTTTTAATACTAAATGTGCAGGATTTTTCTTTGCACAACTACCCTGCGTTTAGAATCCACTCTCACGAATTTCACCCCTCAAAGATCCACCATTTTCCTTAATCCACGGGCCTAGGGGTATTTTTAAATTGAGTGTCGTTTTCATCAAAATGGCCCGGAGCGCCCGAAGGGTGCGTAGGGCCAATTTTGATGAAAACCACCATGGCAAGAGTAGGATCAACGCGAAAATGTAATCATCACCGGGGCTCTTATGTATAACAGTGCACGGACGGAGCACAGAATGCATTGATTCACCAATCACGAGGGACGTAACTTGAAAATTGCTATGAAAATCGAGCTTTTTTAAATTCGATTTTTGAAAAAACTGTTGGTTTTAAGGCCATTTTCCTCACCTAATTCTCTTATTTAAAGTGTGCTCTATCACAATAAATCGAGGTTTTAATCGTAAAATTTTTATTGGGGGGTCTACGTTTCCTGCCTTTCCCCTTGGAAACCACTGATTTAGGCTAGATTAGGTTTTTGGGTGATAAGAAGTCCAGTATAGAGATGGGAAATTACACGTAGTAAGAATCGAGAGGCTCTAAAGAGAGACGAGTATTTGAAATCCACTTTTAGCACGATATAATTTTTATTTAATTTATTAAGTAAATCAATCCGTTTAATGACATTAAATTGATTGACAGCAAAAGAAATTACGAAAGATTACTGAGAGACCCCGAAGATTCAATAATTATTCGATACGTTTAAGAAACATTTAGAATCTACTCGGTTGGGTTTTTCATTGATAATTAAGGAAATTGTAAAAATAAATTACTAAAAACTACGATGGTTCGAGATAGTCAAAGCGTCCCAGTTTTTCTAACTGTATTGCATATTGTTTTAAGCGGTCAGGTAATTTTAAAATTCCTTTGTCCAAATCTTCATCATTTGGCAAAAAATAATATAGTTTATAGTTTACCTTACTGCTATTCTCTTGATATTCTAAATTAGCATCGTCTTCTTCTTTAATATCGATGGAGTGGTGCAAATCTTCTAATTTGGCATCCATGGCCTCCATTTCGACTGTTGTAATTTCTTGATCATCACTGTGGGCTCGCAAACCATCGATAGCTTCTTCTAATTTCTCCAACTTAATCAAGGGTATCAACTTATCCATACTGCAAACACAAATTAATTAACTGATGGCCCTTACAACGCAATTTTCGGGTTACGTTAACTAAATGTTTGGCATTTTGCTTCTTATCACAGAAAATTGTAAACTGCTTTACCCACCCTACGTTGCACTTTACACATGAGCGCGACGTTTTAAATTCTGCATGGGGGCAAGAATACATTTTTTATTAGTATTTTATTTCACTACTAGTTGAAAAGCCCGTCCACGGACGGGCAGCTAACCGGTGAATCTTTATTTTAGTGCCATTAATTAAAAAAAAATCGTTTTAACAATCTTCATTTAAATAAATAAATCCTTAATACGGACAATTTTAATTGTTCACGTTTAAACGTTTTCAAGTTTAAAATTTAAGTTCAATCGCAGACGGGCGTCCCACTAACGTTGGAAACTCGTTTGGTGTGCAACTCGATTCCAGGGGAGTTGATTTGAAGTTGCTAAAAACCAACAACAACAACCAATCAGAGTGCGTTGTGTGCCTTACAAAATTGACACGCTGAAGGAGGTAGAGGAGTAGCATGAGCTGCCCGTTTATTTTTGTGAAATACATTTATTGAAAATATAAAAGTCGAATATTAAATTTTCTGGATGGATAATCTTCGGATTAATCAAGATAAAATTTATATATATGTTAGAATAAGCGAGGATTACTAAACCTGGACCCGGACCTGTATATGACGTTAATGAAATACTCTGCCCTGACTAATAATTTTAAATAAATGCGCTGAGTAAGTAATACCAACCTAATTTGGTATTATTAGGTTGGTAATCAACTATAACAGTATTACTATATCAAAACACAGTTTATCATAGGTGTGTGTGTGTGAAGACAGTAGAAGAACCTAAATATAGAAAATCGAGAAAAATATTATTTTAGCTTCATTTATTGCAAATATTTTGGCTCACGCTAACATCAGAAGTGGAATTCGAACCAACGTTTAACTGCAAACGGATAAGTTTTTTTTTTTGTCGTGTTTTTTTTTGTTTTTGTTGGTTTTGTGTTTTATTTTTTCTCTCGTTTGGTTTAAAATGAATCAAAATACAGAAGATTCCCAAAATGCAATTCAAAATCCGGACGGATATCCGATGGACTTAGAACAAACGCACGATGCCGTTAATAGCAAATTTTTGATTGATGAATAATGGATTGAACAAATAAACGATTTAAAGAAACGAACTAAAATATCCGATTTCATTATGATATTGAAAGAGGGAGACGCTCTACGAGAAAATGAAAAATAAAGTTTTTCGATGGATGGAAACCATTTGATAGGAGTTGGAATAATTTGTGTATGACTTTTGAATAACGTTCCCCAAACAATAAACATGGCACACGAAGCTAAACAAGGCAGCTAATATAGAAAGTTCAAACCTTGTTAGTTTATGTGAATACGGAATAGAGAAAATACGTAGTACCAACCTCAACTGGAATGGCAGAAAGTAATACGTTCCATTGGTGGAATAAATAACGATATTATTCGACAAAGAATACGAATAAATGTACCAAAGAATCAACAAGATCTTAAAGCTTTATTTCGACAATATGATAGCGAAATCAAAGATGATCATCGAAGAGTACCAAAACAACTCAAGCTAGATACTATGGAATCGTATGAGAAGAACGGAAATTATCAAAAAAGTGTTTCAACTGTAAAAAAAAAAATAGGTCATTCAAAGAAAAATGGACCTAATGGTCCAAATCGTCGGACAATTTTGAATTGTCTTAATGAGACCTAAAACCTCAACAATATATTTCCTAATATGTTAAAAAACTCATTGTGAACACTTAGATTTTTCTAGATATTTAGTATGTCAAAAAAGTACCAGCAACAAACTTAAAAATTTAAATTCCATCTTTGTGGGAATTAGTTATACCAAAAAAAAAACTTATTTTTCTAAGTATCTCGTTAATTCATTCATGCGCGTCATTTTTTTTAAATAGTTGGGCCAAAAAAACGCGTTTTGCATACTTAGATTTTTCAAAGTTGTAGTATGGCAAAAAAATACCAACAACAAACTTAAAAATTTAAATTCCATTTTTGTGGGAATTAGTTATACCCAAAAAAACTTATTTTTCTATGAATCTCGTTTATCCATTCATGCGCGTAATTTCTTTAAAACTTTTGAGCCAAAAAATAGCTATTTTCGATACTAGTTAGGAAAACAGATTTTTCCATTTGAGGCTGAGTTTTGCGATCGAGGCCGAAGGCCGAGTTCGTGAATTTAGAGCCAAAAATTTAATTGAACGAATGTTGTTGTCAATAATATTCTAAATCACAAATAAAAACAAAATTTTATAAAATAAACCAACATAAACGCAGCTTAAAATCAAAGATGAACGTAATTCGTTTACAAGTTTACACATTTAATAAATCAAATTTGTTACTGTTCCTTGTATACGAATCAAACGTTGTATTAAGAAAATTAATCCTGTGAAATAAAATTTACAAAATAAAATAAAATTGTTTAATTTCGAATTTTCAAACTTCGCGCGGAACGGTAAATATTGCACACATAAACGGTAGTTGAATGCAGCTATCACGGGCCGGTCTAGGACGTTTCGGCGCCGCCGATTCGGTGCGAGGCGGTTCGGTGCAAGGCGGTTCGGTGCGAGAACGATTCGGCGCGAGGACGGTTCGGCGCGAAGACGGTTCGGCGCAAAAACGGTTAGGCACAAGCTGGTTCGGTGCGAGAATTTATTATCATAGGCATAAAATATTTTTTATAATAGTAAATAAAAATAAACAAATTTATGGATTTATATTAAGATTTTGTTTAAAATTATATTCTTGAAGTATCAAAATTGCGATTTTCTTAATCAAATATTTTACAAATATCAAGATTTAAATTTTTTGCGAATTAAAATAAACGATTTTCTTCACTTAAGCCTACGCTTATAGTTACTAATACCGAGGGCCATTTTCCCAGCCTACCCCATTTTGATTTTTGAATAACTTTCTATATTATTCGATTGTGCATCGTTTGTGTACGTTTGTGCAATTATTTTTTTTCGTTTGTGCATTCACCGTTCGCGAATTATTTAACAAATAAAATGGAGAAATGCCAGCCCCCCCCCATCGCGAATTATGGGTCAAAATTGGTGTCAATCGTTTGTGCATTAAATATTTTCGTTTGTGCAAGCACGGTTAGCAAAATATGTTCAATTGAATAACCGGCCATCATTTCTCCAGCCCCCCCCCCATCGTGAATTTTGGGTCAAAATTGGTGTCAATCGTTTGTGTACGTTTGTGCATTCAATATTTTCGTTTGTGCAAACACCGTTCGCGAAATATTTACAATTTAAGTGGTGGTCACTTAAGTTTGGGTCAAAATTGGTGTCAATCGTTTGTGCATTTATTATTTTTGTTTGAGCAAGCACGGTTAGCCAAATATTTTCAATTGAATAACCGACGAACATTTCTCCAGCCCCCCCCCCTCATTTCGACTTTTGGATCAATTTTAGTGTCACTCGTCCGTAAATATATGTTTGTGCATTTACTATTCTCGTTTGTGAATTCACAGTTCATGGATTATTTAACAATTGTAGTTTTCGTCACAAGGCGGTAAAACGAGATTTTACGACCGCGAGTGGGCGGAGATTTGAAGATGAGGCGAGCGTAGCAAAAATATTATTTGCGTAAAAATAAAACAAAATATTTTTTAATTAATCAAAAAAAATAGAAAAAAATTTCGGCCCATTATGGGGTTTGCGTTGTTATACGCGGAATAAATCAGAGTTGCTTTTAAAGGAGGTTGGGTCGCGGAAGCAAAATATTAAGAAATCTTTCAAACTTTGAATATAAGTCATTAAATGTATAATACACACGCTGTTAAAATTTTTAGACGATTTACCACGTCTAATAAAAGATAATTGCATTTAAAAATGACATTTTTTATACATGTAGCATGGGAGAAGAGTGGGAAAATGACAGGTTTTTTAATTTTTTTCTTTGAAGGAGTATTACCATTCTGACAAAAAACTAGTATATTGAAAAAATATATATTTTGAACAATTTAGAAAAAAAATGAAAATTATTTACCATGTAATTTTAATAAAATATTAAAAATAATTCCGTATTTAGAGGAATTTTTTTAGTGGAAGGGGTATAAAATAGAGCCAAGCGGTGTGAGTACAATAGAGTGGTACAGTACAGTAGGGTGAGGGGTACACTACCTTTAAAAAACTTTATTAACTATCTTTGTTCCGGTACGCGACAACTGGGCGAATCCCACTGGGCGACGTATAACTGGGCGACGTATAACTGGGCGACTGGTAAACTGGGCGACGGTCAACCGGGCGACGGACAACTAGGCGATAGGTAAACTGGGCGCCGGGTAAACCGGGCGATTGTCAAGCGGGCGCCGGACAACTGGGCGATGAGTAAACTGGGCGACGGATAAACTGGGCGACGTATAAACTGGGCGCCGTGTAAGTGGGCGACAACCTGAAGTATTTTGAAGAATTGAAATATTTAGCATGAAACTTATTCGCGTTTGAAAATTTTGCAGGTATTTGCATTTTCTCACTTGATACAACTTTATTTTTTGAAACATTTCATACAGGGTGATCTAAAACAAAAACCGAAAAAAAATTAACCTAATTAAAATCTATTCAAAAAAGGTACGACGTAGAATATGAACGACAAGTTGCTGGTTACCAAGCTGCAACAAAAAGGAGACGTTACCTTCAAGCTGACGAAAGAATCCTGAATAAGGTTACGAATTATGATCGTAATAACATAATTGAATACCTTCGTTGCATATCATATCATTATAATATGAATTAATTTATTTGATAAATTTACTTTTTTATAATAAATAAATAAATATTAATAAATTATTATACTGTATAAAAAAACACATCAGTTGTTCGGAGTCGACATCAAGCAAGAGTTACTATTTTTTTCGTCAAATGTAAGTTGAAAATAATAACTCATAACCTAACTAAGAGATGATGAATCATTGTCTTTATTAGCTAACAATATCCCTTCCAACTCTAAAAAGATGCTATTAGGAAGGGGGTGGATATAACTTTTTTTTCGTCATCAGTAATGCATAAGAGTCCAGCTGATGACTCACTTAGTCGTACGCAATGTTAACGAACGGTTAATACTTTTTCGCGTTGATCCTTCTCGTGCCATGGTGGCCAAAACTACACTTATTATAAACATACCCCTAGGCCGGTGAGTTAAAGAAAAGGTGGATCATTAAAAAGTGAAACTCGTTTTTACGTGGATTCTACAAGAACGGTAGTTGTTCAAATAAAAATTACTATTAAAAAACATAATTTTCGCTCAAAGTGCACTGTTGAAGCATATGAAATGCTAGTGTCACTCCGGTTATCCCCTCTCTGCTAAAGAGTAATTTGACTTGCACGGACCGATCACAGAATGCCAGAATTCACCAATCACGAGCGACTTAGCATAAAATTTGATGTGAAAATCAAAGTTTTTAAAATCGATTTTTGAAAAAACTAGTGCTGTTAAGGCCATTCTTTAGGGTTAATTCTCTTATTTAAAATATGCTCATTCAGAATTCATCGAGGTTTCAAAATTGATATTTTCGGGTCACGAGTACTTACCTCTCACCCATAGAGGTTATCATAATAATTTTTTTTTTGAATTCTCAAAATTTACAGTTGCGTCGCCCACTTATTCGTTGTCCAGTTTACCCGTCGCCCAGTTGTCCATCGCCCGGTTAACCCAGCGCCCAGTTTTTCCATCGCTCAGTTATCCGTCGCCCGGTTGACCGTCGCCCAGTTTACTAATCGCCCAGTTTACTAATCGCCCAGTTGTCTTTCGCCCAGTTATACGTCGCCCAGTAGTCCGTCGCCCAGTTGTCCGGTTCCGCTTTGTTCCGCAGGTACGTATAATATGGGTAGTAAGCAGGTAGTAAGCCATAACTTTTAAACTGGACTGTAGGGAAAGAACTACCTTAAATAAAAAAATCAATAATCAAAAGTGGAAAAATTTGAAAAATTAATGATTTTCTCCGAAAAAATAAAAAATTTTGTAGAATCCAAGTTTGAATATTTTTTTTGTATTTTTTCCTGAAAAGTACGTTTAAAGACAAATAAAAACAAAAAAAAAAAACGTTTTCATTAGTCAATTTTTGAAAAAGTTACGATCGTTTGAAGAAAAAAACATTAGTTTTTTTTAAAATTCTTAACTTTGTAAACAATTTTGAAATAATTTACAGAACTGTTTTTGATGGGATAGTATAATACGTAAAATCAGTTGTGTAATTTTTTTCAAAGTTAAAATTTTTCAGAAAAACTGATGTTTTTTTTCTTCAAACAATCGTAACTATTTCAAAAATTGACTAATCAAAACGTTCTTTTTTTTGTTTTTGTTCTTCTTTAAACGTACTTTTCAGGAAAAAATACAAAAAAAATATTCAAACTTGGATTCTACAAATTTTTTTATTTTTTCGGAGAAAATCATTGATTTTTCAAATTTGTCCACTTTTGATTTTTGATTTTTTTATTTCAAAAGAAACTCTTATTTATTTCTCGTATAACAACGCAAACCCCATAATGGGCCCACATTTCTTTCTATTTTTTTTGTTTAATTAAAAAATATTTTGTTTTATTTTTACGCAAATAATATTTTTTGAGTTTGAGTTGTGATTTTTTATTGTCTTAAAAGTTTGATTGTGTTAATCAAATAACCTACAAATATCGATACAATTTTTATGTAAGTAAAGTTTGAAAAAGCAGAGTTATAGATACGGTACTGTTAGGACGTGTTTAGTGCGTGCGCTTGGTATTCGTGGTATTTTTTAGAGGTTTTTTTGGAAGTTGAGTTAGGTAGATGGTAATCTAACTCTGGTGAGATAGAGTTGGATTGTGGAAAGTGTGGTGGCAGTCTGCGAAGAGAGCAGTGTGTACTGATGTGTGCTGGCTTTTGCAGAAAGTCATTTCATGCTAAGAAATGTTTTGGGATTCCTGAAATGGACTGTAATGTATTGAAAAGGTGTGAAAACATTAAGTTTATGTGCAATTCGTGCATAGACACATTTCAAGTGTTGAGGATGAATCAAGAAAAAATTTTGACAGAAATAGGAGAGTTTGAGAGAGAAATGCAAAGTTTAATAGAGAAGAAAACTAGAAGCATTATGCAAGGAGTTGAAGCAGTAATAAGTGAATTTAAAAGTGAAATTAATTTTGATTTGAAGAAAATAAATACGAGTGTTGAAGATAATGGAACGATACCAACATATGCGGATCAGCTTAGATTACCTGTAATCGTTAGGCCTAGAGAGAAAACACAAAACGTTGAAAAAACCTTGGAAGCAGTTAAGAAAAATGTTAACCCGTCAGCAATATCTGCAAAAGTGAATAATATAGTGCAGTTAAAGAAAGATGGAGCGATTTCGATAAGTTGCAATAACAAGCAGTCAGCAGAAAAAATTGAAAAAGAAATTATGAATAAATTAGGTAATGATTATGAGGTTCGAGTAGCAAATGTAAGAAAGCCAAAAATTCTAGTGGTGGGAATGAGTGAGGAGATGGGTAAGGATGAGATAGTAGAAGCAATTAGATCTCAAAACGAAATAAATATTCAGGAATTGACTTGTGTAAAAGTGTACAGATCATATAAGAATGATAAAATATTTAATGCAATTTTGGAAGTTGATGGTAAATCATTTGAAAAAATTATAAAGTGTGGAAAAATAAATGTAATGTGGGACAGATGCGTAGTATACGAGAGTATGAACGTGTTGAGATGTTTAAAATGTGGTGGTTTCAATCATAAGGCGAAAAATTGTTCAGTAGGTGCAATATGCTACAAATGTGGAGCTAGTGGCCATATTTCCAAGGATTGTACTGATAAGGATACCAAATGTGTAAATTGCTATAAAGCTAAGAAGGAACTAAAATTAAACAATTTAGACGTAAATCATAGCACGTGGAGCCATGAATGTCCAATTTATAAGAGAAAAGCAAATTTTGAGAAGAATAAAACTGCATATTAGCAATTACAGAATATCGAAGGTGTATATTTAAACATACAAGGTGTCATAAACAATTTTTGTGAACTGGAACATATGATTAATGAGTATAAGCCGGAGTTTGTGTCATTGAGTGAGACTCATTTGTCGGAGCTTGACGACGATAGTTTGATTCAGATTGACAACTATGATATGGTAAGAAACGATTCTGCATCGCGTCATACGCGGGGAGTAATGGTTTACTTTAAAAAATCTTGGATAGGTGAAGTGATCAATAGCATGACGATTGATTTGCAATTGTGGTGGTTAGTTGTTAAGCTAAGTGATGGAGATGATGTAATCTACTTAGCGACGTTGTACAGAGCACCAAGATATTTAAACGTGAGTTCTGAGTTTTATATGTACTTTGAAAGTTATTTAGATGAACTAAGCGAAATTAGCAAGAAAGTGGTAATAATGGGTGATTTTAACATTGACTATACTAGCGATTCCAATGTGAGAAATAAATTAAATGATATTGTTAGAGACGGTGGTTTTAGGCAAATAGTAAATCAGTATACTAGAAATACATGTGAATCTAGAACATTAATTGATTATGTAATAGTGAATGACGGTTATAATTTCGCTGCAGAAGTTAAGAGTAATTGGAAGATAAGTGATCACGAGACTATAGGAATATTAATTAAGCATAAAAGGGCTATTATTAATGAAGAAAAAAGTGTGAGGGTTTTAAAATACGACAGAGATAAATTTAGAAGCAAAGTTATTAAGAGTGATATTATGACTACTTACTTTAGTGAATGTAATGAGAAGGCTAGAAATTTTGATAAGTCCCTGCAGTTGATTGTTGAGGAGTTTGTAACGAACCGGAAGGTTTCCAGCGTGAGCTGTCCTTGGTTTTCAAGTGAACTGGATAAATTAAAAAAGAGCAAAATAAATCAGTATCGGAGAGCAACATTGACGGGGAATGCTCTTGAGTGGTTAAAATACAGAAGCATCAGAAATGAGTACAAAAATAAAATCAAAAAGGCAAAAGAAGACTATATCAGCGAAAAAATTGACAATTCAGTAGACCAAAAATTGATGTGGAAGTCTTTGAAATCGTTGGTTTTAAAAGAAAATAAAAGTGATATCAAAGAGATTATTTTTGATAATGAAAGGTGCGTGGACAATTTAAAAATTGCGAACAAGTTTAATAAATATTTTGTTGATAGCGTCATGGAAATTAATAAAAGCATTCCAATGAAACAATATGTAAATGAGATTGAGGATGTGAGCAGTGTTTTTAAGTTTAAAGCAGTGAAAATTGAGGATTTGCATCTTGGACTGAAATTAATGAATAATAAGAGAGATGTAAATTTTGTTAATGCTGGTATGGTTAAGGATATTATTGACCTCGTAGGTGAAAACTTATTATCCATTGTTAGTGTGTCCCTTAAATCGGGAATTTTTCCCGATCCTTGGAAGGAATCATGGATAATTCCTATCGCAAAAGTGAGAAATTCAATAAAGTGTGAGGAGTTTCGACCTATAAATATGATATTGATTCAGTCGAAAATATTGGAAAAGATAGTTAAAGATCAATTAATAGAATACTTGGAGAATAATAATATAATTTCTGAATACCAATCGGGCTTTAGAAAGGGTCATAGTTGTGAATCGTTAGTCAATTATGTTGTTGGTGAATGGAAGACGGCTATACACGAAAATAAGGTGATAGTTGCTGTTTTCCTAGATCTTAGCAGAGCATTTGAAACAGTAGATAGGGAAATTCTAGCAAATAAGCTTGAAAAGTATGGCATTAAAGATAATGAATTGAAGTGGTTTAAATCTTATTTGAGAAAAAGGAAACAGAGAACTGTGATAAATGGAGTTGTTTCTGAAGCAGTGGAGGTGGATTTGGGAGTTCCACAGGGAACAATTCTGGGAGTGCTATTTTTTTTATTGTATGTTAATGATATGAATAAGGTGATTAAGAGGGCAAAATGTGTGATTTATGTAGACGATTCTCACTTGTATGTTACGGGTGAAGATGTGGATGAGTGCATTAGTATTGTAAATCAGGAGTTAAAAAACCTCAGTGATTGGCTTAAAAGGAACAGGTTAAAAGTTAATTTAAATAAGACAAAAAGTATGATTATAAATGATAGAGTAGGTAGAAGACTAAATGTATTAATGGATGGTGTAGAAATTGAGATAGTTAGTCAATATAAATACTTGGGTGTAGTTATCGACGATAAATTAGATTTTAAGTCGCATTTTGATTATGTTGGTAAAAAAATAGCGAAGAAATTGTACTTTTTATCGAAAATTCGTGGAACTATTTCCATTGTCACTTCTATAAGGATTTATAATGTAATGATAAGACCACACCTGGAGTATTGTTCAACAATTTTGTTTATGGGTAATGGTTATATGTTGAGTAGACTGCAAAAATTGCAAAATAGGGGTATGAGAATTATTCTCAGGGTTGATAGGTTTGCTACAAGATTGATGCTGCTGGGTGCTCTACAATGGCATAGTGTTTATCAGCGCATTGTGGTAAATGTTCTAATTTTTGTATTCAAGGTAAAATATAATATGCAACCCAGATATTTGTGTAAGGACATTGCCTATGTGAAGGATGTACACATGTACCCTGTAAGGAATAAGCAGGACTTTAGATTGAATTTATTTAGGAACAATAGGGCACAGAACATGCTTTTGTATAATGGTTTGAAATTGTTTAATAGTTTGCCTATAAAAATCAAAGAGGAGACACGGTTGTTAACTTTTAAGAGAGAAATTATTAAGTATGTGAGCGAGAATTTTATTTGAGGATGGAAGTTTGGTTGTTTTTTTATCTCTGTTGTGTGAACTTTGTAAAATTTGTAATGTATATAATGGTTTTTATACCAAATAAAGTTTAAAGTAATTTAAAATTAATATTTCTAATTAGTAAATTTAAAGATAGTAGGATTTTAAATAATATTTACGTTCGCATACACGTGCGCTACGATGACACATACATCAATGTTGGTTCACATATATAGGGTGTTTTAAAATTAATGTTGCTTTGTTCATAACTACTTTAAACTTAATTATCTCTATTTGCATATAATTATAAATTATATTTTGTATATAAATATTGGTGATGACATTTAAATAATTTTGGTTACAATTATATGTTGGTTTTGGAAATGTACAGGGTGTGTAATATGTTTCATAATTATTAATGAATTATTGGTGTTGAGGTTTTATTGAGGTATTAAAAGGTGATTTTAATAGATGGAAAGGGTTGGTAATTTATACAAATTCAAGGTATGAAAATCAAGATGGCGCCGGTATAGCGTCATTTTTGAGGTAGTGTAACGTCACTAGACAAGGTTTGGTAATTTATACAAATTCAAGGTATGATAAACAAGATGGTGCCGGTATAGCGTCACTTTTGAGGTAGGGTGACGTCACTAGATAACGAAGTTTGCCCTAGGTTAGCGTAATATCATGAACTTACTGGTGTGAATGTAGTAGTGCGTACGACCTGCAAGAATAAATCTATAAACAATCCGTAATCGAGGCTAGACTTGCACATGCCTCGCAGGCTGTGATAACTTGGCATCCGAAATCGTACACGTTAGATAATATGAATGTATTTAGTAAACCATTATCTAGTAGAATGTCCCCCAATCTACCATAAATATGTCCTGAGTGTAGGTTAGGTGGTATTGCACTATCCGAGAGGTAAAACTTTGTTGCGTAATGTTGATTGGTTTGAGAAAGGTGATAAATGTAACAATTACAAATTCTAGGTTCTACGTATCAAAAGATAATAAATAAATAAATACGACAAAGTCAAAAGACGCATAAAAATGCAATAATAAAGTCAAAAGACATGAAAATATAATACAATTACAATTAAACTATTATTAATAATAAAATATTCTCAAAGAGAATCAAACAAATAACAATCGATAGAAAGGTTTTACCAAATTGCTACCAAGATTATTAAACGATTTACCAGTAAATATATATATAAAATGTAATCAAAAGTCATTATCAATTTGTATTCAAATATGTTCAGTTACTCAAGTATAATTGAGAGGTCTTCCTCATTTAAGTTGGCTTGCTGTTCCAATCCCTGCTTTTCTTTTCTTTTTTTTTACATAAATAAATATGAATTAAGCTCATTTGAGTGTTTTATTGTGTTTATTAAATAAATGAGTGGAGAAATAGGTGGCGTTTAGATGCGATCCGACGATCTGAGGTTGAATCATTGTGTAATTATGTAGATTTACTAACGACATTTTAGCATTACCAAGGCATGGAAGTGTAAGTTTGGCTAGGAGATTAGTACTGACCTCACGAACTGTGTCTTTCGGTTCTAAGAAGAAGTTGGGTTCTTATCATGGCTTGCGCATTTATAACGTGAAGGGTCATTGACGATCACAGGCTTACGACGAGGTTGTCTGAATTTCTAATAGATGAAGTTAAATGAGAGCGGGAAATTCAAATTCAAAGGTCGACATTACAATATATTTATTAAAAACTTTATATGAGAACACCAAAGGCACTAATTTGAGATGGTATGTATTTTTACATGACGCTTTAAACTCCTCTTATGAGCAGATCTGAAATCACAAATGGCACACTGAAACGGTTTAACTTTTGCATGCGTTCTTAAATGACGTTTTAAACTTTCCTTCTGAGCACATTTGTAGCCACAAATTTTACACTGAAACGGTTTATCTCTAGAATGCGTTCTTAAATGATCTTTTAAATGATGCTTCTCTGCGAATTTGTAGTCACAAATTACACACTGAAACGGTTTATCGCCTGAATGCGTTCTTAAATGTCTTTTTAAAAGTTGCTTCTGAGCACATTTATAGTCACAAATTTCACACTGAAACGGTTTATCTCCTGAATGCGTTCTTAAATGACTTTCTAAATGTAGCTTCCGTGCACATTTATAGTCACATAGTTCACACTTAAACTTATAGTTCGAGGCGTAGTAAGCGGATTACAATCAGTTTTTGTCTTTTGAAAAGGAACTGAAATCTCTTCTCGACTATGAAAGGGATGATGATGTAACTTATCTAAATTCAATTCTATTTCGTCACTCTTAATTTTGGAGTGACGATTTGAATGTGATAGAGTAGTACCCTGTAACAAAGCTACCATTAGTAAGTATTCCTTATTTGAGCACCATTTCAAGCCAGATCAATAAGCGCTGAGCTTGTGTCAAGTTCAATTCAGAAAACGAATTATCCCAAAAGGTTTAAATTTCCAGAATATACGTAAAATATTAATTTACTATATAAGCTATTTGTCAATTTAAAAATATATACCTGGCCGACAGATCTCTGATCGTAACTATTCTTTTTTTTATTAACACGAGAACGTAGGTTCTCTTATATTATTGATAACTGATGATAAGTAAGAATAAAAAAAAAGATATAGGTACCATATTAATTTTATGCTAAATTTGTCCCCAATCAATAAAACTGTGTGCGAATATGGACTGTTCCACTGATAATTGGAAAACCTCACAATATTGACTATCAATATTGCGCCAATATTGGAAAATCAATATTGACTCAATATTGGAAATCAATATCGCCCCAATATCGAAATGTCAACATTTTTCAATATTGGGGAAATATTAAATTCCAATATTGGGGCAATATTGATTTCCAACATTGGGGCAATATCGGGCTGTCAACATTTTTCAATATCGCGCCAATATTGAAAATCAATATTGCCCCAATATTGGGATTCAATATTGGCCCAATATCGAGATGATAACCCTTTACAATATTGGGGCAATATTGGAAATCAATATTGCCCCAATATTGAAAAGTATTAACATCTCGATATTGGGGCAATATTGATTTCCCAATATTGCACCAATATTGCGCCAACATAGTGTGCTACCTGGGTATTGGATATGGTAATGGGATGCTCTTTTTTTGTTACTCCATCCCGGTGACTCTGAGAAAAGCTTCGGGACGCCAAAATGTCCCGTTTTCAGATTTGGACGTGGAAGGAAGAGTGCAGCAGTAAAGGATTAAAAAAAGGCATTCTTAAGGCGCGTTCTCACGTATCAAGTTTAGTTGATCAACAAAAGTTGAACACGACTTAAACGAGTTTACAAAATACATATGCAAGAAAGTTGAAAGCGAATCGAAATTGACGTTCAACTGACATTCACACGTATCAAGTTTGCTTTCTACTTGAAAGTAAGTGACAGACGATTCATAACTTGAACGAGAAGGATTGACTGGATCAATCTTTTGTTGATTAACTAAAATCGGTCAACTAAACGTCCCAAACCCGGATAAAAGAGAAGGGTTCGTACGTAAGGTTAGCTTCCTGCCTGCGGTGAAACCACTTATGCTCACAGAACCAAAACCACAGCATCGGATGATGAAAGCTGAAACGAGATTGGTATGCGAAAAGAAAGAAAGACGACATCACAAGAATAGCCTGTTAGAATATCACAACTTGGAATGGAAAAGACCAAGAGATCATCTTGGAAATGAATAAATACAAGATTTATATCTATATGTGGACTCGCAGAGACAAAAAAAAAGCTAAGGAACTGATAAATTTGAGAACTATATATTGGTGTACAGTGGAAAAGCTAAGCAAGCGCGAGCGAACTAGGGGGGTGGGCGTTCTGCTACACGAAAAATACGGTGCAAAAATAGAAGACCTTGAATATGTCAATGATGAATACTCACGAGTTACACTTAATATTGACCATTCAATATATATCACATCATTAGTACATACGCGCCAGATGTTTCAAAACCTAAAAAGGAATCACAGGTTTTACAGAAAGTTACAAGATATCATAGATAAAATAGATAACACTCATAAATTAATAATTGTAAGAGATCTAAATGCACGTATAGGTAGTTCAGTGATGCCGGGAGTCAAACAGAAATTTAACGAAGACACTGTCAACGAAAATGGTGAAATGCTAATTGATTTCTGCGACAAAGAACAATACAAGGTCACATTTAATAATACCAGAATGCAAACTTACATGATCGATTTTATAATCACAAATAGAACGATTACTCCGACGCAGGTTCTAGATGTACGAGCGTTAACTTCTGCTAATTTGGGAATGGACCACAATCTTAACCTTGGTAAAATGCGAATGAAGCAGCCCCGAAAAATAAAAAAAATTACCACACTATATCGAAAGATATAATATCGAATCTTTTATACATGAAAGCTGTCAGGAATTATATAAAACCAGATTACATGAGAAACTGAAGATGAACGACAGCACTAACTGTACCGTGGAAGAACACTGGAACGCAATCAAAGACAGCATGAAGAAAAGCGCAGAAGACGCTATAGGAATAAGATGGATTAACGTGAATGCACAGAACCGGACAAAACCTTGGTTCACGGCGGAAGTAAAGGATCTTGCAGAAGAAAAGAAGAACAGCTACTTAATATACAAAAGCTTACCATCACAAGAAGAATACAATAGATATGTTGAAATCAGAAACAGAGTTAACTCCAGAATAAAGACCATAAAGAGAGAATACTGGATTAAGTTCACAAAAGACTTGTATAGCGCCCAAAGAAATATATGGAAAATGCTAAAAAGAAGAAAAAAGCCTGCTAACGAATACATACAAACAAACACTATCACATTAGACAAATGGGAGGAGTATTTTAGAAATCTATACTGTGCTGGAGAGAAAGTGGAATCCCAGAAACAGATTATAGAAATTGACGACAAAAAGGTGATCATGCAGCAAGACGAGGTAATCGAACGACTAAAAAGGGTAAAAAATAGAAAAGCGCCGGGAGTAGATAATAGGTCTGTTTGGTACCACAGTCCTAGTGCTACACTAACTATACTACTACAAATTGATTGGTGTAAAAAGTGGGTTGGTAATTGTACCACCAATCAATTTGTAGTAGTGTAGTTAGTGTAGCACTAGGACTGTGGTACCAAACAGACCTAATATCCCAAACAAACTCTTAAAATATGGAGGCACCACACTAGTCAAAATTTTGACGTCCCTATTTAATAAGATATTGAGAACATCAACAATACCGAAAAAATAGCATCCGAGTATCACTATTCCAATTTTCAAAAGGGAACAAAAGAACAACCCCGAAAACTATTAGCGAAAAATTTAACGAAACGCCGTCTAGCGGCTGAAATTGCAAGTACAGTAATAGCTGGCGTAAACAGTCTGACAGCCTGTTACTAAAACAAACATCACAAGCTTCGTTCTTTGTTGGAAGATAAATCCCTTTAGAAATCTACTTTATCTTTTGGATGGTTCAGTCGATCAACTTTTACACGTCTCTCACTGGTCCAGCAACGTTCGACATCTATAAGCAGTGTTCTTTGTGTTGATATTAGCGTCAGGTGCAACCTGTTTATTGGAAGCAAAATCTCCAACTATCATCTTTAGCAGCCACACGTTAGGAAGCGATTGGAACGAATAAACTACAGTCACCTTTCATAGTTGGCAAACTTACATTTTTGAACAGTAAATTATTTTTTGTGATAATATTATTAATAATTTTCCTTTCCTGTGTTGTTTAAAAAAAGACAATTTAGAGAAGTTACAGAGTGACCTTAAGGATTCAATAATTCTTCGATCCGTTTAAGAAACATTTGGAATCTACTTGGTTGGGTTCCTCACTGATAGAATTAACGAAATTGTAAAACTAAATTACTAAAACTAGAATGGTTAAACGTCCCAGTTTTTGCAACTGTATCGCATGTTGTTTTAAGCGGTCAGGTAATTTTAAAATTCCTTTGTCCAAATCTTCATCATTTGGCAAAAAATAATATAGTTCATAGTTTACCTCACTGCTATCCTCTTGATATTCTAAATTAGCATCGTCTTCTTCTTTAATATCGATGGAGTGGTGCAAATCCTCTAATTTGGCATCCATAACCTCCATTTCGTCTGGTGTTATTTCTTGATCATCACTGGGGACTCGCAAACCATCGATAGCTTCTTCAAATTTCTCCAGCTTAATCAAGGGTATCAATTTATCCATACTGCAAACACAAATTAATTATATGTTGGCACTTACAACGCAATTTTCGGGATTACGTTAACTAAAAGTTTGACATTTAGCTTCGTACCACAGAAAATTGAAATCTGTCTTACCTACCAAATCTACGTTTGCACATGAGCGCGACGTTTGAAATTCTGCTTGGACAAGAATACATTTTTTTTAATCCTTCTTTTCACCATTATAATAAAAAACCTACCAGTCAGAAACAAACTTATTAAAAAAAATAAATTAAATAAAAAATTATAAGAAAAATCCTTTACTTAAAATTAATAAAATGGTGCCCTATAAAGCAAGAAATAAATTTCATAATAAAAACAATTTTGCCGTTACACTTGCTCTCATTGAGTAGAGTGATGATCGCCATACGAACTATGATAGAGTCTGTGGCGATGTGGATTCCTTCCCGTGTGTTGTTCATTTTTCCAAAGTGCGTGAAGCGCGCTTTCAGGTTAGTTTCTATCGGGGAGGGGGGGGCATTTGCCCTTGTAGGTGACTAATATTGGTGAGGTTCTAACGTTAGGATTTGTAACCATAGTGGGACCCGTACGACCACAAGTATTCCTGTGGAGGGTGCCTTGCCGGAGGAGTACGTCAGACAAAGTAGTAAATAATAGTAAGACGTACTGAAGTTAAAATTTTACTGCAACCATTCGATATTGGGATATCCAGTTAAGGAAAACGCCGTTTAGCGGTGAATTTAGAACTTCAGTAGAAAACATAACTTTTATTTTTAACTTTGTTTTATAGTTTCATTTATAGCAATTATGTGTAATATTTATATATATTGTCATGTTGATGGCTCAAATTAACATTTAGGAGTGATTTAGCTACAAGTAGTGGTGTCGTCTCACTTATTGAAGGATCGGCAAAGCAATTTATAAGCAAAATGATACATAACAATTCACTGATGAAGATCAGTTACAATAAACACAAAATTTTACACTGAATCACAAAAACATACCTACATCTTGTTGACAAGTGAGGCTGTGATATATAAAAACCTTAGTTAGTCAATAAAAGCCACAAATTTTGGCATAAACAATTAAAACCTTATAAATAGTAAAGATTAACAGAGCAGATCATGCCTTAATCAAAGAAACTTTTTAAAAATAAATAAATTGAAAGCATAAACAATCAAATTTGACGTTCCGATGTAAGTGCGTAGCACAAAATTGTATAAAATTTAGATTTAATGAGAAATTCTGTGAATAAGTGTTAAAGAACTAAATTGTAAACATGAACAATGGTAAAATTTTAGAGAAAATACACTGGTGGAGAGATGAGCAAGCTTTATAGTTGAAAATCGTAAATTGACCATGTGGTTGTCCAAAGATGATTGAAGTATCAAATTGTGTTGAAAAGACGTGCAGAATGGTCACCAGCACAGATAATATAAATTTTACCTAAAGAAAAGAAATATTAACAAATTTATCAAAATTTATGATTTATAAAATTATCTGCTTAAATGTCAGATTCTAAATTAATTAATTACTCTAGTTGGAGGTAACTTTGAGAAGAGAAATTTGTTCAGTAAAGATGGGAGATATAAAGGAAACTTTCTGTAAAATTTCAGGAAGATCTGAAACAATTTTGAAAAAAATGTAATTTCAAAAACGGCCACAAGGGTAAAATTTTGAAAAAACAATGAAATTTACATATAAAAATCAGTATTAACTCAATCGTCGTACGATCCGCATGTGCGAATTTAACCTCAAAATAAAATTTAACAAATTTTGAACTTATAAAATTTTACAAAAATATTTTTTTTTATAAAAAAATATTTCTACATAAGTGCTTCCAAAAATAATGATTTGAATACAGCAAATAAATTTGAAAATTATGGATATGATATAATTTGGATAATAGAACCAAAAATTGGCTCAAGTACGAAGATTATAATTTTATTACCTGGACAGAAGAGAACAATTTTTCGTCGAACTCCTAGAATAGGTAAAAAGAGCTCTTTAATATTTTTGATCGATCAGTATTCCCCTTTTATTTGTATCTTTGTGTTTAGTTTGTTCAATTGTAATTTTAAGGTTTAGGTTTTCATACGCACGAACTTTTAGGTTATAACTTGTTTACCCCTAGAATAAAATAAGTTATTGTTAAATTGCATTTAACATTTGTCAAAATAAATTTACCTGAATAGATGAAATTAAATTTGATTGTTTTATGAAAATTCAATTTTTAATTTATAGAAACAGCTGTACTTGTTTTCTTTACGCTTATAAAGTGGACATCGTTGTAAAATAAATAAAAGGTTGTAAGGCGTTACTGTCAATTCAAGAATAAAGGTGAGTTTGCGGCATCACGTGTCACTCTACACTCACTTCAAAAAGAACATTTTTATTTATCATATTTTTTTTTATTTTAATAATTAACACTAATTAACTCACACCATTTCACACTTATCAGTCACGTTCAACTTATCACTACATATAAATTAGGCACCCAAAACGTGGGAGCGTTCGATTAATAAATTATACAAATTTAAAATAATTCAACATTAAAATAATTTCCACGATAATCACTACAATATATGGGGCATTTTACACCAAATCGACCACTTTTGAACCCGACCCCTCTTGATTTTCCTGAAATTTTTACATATTATACTATCTCATCAACAACAGTTCTGTGAATTTTTTCAAAATTTTTTACTCAACCCAAAAAAAGTTACGAATTTTTAGAAAAACTGCTGTTTTTTTTTCAAACGATCGTAACTATTTCAAAAATTGACTAATCGGAACGTTCTTTTTTGGTTTTGTTTGTCTTTAAACGTACTTTTCAAGAAAAAATACAAAAAAAATATAGGACCAGCAACTAAGATTAAAATGGCGAGCTCTTAACCGTATGGGTTCATCACTTCTACCGCTAGGATCGCTGAATTCCTGTTCCAAAATATTCATTTAAATATTTTGTTTTCAAATTATTTTCATTACAAAACTTACTTTTTCATACATATAAAGTTTTTTTAAATAATAAAATACGTACTATTTAATAAGAAATTATATAATTTTGATTATTTTAAAAAAATTTCTTTTAATTTTTATCACTATTCCAAGCATGCGCGTTGTTGACAGCTGTCAAATTTCTTTACCGAACTTAATCCTTTGTAGTTTGAATAAAAGTGCACGTACATGTATGAAAAATGCATTACTGTTTTTAATATATTGTCGTGTTCTGATGCACAACTCTTTCAGTGAGTTCCACTTAAGCCCATGGGCGACCGCGGCGTGGTCCTATGGTTTTTTGATTGGATTAAAAATCAATTTGATTGGACTGACGATCGACCGTGGTCGTCGTGCGCTTTAAGTGGAACGCACCTTTTAAGGTCCGTGCCGAATTTGTCGGAGTTTGCAATAGGAGGTTCTCCCAGGGAGCGACTTCAAGAGAGATTTCAAAATTTCCACAATTAAATAAAACAAATTTATGCAGGGTATTAACAAAAATTTACTTAGACGAATGTTGGTGATAATTAAAGTCTTGATTACAAGCAAAAACGAAATTTTTGCATTAAATCACATTCAACAATAGAATAAACCAGATATTGACGTGATCTATCCACAAGTTCACACATTTACTATGTCAAATTTATTACTATAACTTGTAAATAAATCGTACGTTGTAATTATTGTACAAGCTGAAAATAAAATAATTGTGCACATAATAAATTAAAATTGTTTGATTTAAAAATTCGCGCTAACCTGTAATTGAACGCGTAATTTACAGCTGAATGCAGCCACCGGTAGCAACAGAAGTTTGCAATGACACACACTACATGCGTTGATCATATTCATCGAAATAAAGTTATTTACAACCACGAACGAATTAATCCAATAATTAAATAGTTGTAACGGTGCTTTAAAATTGGTGCAATAGTGAACTTAATCTATATATATAAAAAAACAACGTGTTAGTTACACCATTTATAACTCGAGAACGGCCGAACCGATTTTTATGATCTTTGATTTGTTGGATTTCTCGCCATCTCGAATAGCAGAATATCTATTAAAACATCGCAAAAATTCACTAAAAAACGATTTATGAAGAAAATTCACTTTTTGACCTAAAAGTTAGTTCGGTACTTAGTCGCGTAGAGAGCGCCACCTAATATTGTCGCAAGTAATGTAATGTACATCTGTACAGATAAATTCATTTACCAATGAAAAACATCGAATCCTGTATTTGGATTGTAGCATCAAGTTATCGATAAAAGGGATGATCCCTGGAAGGTGATTCGATTCACGATCAAATTAGTGACGCACTAATCGTATACTGTGTCTGATAGTGAGCGACCTTAAATGTATTAGTTAGCTAACTGTCCAGATAAATTTATTCACGCTACCTAAAAGGAATCGCTTAAATTTAAAATTAACTAAAAATTAAAACGAGTGGATGTGAATCGGATGTGGTTGTTCGGCCTTCGGCCTCACTGGATGAGAGATGTGGCCATCACATGACTTTACCATACAATAATCTTGTGGTACGATATTATGTCTTGCACACTAATTTAATACAGTTTACAAAAACGTAGTTAACGATTTTGGCCGCTCCCTATGATTTGGTGCCCATGTGCGAAAATTTTATCAGCTGTCACTCTATACCAAGTCACCTTCCAAGGATCATTCCTTTTATCGATAACTCGATGTTATAAATTTTTCTTGTAGCTGTAGCTGACACTTGGCATCTGCGGAGCAGATGCGGGCGATAGCCCGCTTATCTCCTTCATCTGGTTTTGAGACCTGACGTTGAGAATTTTATACAGGGATTTCAAACCCGAGGAGCGGCGTCGAGCCGGTGTCTTGTTTATTATTGCGCTATAAGGTAAGCACTGCGGGGCCGGAGGCTAACGTCGAATTGTCCACGCGTGCACGCACGCGTGAGATAATCCCCGCGCCCGCGACGGCGCGATGTGCTTACCTTGAGCCCCTTCTACAATAACAGAGCCTTAGTCGCGCCGTTGCTACAGCGTTTTTATTAAAATATAAAAAAAAAAATTTTTTTACAATTTACAAACTCAACAATAATCTAACAATATACGCTGAAAAAAAAAATTAAAAACACAAGCTGAAAAAGAAGAAGATTAATTGGACCGGACAATGACGGATATTTGTAACCTCCCCGGGGCAGCGTGAACACTCCTCACTGGAACACGCCGTCCTCGGAGTCAGAGTCTGAATACGATCGAGGTCATGGTCGGCAGCAAAAATCTGCAGAAGGGAACGTTTCTCATTGGTCAGCCCATTGGCGTTCCAATAAACGGTTTTTAGGGCTGCGGGAATTGTAGTCGTCATGAAATCTTATGAGCGATGGCGTGGGCTGAAAGACAGGAAAAAAGTTAAACGACTCTGACAAACTGTCCGAGGGTTTCCTGGATCACCTCGGAAGACATTCCGAACCTGATGAGTTCTAGGGTGACCCTAACTATTTCGCGTTTGGACGCTGTGAATTTACCGCTATCCTCTGTAAGAGGGATGTTGGAAGGCTTGTCTTTTTTGGGAGCCTCGGATAGTTTCTGAGAAAGGACTGATTGGGTGGGCCTTGATCGGGCCTCCTGGGCGTTTTGGGAGGGAGCTGGTTGGGTAAGGTTTGACCGGGCCACCTGAACATAGGAACGTTCATTGGTGACCGGCCTGTATGAGTGTCTCGGTTGGCTGTTGAAGGGAGTTTGTCGAGGGAGAGCTTGTACTCTCCACATTTTGGGGTACGATTTGCAGCCCTGGTAACTAGCTGGGTGGTCGCCACCACAGTTAGTGCAGGTTGCCGTACCTTTGGGTCTGCTGCACTCGGCCGTCCAGTGCAGGCCTGGGCACTTGACGCACCTGGGGGTAGCCTTACAGCAGCTCTGGGCGTGGCCAAAAGATTGGCAGCGATGACACTGCCCAATCTTGGTTTTTGCGTGGGGAACCTCAATCTTAACGCGTATGTCGTGAACGACATCCTCGTTGAAGATTTTTGCGGAGGTCGTTGTTTTAGGCATGGTGACCATGATGAGGGGAAGGGGTCTCCTACCCCGACTGCTCCTCATCCTGCCCACCGTGCAGTCGTAACCTTTAGCAATAAGGTCCTCTTGGACCTCTTTAGCGTCTATGTTGATGGGGATGCCCCTAATGACTGCTTTTAGGGGCTTTTCCTCTCTCAACTGGTGGAAATACCATCCTCCTTCTTCGGGAGTAAGTACTTCCTCGAAGTACTTGTAAATCGCCCTATAGTCGTTTTCGCTGGCGGGAGTGATGCTCAGTCTGCCAGCGAGTAATTTGGCTTTTGTAAAGTGAATCCCGCGCCTCGCGAATTCAGCCTTTATGCTTTTCCACTTAGCAGTATCCCTCAGCACTAACGGAGGGATTCTAGTTTTGAGTGGAACGGCCAAAGGGGATTCCTGACGGGGCGTCTGACTGGGGGGTGAATGGACTGGGAGAGTGTTACGGGGGTTGTCGGTGTTTGCAGAGGGGAGTGTTTGATCGGGTAGTTCATGGTTTGTCAATTGGATGATCTGCCCGTCTACCTCCATCGGTAGGATGACAAGCTCACCCGCCAATTGGGAGCCAATTAAATCCTCTAGTGGGGGGAGGTTAACAAAATTATCCGTTAGATTGGTACTTACCTGTCCGTCACCAATCGGCTTCTTCTTCTTTTTAGAGTATCTGTCGCGGCTGCGTGACACACTACTTGAGGCAGGTCTTGATTTTGATTTTTTGCGCTGCTTACGCCTGGTCTCACGATCGCGTTTTCTTTCATCTTCCTTAGGCATATCCTGCAGTTTTGGTTGGCTGGATTCGGTCTTTTCACATTGGTTGGCCGGTATAATTGGCTCTTCCTTATCCGGCTCTTCGGTGGACATCGTGGCTTCTTCACTTTGCACGGTTACATGGTTGCTCGAAACGACCGTTCTTCCTTTAATCGCGCTCTGCCTTTTGGCCTCAAACTTTTCCAGGCTTGAGGTGATCAGGTTCTTGTAACCCATCAGCTTCTTATGAGTGCTGATGGCGTCATCGTAAACCGCCTTTACTTTTTGGTAAGAGCGGCTATCCGGTCTTTCTCCCAAACTTTGATAAAACGCCTTCGTCGGGCTCGATCCATACGCGTCCAATTCCTTCTTTGTCTTGGCTGCCAGATTGGCCTGCTCCAATAGGGAAGCCTCTAAATTGGCTAGCATGCGCAGGAGTTCCACTTCGGTTAAATCGGATAACTTCTTGGAGCTTGACATATTCTTCGATGACAGTTTGAGTCTTGGTAGGGAATCTAGGGAATCTATTTTTTTTTTTGGTAAGTAGATTTATCTGGACAGTTGCCCATAACATAACTTGCGACATTATTAGGTGTCGCCCTCTACCGACCACAGTACCAAACATACTCATCGCGTCACTAATTTATCCCAATCTCACGTTTCCGTGGACCGATTTTAACCAAAATCTAATCAAATCTAAGTTTCAATATAAAAGTACTAAATATAAAATTTGGTTGAGAAATTCCTATTAGTTTGGGCGCTAGAGCGCACACAAAATTAAGTGACATACAGACACACAGACACACAGACATTTCTTGATGTTGGGTCTCTTTCAACTCGTTAGACCTCAAGGAATATAAATCCGTGAAAATCCGAAAAAAAAATTTTTTTCGATTACATAACTTTCCCATTCGGTATGGTAAAGTAAAAACCAAAAGTGATCTCTCATTTCTAATCTTTAATGCCCCCCCCCCGATTTCTGATCCCCCAGATCGTGAAATCTATATATATAAAAGAACAACGTGTTAGTTACACCATTTATAACTCGAGAACGGCCGAACCGATTTTTATGATCTTTGATTTGTTGGATTTCTCGCCATCTCGAATAGCAGAATAACTATTAAAACATCGCAAAAATTATTGATTCTGTGGCGGTACGAAGTTCGCCGGGTCAGCTAGTTTGTTATAAACGAAGTTTCCAGGTTTGAAAAAGTATGTCGCGTGCATAACCTCGAATTTTTCAAATTCATAATTTTCATATTCCAGATAAAAATAATGTCGAAATAACGCAAAATAAAAGAATTCAAATTCTAATTGCCATCTGATGACTCCAGAAAATGCCATTACGAAAAAATAAATCGTGATGAGATTTTACAAAATGAACGGCCATCACTCCAGTTTATCAAGTAAAATAAAGGTAAAATTTTCATTGAGTGTAAATTTTGTGTTTTGTCTGTTACAAATTTACTTTTTATTTAACTTGGATTAACTCTTGATTGTGTTCCAGGCATAAGCCACTCATGAAAACAAACTTCAAAATTTAATGGGATTTTCTGTAACACTACAATATGTATAAGGTTTGCCATTTTTCTGGAGTTTTTTTTTCTATTTATGCATCTTTCGTATAGAGCTCTCAGCATTTCTGAGACACAAGCAATGTTAGTAGTAACGCAGATTTTATTAAAGAAGTAGAACTGTATATACCCTGGTAAACTTCGACTTCCTGTCATTCAAAGACAGTTTTGAAAAATTGCATCTTTCATCTTCCAGCAAAAAAACAAAGACATTTTGAAACCAATCTTATCTCTCTGACGTTTCACTTTTGGGTCTCGGTTTTTTTACTTTTTCCCAATTATTTTTGCAGAATTGGCACCTTGATAACTGGTTAATCCCAAATATGAAGCTTTTTCTTTTATAAAACAAATATTGCGATAATTTACCTGTAAAACTCTAAGCCAACTACGGTAAACCCTAAGAAAATCTTTCCGGGGGTCGTGGTTCAAAATTGCTTTTTTTACTGCTGCGGCAAAACTTACCAAAGAAAACCAATAAATTTGCGAAACAATAAAATCTAATTGTTCCAATAAATTTATTAGCAAATAAAAATAATTCAATTAAATTAATTATACTCATAGACAATTTCTTAGTATTGAAAAAGTTCTTGAGTAGAGGTATTTTAGAACGATCAAAAGCGTTACTTTTTATTGTAAACTTTAAAATTTTACAAAATAAAACAATTTAATAAAATTGACGGGTTATTGACGATCACAGGCTTACGACAAAGTTGTCTGAATTTCTAATAGATGGAGTTAAATGAGAGCGGGAAATTCAAAGGTCGATATTTATTAAAAACTTTATATGAGAAAACCAAAGGCACTAATTTGAGATGGTATGTATTTTTACATGACACTTTAAACTCCTCTTATGAGCAGATCTGAAATCACAAATGGCACACTGAAACGGTTTAACTCTTGAATGCGTTCTTAAATGCATTTTTAAATTTTGCTTCCGTGCAGATTTGTAGCCACAAATTTTACACTGAAACGGTTTATCTCCTGAATGCGTTCTTAAATGCATTTTTAAATTTTGCTTCCGCGCAGATTTGTAGTCACAAATTTCACACTGAAAAGGTTTATCTCTGGAATGAGTTCTTAAATGATCTTTTAAACTATTCCTATGTGCATATCTATAGTTACAAAGCTCACACTGAAACAGTTTATCTCCTGAATGCGTTCTTAAATGACGTTTTAAACTTTCCTTCTGAGCACATTTGTAGTCACAAATTCCACACTGAAACGGTTTATCTCCCGAATGCGTTCTTAAATGAACTTTTAAACCTCCTTTACTGGCAGATTTGTGGTTACAAATTTCACACTGAAACGGTTTATCGCCTGAATGCGTTCTTAAATGTCTTTTTAAATGTTGATTCTGAGCACATTTATAGTCACAAATTTCACACTGAAACGGTTTATCTCCTGAATGCGTTCTTAAATGAATTTTTAAACTATTCCTATGTGCACATTTATAGTCACAAATATCACACTGAAAAGGTTTATCTCCTGAATGCGTCATTAAATGCATTTTGAAATGTTGCTTCCGTCCAGATTTGTAGTCACAAATTCCGCATTTAAACTTATAGTTGGAAATTTGAGGCGTAGTAAGCGGATTACAATCAGTTTTTGTCTTCTGAAAATGAACTGAAATCTCTTCTCGACTATGACTGGGATGATGATGTAACTTATCCAAATTCAATTCTATTTCGTCACTCTTAATTTTGGAGTGACGATTTGAATGTGATAGAGTAGTACCCTGTAACAAAGCTACCATTAGTAAGTATTCCATATTTGAGCACCATTTCAAGTCAGATCAATAAGCGCTGAGCTTATGTCTAGTTCAATTCAAAAAACGAATTATCGCAAAAACTTTAAATTTCCAGAATATTCGTAAAATATGAATTTACTATACCGGGTGCTGAATGAGTTAGGCGAACATAGGATATTAACGTGTAAAACGACAGCAGTAACTGTACCGTGGAAGAACACTGGAACACAATCAAAGACAGCATGAAGAAAAGCGCAGAAGACGCTATAGGAATAAGGTGGATTAACGTGAATGCACAGAACCGCACAAAACCTTGGTTCACGGCGGAAGTAAAGGATCTTGCAGAAGAAAAGAAGAACAGCTACTTAATATACAAAAGCTTACCATCACAGGAAGAATACAATAGATATGTATGTTGAAATGAGAAACAGAGTTAACTCCAGAATAAAGACCATAAAGAGAGAATACTGGATTAAGTTCACAAAAGACTTGTATAGCGCCCAAAGAAATATATGGAAAATGCTAAAAAGAAGAAAAAAGCCTGCTAACGAATACATACAAACAAACACTATCACATTAGACAAATGGGAGGAGTATTTTAGAAACCTATACTGTGCTGGAGAGAAAGTGGAATCGCAGAAACAGATTATAGAAAGTGACGACAAAAACGTGATCGTGCAGCAAGACGAGGTAATCGAACGACTAAAAAGGCTAAAAAATAGAAAAGCGCCGGGGGTAGATAATATCCCAAACAAACTCTTAAAATATGGAGGCACCACACTTGTCAAAATTTTGACGTCGCTATTTAATAAGATATTGAGAACATCAACAATACCGAAAAAATAGCATCCGAGTATCACTATTCCAATTTTCAAAAGGGAACAAAAGAACAACCCCGAAAACTATTAGCGAAAAATTTAACAAAACGCCGTCTAGCGGCTGAAATTGCAAGTACAGTAATAGCTGACGTAAACAGTCTGACAGCCTGTTACTAAAACAAACATCACAAGCTTCGTTTTTTGTTGGAAGATAAATCCCTTTGGAAATCTACTTTATCTTTTGGATGGTTCAGTCGATCAACTTTTACACGTCTCTCACTGGTCCAGCAACGTTCGACATCTATAAGCAGTGTTCTTTGTGTTGATATTAGCGTCAGGTGCAACCTGTTTATTGGAAGCAAAATCTCCAACTATCATCTTTAGCAGCCACACGGAGCGATTGGAACGAATAAACTACAGTCACCTTTCATAGTTGGCAAACTTACATTTTTGAACAGTAAATTATTTTTTGTGATAATATTATTAATAATTTTCCTTTCCTGTGTTGTTTAAAAAAAGACAATTTAGAGAAGTTACAGAGTGACCTTGAGGATTCAATAATTCTTCGATCCGTTTAAGAAACATTTGGAATCTACTTGGTTGGGTTCTTCATTGATAAAATTAACGAAATTGTAAAACTAAATTACTAAAACTAGAATGGTTAAACGTCCCAGTTTGCAACTGTATCGCATGTTGTTTTAAGCGGTCAGGTAATTTTAAAATTCCTTTGTCCAAATCTTCATCATTTGGCAACAAATAATATAGTTCAAAGTTTACCTCACTGCTATCCTCTTGATATTCTAAATTAGCATCGTCTTCTTCTTTAATATCGATGGAGTGGTGCAAATCTTCTAATTTGGCATCCATAACCTCCATTTCGTCTGGTGTTATTTCTTGATCATCACTGGGGACTCGCAAACCATCGATAGCTTCTTCTAATTTCTCCAGCTTGATCAAGGGTATCAATTTATCCATACTGCAAACACAAATTAATTATCTGATGGTACTTACAACGCAATTTTCGGGATTACGTTAACTAAAAGTTTGACATTTAGCTTCGTACCACAGAAAATTGAAATCTGTCTTACCTACCAAATCTACGTTTGTACATGAGCGCGACGTTTGAAATTCTGCTTGGACAAGAATACATTTTTTTTAATCCTTCTTTTCACCATTATAATAAAAAACCTACCAGTCAGAAACAAACTTATTAAAAAAAATAAATTAAATAAAAAATTATAAGAAAAATCCTTTATTTAAAATTAATAAAATGGTGCCCTACAAAGTAAAAAATAAATTTCATAATAAAAACAATTTTCCCGTTACATTTGCTCTCATTGAGTAGTATGATGATCGCCATACGAACTATGATGGAGTCTGTGGCGATGTGGATTCCTTCCCGTGTGTTCTTCACCTTCCCAAAGTCCGTGAAGCGCGCTCAGGTTAGTCTCTATCGGGGGGCCATTTGCCCTTGTCGGTGACTAATATTGGTGAGGTTCTAACGTTAGGATTTGTAACCATAGTGGGACCCGTACGACCACAAGTATTCCTGTGGAGGGTGCCTTGCCGGAGGAGTACGTCACACAAAGTAGAAAGTAGTAAATAATAATAAAACGTACTGAAGTTAAAATTTTACTGCAGCCATTCGATATAGGGATATCAGTTAAGGAAGACGCCGTCTAGCGGTGAATTTAGAACTTCAGTAGAAAACATAACTTTTCAATAAATTTTTTTTTTTTTTTTATTGACATCCAAGAAATTTTACAATCTGTTTACAAAAACATTTAGTAAAAGATTTAGCTGATAATTGTGTCGTAGAATGTCAGATCCACGACCTGACTTCCCTACCATTAACTTAACTTTAGTTATTCTGAAAATCTATCTTAAGGTCCATTGGGTGGTATTTCTTCAGTCTACGAAGAGCTGTTGAGACATCGAGGAGGTTTGCGGCTAATTGGTTAGGGTGTTGCGTCAATTTCCTTTGATATTTTTCGCTGTGAGCTTGAATTTCTTCTTTAACCGTTTTCATCTTAAGGTCTTTGTGGATGACGTCGTTTGGAATGTACCACGGAGCGTTCACAATAGTTCGAAGTGTTTTCGACTGGAATCTTTGTATGATAGCAAGATTGGAATTACTGGCTGTTCCCCACAATTGGATCCCGTATGTCCAAATGGGCTTTATAATGGCTTTATAAAGTAGAAGCTTGTTCTCTAATTTAAGTTTTGAATTATAGCCTAATAGCCACAACATATCTCTGTATTTGAAACCAAGTTGCTTCCGTTTTGCCCAAATGTGGTTCTTGTACGTTAATCGTCTATCTAAGTGTAATCCGAGATACTTTACTACTTCTGACTGTGGCATTTCCCTATTGTTTAGTGTTACGGGAGGGCAGTTTCCTTTCCGCATTGTAAATGTTGTATGGACCGACTTAGTTTCATTGGCTTTAATTCTCCAAGTTTTCAGCCATTTTTGAATTTCGTTTAAATGTTCTTGCAAGTCGTGCGATGCAAGCGCTGCGTTCGTATGCGTAGCCATAATTACGGTGTCGTCAGCGAAAGTTGCGGTGGTTGTAAATTTTTTTGTCGGAAAATCTGCTGTGTATATTAAATAAAGAATTGGGCCCAGGATACTGCCCTGCGGGACTCCAGATTTTATAGGATAGAAGTCTGTATAAGTATCCCGATACTTGATTTGGAACATTCTTTCTTCAAGATATGACTTAAGAAGCGGATAGTATTTTGGTAGTGCTCTTTTAATCTTCACTAGCAGCCCTTCGTGCCAGACCTTATCAAACGCCTGCGAAATATCTATAAACGCTGCGGAGCAATATCTCCCCTCCTCTAAGCTTTTGGAAATAATGTCTACTATCCGATGTATTTGTTCTACTGTAGCATGCTGCTTTCTGAATCCAAATTGATGACAAGGAATTATATTTCTTTCAGTTAGAGTGGGTTGAATTCTGTGTAGCAGCAATCTTTCAAATACCTTAGATAATATTGGAAGCAAACTGATTGGTCTATAGGATGCGACATCATGTGGTGGTTTTCCAGGTTTAGGGATGAGAATAATTTGAGCTATTTTCCATTGGGCTGGAAAGGTGTTTAGACGAAGAATGGCGTTGAATATATAAGTAATACATCTTATTCCCGGGTCAGGTAATTCCTTCAGTATTTTTCCCGTGATAAGGTCGTAGCCTGGAGCATTTTTAGGATTCAAGTTTGATTGTATTAATTTTCGCACTTCCTTAACTTTGAATGGTTTAATTGGCAATGGTTGCAAATTTGGTTTTTCTAATATCTCTAAAAGTTGTTTCTCCTCATTTTCGGTGATTTCTGAAGGGAAAGGTTGGAACACTTTAGTGAAATGTTCAGCAAAAGTGACTGCCTTCTCTACATCACTTCTCGCCCAATTTCCATCTGGTTTTTTGATTGGTGGCAGGAAAGAGATTGTTTTCTTTAGCTTTTTGGTGGCCCTCCATAATGAATAATTTGTAGTTTCTGTAGGTGTTAAGTTTTCCAAATGATCTTGAATGGACTTATTTTTAAGTTCATTCAATTGTTTTTTGAGTTCGGTTGCGGCGCGATTTAAGTTTGTTTTGTCATTCGGATGTCTTGTATTCTGCCATTTTCTTCTTAGTTTGCGCTTGTTGGAAATCGCCTTTTTTATGTAAACTGGGCATGACTCTTCTCTGTTTGCATGAACCTCGGGGGTGGAAATCCATGCGGCCCCCTGAATCACCCTCACTAGGTGTTCCACTGCCATGATGAGATCATATTCACACTTCAGTGGTAAATTTAGATTTATATTTTTTATTATTATTGATTTGAAAAGTTCCCAGTCTGTGTATTTGTTGTAGAGAGTTGGAGGTTTGTCACATGTTAAAATTTGAGAACTGTAGGTGACGACAACTGGAGAGTGATCAGATGATAGATCCAAACAGGATTCTGCCTGCAGATAATTTTGGGATACACCCCTTGTTACACAGAAATCCAGTAGATCCGGAATCTTTTCTTGATCAGTGGGCCAATATGTTGGCTCACCCGCTGATAGATAACCTAGGTTCGAGCCTTCTATTGCCTTCATTAACTCTCTACCTCGAGGGTTTGTTAGTCTTGCTCCCCAGTGTTGGTGTTTTGCATTGAAGTCTCCGCCCACGATAAATCGATGTCCAAGTGTATTAAAGAGTTCTAAGAAATCTTCTTTTTTCAATTTATGTTTGGGTGGGCAGTAGATCGATGACAACGCTATTGGACCAATTGAATCTTCTATCACCACTCCTGACGATTGCATATGCTCTTGCTGAAATTTGGGCAATTCATAGTGTTTTAATTTGTTATTGACGATGATAGCTGATCCTCCGTGAGCTGTGCCGTCCGGATGGGGAGTATGGTAGATGGAGAAGTTTGGTATTTTAATATAGCTCCGGTCTGTAAAGTGGGTTTCGGAGATCATCATGATGTCTACTTTCTTTAATTGAATGAATTTAATTAACTCTTGTGCATGGTTAGACAAGCCGTTGGCATTCCATAATGCTAATTTTAATAAGTGAAGCATTATGGTAGTTTTGATATGATTTGTAAAAGGATAGACAGCAACTGATCCATTCTATCCATTAGTTTGACCATCATACTTTCCATTTGGGTTGTGTTATTGTTTGTTGAATGTAGTTGTTGAGTATTTTCTGCTGTTGTACTTTGGCTTTGTTCTCTTGTAGCATCTGCATATGATTTGCGTTGGTGAAAAACTCTTGTTTGCTGTGGAAATTGTTGGTGTGGATTTATTGGTTGTGGGATTGTTTGGGATGGACGGGTATCTGGTGAGGGTGAGTAGGGTTGTTTTGGTCTTAGGTGTAACATATATCTTTATATGTTTAAATAAATAATACACCTTTATGTAACTTTATTTATTTACTTTAATAAGGTCTTACTAGTACAATGTCTCAGACGTGACTGACTGTTGCTAACAATGCAACTTGAGCTTATTGCTTCAACATATATGAGTCACATTATGTTACATGCCCCTTTAAAAAATAAGATTATTTTTAAATTAATTGAATAACTGAATTAATAACAAAATCAAATTTAACAAAATCAAATTGAACAAATTAACATTAAGTAGAACAAACTAATTAACTTACAATATTAGTAATACAAAATGACCTAGTCATAAAATATTAATTAAGCATAACAATATTTAGTGTTTCACATAATCACTTAAATATGCGGGTTTAGTAATTACCCTTTTCGGTCTTGAATTTAAGTCTTTGTTATTTTCCACACTTTTGTTTAACTTATCACTTATCGAATTATTTTTATTTTGCTCTGCTCTTACACAATCACTGTTTTCCGCGTTACCGGCACTATTATTTAAATTATCATCATCGGTGTTTTGTTCAATCACTTCCGGTTTATTTTTGTCTGAAACTTCACTATTAGGCGATTTAGCGTTCTCTGTTTTTGCACTTGAATTATTCTTTTTCACTTTATCACTTATTATGCGTGGTCTCAGGTGAACTCGATTTCTTCTTAATAAATCGCTTCCTTTGATATGTGTGAAATCCATACCAATTTTGCTCCAAGGTAAATCTGGCACTTCATGAACTTTTAGTGGTTGTTTTGTATTGGACCTTGAATGTCTTTGACATATTTGGCATTTTAATACATACTCTTCAATGTCCTTTAACATTCCAGGCCAAAACCATATTGTTTTCGCTCTATTTTGACATGAAGTTACCCCTTGATGCGAATTATGTAAATTTTTTAAAATTCTCATAATTTCGTTTTTAGGTATTACAATTCTATTACCTTTTAATAGAACGTTGTCGGCAAAATGTAATTCTTCTTTTATTTCCCAAAACTTTTTTACCTCATTACATTTTATAGCTTTTTTATGTTCCGGCCAGCCGTTGTTTATATAATTTATTATTTCTTGAGTTACAGGGTCACTTTGTGTCGACTTCCTGAATTCCGATAACCTTTCTGGTGTTGTACAAACAATTGAACTTACTGACACAGTTTTTCCTTCTAAATATTTTTTTTCTTGCATAACAACTGCTCCAAGTCCGTGGCTGCTAGAATCAACCGATAAGCATAGTTGTTTATTTGGGTCATAAAATTTCAGAACAGGAGCTGTACTAATTGCTTCTTTTAATTTTTTAAAACAATTCTCTTCATTCTCTCCCCAAATGAATTCTACCTTATCGCTTAGCAAGTGTCTTATCGTGCTTGTGTTTTGTGACAAATTTGGCACAAATTTGGCTAAATAGTTAATCATACCTAAAATTCTTTGTAGGTCTTTCTTGTTTTTTGGACTGCTTAAAGCATTAATGGCATCTATTTTCGAATTTTCGATTGAAATACCGTCTTTATTCAACTTATGCCCCAAAAATTTTATTTCTGTTTTACACAGTTGCATCTTTGCCTTCCTGAATTTAACATTGTATTTTCTAGCTCTTTCTAAAGCTTCCCTTAGTCGTATGTTGTGTTGTTCTATTGTTTTGCCCCAAATCAAAACATCATCAATGTATGGAATTACCCCTTCTAACCCCTCAAAGATATGATTTATGATTTTTTGATATACCTCAGGTGCACTACTTATACCATACGGCATTGTTTTATATCGATACCTACCAAAAGGTGTTGCTATCGTGCATAAATTAGAGCTTGACTCATCAATGGGAACTTGTAGAAATGCTGTGGTTGCATCTAAAACCGTAAAAAACTCGGCTTCGTTTAATTCTGCGATTACACTATCGACAGTCGGTAAAGAGTAATGTTCTCTTTTAATATTTTTGTTTAAAGGTCTCGGATCCATGCAAATTCTGATCGACCCGTTAGGCTTGGTCACGATTACTATTGGATGCACCCAATCTGTAGGTTCATTTACTACTTCGAGTACTTGGTTTTTAACCATTGCGTCCAATTCTGCTTTTAATTTCTTTTTTAAAGCGATCGGTACCCTCCTAGCAGGTGAGATTGTTGCTATTGAATCATTTTTTAACGTGATATGGTACGGCGCAATTTTTATTTTTGACGCCTTGTCTGCAAACACTTCTGGAAATTCGTTAATGATTTCCGTTGCGGTCTTGTATTTTATTACATGAATGCGACTTTTCGGCAACAAATCTAAACGTGTTGCGTCACTCAAGCCAATTATAGACTCGACGTTTTTTCCTTTTGCTATAAAGAACTGCAAAGTTTGATTGTTTCCATTTAAACTACAATTCAACGAACATTTGCCTAAAGTATCAATTTCATGACCAGTATATGACGTTAATTTTGATTTTGTAGTCGCTAAAGCATTTTTATGAGGTAACAAATCGTAAACACTTTTATGGATTATATTGACCTCGCTTCCTGTGTCAATTTTAAAAGTTAAAATTTTACCACTTACTTGTATCTCTTCTTTCCAAGCTACCCCATGAATCTTCTTTTTGATGGCTAACAAATCGTAATTGATTTCTTCGTCGGATTCTTCCGTATCTTCGTGTTGCTCTTCTACCATTTTCACACCTTTCTTGCTTTTACTGCATACTGTTGCAAAGTGGTTTTTCCCCTTGCATTTCAGGCAGTGTTTTCCTTCTGCCGGGCACTTATTTGCACTAGCGTGACTTAGTCCACACTTTCGGCACTTAAGGTAATTTGTCCCGTCACTATTTGACTTTTTATTAACAAATTTAAGTTTCTTTTTCACGACACTTACTTCTTTGTTCGTACTTGTTCCTGCGATTTCCAGTAGCTGCTTCTTACTTTCTTCGCTTGAACGACAGTGATTTAATGCTTTATCTAACTTTAGATCTGCATCTCTTAATAACCGTTCTTGTACATTTTTGTCGGCTATACCCAACACTAGTCTGTCGCGAATTAAATTTTCTAATTGGTTTCCAAAATCGCACGGAGCTGCTAATTTTTTTAGCTCGGTAACATACTTATCTACCGTCTCGTTTGGTTCTTGTGATCTAGAGAAAAACTTGAATCGGTCAAATATCACATTTTTACGGGGCTGACAATACTGATCGAATTTTGCTAATACAATATCGAACTTATTCTCATCTCCTACTTCAGAATAGGAAAATGTGTCATGTATATCTACCGCTTCATCTCCCATCAAATTTAAAAGAGTTGCTATCTTCTGTTTATCTGGTTTGTTGTTTTTCTCTGTCGCTTCCATATACAAGGTGAACCGTTTTTTGAATTTATTCCAATTCATGGCCACATTTCCTGAGAAACTCATCTCCGCTGGTACGTTGACTGTATCTTGCTTCATTTTCTTAAACAAATGCACTTATACTCAATTTACCCGGTTGTACTAATAACTTGTAATTTCACCGTTTATTTAACAATAAATTTCGTTTTATAAACTAGTTTTTTACCGTTGCCACCATGTAACATATATCTTTATATGTTTAAATAAATAATACACCTTTATGTAACTTTATTTATTTACTTTAATAAGGTCTTACTAGTACAATGTCTCAGACGTGACTGACTGTTGCTAACAATGCAACTTGAGCTTATTGCTTCAACATATATGAGTCACATTATGTTACATTAGGGATGGGAATTTTCTTTCTCGAATTTTTTTGTAGACACTACATCCTTTGTAATTGGCAGGGTGTTCTCCGTTACATAACACGCATATTGGTTTTCTTTCTACTTTTGTGCAATCTGCAGTGGCGTGATTTCCCGTACATTTAACACATCGAGGCTGGCGGCTGCAGTAAGTCTTCGTGTGTCCGTACCGCTGGCATCTCGTACACTGTACCACTTCTCGCTTATGGTGAGGTGGTTCAATCACTACTGCTGTTCTCAGTAATCTTTTGATTTTAAATATATCTTTATTTGTTTCATGGGGAAGCAATTCGATGTGGTGCATTGAAAGAGGAGATCTTGTTGTTTTATGTAACATGTTTGTTATTCTTGTCACTTTGTGGCCTTGTGCTTCAAGTTCTTGTGTAATTTCATTCTTGTCATTGGAAAAATGAATTCCCTTTATAACTGCACGAAATGATCTTTTTTCCCTAAGTTGGAAAGTGTGATTTTCAACTTTATTCTTATTTAGTACCTTTAGGATAGCAGTATAATTTTCTAAACTTTCAGGTTGGATTTTTGTGTTATCCCTTCCGATAACTTTCAAGCTGTAACCATTCTTGGCGATTTCATTCAATATTTTTTCTAGTGGTTTTATATCCTGGATGCATGGTACGAATATTGGGGGTGGTTTAATGACTTTAATTTGGTTATTTTCGTTCTTTTCGTTTACATTTTCATTTACTTCGTGTTCAAGATTTTCAATCGGTGTAAAACGATTTTGTGTGTTAATGGTTACTTGGTGTAGTGATCCATAATCAGTGATGCGTTTTTGTCGCACATTTCGAGCTGGCATCTCCGGGGAATCAATTTGCTTATGTTTTTTTGGGTGAAATACTTGCCATTTTGGAGCTTCTGAATCCTCATCTGTTACCTTGCCCAAGTCTCCCAGCACTAAGAGCTCTGTGATTGGTGGGTTATTTATTTGAATTACCTCATTTGAATTAGTATTAGTGGTATCTTCTAAGTTTTTATCTTCTGGGTTTGAGGTTATGTTGTTACATTGGTCGCAACTCCAGTTGTGTAGCATTTCAGTATTAGACAAGTCACTCCATATTTGCAGTGACATTCCTATGCACTGTATGTGATAAGTTTGCTTACACTTCATCTTGCATTGAATACAATCTTCGTATCTCGATACGCTACGCTTACACACGTCAACATTGTGCAGGACCGCACTTTTCAATAAATTATAGTTTCATTTATAGCAATTATATGCAATATTTAACTTAAAATAACAAAATCTTAAAATTTAGTACTGTAACTCGTTTTAAACAATGTTTATATTCTATTTGAAAATCCTTCTATGTCTCCCAGACTAGTTAAATTTCCGTCACGGTGGCGCTGCAATCTTAACATTAGATTCCAATACATTTTCTCAAAGTGTAAATACATAAATTTACACATATGTTATATTATAGAATAACTAGCATGTAAAAATTATGCAATTGTGTATTAAATGTAAGTTAATGAACTTTACGGATTCATGGAAAACCGAAGAAAACGAAAAGCTGTTATGCACTTTTCGTTATCTATAGTGTTAAGTGGTATAATCATCAGTCGAGTTTGTATCCTGAATTAGAAAGGTTAATATTAATAAATGATTTTACTTTATTCAACGTTAGAATTTAATTTTTGTGATACCTCGTCTCTGTTAATTTGGAACACCATCGACCAAATAAACATAAATGGCGCAGTCACGGTAGTATTCTTTTACGAAAATTCAAAAAATCGACACTTTTCGGCGAACTTCAGTTCCTTAAAAAGAATATCAACGAACCACCTGCAAAACAACAGGTATTGATTACATTATTACATCCACAAATCGGCACTGCAATAAACAATCAATACGGAAGAAAGAAAAAGGCTAGAAGTAGATATTCCAAACGTGTCCATCGAGGTCCAGGATAGGGCTGGGAATTAATTTTGATTAATCGATTATTTAATCGATTAATCGATAATCGATTAATATTTTTGAAATATTAATTTTTTTGAAATGTTAATTTTAACAATCGTCTACCTCTAGCAGGACCGTGCTCATGATATAGTAAAATAAATAATGTATGACAGATGCGAGTTCCACTTTGGTAATTATTGCGCATGACGTCACGTGGTAAGTAAAATTCTGCGCATAATCATATTTTGAACCAATGATATTATACATATAAATTGCATTTTGATAATTGTTGCGCATGACGTCACGTGGATACTACATAACCTGCGCAATAGCATACCTTATTATTATATTATGGAACGTGCCCATGGGGGGATGGGGCAAGCTTTTTTTATCCCCTATACCTCCATTGTGGCAGATGATCACAAAACAAAGACCCCATTATTTTTCAAACGCTTAACGCACAATTAAATGTGAGCAAAAAAGAAATTCAAGCATAATTTTCTTATAAATTTCCCCCCCCCCTCCTAGTCATACTTATAAATTGTTAGTCACATTTTATGTAACTCTCCCTTTCTCTTAGACCTGGAAGTTTTTTATAAGCTCTGTTCTTTCAGCAGTTTGAAACCATTTGCAACTATCAGACGCATGCGCAGTTTCGAATTCACGTTATGGATTTTAATCTGCACATGCGTATGACAATTAATCGATTGTTTTCGATTAATCGATTGTTTTCGATTAATCGATTGTTTTCGATTAATCGATTGTTTTCGATTAATCGATTGTTTTCGATTAATCGATTGTTTTCAATTAATCGATTGTTTTCGATTAATCGATTGTTTTCGATTAATCGATTAATTGATATAATCGATTGTTTTTACACAATCGATTATCGATTGTTAAATCTAACAATCGCCCAGCCCTAGTCCAGGAGTCCGCTTCAAACCCAATCTTCTTCAAAGGAGCAACAACTTCTGCTACACCACGAAATAATTCAGTGCAGCGATAAACCAATTCAAACATCGAAAAAAAAAGGTTAGTCAATTCATTGATTGTTTCAATTTGGTTAATTAAGAGTAATTTTAAGTTAATTTTAAGAAGATCTAATAGTGTTTTTTTAAACTAATTGTGTATGAAAATTTATCAATTTTCACGTAAATTCAGAATTTAATTTGCAGTACTAAATTAATTATAAAAAATTGCAACATGGCACAAAACCTTAACATACAATTAAAATCGATTTAGACTCAATTCCAATTTTTTACGGACAAGAAACTCAAATTAACAATTTTATAAACACGATAGATAGAATTGTAGAAAAATACGCAAATTTTGAAGAAATTAGTGGAACACTTCGTTCTACAATCTTTTCAAAATTCAGACAAAGAGCAGCCGAAATTTTATGTCCTAGAAACGATTTAATCACTTGGGAGCAAATAAAAAATGCAATCCTACAACATTTTTCAGATACGCGATCATTTCAACAACTTTTGTTAGAATTTAACTATATAAAATTAGAAAGAAATGAAAATTTAGTAATTTTTGGTAATAGAATAAGAAGTCAACTAGCAAAACTTATCTCAAAAATTAATTTATCAGATTTAGACAATAAAGAAATTAGGCGCGAATTGTATACTGACAACGCACTAGATAGATACCTCGTGTCTATACCATATCATATTTCTTGCCAAATTCGATTAAGACAACCAAAAAATTTGGATCAAGCTATAATTTTTGCAAACGATGAAATCAACTTCATGAATCGTAGCAACGCTAGCAAACAAACTAATTGTAGTAGTAATTTTTCTACAAATAATTTGAATTCAAATTTAAATAATAAACCTTTACAGCCGAGACAAAACAATAATCAATTTAATTTTAAAAATCAAACCACACAATTCGTGAAGACAGATCAGTTTAAAAATCAAAGTCATCAGACAAAACAGAGTCCAATTGCATACAAAAGAGCACCACAACAATTTTACAGACCATATAATAGTTTTCAAAGAAATATCAGTAATCAAATGCAAAATAATTACGTACAACCTAATAAACAAAATTTTCAACCAGAACCCATGTCTGTACAAACAACTCTTAATTGCGAAGAAAATACAAATTATAACCAAAATTCCTCATTTTTTGAACCCACCGAAAATTACCAAAACTTGGAATACGATGAAAATAACTATTTCAACAATGAAGGAAATTTTCAAAATTTTTATAATTTCAATGAACAATTTGTAGAACAACCAGAAACTAATTTTGACCAAACTAATTTTGACTATACTGATCGATTACTAGAAAACAACGAACAAACTAATGACGATGTAAATTTTCATCAAACCAGCCATTGGAATCCTATAACGTAGAATTCAAAATTCGTCCTAAATTACCATATATATTTATTCCATATCTAAAAGCTAAATTTTTATTGGACACCGGAAGCACGATTAATATCATTAAACCTTCCATTGCAAGAAAATATTTTCCAGACAGGATATCCAATTATAATACCAGCGTAGTATCATTTAACAATTCCACAAAGTTGAATGAACAAGTAATAATTCCTTTATTGCAAGATTTCAATTTAACTGAAAATATGTCTTGCTTGTTACATGATTTTCACCCATTTTTCGACGGAATTATCGGAGTACCGCTAATAGAAAAATTTAGATTCAAAATAGACTTAACTAATAAAATATTATCTAACGACTATTACCAAATACCGATTCTAAATTACACCCCATGCCAAAATACACCCACAATATTTCAAACAACAATTTATCCCAAATCTACAAAAACGATAACCATCCCTACTAATCTACCAGACGGACAGTATTTAATAGAAAAAGGACAATTATCTGAAACTTGTAACATTGACGAAATTTTGACTGTAGTACAAAATAAATCAACAAAAATTCAGTTAATTAATCCCACTTCAGAAATATTTCATGCTAAAATAAATATTGAAGAACTTGAAAAAAAAAGATAAAACCATTAAATAACTACTTATTATCAGGTGAGATTCATTTCCATACTGAACAATCTTACGACTTAGATCTCAGCAAAATTAGATTAGAACATTTGAATTATGACGAAAAAGCACAACTACTGAAAATTCTTGACAAAAATAAAAACGCATTATTTAACCCTTCAGGTCCATTACATTTTACAAACGAAATTAAACATGAAATAAAAACAACTGACGACATCCCTGTTCATACAAAAAATTATAGATTTCCCTTTATCCACAAACAAGAAGTACGAAGACAAATTAAAGAAATGTTAGAAAAAGATATAATTCGTGAATCATTTTCTGCATGGTCATCTCCCATTTGGATAGTACCAAAAAACGAATGTAACATTAACGAAACTGTTAATGATGTAAGTTCGAACGCAGCTACTATTGATTCATTAGATTCTTCACCAATAGAACCCCTAGAAATAACTAGACAACCTAACAAAGCCACGGTACACTCAAATTCAGAAACCATCTTAGAATTACCAATTTCAGAAAAGCATATCAATCAATTTTCACACCAAATTCATATAGATATGCATGCTTCAAAAATGGTGGCCAGAACACAAAAAGTTTTTAACAAACAAATTCTAACTTGGAAAATTGACGAACATGAAAATTTAAATGATCAATTTGATCAACTAACAAAAGAATTTTTAAAACCAAAAGTAAAATACGCTAATTTCGTTCGGCAACCAAATAAAACAATTTTTATATTTAAATTTGATTTATTAAATGAAAAATACGGAGGCTTAAATTTTAAAGTATCTAAGTCGAACTTTAGGTCAAGACTAAAAACTAACTTTTACTATTTACACTTGTCGCTTCTTTTGAATATACCCTGAGCGGCCAAATGTATCTATTTCGCTACAGGTTACACCCCTATTCTAGTTCTTAAGCTAACAAAAAATATGTACAGATGTTACACTCCAAAAGGTGACATTTCACAAGTGCAGTTTATCAATGTTCTAACTATTGTAAAATATAACTTCTCCCATGTTAAAAGGTGAATTATCCTCTAAAAGGTTAATGAATCTTATTATTTACTTTTGGGGTTGATAAAATTATAAAAATTAAAATTATGTTATAACACTATACTAAAAACATGAATTACAATAATTATACTAAAATAACATAAGAGCTACGAAACTAATACTAAAACATAAGAGAAATTAAAACATAGGGATGATTAAAACTAAATGATAATAATTATTGTCCAAAGATAAAGAAAAATGTCAATTTGCTGGGAAAGATGTTCCATATTTTTGGATCTAGTCTAATATACGTTTGAATGTGTTGCACTCATTGAAGTCAATCAGTTTTAATTTTAACAATTTGTTAGCACTTAGAAATTTCACATCACTTTTTTTTTTTATAGTTGCGAGTAGTTTGATGATTTCGAAGTTGATGGTTGAAATTGGTGACTTCTAATTGTAGGTTTAGTTTGCACTTTACAATCACTGGTTAATATCTCTGTTTGTTGTCCTTTGTATTTATTTGACATCTTTAGTTGGAAAACATGTAGTTTGGCTCATTTAGGATTAAATAGTAATTTGAATGGGAAAAATTGATTTAGATTTATGCTTTGAAGGAATGGGAAGTGGATATAAACGGTAATAATTATAGCTTTTTCTAAAAAAAAATTATATGATTCAGTTTATTGAATAAAAAAAAATGGATTTAATTTAGAAGATATTATAAAAAGTTCAAAGTTAAAAAAAATGTAATGAATTATTTAGTAAGCTTATATTAGTGAATTTTGAAGTCTTGTAATTATGAATTACTTACACTTAATATACTTGGTTTAATTTTTTGTAAAGTGAGCTAAATTTGAATGGTATTTTTAAAGAGTTTTATTAAATCTTCTAGTAACGTTGATATTTAAAGTGTCGATATTTATTTATTTGAGAGTAAAGATTGCTTTATCATTATTGAAAATTGTGAAACTTAACAGTTATTATTGTCATTCTTAAAATCGCAAAAGTAAAAATTAGTCTGAAGCAGTGGGAATTCTTAGTTCTTTAATATGAATAGTTTCTTCTTTATTATTTATTTTATTTTTTACCTTAACTTTATTATTTTCTAGCAGTTCTACTAATTCAAATGGTCCTTTATATTTATTTTCCTTTTTATTTCTTTGGGGGTTAACTTTGTAAACAGTTTGTCCTACTTTAAATTGATATTGTTCGGGGCCTTGATAATTTAGTTTTTCAATTACCTCTCTTTTTTTGTCTTGTATTTTTTCGGATAAATTCTCGTATAAACTTTTAATTTTGTCTCGGTGGTTTACAATGTAGTTTGAATAGAATGTCGTTTCTAGTAAATCTGTTGGGTCTCGCGAATTTGTGTGTCCTAATATTACTTCAAGAGGGGTAAAATTTGTGGTCGAGTGAATGGAATTATTGTATGCAATTATCGCATAACACATTAACATTAAAGTGTCGCAATTATTTGTTCCTCTTAAAATTCGTAGATGTTCTATCAATGTTGAATGAAGTCTTTCTACGAGGGAATTTGATTCATGGTGAAGGGGGGTGGTAAAATGTACGTCAATCTTATGAAGTTTTAAAAGTTCTTGAACTGTTTCATTTTTGAACTCTTTACCGTTGTCCATTACGATCTTTGTTGGTATGCCGTAGTAAGAAAAGTATTTAATTAAAGAATCACTGATTTCAATAGCAGTTTTTCCTTGAATAGGAATAGCCTGTCCTAATTTAGAAAATGCGTCAATAATAGTAAGAAAATTTTGGTTGTCGAATTTAAATACGTCGATGTGTAAAATTTGAAAAGGCTTTTCGGTTTGTTCTGTTAATACTAACGGTACATAGGGTTTCTTCCTTGAATATTTTGTGGTTTGACAAATTTTACAATTATTAATATAATTTGTGATGTCTATTTTCATTGAAGGCCAATAATATTTCCTCTTTAGTTGTTCATAAGTTTCATTAATTCCACGATGATTACATTTTCCTTCATGTTGGAATTTTATATGCATGATGCGAGTGTCTTGTTGTACTACAGATTTTACTATTTTGGTGCATTTAATTAATTTAGGTTTATTCGGATAAAAAAAGTTTCTATAAACGTCATTAAACTCGACATACTGAGTGTCGTCAAAAAAATACAAATAAAAAATTTTGTCTTCGATAATATAATTTTTAAAAAATTCTAAGATTAGGTTTGGGTTTGATTTAGGGATTTTGAGAAATATTATTTTATGGTTTTCATAGTTTTTCTTTTCGACGTGTAATTTGTTATGCGAATTCCTTGAAATAATAATTTGGTTGGTTTTATTATTAACTATTTCTTCTAAAATTGGAATTCCTTCATTATTTATACTAGGGTCTTGAGAAGAATGCACAGTTGAATAGTCATTTATTTTGCAAGGTTGTTTGTTTATGTTCTGAGGTTTAATTTGAATGTCTTGTAAAATTTTGATTTTTTGGGAAGAATTAATTTTTGGCGTGCAAGGAGATTCATTGATTTGACTTGATGTTATAGGTTCGGTGGTTTGAGTAATAACTTCTGGTTCTGGGTCTGGTAATGATTCTTTCATATATTCTAATATGTCGGACATAGCGTCACCGGGATTATTATACATGCTCTCATCATCATTTAATGCGTTTATTGGTATTCTCGATAGTGCATCGGCGTTCGTGTTTTGTTTTCCCTTTTTGTAGATAATTTCATAGTCAAATTCTTCAAGCCGAAGACGCCATCTTAAAAGTTTGCTGTTTGGTTCAGACATATTAAAGATCCAAACAAGCGGCCTGTGGTCACAATAGATAGTGAATCTTCTTCCGTAAAGATAAGGGCGAAAATATTTGCACGCCCATACAATTGCCAATAATTCCTTTTCTACTGTTGAGTATTTAGTCTCGCTTTCGTTTAATGTTCTGGATGCATACGCGATGGGTTTATCATTTGGGACGTTTCCTTGAGATAACACGGCACCTATTGAGTAATTACTAGCGTCTGTTGTTAATATAAATGTTTTAGAGAAATCCGGGTACTGTAAGATTGGTGAATTAATAAGAAGGTTTTTACAATGTTTGAATGATTTAACAAATTCGGGGCTGTGAATAACTTTGGCATTTTTTTTTTAAACAGGCTGTCATGGGTTTTGTTATCTTTGCAAAATCTTGAATGAAGCGTCTATAGTAGCCCAGTAAGCCTAAAAATGATTTGATTTCTGTTTGTGACTTTGGAATTGGAAAATTTTGTACTGCTGATATCTTGTCAGGATGGGGTTTTACTCCACTAGGTGTTATAATATGTCCAAGGTATTGCACTTCTTTTCTTAAAAATTCCGACTTGTCAAGTTGAATTTTGAAATTTGCTTCTCTGAGTCTATTAAATATTTGTTTTATACGAAGAATGTGTTCTTGAAGAGATGTACTAAAGATTACTATATCGTCCAGGTATACTACACATATTTCATTTTGAAGACCCCTTAATATGTTGTTCATGATCCTTTGAAATGTAGAAGGAGAATTTTTTAATCCAAATGGCATTCGTGTAAATTCAAAATGTCCATTTTCTGTTGAGAATGCAGTTTTTTGAACGTCATTGGGATCCATTTCAATCTGATGGAATCCATTGGCTAAGTCTAAAGTCGTAAAGTATTGGCTTTTTCCTAATTTATCTAAGGTTTCTGTTATATTCGGGAGAGGATATTTGTCGTCAATAGTTTTTTCATTGAGCTTTCTGTAATCGATCACTATCCGCCATTTGCGTTTACCAGAAGCGTCGGGTTTTTTTGGTACAATCCAAATCGGGCTAGACCATGGGGATACCGAATCTTGGATTATGCCTTGGTCAAGCATTTTTTGTATTTGGTCTTTTACTTCGGCTTTATGAACTTCCGGATACCTGTAGGTTTTGGTAAATATCGGCGTTTCGTTGGTTAAGTTAATTTTGTGTTGAATTTTATTGGTAAATGTTAACGGAAATTGGTCACAATAAAATTTGTCCCTGTATTCTAAACATAATTTTTTGATTTCTTTTTTTTCTTCTAGGTTGCAATGTTCGAGCCGTAAATTTTTTAAATTTTCTTTTAAAATACTGTCTTGATTTGTAGTAGGAATTTCTTCAGTTTCCATTTTTTCATAGCAATTGATTTCTACTGGATTAATAATTTCGATATTGAAAGGTTTAACAATTTTAATTGTTGCATGCTTTTCGCTGGCGTTAGTTACTGTAGTTATAGCAAAATGGTTGAGAACGTTTACTAATGCCTTTGGCATTTCAATGAGATCGCCAAATTTGTGATATTCTAAGATTCCTTGACCATCTTCAATATTCACGGGGATTTTAATAATTTGGTTAGTTCTTGGTGGAATTGTAATTGAATGGATATCGTGGATATTTGATTTTTGATTATTCCTGTCAGTATCTTTATAGAGTATGGGAATTTCAGTAAATGGTGTATTTAATTTACAAGCTTTGATATCTAAAGTCGCATTGAGTTGGTTGAGCAGATTTATTCCTATCAAACCGTGAAAATTGCTTGAAAAGTTAAAAAGATAAAATTTATGAAAATCGTTTACGTTAAAAATTTCAAAAATGGGTATGTAAGCAACTTCGTCGTGATTCGACGTACCATGAGCTGTTCGGATATAAAAGTTTTCATGGTTTATGAAGCTTTTGTAAACTTTATGGGCTAATTCTGGATTTATTAAACTTCGGGTACTGCCTGTGTCAATTAAAAATTTAGCTTGTAAATGCGGTATATAAATGTAAGGTAATTGGTTATTCAATGTGTTTAATGTTATTAAGTTGGTGTATTTTGATGTAGAATTAAGTGAAAATTTACTGCTTCGTTAGTATTTTGTTCTAATGGTTGTTCTTCGTCCTGATATTGGACATTTTGTTCGCTTTGTACATATTCGCCGTTTTGCTGTTCAAAGTATTGACTCTCCGGTAATCTCGGACAATACAATGCTTCATCGTCTAAATTTTCAACGTTATCGTCGCATAGTATTAGCTGATGGTTTAATGTTGGTTTTCGAGTGAATTTAGTGAATCCAGAGCTGGTGTCCATTGGTTCAGGTTTATACGTTGATCGTGTCATAGTGGTTGAATTTTTAGCGGCGTTGAAATGGGGGTATTGATTAGCAGGAGTTAAATTAGTTCTTTGTGTGTAAGTTTGTCTAGGTTCAAACGATTTATAATTAGGTTGGAAAGATTGTTGTCGAGGTGTATAATTTTGAAAATTAGGTTGTTGAAAGTTTCGTTGTTGGGGTGTATAACTTTGAAAATTAGGTTGTTGAAAATTTCGTTGTTGGGGTGTATAACTTTGAAAATTGGGTTGTTGAAAATTCCGGAAAGTTGACGTATTTTGAGTGTAAGTGTTTCTGACAGGTCGATTGTTAGATTTCCTATCATGGTAATTTTGATTTAGTAAAGGTTGAGCTTTATATTCAGTATTTAAATTATGATTTTGGCCTTTATTATAATAAACAAAATTTTCTTCTTCTGTGACAAAAGCAAGTGCTTGTTCTAATGAAGAGGGAGCACGTAACCTAATCATTAATTGCATGTTGTATTGCAATCCGTTAATAAAAGTTTTCAACGCAAAATCATCATAATGTTTAATTTTTATTTGTTTTTCTAATTGTCCTTCATTGGAGGAATTTAATTTTGAAAATAATAAACTTCGCGCATCCTGAATCCTCATACCAAATTGTATGGGGGTTTCATTACGCATGGGTCTCATTAAAATTAGATCTTGAATTAAGCAATCTATACTTCTCTGATCTGCAAAGGTTAAATTTAAAGCATCTTTAATTGACTGCCACGTATTTAATTCTGTACGCGAACCAATCAAGTCCGCTGCACGACCTCTGAGTTTTGACAAAATTGTGTCCACAATACAAATATTAATTGGGGATGCAGGGTCCGATCTAACTTGAAAAGCTGTATGCAAATTTTCACAAGCATTTATGAATCTGTGCAACTGCTTAGGATTGCCATCGAACGTCGGGATATTATCAGATTGGTATCTGAGAAGATTAATATTTAATGGGTCAGTTGTCATTTTGATTTCTACTATTTTATTTTCTTGTTCAAAAATTTTTAAATTTGCTACTTGATTTACAATATCTTCTAGATCACCGATCATTAATTATTATTATTATATTACGTTTAAAATTAAATGTTTGTTTTATAAGCTATAATTAATACTAAGTTTTCCAAGTGAAAAAAAAATTAAAAAGAATTGGTTTAGGTTTAAATGGATTAAAGGATTTTTTCTTTCAAAAAAAGAATTTCTTTGTTTCTTATCTGTAGTGCCTATAGGTTTGTCCAGCGATTTTTGTCCGGTGTCCCAGGCTTCTTAATTTTAGTTGTATCCTCGATGGATTGACTGATTGATATTTATAGAGCGTCGTAGCGATTTTTGTCTACTTGCTGAACAATTTTCAATCACGTATTTTTCTTGTTGCCGTTGAAAGTTCTTTTGTGTCAAATAAACTGTTAAAACAGACCGTTTACACTTTCACTATGAAATTAAACGTTTTGACTTATCCTGCCGACTGCGCCAATTTCGTTCGGCAACCAAATAAAACAATTTTTATATTTAAATTTGATTTATTAAATGAAAAATACGGAGGCTTAAATTTTAAAGTATCTAAGTCGAACTTTAGGTCAAGACTAAAAACTAACTTTTACTATTTACACTTGTCGCTTCTTTTGAATATACCCTGAGCGGCCAAATGTATCTATTTCGCTACAGGTTACACCCCTATTCTAGTTCTTAAGCTAACAAAAAATATGTACAGATGTTACACTCCAAAAGGTGACATTTCACAAGTGCAGTTTATCAATGTTCTAACTATTGTAAAATATAACTCGCTCTTTACTTCATCGATAACATTCTTAAAAACCCATTCATTAAATTCATACAAAGTAATTTATCCATGTTAAGAATATAAATTCAAGTTAACAAAAACCCTTATTGTATTGCGCATGTATGGGGATTAATAAGTTAGTAAAACGAATGCATAACATAAGTCAGTTATCGAGTTATCGAGTTAGCGACTAATATGCGAACGTGTAATTTAAGTTATTTTGTTCAATAATTATTCCACTTATATAAATGTAATTCTTTTGTTTTATTTAATTTTAATTATAAACAAATTATAATATCAAAAGTGTTTTCATTTATATCTATTAAAAAAACAGTAAAATCCCAACAATCCACACCCTTAGAATTTGTCATTTGCAATACAAAATTAATTAATGTTACTAACCCTCTTCAACAGAAAGAAATTTTAAGAAAGTTTCACGAAAATTCTAATCATAAAGGCATTCAAGAAAATGTTAAAGAAATTGAAAAGAAATATTACTGGCCAAATCTTCAAAATCGCGTAAATAAATTTATTAACGAATGTCAAACTTGTTTAGAGGCAAAGAATGAAAGAAGACCTATCAACCGATTGCCTATACTTCATAATCCTTTAGGTCAATACCCATTCGATCATTTGTATATTGATACTATTACCTTAGATAGTGTTATATATCTAACAATCATTGATTCATTCTCACGTTACGGGCAAGCGATGTTAATAGAAAGTAAAAATCCAATAGATGTAAAATTCTGTCTATTAGAATATTTTGCACAGCACAATGTACCCAAGTCTATAACTAGCGATAACGGCAAAGAATTTGACAACGAGTTAATTAAAGAATTTAGCAATAGTTTAAACGTAGAATGGCATTTCAATATTCCCAATAGACCTCAAGGAAGAGCTCTTATAGAGAGATTTCACTCTACCCTATTAGAAAACATACGCGTATTAAAAACTAAGAATCCCAATTTAAAAATTAAGGAAATTGTACTAAAAAGCATAATCTATTATAACAATACAATACATTCTAAAGTCAAACTAAAACCTTTCGTAATCACTCACGGATATGAAAGCGACACTATAGCTAGAATACCCGAATTAAAAGATATTAGCGAAGAAAATAAAATAGGCAAACATTTGAATCAAATAGCTGGAATACAAAAGATAGTCCTTGACCAAAATAATCCCGAAGAAAGTTGTCCACCAATATCGTTTAATTCAAAAACTACTTACGTAAAAAGACCCAGTAAGAAAACTCAACCGCAATTTAAACCGTTAGATATCGATAAACAAAAGAATAAATTAGTATATTCAGATAATAATAAATTTCACGAAGAACAATTGAAAGTAAGAAAAAATTTTGTTACAGAAGATGAAAATCATTCCTTTTCTGGCGATCCTTTTGATCTTGATCCAGCAGACGAAAACGGTACAGACACAAATCCTGGTTAAACAAGTAGACAACCCAATACTTCCTGTCTATTTTGGTAATGCTTATATTAATTTAGAAAATATTCATTATTTTTACTATATTAACATTTCTAAAATAACAATTCAGTTAAAAACTTTACAAACCGTAAGTAATAAACTTGCAATAAAAGTTAGCAATATGAATTCACCAATTATTCTTAGAAAAATGAAACATTTAAGTCAATTATCTCAAAATTTACTTGGTCTCATTTCTTCAAAACACAAAAGAGGTTTATTTAATTTTTTGGGCGAAGCATCGAATTTCCTATTTGGTACCCTTGATGATAGAGATAAAAAGGAAATAATAAATTACGTTAATTCAATTCAGTTAAATGAAAAAAAAATTCAAAACTCTTTTACTAAAAATAAAATATTATTGGAAAATATTACGCAAAATTATGATATCAAAATTAATAGTATAATAAAAAACCAAGAGGTATTACTTGAACAACTAAAAAATATTGAAAACTTCGAAAACGAATCTATCTTATTAAAATTAATTAATTTACAATTCGAATTTATGGAAATCGAGAATTTTATTCATCAAATTCTCACTGCGATCAATTTTGCAAGGTTACATTTTTTACATCCAACGATTTTAAATTTGGAAACTCAACAAACTCTATTAGAAAACACCGGTTTGAAAATTTCTATGAATTCTTATGAGTTATTTCAGTTGATCACTTGTAATGTGCACATTGAAAACAATATAATAATTTTCATCATATCGATACCAAAATTTTCCGAACAATATTCATATTTTAATTTATTGACTATTCCAATAAATAATAAAACACTATTAGATGTTCCAACATTTTATTTGGTCTCCAAAAACAATCAATGGATTACTAATATGCAGTGTATAGAATTAGAAAATTTGTATTTTTGTAACGAGAAAGAAATGAAACCATTAACACAAAGTATTGAAAATGTTTTAAACCAACAAAGTTTCGAAGAATGTAAATTTGCACACTCGAAGATAATTAATGATATCATAATACCTACCTCTTCTGAAGTAGTAATTATACCAAAAACTCAACTAATAGTTGAAAACAATTGCTCTTTAAATAAAATTGTAATCAGAAAACCAACAATCTTATATACAAAAAATTGTTCAGTCAAAATCAACAATGTAACTTTATGTCACCCTTTTGTAGAATTAAAGGTAACTCCATTATTTGAATCTTTTGGAGAATTTTATGTTCAAAATAATTTAAGTTTATTTCTAGATGTAAGTCAAGTTCATAATTCAAAAACCATTAAGCAATTTGTTGTACCAAATTTGAAACAGATATCTGCCATTTCTGAGCACAATATAACATTGTATTCTATAGTAGGCTTAATTATATTGTTATTATGTAATTACTTTTTATTTAAATATTATAATTTTTGTAAATGTAGTAAAAAACTCAACATAGAGAATTTAAAAGAGGAACCAACTGAATTAAAACCGATTCAAAATATTTTTTCTTGAGTGTGGAACCTCAATCTTTTGTTGGGAAGTGTTATATTATAGAATAACTAGCATGTAAAATTTATGCAATTGTGTATTAAATATAAGTTAATGAACTTTACTTTATTCAACGTTAGAATTTATTTTTTGTGATACCTCGTCTCTGTTAATTTGGAACACCATCGACCAAATAAACATAAATTATGTAATGTGATATCACATGTGTGACGTTGATTTTCTTGCTAACACCTGACTTTATATTATGTGGGTGGTATGTACAGTATAAAATAATGCTTGTAACTGAAAATCAACTCTTTTGCTCGTGGGAGAAAATAATCTTAAGAATAATATGATAACATTAACCGAATTATGATAACTATAGGCGATGTTTTTTGTGTGTAATAATATATGTCCGTTCCGTTCCTGGCAAAAGTGATAACAATATCCGAATGATAACATTAACCGCGATCACATTAAGCGGGCCCCACTGTAGTTCACTAAATTTCATAGTCATGTGATTAAATTTCTAGACACTATTTTATTTTATTGTTTTACTCCATGTTTCTTTATTTTTTTTTTCTATATTTTTTTGATTCAGACGAAACTTTCAATAAAGTTAAGCAAAATGTTAAAGCACAATTTCTCTCTATTTTGAGATGGTATGAGTTTTTACATGACCTTTTAAACTATTCTTATGAGCAGATTTGAAATCACAATAGGCACAATGAAACGGTTTAGAGCCCGAATGCGTTCTTAAATGACTTTTTAAATCCTGCTTCCGTGCACTTTTATAGTCACAAATTTCACACTGAAAAGGTTTATATCCTGAATGCGTTCTTACATGCACTTTTAAATGTTCCTTCCGTGCAAATTTGTAGTAACAAATTTCACATTGAAACGGTTTATCTCCTGAATGCGTTTTTAAATGACTTCCTAAATTCTTCTTTTCTGCACATTTGTAGTCACAAATTTCACACTGAAAAGTTTTATCGCCTGAATGGGTTCTTAAATGACTTTTTAAACTGCTTTTATATGCAGATTCAAAGTCGCAAATTTTACACTGAAACGGTTTATATCCTGAATGCGATCTTAAATGACTTTCTAAACTTCCCTTCTGCGTACACTTGTAGTCACAAATTGCACATTGAAACGGTTTATCGCCTGAATGCGTTCTTAAATGACTTTGTAAATTACTCTTCTGTGCACATTTGTAGTCACAAATTACACACTGAAACGGTTTATCTCCTAAATGCGTTCTTAAATGCATTTTTAAACTGAATTTATATGCAGCTTTATAGTCACAAATTTCACACTGAAACGGTTTATCGCCTGAATGCGTTCTTAAATGACGTTTTAAACTTTCCTTCTGAGCATATTTATAGTCACAAATTTCACACTGAAACGGTTTATCTCCTGAATGCGTTCTTAAATGACTTTCTAAATGTAGCTTCCGTGCACATTTATAGTCACATAGTTCACACTTAAACTTATAGTTCGAAATTTGAGGCGTAGTAAGCGGATTACAATCAGTTTTTGTCTTCTGAAAATGAACTGAAATCTCTTCTCGACTATCAATGGGATGATGATGTAACTGATCCAAATTCAATTCTATTTCGTCACTCTTAATTTTGGAGTGAAGATTTGAATGTGATAGAGTAGTACCCTGTAACAAAGCTACCATTACTAAGTAATCCTTATTTGTACATAATTTCAAGCCAGATCAATAAGCGCTGAACTTGTGTTAAGTTCAATTCAAATACGAATTATCGTACAAAGTTTAAATTTCCAGAATATACGTAAAATATGATTTTACTTTATACAGGGTGTGGCCCTTTGAGAACGAAACAGACAGGATTATGGCCAGCAGAATTTCTTTTTAAGAAATGCAAAACACGTCAATTTTATTATCGCGGACAACTTTTGCGGCCAATGTCACTCCTGTATTGTTTCATGCCTTTGCGCTGTGATGACAACCCCTAAAATGTTAATAGGGATGATATGGCAAGTGACACCTCATTTAAAAAGTCTTGCTTCCCTGAATTCAATGCTATAATTCTTTTAAGTTTTATCAATTATTCAATAAAAAAATTGAAGTTGCAAAAATGCGAAATCAATCCGATATTTCAAGACATTAAAAACAAAAAAGTAAAAAACACTTGAACAGGTTGATTTTAATTTCGAAGGGGCTACTTTTACTGTTATTCATAAATAATATGGACAGTTCAACCCTTAAGTTAAAGGGCAAACTACTCTTGGAATTTTGAATGAAAAGATTCTATTTTTTATCATCAGAAAAGTGAAATGCGTTTTTGTAACTTTAGGGTTGATACTTACAAAAATTTATGAAATGATAGAAAAATAATTTCAATTCTTCATTGCATTCAAATCTGTAATACCTTCTACAGACTGCCACTAACGATCATCTACTTAGATTATCATTTAAAATGAATGATCATTACAAAATATGAGTGACAGACTGCGAATATTTAAATTATCATGTGTTTAAAACAGTGCTACACAACCCACGGTCCGCATATGAATTGAGTAAACAGTTAAATTAAGTGAACTGGTACTTTCTAATTCTTTTTACAATACTTCCTTTTCAAATTTTGTATGATTTTTATACTTTAGTTTTATGAAAACAAAATTAAAGAAAATTTAAAATTTTTAATTAAGTTTTGTGTATGGTGTGCTACTACAAAAAGATTTAACACCACTGAAACTTATGACAGATGTAATAACCTCAAAAATGACTGATGACACAATAGCAACTTTACAGATGCGAAATATACGAATTGCAAGATATTTTGGAAATATAATTTTTATTTTGAAAGTCTATATCATATTAATTTTAATTTTTTTTAAGCTTTTATGAGGACTACCAAGGTAGCTACAAATCTTAATTGAGTTGTAGTTATGGCCTCGTTTTGTTGCAAGAAAATAAATAAATGTTTATTTTATTATACCATGGTTTTGGTCCATTCCTTCCATGTTTTGCCTTCTCCTTCCAGTCGCAAACCTAGATCTCTTTAAGGTCTTCTTGTACTTTGTTTTTCTATCTGTTCATCGGTTTTTCTCTCCTCTTTAGTCCGTCTATTTCGAATGCCCATATCTGCTGTATTACTTTTTCTTCGCTTCTTAAGAGTTAAGATTGGATTGGATTCTGAATTGAATGTGGAGAGCAAACCATGGTTCACATGCACTCAGGTCACATAAACGAGCCCATTACGCTACCTCCAATGTTAGCACCTCACCTACCTCTTATTCCTCAAGCCACCCCAAACTCAAGACGAACTCAAATATTTTAGAAGGCGGTGTGTCACTAATACTGGCCATGCTAGGCCAGAAGCTTCCCAACATGGATCCTTAGAGTTAAGATAGTATTTCCGAGCCACCTTATTCTTTGTGCCTTAATAACACTCACTATACTTGGATCACTATTTTTTTAAATTTAAATATTTTAATTAGAGTTTAAAAACACTTAAAAATCCCTAAAATTTCCCTAAAAAAATTAATTTTTTTATTAATTTTCCCTAGAAATAGGGACGATTCTCTAGATCTAGCATCATAGCATTCAACTAAATGATGACCGAAGTTTGCCGAACACCGGCGTTTTTGTTTTTAATCAGGTTTTCGGAAATAAATTACTATTTATTTTAACATAACCTCATAAAATTTTGGAATTTTATTTTAGAAAGATTTTATATAACAAATAAACATTTTTATCTAATTTTGTGCTTAAATAATTTGTTAAAATATATTAATTTATTTAAATGGCTTATAAAATTACAAATTTAAAACAGCTGATCCGAGCAAGTGTCACGTAAACATACGAAACTTTCCGAAATCGAACTTCGTGTACACTGACAGCGGCACATAATTTATTAAATTATGTTCATACGACGTTATAAATTATCATTTTCTAAATAGAGACCTGACATACTGAAGATAATTACGTAATTTAGGATAAATGATCATCTACGATTTCAGTGTGTCGAGGATATAAGGGTGGTTCATCCTTCATTTCAAGGGTTGAGATGTCAATGTTTATGAATAGCATTATGGCAGTAAAAGTAACCCCTTTAAAATTAAAATCAACCTGTCCAAGCGTTTTTCCCTTTTTTATTCTTAAATGTATTGAATATCGGATTTATTTCGCATTCTTGCAGCTTCAATTTTGTTGTTGAATAATTGATAAAACTTAAAAAAAATTATATTTTGCATTGAATTCAGGGAAGTAAGACCTTTTAAATGAGGAGTCACTTGCCTTATCATCCCTGTTAACATTTTAAGGGTTGTCATCGCAAGAGATGAAACAATACAAAAGTGACAATGGTCGCAAAAGTTGTCCCCCTCGATGATAAAATTGACGTGTTTTTGCATTTCTTAAAAAAAATTCTGCTGGCCACAATTCCGTCTGTTTCGTTTTCAAAGAGCCACCCTGTATAAGCTATTTGTCATTTAGAAAAAATTAATTAGCAATTTAATCAGACGAATGTAATTATTAACTGGTAACTGATTAAACAAATGAAACGTAATTTGTTCATTAAAATCTCATTCCATACAATAGAATAATCAAAAATTATGCTTAATTGTCCTACAAATTTACACATTTGCCTATCAAATAATTCCTACAACTTGTAAGACAATTAAAACGTTCAATAAAAATTTTATAATTATGAAATAAATTATTACACAAATACATGAATTGTTTCCATTTTTAAATCTGGCGCCGAATAAACAGTTCAAAATTGTAGTAGTTTGAGAACCACTGATATAATATGGTAGTGACCACTGAATACGTAAATACCACACGGAAAAGTTATCACACAAAAATTTAATCTTCTCATGCCCGTTTGCACCACCTATCCTTAAAGTGTTAAGCGTCCCATAAATCAATAAGTGTCACTTATTGCGTTGCACCACTGAATTAAGTGTCACTTAACATCGTAAAGATGTTTTCGTTATTTCAGGTTATAAATGACCTCTTTATGTATCTGTTTTGAGACCTATAAAGAAAGTCTTTTCTCAAAAGGTCACCTCAAGGGGGACCAACCCGACCATAAAACTAACTTTTATAATGTCCTAGGACCTATAAAACTTAACTTTATAAGGTCCTAGGACTTATAAAAACAGTCCTTGTTGGGGTACCTGCCATCCGTTCGGGTGAACTCCTGTTTTTCGCTTATGTTGTTAATAACTTGACAAACAACTTGCGATCTTCACGCCATCTACCGATAGTTATATCAGAGCAAACAAATCGTGAATTTTGTGGGATATTATCCCCAAAATAGCGAAATTACGACACCTTTAGTTAAAAAATTGGCAATTAAATTAAGTGTTACTTTATATTTATTTACAAAATCATAGATTAGATAATATCCGACAAAATTCGAGATTTTTTTGCAATAATTGCATAAATTTCATAAATGGTAAGTTACATAACATTACTTATTTATTAAAACACTAGCTGGAAAGCCCGTCCACGGACGGGCAGCTAGTCGGTGGATCTCTATTTTAGCAGTATTAATTTAAAAAAAAATCGTTTTCAAATACCAACACTAATCTAAGCTCAACCGATGGATTACTCTTTTAACATTCTCAATTAAAAAAATAAATTCCCTAATTCTGACAATTTTAATTGTTCGCGTTCAAACGTCCTCAACGTTGGAAACTCGTTTGGTGTGCAACTCGATCCCAGGGGAGTAGATTTAAAGTTGCTAAAAACTCACAATATCAACCAATCAGAGTGCGTTGTGTGTCTTACAAAAATGACACGCTGAAGGAGGAGGTAGAGGAGTAACTGCATGTGCTGTCCGTTTATTATTGTGAAATACTTCATATGTGTATGGAAGCAATTGTGAAATACATTTATTGAAAATGTAAAAGTCGAATATTAAATTTTTTGGATGGATAATCTTCGGATTAACCAAGATAAAATTTATATATAAGTGCCTTAGTTGAAACTTACTTGGTATGCAACTCGTTCCCAGGGGAGGTGATTTTAAATTGGTAAAAAATTGAATCATTTAATTAATATAGCTGGCTCAACCACGGACGGGCGTCCCATCGAGGTTGAAAACTTGATTGGTGTGCTACTCCTTCCCAGGGAAAGTGATTTTAAGTTGGTATGATTAACGACGACCACTTAGAACGCGTTGTGTGTTTGAAAAAAATGACAGGCTGCTACTGATCCAGCGTGTAATTTTTTTTTTAAATACACAGCGCACTCTGATTGGTTGTTGTCGTCGGTCCTACCAACTTAAAATTACTTTACCACTCCATATAGAAATGTTAGAATAAGTGAGGATTACTAAACCTGAACCCGGACCTGTATATGACGTTAATGAAATACTCTGCCCTGACTAATAATTTTAAATAAATGCGCTGAGTAAGTAATACCAACCTAATTTGGTATTATTAGGTTGGTAATCAACTATAACAGTATTACTATATAAAAACACAGTTTATCATAGAGGTGTGAAGACAGTAGAAGAACCTAAATATAGAAAATCGAGAAGAATATTATTTTAGCTTCATTTATTGCAAATATTTTGGCTCACGCTAACATCAGAAGTGGAATTCGAACCAACGTTTAACTGCAAACGGAAAAGTTTTTTTTTTGTCGTGTTTTTTTTTGTTTTTGTTGGTTTTGTGTTTTATTTTTTCTCTCGTTTGGTTTAAAATGAATCAAAATACAGAAGATTCCCAAAATGCAATTCAAAATCCGGACGGATATCCGATGGACAAACGCACGATGCCGTTAATAGCAAATTTTTGATTGATGAATAATGGATTGAACAAATAAACGATTTAAAGAAACGAACTAAAATATCCGATTTCATTATGATATTGAAAGAGTGAGACGCTCTACGAGAAAATGAAAAATAAAGTTTTTCGATGGATGGAAACCATTTGATAGGAGTTGGAATAATTTGTGTATGACTTTTGAATAACGTTCCCCAAACAAGAAACATGGCACACGAAGCTAAACAAGGCAGCTAATATAGAAAGTTTAAACCTTGTTAGTTTATGTGAATACGGAATAGAGAAAATACGTAGTACCAACCTCAACTGGAATGGCAGAAAGTAATACGTTCCATTGGTGGAATGAATAACGATATTATTCGACAAAGAATACGAATAAATGTACCAAAGAATCAACAAGATCTTAAAGCTTTACTTCGACAATATGATAGCGAAATCAAAGATGATCATCGAAGAGTACCAAAACAACTCAAGCTAGATACTATGCAATCGTATGAGAAAAACGGAAATTATCAAAAAAATGTTTCAACTGTAAAAAAAAAATAGGTCATTCAAAGAAAGACTGTAAATATTCAGAAAACCCGAAGCATGCAATGAAAGAAATCTAAATTAAGAAGCAAAAGAAGTGTTATAATAGTAAAGAAATTCAACTTGTAGCTGAGGATTGCAAAATTGGCTTTGAGTCTACCGCCTTGCAAGCTCCTGGAAGAGAAGTCGATAGACAGTAGTTGTATTCCTGGCGTAGATGGCGTAAATCATGGGCTCCCAACCGGTGGTACGCGTACCCCTGGTGGTACGCGGGAACGTTTCAGGTGGTACGCGTAAGTGATGTGTGCAAGAGTGAAGATAAGTTCCATTACTCCTAATGTTGATATTTTAATCTTTAAAAAATCGTTAAAAACTCGCTATTCTAGCTCCAGTTTTTAAAAAATTTTTCCCAGGTGGTACGCAGGTGCAAAAAGGTTGGGAACCCCTGGCGTAGATTGATTGGTTGGAAGACGATTCGGCGTCCCGGATTGTGCGTTGTCATGGGAAATTATGGATTGAACTTGGCGTAGTTCTCAATGATGAGACCCCGAATTTGATATGTACTGGATAGTGATATAAGTGTGTTGTCAGGAATGGACGAAGAGTGGAAAGGTGGAGTCCCGAGCGTTGGATGATTTTTGTATATTGGCGAATGCATCGTAATCTTGGTTGTGATTGGCGCATTTTTGAAGTATCCGTATATTTGCTCTCGTAGAGAACAAAACTTCTAAACAGTCTATGGTTACTTTGGGTTTTTTGTTTAAACGAGCTGGCATCCAGGGGCAGTCATGACTGATAAAGCGGAAATTTTCACTTCATCGGAATTCGTTAATTGTTTTAAACGAGAAGATGTTGAATTGCACCTTAAAAATGTGGGAGTGCCCAGAGGTGGCGGACAGGTAAAATCAGTGATAAAAGTCTTGTCTGATCTAGTGAAAAGTGCGTTGAACAACAGAAAGGAGATTGAATGGTTTGCAATATTGACCGGAATTGAAGCAGTACTTAATGAAGGTAAAAGTTTGGCAACTTGATATACGTCAGATGCATTTATGTTCTGAGGGAAGAATCGCGCAAGCGGAAATAGGATTTGGCAACAGTAAGATTTGGAAAGCTAAGCGGGAGGTTTTTGGGACTAAGCAAAATTATAGAAATGCTGGCTAACGAACGTTGCGTATTTGGAGGTTGGAGAAACTAGTGAAAGAGGCTACTTATGAACAGTTGAGAGGCTGGTTTAACAGACAATTTTGAAGAAAATATGACTAGTGAAGCAATTTGATTCATTGCTTTTCTTTGGTAAGTACATTTATACTATAATGTACATTTTCACATATACAAAACAATACTGAAAGTAGCTGTTTACAGTACAGAAACGTAAAATTTTACTTTATAGTACAGAAATGTCAAAACCTCAATTGTTTTATGTGCAATCCTACTAAAATGTACACTTTGACATATATTTTTGACGTATTTTGTGAATTTTAAATATTTTATTGCTTAGCAACATACGTATTTCGTTAAATTATTATCGTAAATTTTTGCAGAAAATGTGCATTTCATTCCAATTACACATAAAATAGTTTATGCGCTTTATCCTTAAGGTGCCTTTTTGGCATTTGCGTGGTTATAGACTTCGTCTGCGCCTCAGTCTATAATTTTCCGCGCTCATGCCAAGAAGATGCACTTTCAGGACTTGGTGCATAAATAACTATTACGGACGGTAGAACCAAGTTATTTAAGGCGTTGCGGCCGAGTTATTTAAGGCGTTGCGGCCGAATTATTTAAGGCGTTGCGGCCGAGTTATTTAAGGCGTTGCGGCCGAATTATTTAAGGCGTTGCGGCCGAATTATTTAAGGCGTTGCGGCCGAATTATTTAAGGCGTTGCGGCCGAATTATTTAAGGCGTTGCGGCCGAGTTATTTAAGGCGTTGCGGCCGAATTATTTAAGGCGTTGCGGCCGAGTTATTTAAGGCGTTGCGGCCGAATTATTTAAGGCGTTGCGGCCGAATTATTTAAGGCGTTGCGGCCGAGTTATTTAAGGCGTTGCGGCCGAATTATTTAAGGCGTTGCGGCCGAATTATTTAAGGCGTTGCGGCCGAATTATTTAAGGCGTTGCGGCCGAGTTATTTATGGCGTTATTCAAAATTCAAAAAAAAAAAAAAAAAAATGTCACGGGGACGCGACAATTGCAGGAAGGCCGTGTTAGAATAAGTGAGGATTACTAAACCTGAACCCGGACCTGTATATGACGTTAATGAAATACTCTGCCCTGACTAATAATTTTAAATAAATGCGTTGAGTAAGTAATACCAACCTAATTTGGTATTATTAGGTTGGTAATCAACTATAACAGTATTACTATATAAAAACACAGTTTATCATAGAGGTGTGAAGACAGTAGAAGAACCTAAATATAGAAAATCGAGAAGAATATTATTTTAGCTTCATTTATTGCAAATATTTTGGCTCACGCTAACAGAAATATAAATAACCTTTTCTGAATGGAGTACTAAGGTGATTTTAAGTTGGTACGACCAAAGACAACAAACAACCAATCAGAGTGAAAAATGACACGCTGGAGCAGCAGCGTGCTGGTCTTTTATATATGTGATTATTACATAATGTTGTATTTTTTCATAATTTAAAATTTTAACTACATCTATTGAGTACTATACTCTGTTTTATTTAAGAAAAATGTAAAACGTTTGCATTAAACGGATGACCTTTAAATGTTAACCAATGAAATTGTTTTGAATAAACACTAAATCTCGTATAATTTCCTTATTCATTGGTTAACATTTAAAGGTCATCCGTTTTACATTTTACATTTTTCTTAAATAAAACAGAGTATAGTAGATCGTTGTGGTGAATCTGTACGATCAGTTGCATTATTTTAAGAGGGTTGATGGTTCTGTATTATTGGGGTAGTTATTGTTAAATATACAAGAAATATAAATTGTGACCATCAAATCCTTAAAAATTTGATGAAGTTTAAAGAAAATTTAAAAATAGTTAAATAAGTGTAAATATTCCATAAGGTTTACACGTTACATTTGACCCCGAAAAAATTGTTACAATTGTCCCCAGCACATCTTTTAGAAAATTTGTCGTCATAACGTCCAAAATAAAACAATTTAAATAAAATATAATTACACTTATTTGTACTCCAGTAACCAAAGGTCTTGCATAAAAAAAATAATAACCGTAACTTAGTATAGTTTTTTATTAATAAACAAAATAACAAGAACAAAAATACTTTAACACTTAAAAACACAATGGACCTTTTTATACGCGTATTATGGACTCGTAGCGACACAAAACACTAAGACCAAATGTTCTTATACGAAAGACACGTCTTTTTCTCCATTACGCCCTCCGCTATCTTTGTTAGTTTTTGAAATATTAGCGTTGTTACAAACGTACCCTGTTACAATTGTCCCCGGTCTACCCTACTTATAAAATTTTTATAAGGTTACATAAGACGTTTTTTTGTATCTAGTAAGATTTAAGAATTATTTACTGTTACCACTATTGATGAACACACTGTATTCTGAAAATTTCAACTTTTTACTACTATTTTTTTTGAGTTGAACTTGACACTAGAATTGAAGCAGTGTACATGAAATTTCAAATTGGTGCCATGGCATTAACCAATCAGAAGTTATGTCTAAATGTATAATGTATAAGAGCCATTCGATAGCAAATCAACCACTTTTGAACCCGACCCCTTTTGATTTTCCTGAAATTTTTACGTCCCACCAAAAACAGTTTTGTGAATTTTTTCAAAATTTTTTACGGAACCGAAAAATAACCCTCTCTTATCGGAAAACAATGGCAAACCACCGAGAGTAATCTACTAAGAATGGCATTTAATAACTTATTAAATTGGTCACGACGATTCTGTTGAAAAGCATACTAGGAAGAAGACGAAAATAAATACATCTATGAATATGATATTTTATACTTTGTTTATAATTTATGAGAGAGCCAGCCAGATTTATTATTTTTTGAACAGAGCTCCTCAACAATTTCAAAATTTTGTTAATTTGTATTATCACAACAGTGATTTTGGAATGCCTGGTGAATGGCATTTTTTTGCGACTGCTCACGGAAAAAGTCCGTGATGGTATTGGTTTTACTATAAAAAGAGCAGCGGCGAGAGCCAGTCTTCAACTACCACTTGATCAACAAATTACCACACCTTACGAGCTGTATACATTGGCTTCTGCAGCTAATATTTCAAATATGACAGTTAAGTTTTCCCCTGCAGAGGACTATAATCAAGCTGTAAATAACCTAATTAACAAATTTGCAAAAACAAAAACCATTTCAGGAACTCAGCAATTGCATAGTGTGATAACTGATAATAAATGCAGATAGTTGTCTTATTGTAAGAAATTATTTGAATTAAAAACAATTTAGAGTTTGTAAATTATTTAAACGACAAACGGAAGTGAAATAAATTGTTTATTATTTATATCAAAAATTTAATGATCGTTCACTGAATTATTCCTGTAATAATCCTAATTATTATTACAATATATTACAAACAAACAAAATAATATTTTTCAATTAAACAAATAAAATAGAAAGAAATGTCGGCCCATTATGGGGTTTTGCGGTGTTATAAGCGGAATAACTCAGATTTTTTTTTAAATAACAAAATCAAAAGTCAAACGTAGCAAAATTTGAAAAATCAATGACTTTTTCAAAAAAAAATGAAAAAAATTTTGTAGAATGCAAGTTTGAATATTTTTTTTTGTATTTTTCTCTGAAAAGTACGTTTAAAGACAAAAAAAACGTCCCGATTAGTCAATTTTTAAAATTGTTATGATCATCTGAAAAAAAACATCAGTTTTTCTAAAAATTCATAACTTTTTTTCGGTTGAGTAAACAATGAACAAATGAACCTGAACATCCATAATGTGCAAATCATGCTATAATAAAGTTATATAAAAAAAAAAGATATCAATACACTACGACCAGATTTCCGCAACCACATTTCACGTTGGTACAATTTGTGGCGCAAGCAATATTTGCAGTATCGACTGCTGAAGTGGTGGAAAAAATGTAATTGTATTCACGAATCCACGATCACTGCGACTATTGCATGCATTTTATTCCCTGACTATTAATACGGACATAAGTAAATCAATCCATTTAATGACATTCAATTTTGACCGTAAAGGTAAGTACGAGAGATTACTGTGCGACCCTGAGGATTCAGTAATTCTTCATTTTATAATAATGAAGGAAATTACTAAAAACAAGAATGGTTCGAGATAGTCAAATGTGCCAGTTTTTGGGACCGCTTGTATCGCATATTGTTTTCAGCGGTGGGTAATTTTAAAATTCCTTTGTCGAAATCTTCATCATTTGGCAAAAAATAATATAGTTCATAGTTTACCTCATTGATTTCCTCTTGATATTCTAAATTAGCATCGTCTTCTTTAATATCGATGGAGTGGTGCAAATCTTCTAATTTGGCATCCATGGCTTCCATTTCGTCTGTTGTAATTTCTTGATCATCACTGGGGGCTCGCAAACCATCGTTAGCTTCTCCTAATTTCTCTAACTTGATCAAGGGTATCAACTTATCCATACTGGAAAACACAAATTAATTAACTGATGGCCCTTACAACGCAATTTTCGGGACTAAGTTAACTAAACGTTTGGCTTTGCATCAGAAAATTATTAACTGTTTTACCTACCAAATCGACATTTGCACATGAGCGCGACGTTTGAAATTCTGCTTGGGGGCAAGAATACATTTTTTATTAGTCCTTCTTTTCACCATTATAAAAACCTACCAGTCAGAAACAAACTTATTAAAAAAAAAGAAATTAAATAAAGTTAAAAATTTTAAGAAAAATCTTTTATTTAGGGCCGGTATTTCCATCTCCGAGTAAAGTACAAAATGATATTAGGATAAGTTAGTCAAAAGTGTAGGTGTGTAGGTTATCAAAATTACAACTTAAGCTCCCTAACCAACCGCTGGCGCAATTTACCGGCGTCCATCCCCGGGCGGGGACCGCAAATTGCGACGCAAGCGGTTCGGCGCGACCGTTTCGGCGCTAAGTCATTTCGACGCTAAGCCATTTCGGCGTGAGCCAGTTCGGCGCGAAAACTTTTTTGGAGCAAATAATTACAAACATTTAATTTTCCTTGAATTTTGGTCAGGCAGACATTAGATACAAAAAGATACAACTATTCATCTAATAGTTACAAAATAATCATTTGAGTTTGACTTTAATCGCACTTGGTTAAGTTTTTTTCTGATAAAGACTAGAACAGAGGTTTCATATACCCCTAGAAAATATATTATATTTTCTACTATTTTTTTTTATAGTTGTGTATATATTGACATGAACCGTGGTAATTGCACATTTTAAGAATTTCCACAATTAAAAGTTATTTTGATATTTTCTTGAATTTTGAGTGATTTTAATTTTTACTCGGACGAATGAAATTATTTGTATTCATTTGTTATACTGATAGTTATGGTGCGCAGAAACGTAATTTTATAGGTGGATTTTTGTTCCAGAACCTGAAAGAGTTGAATTAATCAAAAATGGAAAAGCGTTTAATTTTGGAAATGTAATTTTTTTTATGTTTTGTTTTCTTACCTAATTTTAAATTAAAGTGTTGTGCGGTGGTAGCAGACTGCAATAGTTGGTACGCCTTAGAACTACAAGATAGTGTAATAATTTATTGTGTGGTCACCACACAAATCACCACACTGTGGTGATTTTGAAATGTTTAACTTGGCAATGGATTCTTTAAATTTGGCGGGTGGAATTGACCATGGGCATTCGACACGAATTTCCAAAATCTAAAAAGGACAGGAAGTAAAAATTGGAGAAATTGATAAAGAGGTTAGAGAGTGACCATGAGCGGGGATAGAGTCGTGAGCTCAACCACCTCGTTGTAGATTTTTTGATGTTTGATAAATTTAATAATTTGCAAATAGTTTTGCAATAATGTTGAGCAACTAAAAAGATTATTGTGAGTGCAACGATAATTTCGTGTGATGGGATGATTGATGGTTTGGTGGAAACATTGGAAAGGAGACTTACCTGTCATGCTGTATAATCTGGTCCTTCATTTTGTTAAGTCATGGATATGAATTTTATATGGCTCAATTTTGGCTTCTTTGGATCATCTTGTTGGTAAATAGCATCTCTTTTATTTTGAACGTTTTCAAAAATTATTTTCAACATTTTCGTTACAATGCCATTTAAGATTTTGAGGTTAAACAAGATGCACGTTATGGAAAATTTGAATATTCGTGTGCAGTTAATAATTAATTTATCGCACTTTGCTAATTAAATTCACTAGAACTTTTATAATCTACTAGGGGGGCTTTGCCCCCCTGGCCGCTGTCGCGGCCCAACCCCCCGGGCAGCTTCGCGGCCCTAATAGCACATAAACGAAATAACTTTGAGTTGCAAAACTTCTTTTCATACAACATTTTTTTCCGATGATTAATATATCTCAACGGATGAACGGATTAACGTTTAAACGGATTATAACGTCATGCAGCTTAAAAATTTAAAATAAATGTTATCGATTACTATTAGGTATTTTTTTATTTCTTGAAAACGTTCTGCAATTTTACTATTGGTTAAAGGGAAAGAACCAATCACAATCTTCCAAAACGTTGCATATTTTGTCTTATCTTTTTACAAAATTTATTTTTCCAAAATATTGCACTGCAATATCGGCGTTTTTGCTTCATATCTCCGGCATCATGAGGTATTATTATTATTTGAGAATTATTGGCAATTTGAGCTACTGTCTGATTTTCGCTTTTCATGCATTCATTCAAAGGTTCCTTTGATTTTTTTGCTGGCGGATTTGATTTTGATAGTTCTTGTTGCTGCTGTTGTTTTTCCCTGAGTTCCTTGACACGTTCTGCTGATGCTTTAGAAGATAAAAGCTTGTAATTTGTTGATGGGAACGACGGCTGCGGCCGATCAACGTCTCAAGTACTAAACAGATCAAATTGCCTGAGATGTTGATCAGTTGATCAGTTTATACCATGGTATAAAAGTTGAGACAGTAAAAATAATTTTATATCTTATATAGTATAAACATTTCGGTTTCATAAAAATGTTACAGAAAAATGTTACATAAAAACGTTACATAAAAACGTTACATATTAAGCCCTTATCTTTTTATAATATAGGGTAGATATAGTATAAACATTTCGGTTTCATAAAAATGTTACAGAAAAACGTTACATAAAAACGTTACATAAAAACGTTACATAAAAACGTTACGTAAAAACGTTACATATTGAGCCCTTATCTTTTTATAATATAGGGTAGATATTACAGGCCTAGAAGGCCCATGGCTTCATTCCCTGCCTACCTAACCTGTCTTGTAAACTCTCGTGTGTGACGCAGCCGTATCAACGGTAATGACGTCGACACAAATATCAGGGATCACCACAGGAGTGTGGTTGCCCACCGGAAGGCCGAGCCAAGAAATTCTGTGCAATCCGCGATTTGAACCCAGAATTTCCGCTCTATACTCAACCAGCGATCACATCACTCCACTGCTGTGGTTCACTTTTATAATCACTATTCCAATTTATTCGGTTTTTAAGAAGATTAGTTTATGAAAGTGATTAACTTGCGATGTTTTAGGGAAGATCGTGCGTGCTACACATTTTCTACTAACTACTAGTATGGTCATTGCTACCATCAATTTGAACTATTTATTCGGCGCCAGACTTAAATTTAAATGAGAACAATTTATCATTTTTTTTTGTACAAATTTATTCCAGATTTATAAAATTTTATTAAACGTTATAATTGTCTTACAAGTTGTAGAGGTTATTTGGTTAATAAATGTGTAAATTTGTAGGACAGTTAGGTGAAATTTTTGATATTCCAACTGCGTTGAATGATATTAACGATAAGATTACGTTTCATTTGTATAATTCCTTTCGATTTGATTACAACATTCGTCTAAGTAAAGATTTGTTCATGCCCTGAAAAATGTGTTTTATTTTAATTGTGGAATTTTTGAAATTTTTTTTTTTTAACTCACTCCCTGGGAGAGCCTTATATTGCAAACTCCGATCAAGACAGCACGGACCTCTTTAGCACTTGTTCATTAGAACACGACAATATAATAAAAATTTATTACCAACTTCAAAAAACTCGAAAGGTTTATCTTTAAGTTTTTCATGATTTTTTAGCAAGTGACGTCGAAGAAGGGAAGGCTTGATGGATTGATTTGATAATATCGTATTACAAATAATGCACTGCGGCTTGGGTGCGATTACTTCTCCAGTGTACGTAAATCCATGTTTGATATAACTTTCATCGTACTTTCTGTTCTTTCCCATTGCGAATTTTGTTTTCTAACTGTTTTATGCTTTTATAGTACCGATTAAAATGCTTATATAGATTTTTTGATGGAGATTAATCGTATAATTTCACTAATCCATTGATAATTCGAATTTTTTGTTAAATATGACATACTAATACTCTAAATTTGCGATAAAATCGATTCTCAACCGGTACCCCCAGAGCATGGACTTAGTCCATGCCTGGTCCATGATGATGAAAGTCCATGACTTTCTAAGTCCATGCCCCAGAGGAACTTTTTTGATAGGTTGAAAAACGCTGGACTAAAAGTTCTATGAGCGTGGAATCGTCAAGTTACCAGAAAGATGGCAAGAGGTCATCAGACAAAATGGAAAATCACATATATAAAAGACCAGCACGCTGCTGCTGCTCCTCCAGCGTGTCATTTTTTAGGACACACAACGCACTCTGATTGGTTGTTGTCGTTGGTCGTACCAACTTAAAATCACCTTAGTACTCCATTCAGAAAGGGTTATATCGTTGATTGAAAAATATTTCAATCAACGGTTATATTATATATATGGGGCATTCCACACCAAATCGACCACTTTTGAACCCGACCCCTTTTGATTTTCTTGAAATTTTTACATATTACCTATACTATCTCACCAAAAACTGTTCTGTGAATTTTTTCAAAATTTTTTATTCAACCCAAGAAGAGTTACGAATTTTTAGAAAAACTGATGTTGTTTTTCTTCAAACGATCGTAACTATGTCAAAAATTGACCAATCAAAATGTTCTTTTTTTGTTGTTTTTGTTTGTCTTTAAACGTAAGTTACGTTGACCTGTCAGTTACGTTGACCTGTCTATGTCACCGGATAATATGTAATGATAGTATCTTGCTTATCAATAAGCCGAATGCAGATGCATCATAGTCCGGTGACTTCAGCGTGAACTCATAAAGAATATGTAATGATAAGTCAGTCTAGTATTTACCTTTCTTGAATAAACACGTAAAATAAAGCTTTGTCTTTTTTTTAAAAAATAAGATTTTGTTGCCGAAATCTTATCTCGTACTTTTCAGGAAAAAATACAAAAAAAATATTCAAACTTGGATTCTACAAATTTTTTCATTTTTTCGGAGAAAATCATTGATTTTTCAAATTTCGACACTTTAGATTTTTTTTTAATTTTATTCTTTTTATTATTTTATTTTTATAATTTTTTAATTTATTCAGCGTATAACAACGCAAACCCCACAATGGGCCGACATTTCTTTCTATTTCTTTTGTTTAATTAAAAAATATTATTTGCGTAAAAATAAAACAAAATATTTTTAATTAAACAAAAATAATTGAAAGAAATGTGGGCCTATTATGGGGTTTGCGTTGTTATACGAGAAATAAATAAGAGTTTTTTTTGAAATAAAAAAATCAAAAATCAAAAGTGGACAAAAGACCCCGCTACGGCTTTATGGGTTTTGGGTCCCAGTCAAATTTAACCATAATGTAGGATATTGTAGTTTATAACATGCTGATAAAAAGTGTCCATGGGCACAAAGTCAAAAAATGGACAGTTTCCGAGATATAAGGCATTACAAAGTTTGTCCAGTCATTCTACGAAAGACACAATGATTAAGTCAAAATCGATACTACCCGGAAACAAAAAATAGGGCTGTGTAGATGAAAGAATTTTAAAAAAGATAGAGTTTTTTGCATCACTCTAGCTAGTGTATTATATAACCTAAAAAATTAAACAAAGTCGAAAATGCGGTTTCTTGCGATTTAAGAAAAAAAACAAAAATGGTAAATTTTAACAGCATTTTTCGTTTTTCTTAGAAAATAAATAATGAATCAGTATTTTAACTTTCTACAACTTATTTTCTACAACTTTTTCATTTAACTTTTTTTTTTGTTGGAAAATTCATTTTTTTTTTAATTTCAAGAAACCGCTCTTTCGACTTTGTTTAATTTTTTAGGTTATGTAATACACTAGCTAGAGCGATGCAAAAAACGCTCTCTTCTTTAGAATTTTTTCTTCTACACGGCAGTATTTTTTTTTCTAGGTGGTATCGTTTTTGACTTTATCATTGTGTGTTTCATAGAATGACTAGATTAACTCTTTAATGCCGTATATTCCAAAAACTGTCCATTTCTTGACTTTGTGCCCATTGACACTTTTTATCAGCATATTATAAACTACAATATCCTAAATTTTGGTTAAATTTGACTGGGACCCAAAACCCATAAGGCCGTAGCGGGGTCCTTTGAAAAATCAATGATTTTTTCCAAAAAAAAACAAGTGGATGTGAGTCGGATGTGGTTGTTCGGCCTTCGGCCTCACCGGATGAGAGATGTGGCCATCACATGACTTTACCATACAATAATCTTGTGGTACGATATAATGTCTTGCACACTAATTTAATACAGTTTACAAAAACGTAGTTAACGATTTTGGCCGCTCCCTATGATTTGGTGCCCATGTGCGAAAATTTTATCGGCTGTCACTCTATACCAAGTCACCTTCCAAGGATCATTCCTTTTATCGATAACTCGATGTTATAAATTTTTCTTGTAGCTGTAGCTGACACTTGGCATCTGCGGAGCAGATGCGGGCGATAGCCCGCTTATCTCCTTTGTCTGATTAGAAACCTGACGTTGAGAATTTTTTACAGGGATTTCAAACCTGAGGAGCGGCGTCGAGCCGGTGTCTTGTTTGTTATTACGCTATAAGGTAAGCACTGCGGGGCCGGAGGCTAACGTCGAATTGTCCACGCGTGCATGCACGGGTGAGACAATCCGCGCGCCCGCGGCGGCGCGATGTGCTTACCTTGAGCCCTTTCTACAATAACAGAGCCTCAGTCGCGCCGTTGCTACAGCGTTTTTATTAATATAAAAAAAATTTTTTTTTACAATTTACAAACACAACAATAATCTAATAGGCGCTGAAAAAAAAATTTAAAAACACAAGCTGAAAAGGAAGAAGATTAATTGGACAGGACAATGACGAATATTTGTAACCTCCCCGGGGCAGCGTGAACACTCCTCACTGGAACACGCCGTCCTCGGAGTCAGAGTCTGAATACGTGACGTCTGGTAATGGGTTGCTTTGTTGGGGTGATCTAGGATGGGAAGGTAATACAACTGTTTTAGGGATAATTATATCCTTGGGCCTAGGCGTCCTTGGGTAGTCGTTAGTGTCGTAACGACCCAGGGCTTGGATGAGTGGATTGTGGCAGTCGGAGCTTTTCAAGTACAGTTTAGATGTTAGGTCTTTTATGAAAGAATCCAGGGGCTTAACTCCGGAAGCTGCCTGGAGTTGTCTATTAGTGACAAACCATGGGGCGTCCATGGCTTGTCTTATGCAGACGTTTTGCATGGTTTCCAATCTTTTCATTTGATTAGAAGATGCGAACCCCCATGCCGGGACCGCGTACGTAAGGACCGGGCGGATGACCGCCTTGTAGATCCTGATCCGATCTTTGTGGCGCAGGCAGCTATTTCTACCGATCAGTGGAGCAAGGGAGCCCTTAAGGGCTTTAGCTTGGGATACACAGTTCGCAATGTGTTTGGACCAGCTTAGTCTTGGGTCGAGGGTGACCCCGAGATATTTGACGGAGTCTTTCCAAGGAATTACCTCGCCAAACATCTCGATTTTGTCGGGAGGGTGTCGTTTTCTATCGAACATTATAGCTTCGCTCTTCCCCGGGTTTACTACAAGTCTCCACTTGTAGAACCAGGGTTGAAGAAGCTTCAGCGTATCACGAACGATAGTAACGTTCCTCTTTCGTCTCGGGTGAGTTGTAACGATCGCAGTGTCGTCAGCGAAAATACCCATCGTTACGTTTTGGGGAATGGGAATGTCGTGGATATATATGTTGAAGAGCGCGGGGGATAAGATAGATCCTTAGGGCACCCCCGCGTGTATAGGTCTAATCGTGGAGAATTGGGCATTGATTTTGACACGGAAGGATCTGGCACACAGGTAGGATGTGATAAGCCTCACTAAGCTTGGATTAACTCTAGCCATGTAAAGCTTATACAGTAAACCTGTGTGCCAAACTTTGTCAAAGGCTTTGGCTATGTCTAGCAGGACAGCCAAACCTCTATGGCCTCTGGAAAAACCTTCCGTAATCTTTTCTGTTATTCTAAGAATTTGATGGGTGGTCGAGTGACCCTGGCGAAACCCGAACTGTTCGTCGGGGAGGATGCCGAGCCTTTCCACCTCGTCAAGAAGGCGGGAGAGTATGATTTTTTCCGCTATCTTGGCGATGGAGGAGAGGAGAGATATCGGTCTGTAGTTGAGGGGATTGGACGAGCATTTTCCCGGCTTAGGTATGAGGATGACATCTGCCAACTTCCACCTGCCGGGAAAATGCTTCAGTCTAAGTATGGCATTGATAATTGCAGTTAGCGCTGATATGGCCTTTTTAGGGAGGTTTTTTAGCGCTAAGTTGGGAATTTTATCAGGACCGGGGGCTTTCCTGGGGGAAATAAATTTTATGGCACTCTTTATTTCAAAATAAGAGGCGGGAGGGATGGGATCGGGGTCGGCTTGCATTAATCTGTCTTGCACCGTCTTGTTAATCTTATCGATATGTTTTAGAAGTTCACGGTCGGACGTATTTACCTTGTTCGGGGAAAACTGTTCCTGAAGAATATCGGCGAACAGTTCGGCTTTGTCAAGGGGAAAGTAAGCGAGGGAGTTATCTGATTTTTTGAGGGGGGGAATAGAGGAGCGAACGCCTTTAAGAGATTTCACCATGCTCCAAGCTGATCGGTTTTGGAAGGACAAGTTTTCGATCTTGTCCGCCCATTTGTCGCTTTTGTACTTCGCGAGTTCGGATGTGAGTTGCGTCCGAAGCTCGGAAGCACGCCTGATGTCGTCGGGATGCCAAGTGCGTTTCGCTACCTTGTGGGCACGCCGCTTAGCGTGGATAAGGTCCAGTAAATATTTAGGGACTGCAGGGCGGGAATAGGGAGTGGAGGTTGTCTTTGTTGCGAAACTGATAGAATCCTTGATGGCTTGCTCAAAGCTAACAACGTAGTTCTCCAGTTCCGCAACAGTATTGATGATGGGGATTTTGCCCAGGTTCAAGCGGAGGTGGTCCTGGAAAGCGGGCCAGTCCGTCTTGCTATGGGTCATGTCGGGGAGCGGAGCACCGTGGGTGGGGACACCCAGGGTGAGAAGAACGGGGTAATGATCCGAAAGTAGGTGTTCACCTACTTCCAGTTGGTGCTGGAGGAGGAAGTTTTTAAAGATGACTATGTCGAGCACATCTGAGGAATGGTGAATACTAGAATAATGGGTAGGGTCGGTTGGGGCGTCTATCGTGAAAGGGAATTGTTCTGCAAGAAGTTTGAGTTTGCGTCCTATTGCATTAGTGGCTCTCGAATTCCAGGCGGAGTGTTTGCAGTTTAGGTCACCGGCAATGACGTGCGGGGTGTCTCCGCTGCTTTGAAGAAGCTCGGAAACGTCTTTGGTGCAATCAACGTCGGGCCTGTTGTATGCTGCTGAAATGTGTATCAGACCGTGATTGGCTAGAGGAACGCCAATCGTAGTTGATTCCATATCTGCAGCAATGGTCGGGATACGATGGTGGGGTATTGTCTTTTTGACATAAATAGCTGTACCGCCTTTTCTGGCATAGGTACGATCGTCGCGGTAAAGATCGTAGTTGGGGATATTGGCTCGGGTAGCCTTTTTGAAAAACGTCTCCGTTACCAGTAGAAGATCGAGGTCATGGTCGGCAGCAAAAATCTGCAGAAGGGACCGTTTTTCATTGGTCAGTCCATTGGCGTTCCAATAAACGGTTTTTAGGGCTGCGGGAATTGTAGTCGTCATGAAATCTTATGAGCGATGGCGTGGGCTGAAGGACAGGAAAAAAGTTAAACGACTCTGACAAACTGTTGGAGGGTCTCCTGGATCACCTCGGAAGACATTCCGAATCTGATGAGTTCTAGGGTGACCCTAACTATTTCGCGTTTGGACGCGGTGAATTTACCGCTATCGTCTGTAGGAGGGATGTTGGAGGGCTTGTCTTTTTTGGGAACCTCGGATGGTTTTTGAGAGGGGACTGATTGGGTGGGCCTTGATCGGGCCTCCTGGACGTTTTGGGAGGGAGCTGGTTGGGTAAGGTTTGACCGGGCTACCTGAACGTAAGAACGTTCATTGGTGACCGGCCTGTACGAGTGTCTCGGTTGGCTGTTGAAGGGAGTTTGTCGAGGGGGAGCTTGCACTCTCCACATTTTGGGGTACAATTTGCAGCCCTGGTAACTAGCTGGGTGGTCGCCACCACAGTTAGTGCAGGTTGCCATACCTTTGGGTCTGCTGCACTCGGCCGTCCAGTGCAGGCCTGGGCACTTGATGCACCTGGGGGTAGCCTTGCAGCAGCTCTGGGCGTGGCCAAAAGATTGGCAGCGATGACATTGCCCAATCTGCGTTTTTGCGTGAGGAACCTCAATCTTAACGCGTATGTCGTGAACGACATCCTCGTTGAAGATGTTTGCGGAAGTCTATGTTTTAGGCATGGTGACCATGACGAGGGGAAGGGGTCTCCTACCCCGACTGCTCCTCATCCTGCCCACCGTGCAGTCGTAACCTTTAGCAATAAGGTCCTCTTGGACCTCTTTAACGTCTATGTTGATGGGGATGCCCCTAATGACTGCTTTTAGGGGCTTCTCCTCTCTCAACTGGTGGAAATACCATCCTCCTTCTTCGGGAGTAAGTACTTCCTCGAAGTACTTGTAAATCGCCCTATAGTCGTTTTCACTGGCGGGAGTGATGCTCAGTCCGCCAGCGAGCAATTTGGCTTTTGTGAAGTGAATCCCGCGCCTCGCGAATTCAGCCTTTATGCTTTTCCACTTAGCAGTATCCCTCAGCACTAACGGAGGGATCCTAGTTTTGAGTGGAACGGCCAAAGGAGATTCCTGACGGGGCGTCTGACTGGGGGGTGAATGAACTGGGAGAGTGTCATAGGGGTTGTCGGTGTTTGCAGAGGGGAGTGTTTGATCGGGTAGTTCATGGTCTGTCAATTGGATGATCTGCCCGTTTACCTCCATCGGTAGGTTGACGAGCTCACCCGCCAATTGGGAGCCAATTAAATCCTCTAGTGGGGGGAGGTTAACAAAATTATCCGTTACATTGGCACTTACCTGTCCGTCACCAATCGACTTCTTCATCTTTTTGGAGGATCTGTCGCGGCTGCGTGACACACTACTTGAGGCAGGTCTTGATTTTGATTTTTTGCGCTGCTTACGCCTGGTTTCACGATCGCGTTTTCTCTCATCTTCCTTAGGCATATCTTGCAGTTTTGTTTGGCTGGATTCGGTCTTTTCAAATTGATTGGCCGGTATAATGGGCTCCTCCTTATCCGGCTCTTCAGTGGACATCGTGGCTTCCTCACTTTGCACGGTTACAGGGTTGCTCAAAACAACCTTTTTTCCTTTAATCGCGCTCTGCCTTTTGGCCTCGAACTTTTCCAGGCTCGAGGTGATCAGGTTTTTGTAACCCATCAGCTTCTTATGAGTGCTGATGGCGTCATCGTAAACCGCCTTTACCCTTTGGTAAGAGCGGCTATCCGGTCTTTCGCCCAAACTTTGATAAAACGCCTTCGTCGGGCTCGATCCATACGCGTCTAATTCTTTCTTCGTGTTGGCTGCCAAATTGGCCTGCTCCAATAGGGAAGCTTCCAAATTAGCTAGCATGCGCTGGAGTTCCACTTCGGTTAATTCGGATAACTTCTTGGAGCTTGACATATTCTTCGATGATAGTTTGGGTCTTGGCAGGGAATCTAGGGAATCTGTTATTTTCTTTCGGTAAGTGGATTTATCTAGACAGTTGCCCATAACATCACTTGCGACATTATTAGGTGTCGCCCTCTACCGACCCAGTGCCAAACATACTCATCGCGTCACTAATTTACTCCCAATCTCACGTTCCCGTGGACCGATAGAATATCGTTAATGCGCGACATCATACGATGGTGAATCGAGTCACTTTCCAAAGATCATTCCTTTTATCGATAACTCGATGGCAAGATTTGATGCTATTATTTTTCGGTGAGTGGATTTATATGGACAGTTGCCCATAACATAACTTGCGACATTATTAGGTGTCGCCCTCTACCGACCACAGTACCAAACATACTCATCGCGTCACTAATTTATCCCAATCTCACGTTTCCGTGGACCGATTTTAACCAAAATCTAATCAAATCTAAGTTTCAATATAAAAGTACTAAATATAAAATTTGGTTGAGAAATTCCTATTAGTTTGGGCGCTAGAGCGCACACAAAATTAAGTGACATACAGACACACATACACACAGCCACACAGACATTTCTTGATGTTGGGTCTCTTTCAACTCGTTAGACCTCAAGGAATATAAATCCGTAAAAATCTGAAAAAAAATTTTTTTTCGATTACATAACTTTCCCATTCGGTATGGTAAAGTAAAAATTAACGAAAAAGTTAAAAATTACAAAATTGTAAAAATTCAAAAAATCATTACTACGAAAGTACTTAATATTAAGAGCTAAATTTTTCATCGAGTCATTATTTTTATACAGAGAATAACTCCACAAAATTTGAAAAAAATTCGGGTGGGATCACGCTTCAAAAAAAATTTTATTTGGTGGAATGACCCATATATAGAAGAGAAGGCTCCAGCCCTAATATCTATAACATGTTGACATGAATTGTATTAATTACAAATTCTAAAATTATCCACAATTAAATTTTCATTTTGTTAAAGTTTTCGTTTATGAAATTTTCTTTAGTTTAATTGGACGAATGAATAGTAACCTGTTGATTTCAATTGTGTGCCAATGGGTACATGCAGAGACGAGATTTTTAGGGTTGGAAATTTGTCCAGATACCTGCAAGTTAAATATTTCAAAGATGGAAAAACGTTATAATTTAGTTAATTGAATATTTTTTTTTGTTTGAAAATTGTTTACTTACTTTTGAAATGAGTTGGTGGAAAGGTAGCTATGACTATTGATGCGGTGTTTTTAAAATTAGAAGTGTTGTTCGCAATAAATTAAAACTTAGTGACTTCAAAATGTTGAATTTGGCATAAGAAAATTCAAACTTCGCTGGAAAATCAACCAACCAGAGTGCGAAACGATTTTTCCGAAGAAAAGTTTGACAGGAAACGAGATAAAGGGTGAGTTGCTCTAGAGAGGTGTAAGCTGGAAGTCTGGAACTCAACGGCTTGAAAGTGTAATTTTCGAGTGTTTAAAAATTACAAATTGGTAATTAATTTAGCGATGATTATGAGCAACTGGAGATTTGTTTGATTGTGAGTGCTACGAAAGAAGAGTATTATGGAATTCATTATGAAATTTTGAAGATTTGGAAAATTTACTTACCAGTCATGACATGAGGTCGCCATTTTGTCAGTTCATGGATGTTAGAAAATTGAGAGTCAATCATCAATTATTCAAGACATCGTCATGGTAATTAACTTTTGAATTGTTTATTCGCGCTTTTTCTGCAATTGTCTTCGATATTTGTCACGATGATTCGGAAAATTTTGAGGTTAACCGTATTTGACGTTGTTAAATCTGAATTTCAAGTGACAATTGTAAACGAGTTTGAATACCTAATTAATTAAACTTACTAGTAGAACTTTTCTAATTATTTCGGTTATAATTGCTTAAGAAGAATAAAACTTTTTCGTGATTTTTTTTCGGGAGTAAAGAAGCTCTTTTCGTCACACTTTGTTTTTCTCCCGGGAGTAAAAAAAAACCGGGAGTAAAAAAATTTCAAAAAAACAAAAATTTTCAAAAATCATTTATTTACATATTTTATCTTAAGAGGGGCATTTTTTTCAGAGCCCTTTTAATTTAATCAACAGATGGCGCCTACTTAAATATTTTTATAAAATAAGAGGAATTTGCTATATTTAAAATATAGCAAATTCGTTGAGATAATACTATTCTATAAACAATATTCTTGATCTTAAGCTATTTTGAGTTCGTATTGAGTATGTCAAAACACACTCACTTACAAAAAAAGATAATTAAACTTCAATTATGAATTGTGTTTTTATAAATAAATATTACGAACTCAAAATAGCTTAAGATCAAGAATATTGTTTATAGAATAGTATTATATCAACGAATTTGCTATATTTTAGATATAGCAAATTCCTCTTATTTTATAAAAATATTTAAGTAGACGCCATCTGTTGATTAAATTAAAAGGGCCCTGAAAAAAATGCCCTTCTTAACCACACAATTGTGAAAAACTTGCCTGTCTTGCATATCGACAACGTTTTGCGGTTGTCTTCGGCGAACGTGCTTTTCGTCGTTTTCATTTTTGATCTTCAAAATATGCGCCTGTCGGCGCACAAAAAATCCCTGGAACACGTATATCGATTATCGTGGCTATGTAGCCTGAAATAGTAAATAATGTATAAATTCGCCCCATAAATACCGCTTTTTGCTGAACGCGATAGTACCTACCACGTGATCCATCAATATCGAATTTGCGATTTTTTTGCAACGTGTCCATGAACATCGATAGATGCGACCACAATGTCGTATTTATTGATTATTTAACGATTATTTTTTGGTTTTTAAGCATTTTTAATTGAAAACACACGACACAATACACAAACGTTCAACCTTTTCGAGATCAAAAATCAAAATGAACATGGCCGCCCTCCAGGGTACCAACTGGTGCCAAGAAAAACACCATGGTTACAAGTAGAAGTTGGTTTTACACTACCACGATGTCAATTAAAACGTGTTATAAATTTATGAAATTTATGCAATTATTGCAAAAAAATCGTGAATTTTGTCGGATATTATTCCCAAATTCACGAAAAGCTGTTCATAATACTCGGGCTCCACGGTTTTTTCATCTCTCGACTATTATTCCCCTCGCCGCCTTGCGGCTCGTGTCATAAACTACGTCTCTAGACGAAAAACAACCCCTTACGCCCTCGTGATATAAACTACTATTTCACGCGTTCAACATGTGTGATATGCACTTGCAACTGTTCGGTTATCGGTTTTATGTTACCAACCATTTGAACAATTAAACGCTTCGCCAATATTTGAAAATTAAACAATTTTTCATTTTTGTACATTATTTTATTACAGATGTTTTATTTAGATTACATTAAAACGTTAATTATTTTACAAATTAGCGATAATGTTATTGCAATTTAAAGGTAGTGCTGGGCGATGTTCATCGATGTTTTCTAAACATCGATGTTAGCCCGACCGATGTTCGATATTTTGACATCGCGTCAGACGTTTTGAAACATCGAAACCATCGATGTTTGCTTTTCGATGTTAGCCTTTCGATGTTACAGGTAGATATGCAGAGACGTGCCCAGGCAACTTTTTTCGGGGGGGGGGGGGAAATTTCAAATTTGCCAACTTTTTGTAAGTTTTGCAGCATTTAGTAAATTTAGACATAAAAAAATAGCAAATTAACCAACTTTTGGGTGTTTTTGTCAACTTTTTGCCAACTTTCTGCAGCACTGGGAAGGAAGCCTCCCCCATCTACCCATGAGCACGTCTCTGTAGATATGTAGCGTAGCCACTAAATAATTGCTTATTTTATTTGCTAATTTTGTAATTTGTTGCGTTTATTAATATTCAAAAATAATTTTTTTGTTATAATAGTGTTTTTCCTGATTTATTTAAACTAATATGCAATAACATCGATGTCATGAAAACATCGATGTTTTGCAACCGATGTTATGCTCACATCGATGTCCAGGTTCGATGTCGACATCGATGTTCAACATCGATGTTTTGTATCGATGTCCCAGCACTAGACGATGTGTGAATTTGTAAAATAATTTTCCATAAATTTTTGAAAGATTTTGAATGTCAAAAAAGTTTAACAACAAAGATTTCGTCTTATATGAGTTATTATAAAAATCATGAATACTATTATCGTCAAATTAAATTATAATTTTATCCCTGAGAATTTTGTTTTATTGATTGTGGATAGTTTGGGAATAATTTTTGGAACCCACTCCTTGGGAGAGTCTCATAAGTGTAAACTCCGATTAACGAGCTACGGACTTCTTTAGCGCTTGTTCTTCAGAACACGACAATATGTAATTTTCGGGAATTGTAAGGTGTCCTCGTGCCTCGTACTAAATTAATAAATGTTATATTATTATTATAAATGTCCTCTTTGTGCACATTTATGGTCGCAAATCTCACTATCAAAAGGTTTCTCGCCTGTGTGAGTTCTTAAATGTTCTTTTAAAGTTGATCTTCGTGCACATTTATAGTCGCAAATCTCACAAGCAAAAGGTTTCTCGCCTGTGTGAGTTTTTAAATGGCTTTTTAAAGTTGATCTTTGTGCACATTTATAGTCACAAATCTCACAAACAAAAGGTTTCTCACCTGTGTGGGTTCTTAAATGTGTTTTTAAATCTCTTCTTTCTGCGCATTTATAGTCACAAACCTCACAATAAAAAGGTTTCTCGCCTGTGTGAGTTTTTAAATGTTTTTTTAAATCTACTCTTTGTATGGATTTATAGTCACAAATCTCACAAGAAAAAGGTTTTTCGCCTGTGTGAAATTTTAAGTGACTGTTTAAATGTTCTCTTCTTGCACATTTATAGTTACAAATCTCACATGCAAAAGGTTTTTCGCCTGAGTGAGTTCTTAAATGTCTTATTAAAATTGATTTCCATGTACATTTATAATCACAAAACTGACAAAAAAAATTTGAGTTTTTAGTTTTTCTTACGGGTTTCTTCAATGGTAGTTGTTCAGCATCGCTTTCGCTCTCGTCTTTGATGTCTATCGAGTGATGTAAATCTTCTAAATTAAACTTCACATCTTCTACTTTAATTTCATGGCTACTAGAATTATCGGGAGATTCCGATACTTGGTCGATCCGTTCCATAATTTCTAATTCTTCGAAGATATTTCTTGAAGTGTAGCTGTGGCTAATTGTTCACTTTACTCAAACTAACAAAATATAACGTCGATTAACGAACAAATTCATTTAGTCTACTAAAGAGAGACGTGGCTTTAAAATTGTAGCCGTCGCCATCTTAACTCAGAATAGCACCGCCATCTACTGAAATAAGAAAGAACTGGAAGGAAGAGCAGCTGTCGTGTCTCAAAACGCTCCGTCCAATAGGAGCGAACTGAAGTAGCGCGCATTCGTTTAAAATTTGATATTTAAAAGGTTAACTTTCATACTTTGGCAAAACGATCAATAACCTACAAAGTAACACAATGATAAATTAAGCAACGCCATTTATAATTGTATTTGGCCATGATAATTATGTTTCTCCTGTAGCCGACATATTCCGTTCAAGATACTACCACACCGAGATACTACCAATCCTGCTGCGATAACTTTATTTATATCCGTTACTAGTTTTTCTTCAAAACTCCAAAGAGTTCTCTAGCATGTGTCTCTTGTTATAAACTATAATCTGGTATACGTATTCGAAAATTTGACCAAAAACATTGACCACGAACCCTCAATATGTGTCTGCGATATTATTTCCAATTTGTAATGTAATCTAAAAATCATAACTATAGTAAGATAGTAAAAAGATTACCATAATAATACAAAAATAATACCTTTTACTCTGTAGTAAACTGTTAGTGCCTGCAGCAACTTTACATCACAAATAAAGCATTAAAAACATCACCTAAAATTACATGCCTGGTATTAAACTCCTTTAATTTTCATTTCTATTCACTTATTTAAAATAATCAACAACAGAAATATGTGTTTCTTCTTTGCTATCCATAATACAGTGAACAAAAATACGATGTTTACTTACATTCCATTAGTATGTTTACATAATCATAAATCGTACAAAATTCGTTAACAATAACCAAAACTGTAATTAATTTATTACCGACAAACACAACTAAGGCATACACAATTTCAAATCGTTTAAAATCATTGTTTTCCCACTAGACATGTAACATTAAATTAACATCGGCGATGTTAATTTTTCAATGTTAATACAACGTTACAATAAAACGTTGCGTCAATGTTGCTTTAACATCTGTAACATTGTACCAACATTGCTTCAATATTGCATTTTCACATCGCTTTAATATTAATGCGATGTGATAGTAACATTGTATCAACATTGCTTCAATATTGCATTTTCACATCGCTATAATATTAATGCGATGTGATAGTAACATTGTACCAACGTTGCTTCAATATTGCATTTTCACATCACTTCAATAATAATGCGATGTGATAGTAACATTGTACCAACATTGCTTCAATATTGCATTTTCACATTGCTTTAATATTAATGCGATGTGATAGTAACATTGTACCAACGTTGCTTCAATATTGCATTTTCACATCGCTTCAATAATAATGCGATGTGATAGTAACATTGTACCAACATTGCTTCAATATTGCATTTTCACATCGCTTTAATATTAATGCGATGTGATAGTAACATTGTATCAACATTGCTTCAATATTGCATTTTCACATCGCTATAATATTAATGCGATGTGATAGTAACATTATATCAACGTTGCTTCAATATTGCATTTTCACATCGCTTTAATATTAATGCGATGTGATAGTAACATTGTACCAACATTGCTTCAATATTGCATTTTCACATTGCTTTAATATTAATGCGATGTGATAGTAACATTGAATCAACATTGCTTCAATATTGCATTTTCACATCGCTTTAATATTAATGCGATGTGATAGTAACATTGTACCAACGTTGCTTCAATAATGCATTTTCACATCGCTTCAATATTAATGCGATGTGATAGTAACATTGTACCAACATTGCTTCAATATTGCATTTTCACATTGCTTTAATATTAATGCGATGTGATAGTAACATTGTACCAACATTGCTTCAATATTGCATTTTCACATTGCTTTAATATTAATGCGATGTGATAGTAACATTGTACCAACGTTGCTTCAATATTGCATTTTCACATCGCTTCAATAATAATGCGATGTGATAGTAACATTGTACCGACATTGCTTCAATATTGCATTTTCACATCGCTTCAATATTAATGCGATGTGATAGTAACATTGTACCAACATTGCTTCAATATTACATTTTCACATCGCTTTAACATTAATGCGTTGAGACAGGGATATAATTTAAATAACTTTGTAACATTATTCACATATTATTATAGCGTAAATTAAATTTTGAATTTAATCTAATTATTGAAAATTAATTTATATACACAAAACGATAAAAGGATACATTTTTTGTATTTAAAAAAATTGAAGCTCAGGTTATCTTTGGAGACATAAAAAATTATTCATTTATTAATTGTAACTTTTGAAGTGAATTAACTTATATTAATTTAAGGGTCGATCTTTTTATGCTCAATAAACTTCAAGTAGTTATTTGACGACTCGCTTATAATGTGGTAAAATATTGGTAAAAACTACCACGCGGCAAGTGTTTAGTTTCACGTACCTGTAAGCTTTTCAATGCAGAGTAATAATTTTATAATGTTTGTGATAATTCATCTTTATTTTATACTTATGATATAATATTAAAACTTCAAAATATCGAGTTATTAATAAATTGAAAATTAATTAAAAGATTAATTAAAATAATATAATATAATATCTGTATATTATTCTGATGACGAACGAAATAATCGTTTGAAAGCTCAATAAATTTAGCTCAAGCTAAATCTTTTAATTAATTTTTAATTTATTAATAACTCGATATTTTGAAGTTTTAATATTAATTAAAATCTAATATCAACGAGTTAATAATTTATATAATTATATACTTATTATAAACTCACCATTATTTAATTATCAACTTTAAAAAAATCTATGTGATTATAATCAGTAATCACATATAGAGGATGGATTTATACGTATTTACATGTTTCCGCATATATAACTTATTATTTTCGGTTTTTACTGCATATAAAATTATTATCCATATTTCGCATATATGGTCCATATTTGACAACTTTCTTTAAACTTTTCAATAAAAATTAAACTACAATTTTCGGGTTTTTACATTCTATTATATCATTTTGTCAGGTCATAAAAATTCCAACCTTTCTTTTGTATACTTCTCTATTGTGTTTAGCAAAGTAATACCACAGATTACTATACAGATAGCTAACCCCATTGTTAAATTGGTTAACACATTTTTTACCTGAAATTATGTTAGTACTGGAGACGACTACCAGAGGCGCATTTCTGGGAGACATTACGTCATTGAACTATGGTGGCTACTGGGTACGCTTCATATGCCCGTACTAATAGTCGAGGATCAATTCGAGATCAAGGATTAATTCTCGGATCGTTTAAAAATGCTACCAATAGTCGTAATAATCCTGGATTGAACACGATCCGAGATCAATATTGAACCTCGAAAACCGATCTTGCTTTGACCAGGATTAATCCTCGGATCATTGTGGCGCATGCGTGTTTGCTATGTTGTCATAGTGCATTAACCCTAATAATAATTAAATAATTTTTAAAAACTTTTATTGTAGGAACTGAACAGGAACGCTGACATAATATTAAAAATTAAAATTTTTTTAAAAATTAATAATAAAATAAAAAATTATGGTTATAAAATAGATACTAATAATGGTTATAAATAGAAACTAACTAAATGTTACTAGATATATTACCAAATCCAAGATCAAATCTAGAATTCACCGATCTTACCCGAAGCCGGGACTATTTGTTACGCCAAGATCGTTGTTATGATCTAGGATCGCTGGATCTAGGATTGATCCGAGGATGTCGTTTCTAAAATACCTCATGAAATCTCAAGTAGAAAATTTTATTATAGATACATACATAATGCCGTTATAAATAGTTTCATGCCTTGAAGGAAAGTAAACCCTTAAGCCGTATAGGTACTACCTGGGTAAATAATCTGGGAAACACACTTTAATGCGTTGTTGTCATTTAAAAATAATATTGTAGCTAAACTAGATTTTTTACATTACAAAGTTACAAAATAAACATCAGAATCTTAATTAAAAAAGATTGTTTTATTTATATTTATGATTTTTTTAAATGTATCAAATTATAAATAATAATTTATAATCAAATTAATTTATATTTTTTATTAAGCTTTCGAGCTCAAATGAGTCTCTTCGTCAGAATAATTAATATTATTTTATCAATAAAATTATCAGCTATAACTATAATCACAGATTACTATAATAGTAATCTGTGCTATAATGTACCAAAGGTGATGATAATCACGCAATAATTTTGGCTAATAATTGCATGCAATATTCTGATTGGTATAATATTAATATGAGGGAGTTATCCAATGAGGTAACATAATTTTAACAAAACAACAAAGATAACATAAAATGTAACGTAGCATAAAAAACAGCTTTTCACTTATTTTGCAAAATATTAAGTTTTTGATTAGGTTTAGTACTATTACCATTTTTAATGGATTTCTTCCCATACATATACAGCGTGATGCCAGATTTAAGTAAGACCATCCAAGATTTTTTTGGTGAAGCCGGTGAATCAGCGGTAGAGTGGTTACAACGAATTAATAATTGTGCCGTTTTACATTTCTGGAATGATGAAGTAAAATTAGAGCCGGTGATACACCCCGCACCCTCCGGCTAGACTCAATTCGTCGAAGAAGCAGATTCTTTGAATTTGAATCCAAAATATACCGAGACCTTAATCTCAGGGTAGTACCTGCATGAACCAAAATACGTGCTTACCTCGCTTTTACATAAATGCAAAATCTCTGAAAATAATGTGGCGCATTTCAATAAATAGAAATTTGTCGTCATAAAATATAATGAAAGTTAATTAAACGTCGACATAAATATGGTACATATAACACAATAATTCCTTAAATTATCTATTGTGACGGAACGTTCTGCAAAACTAACTTAAAAAATATTAGTAACTGAGTTACTTAGCGAAAAATTAATTGTAATAAACAATTGACGATACTTCATCCTTTAAGGATTGATTTAAACTTCGATAATTTGTACAGTTAAAAAATAAATAATTGTACGATCGACTTTTCAGTAGTAATAATGAAAATTGGACCAAAATAGTCATTTGAATAAAAATTAAAAAAGTCAATCGCTATCAATCATTGGTGGTTACATTCATTAAATTTAACAAAGACTAACCTTCGATCTTGCTAAACGTAGTAAGCCATTTTCAACAATTATCACAACACTTCCTGGGTTCAAATTCAAAGAATCTTTTCTTGACTTGAGGGATTCCAAATTTTGTTGTCGGTACAGTTACTGGAGTACACATTCACTTCCAATTCCATTCTTCCGGTAGTTGATGTTAATTAAATTGATACACGGGTCAACACGAAATTTGACCTTTCCAATTAAAGCATGAATTACGATAGGTTTATCGACAGTCATCCAAAAAAAATTTATATTTAAAAAAAAAGTTTGCTTTTGTAGCCAGGAGAACGTTTGGAAGATGTCTTAAAAAATGCATGATTTTAATTTTCTTTATTTTTTAAACCAAATTAAATTTATTTGTATATTACTTTTATTAGATGTAACTATTAAATTACCTTACAAAATAATAAAAAAAATTTTAAAAGTGGACCCTGTTACTCTTTCTTTTATATTAATGAGTAGTTTCTTTTATTAAACCTCAAATATATTCTTTCAGCATATTTTCATCATGTTGGCTTTGATAACGGCGTTTGAAGTTCATAACGTTTTGATGAAAACGTTCTCCTTGTTCTTCTAAATCTTTTAAATACACTCCCATGCAGGGGCGGATTCAGCAACTTTTTCAAGAAGGGGCAATTCTATTGATTAAAAAAGAAAATACAAAAAATACTTTTTTTTCAGTAATTTTAGCTTTTTATATAATAATCCTTAATTTTTCTGAAGGCCCCCCCCTATCCAAGCCCTCTGGCTCCCATCTTGTTCTTAAATTTATCTAAATGAGCCTGTAGCATACGCACTTTCAGAGACATCCTTCAACCACTGACCTCTTATTTTAAGAAGTCCATGCCTAAAATCCAAAGCCTTGAAATTTCTTAAAATATTTTTAACTAATTCTTGGTAATTTTTGGCTTTGTTATTTCCTAAAAATCCAAAGACTACTACTTTGAAAGTAAGCCAACTTTTTTTTTGCATTAGTAAGAAATTTTGAAAATTCTTTACATGTGAGCTCCACATGGCTTATCTAAATTTCAAATAGGGCAGTCAAAGTATGTTTCATGGGCTTCACAGAGCTCCTCACTGTTGTTCAATTACATTTTATATCTCGTACTTTAATAAATTTGCCACATATATAACAAAATGCACCAGCATCATGTTTATACTTTTTCGATGATATTTGCACCTTTTTGAGATCTGTACAAAACACTTTAGAGTTGTTTGCGACTTAAGCGCCATCTGGAGGTACCGTATGAATGTAAAAATCCCTTTCTTTTATTTTCGGTGTGTTTAAATATACCAAAATTAGTTACTGTTTCTATAAAAACTCAAAAATTTGCATCATAGGTATTATTAGTATTAAAACTACAAAAGCAAACTTTAGAGGGGATATGGATATTTTTCCTTCCTTTTAGAGCATGATGAATAGAAAAATCATAAAATAAACTCTAGGACAAGAAAAAATCATTTTTTTGTTGAGTAGTGAATCCATTTTTTCTTAATCAAATCGGTAAACATTGTTTTTCTTCTTTATTCTTTTCGTAAATTAATAATTTATTTACTGAATTTAACTGAATTTGCATTTGTTATGTATTCGTTTGAAACGTTGAATTCTTTGCATCATTGTTTAAGTTATTATTAACACACTGGAGAATATTTTAATCGAGAAGAAATTAATTTTATTTACTTATGTTACGATTTTTCGAAATAATTTTAGATAAATTTGCACTAATCGAAATAAAGATTTGAAGATACATCACAATTTATTTGTTTAAGGCACCGATAAAGTTAACATATTACTAGTTTGAAGACAAGACAAGTTAACACGTCTTTCTCGCTTGAGGTATAAACAAAAAGTTTAGTTATTTTATTTAACTTCACAGGTACACAAAACAATTAACACATGTTATTCGTTTGAAGGCCCAAGACAAAGTGAAGTATGCTCTCGCATTTTCCAAGATGGCATCTTAAATTTTAACAAAGATTTTTACTGAATGTTCTTCAAAGATTAATGGGTTGCATAGATACAGGAGTAAAAATGTAAGAATTCGTTATTTTTCTCACTGGTTACACATGACGTAATTCTGTATTATGCTTAATCGCAGATTACTCAGAATTTTCCAAGAATTCTTTTATGAGAGTTGCGTTTTGTTCCGCATATAAATTCTAAAAATAACTAAGTGGAGACGACCGTCTGCCGTTCATACGAGGTTTTTTCAAATAGTTTTGAAATCAATCGTAATTTTTAAGTGAATTAAGGGATTGTTCGACGTAGTCGTAACACCGGCCAAAATCCATCTAGCGGGTCCAGCAAAAGACTGGTGGAAGACTTGGGAACATAAGATTTGGTGTTGGGAAGATTTCGAGCAAGAATTTAGAGCAACATTCTTTTTGCGCGAAAGCGTCGGAGAACAGTGGAAAAAACTAGTGGCCAGAGTGCAATATCCGCGCGAAAATGTGGAAGCGTATTTCCACCAAAAATACAAATTGTGCTGCGATGTAAAATTAAACTTTAGTGACGCGAAAGAGCAAATACTAGCGGGTTTGCAAAGTAAAAACCTATACCGGGATTGTTCGCGAATAAGCATGAGACGATAAACAATTTATTACATGACATTTTAGTATTACATCGTGCGGTCGCGCAAAACCCAAGACAAAGTGCGTATACAGAAGGGTACAATCAAACGGAAAAGCACCTAAGTGAAAGTTCAAGTCAGGATGCGAGGCAAAGCGTAAATGCCAAAAATACGCACGAAAAACTTTTCGGTTTGGCGACCATCAAGCGCCAGTAATCTGTAAAAATTTCATCGAAGCGGCGATAGAGCTTGATACGGGGCGAGTCGAAAAGGTAAAAATGTTTGTGGTGCCAAATAACGTACAACACACCGATGTTATCATAGGACGATCATTTACAGAAGATGAAAATATCTCTTATGCGAGAATAGGTCAAATTTAGTTTTTGGAATTAAGACAGAATTTCCTTTCGCAAACATGGAAATTTATGAAACAACAGAGCGCGTTAAAATACGCAGTGTGAATAAACAGAAGTTAAAGGCGCGAAGTGTTAATTTCATACAAGTAGAATGCCAAGGCGACAAATTTGAGGTTCCGATGGTAAACAATGCGAAAGTAGGTCAAACCATTGCGGCAGGTCAGTACGTTGGTAAGATAATCCAAGACATGTGTGGGCGCGATAAAAACGGAATGTATTGTGAGTCACAAGTAGAACCCATAACATTAGAAATGTTAAATTGCGTGCAAGTGCGAGCGGGCTTTCGGGAATTTTGTGTCAAAAACAGGAGGATAACGGCGAGTTACACCCCGTTTATTATAAATATCGGCCGGGAAACAGGATGAGTCATGCGGATACCTTATCGCGTGCGCCAGTAAGTGAACCATGCGATACAATGGAAGAAATTTATGATAGGTCCACGGTAATGCAAACATTAGATGAAAACGAGTATATTTTAACGATTCAGCGAAGCGACAGAGCGGTGGTGGAGCAAATTGAAGCTTTGAGTATACCAATTGAGGATCGTACACCACACGAGAAAACATTAAGTTCAGGTTACGCGTTGCGGGACGGAAAATTATATAGAATAACCGAAGACAGCGATAATTCAGAAAAATTGTTATACGTAATTCCTCGATCTTTGCGGAAAAGTATCGCGATTAAATATCATGACTTAATCGGGCATTTTAGTGTAAGCAGGACGTGCGCGAAAATAAGAGAAAACTATTGGTTTCCAAAAATGAAACGTTATATCAAACAACATATAAGAATGTGTGCGGAATGTTTGATTAATAAAGTACCAGCGGGTAACTTGGCGGGCGAATTACACCTAATTCCTCCCCCTTCGCGACCATTTGGAAGAATTCATGTTGACCATGCCGGGCCACTCATGAAAAGTGAAGCGGGAAACGTGCATATTTTAGTCTTAAGCGATGCATTAACAAAATTTGTAAAATTATATCCAGTGCCGAGTACGAAGAGCAATTCGACGATTTGTGCTCTGGAGAATTTCATAAGTCAGTACGGAATTCCAGAACGTATTGTGACCGTTAGGGGAACGAGTTTTACTTCCGGGGATTTTAAAAAGTTTGCGATTAAATACGGAATAAAACACATTTTAAATAGCAGTCAATGGCCCCGAGCGAATGGACAAGTGGAATGAACCTCACATTGATTCCCACAATAATGTCAGAAATGCGCGAAGAAAATGCGTGGGACGAAGTAATTCCAGCGGTGGAACGAAATTTGAATATTGCACCGAATCAAACAACAAGTAAGTCACCATTTGAAGTGTTACACGGATATTTACCAAAGTTTCACGACGGTCCTTTGACAGCCATCACAGACGTTGATGTAACGTGGACACCGAGCAGCGAGAATCAAAAGAAAGTGCGGGAAACAATTCAGAGCGAACAGATAAAACAAAAAGCGCGGCACGATCAGAAACGGTTTAATAAAGTAAAATTTGATGTGGGTAACATAGTATTTATGCGGAAGGTACCGAAACAAACAGGGGAAAGTACAAAAACACAACAAAAGTACCGCGGTCCTTTCAAAATTGTAAAGGTGCTATCAGGAAATACCTACCGGGTGGCATCATTGAAAGGTGTGCCAGGAAGACGATTCCTGACTACGGCGAACTTAAGTCAGTTGAAAATTTTTAAAACAACCACGATAGATACGGACTCTAGTGAGGAAAGTGGCGTAGAAGACGTTCAGCCGAATACCTCAAGTGTTGATCTAGTGCGCGAGCCACGGAAACGCGAACGGAAACGATTAAAGAAATATGGTGAGTTCGACTGCGAATAAGTGCGTGTGTTTAGATGTTAAGAAAATTGTATTAATCTTATTTTGTTTTGTATGAAAATTGTGAAATTTTGCGTTATATTAATCTTATTTTGTTTTGTATGAAAAACGTGAAATTTGCGTTATGTTAATGTGATAATTAGTCACAGTTATGCTTTTTTTTCTTGTAGATGTTGAGGTACATCGAGGACGATTTACTAGGTCAGGAATGACCGAATGTTAAGAAAACTGTAAATGATTACAAATTTCTGTAATTGTAGTTGTACTAAGAGTAGCACGGATGTATGAATAAGCGCTAGTACAAGCGTAGACTCAAAGCGAGAAACAAGTGTAAACCAAAAGCGTTAATTAAATTAATATTCAAAACCAAATTGTCTTTTAATTTAACAGTTTTATATAATACTAGGTGAAAAGCCCGTCCACGGACGGGTAGCTGGCCGGTATAGATCTCTATTTTAGCGGTATTAATTAAATAAAATCATCGTTTTTAAACACTAACATAAGCTCAACCGATGGATTTCTCTTTTTATAATCTTCATTAAAAAAAATAAATCTCTAATACTGACAATTTTAATTGTTCACGTTCAAACGTCCTATAGTTTAAAAATAATAAGAATTGTATAGCTGATTCAATCGCGGACGGGCGTCCTACCAATGCAGAGGACAACTTCCTACAGGGGAGTTGATTTGAAGTTGCTAAAAACCCACGACAACAACCAATCAGAGTGCGATGTGTGTCTTACAAATATGACACGCTGAAGGAGGATCGAAGGAATAGATTGACAGGCAAAAACTTAAACAAAATAGTATTTTTAAATGCTAATTCCTTGTAATCATTATCTCTAGCCATTAATATTTTTAAATAAAATTATTAAATATCTATAAATAAAAATTTGAAAAAAATTACTGTTTAACAACTATATTTATAATATTGTACCATTTTGTTTATTTGGGATCGATGGGTAATATAGTAAATACTAATTGTAATTGCTAATTGATAATAAATTCATTCAATAACTAAATATTTATTTTGTAGTTTTAGTAACTAAAAGATTATTTGAATAGTTTTACATATAAAATATAAAAATTTATAAATATAACTTTAAAGTTATTTGAAATAACTTTTCAGTTACTAAAGGGTAGTTCACACTACATGATTTATCATATGACTTAGTCATAATAAAAGTCATGGCTGAAATCATACCATCACAACAGCCAATCATGAAAGCCATAACTTCTATAATATCAAAAATCATATAGTGTGAACGTAAAAAAATCCCTCATATGAGAAGTCATGTGACAAGTCATATGATAAATCATGTAGTGTGAACTACCCATAAAACATGCTAAAACTATTCCAATAACCATTTTGTCTAATTCTGTTTCGAAAAGTGGTACTTTGTGATATCTAATTGAGTTTGGAAAAGCACTACCCAGGTAACACACATCATTGGGGCAACACTGGGCCAATACCGGCAGCAACGGCCCAACATTGGGACAACATTGGGGCAACACTGGGGCAGTATAGTGTGTTACCTGGGTACTTTCCCGCACTAGTTTGGAAAAGTAATAATTTTAGTGTGGAAAAGTAATTACTTTTCCGCACGGAAATTACTCCGCACTCTAACACAAGTGTGCGCCCGAATGGGTTCATCCGTTCGTGTAGCTGTAGCTGACACTTGGCATCTGCGGAGCAGATGCGGGCGATAGCCCGCTTATCTCCTTCATCTGGTTTTGAGACCTGACGTTGAGAATTTTATACAGGGATTTCAAACCCGAGGAGCGGCGTCGAGCCGGTGTCTTGTTTATTATTGCGCTATAAGGTAAGCACTGCGGGGCCGGAGGCTAACGTCGAATTGTCCACGCGTGCACGCACGCGTGAGATAATACCCGCGCCCGCGGCGGCGCGATGTGCTTACCTTGGGCCCCTTCTACAATAACAGAGCCTCAGTCGCGCCGTTGCTACAGCGTTTTTATTAAAATATAAAAAAAAATTTTTTACAATTTACAAACTTAACAATAATCTAACAATAGGCGCTGAAAAAAAAAATTAAAAACACAAGCTGAAAAAGAAGAAGATTAATTGGACAGGACAATGACGGATATTTGTAACCTCCCCGAGGCAGCGTGAACACTCCTCACTGGAACACGTCGTTCTCGGAGTCAGTGTCTGAATACGTGACGTCTGGGGCTGTGGTCGTTTTTCATTGGTCAGCCCATTGGCGTTCCAATAAACGACTTTTAGGGTTGCGGGAAAAGTTGTCGTCATGAGATTTTAGAAGTGATGGCGTGAGCTGGAGGACAGGAAAGAAGTTAGTCGGACCTGGCAAAATGGCTGAGGGTTTTCTGGATCTCCTCGGAGGACATTCCGAACCTGACGAGCTCCAAGGTAACCCTGGCTATTTCTTGCTTGGAAGCGGTGAATCTACCGTTGTCGTCGGTAGGAAGATTATTAGAAGGCTTGTCTTTTTTGGGAGCCTCAGATACATTCTGGGGAGAAGCTGGTTGGGTGAGTTTTGACCTGGTCACCTGGACGTTCTGGGAGAGAGCTGATTGGGTGGGGTTTGACCGGGCCACCTGAGCGTAAGAACGTTCATTGGTGACCGGTTTGTACAGTCTTGCCTGGTTGTTGAGGGGAACTGGTCGAGGGGGAGCTTGCGCTCTCCACATTTTGGGGTACTATTTGCAGCCCTGGTAGCTAGCTGGGTGGTCACCACCACAGTTAGTGCAGGTTGCCGTACCCTTGGGCCTGCTGCACTCGGCTGTCCAGTGCAGGCCTGGACATTTTACACACCTGGGTGTGACCTTGCAACAACTCTGAGCATGGCCGAAAGATTGGCAGCGATGGCACTGCCCAATCTTAGTTTTAGCGTGGGGCACTTCTATTTTGACGCATATGTCATGAACCCTATCCTCGTTAAAAATATTGGCGGAGGTCGATGTCTTGGGCATGGTGACCATGAGAAGAGGAAGAGGTCTCCTGCCCCGACTGCTCCTCATTCTGCCCACTGTGCAGTCGTAACCTTTTGCAGTAAGGTCCTCCTGGACCTCTTTTACGTCTATGTTGATGGGAATGCCCCTAATAACCGCTTTTAGGGGCTTTTCCTCTCTCAACTGGTGGAAATACCATCCACCTTCTTCGGGAGTAAGTACTTCCTCGAAGTACTTATATATCGCCCTGTAGTCGTTTTCGCTGGCGGGAGTGATGCTCAGTCCGCCAGCGAGTAATTTAGCTTTTGTGAAGCGGATCCCACGCTTCCCGAATTCACTCTTTATGCTGCTCCACTTGGCAGTATCCCTTAGAACTAACGGAGGGATTCTGGTTTTAAGTGGAACTGCCAAAGGGGATTCTTGACGGGTCGTCTGGCTAGGGGCTGGAGAAGTGTTACGTGATTTATCTATATTTGAAGTGGGGAGTGATTGGTCGGGTAGTTCTTGCTCTTCCAATTGGATGGTCTTCTCGTCTACCAACATTGGTTGGATGTCGAGCACACCCGCCAATTGGGAGCCAATAAAGTCCTCTAGTGGAGGGAGGTTAACAAAATTATCCGTTTCGTTAGTACTTACCTGTACGTTACTAATCGGCTTCTTTTTCTTTGAGGATCTGTCTCGGCTTCCTGACATACTGCTTGAGGCAGGTCTCGACTTTTTTTGTTGCAGCTTGCGCCTGCTTTCCCGATCGCGCTTTCTCTCCACATCTTTTGGCACATTCTGCACTTTTAATTTGCTGGATTCGGTCTTTCCTGAATGGTTGGCCGGTAAAATCGGCTCCTCCTTTTCCGGCTCTTCGGTGGTCATCGTGGCTTCATTGTTTTTGGCAGATATAGGGTTGCTCGGAATAACCGTTTTCTCTTTGGTCGCGCTTTGCCGCTTGTCCTCAAACTTTTCCAAGCAAGAGGTGATCATGTTCTTGTAACCCATCAGCTTCTTGTGAGTGCTGATGGCGTTATCGTAAACCGCCTTTACATTTTGATAAGAGCGGCTATTCGGTCTTTCACCCAAACTCTGATAAAACGCCTTCGTCGGGCTCGATCCATACGCGTTTAATTCTTTCTTCGTGTTGGCTGCCAAGTTGGTCTGCTCCAGTAGGGAAGCTTCCAAATTGGCTAGCATGCGCTGAAGTTCCACTTCGGTTAATTCGGATAACTTCTTGGAGCTTGACATATTCTTCGATGACAGTTTGAATCTTGGCAGGGAATCTATTCTATCGATTTTTATTTTTATTTTTCTTGTTTTTTTTTTTTTTTTTTTTTTTCCGTTCATCATTTATTCTGGTCTGGTGCGAAGCACCAGGGCTGTTGCCCCATATCTTCGCAGACTTGAAGAGTAAGGTTGCGGGCTTGCCCGCAACGTTACGTCGGATGATTTTTATTGAGGCGTACCTCTGAAAATTAGCGCGAAGCTAAGTCCTGGCTGTGTTAACCTGTGGGACCTACAGCTTTACGTGGAATCCGAACCACGGAGTCGGATAAATTTTGTGGCCGGGTTGGGGATCGAACCTAGCCCCGCCAAACTAGAGTCCTCTCCTTAGATTCATCCGTTCGGGTGAACACATGTTTATCGCTTAGGTTATTAATAACATGACAAATGACTTGCAACCTTCACGCCATCTATCGATAGTTATCTGAGATCGTGAATTTTGTCGGATCCCAGGTAACACACTATACTGCCCCAGTGTTGTCCCAATGTTGGGCCGTTGCTGCCGGTATTGGCCCAGTGTTGCCCCAATGATGTGTGTTACCTGGGATATTATCCCCAAAATTACGAAAAGTTGTTGATATTACTCGGACGGAGCAGAGTAGTAAACATAAATTAAAAACCTAACCTAACCTAACCTGTTCTCTCTATAACTTTTTACGATAACTTTTTACACACTTTTTACGATAAACTTCATGATAAACTTCAATTCATCGATACCAAAGAGACAAACTCGACCAAAGACTTGCAACCTTCACGGCATCTGTCGATAGTTATTTCAGAGCTATTACATTATATATGCGAAAAATCGGGAATTGGTTCTTTTTCGAAACATCATTAAACAAACTATTGTTCGATACTAGCGGAAAACTATTTCTCCATTCTCGGCTTTATGTTCACGAACTCGGCCTTCGGCCTCGTGCGCAAAACTCAGCCTCGAATGGAAAAATCTTAGTTTTCCTAACTAGTATCGAAAATAGCTATAGTAAAATTATTCAAATAATCTTTTAGTTACTAAAATTACTCAAATAACCTTAAAAGTCACTAAAAGCTATTCAAATTCAAATAACTTATTTGAATAGTTTTAGTAACTGTTGTTTGCCAAGCTGATGTTGCGTTGAATTGTTTAAATTCAATGTTGATTGCCAAGCTAATGTTGGTTTGAATTGCTTTAATTATGAATTAAAACATCTTCGAAATAATGGACTGTATAATTTGTAAATATTTATTACAGAGCGAGCTACCACACACGCTTGTTCGGTGTCTAACATGGTACTGGTTGTGTGAGTAGAAGCTGCGCGTTACAGTAAGGAGCATTCAATGCATTATGTACAAAGTGAATCGTAAATACAATCTGAATCTGAACATACCCCCGGCCTTGAAAGTTATAAAGTTTCAAATAAACATAATATAAAAAACTTAATCTACAAAGAAAAGAACAAATACAAAATTTTTGGCAATAATACCTTAAAATAAAAATGTTCTCTATCTGCAAGAAACAAACTAACAAGATAAGATAATCTGTAAATAAAACACTAGTCTGGAAAGAAACACTAACTTCACGCACTGGGTAGCGGGCAGATTTTGGAAAATGCTCGCTTAATTGTTCCATTTGCGGTTTGAAGTGTAGCTACACGGTTAACACCATCGGAATCTGGATGAAGTTCCATGACTCGACCCATATGCCATTTCAATGGAGGGGTGTTCTCCTTGATAAGGACAAGAGTTCCTACAGTTAGATCGGAATGATGTAGTTTCTATTTTGCTCTCTGCTGCAATTCGGAGATGTATTCCATGCTCCATCGTTTCCAAAGATGTTGCTGGAATCCTCGGATTCTTTGAAATGCGTCCAAACGATTTTCAGCAATGAAGCTAAGATCTGGATCTGGCAGTGAGGTCATTGGACGTCAAATTAGGAAGTGGCCTGTTGTCAGCGGCTGTAAATCACTGGGATCGGAAGTTAGGGGAGCAAGAGGTCTGGAATTAAGGATGGATTCCACTTGATACAACAAAGTACATAGCTCTTCATAAACCAAGACATGCTCACCTATTACTCGTTTTAGATTAAATTTAATAGACTTGACGCCTGCTTCCCATAAACCGCCGAAGTGGGGGCTATGGGCAGGTATAAAATGCCAAAGTATGCCCTCAGAAGCGACAATTCCTGGAATTGAAGATTCCTGAGCTTTGAGAAAGTTGCTGAACTGACTCAATTCGTTATTTGCAACCACAAAATTGGTGCCGTTGTCTGAATAAACGTTAGTCGGTTTGCCACGTCGTGCGACAAAACGTCTGAATGACATTAAAAAATGTTCAGTGGATAGACTTGTTACAATTTCAAGGTGGATTGCTTTAGTTGCAAAGCAAACAAAAACGCATAAATATGCCTTAGTAATTTTGGATCCACGACCTTTACGGTCCTTTATATTGATTAGGCCTGCATAATCTATGCCCACATGTTGAAATGGAAATGATTTCTCAGCCCTAGCGGCTGCCAAGTTGCCCATAATAGGCTTAGTAATTTCAGATGAAAATCTAAAACATCTTACACATTTATGAACGACTGATATTACTAAATTTCGTCCAGAAATTATCCAAAATTTCTCGCGTAAAGTAGCTAGAAGTAACTGCGGACCGGCATGAAACATTTTCAAGTGTTCGCGATTGACAATTAATTTTGATAATGGATGCTTTCCATCGATTAAAAAAGGATATTTTTTATCGTAAGAATATTTGGTGTTACGAAGTCTACCACCTACACGCATTAAACCTTTATCGTCGATAAAAGGATTAAGTCCGATTAAAGAAAAAGATTTCTTTAGAGATTTTCCTGCTGTAAGCAATTTAATTTCATCATAAAATGATTCTATTTGTGCCATTTTTATAAGTTTTTGCAATGAATAATTAAGTTCTTTGGGAGTTAAAAAACCACCAACCTTATTATTTTTGTAAATTGACGAATTATTTTTAAAACGTATACAAAAGGCAATTATTCTCTCAAGACGGGTTAAGCTTGAATAATTGTTGAATGGAAAAGATTCTTGTTTTGTAGTGACAAGAGATTTTGTTTCATTTTTGAACTCGGGAAGTTTATTTTCACAGAAGTCTAGGTTAGGCCAAAAAGATGGTTCTTCCTTTAGCCACTCTGGACCGTTCCACCACAGTGTGGAGTCTTTTAATATTTGAGGACTCGATCCTCTTGATACTAAATCCGCAGGATTGGATTTAGTTGGTACATGCCCCCAAATGGCATTGTTAGTTAACTCTTGAATATCCGCAACCCTATTACAAACAAAAGTTTTTAACAGATTGGGATTGGTCTTTAACCATCCTAATACGATAGTGGAGTCGGACCACAAAAAACATGAAAAATGTTGTGAATCTATTGCTCTTAAAACCGTTTTTAATAGTTTGCTTTGGAATAGTTAGGGGTTTTAAGGGTGCAACCCTTGATTTTGAACATAGTAATCTTACGTGAGTTTCGTTTTCACTACTTTCGGATCGCATATATATGCAAGCACCGTAACCCTCGCTCGCTTGTGTACTCGCGTCACAAAACCCGTGGTGCGGAAGATAGTAAGATGGCTTAGCAGTTAAATCAGATAAGGACATATGACCTAGATCTAAGTATTCCCTTATGAATGCATAGTAATCCCTTTGCAGGTCTGGATTAGCTTGAAAACGCCGCTCCAATGCAATGAATCGCTTCTGGGCTACTGTAAAGGAGTCGCCCAGAACTGAAGGTTCTTTCTTAAGGGGTATTGAAACAATGAAACGCTCTTCTTTGTTTCGACGCGTATTTTTTATAAAGTAAGTTTCACAAGTATTTTCCTCAGGTGTGAGGACTTTTTCGGTCGGGTAGCTATCGATTTCCCAAAAACGCGAAATTTGATCTTGTAGATCGGTAGCGGTATTGAAAAGGCATTGCGCATGTCTACCTGCATTTGAGCCAGTGGGTCCAGCGATAACCCAACCCAAACGAGTTTCCTGCAGTATAGGAAGGTTTGGGCCTAGGCTTATCCTCTTACTGCACAGAAGTTCAAAGAATGTAGGGGAACCTATAAGAACATCGATTTGTCCCGGTTTGTTGAATTGAGGGTCAGACAGGCGGATGTTGTCAGGTATTTCGAACCTGTCTCGGTTTAAGCTAAAGCTTGGGACGCTCCCGGTTATTTCATCAATAACTAAACACGAAAGATTGATTTCATAATCGCTATTATGAGCATTCAATCTTATCTTACATTTAGATTTTACGTGCGTGTTGGAATTGCTCAGACCAGTGATAGCAATGTTTGCCTCTTGAGTGGGCAATTTAAGTTGCCGACACGTCTGTACGAATAAAATGGCTCTGGGATCCTGAGTCGAGCAAAATTCTAATCGATTGATAGATTCCAGTCGAGTCTAGAATCTTGGCACATGCAGTAGGAAGCAAGACTTGTGCGGTTGTAGCGCAAAATGCCGATATGGTTTGAACAGGTTCCGCATTGCTTGTTACAGGGGCAGACTCGTTTGAGCTTTGCTCCGCTGCGTGGAGGAGCGAATGGTGCTTAGAATTACATGTTTTGCAAGTATATTTGGACCTACACTGATGCTTCATGTGGCTCTTTGAGAAGCAATTGAAGCATAATTTCAGTTCCTGAACCTTGTCGGTTCTTGCCTTAATGTTGAGGGCTTTGAACTTGTTGCATTGATTTAGGTAATGATTTTCTGTACACATTGCGCATGATAAGGTGCCGATGCCGGCTACAAATAATTTGAATTTTGTATGTTTGGTGCTAATCACCTTTGGATGTCTTTTTTCGATATTTTCCAATAAATTGGCGTGCGCAGTTAGAAATTCCTTAAATTGATTTAAAGAAGGTAAAATTGAGGAACTTTTACTAAAAATTGTTTCCCATTCTTTTAATGTTTTGACATCTAATTTGTTTGAAATTAAGTAAACGATAATTGTTTCAAATAATTCTTCACTATTGGCAATTAATTTTAATGCCATTACATGTTTTGTTAAGGAGTCATTGATTTTCTTTAATGATTGTGCAGATTCTTTTTGTTGAGGTTCCAAATCAATAATAAAATTCAAATGATTTTTGATTATTAATTTGGGTTGATCAAACCTCGTACAAAGTGATTCCCACGCTACGTCATAGTTAGTAGGTGTGAATTCGAGTGACGAGATGACGTCACCAGCGTTGCCAATTAGGCTCGATTTTAAATAATGCATTTTTTGTATTAAATCTAATGAATTATTATTATGAATTAAGCTTTGCTAAATAGATTTAAATTCTAGCCATTTGTCGATATTGCCGTCAAATTTGGTTAGATTTATTTTCGGCAAATTTAGGTAGTTTTTTGTATTTAGATTGCACGAATTTACATTTCCATTTCCAGCTTCACTTTCTGGATTGCTCATAATGCTAATAAGGGAGTTACTCCTTGAAGATGGTGTAATTTCGTTTAAACTTTCGTTCGACCTTGATTTGATATGACGTTTATTTTTTTTGATTAATTCCTTGGCAATTAAAACCTTTTTTATGCTTTTTTATGGTAATCTTTATTTATTTTTGGCAAAAAAATATTTTAGACAAATTTTATTTATTTAGACAAATTTTTTTTAGCTAAAAAAAAATATAAGTTATTTAGAACGCAAGATTTTAGAAAAAAAATGAGTTTTTATTTTTTTTCATATTGTTCCACCATTTCAAAAAATTTAAAAAAATTCATGAGTGTAGAGGAGTATAATAGACATTTTTTGACAAATTTTGGTGAGTGACATATTTTAAAAAAGCTAAAAAAAAAATTTTAATTTTCTATCGTCTGCCAAAAATCGACTTTTCGTTAAAAAATCATGATTATATTTTTTTCTCATGTCTTAAACTCCTAAAAATTAGGAAAAAATTCATCATTGATCAATTGTGAATTTTACTATAAAAATAAAAATAAAATTGAAAAAACAGGTTTTTTTGAAAATCTCGACAACCGTTAGAGTTAAAGAGCTAAAAATTGGTGTGAATTATTTTTATTCGACACCAAATCGATCTCCTGAGTATGAGCCAAAAAAGTAGCGGGGGCAGATTTCTCATATTAATCCGGCTATGCCCTTAACGAAGAAACCCCCGTGAGTAGTATGAAACCTTATGTACGACGGGGTCTTAAGGTTGAAACTGCCGGAAAACGGAAGAAGAAATTAAGCGCATAACTAACGAAGCCCTGAGCATAATATCAACTTGGATATCTGGAAGAGGCCTGAAAATGGTACCAGAAACGACCGAGACGGTCCTGTTGATAGGCAAGAAGAAATGTGGGGAAATGCGGTTAGAAGGTTAGAACTCGATGGCTGCCTCATCATTTTGGGCATTTTGTATAATCATTGTCGGCCATGACGGTAAGCGCCATATTCCATATTGGAGTTTTCATAGTTTTTGATTATTATGGCCTTATCGATTATTTAATCTTTAAATAATTTAATCTAAATTCTTCCTAAATATCTTTAATTTGATTTATTTTAATTTTGAAGTGCCAAATATGAATTTTAAGTCCTAAATTTATTTTATCAATTTTTATATTGTGACAGTATGATTTTAGTCGTGACTTTTCTTATGACTAATAAGTCATATGTCTCTGGCCATATGAGAAATCATGTACGTGTGAACTATAGCTTTAAGTAGTATTAATAAGTAATAAAAACAATAAGTATTTTCATATTTTGTGGTTTCTCCTTTTGCATTGATGACGTCAGAAACTCATGACGGAATTGATAAAATTAGATTTTGGCTTTAAAATTGAGCAAAACGTCGCGACCAATTATGCCGTCACGGTGTGCAATGTTAGAATAGGGGAACCAAAACGTCACGATCAGTTACAACAGATGAATTTTGAGTGTATTTGTATAATGTAAGACAAACTGTATTTATAAATACAAGTAATAACGGAAAACATCATTTACGGCAAACTACATTGGAGCTAATATATAAAATAACAAAAATACAAGTAATTCATTATTATTATTATCGGCATTACATTCTATACAGAATATTACCATCTCTAACTGAGATTTACAAATCCCTTTGTTGGGGTGGATTAGTCCCCGTTGTACAAATGCATTTTAGTCTTTATTTTCATCTTTCACTTCTTTTTCGTTTCATTCACAGTTCTCTATGCACTTTTGTCTCCTCTACGATCTTTCTCCATCTCTTCCTATCTCGTACAGCCTCTCTCCAGTTCATTATCCCCATCGCTCTTAAATCGCTGTATATCTCTTCCTCCCATCTCGTCCTTGGTCTTCCTCTGGATCTCTCGACGTCTGGTCTCCATTTCATGGTGCGCTTAATTGCACTATCTTCGCCTGCTCTTTCGACGTGTCCATACCAACCCAGTCTCAATGCTTTGATATGCTATTGTTTTACCTTGTAGTTCTTTTTCTATTTCTTTGTTTGTTTTTATTTTATATCTCTTCATTAATCTTGTTCATTCCTAGAATCTCCCTAATTATTAACCTTTCAAAAACCCGTAATTTCTTTTCCTCTTTTTTTGTTAGACACATTGCTTCCATACCATAAGTTACTACGGGTCTGATTAGGGTTCTATATATTTTCATCTTAGTTTCTTTTTTTATTTGTTTGTTCGTTATTATCTTCTTGTTACAGTAGAAAGCTTTGTTTCCAGCCATGGGCGCCCATAGGGGGGGGGGGCAGTAGGGGCCGTCGCCCCTACTGAGAAATCCACCAGAAGTATTCATTCATATTTACTAGTTACAATAGATTCAAAACATAAAACAAAATACATAAATTAATAAAATGTAACACTATAAAAAACAGATTGAATTATTAAAATAGTAAAACTATGACATTTAAAGTTACAACGAGAATATTTTCAGAAGCACACTACAGCCTCTGCTTATACCTATGGATGCCTATAGTATGCCTTTTTCCAACTTCTTCTAAAATCTTTAATTATCATCATCATCATCCGCACGTTCAAGACCAGCGGCCCGTTACGTCACTCAAATTGATCCCGCCATCTCATTCTGGGGCGGCCCACGGATTAATTAATTAATTGATTAAAATTAAAGATTCATTTTTTGCCATAAAAAATACTTAATTTTACTGTACTACAAAAATACAGTGTGTTCACGGAAAGTGGTAACAGTGAATAATTCTTAAATATTACTAGATACAAAAAAAAGTTTAAATAGTTTTTTATTCAACTCCAAATTTTCTATTGGAAACTGTTAAAGTATATTTTTTATTACTTTAAATTTAACCGGAAGTAAACTTAAATTTTTTTTTTCAAATCGCAACATGTCTTTTTTTCAACATTTTTGTAATCTGCAATTTTTTCTCTATAAATACATATAAAATTTTCATAAAGTTACATAAGAAAAAATTCGAGGAAACACAAGATTTAAACAAACAATAATAATTTATTAATTACGTATGTAGAGTGCTATGAAAAACAAAACACCATTATTATGATATACCATTAGACTCTTTCTATGGAGTCATTTAAAAATGGTATATTAGGTAAATCTCTCTTTAAATTTAAAATTTTAAAAATCAAAATTAATTTAGCATCTATCAAAATTATCACCAAATCGCCAGAACTTCTGCGAAAATTAGAATCATATCTTGAACAAAACGGTGGCAATTTTGAAAAATTTATCAGATAAATGAAATGTTGTGTTTTCGGTGTCGTGATGTTTTGTTTTTCATGGCACTCTACATACCTATGTGAAAATAATCAGTAAATTATTATTGCTTGTTTAAATCTTACATTTTCTCAAATATTTTCTTATGTAAAATTTAAAAATTTAAAAAAAAATTTTAAAATGTAAAATTTTATAGGTATTTATAGATAAAAAAATTGTAGATTGCCAAAATGTTAAAAAAAGACATGTTGCTATTTGAAAAAAAATGTTATGCTTACTTCCGGTTGAATTTGAAGAATAAAAAAGTATACTTTGACAGTTTTCAATAGAAAATTTGGAGTTGAATAAAAAACTATTTAAACTTTTTTTTGTATCTAGTAATATTTAAGAATTATTCACTGTTACCACTTTCCGTGAACACACTGTATATCTAAATATTCCTAAAGTCGATCCAAGGACATTTGACCTTTAAAAAAACAAAAATTTCGCGTTTTCTCGAAAATTCAATGAGATACGATACACAATTAAATATACAATGGCCCCTACTGAAAACATTTTATATGGGCGCCCATGTTTCCAGCCATAATTCTGTCTTTTATCACTTCCTCTCTCTCGTTTGTGTTGTTAATCTGTATTCCGAGGTATCTGAAGGTCCTTACTTCTTCGAAATTATACTCCAAAATCTTGACCTCATTCAACTCTCTATTTCTTCTTCTACAGCATCTCATTACTTTGGTTTTTGTTTCGTTTACTTCCAGTCCTGCTTTTTCTGCTTCTACCTTTATTTTCGTAAACATCTATACCATTGCCTTGTGTGTTCTTGAAATTATCACGATGTGTGTGATCACAAACAACGCAAGAGGTAGAAACTAATAATGACCAAGGTACATTTAACTCGCGGCAAATCGTACCAGTGAGGTATTGATATTTCAATATGCCAAATTTTAAGAAAATTTGTAACTTGATTAATTTGTAGACAAAATCACGTAGTTCATTAAATTTCATCGTCATGTGATTAAATTTCTAGAAACTATAGTCATAAAATATTGTCGCAATCGGGGTTTGAACCCTATTGCTGGTACCTTTTCCAAAGTTACTAAAACTGGCGATATTTAAAATAAAACATAAAGTCGGTAACCAAACATCATATAATAACAACTTTAGATTTTATATACACAAAGCCATCACAGAAAAAGATTTACATGGACAACATAATAAAATATTACTTTCTAGCACCTACTCCAATACAACACTGTGAGAGAATGCATTCTGGTCAGGCAAGTGGCACTTACACACGCGTCGTTCTTAGCTGGAAAGTCCCGCGACAACTAACTCATTAGCTTATAATTTTCCGCTCACCAGAATGCATTTTCCCTACTTCCGTTTATCATTTCATTTAACCTGATTGGTTATGGTGCTCGTACGATTCTTCACCTTAACTCTGGTTGGCCACCTCAAAACTGTCTACTTGTAATTTTGAAAACAATGACTTTTCTGATGCAAGAGGGTTCTTGCACTTCTAAGAATTTTGCTGCTTAGCATCCTACTTTTAATCCCGTTCAATTTTTTGAATTACTAGACTATGTTGATAATTAATATTTCTCAATTTATTTGATTTCTTAAAATTTGTATTAATTATAATTGTGGCAATATTACCGATGAGGGCGCTGCAAAAAATGGAAAATGGCTGGCAAAAACAGTATTTTTGACAGCTGTCAGTATACGCATGCGTTATACTGTTTACGTCAGCCATTACTGTACTTGAAAATTCAGCCGCTAGACGGCGTTTCGTTAATATTTTTCGCCTATTCTTTTTTATTGTTTTACTCCATATTTCTTTATTTTTTTTTATATTTTTTTGATTCAGACGAAACTTTCTATAACGTTAAGCAAAATGTCAAAGAAAAATTTCTCTCTATTTAATTTGAGATGATATGAGATTTTACATGACCTTTCAAACTATTCTTATGAGCAGATTTGAAATCACAATAGGCACACTGAAACGGTTTATCACCCGAATGCGTTCTTAAATGACCCTTTAATTGTTGCTTCCGTATACATCTGTAGTCACAAACTTCACACTGAAACGGTTTATCTCCCGAATGCGTTCTTACATGCGTTTTTAAATGTTGCTTCCGTGCACATTTGTAGTCACAAACTTCACACTGAAACGGTTTATCTCCTGAATGCGTTCTCAAATGACTTTCTAAACGCTGCTTCTGTGCACATTTGTAGTCACAAATTTCACACTGGAAAGGTTTATCGCCTGAATGGCTTCTTAAATGAGTTTTCAAACTGTCCCTATATGCAGATTTAAAGTCGCAACTTTCACACTGAAACGGTTTATCTCCTGAATGTGTTCTTAAATGCCTTTTTAAATGTTGTTTATATGCAGATTTGTAGTTACAAATTTCACACTGAAACGGTTTAACTCCTGAATGCGTTCTTAAATGATTTTCTAAATTATGCTTCTGTGTAAAATTGTAGTCACAAATTTTACAATGAAACGGTTTATCTCCTGAATGTGTTCTTAAATGACTTTCTAAATGATGCTTTTGTGAAAATTTGTAGTCACAAATTTCACACTGAAACGGTTTATCTCCAGAATGAGTTCTTAAATGTCTTTTTAAATGTTGCTTCCGTGCACATTTATAATCACAAATTTCACACTGAAACGGTTTATCGCCCGAATGAGTTCTTAGGTGAACTTTTAAATCTCCTTTATTTGCAGATTTGTAGTCACAAAGTGCACACTGAAACGGTTTATCTCCTGAATGCGTTCTTAAATGACTTTCTAAATTATGCTTCTGTACACATTTGTAGTCACAAATATCACACTGAAACGGTTTATCACCTGAATGTATTCTTAAATGACTTTTTAAACTGTACCTATATACACATTTATAGTCACAAACTTCACATTGAAACGGTTTATCGGCAGAATGCGTTATAATATGACGTTTTAAATTTTCCTTCTGTGTACATCTGTAGTCACAAATTTCACACTGAAACGGTTTATCGATTGAATGCGTTTTTAAATGACGTTTTAAATTTTCCTTCTGTGTACATTTGTAGTCACAAAGTTCACATTGAAACGGCTTATCTCCAGAATGCGTCCTTAAATGACTTCTTAAATTTTCCTTGTTTGCACATCTGCAGCCACAAATTTCACACGAAAACTTATAGATAGAAATTTGAGGCGTAGTAAGCGGATTACAATCAGTTTTTGTCTTCTGAAAATGAACTGAAGTCTCTTCACGACTATGAATGGGATGATGATGTGTCTTATCCAAATTCAATTCTATTTCGTCACTCTTAATTTTGGAGTGACGATTTGAATGTGATAGAGTAGTCCCCTGCAACAAAGCTACCATTACTAAAGTACTCCTTATTTGAGCACCATTTGAAGCCAGATCAATAAGCGCTGCAGTTACTACACTTATTATGAAAATACCCCTTGAAACTCGTTTTTTCGTGGATTTTTACTGCGCAATGTTACTGCGCAGTGCACTGTTGAAGCATATGAATGCTAGTGTCGCTCCTGTTATCCCCTCTCTGCCTAAGGTAATTTAAATTACACGGACCTACCATAGAATGAATTGATTCACCAAGTTTTTAAATTCGATTTTTGAAAAAACTAGTACTTTTAAGGCCTTCTCCACCAAGAATGTGCGATCTAACACCGATAGACTTTTTTCTTTGGAGCTATGTGAAGGAAAATGTGTATGGGGCATTCCACACCAAATCGACCACTTTTGAACCCGACCCCTTTTGATTTTCCTGAAATTTTTACATATTATAAGGTACATGTCGCTGCCCCCCCCCCCAAATCGAATTTTTGCGTAAAATTTACGTCAAACGTTTGAGCATCGTTTGAGCATCAATGAGCTTCCAATATTTTCGTATGAGCCTCAACCGTCGCGGAGTTATTCGCGAAATTCTTGGGGGGGGGGGCTGTAGACATGTTTTTCTATTTTCGTTCTTATTTCGTATTTTTTTTTGAAATTGATGTCTATCGATAGAGATTCGTTTGAGCTTGAATGAGCTTCCATTCCCATCATTTTAATTTCATTTCCTGCAAAGTTACGAGCATTTCAAATTTCGAGTACTCCGGGCAAGTACCGTACAAACATTTTCTATTTTAATTCTATTTTATCGGATTAAAAATTTTGATATGATACATTCATAAACTTTCAAAATATTGAAAGTTGCGCTTGATTCCGGGCTTTAAACGTTTTTTAGAGTAAAATGTCATTTTGACCTTTTTAGTTTATATCCTTTTTAAAATTTTTTTTAAATCTTGCAATAAAATTGATGTCAAAAGTATGAACATCACGATACTCGATCGTTTAACACCAAATTCACCCCAAAATTCCACTTGAAGGCGTTAGTATGCCTCCCCCCCCCCAAATATTTCGCAAATAAGTCTGTTGAGGCTCAACAAAAAATTTGGAACTCTTGGGTCTCTCACCAACTATACACTAACGTTTGACACCAATTTAACAAAATTAATTCTACTTTAAGATGGGATAAAGATAAACTTGTTAACAACCTCTTCCCCCCCTCCAAAGTTTTTGCAAATTACTCCATGAAGGTTGAGGCTCATAAAAAAAAATATTGAAAACTTATTGATATTCAAACGTTTAACAAAACTTTTTCTAGAAAATTCGATTTGTCTGGTACATTCATAAACTTTCAGAATATTGAAAGTTGCGCTCGATTCCGGGCCTTAAACGTTTTTTTTAGAGTAAAATGTCATTTTGACCTTTTTAGTTTATATCCTTTTTAAAATTTTTTTAAAATCATTTAATAAAATTATAATATATCACCATTTTATTAGTTCACGATATTCTATTAAACATAATATTCTTTTCTAAAATTACACCTTCCGTATTATTCCATCAAAATGATGATGGTAATTAAGCAGGATTAAGTTTTTTTAATCGGATCAAAATTTTTAATCCGATAAAATAGAATTAAAATAGAAAATGTTTGTACGGTACTTGCCCGGAGTACTCGAAATTTGAAATGCTCGTAACTTTGCAGGAAATGAAATTAAAATGATGGGAATGGAAGCTCATTCAAGCTCAAACGAATCTCTATCGATAGACATCAATTTCAAAAAAAAAAAATCGAAATAAGAACGAAAATAGAAAAACATGTCTACAGCCCCCCCCCCCCCCAAGAATTTCGCGAATAACTCCGCGACGGTTGAGGCTCAAACGAAAAATTTGGAAGCTCATTGATGCTCAAACGTTTGACACCATTTTTATCCCAAAATTTTACTTGGGGGGGGGCTAGCATGTCTGCAGCTGCCCCCAAGAATTTCGCGAATAACTCCGCGACGGTTGAGGCTCAAACGAAAATATTGGAAGCTCATTGATGCTCATACGATGCTCAAACGTTTGACGCAAATTTTACCCAAAAATTCGATTTGGGGGAGGCCAGCGACATTTACCTCATATTATACTATCTCACCAAAAACAGTTGAGACTCAAACGAAAAATTTGGAAGCTCATTGATGCTTAAACGTTTGACACCATTTTCACCCCAAAATTCCACTTGGGGGGGGGCAACATGTCTACAGCCCCCCCCCCCCCCCAAAGTTTTCGCGAATAACTCCGCGACGGTTGAGTCTCAAACGAAAATATTGGAAGCTCATTGATGCTCAAACGTTTGACGCAAATTTTACCCAAAAATTCGATTTGGGGGAGGCCAGCGACATTTACCTCATATTATACTATCTCACCAAAAACAGTTCTGTGAATTTTTTCAAAATTTCATATTCAACCCAAAAAGAGTTACGAATTTTTAGAAAAACTGATGTTGTTTTCCTTCAAACGATCGTAACTATGTCAAAAATTGACTAATCGGAACGTTTTTTTTTGTTTTTGTTCGTCTTTAAACGTACTTTTCAGGAAAATATACAACAAAAATATTCAAACTTGGATTCTACAAAATTTTTCATTTTTTCGGAGAAAATCATTGATTTTTCAAATTTTGACACTTGATTTTTGATTTTTTTATTTAAAAAAAAAATCTGATTTATTCCGCGTATAACAACGCAAACCCCATAATGGGCCGACATTTCTTTCTATTTCTTTTGTTTAATTAAAAGATATTATTTGCGTAAAAATGAAACAAAATATTTTTTAATTAAACAAAAAAAATAGAAAGAAATTTCAGGAAAAAATACAAAAAAAATATTCAAACTTGGATTCTACAAAATTTTTTATTTTTTCGGAGAAAATCATTAATTTTTCAAATTTTTCCACTTTTGATTTTTTTATTTCAAAAGCAACTCTGATTTATTCCGCGTATAACAACGCAAACCCCATAATGGGCCAAAATTTTTTTCTATTTTTTTTGTTTAATTAAAAAATATTTTGTTTTATTTTTAGGCAAATAATATTTTTCAATTAAACAAAAGAAATAGAAAGAAATGTCGGCCCATTATGGGGTTTGCGTTGTTATACACGGAATAAATCAGAGTTTTTTTTGAAATAAAAAAATCAAAAATCAAAAGTGTCGACATTTGAAAAAGCAATGATTTCCTCCAAAAAAAAATGAAAAATTTTGTAGAATCTAAGTTTGAATATTTTTTTGTATTTCTTCCTGAAAAGTACGTTTAAAGACAAACAAAACAAAAAAAACGTTCCGATTAGTCAATTTTTGAAATAGTTACGATCGTTTGAAAAAAACAACAGCAGTTTTTCTAAAAATTCGTAACTTTTTTTGGGTTGAGTAAAAAATTTTGAAAAAATTCACAGAACTGTTGTTGATGAGATAGTATAATATGTAAAAATTTCAGGAAAATCAAAAGGGGTCGGGTTCAAAAATGGTCGATTTGGTGTGGAATGCCCCGTATGCAAATAAGCCTAAAACAGTTAAACATCTTCAAGGCGAAATACGACGCGTTATTGGTGAAATACACACAGAAAAAAAAGGTGTACTTAAAAGTAAAACAATTTGTGCCTAGATTGTCTACAAGTACAAATTGGGTGAAAATTAGGTACAATTGTACTTAATTTTAGTCAAATCCAGTCATCTCTAGCGCAATTGTACTATTTTATAGCACAAATTGTGCTAAATTTTTACACAATTTGTACCTGTAGACAATCTAGGCACAAATTGTTCTACTTTTAAGTACACATTTTTTTCTGTGCAGCCACATTTATGCGAAAATGATATTTCATATGTGTATAGAAGTAAGGAGTCGTGAAGACATGTCATTAAGACAATGTACTGAATGTGTTGAGAATAAACCATCAATCAAGAGTCATGACGTTTCCAAGGTCACTGTAATGCAGCTTAACTAGCTGCTGAGAAAATGTACACATTTAAAAATCAATCAATCATAACCAGACTCCAACAACGACAGACATGTTTCGATCTTATAGATCTCATCAGTGACGTATAGTTGTAAGCTGGCTATAATTGACTGGATGTTTTACCTTATGTAGCATTTTACTGATATCAATCGAAAAAAACTTTTATCTGATGATCCAGTAATTCGCGCATTGCTAAAATAGCATTATACTGAAACCAATCAAAAAATCATCCATAAACCAGCAATTCGCGCCATGCTATAGGTAGTGACAACCTAATAATGGTTAGCCTAGGCTATGATCTAAGCCAAATATGCACGATCAGTAGATTTTAGTCAAAATATGCAATTTTCTGAAAAGATAGCCAAAACATGCAAATGCACATAATCCAGTCTCTACTAATCGGCCATCAAATTAAAAAACAGGTCAAATTTTTCCGATCAAGTACTTGATTGAAGATCAAAAAGATATTAATTCTAACCTTGGTGGTATTAAATGGCTTTCCTGTCAGATTACTCTCGGTAGTTTGTCATTGACTTCCTATTTATTTATAATTAATAATTTATATAATAATTAATAAATTATTATTTATTTTAAGAGGTCCGTAGAAGAGTCCCATTTATTATTGTCTATTTCAGCCACCAGAGGGCAGCAAGAAAAATACACACAGAAAATACGTAAATTCTAGATACGAACAAGACACGGTACTGACATTTAAGTAACATATTGTAAGTTTTACAATAGCAAGTTATATTATACAAAAAAGTGATGAATTATGTTCGTGAATATCTAATTAACCCAAAAATGTCATTAATAAATTGTTAATTAATGATCAGTGAGAACAAACAATACAGGATAATATAAAAAATCAGTTAGAATGGAATCACCCATAGGTATACCAAATGATGTAAAAGTTGAAGTATCTATATTTTGAAAGAACTATTAAACTTATCAATTTCTCAGGGTATTGGATATTACCATGAGCCCCCCCACATGGGGGGATCCACTACCCACTGAGTGGAGCGGCCTTAGCTTGCCGGAGCTCACTGTTTTTATTTACAAATTCTTCTAAATAATAAAAAAATTTATCTCTAAATAAATCTCCATCGATTATGATAGAAAATAAGAATTTGTAAATATTAATATTTCAATTCAAATCTTGAATCTGAGGTTTAAACTTGGTAGTAGGTAGGTTATCGTATTTTAGTAGAGGGTTATGTATTCACGAATCCAGGATCATTGCGACTATTACATGCATTTTAAAGCCAACCCGAGATTTAATTCTGAATTTCTGATATATCTCCGACTATTAATACGGGCATAAGTAAATCAATCATTTAATGACATTCAATTTTGACAGCAAATGAAATTACGAGAGATTACTGAGCGACCCTGAGGATTCAATAATTCTTCATTGATAATTAAGGAAATTGTAAAAGTAAATTACTAAAAACTAGAATAGTTCAAGACAGTCAAACGTCCTAATTTTTGAAACTGTATCGCATATTGTTTTCAGCGGTGGAGTAATTTTAAAATTCCTTTGTCCAAATCTTCATCATTTGGCAAAAAATAATATAGTTCATAGTTTACCTCATTGATTTCCTCTTGATATTCTAAATTAGCATCGTCTTCTTCTTTAATATCGATGGAGTGGTGCAAATCTTCCAATTTAGCATCCATGGCCTCCATTTCGTGTGTTGTAATTTCTTGATCATCACTGGTGGCTCGCAAACCATCGTTAGCTTCTTCTGATTTCTCCAACTTGATCAAGGGTATCAACTTATCCATACTGCAAAAACACAAATTAATTAAGCGATTGCCCTTACAACGCAATTTTCGGGATTACAATAACTAAAGGTTTGGCTTTGTATCACAGAAAATTGTTAACTGTTTTACCGACTAAATCTACGTTTGCACATGAGCGCGACGTTTGAAATTCTGCATGAGGGCAAGAATACACTTTTTATTAGTTCTTCTAAATTAAACCGTCACGGGACGCCCGCTAGATGTGAAACATTTAAAGTTAATATTAGAATTAAAACAATAAAACTTCGGCCGCAGATCAACGAGTTCTTTGATTGTCCCGCAGCCTCGTAGAATTTATCTGCTTCTCGGCGTATAAATTCTACGATGGACTCCATCTTAAGACAGAAGTTGGTTACCCACATTATTTGCACCCCTATGGGCTTATTTGGTAACCTTGTCAAAAACTGTCTGTACCTTTTTGATCTGGTTTGAATGTGCGTAGCCGCGTAGCCCCATACGGCTGACGCGTATGTCAAAATCAAAAAGTTTTCACGTGATAAATAAATTGTTTAAAACGATTTACATCTCTCTCTTATCTATGACGATATAGTACCGCCAGTGCCACCTAAACATTTTCCTGTAACTAAGAAATGGTAATGATTAGAAAATTCCCCCCCCTTATTTTTGCAACGCGCTGTTAAAGAGAAGCAATGCTGTCTACCTCATAAACTAATCAACATCTTAAGCAACACGAATAGACCTAGATCCAGCTACAGTTTCCATCCTGAAATTTAGGTTAGAATGATGTCAACAACACGCAAAAAAAAGATGTAGTTACATTTACATTTTTCGTGCAGTAAAATAATTGTAGTGACAGGAACAACATTTGTAGTAAAATTAAACGCACCTCTCATGCTGTTTATACTACATCAGCTGGAAAATGCACTTACGCATTGTTGTAAGATGAATGTAGTTAACTTTACAATTTTTATGTACTTCTAACTCTATAGAGTGTTGTTGCTTATCACTCAAAATAATTGATTTTGGTGTAACAATAAGATAAGTAAAAAGTACACTGGATTGTAGTAATTAAAATTTACCTCGTGTAATTATGTAACAAAATATAGCAACTCTAATGTTCTGTAATCCTTCAGTTTCCGTAATTAAGTTATGCTTTGACGAATATGCAGAATCTTTTATTCGTTCTTAATTTATGTTTGAACAGCACCTTAAGGTACAGTGTACACGAGGACAATATTATTATTAGTTTTGAAATGAATCGTGAAGTGAAAAGAATTATGGATGACTTTTTATTATTTAAAGGTAAGTACTTAATTTTTTAATGTTCAAAATTAAAAATCGGCAGTACAACGACGATTTTTGAGTTGCGGGCTACCTAAGCGCTCCCCGAAGATATTAATTTTACGAATGAAATCTCAACGTAATGTGAAGTTATAATTTAGCGATTTAGGTAAGGGCAAATGTTATGTATCGATTAGTTTGGTCAGAAATTGATTTTAAACTTGTCGATTTCCAGCGAATATCGACTTTGTCCTTATAGAAATATTTCTTTGTAAAATTTCGGTTCAAAAAAACACGTGGAGATTAAAAATTTTTAACAATGTAAAGTTTAAAGGTGTAATTCTAAGAATTGCAGGCAGGCTAGCGGATTAAAATCTTATTCATTCTTATTGTCACATAAGCACATTTTTTTGAATCGTAAATATTTGTTAAACTACAATATAAATTTTTTTAATTATATTTTAATTGCTATTAATTAATAATAAATGAACTCGTTTTAAATAAAATTTTGAATAATCCACATAAAAATAATTTGCAATGCAGTTTTCATGACCGCTACTATATAATTATAGACAATACGATGTTATCAACAGCATTACGTAATTAACAATTCAAAATAATATTCAAAAATGTTGTGATACCACCCTGTATTCACCTTTTCTTATAGTATTCAGGTAAAAGAATATAAATTGTAAAGAATGTTTTAATAGTAGTTTATATCACGAGGGCGTAAGGGGTTGTTTTTCGTCACGAGACGTAGTTTATGACACGAGCCGCAAGGTGGCGAGGGGAATAATAGTCGAGAGATGGAAAAACCCTGGAGCCCGAGTATTATGAACAGCTTTTCATGAATTTGGAAATAATATCCGACAAAATCACAAAACGAAACTTTACACCCAAAATCACGAAAAAGCTTTTATTCTTAAAACTATTATGCCATATATACGTAAAAAAAATTTTTCCAGAGTGACAGTAAGCAATTAAATTTTAAGAAGTTCTTCTTTAAATACTTGCTACCATAAAATAGTAGATAATTAATAAAATTTGAATTACATATTTTCAAACTTTCAATAGATCGTTGCTTTGAAACGAAGATCACAACTTTCATTGATGATGCTAGACGGTAAACGCAAGTTTATTTTTTCAGTTACCACTAGAGAGTCAACATGGTAATACCTACCTGAGGTAGTAAATCTATACCTAGTCGAACTAAACTTAAGAAAACTTAAGAAATGTGAACCTGTTACTTCTACACAGAAAGACAACAAAAATCTTCGCCAATTTTTAGATGAAACCATGAAACGTATACAGTCAAAATCACTATAATCAACGGATCAACAACAACCACGTAAGTAGCTTGAAACATCAAATTGCAATCTTAGAATGGACAAAAATAACATTATCGATTTTTTAAAGGGGACTGCTAGTCAATCCGTTAAAACAGTGTATAACGTGCAGAAAAAATCTACTGGCAACGTGCCAAACAACTTGTCAACCAATGTAAAACAAATTTTAAGAAGTAATGACGTGAAGCACGTGTTGCTTACTGGTACTTAACGTATATCTTCCGTTTTATATAACAAATTTTGTAGGTAACAACGAAGTATTGTCATTATGATTGGAACTGCCACTGTAAAATCAAAAAATCTGGAATTTACTGGAGGCCCTCAAAAACTGAAGTTCAAAAAGGTTTTGTGCTTCATATGCAGGTAATTTTATGACTTGACTGCTTAATTAAATAGAAATAATCTCACGAGGTACATATAATATGCATTTCAGACAGCGGCCCAGTTGGAACAACGGATACGAAAGTTACAGGGATTTCTACTTCAAAACCAACCATTATTGGACCATTGGATACGCCCACATTATGTACAGTAGTTTTACCTTATTAATGAAGTAGCCTACCTGATTATCTACAATAATTATTAATTATAAGAAACTTTATAAAGCAATTTATTTTAATAAAAATACAAAATTATTTGTACTGTTAATATGCGGTTACCCTATAAAGTCGCTAATTTAATAACATTAAACACAAGTAAAACATACTGCTATTGTTGTCAAAGCCACACAATAATTGTAGTAGTTATAATTAATTTATAATGCAAAGGTAGCAACATCAATATGTAAAAATAGCAACAACTATGTAGTACAATTAACTTAACAATGTTGTACAAGTAACAACAGCACAAAAAGTGAATTATACTGAATATTAGCAATATTTACTACACAGTAAACGTAGAGTTAACTACACCTATAGGTGTTAAAACAACATCACCATTAGTACTATGTACATAAGCACAAGTACATACCGGGTGCTGAATGAGTTAGGCGAACATAGGATATTAACGTGTAAAAACTTATTTTTGCAAATTCCTGCTTCCCTAATTATTTTAGAGAAAAATTGAAAGACACAAATATAATGTAGAAATATAAACTACGAATGATAAGAGCATTAGATTTTATCTAGCTTTTACGTAAATGATCAAAAAATTCTTTTGAAATTGTTAAAATTTTTATTTATCAAACTGGCCATGTATAAGTTTCCAAGGTAATATTCCATTTTATGAAATTAAAATTTAATAAAGTGCAAAACTGTCAACAACGTGCAATTGTTTTTTATTACTTATCAAAAATAATCACCTCGGAAACTTACATGGCAAGTTTGATAAATAAAAGTTTTAACAATTTCAAAAGAATTTTTTGACCATTTACGTAAAAGCTAGATAAAATCTAATGCTCTTATCATTCGTAGTTTATATTTATACATTATATTTGTGTCTTTCAATTTTTCTCTAAAATAATTAGAGAAGCAGGAATTTGCAAAAATTAGTTTTTACATGTTAATATCCTATGTTCGCCTAACTCATTCAGCACCCGGTATAACAACAATATATTATGTAGCATAGATAAAAGAGTAGTAATTCGCGTTTTACATTACCGTTGGTGGCGCCACCGTCAATAACAACATTACGTCTTTCAGCAGTTCCAATTATTTCGTGTGGTGGCGTTTTGTTAATGTAAACAAAAGTAGTTTAGGTAAGAAGTGTTGTAACTAAAATGCATATTTCCCTTGTTCTTGACCGGAAAGGGTGAATACAATATGTAAAAGTACGTTATATTTCATTCAAATATCCACTTAAGTATTTAAAGTCCTCTAACCTTCAGGGGGTAATTGACCATAAAATCTTATTTTTCCAATGGAATGTTCTAGAAAGTCACTTCCACGTTTCTACTAGCGTGAGGAGAAAAAATGATGCAAGAGGGAAGTATACGCGTTTAATAGCTTGAAATTCTAAGAAGTGATAATCGTTAACTTGAAAACTTGCAAGAAATATAGGAAATAACAAGCTATTCTTAGCTTGATGGCGACTACATGTCGATTGACTAAGAATGATTTTTATTCAGATACCTAGGAAGTTCACATTTTTTAATTTAAATTAGGAATAGAAAAATATTTGACAAAATGTTACGCATAGCCGTAACAACGGGCAGAAAAACATGACCTTAAACTTCAAGATCATCCTAATCCTAGTACGACTCGACTCCTGGAGGATAACATATTCGAACGTCTTAGAAGAAAATGGCCTAGTGATCTACTGCCATAAATTATTACTGTATACGGGTCTGCTGACGGACCTACAATAACAGCCAACAAATTAACTTATAGAATATTCTGGATTTATTCTGATTATTAATTAGCATTAGTTACAATAAAAAAAAATTAAACTTTTTTATCAATTTGTAAATAATTAACTTTACACACCGTACTATGTATTGGTTTCCACAGTTGACCTAGCGCTATCGTACGTATGTATATGGCTAAGCGCTCCCACTATTCGCGCTCTATCTTAAGAACGGTTAATTGCACAAAATATTCGTTAGGACCTAATTTGTAGAGAATTTTATGCCCTACAACTTTTCTAATGGCTCAAAATGTCATTTAGAGCATAGAAACCGAGATATATTAAAAAAAAAAAAACAATTTTTGTGACAACTTATAGAATAACATTATAAAGGTTTATGCAAATTTTCAGCTTATTTGCTTTCATTCCGAGGTTAAATGCTTAAAAATTTCTCTCTATTTTGAGATGGTATGAGTTTTTACATGAAAATTTAAACTCTTCTTATAAGCAAATTTGAAATCACAAATTTCACACTTAAACGGTTCATCTCCTGAATGCGTTCTTAAATGATGTTTTAAACCTTAGATCATCTATACAATAGATAGGTCATAGCCGTATACCTGAAGCAGTTTGTTTTGAAGCTCAAAAATTTTTGGTGGGGTGCGCGGAGTTTGTTTTCCTTTTGGTTAGCCCCTGTAACGGCTGCAACTAAATATACACATTGACATATTTTTATTGCAAACAAAGACTCAAATCATTCTCAAAACAAAGCAAAATATCGCAAATATGACGAAATTAATTAATACTTAAATAAATTATACTATTTAGAAATTGGTAAATGTGAAATCAATTAATAATTACACAATAAATGCAAAATTCGGTTACGTTTATTTTCAAATTCGTACCTATTAATTTATTATTAAGATTGATGATATTAATAGTGCAATGGGTCATTAATAAAGTTCCATTGTATAACCATGGCTATAAAACTGGTTAAATTAATATCCAAATGTTTTTGAAATATTATATTACATTATGGGTCAAAGGCAACTTCAGAAAAAGTTACAAAAGAAGCTTACACACAAAAACTAATTAAATATTAATAAAATTTATAATTTGTTAATGTTTTTACTGTTTTGTTACACTCGTTAAATGTCACTTTGCAACCTGTGATGCACTATAAAAGGAAAACAAACTTTGTTTTTCTTTTTTTGGGCTTCATAACAAATGGGTCTATGTCCTATCTATTGTATACATGATCGAAGTTTTAAACTATTCCTATAGGCCAGTCATTATGGCAAAAAAGGTATGTAAAATAGAGGAAGTTTTAAAATTTTGAGACAATATTGGAGAAGGTAAAAAAATAATAAATTTGATTTTGCACCCTTTTCCGGCCCCCGGAACATTGCTAAATTAACAAAAAACGTAAATGTGCAGTAACTTTTTGAAAAAAATTCCGAGAGTTTTACAAACCTTAGAGAACATTCTAATAATTATTACACATCTTCAATAAAAATTGCACCTTGCTACGATCACCGGAACATGGCAAATAGTGGTTTATTAATTTTATTTTGGTATATCTTGTCAAAAAAAGTGCGAGTCATACAAATAATTGCTTATGCAACCCAATAGACAGACAGATTAATAATTACAACTATTTGCATGTTCCGGTTATCGCAGAAAGGTGCAAACTTTATAAAAGATGTGTAATAGTTATTAAAATGTTCTCCAAAATTTGCATAAATATCGGATATTTTTTCTATAGTGTTATTGAAAATTTACGTTTATTTTTTAATTATGTAAAAATATTCCGGGGGGCAAAAAAGGGTGCAAAATTCGGATTTATTATTTTTTTACCGTCTACAATGTTGTCCCAAAATTTAAAAACTTCCGGAATTTTTGTCTAACTTTTCCCTTTTTAAGCCTACAATGACTGGCCTACTATGTGCACATTTATAGTCACAAATATCACACTGAAACGGTTTATCTCCTAAATGCGTTCTTAAATGATCTTTTAATTGTTGCTTCTGTGCACATTTATAGTCACAAATTTCACACTGAAACGGTTTATCTCCTGAATGCGTTTTTAAATGATTTGGTAAATTTCCCTTTTGTGTACACCATTAGTCACAAATGTCACACTAAAACGGTTTATCTCCTGAATGATTTCTTAAATGATTTGTTAAACTTCCCTTTTGTGTACACTTATAGTCACAAATGTCACACTGAAACGGTTTATCACCTGAATGTATTCTTAAATGTCTTACTAAATGTTCCTTCCGTGCAAATTTGTAGTCACAAATTTCACACTGAAACGGTTTATCTCCCGAATGCGTTCTTAAATGAATTTTTAAAACTTCCTTCCTTGCAGAATTGAAGTCACAAATTCCACACTGAAACGGTTTATCTCCTGAATGCGTTCTTAAATGATCCTTTAATTGTTGCTTTCGTGTACATTTGTAGTCACAAACTTCACACTGAAACGGTTTATCTCCTGAATGCGTTCTTAAATGATTTGTTAAACTTCCTTTTTGTGTACACTTATAGTCACAAATATCACACTGAAACGGTTTATCTCCTGAATGTGTTCTTAAATGATTTATTAAACTTCCCTTTTGTGTGCACTTGTAGTCACAAATGTCACACTGAAACGGTTTATAACCTGAATGTATTCTTAAATGTCTTACTAAATGTTCCTTCCGTGCAAATTTGTAGTCACAAATTTCACACTGAAACGGTTTATCTCCCGAATGCGTTCTTAAATGAATTTTTAAAACTTCCTTCCTTGCAGATTTGTAGTCACAAATTCCACACTGAAACGGTTTATCTCCTGAATGCGTTCTTAAATGATTTGTTAAACTTCCCTTTTGTGTACACTTGTAGTCACAAATGTCACACTGAAACGGTTTATCACCTGAATGTTTTCTTAAATGTTTTTCTAAATGTTCCTTCCGTGCACATTTATAGTCACAAATTTCACACTGAAACGGTTTATCTCCTGAATGCGTTCTTAAATGACTTTTTAAACGATGCTTCTGTGCACATTTGTAGTCACATAGTTCACACTTAAACTTATAGTTGGAAATTTGAGGCGTAGTAAGCGGATTACAATATGTTTTTGCCTTCTGAAAATCAACTGAAATTTCTTCTCGACTATGAATGGGATGATGATCCAAATTAAATTCTATTTCGCCACACTTAATTTTGGAGTGAGAATTTGAATGTGATAGAGTAATACCCTGTAACAAAGCTACCATTAGTAAGTATTCCTTATTTGAGCACCATTTCAAGCATCTAATATAACTTCTTTGAGGTCGCTTTTTTGCGTGAAAATGAATTTACAAAATACCTCTAGTCCGTAATTTTCATCAAAATCGCTTAGCCCGTTTCCGAAAAAGCCATTACATATTAGTGATGCGCCGAGCTTGTGCATCTTTTGCTCATCTGACATTTTTTTTTAAAACTCTGACAAACTCACATATTTGATAATAAATATATTACAGAAATTTAATATTAACTCGTAATATTAAACATTAAAAAGGTTTTTTCATTAATCTTTGAGATTTAAATTTTTGACGTCAATGACAATGCATTTTGGGCAATGTTGACATTTAAAATTCTATATGTGGTTTTTACATCATTGTTCGGGCAATGACGTCATTGCCTAATATAGAGTGGGCGTTGTTGACATTACTATTACATGCATTGTGTCGGCGGTCCGTGCGATTAGTTTGCATGGGTCTAGCGGCTAATTGCATGATATGGGGATAGCAGGAGCGACATTCGTATGCATATGCATGAGCAGTGTCAAGGAACTTAGAGAAAGACAACATCAGCAACAAGAACTATCAAAATCAAATCCGGCAGCAAAAACATCAGGCTCATGACATATTAAGCGGGAAAACCGCAAGTCTTAAATCGCTTTCCCGCGGACAAAATTCGAGATAAATTTTCAGGATAAACGCAGTGGCAGGCGGAAACTCCCGCTTCGGTCGCCATCAAAATTTGGCAATATTTTGTCAGGGGGAAAGCGATTTAAGACTTGCGGTTTAGCGGTTTTCCGCTATAATATATCATGGGGATCAGAGGAATCTTTGAATGAATGCATAAAAAGCGAAAATCAGACAGTAGATCAAATTACCAATAATTCCCAATTAATAATAATACGTCATGATGCTGGAGATATGACGGAATAACGCCAATACTGCAGTGAAGTATTTTAGAAAAATTAATTTTGTAAAAAGATAAAGCAAAATATGCATTGTTTTGGAAGTTCGTGATTGGTTTTGTTTCTTTTAACCAATAGGAAAATTACAGAACGTTTTCAAGAAATAAAAAAATAATAGTAACCCATAACATTTATTTTAAATTTTCAAGCTGTATGACGTTATAATCCGTTTAACCGTTAATCCGTTAAGATATATTAATCATCGGAAAAAAATGTTGTATGAAAAGAAGTTTTATAACTCAAAGTTATTTGGTTTATGTGCTATTAGGACCGCAAAGCGGCCAGGGGCGGAGCCCCCCTAGTTATTATTATAAAATAATGTATCTTAATTCCAATTTGTTTATATTACAAAACATATTTTGGTTGGCAGTAATTACCAACTTAAAAAACAAACGTTAAATAAGGATAAATAACTCATTGTATTTGATATCAGAAACAAGTGAGGTAGTTCAGTATCGCAAAACGGGCGATTGTAGCTTCCACTGATGGGTCAAATCCATTTTAATCCGACATGCAAGTTCCACCAGTCGGTTTTGGGTCACTCTTATCCCGGGCGATTGTAGCTTCCACCCAGTGGCGGATTAACGCACAGGCGCATGAAGCGCGCGCTTGGGGCCTCCAAATTTAGGGGGGCCTCAAAATTTGTTTATTTAAACAAAACATATTTTAAACCGACTTCTTTTTGTAACATTTTTTTCAAAAATTGTAAGTACAAAACAATGCAAAACATTTTTAAATTGACATATAAGGTAATTGCATAGTTCAATCTTTTGTTGTTCTGCTTATTAAGTTATTAAAGATTATTCTTTTGTTAAGTACCTATTCTTGGAAAGGTATAGGTACTGTAAGTAAAGGTCTATTGTTACCCAAGTCATCTAACGGTTATAAGTGATAAAACCTCGTGTAATTGCCAGGGTGTATTGGAAAACCAAAGTGGTTAGACAAGGAGAAATAAAAATAACAATATAATATTGATCTATCAAAAATTTATAGTAGAGAATAGGTCTTAAGTAATAATCTACAGGTAGATATTAAATTGTATACTTCTTTGCAAAAATGTTATCACAACAATAGCCACATTCAGGACCGTCTTCAGGATTCAACGTTTATTAGAATAATTAATGAGAAAAATTGTGAAATTAAAAAAATACTTTACCGGATTACATGTTTCAATCTCATTCACGATTCTATTCGTAAAACTGATATCGTCAGATATAACTGGTTTTATGAAAATACCACTTTGCTTACTAATTTTACAAATTTATTAAAATTTCAAATTTAAAACTTTTTTTATAATATTATTTACAGTAAATTATTTTACGATGTTGTGGCGGCTCTGCTAAATATTTTAATTTTAATTCTGGCAGTTTGTAATTTTTTTATATTGGTAATTCCACCTTTTCTTATGAATGCGTTATTTACTATAAAGCAGGGCCGCAGCTAGACATAAGTCATAGGAAGGGTTTCACCTAAAAAAATTTTTTTATATTATGGGAAGGGTTTTACCGAAAAAATCCGTTTTTAGACCCTTTTTTTACTCCTTTGCTATGCCATGGGGGGGTTAAACCCCTAAAACCACCCCTTATATACGGCCCTGCTATAAAGTATGTAAGTACACTACTGATAGCAAAAATTAGAAGAAAAAAATAGAGAGAAAAAATAATATTATTATTGTTAGTTTTAGAGTGGATGTGAGAAACGTAAAATTCCAAAAAGAGAGAAAAATGTAGGTTTATGTCCTCGCCCCCCCCCCATTTCTAATTTTGTATCCAAAGTAGTCTAAATCGTTTGTACCTGTTTGTGCAAACATTATTTTTGTTTGCACCCAAATAGTTTTTGAGTAACACCTGGTAATACAAAATTTCTTTAAAATTTGCAATTCCTGATTCAAAACAGTCTTGAACGTTTGTGTTTGGTTTGCGTGTGTTTGCCAAGTTTTATTTTTGTATGTACCCAGAGTTTTTAAGATTTTCGAGAAAAACATTAATGCCACTGACGCGCACAAATGATATATAATTTTAATGCCAAAATGAATGTGATTTTATTTTTTACAGCTTTTATTTAACTTGATGTGAGCGTTGTCCGTCGTCCGTGTGAGATGGACTTTTTTTAGGGCATTTTTAACAAAGTTTTTGACGTCCTAAAGATCTGAAATTTGGCACACAGCTTTTACTTGCAAAACATTTTCATATTTTAATTTTGTTTATCTAAAATTTCAAAAAATAATCAAAAAATCGAAAAAAAAACTAAAAATTATAAAGTGCATGCGTCGCTGCGCATTGAACAGTTTTATCATACAGGGTGAAAAGTAACATAGATTTCCAATCGTATTCCAAACACATAATTAGAAAATTCTGGTGGAATTAAGCTATGCTAGTTTAAATAAAGAACTAAAAAATTTAATGATAATTAAAATTTTTTTAAAAAAACCTTTTATTTAAAATTATAAAGATGCATTAAAAAGTAAAAAATAATTTTAATAAGAACAAACAAAGCTTCTTGAAAACATCAATATAAAAGCGTGGGACTATGAATTTCGTACACCAAAAGTGAACCTGCTTACCCACCAATAAATAACCAGCCTCTCGCTTTTGAGACGGATTTATGATTTAAACATTTAGGTCTGTTTGGTACCACAGTCCTAGTGCTACACTAACTACACTACTACATATTGATTGGTGGTACAATTACCAACCCACTTTTTACACCAATCAATTTGTAGTAGTGTAGTTAGGGTAGTGCTAAAACTGTGGTGCCAAACAGACCTTTTATTTGATTTAAAGAAATATTATTATTTGTTTTATTTTTTGCTGTATTATGTGTGATTAGAAATAAATATTTTGAAACAAACAAAAAAATTGAAGGGGGGGGGGAACTTGGACTTGTACGTCACCAATAGTTAAATCTGCCAATGCATACTAAAGTAAAAAACGGGCACGTAGAATGAAAATATTTGAAGGGGGCCTCAAAATTGAATTGCGCTTGGGGCCTCTCAAGTGCTTAATCCGCCACTGCTTCCACCGATGGGTCAAATTCTTTTTAATCCAACATGCAAGTTCCACCAGTCGGTTTTGGGTCACTCTTATCCCATATGCAAGTTCCACTGATGGTGGATTAAGTCGAGGTGGTCAAGAGTCAAGGTATTAAGCTTCTAAGTATTTTAAATTCTTTAAGCTTTCATTGTGTTGTGGGACTTGATTTTCATTCAAATTGACGACAAATCACGATGACTAAACCAAACTATAACCATAAGCTGTCGAGGCCATCGATATGTGATATATTACATGGTCGTGGCTTGTCAAGTTTCAAAATAATTTGAACTGCTCATGCGTAGCATGTGCATTTCTTAAATTTCTTATCTCGTTCTATAAACCCGCTTATCCGTTAGTCACTATCGCTTATTTCTTATCCACTATCTCTTATCGCTTATCTCGCTCTATAAACCCACCAGAAGTTGAAAAATGTTCAACTTTTATCCCTTAGCGCTTAGATGTTATCGCGTTGTATAAACGCTACTACAGTACTCCTATGGTTTAACTTTCTTATCCACTATCTCTTATTGCTTATCTCGCTCTATAAACCCACCATTAGTGTTAGAAAACCTTTTTTTTTAATGAGGGGGGCCATTAAAAGAGAGATTCATCGTTCCAGCTTAGGTTGGATTCTGGATTTGTTCTGGAGGGCAAGACAAGCTCGCGCGCACTTAGGCCACCAATCGGGCCCATTGTACTACCTCCGGTTTCAGTTACACCCCAGTCCTGTCATTCCCCATTGAGCCAATCCAGTTTTAGGATGAACTCTAGGATCCTGGCAGGTGGAGTGTCCCTGATTCTGGCCATGTCAGGCCAGAAGTCCCCCAACACAGATCCTCTCGTTGAAGTCCAGCTTAGGTTAATGTTAGGAAACAATTTACTTTTTATTAGTGGATCTTTAAAAGAGAGATCAACCGGTCCATTTTGTTTTAATAAAATTAATTATATTTACCGATTTATTGATTTTGCAAAATCAAAATCTGCGTAATAAGGTTACATTTTATTAAAGACAGAGATCCGTTGGTAGGTTACAATTAAAAATCGATATTATTTTAAAATAAATATTGTAATAAACATAAAATTTAGTAATAAATCCCCACTAAATTAAACCCATTATAATCTCCCCTAATGCAGTACCAATATTAGGGCAGTTTACATTTCGGATTAGTGTTGGCTATTTTTTGGTCGGAGGGCAATTTACAACTTTTAATTTTTACCTGATCCATGGATTAGGACAGATTACATTCACCCGTTTAATACATTAGTGAGACTAAAATAGAAGTAAACCAAGGGTCCAGGGGGCAGAGCACTAGCGCAAAGTTTTTTATTTTAGTCCAAACATAAAGTTTGGAAACCGCCGATATAGGCTGGATTTGGTTTTTGGCTAACAAATTGGTTATCACCTTTAGGAAAGAGGTCCAGCAGAGAGATGGGAAATTACACGTAGTGACAATCGAGAAGCTCTCAAGAGGGACAAGTATTTGAAATCCACATCTAGCACGATATAATTTTTATTTAATTTATTAAGTAAAACAATCCGTTTAATGACATTAAATTAATTGACAGCAAAAAAAAATTACGAGAGGTTACTGATGTAACCATGAGGATTCAATAATTATTCGAAACGTTTAAGAAACATTTGGAACCTACTCGGTTGGGTTCTTCATTGATAATTAAAGAAATCATAAAAATAAATTACTAAAAACTAGAATGGTTCGAGACAATCAAACGTCCCAGGTTTTGAAACTTTGTATCGCATATTGCTTTCAGCGGTTGAGTAATTTTAAAATTCCTTTGTCCAAATCTTCATCATTTGGCAAAAAATAATATTGTTCATAGTTTACCTCATTGCTATCCTCTTGATATTCTAAATTAGCATCGTCTTCTTCTTTAATATCGAGAGAGTGGTGCAAATCTTCTAATTTGGCATCCATAACCTCCATTTTATCTGGTGTTATTTCTTGATCATCACTGGGGGCTCGCAAATCATCAATAGCTTCTTCTAATTTCTCTAACTTGATCAAGGGTGTCAACTTATCCATACTGCAAAACACAAATTAAGTAACCGATTGCTCTTACAACTTGTTACAACGCAATTTTCGAGATTACGTTAACTAAAACTTTGGCTTTGTATCATAGCAAACTGTAATCTGTTTTACCTACCAAATCTTCGTTTGCACATGAGCGCGAAGTTTCAAATTCTGCGGGGGCAAGGATACATTTTTTTTATTAGTCCTTTATGTCACCATTATAAAAACTTGCCAGTCAGACACAACTTGTTAGAAATAGTAGTTTATATCACTAGGGCGATAAAGGGACTATTTTCATCCCTGAGGTCGACAAGTTATGAGTCGAGCCGCGCAGCGGCGAGTGAATAACCGACCGAAGGGTGAAAACCCTTATCGCCCGAGTGTTATTAACAATTTTTCGTTTTTTTGGGAAAAATATCCTACAAAATTCGCGATTTTATATAATAACTCCAAAATAACAATCGATAGATGGCGTAAAGGTTGCAAGTCATTTGTCAATGTTTGTCTCTTTGGAGCGAAAAAAGATGATTTTCTTTTGAAATTTCCCACATCCGACCGGAAACTATTAAAGCACATTGACGAGATCAACAAGACGGTGCGGGACAGACTAATGGAAGCCGATCCCGACCCCATCTCTCCCGCTTCGTATTTTAAAATCAAGAATGCCATCAAATTCATTTCTCCCAGAAAAGCCCCCGGCCCTGATCAAATTCCAAATTTAGCGTTGAAAAACCTTCCCAAGGCCATTTCAGCGCTAACTGCAATTACAAATGCCATACTCAGACTGAAGCATTTTCCCGGCAGGTGGAAGTTGGCAGATGTCATCCTCATACCAAAGCCGGGAAAATGCTTGGCTAATCCCCTAAATTATAGACCGATATCCCTCCTCTCCTCCATTGCCAAGATAGCGGGAGAGAATCATACTCTCCCGCCTTCGAGGTGGAAAAGCTCGATATCCTTCCCAACGAATAGTTTGGCTTTCGCCAGGGGCATTCAACTACCCATCAGGTACTCAGGGTAACAGAAAAGTTCACGGAGGGTTTCTCCAGAGGCCATAGAGCTTTGGCTGTCCTCCTGGACATAGCCAAAGCCTTCGACAAAGTTTGGCACATAGGATTGCTGTATAAGCTTTACATGGCTGGAGTTCATCCAAGCCTAGTAAGGCTTATCACATCCTATCTATGTGCCAGAACCTTCCGTGTCAAGATCAACGATCAATACTCTTCAGTAAGGCTCATACACGCGGGGGTGCCCCAAGATTCTATCCTATCCCCCGCACTTTTCAACATATACGCCCAGGACATTCCCATTCCTCAAAACGTAACGATGGGGATTTTCGCGGACGACTTTGACACCCGAGACGGAAGAGGAACGTTACTATCGTTCGTGATACGCTGAAGCATCTTCAACCTTGGTTCTACAAGTGGAGACTTGTAGTAAACCCGGGGAAGAGCGAAGCTGTCATGTTCGATAGGAAACGGCACCCTCCCGATAAAATCGAGATGTTTGGCAAAGAAATTCCGTGGAAGGACTCCGCCAAATATCTCGGGGTCACCCTCGACCCAAGACTCAGTTGGTCTAAGCACATCTCCAACTGCGTATCTCAAGCTAAAGCCCTTAAGGGCTCCCTCGCTCCACTGATCGGTAGAAATAGCCGCCTCCGCCGCAAAGATAAAATCAGGATCTACAAAGCGGTAATCCGCCCGGTCCTTACGTACGCGGTCCCGGCATGGGGGTTCGCATCTTCCAATCAAATGAAAAGATTGGAAACCATGCAAAACATCTGCATAAGGCAAGCCATGGATGCCCCATGGTTTGTTACAAATAGACAACTCCAGGCGGCTTCCGGAGTAAAGCCCCTGGCCTCCTTCATTAAAGATATAACATCCAAACTATACCTAAAAAGCCCCGACTGCCCCAATCCGCTCATTCGAGCCCTAAGTCGTTACGAAACAAACGACTACTCAAGGACGCCCCGACCAAAGGACATAATTGTCCCCAAATCAGTTATACTGCCTTTCCCCCATCCCAGATCCCCGCAACAAAACAACCCGGCCCCGGACGCTGAGTATTCAGATTCCGACTGGCATGGCGTGTTCCAATAAGAATATCACGCCATCCTGAGGGAGGTTACAATTTATCCGTCTCGACATGTCCAACTAACTCTTTTTCTTTTCAGCTTGTGCTTTCTCTCTCAGCACCCATTATTAGACCATTGTAAAATTTGTAAATTGTTGTATATATTTTCTTTTTTTTTTTTTTAATAAAACGTGGAACGGTACGATGATGCTTTAGCCTTGTAGAGGAGCCCAAAGTAAGCACTCGCGCCGCCGCGGGCGCGAGGATTGCCCCACGCGTGCGTGCACGCGCGGACAATTCGACGTTAGCCTCCGGCCCCGCAGTGCTTACCTTACAGCGCAATAATAATCATGACACCGGCTCAACGCCGCTCCTCGGGTTTGAAATTCCTGTAAAAAATTCTCTACGTCAGGTCTCAAAACCAGATGAAGGAGATAAGCGGGCTATCTTTAGCTACAGCTTTGAAATTTCCCAATTACGGACAATTTGGTCTGACGGACGGTCCGTCGTATTGACGGATGGATGGGCACGTTATGCAATTATTGCAAAAAAAATCTCGAATTTTGTCGGATATTATCTAAATCTATGATTTTGTAAATAAGTATAAAGTAACACTTAATTTAATTGCCAATTTTTTAACTAAAGGTGTCGTAATTTCGTTATTTTGGGGATAATATCCCACAAAATTCACGATTTTTTTGCTCTGAGATAACTATCGATAGATGGCGTGAAGGTCGCAAGTCATTTGTCAAGTTATTAATAATATAAGCAAAAAACATGAGTTCACCCGAACGGATGAACCCGTTCGGGCAGGTACCCGAACAAAGACTGTTTTTATAAGTCCTAGGACCTAATAAAGTTAGGTTTTTATAGTCCTAGGACATAATAAAAGTTAGGTTTATTTTGTTCTAGAACAAAATAAAGTTCGGGTCGGTCCCCCTTGAGGTGACCTTTCAAGAAAAGACGTCCTTTATAGTTCTCAAAACAGGTACGTTAGAGGTCATTTATAACCCGGAATAACGAAAAATCTTTTTTTTTTAATTTAATTGAAATTTTAGGGGTCTTCTGCTACTTATAATAAAAGATTAATATTTTTATTGAAAAGCTGAGAATTTTTTACAAAAAAAACTGTACTTCTCGTATTTATATAATGTTTCCACTTCAAAAAAATTAACGAAAAAGATAAAAAACGACAAAATTGTCAAAATTCAAAGAATCATTACTACGAAAGTACTTAATATTAAGAGCTAAATTTTTAAGTGAGTTATTATTTTTATATAGAGAATACCTCCACAAAATTTGAAAAAAATCCACTTCTTATTTTATTTATTATTATATCATTATTTTACTCCATATTTCTTTATCGGTGTATATTAATTATTTATTCCAATATTTCACATCTGCCGAGCTTCTCCTGACGAAATTTTTCTTTCTCTTTTGGATAACTCTTCACCGAAATATCGATGATATAATGGAGAGGGAATTTGTTTATAACTCGTTAAATGAAAGCTCAAATTTTTATTAATTTTTTAAATTTTGAAATAAAATGTTTATAAAACAAATTGAATGTAGGTACACAGGTACACTTAATAAAATAACAATAATTTGATCCCTTAATTAATTAGTTATCTCTGTCAAAATATTTCTTAAAAATAGGTTATTTTTTTTTACCGTCACAGTGGCTGTCCCCCTTAATTACAAAATAAAAATTACAGAAAGTGAAATAGCTCAGTCAAATATAAGCAAAAAAAAGAGGTAAACCTCAGTATGAAAACATATTAAGCTGAAGATTAGAATAAACCTTTATTATGTCATTCTAAAAGTTGTCTCAAAAGTCTCCTAAAATCTCGTGTCCGCGTCACAAGATATTGAAGATCAAAAGTGACGAAAATTGTTTTTTTTAAATATCTCGGTTTCTAAGCTCTAAATGACCTTTTGAGCTATTAGAAAAGTTGTAGAGCATAAAATTCTTTACAAATTAGGTCCTAACGAATATTTTGTACATTTATATCAAGCCAAAAGAAAATGTATTGGTTACTTGGCAAGAAGTCTATTCTTTCGACAGAAAATAAAATGCTTATATACAAAGTTATCATCAAGCCAATATGGACGCACGAACTGTGGGAATGCGCTAGCATTTCCAACATAAAAGTTATACAGCGATTTCAATCAAAAGCCCTCCGTCTGATGGTAGCTGTGCCATGGTACATCTCTAACGAAACCCTCCACACTGACCTACGCATTAATTATATTCAAGAGGAAATTAAAAAACGGGCAGAAAAACATGACCTTAAACTTCAAGATCATCTTAATCCTAGTACGACTCGACTCCTGGAGGATAACATATTTGGACGTGTTAGAAGAAAATGGCCTCGTGATCTACTGCCATAAATTATTACTGTATGCAGGTACTGCTGATGGACCTACGATAGCAGCCAACAAATTAACTTATAGAATATTCTGTATTTATTCTGATTGTTAAGGGCTTACGTACAGTCATGAAGTCGAAAAAAACTCGTTTTTTTTATATGAAAGTACAACATCTCAGAAATATTATGTAAAAGTTTCAAGTCGATCGGAGTAAAACTCGAAAAGATGATAAGCTAATAAGAGTAACAATTATTATGAAACTTATAAGTTTATATCAAACGGAAACTTCAGACGTGTTTAACTCAAAACTACATTTTAAAAGTCCGTGCGTAAGATAACTCAAAAACTACTAAACCAATTATGATGAAATTTTATACACGTCTTAAATATAAATAATTCTCGAGACTGAACGATTATTTTCTTTTATTTTTCATTTCTATCTCTTTTTACAATTAATTATAAGCCAATTTTTTGGGTAAAAATCGTCACTTTTATTTCAACACCTTCCAAGAAGAGGAAATTTTTATATTTTTTAAAAAGGAATCGTTCAGTCTCGAGATAAACTAATATATTAACCGAATCTTTTCACTTTTTTCATTTTGGATAATCCTGTGACGAGTTATCTTACGCACGGCAAATCATCTTTTTTTTAAGCGTCTTCAAAAATTTACTACCAATGGTTTAATAGTCCACCTTTTTGTGAAAGTAAAATTTTAAAATGTTCTTTAAATGTTGCTCTTTCATGTAGAAAAACTTTCAAATAAATACATCTATTTATAACTTAGAAAAAAAATCTCAAAAAACTGCTATTTTTCGACCTCATGACTGTACGTAACCCCTTAATAGCATTAGTTACAATTAAAAAAAAATTAAACTTTTTTATCAATTTGTAAATAATTAACTTTACACACCGTACTATGTATTGGTTTCCAATACATTCCCACTATTCGCGCTCTATCTTAAGAACGGTTAATTGCACAAAATATTCGTTAGGACCTAATTTGTTGAGAATTTTATGTTCTACAACTTTTCTAGTAGCTCAAAATATCATTTAGAGCATAGAAACCGAGATATTAAAAAAAAAACAATTTTTGTGACAACTTATAAGAATGACACAATAAAGATTTATGTAAATTTTCAGCTTATTTGCTTTCATTCCGAGGTTAAATGCTTAAAAATTTCTCTATTATTTTGAGATGGTATGAGTTTTTACATGAAAATTTAAACTCTTCTCATAAGCAAATTTTAAATCACAAATTTCACACTGAAACGGTTTATCACCTCAATGCGTTCTTAAATGCCTTTTTAAATGTTGCTTCCGTGCACATTTATAATCACAAATTTCACACTGAAACGGTTTATCGCCCGAATGAGTTCTTAGGTGAACTTTTAAATCTCCTTTATTTGCACATTTATAGTCACAAATATTACACTGAAACGGTTTATCTCCTAAATGCGTTCTTAAATGATTTGTTAAACTTCCCTTTTGTGTACACTTGTAGTCACAAATATTACACTGAAACGGTTTATCTCCTGAATGCGTTTTTAAATGATTTGTTAAACTTCCCTTTTGTGTACACTTGTAGTCACAAATTTCACACTGAAACGGTTTATATCCTGAATGGGTCCTTAAATGCATTTTTAAATTCTGCTTCCGTGCAAATTTGTAGTCACAAATTTCACACTGAAACGGTTTATCTCCTGAATGATTTCTTAAATGAATTTTTAAATGTTGCTTTAGTGCACATTTATAGTCACAAATTTCACATTGAAACGGTTTATCTCCTGAATGCGTTCTTAAATGATTTGTTAAACTTCCCTTTTGTGTACACTTGTAGTCACAAATTTCACACTGAAACGGTTTATCTCCTGAATGCGTTTTTAAATGATTTGTTAAATTTTCCTTTTGTGTACATTTGTAGTCACAAATTTCACAATGAAACGGTTTATCTCCTGAATGGGTTCTTAAATGTATTTTTAAATGATGCTTATGTGCAAATTTGTAGTTACAAATTTCACACTGAAACGGTTTATCTCCTGAATGAATTCTTAAATGAATTGTTAAATTTTGCTTCAGTGCACATTTATAGTCACAAATTTCACATTGAAACGGTTTATCTCCTGAATGCGTTTTTAAATGATTTGTTAAACTTCCCTTTTGTGCACATTTATAGTCACAAATTTCACATTGAAACGGTTTATCTCCTGAATGCGTCCTTAAATGCCTTTTTAAATCTGGCTTCCGTGCAGATTTGTAGTCACATAGTTCACACTTAAACTTATATTTGGAAATTTCCGGCGTAGTAAGCGGATTACAATCTGTTTTTGCCTTCTGAAAATCAACTGAAATTTCTTCTAGGCTGTGAATGGGATGATGATGTAACTGATCCAAATTCAATTCAATTTCGTCACTCTTAATTTTGGAGTGATGATTTGAATGTGACAGAGTAGTACCCTGAAACAAAGCTCCATTAGTAAGTATTCCTGATTTGAACACCATTTCAAGCATCTAGTATGACTTCTTTGAGGTCGCTTTTTCGCGTGAAAATGAATTTACAAAATACCCCTAGTCCGTGATTTTCATCAAAATCGCTTAGCCCGTTTCCGAGAAAGCCTTTACATATTATTGATGTGCCGAGCTTGTGCTTTTTTGCTGCTCTGACATTTTTTCAAACTCACATGTTTGATAATAAATAGATTACAGGAATTTAATATTAACTCCTAATATTAAACAATAAAAAAAAAACAATAAACAAAAAAAAAAATTTATTAAAAAAAAAAAAAGTAATGGACAATATTTATTTTAAACTAGTTGAAAAGCCCGTCCAAGGACGGGTAGCTAGCCGGTGGATCTCTATTTTAGCGGTATTAATTAAAAAAAAAATGGTTTTCAAACACCAACACTAACATAAGCTCAACCGATGGATTTCTTGTTTTACAATCTTCATTAAAAAAAATAAATCCCTAATACTGACAATTTTAATTGTTCACGTTCAAACGTCCTCAACGTTGAAAACTCGTTTGGTGTGTAACTCGATCCCAGGAGAGTAGATTTTAAGTTACTAAAAACCAACGACAACAACCAATCCGAGTGCGTTGTGTGTCTTAAAAATATGACACGCTTAAGAAGTTGTAGGTGCTGCCCGTTTATTATTGTGAAATACATTTATTGAAAATGTAAAAGTCGAATATTAAATTTTCTTAATGGATAATCTTTGGATTAACCGAGATAAAATTTATATACAGGGTGGCCCTTTGAAAACGAAACAGACCTGTCCAAGCGTTTTTCCTTCTTTTATTCTTAAATGTCTTGAAATATCGGATTTATTTCGCATTTTTGCAGCTTCAATTTTTTGGTTGAATAATTGATAAAACTTTAAAAAAATTATAGAACTGAATTCGGGGAAGCAAGACCTTTCAAATGAGGTGTTACTTGCCATATCATCCCTATTATCATTTTAGGGGTTGTCATCGCAACTCAAAGGGATGAAACAATACGGAAGTAACATTAGTCGCAAAAGTTGTCCCCCTCAATGATAAAATTGGCATGTTTTTGTATTTCTTAAGAAAAAAATTCTGCTGGCCACAATCCCGTCTGTTTCGTTTTCAAAGGGCCACCCTGTATAAGTACCCCAGTTGAAACTTACTTTGTATGCAACTCGATGCCAGGAGAGGTGATTTTAAATTGGATCATTTAATTAATATAGCTGGTTCAACCGCGGCAGGCCCGTAGCTAGGATTTAATTTGGGGGGGGGGGGCACTTGAAAAATTTCAATTTTTGGTGGTTCGGTGGTTAAAAAAAAATTTTCTGAACATTTCGGGAGGGGGGGGGGACGTGCCCCAAGGTGCCTTCCCCCTGGCTATGGGCCTGAACCGCCTGAAATCAAGGTTAAAAACTTGATTGGTGTGCTACTCGATGTAAGTTACTTAGTTACTTACATTACTTATTAAGACTCAAAATGTAATATATTTATTTTATGCTTTTTAGTTTCCTTTTTGAAAAAGATGGGACGACCAAGAGTGACGTAACGGACAATAAGTCCAAAACGTGCAGATGATGATGATGATGATAGTTTCCTTTTTGAGGTCGGTTTAATTTTTTGTTAAAAGTTTTTTATTTTTTAATTTTTAGTGATTAAAATCTACTAATTACTACCTTAATTAATTAATTTGCTCGATATAAAATTTTCTCCACCCCAACTTTCAACAGAATAGGTTGACAAGTAAAAAATCAATAAATGAAAAACAATCATTCCCTATTTTCTACCCTTACGGGTGCAATTTTCCCTTATTTTTTACCCTTACGAATGGAATTTTTCTGTGAAATTTAAATGGGACCACCATGGAGGTATACTCTATCAAATAAAAAAAAATTCATCAAAATCGGATCACTCTGTAAAAAGTTATGCCCGAACATACATAAAAAAAAAACATACAAACAGACGAATTGAGAAACTCCTCCTTTTTTTGAAGTCGGTTTAAAAAGGTCCTAAAACTACAGGTACATAATTTTAAAACGTTTGTTACAACTACGTTGAACAGTTTTTTAATTTCCTTAATATTTCGATTTGATTTCAAAACTATTTGAAAAGTCCTCGTATCTACTGGCAGACTTGTGGCTCGGTCGAGCTATTTTTAGAATTTATATCTTGTTCTGATTGAAAGTACAGCTTATGGTTTCCTAGAAATTTTAATGGGAAACGCGGTTAAGAGGGGCACTTTTTTCAGGGCCCTTTTAATTTAATCAACAGATGGCGCCTACTTAAATATTTTTATAAAATACTAGGAGGCTTTTGTATTTAAAATATAGCAAATTCGTTGAGATAATACTATTCTATAAACAATATTCTTGGTCTTAAGCTATTTTGAGTTCGTATTAAGTATGTCAAAACACACTCACTTACAAAAAAAGATAATTAAACTTTAATTATGAATTGTGTTTTTATAAATAAATATTACGAACCCAAAATAGCTTAAGACCTAGAATATTGTTTATAGAATAGTATTATTTCAAAGAATTTGCTATATTTTAAATACAAAAGCCTCCTAGTATTTTGTAAAAATATTTAAGTCTGCGCCATCTGTTGATTAAATTAAAAGAGCCCTGAAAAAAGTGCCCCTCTTAAGCACATTTCAGAATTACGTCATCTTACAGTAGCAGAAAAATAGTCATTTGTTCAATTTTAACCCCTGTATGTATGCAACTTAAAAAGCTTCAACGAGAACTTAAACGAAAAACATGTCATTTTTTATACGCCATATTGAAAAATATAGGAAGCAAGATATCACTTTTACTTGTGCCTTCGTACGAAACACTTCGTAAGCTTTGTCTTGTGCCGTTGAAGAAGTAACTTCGTAACTTTCTCTTGTGCCGTGAAGTAATAACTTGGTACAACTTTTATTCCGGCCTTGTGCGAATCACTACAAAAATCTCTCAAGTATTTTGAATTTAGTGCCGAATTTATCTAAAAATATTTCGAAAGATCGTAATTAACGGAGTTATAACTAATTACCTCATAACTAAAATGTTAACCTGTGCGTTTTATTTACAAATTAACTTAAAGTGTGCAAAAATTCAAACGTTCAACAAGTAAATGTGAAACAAATGCGAATTCGTAATATCTACTCTTGTCTAAATGCAAATTATTAATTTAACGACAAAATGCCTAAAAATTGTGAATGGATTACCTATCTGAATTTATCACTTTAATGGACAATTCCTGCAAATGGCGAAGATATTATTTAACCGAATGGACAATGGCTTGCCTCAGTAACCTGGAACCGAAATTCTTGGAATTTGAGAAATTCAAGGAAGAGTGTTCTTCATCATGGAAACTTGCTTGCCGATTTTTAAGAAAAATCAAAGGTTAGTGTTAGCCATGTTAATTTTAAGAAGTGTAACAATTTCTAATTAATGACGATTGACTTTTTAATTATTTATTGGTTTTGCGACCAAAGTAGGTCAATATCTAATTATTTAACTTACATAAAAAGTCAGCTGTTCAAATTTATTACCTGTTAATGGTAAAATGTACCGAATTTTATTTAATCCAATGTGGATGAATTTATCGTCAATTGTTTTATTTATGATTAATTTAAACTAAGTAACTACTCAGTTACAATTTTATTTAAGCTAAATTTTGCGAAACGTTTCTTCAATTAGGTATTTTAAGAAATTTTTGTGTTTTCCTGTATCGCATTTTTCATTTTATCTTTTATTCGATGACATTATATGTATGAAAAGCATCTTTACTTTTATTTGCGTTCACCGATTTTATTTCAAAGATTTTTCGTTTATGTAAAAAAAGAGGTAAGCAAGTGGGTTGTTTCAACACTGGTATTTACCCTGAGATTAGAGTAATTGCTAATTCTTGGATTTTTCAAATTCAAAGAATTTCCAAGGGCACTACGACAATTGAGCGAAACCGGAGGACACACGAGGGGGTGTATCACGTTTGTTTAAAATTTTTAGCCGGGCCGGGGTGTTTGGTTGCCTACATACATGTACGACTAGAAGAATTTCAAGACATTTTCTGTTCGACGCAAATCTCAAAAAATAGAAAATTTTAATATATGGACTATGTGAAATAATGTTCTCCAAGGTTGACGCTACAACTAGAATCTAAATTTGGGCTTTCAAAATTTAGAATAAAACAAATATTGATAAAAAATGCTCATTAAAAAAAAATTTTTTCAAAATTTTTTATTGAAAAACACTCATCTTGTAGTTTGAAAGTCATGCTTTTTGATACTGTTTTTAGAATTTCTTCAAATTTATTCGTTTTTAAGATTTGCGTCGAACAAGAAAAACGAATTTCTCCGCCACCTTAATGGCTCTAGATTAGAGGTTCCCTCAGTTTATTAATCTCTTAAGCCCCGGTATGACATGATGCATAATTTTGCATGAAATTTACATGTAAATGGTAACTAATCAATGAAAAACGTCCGATGGCTACTAATACACTCTTTCTATTGGTTAGTTCCCATTTACATGTAAATTTTAAATAAAATTTAACATCGTGTCATAGAGGCTTTAAGGGGGATAGATTATAAATCTCAGTTAGACGTTAGTCGTTTTTTGAACCTCCCCCCTCTGTTTTTGCATTTTTTTTATATTTTTCAAATATTTCTGGTTCTACTTTCTTATTAGTTATTCTTCGCTTACAATTAAAATTCTAATATTTTTATATTGGTATATGGATTATCTTTTACAATTCTCTATTAAGCCCGTATGACTGATCCATAATTTTACATAAAATTTACTTTAAACTTAAAATTTAATTAATTTAAAAGCTCATATTTTTTTCATAATTTTATGCAGCTAAATAGTAGTTTTCGTCACAAGGACGTAAAACGAGATTTTACACCCGAGGGGCGGGGTTTCGAAGGCGAGGCGTAGCGAAGCGAAGCCGAGACGCACGAACCGTTCCGAGGAGTGTAAAATCAGTTTACGTCCGAGTGGCATAAACTGCTTTTCGTTATAACGGGACTACCTCATTTTTATTCGCAACAACGTGGTGAGAAGCTATCTATTGAAAATGGAAATCTGGCTCTTCTGATTGGTTTGGTAATCATTCATTTTATTCGCGACCCTGACATCAGAGTTATATAAACAACTTTTCGTTATTTTGGGGAAAATATCCTACAAAATTCGCGATTTTATATAATAGCTCTGAGATAACTATCGATAGATGGCGTGAAGGTTGAAAGTCATTTGTCAAGTTTGTCTATTTGGTGAGATAAGGAATCATAATCTCAATTTAAAAATTTCGGACGTGTGTGTTGTGAAGTGTTACAACGTCAAAATCAATCAAAGAACAGGCATCTTCGGGCGCATTCTTCAAACAACAGCGAGGAGAACAAAGAAGAATCAAGAGGTGCGTTATTTTCGAATTGCGTTATAAATATTAATTTTCGTTATTTTCGAATTGCGTTATAAATAAGTATTAAACATTTTCATTCGAATTAATGATGTTTTGCGTAAATATATCATGTTTTATTTTATACCCCCCCCATTTTACGTCCTAGGACGTAAAAAGGCACTTTTAGTACCTCAAATCAGGACGTAAACACCTAATTTAACGGCCGGAATAACGAAAAATATTTTATAGTAAAAATAATTTCGTACGCCCCTGGTTAGAGTGAATTTTCTTTCAGCTAACGGTACTTTTCTTGGTAGAGACGGAAGCGAGATTGCTATGCTCATGGCTTTTTGGTGTTGACCTTCGTACGAGCTACACGTAGTGAAATATTTGAGCTTTGAATTTTTTTGTTTGAAGATTTGATTTTAATAATCAAATAAACTATAAATAAACTGCAGCTTTTTGTGTAAGTAATTTAAAATTGATATTTCTAATTAGTAAATTTAAAGATAGTAGGTTTTTAAATAATATTTACATTCGCATACACGTGCGCTACGATGACTCATATATCGATGTTGTTTCACATATATAGGGTGTGTTAAAATTAATGTTGCTTTGTTCATAACTACTTTAAACTGAATTATCTCTATTTGCATATAATTATAAATTATATTTTGTATATAAATATTGGTGATGAAATTCACATAATCTTGGTTTCAAAGCGTGGAATATGTTTCATAATTATTAATTAATTATTGGTGGTGTTTGAACGCAGAGACGTTTAAACGCAAGGACGTTTGAACGCGAGGACGTTTGAACGCAAGGGCGTTTGAAAAAATAGATGCAATTGACCCCCCCTTTATTAATAAAAAATAAATTGTTTTCTAACATTAACCTAAGCTTGAACGGTGAATCTCTCTTTTAATGTTCTCCCCTTATTAAAAACAAAATGTTTTCTAACACTAACCTAAGCTCAACCCGTGAATACTTCTTTAATGGTTTGCTCTAAAAAAACGTAGTTTTGTAACACTAACCTAGGGGCCGTCCATTAATCACGTGATGTTGTTTTTGCCATTTTTAAACCCCCCTCCCTCTTGGTGATACATGGTGAGGTTTAAGACTACCCCCCTCCACTTACCATATCAGGTGTATTTTTTTATTACCCACAAAGAATTGTAAATTTTTTTAAATACAGTGGGGCCCGCTTAATGTGATCGCGGTTAATTTTATCATTCGGATAATGTTATCATATTATTCTTAAGATTATTTTCTCCCACCAACAAGAGTTGATTTTCAGTTACAAGCATTTTTTTATATTGTGCATACCACCCACATAATATAAAGTCAGGTGTTAGCAAGAAAATCAACGTCACACATGTGATATTACATTACATGTTTATTATCAATTCCGTCCTTTAAATACATAAATGGACGATAGTTTGCTGTTAATGTGTGTTGTAAGATTCAGTCCTACTTGAAAACTTCACAATGAGTGACTATTATTAATTAATTTTTGTAGATGTACTACATACTAATAAAAAACCAATAAAATTTTTTTCCTTTTATTGTTATCAATCGGTTATTGTTATCAAAAACCTCAAGTCCTAATGTGATCACATTAAGCGGACCCCACTGTATTTATAAAATACAGGTATAAGTATCATCAAAAAATAAATACACGTGATATATTACTATACCCCCACTCCCCCCTTGTAATATTTCGTGATTTTTTTTGGAGTCCCCCCTTCGAGCCTCACGTGATTAATGGACAGCCCTCTCCCCTCGAAAGGCAATGGCAAACCACCGAGAGTAATCTGCCAAGAGTATTATGATCATGTTGTCTAGTAATCGACGGCTTGATTACATGATTGGACACCTCAAAATAATCACTACGCGTCTGTTAAGACGGATAGACTGGAGGAGGAACACCAACCTAACTGTGACCGGTAGATCTCTTTTTTAAACCGACTTCAAAAAAAGGAGGAGTTTCTCAATTCGTCTGTTTGTATATTTTTTTTTAATGTATGTTCGGGCATAATAAAGAATTACTATTAAAAAATAAATTGTTTTCTAACATTAACCTAAAGTTGACCGGTGTATCTCTCTTTTAATGGAACCCCCCTTATTAAAAAAAAATATTTTCTAACACTAACCTAAGCTCAACTTGTGGTTATTTCTTTAATGGTTTGCTTAAAAAATTATCGTTTTGTAACACTAACCTAACGTTGACCGGTGGATCTCTCTTTTAAAGATTTACTAATAAAAAATAAATTGTTTCCTAACATTAATCTAAGCTCGACCGGTAAATCTCTCTTTTAATGATCTCCCCTTATTAAAAACAAAATGTTTTCTAACACTAACCTAAGCTCAACCCGTGGATACTTCTTTAATGGTTTGCTCTAAAAAATGTAGTTTTGTAACACTAACCTAACCGTGACCGGTAGATCTCTCTTTTAAAGATTCACTAATAAAAAATAAATTTTTTCCTAACATTAACCTTAGCTCGACCGATGCATCTCTCTTTTAATGGTCTTACCTTCATTAAAAAAAATCTGCCAAATAATCTTTCTTACAGCACTGCCATTTTTGTTAACCTGCTTTTAGCAGATGTTTCATAGAAAATTTGTTTCTAATTATAGGTCTGTTTGGTATGCTACACCAAACTACTCGGAGTAAGTTAGTGTAAAATATTGCAAAAATTGATTGGTGTAAAAAGTGGGTTGGTAATTGTACACCAATCAATTTGTAGTAGTGTAGTTAGTGTAGCACACTAGGATTGTGGTATCAAACAAAGCTATTGTGTTTTAGATGTTTGATTCATCACCCTGTATAAATCATTGCAACGAAAAACTTCACCCTGAATGCGGTCATTAAAAATATGATTTGGAAATCTATGTTAATTTCCACCCTGTATGGTAAAATTGTTGTAATGGAACAATAATAAATAAAGAGAGTCAACTGATAGCATACGCCGATGACGTCGTAATCATCTCAAGAACAGAAGCAGGAATGAAGAAATTACTAAGAGAATTAAAAGTGGCTGCAGAAGAGGTGGGTTTGAAGGTGAATGTGAATAAGACTAAATACATGAAATTCCAAAGAGCAGGTGCTGACAACGTAACTGAGATAAGGATAGGTGACTGCATTTTCCAGAAGGTCTAAAGCTTTAGCTACTTAGGAGTGCGTTTAGTCAGTAATAACGATGGAGGAGAAGAAGTTAGAGCAAAGATACAGGCTGGTTACAGAGCGTATTTTGCGAATAAGGATATCTTGAAAGACAGGCAGATATCGAAAAAGTCAAAAGTTACAATATATAAGACACTGATAAGACTGGTTGTGACATACGCTGCCGAAACCATGAGCATTACAAGCAGAGAAGAAGAGCAGTTCAGAGTCTTTGAAAGAAAGATATTGAGAGGAATTTTAGGACCGAAAAGAATAGATGGTGAGACCAGACCGAGAATGAACTTCGAAATTCTGAGAGAGATGGACGGAGAAGACGTGGTAAGATTCATGAAGGCTCAACGCATAAGATGGCTGGGACACATAATGCGTAGCAGTATGAGGATGTGACTCAACGTTTGACGATGTGGAAACCGGATGTGGAGAGAAGGAGAGGAAGACCTAAGGAACGATGGTGGAAAAGTGTGACAGAGGACCTGAGGGATATGAAAGTTGAGAACTGGCGTCAGATGTGCTGCGATAGGAAGAGATGGAAATTAATAGTGAAGGAAGCAAGAACACACTCAAAACTGTAATGAAGAGAAAAGTATGAGTTGATAGTGAATTAACGATGTGGAATGCAATGTAAATTATTTATGTAAATTAAGGACAAAGAGGACTAACCCCCTCAGAAAAAGGATCTTGTAAGTTTCTAAGTAGACAGCTCAATTCTGAAAAGAATGTAACGCTAAATAATAATAATAATAATGGTAAAATTGTTACTACTTTAAGGAATTAATAAATTAAGCCGAATAACAAAAGAGCATAGTTTGGAGGGCAGTTGACATCCTAGATTAGTGACAATCTTTTTGCTCGGAGGGCACTTAACAGTTTATGGTCAAATTTGGAGGGCAGTTTACATAACCCCTAAAATTTGTTATCGGGGGATTGGGGGTAGTTCAAACTCCTTTAGTAAGGGAGCGTCCATAAATTACGTAAGGATGATTTTTGTAATTTTTGATTCCCTATTCTCTCACGTAAGGGTTCAGTGCCGGCAACAGTTGAGTTGCTTGAGTGGCCGAGCATCACACTACGGATTTTGAGCACGACACGGGAAAATACAAAGCAGTTAACAATTTTGGAAAAGAAAACACGAAACTAAACCATTTCAAGTAATTGTTATGTATAGTATTATGTGAGTAGTACCACTCAGAAAACCGAAAATATGTAAGTTCAAACGTCCGATTGCAGATATAGATTTTTTGCTATGTTAAAGAACAGTAACACCTCGACAGACGATTAACGCGGGCCAAGCATATTTGGAGCAAACGCCTGCAGCTCAGACTAGTGCATAGGAAAATGTACTGGCTTATGGGCTATAAATCGCCTCTCTCCATAGAAAATAAAGTATTACTTCATAAAACCATTTTAAAACCCATATGGACATATGGCATACAGCTGTGAGATGTTGCCTGCGATTCCAGCATTTCAAGAATTTAACGATTCCAAAACAAAGTGCTACGTAGCATCCAAAAATTACTGTCACATTTTTTTAATTTTAAATCATAAAAAATGCAAAATAGAAAAAATTGTATAAAAAACTCGTTCCATAACCATTTTTATTGCACTTATCTTTTAGATTTCGTGCAATAAAAACTTCGATTATGAAACTCGTTGTTTATTATACTATTTTAGTCCAAACATAAAGTTTGGAAACCACTGATTTAGGCTGGATTTGGTTTTATGCTAACAAATTGGTTATCACTTTTAGGAAAGAGGTCCAGTAGAGACATGGAAAATTACACGTAGTACCAATCGAGAGGTTCTCAAGAGAGACAAGTATTTGAAATTCACTTCTAGCACGAAATAATTTTTATTTAATTTATTAAGTAAAACAATCCGTTCAATGACATTAAACTGATAGACAGCAAAAAAAATTACGAGAGATTACTGATGTGACCATGAGGATTCAAGAATTATTCGATACGTTTAAAGAAACATTTGAAATTTACTCAGTTGGGTTCTTCATTGATAATTAGGTAAATTGTAAAAAGAGATTACTAAACACTAGAATGGTTCAAGACAGTTAAACGTTTCAGTTTTTGAAACTTTGTATCGCATATTGTTTTCAGCGGTCAAGTAAATTTAAAATTCTTTTGATCAAATCTTCATCATTTGGCAAAAATTAATATAGTTCATAGTTTACCTCATTGATTTCCTCTTGATATTCTAAATCAGCATCGTCTTCTTCTTTAATATCGATGGAGTGGTGCAAATCTTCTAATTTGGCATCCATAGCCTCCATTTCGTCTATTGTAATTTCTTGATTATCACTGGGGGCTCGCAAACCATCGATAGATTCTTCTAATTTCTCCAACTTGATCAAGGGTATCGACTTATCCATACTGCAAACACAAATTAATTAACCGATTGCCCTTACAAGTAGAACGCAATTTTCTGGGTTAACTACAAGTTCGGCTTTGTATTATAGAAAAATGTAATCTGCTTTACCTACCAAATCTATGCTTACACATGAGCGCGACGTTTCTAATTCTGCAAGGGGGCAAAAATACATTTTTTATTAGTCTTTCGTTTCACGATTATAAAAACCTGCCAGTCAGAAACAAATTATTAAAAAAAAAATTAAATCTTTTAAATTATTTTAAAATTGGCTATCTTTGTTTTAAGTATTAACAAATTAAAGATAATTTTTAGAATACACGAAAAATATTTAAATACTTATAAGAACCTATATAAAAAAAAATTGTTAGCGCTTTTCCGGAAAACTGTTGTGGTACAAAACTTTTTATCGATAATAAAATTTTGCTTGCTACCTAAAGCGGCTTAAAACAACGGTTATATTACGTGCGCATGCAGAAAATGCGAAAAACGAGTGAAAACGATAAGTAAAATAAAAAATAAATATTTTATTTATTCTTTTATGTATGTAGGTGTAGGAGAATGGCCAGATGAATGGTGCCACTCAAAATTTATTCCAATTTTTAAAAAAGGGTTCCCACAACAATGTCGGAACTACAGAACAATTGCAATCATTTCCCATGCCAGTAAGATTATGTTAAATTTTGTAAACGAAAGAATAAAGCATTTCCTGCTTCCCGAGATATCAGAGGAACAGGTTGGATTTGTCCCTGGTAAGGGCACAAAGGAGCAGATTTTAAATACACGACAGATAATAGAAAAAGCACGATAATACAATGTGCCAATATATATGTGTTTTGTGGAGTTCACCCAGGCTTTTGACAACATAATATGAGATGACTTGTAGACAGTACTGGAACAAATGGGATGTCCCAAACATATAATATACTGACGTGGATTGTGATAGGATGAAAATTCTAAAATTGTCCACAATCAAAATTTCATTTTGGTCAAAGTTTTGGTTTATGAAATTTTCTTTAATTTAATTAGACAAATAGTAGTAATCTGTTGTTTTTCAATTACGTGCTAATGGGTACGTGCAGAGACGAGATTTTTAGGTTTGGAAATTTGTCCATATAGCCTGAAAATTAAACATTTCAAAAATGGAAAAACGTTAAAATTTTGATTAATTTATTTTTTTTGTTTGTTCTTAAAATTGTTAACTTACGTTTGAAATGAGTTGGTACAAAGGTAGCTACGATCGTTGATGCGTTTTTTAAAACTAAAAGTGTAGTTCGCAATTAAAATTTAGTGACTTCAAAATGTTGAATTTGGCATCTGAAAATTCGAATTTCGCTGGAAAACCAACCAATCAGAGTGCGACACGATTTTCCGATGAAAAGTTTTACAGGAAACGAGATAAATGGTCAGTTGCTCTAGAGAGGTGTAAGCGTGAAGTCTGCAACTCAACGGCTTCAAAGTGTAATCTTCGAATGTGTGAAAATTACTCATTGGTAATTAATTTAATGATGATTATGAGCAACTAGAGATTTGTTTGAATTGTGTGTGCTACGAAAGAAGATTATTATTAAATTTGGAAAATTCACTCACTAGCACGAGGCTGCCATTTTGTCAAATCGTGGATGCAACGAATTTGAGGGGCAATCTTCTATTATTCAAGCCATCATTTTGGTAAATACCATTTAAATTGTTTATTTACGCTATATCAACGATTGTCTTCGATATTTGTCATGATGCTTAAGAAAATTTTGAGGTTATCTATACTTGACGTTAACTTTGTATTTCAAGTCGCATTTATCATCGGATTTTCACATTTAATTAATTAAACACATCAGTGGAACAATTTTAATAATTAAGGTCGGGTTGCACCAACGTCTATTAAAATTGGCATATTAAGCGCTATTATCATAATAGCTACTACTCTGTTAAAATTATTTTAATAACGTTATTAGGCTATTAGTTTAATATTTTTATAATTGCTAAGGCAACGCTATTGTCATTGTCAAAACTTTGCAGTTAGAACTGCCCTTATAATGGTGTATTTTCACGTTAATTTTCATTTCTAATAAAAAATGCATTCTAAGTTGTCTTTTTTCAATCACATTTTATATACACAGGGAGTAAATTTATTATTTTCAATATACCGTAGCAATTTGTTAGATTTTTGAACATCTCACGAAGTGAGTTTCTTGCTGAAATCATTGCATATTGGAATTGTATAACGGCCACAGAAGATGTAAAAAAGTAAAAAAATTTTTACATTGCCCGGTCCTATAAAAACATTTTCATAAGCGACAAAGTTTAAAATTTATGCCCACAAAATTGTGAAGCTTGAGAAAATTACCTCGTTTTTGATAAGGCTTGTCCAAAATATTAATATTTCTATCTTTCGCTTGCTTCCTTGAAAAAGTTTTGTTGTTTAAAAAAATTTATTTCAAAATTCAACGATTACTTGTCAACTTCGATGTAGTTCATAACCTAAAAATCTATTATTTATGTCAAAATATATGTAAAAGTTATTACCCTGTTAAACTATTACCCTGTTAAATTTTTTTGCGTTGCACCAACATTTTTCTCAATTAAAAATCTCATATTAGTTATTATGAAATTCAACAATGGTCGCCATACTAATTTGACATTTCTCGCTTGTTTAAATATTAATTTTAGGTTAATACAGTAGCGTATCTATATAATATCTATAAAAGGGAAAATCAAGTACTATCCAAGAAGATGCAAATGTTGAAAAATTAATAAAAAATTTTTAAATATTAACTTAACTCTCAATCCTAAACTCCTGAACTATTCCTAGATCTGCCACTAGGTAAATGTGTACGTGATTATTAAAAATATATCATGGAAATTAACGAAAAAAATGTAAAGGAAAGTTCTTGAGCAAAATATATAAGCAGAAATTGCAACAATCCAAGTCATCATTTTTATAAAAGAGACAATATCCTATAATTTTTGCATCACGCTTTGATTTTCTTGGCCCAATAGTAGTTTTCAATATCCAGTGGCAAAAAGTGAAGTAACTCTTCGTTTGCTTTAGCACTCAATCAGAAAACAGTTTTCTAACTGCAATAATTTGAAGACTTTAATATTTGAAAAATATTATTAAATACGAATTCTTTTCAGTGGTAATGAATAACTTTTTCTTTTCTGTATTAACGACAACATAATATTACTGTCATAATATTCACATATTGTGAGTAAATCCATAGAGGAATATTAACTACTCAAAATGTGAGGCTTTAGTAACAAATTAACAAATTTATATCTTCATCTGTACTCGAAAAAGAAATTGTAGCTGACATTTTCTACTCATAATAATATAATTTTGAATTCAGCGATTAATTTTTCAAGTTCTATGTACTATATAACTTAAAAATCTTTTTTTTTCATCAAATTTTTTCTAATAAAATTTCAACTTAAAATTTTAATTGACCAATTTTGGCCAATTTGCTTATTATTAAATTTATTACCCTGTTAAACTAAGTCGCAATGGTGCAACGCATTTTTTTGGTAACTAAGGAATTTTTATTAAATATTTAATAAGTTTGCTAATAATTTCCTTAATAAACGTTGTTGCGAGGGAAACTGACATATGTCATTCATTTTAGTGGAGATTTTAATCTAGTAATAAGTTAAGTCTCGTTGGTGCAACGCATCTTATGTCAAAATGTCAATTTTTAATCTAGTAATAGCTTATTACTCTATTAAATCCTTATTATGCGTTGGTGCAACCGGACCTAAGTCGTGTTATTTGACTGCAAAATTTAAATTCATGTGATAACTTTTTCGTACGGGTTTTTGCGTATTTGGTAGTGGCTACCATATCAACAACGGTTATTTAATGATACCAACTTTTCGAACAGTTACAAAAGCGCCAAAATATGAAAATTAAACAATTTTTCTCATTTTTGTACAATTTTATTACAGATGTTTTATTCAAATTACAGTAAAACGTTGATTATCTTACAAATTGGAAATACTGATTTTGAGATTTAAATGTGTAAATTTGTAGGATAATTCTTCATGATTTTTGGAATAATCGATTGTGTCGATAAGTTTAATAACAAAATTTCGTCTCAATTTATTTATTAATTTGATTATGACTACTATTTTCGTAAAATTAAATTACAATTTTATCCCTGAGCTTTTTGTTTCATTTATTGTGGAAAGTTTGAGAATCAATTTTTGGAACCTACTCCTGAGATAGTCTCGAAAGTGTAAACTCCGATAAACGAGCTACGGCACTTAAAGAGTTGTTCGTCAGAACACGACAATACCTTAATCAAGCGGTTATGTTGGAAAAATGCTGCGGCAGTGGAGTTGCAGGATTGTGGCCAGCAGAATTTTTTTTTAAGAAATGCAAAACACGTCAATTTTATCATCGAGGGGGACAACTTTTGCGACCAATGTCACTTCCGTATTGTTTCATCCCTTTGCGTTGCGATGACAACCCCTAAAATGTTAATAGGGATGATATGGCAAGTAACACCTCATTTGAAGGTCTTGCTACCCTGAATTCAGGTCTATAATTTTTTTAAAGCTTTATCAGTTATTCAACTAAAAATTGCAGCTGCTGAAATGCGAAATAAATCCGATATTTCAAGACATTTAAGAATGAAAAAAGCAAAAACGCTTAGACAGGTTGATTTTAATTTCAAGAGGGCTACTTTTACTGTTATTCATAAACATTGACAGTTCAACCCTTAAGAGGGGCACTTTTTTCAGGGCCCTTTTAATTTAATCAACAGATGGCGCCTACTTAAAAAATTTTATAAAATACTAGGAGGCTTTTGTATTTAAAATATAGCAAATTTGTTAAGATAATATTATTCTATAAACAATATTCTTGGTCTTAAGCTATTTTGGGTTCTTAATATTTATTTATAAAAACACAATTCATAATTAAAGTTTAATTATCTTTTTTTGTAAGTGAGTGTGTTTTGACATACTCAATACGAACTCAAAATAGCTTAAGACCAAGAATATTGTTTATAAAATAGTATTATCTCAACGAATTTGCTATATTTTAAATACAAAAGCCTCCTAGTATTTTATAAAAATATTTAAGTAGACGCCATCTGTTGATTAAATTAAAAGGGCCCTGAAAAAAGTGCCCCTCTTAACGTAAAGGGCCAACTACCCTTGGAATTTTGAATGAAAAAATAGGTATATTTTTTATCAGAAGGGTAAAATGCGTTTTTGAAACTTTAGCTTTGATACTTACAGAAATTTATGAAATGATGAAAGAATTGTTTTAATTCTTGACTGCATTTAAGACTGTAAGGGTGGTTCACCCTTCACTTCAAGGGTTGAACTGTCAATGTTTATAAATAGCACAATAGCAGTAAAAGTAGCCCCCTTAAAATTAACATCAACCTATCCAAGCGTTCTTCCCTTTTTTATTTTTAAATGTCTTGAAATATCGGAATTATTTCGCATTTTTGCAGCTTCAATTTTGTTGTTGAATAATTGATAAAACTTTAAAAAAATGATAAAACTGAATGCAGGGAAGCAAGACCTTTCAAATAAGGTGTTACTTGCCATATCATCCCTATTAACATTTTAGGGGTTGTCATCGCAACTTAAAGGAATGAAATGGTACGGAAGTGACATTGACGGCAAAAGTTGTCCCCCTCGATGATAAAATTGACGTATTTTTCCATTTCTTAAAAAAAAATTCTGCTTGCCACAATTCCGTCTGTTTCGTTTTCAAAGGGCCACCCTGTATATGGGGAGTATGTAATGAAGAAAACTCTGGAGAATTAGAGTAACGGAGTAGTTGTTGGTGGAAAGAAGATTAGCAACCTGTGATATGTAGATGACACTCTGATTTTTGCAGCAAACGAAGATGAACTTGCCGAAATAATAGGAAGATTGGTAAACGTTAGTGGCCAGTATAGACTGAAATTAAACATGAAAAAACTAAAGTAATGATTGTAGATAGAGCCAATAACAATGAGCCCCACATACAAAACATAGCTGGCTTAGATGTATAGTAAATCAGTTTGAATACCCGGGATCAATGATTTCCAATGAAGGAGGAAGCAGAAGAAATTTATTCATTAAAAAGTTAGATTCAAAACATTACAAGTTACATGAACATAAGACATTTAAAACTGGTTATAAAAATTGGATTATAGTGTAGTCTAGACAAACACAAAAGAAATTAATTAAATATGTTAATATTATTATAAAACAACAAAGTAATAAATTTGATTATACTAAGGGTTTTAAGTTACAAGTTAAATGAGATTACGTCATTATTACTTAATTATAATAAATTAATAACAAAGCAATGTATTTTAAAAATTTGCAATTACAAAATTAAATTATAAAGATTTTGATGTATTTCACACCCAGGCGTAAAATAAATTTTAGTACAAAAATTATAGCAAATTTTACTATAAAAAATTACAATAAAATTGTGAATTACTGCCTAAATTTCATAGTAAAATTTGCTTCAACATCTTGAAGTAAAAATTATCCAAATTGGAAATATTCTAACTATCAATTACAGAAATATTTAGAAAAACAGTCGTGGAATATTTTACTATAAAATATTTACTGCAATCGAAGAAGAGTTTCTCAAAATGCTATAATATTTAATAATTCTAAATCAGTAATATTTACTATATGCATGAAACAATTAATTCTTAAATTATTGTAAATTGTACTTCAAAATATTTACTATAACGTTGAAGTAAATTTGACTAAATAATTTTTGTCTATGCATTGTGACTTTTTAAATGATATTTTAAATATCTATTTTGAGAACATTTATAATCACAGATCTCACAAGCAAAAGGTTTCTCACCTGTGTGAATTCTTACATGTACTTTTAACTGTGCTCTTTGTGCACATTTATAGTTGCAAATCTTACAAACAAAAGGTTTCTCGCCTGTGTGAGTTTTTAAATGTTCTTTTAAATATCCTCTTTGTGCACATTTATAGTCACAAATTTCACAAATAAAAGGTTTCTCTCCAGTGTGAGTACTTAAATGTATTTTTAAATGTTCTCTTCTTGCACATTTATAGTCACAAATCTTACAAGAAAAAGGTTTCTCGCCTGTGTGAGTTTTCAAATGTCCTTTTAAAGATGCTGCTTGTGCGCATTTATAGTCACAAATCTTACAAGCAAAGGGTTTTTCACCAGTGTGAGTTTTTAAATGGTCTTTTAAAGCTGCTCTGCGTGCACATTTATAGTCACATATCTCACAAACAAAAGGTTTCTCGCCTGTGTGAGTTTTTAAATGTTTTCTTAAATGTTTTTTTAAATCTCCTTTTTGTGTGCATTTATAGTCACAAATCTCACAAGAAAAAGGTTTCTCGCCTGTGTGAGTTTTTAAATGTCTGTTTAAATGTTCTTTTCTTGCACATTTATAGTTACAAATCTCACAAGCAAAAGGTTTCTCGCCTGAGTGAGTTTTTAAATGTTGTTTTAAAGTTGATTTATTAGCAGAATTATAGTCACAAATCGCACAAGAAAAAGGTTTCTCGCCTGTGTGAGTTTTTAAGTGTCTGTTTAAATGTTCCCTTCTTGCACATTTATAGTTACAAATCTCACAAGCAAAAGGTTTCTCGTCTGAGTGAGTTTTTAAATGTCTTATTAATCCTGATTTCCATGCACATTTATAATCACAAAACTGACAAATAAAATTTGAGTTTTTAGTTTTTCTTACGGGTTTCTCCAGTGGTAGTTGTTCAGCATCGCTTTCGCTCTCGTCTTTGATGTCTATCGAGTGATGTAAATCTTCTAAATTAAACTTCACATCTTCTACTTTAAATTCATGGCCACTACAATTATCGGGAAATTCCGATGCTTGGTCGATCCGTTCCATAATTTCTAATTCTTCGATGATATTTCGTGAACTGTGGCTAATTGTTCACTTTACTCAATCTAACAAAATATAACGTCGATTAACGAACAAATTCATTTAACCCACTAAAGAGAAACGTCATTTTAAAATGGTAGCCGTCGCCATCTTACCTCAAAATAGCACCGTCATCTACTGAAATAAGTAAGAACTGGAAGGAAAAACACCTGTCGTGTCCATAGAATTGGAATATCCAGCTAAGGACTACGCTATCTGGCGGCGGATTTTAGAACTACAGCGGGCGAGAACAACAAACATAAATTACATGCAAAGCATCGGTTATGTTACAGTTTTTTAGATTGTTTATGTTTTTACGTACAGTAATGACAATATTTAAATTAATAGAATGTAATACAGTTAAAGTCGCGTATAATATGTAGTGAAATTCGTGTACCAAAGAAGTTTTTAAATTGTGAAAATAAGAAGCATATCATAGCATAGCATCACTTCGTGAACAGAGTTTTGTGGAGGCGCAGCCTCCATCACCTCTTTCAACATCTAAGAACATCGCAAGGATGGTTTGGTGTGTATGTATAATACTATAAGCGTGGAGCCTTGTCGCACCTCAAAGTGGAGTGTTGACCCGCGCGAAGGCGATAATCAACCTTTGATGAATGATTTACGAGTTAGACGGCCGAAGCAACAGTAACCCCAGAGAACGTAGCGTCGTAGAGCCCAAAAGGGTCCGTCGAAAAGGAAAAAAGGCGACGCAGTCGCAAAAAAGAAGTGGGATTGTACGGTTGAATAAAGTTTTCTACCATACATGCCCGCAGCGATGTGGCTGAAGTTAGAAACGCATTTGGATTCAGATTCAGATTTACAATTTTACAGTGGACCAAGTAAATCTTCAACAAAATATAAAATTTTGTAAAATGTACGTTATTAAGGCAATTTCTGAAGGCAAACGATGTATACAATTACAAATGTGTGTTTTAATTAAGCTAAAACATATTTTGACCACCGGGAAACCCTAAATGGTATTAAAACTCATTATCAAAAAAATAAAAAAATAACACATGTGCTCTAATGGTGGGTTTATAGAGCGAGATAAGCGATAAGAGATAGTGGATAAGAAATAAGAGATAGTGACTAACGGATAAGCGGGTTTATACAACGAGATAAGGAATTTAAGGGTGCGTTCCACTTAAAGCCCACGGCGACCGCAGCGTGGTCCCGTGGTTCTTTGATTGGACTAAAGAACGAAACCGGTTATTTGATTGGACTGACGAACGACCGTGGTTGTCGTGGGCTTTAAGTGGAACGCACCCTAAGAAATGCACACGTTACGCATGAGCAGTTCAAATTATTTTGAAACTGACAGACCACGACAGCTTATGTTTATAGTTTGGTTTAGTCATTGTGAAACATATTTTTCAAATCTTTTATTTTTATGGTTTGATTACCAGAAATTTGGCATCTTTTATAAAGTAACTAAATAAATTTTGCAAACTAAATTTGAGGAATTCATAAAATACAAATGGATAATCAAGATTTAGCGCGAAACAAAGCCTATAAACCCAGCGTAATTTGATAATTACCATTAACGTTTTTGCAAATCTCCAACTGCGAATAAATTTTAAAATTCGATTTATTGTTTAATAAAAACCGCCTGCTTATATAGACGAAATTAATAATTATTAAATAGGTATAGATAAATAAATATTTGGAATGATTGTCGTACAAAAATTTATATTATTATTTAAAAAATTATATAAAATTGATATTTTATAATACATAACAGTCATAAACATAAATAAAATATTAATTCGTAATAACACAAATAGGCGGGTAAAATTTAGTTCAAATGAACGTAGACGGGATTAAGGCTGGGAATCAAAATCGAATATAATCAACTAATCAAGTATTCGAATACGAATATTTTCTCAACAGCACTATTCAAATTATTCGAATAATTTGAATATTCGATTAATCTGAATATTCGAATAATTTGAATATTCGATTAATCTGAATATTCGAATAATTTGAATATTTGATTAATCTGAATATTCGAATAATTTGAATATTCGATTAATCTGAATATTCGAATAATTTGAATATTTGATTAATCTGAATATTCGAATAATTTGAATATTCGATTAATCTGAATATTCGATTAATCTGAATATTTGATTAATGTGAATATTTGATTTATTTGAATATTCAAATAATTGAAGTATTCGAGTAATTTGATATAGAGAGATATTTATTCAAATATCCAAATTAACCTTTAATTAATCAATCTAATTCGTGGGTTTCTCTAAATTATAATCTTTGATCCGGAGTAAGTATTAGCCGGATTAAGTATTAATCCTGATTAAAGTTATTACTAGGGCAATTTTTATGTAAAAACTTTTACATAAAATTTACATGTAAATGGTAACTAACCAATAGAAAAAGCGTATTAGCACCCATCGGACGTTTTTCATTGGTTAGTTACCATTTACATGTAAATTTTATGTAAAATTTAGCATCGTATCATACGGACCTAAAACACGAAAAGTTGCATTTATTAATCATAAAAGTAGCAATTAAAGCAAAAACAGTTGCATTTATTATATTTTTTTTTATTTCTTGAAAACAATAAAGAATATACACATAGAAATTTATAAAATAAATAAATACATTGTCATATTTAATTTTGTTATAAAATAATTATAATTAGGGCAATTTTTTTGTTGCATTTTGAACACAAAAAGTTGCATTTATTAATCTTAAAAAAATCATAAAAACTTACAAAAATAAAACTAAACAACTCAAAAATAACTCGTACAGGGTCGTACTTAGTAAATGGTAGCTAACCAATAGAAAGCGTCCGATGGATACTAACACGTGCTTTCTATTGGTTAGTTACCATTTGCTGCTCATAACGGGCTTAAGATTTATGGAAATTAAAAATTCAGGAAAAAATTGAAAAAAAAATTTATTTAACTTGTAATTTGTAAAAATTGCAGGAAAGCTGCAAATATGTGGAAAGTTGCGGTAACGTGAAAAGTTGCGCTTAAAACTCCCTTATTATTCACTATATGCAATTAAAATACAATTTTTCGTTGTTTTCAGACCGTTTACGACTCGTAAAAAAAGTTGCATTTGGTGTCAAAAACTTGCCCTAGTATTACCAATTTACAAAATATTTACTATTATATAAGCATTGTACTTTCATCTTCCTTGGCCATAAAATCTGACATCCAACATTTTTATTGGTCCTCATTTGACAGATGACAGGTGAAATGAATAGTCGAATTTATTCTATTTAAATTAATTATTCGAATATTTTCTTCAAATAATCGAATATTCGAATAATCTGAGTATTCGAATAATCTAAGTATTCGAATAATCTGAGTATTCGAATAATCAGAATATTTGAATAATTTGAATATTCAAATAATCAGAGTATTCGAATAATCTAAATATTCGAATAATTTGAATATTCTAGTAATTTATTGAACGAATATTCGAATACAAAAATGTTAAAAATTCCCAGCCTTAGACGGGATAAGAGATAAGAAGTTGAAAAATGTTCAACTTTTATCCCTTAGCGCTTGGCGCTTATCGTGCTGTATGAACGCTACTACGGTATTCCTATGGTTTAACTTTCTTATCCACTATCTCTTATCGCTTATATCGCTCTATAAACGCACCATAAGTCTAACCACTGCTAAAAATTCCATTTTATAGAAAATCATAAATATAAAACATTGTAATTGTTAAGTCAAGAGGCAAGGGGGCAGATTTGCGACTCCAACAAAAATTTAAAAAAAAATCGCAGTGTGCCAAAATCCGACTTATCTAAAAAAATCGACAATATTTAGTTACGTATGTACAAAAATTTTCAAACCCTAACTCAGAGGTTAAAGGGGTTGATTTGCGACTGCAACAAAAAATTTAAAAAAAAATCGCAGTGTGCCAAAATCCGACTTATCTCAAAAAATTGACAATATTTAGTTACGTATGCACAAAAATTTTGAAACCCTAACTCAGAGGTTTAGGAGGTAGATTTCCGACTCCAACAAAAAATTAAAAAAAAAATCGCAGTGTCCCAAAATCCGACTTATCTCAAAAAATCGACAATATTTAGTTACGTATGCACAAAAATTTTCATACCCTAACTCAGAGGTCTAAGGGGTAGATTTGCGACTGCAACAAAAATTTAAAAAAAAAAATCGCAGTGTGCCAAAATCCGACTTATCTCAAAAAATTGACAATATTTAGTTACGTAAGTACAAAAATTTTCATACCCTAACTCAGAGGTCTAGGGGGTAGATTTGCGACTGCAACAAAATATTTTACAAAAAATCGCAGTGTGCCAAAATCCGACTTATCTCAAAAAATTGACAATATTTAGTTACGTATGTACAAAAATTTTCATACCCTAACTCAGAGGTATAGGGGGTAGATTTGCGACTCCAACAAAAAATTTAAAAAAAAATCGCAGTGTGGCAAAATCCGACTTATCTCAAAAAATTGACAATATTTAGTTACGTATGCACAAAAATTTTTATACCCTAACTCAGAGGTCTAGGGGGTAAATTTGCGACTCCAACAAAAAATTTAAAAAAAAATCGCAGTGTGCCAAAATCCGACTTATCTCAAAAAATTGACAATATTTAGTTACGTATGTACAAAAATTTTCATACCCTAACTCAGAGGTCTAGGGGGTAGATTTGCGACTCCAAAAAAAATTTTACAAAAAATCGCAGTGTGCCAAAATCCGACTTATCTCAAAAAATTGACAATATTTAGTTACGTATGTACAAAAATTTTCATACCCTAACTCAGAGGTATAGGGGGTAGATTTGCGACTCCAACAAAAAATTTTAAAAAAAATCGCAGTGTGGCAAAATCCGACTTATCTCAAAAAATTGACAATATTTAGTTACGTATGCACAAAAATTTTTATACCCTAACTCAGAGGTCTAGGGGGTAAATTTGCGACTCCAACAAAAAATTTTAAAAAAAATCGCAGTGTGCCAAAATCCGACTTATCTCAAAAAATTGACAATATTTAGTTTCGTATCTACAAAAATTTTCAAACCCTAACTCAGAGGTTAAGGGGGTAGATTTGCGACTCCAACAAAAATTGAAAAAAAAATCGCAGTGTGCCAAAATCCGACTTATCTCAAAAAATCGACAATATTTAGTTACGTATGTACAAAAATTTTCAAACCCTAACTCAGAGGTCTAGGGGGTAGATTTGTGACTCCAACAAAAAATTAAAAAAAAAATCGCAGTGTGCCAAAATCCGACTTATCTCAAAAAATTCACAATATTTAGATACTGGATTATACCATCTTTGATTATACTCATAATAGATGTACAAATTCTTACAATTATTGAATTAGAACTATTGACTGGAAACTGCAGCTGGCTCTCAGTCGATTAAAGTGTATTTATATAAAATTTAACTTTAGCAGTAATTGGTAATTCGCATCAATAGAAAAAGCGTATTAGTGGACATCGGAAGGTTTTCATTAGTTAGTTACCATTTACATGTAAATTTTTTGCAAATTTATGCTTCGCGTCATATAGTTTTAAGGGGAGGGATAGTCAGTAAAAATCCTACGTAGACCTAGTAATTTTAAGGACAGTGCTGTAACTACGGCATGGTCAATATTGTCCCGGCCATTAGACACCGTTTGAATGCAGATGCTAAAATTCAAATAAAAACTATTGTATTTAATAAAAGTGCCGAAAATTACAACATAACTAAATATTGTCGATTTTTTAAGATAAGTCGGATTTTGGCACAATGCAATTTTTTTTAAAATTTTTTGTTGGAGTCGCAAATCTACCCCCTAGACCTCTGAGTTAGGGTATGAAAATTTTTGTACATACGCAGTGGCGGATTAAGCACTTGAGAGGCCCCAAGCGCAATTCAATTTTGAGGCCCCCTTCAAATATTTTCATTCTACGTGCCCGTTTTTTACTTTAGTATGCAGTGGCAGATTTAACTATTGGTGACGTACAAGTCCAAGTTCCTCCCCCCCCCCTTAAATTTTTTTGTTTGCTTCAAAATATTTATTTCTAATCACACATAATACAGCAAAAAATAAAACAAATAATAATATTTCTTTAAATCAAATAAAAGGTCTCTTTGGTACCACAGTTTTAGTGCTACACTACTACAAATTTATTGGTGTAAAAAGTGGATTGGTAATTATACCACCAATCAATTTGTAGTACTGTAGTTAGTGTAGCACTAGGACTGTGGTACCAAACAGACCTAAATGTTTAAATCATAAATCCGTCTCAAAAGCGAGAGGCTGGTTATTTATAGGTGGGTAACCAGGTTCACTTTTGGTGTACTAAATTCATAGTTCCACGCTTTTATATTGATGTTTTCAAGAAGCTTTGTTTGTTCTTATTAAAATTATTTTTTACTTTTTAATGCATCTTTATAATTTTAAATAAAAGGTTTTTTTAAAAAATTTTAATTATCATTAAATTTTTTAGTTCTTTATTTAAACTAGCATAGCTTAATTCCACCAGAATTTTCTAATTATGTGTTTAGAATACGATTGGAAATCTATGTTACTTTTCAAATTGTATGATAAAACTGTTCAATGCGCAGCGACGCATGCACTTTATGATTTTTATTTGGTTTTTTGATTTTTTGATTATTTTTTGGAATTTTAGATAAACAAAATTAAAATATGAAAATGTTTTGCAAGTAAAAGCTGTGTGCCAAATTTCAGATCTTTAGAACGTCAAAAACTTTGTTAAAAATGCCCTAAAAAAAGTCCATCCCACACGGACGACGGACAACGCTAACATCAAGTTAAATAAAAGTTTTAAAAAATAAAATCACATACATTTTGGCATTAAAATTATATATCATTTGTGCGCGTCAGTGGCATTAATGTTTTTCTCAAAAATCTTAAAAACTCTGGGTACATACGAAAATAAAACTTGCGCAAACCAAACACAAACGTTCAAGACTGTTTTGAATCAGGAATTGGAAATTTTAAAGAAATTTTGTATTACCAGGTGTTACTCAAAAACTATTTGGGTACAAACAAAAATAATGTTTGCACAAACAGGTACAAACGATTTAGACTACTTTGGATACAAAATTAGAAATGGGGGGGGGGGCGAGGACATAAACCTACATTTTTCTCTCTTTTTGAACTTTACGTTTCTCACATCCACTCTAAAACTAACAATAATAATATTATTTTTTCTCTCTATTTTTTTCTTCTAATTTTTGCTACCAGTAGTGTACTTACATACTTTATAGCAGGGCCGTATATAAGGGGTGGTTTTAGGGGTTTAACTCCTCCATGGCATAGCAAAAGAGTAAAAAAGAGTTTAAAAACGGTGTTTTCGGTAAAACCCTTCCCATCACATAAAAAAAATTTTTTTAGGTGAAACCCTTCCGATGACTTATGTCTAGCTGCGGCCCTGCTTTATAGTAAATAATGCATTTATAAGAAAAGGTGGAATTACCAATATAAAAAATTACAAACTGCCAGAACTAAAATTAAAATATTTAGCAGAGCCGCCACAACATCGTAATAGTATATTATACACCGAGGGAGTAAAGTGCCACTTTTCGTCATGAGGGTAAAGGTTTTTACCCGAGACGCAGTCGAGGGGAAAATTTACCCGAAGGACGAGAAGTCACTTTACTCCCGAGCGCGAATATACTATTTTTTGTCTTTCCGCTATAAATCGATTATTTCTATATCTCGAAGTTTAATTTCGTCAACTACTCGAATTTCTAGAAGAATTTGTTAAATAAAATTTAAGTTTTCAAAAATACAAAGCGGTTTATGTAGTCGACCTTTCTTGAAAATAACCATAAACTTTATTATGCCTACCCCAGATGTAGTAGTTTGCGTAACATGATATCATTGTCAAAGTACCGTATGCATTTTTGGAATCTTAGACGTAGTAATAAATTTGATTTTTTTACTTTTCGTCCCGCTGTTTTACTTTTCGTCCCGCTACTTTACTTTTCGTCCCGCTTCTAAGTAAACTGGCACTTTGCTCCCGCAAAAGTGGGAATAAAGTGATCGCTTTACTCCCGGAAAGACAAAAAATAATTTACTGTAAATAATATTATAAAAAAAGTTTTAAATTTGAAATTTTAATAAATTTCTAAAATTAGTAAGCAAAGTGGTATTTTCATACTGTCGATATCAGTTTCACGAGTAGAATGATATTGAAACATGTAATCCGGTAAAGTATTTTTTTAATTTCACAATTTTTCTTGTTAATTATTCTAATGAACGTTGAATCCTGAAGACGGTCCTGAATGTGGCTATTGTTGTGATAACATTTTTGTAAAGAAGTATACAATTTAATATCTACCTGTAGATTATTATTTAAGACCTATTCTCCATTATAAATTTTTGATAGATCAATTATATTGTTACTTTTATTTCTCCTTGTCTAACCACTTTGGTTTTCCAATACACCCTGGCAATTACGCGAGGTTTTATCACTTATAACCGTTAGATGACTTGGGTAACAATAGACCCTTACTTACAGTACCTATACCTTTCCAAGAATAGGTACTTAACAAAGGAATAATCTTTAATAACTTAATAAGCAGAACAACAAAAGATTGAACTATGCAATTATATTTCAATTTAAAAATGTTTTGTATTTCATTAAGTACTTACAATTTTTGAAAAAAATGTTACAAAAAATAGGTTTGGTTTTAAATAAACAAATTTTGAGGCCCCCCTAAATTTGGAGGCCCCAAGCGCGCGCTTCATGCGCCTGTGCGTTAATCCGCCACTGTACATACGTAACTAAATATTGTCGATTTTTTGAGATAAGTCGGATTTTGGCACACTGCGATATTTTTTTAAATTTTTTGTTGGAGTCGCAAATCTACCCCCTAGACCTCTGAGTTAGGGTATGAAAATTTTTGTACATACGTAACTAAATATTGTCAATTTTTTGAGATAAGTCGGATTTTGGCACACTGCGATTTTTTTTAAAATTTTTTGTTGGAGTCGCAAATCTACCCCCTAGACCTCTGAGTTAGGGTATGAAAATTTTTGTACATACGTAACTAAATATTGTCAATTTTTTGAGATAAGTCGGATTTTGGCACACTGCGATTTTTTTTAAAATTTTTTGTTGGAGTCGCAAATCTATCCCCTATACCTCTGAGTTAGGGTATGAAAATTTTTGTACATACGTAACTAAATATTGTCAATTTTTTGAGATAAGTCGGATTTTGGCACACTGCGATTTTTTGTAAAAATTTTTTTTTGAGTCGCAAATCTACCCCCTAGACCTCTGAGTTAGGGTATGAAAATTTTTGTACATACGTAACTAAATATTGTCAATTTTTTGAGATAAGTCGGATTTTGGCACACTGCGATTTTTTGTAAAATTTTTTATTGGAGTCGCAAATCTACCTCCTATACCTCTGAGTTAGGGTATGAAAATTTTTGTACATACGTAACTAAATATTTTCAATTTTTTGAGATAAGTCGGATTTTGGCACACTGCGATTTTTTGTAAAATTTTTTTTGGAGTCGCAAATCTACCCCCTAGACCTCTGAGTTAGGGTATGAAAATTTTTGTACATACGTAACTAAATATTGTCAATTTTTTGAGATAAGTCGGATTTTGGCACACTGCGATTTTTTTTTAAATTTTTTGTTGGAGTCGCAAATCTACCCCCTAAACCTCTGAGTTAAGGTATGAAAATTTTTGTGCATACGTAACTAAATATTGTCGATTTTTTGAGATAAGTCGGATTTTGGCACACTGCGATATTTTTTTAAATTTTTTGTTGGAGTCGCAAATCTACCCCCTAGACCTCTGAGTTAGGGTATGAAAATTTTTGTACATACGTAACTAAATATTGTCAATTTTTTGAGATAAGTCGGATTTTGGCACACTGCGATTTTTTTTAAAATTTTTTGTTGGAGTCGCAAATCTACCCCCTAGACCTCTGAGTTAGGGTATGAAAATTTTTGTACATACGTAACTAAATATTGTCAATTTTTTGAGATAAGTCGGATTTTGGCACACTGCGATTTTTTTTAAAATTTTTTGTTGGAGTCGCAAATCTACCCCCTATACCTCTGAGTTAGGGTATGAAAATTTTTGTACATACGTAACTAAATATTGTCAATTTTTTGAGATAAGTCGGATTTTGGCACACTGCGATTTTTTGTAAAATTTTTTTTGGAGTCGCAAATCTACCCCCTAGACCTCTGAGTTAGGGTATGAAAATTTTTGTACATACGTAACTAAATATTGTCAATTTTTTGAGATAAGTCGGATTTTGGCACACTGCGATTTTTTTTTAAATTTTTTGTTGGAGTCGCAAATCTACCCCCTAAACCTCTGAGTTAAGGTATGAAAATTTTTGTGCATACGTAACTAAATATTGTCGATTTTTTGAGATAAGTCGGATTTTGGCACACTGAGATTTTTTTTTTAATTTTTTGTTGGAGTCGCAAATCTACCTCCTAAACCTCTGAGTTAGGGTTTGAAAATTTTTGTACATACGTAACTAAATATTGTCAATTTTTTGAGATAAGTCGGATTTTGGCACACTGCGATTTTTTTTAAAATATTTTGTTGCAGTCGCAAATCTACCCCCTAGACCTCTGAGTTAGGGTATGAAAATTTTTGTACTTACGTAACTAAATATAGTCAATTTTTTGAGATAAGTCGGATTTTGGCACACTGCGATTTTTTGTAAAATTTTTTTTGGAGTCGCAAATCTACCCCCTAGACCTCTGAGTTAGGGTATGAAAATTTTTGTACATACGTAACTAAATATTGTCAATTTTTTGAGATAAGTCGGATTTTGGCACACTGCGATTTTTTTTAAAATTTTTTGTTGGAGTCGCAAATCTACCCCCTAGACCTCTGAGTTAGGGTATGAAAATTTTTGTACATACGTAACTAAATATTGTCAATTTTTTGAGATAAGTCGGATTTTGGCACACTGCGATTTTTTTTAAAATTTTTTGTTGGAGTCGCAAATCTACCCCCTATACCTCTGAGTTAGGGTATGAAAATTTTTGTACATACGTAACTAAATATTGTCAATTTTTTGAGATAAGTCGGATTTTGGCACACTGCGATTTTTTGTAAAATTTTTTTTGGAGTCGCAAATCTACCCCCTAGACCTCTGAGTTAGGGTATGAAAATTTTTGTACATACGTAACTAAATATTGTCAATTTTTTGAGATAAGTCGGATTTTGGCACACTGCGATTTTTTTTTAAATTTTTTGTTGGAGTCGCAAATCTACCCCCTAAACCTCTGAGTTAAGGTATGAAAATTTTTGTGCATACGTAACTAAATATTGTCGATTTTTTGAGATAAGTCGGATTTTGGCACACTGAGATTTTTTTTTAAATTTTTTGTTGGAGTCGCAAATCTACCCCCTAAACCTCTGAGTTAAGGTATGAAAATTTTTGTGCATACGTAACTAAATATTGTCGATTTTTTGAGATAAGTCGGATTTTGGCACACTGCGATTTTTTTTTTAAATTTTTTGTTGCAGTCGCAAATCTACCCCCTAGACCTCTGAGTTAGGGTATGAAAATTTTTGTGCATACGTAACTAAATATTGTCGATTTTTTGAGATAAGTCGGATTTTGGCACACTGCGATTTTTTTTTTAATTTTTTGTTGGAGTCGGAAATCTACCTCCTAAACCTCTGAGTTAGGGTTTGAAAATTTTTGTACATACGTAACTAAATATTGTCAATTTTTTGAGATAAGTCGGATTTTGGCACACTGCGATTTTTTTTTAAATTTTTTGTTGCAGTCGCAAATCTACCCCCTAGACCTCTGAGTTAGGGTATGAAAATTTTTGTACTTACGTAACTAAATATTGTCAATTTTTTGAGATAAGTCGGATTTTGGCACACTGCGATTTTTTTTTAAATTTTTTGTTGGAGTCGCAAAGCTACCCCCTAGACCTCTGAGTTAGGGTTTGAAAATTTTTGTACATACGTAACTAAATATTGTCGATTTTTTGAGATAAGTCGGATTTTGGCACACTGCGATTTTTTTTTAAATTTTTTGTTGGAATCGCAAATCTACCCCCTAAACCTCTGAGTTAGGGTTTGAAAATTTTTGTACATACGTAACTAAATATTGTCAATTTTTTGAGATAAGTCGGATTTTGGCACACCGCGATTTTTTTTTAAATTTTTTGTTGGAGTCGCAAATCTACCCCCTTAACCTCTGAGTTAGGGTTTGAAAATTTTTGTACATACGTAACTAAATATTGTCGATTTTTTGAGATAAGTCGGATTTTGGCACACTGCGATTTTTTTTTAAATTTTTTGTTGGAGTCGCAAATCTACCCCCTTAACCTCTGAGTTAGGGTTTGAAAATTTTTGTACATACGTAACTAAATATTGTCGATTTTTTGAGATAAGTCGGATTTTGGCACACTGCGATTTTTTTAAAAATTTTTTGTTGGAGTCGCAAATCTACCCCCTAGACCTCTGAGTTAGGGTTTGAAAATTTTTGTACATACGTAACTAAATATTGTCGATTTTTTGAGATAAGTCGGATTTTGGCACACTGCGATTTTTTTTTAAATTTTTTGTTGGAGTCGCAAATCTACCCCGTAGACCTCTGAGTTAGGGTTTGAAAATTTTTGTACATACGTAACTAAATATTGTCGATTTTTTGAGATAAGTCGGATTTTGGCACACTGCGATTTTTTTTTAAATTTTTTGTTGGAGTCGCAAATCTACCCCCTAGACCTCTGAGTTAGGGTTTGAAAATTTTTGTACATACGTAACTAAATATTGTCGATTTTTTGAGATAAGTCGGATTTTGGCACACTGCGATTTTTTTTTAAATTTTTGTTGGAGTCGCAAATCTGCCCCCTTGCCTTAACAATTACAATGTTTTATATTTATGATTTTCTATAAAATGGAATTTATAGCAGTGGTTAGACTTAGAGCACATGTGTTATTTTTTTATTTTTTTGATAATGAGTTTTAATACCATTTAGGGCTTCCCGGTGGTCAAAATATTTTTTAGCCTAATTTAGAACACACTTGTGTAATTGTATACATCGTTTGCTTTCAGAAATTGCCTTAATAACGTACATTTTACAAAATTTTATATTTTGTTAAAGATTTACTTGGTCCACTGTAAAATTGTAAATCTGAATCTGAATCCAAATCCAAATCGGTTTCTAACTTCAGCCACATCCCGCAGCGTCTTAACTTAATAACTGATCTAGGTCGGTGCCGAGACATTGAGTAAACGCCTCGGCTGTGACCCTGCAAGCCAAAAGCGTGAGGAGCTTTTGGCACATTAAAACTGCGGGTGACGCCCACGAGTTTTAGCTCAAATAAATTGGTACGTGATTCGTACCAATTTCTCAACTAGTGAGGAATAACAACTTCTCTTGAGGCAAAGTGCAAAGAACAAAACGTTACGCGTTTTGTTTTTTGTTGTGGAGTTAATTGTTTCAAATTAATTCCGGCAAGAAGAAATCAACTTCTCATGTGAAGCAAGTGACTGGGTCAATTCGTGAGGCTCCTTGACCTAGTTTGCAAAGTATTTGAGCAAAAGTTTCGCGTTCTTTTGTTCAACTACCTTGCTGACTAACATGCAAGTGTTAGTCCATCTCGGTGTAAAGTTAATGGCTAGATTAAGTTTACCGTGGTCTGTAATAAAATTTAATTATTAATAAAAAGTGCAGGAATGCAAGACTCGATGATTGTCACGCAAGATCACGGCCTACCTCAACGATTGCAAGTACTCACAGCTATGAGCTTCCGCATTCTTCGAGGCAGGGGCGTGGCTTGCGCGCGTCGAGTTGACCTTGTTGGAGTGGGAACTTTACCCTTCTTCGTTACTTCCTGAGTGGTTTAGCCGAGTCGGTAGCGATGCGCGATCGGCCAAATGCAAGCAAGTGGAGACGACCTCGAGTCGCTACCTACCTCAACCAAGCACTTGTTGACGTTCCAGGTGTTCAAATTCTACCGAGGAAAAATGCAGAATTGTCAATTCAACATGTTAATCCTGACAAAATTTGAACGGCTGTTTTACGTTGGAAGTGGAGTTGATTGTTGGCATCTCTTCCGGTGGCTGAAATCAATAAGATTTATATTCGTGCTTTTAAATTTGACTAACCTGGGTCCAAGATTGTTAGTGGCGTTTTTCGCAGCGGGTAGTCGCCGACCTTGTACTTCCCCAGTTCCCGAATTAGTGGGTTTTCTGAGTCCGCACTTCGATCGTACAACTTCTCCGTTGCTTTTCGCATCACTTCCTGGAGAGTGGGCAGCTTCGCGTCTTCGTGTAGGTTTCTGTTTGGGATATACCAATCAGCGTCGAGAATCCTTCTCAGACACACGTTCTGGACCGCTTGCAGTCTGACTGATTGTGCCTGTGAAATAAAGGCCCATGCCGGGGCAGCATAGGTGATTACTGGGCGGATGACGGTCTTGTACATGCGTAACTTGAGGGACTTATCCAACGCACTGCTGCGACCGATCCGAGGTCCTAATGCTCCCATTAGGGACTTCGACTGGTTGCACAAGCGCGCTATTTGAGGACCCCAGGTTAGATGACGATCTAGGATGACCCCTAAATATTTAACGGAATTCTCCCAAGGGATAATTGTGTTAAATAAGTCGAGGTTTGGGAGTGGGGAGCGTAAGGGTCGACCTCCTCTTCGAAACATTATTGCGATTGATTTCTCGGGATTGATGTCAATCCTCCATAAACCGTAATAATTTTCTACTAAGTCAAGGTCCTGCTGTACAAGCCTGGTTGCTTCTTGTTGGGAACAGGATGTGGCGAGGGTGGCGAAGTCGTCCGCATAATATGTACGAAAGACCTTGGGGGACTCTGGTGCGGGGATGTCGCCGACGTAGAGGTTAAAAAGCCAGGGTGACAAAAGAGAGCCTTGCGGCACTCCGGCTCTAATTAACCGTTCCGTCGAGCGAATTCCCTCCAGTTTCACCCGGAACTTGCGCATATTAAGAAACGACGCGATCAGCTTCACTAGGCCCGGTGCGACTCCTGCCTGAAATAATTTAAAAATTAAACCGTTATGCCAGACCTGGTCGAACGCTTTGGAAACGTCGAGAAATGCCGCTGCTGTGGATTCCTTCTTGCTGAAAGCCTTGGTGATGTGTTCGACGATTCGAAGGACCTGGTGGGTGGTGCTATGTCCAGGTCTGAATCCGAACTGTTCATTCGGGATGACGTTCTTATCAATTATTGACTTGACCAACCTCGTGAGAATTATTCTTTCCGTGATCTTGGCTAGCGTTGGCAGCAGGCTGATCGGACGGTAATTCTTTGGGATTCCTTTTGGTTTTCCTGGCTTGTGGATGAAGATGACGTCTGCCGTCTTCCACCTAGCTGGAAAATGTCTAAACCTTAAAATCGCATTAATGATACCTGTTAGTGCCACCAGGGCTCTCTTCGGGAGCTACTTCAACGCCGCGTTGCTGATGCCGTCGGGTCCTGGAGCTTTTCGTCTTTTGGTCCTTTTGATTGCCGCCTTCACTTCTTCAAGCGAAGTCGGCTCAATCGGATCGTCGTCTGGGGTGGCCAACTTCTCCTCAACTTCCCGGTCGATTCTTGCAATATGGCCAACGTCCACGTTGGACGTGACCGGACTACATTGGTCTTCCAGGCTGTCGGCGAAGGCTTCGGCCTTGTCTTCGTCTGAATAAGCAACATTATTTGTTTTACCTTGAAGCGGTGGAACTACAGAGCGGGTCCCTTTGAGTACGCGCACCATCCTCCAAGCCGAGTTGTCTTCGCACGACAGGGAGTCCAGTTTCCTGGCCCACGAGTCGTTGCGGAAAGCTTTCAGCCGGTCTCTGAGCTGCGTCTTCAAAAGGTTAGCTCTGCTGCGGTCGGCGAGGTTCCAAGTCCTACGAGCGTACTTGTCTGCCCTTCTTCTCTCCCTGATAAGTTGCTTGAGCTTAGGAGGGAGGTGATCTCTTGTGTCTGGAACTGGAAAAGTGTTAGAAGCAAACTTTAACGAGTCACTAACCTTCATTTCGAAATCAGTTACGTACGACTCCAGGTCCGCAACTGATTCGATGATCGGAATCTTGCCCAGGTTCTGTTGTAGATGCTCTTGAAAGACGGGCCACACGACCTTTGTGGCCGTCCTGGGCGCATCTCTGCCGTCGGGGTTGCCGAGGTGGAAGAGGACTGGGAGGTGGTCCGAGAGCAACGGTTCCGCCGTCTCCAGGTGGTGCACTAGGTCAACGTTCTTCATTATGGCGATGTCTAGGACATCGTCACCCTGAGGACCGATGGTAGCATAGTGTGTCACCTCCTTGGGGCCGTCGACCTCGAAGTCAAGGACCTGGGATAGTTTTAGGAGATCGGTACCTTTCTTATTGGCGACTTTCGAATTCCAAACGCTATGTTTGGCATTCAAGTCGCCGGCGATGATTTTGGAGCCGGGCCCACTTAGAATCTTCTTGATGTCGTCTGATGGAAGCGGGTCCTGGGGTCGACTGTACACAGATGTGATCTGTAACTTCCTAGAATTTTTCATTAGCACACTTACTGTTGTCGCTTCCAGGGTCTCCAAATCGTTGAAAACAACTTCGCTGTGTTGGAGATTCCTTTTCACGTAGATGCAGGTGCCACCTCCTCTCCCGAGGGGGCGGTCGGTCCTGTGAAGGATGTAATTCGTCAGCTTCGCACTGTGGCTCGGCTTCAGATGCGTCTCGTTAACTAGGATGACGTCCAAGTCGTGCTCCAGGGCAAAATCGAGGAGGACCTGCCTCTTTCGGATGTCGAGCCCGTTCGCATTCCAGAACGCCATCCGTAGTTGGGTTGGAAGTTTCCTGGGCTCTGTAAACATAAAGAAATTAAAAAGTTCTCATGGTTACCTTGGGGGAGAGTCCGTGTTAAAAGTTAACACGACTTCCCGAAGCAATTCTCGTGGAGTTGCTTGGTGAATTCCTCGATGATGTTGATGGGTGTGGACATGCTGAGAAGCATCTTCACCAGTGATGCCAGCGTGGTGGCAAACTCGGCTGGGTCGACCGTGGGCGCCTGGGCTAGGCCTTCCGCTGGCTCACTCGAGTCATGGGTTTCCATGACCGAGCTAGCTAGGGACTCCACGGTAGGTTCCCGAGTTGCAGTTGGATCTAAAAGAGAAGAGCCGATTAGTTGGGATGGGAGCGGGGTATCCGGATCTCTGGCGGGTGCTCCTCGCGCCCTTGTAGGTTGGGACCTAGCAAGAGGTTTGGAGGCCGCGCGGCTTGCGTACGTGGTTCCTGGTTGGGACCGGTGAGGTGGGAATCTCCCCGACGGCCCATCTCGCCTGTAATTAAAAACGTTGTTAGTGTTCGCGAATCTGTAGTTCCGGGGGTAACGGGAGCACCCCTGGTAGCTGGCTGGGTGTTCGCCACCACAGTTCGCGCACGTCGCTTTTACTTCTTTTGGCCTGTGAAAATAAGAAGAATTAGATACCAGAAAGTTATAGGTTGTGTTACCTATTTTTAATTTTGTTACGTACCTAACTCAATGATATGCTTGGAGGAAAAAGAATTCAGACTCTTTAAAAATTAGGAAAATGGTTATCCTTTCTGTTGTGGTATTTTTAATGCTGCGCATGTCCGCTAAATCATAAGCGATGAGCTAGGTAGTAGTTAGCCGTCAGCCACTGTATATAGTACTCAGATGTAACCTTAAATGAAATAAAGCATGACTATCAAATTAAATGACTTTAAATAAAACATGGCGCAGTCGGAAAAGTGAAAATTAAATAAATTAAAAGTGAATTATTGTGTAGTGTGGAAATAAAATAAAAATGCCGGATCAAGTTGAACAATCATTTCACATGAGGATGGCGCAACAGCCAAAGGCACTCGAATTCGAGGGGGGGGATATGTCAGAAAACTGGGCATTCTTCAAACAAAAGTTTGAAATATACTTAAAGGTAACGAAAATAAATGATAACACAGGGTATGTACTGTTAAATTTAATTGGAGATCGGGCACTCAAAATCTACAACACTTTTGTGTGGGAAGCAGGAGAAGAAAGTACTAACTGTGAGGCAATAATTGCCAAATTTAATCATAAATTCCAACGGACAGAAAACGTTACATACGAACGGTATCAGTTTTTTAAGCGGGACAAGAATCGCGAATTTGTGGCTCTTACCGTTCGCGAAAGTTTCAAAAACTACAAAGGTACACTAAAAAGCAAAAAATATTTTAAAAAAAGCAAACAAGGCTTTTTGAAAACATTAATATAAAAGCGTGGGGCTGTTTATTTATTGAAGCTTGAAGCTCAAACAAAAAATTTGAAAGCCCAATGAGGCTTAAACTATACCAAACGTTTGACATTAATTTTACCCAAAAATTTTATTTAAGTACGGGAAATATCCGCCCCCCCCTCCATCAAAGTTTTTGTGAATTTTTCCGTGACGGTTGATGCTTTTGAATCATTGAATCTCAAACGTATGACTCAAATTATTCTAAAAAATTCGATTTTTACGTGTTCATTCAATAATTTTTAGAATATTGAAAGTTGCGCTAGATTTCGAGTCTTAAAAATTCTTTTAGAGTAAAATGTACAATAGTAAATGTATAAAAACCAACCAATAGAAAGATCGTATTAGTAGCCATCAGACATTTTTCATTGGTTAGTTATTATCATTAAAATGTTCATTTTATGCAAAATTAAGCATCGTGTCATACAGGGTTTACGATAACTAAAAAATTAGAAACAATGAAAGGTAAAAAATGAGGGTTCAAAGAAACCTTTTAATTAAAAATCGTGTAACATCTACATAAAAATGCCATGATATCAAGGTCTTTAAAACTGAAACTTCACGTATAAAATTTAAATTGTATTTTTTTCAAGCAGTTTTATTTTAATTTTCTTTTCGTGCTTTAAAATGGTAAAAGATAACTGCTTTTTGTAAGGGATTATGGCTCATTTTGGCAACGAATTAGCTACAAATGCCCATCATTTTTTTTAAGTTTTAATAAGTTTTGAGTGGTGGCGACGCTGGCTAGATTCAAGCTAGCGCCGCCACCACTCAAATAGCTGTAATTTGCGAACGGTAAGAGCCACAAATTCGCGATTGCGGTAACTAATTAGCAACAAATTAGCCACAAATTCCTATATACTTATTTTTAAGTTTTGATAAGTTTTTGAGTGGTGGCGACGCTGGCTTGATATCAAGCTAGCGCCGCCACCACTCAAATGGCTGTAATTTGCGAACGGTAAGAGCCACAAATTCGCGATTGCGGTAACTAATTAGCAACAAATTAGCCACAAATTTCCATATACTTATTTTTAAGTTTTGATAAGTTTTTGAGTGGTGGCGACGCTGGCTTGATATCAAGCTAGCGCCGCCACCACTCAAATGGCTGTAATTTGCGAACGGTAAGAGCCACAAATTCGCGATTGCGTTAACTAATTAGCAACAAATTAGCCACAAATTCCTATATACTTATTTTTAAGTTTTGATAAGTTTTTGAGTGGTGGCGACGCTGGCTTGATATCAAGCTAGCGCCGCCACCACTCAAATGGCTGTAATTTGCGAACGGTAAGAGCCACAAATTCGCGATTGCAAATTAGCCACAAATTCCCATATAGTTTATTTTAGGTTTTGCAAAAGTGGCGGCGCCAGCTTGATGCGGGTCCTGTGATTGCAGGTACCAAAAATTTATTACTTATAGAACAAATTGGAGCAATCAAAGCCTCCCCTATTTGAATATTTTGGCAATTTGTTTCTTTACTCTGATCTAAATCCAACCCAATTTCTATTACCTTTTTCTGATCTAACTTATTGTTCTTTTCTATTGAGATTAGGTTGTCTATAATTTTGTCAAATTTTTTTAATCGAACCTTATCATCTTTAATATCCCCTTGTAATTCCGATAATTTAGTATTCATTTTCATTTCCATAGCAGTGTATTTACTATCCATTTTTTTCCATCTCAATAAATTTACTATCCATTTTTGTTTCCATATCAGTAAATTTACTTGACATTTTTGATTCCATCTCAATAAATTTACTGGACAATTGTACCATCATATCTGTCAGACGATTTATAGCATATGTCATTTGCTGCTCTCCAATCACATCATCCCCTTTTATTTCATTCACTTTGCTATTATTTTCTATTTGTTTACTACCCCTATTAACTACTGAACCCTCAATTTGATGTTCATGAGTCTTTAAAACCTTTATTTCGTCAATTGCCCCTTCAACCTTTTCATTGGTTATTACTAAATTTTCCATTATGGTTGACAAATTTCATTATTTTCTAAAGTTTTTGAACAATTGGAGCTTTCATCCCTAATTTGACTATTTTCGTCTACTTCACTAATTTGGTTACAAACTTTTTCCATCCCCTTGTTCTCTATTTTTAAAATTTCCTCTGTAATAGTAGGTTTTGAAAGTTCATTATTGATAGGACCATCTGGATTGATTAAATTTTCTTCCTGAATATTTTGACCTACTTTATTACCCTGATCTAAATTTTTCTTTATCCTTTCGTTATTTATTTTAAACTCGTTCTTTATAATTTCAGGCTCTGAAATTTCGTTCATAATGGAACAAATTGGGGTAATTAAATTTCCTTCATTAGATAGAATATTTTTGTCACTTGCTTTATCATTTTGTTCAATTTCTTTATCTAAAGTTTTCCCTAATTTGACATTTGTTTTATCTGAGCAATTAAGTTTTACATTTTTGTCCCGGTTAACATCACCTAAATTTTTATTTAAACCCTCTAAATAATTTTCAACATTTTTATTATTATCCTCTAATTTGTGATTGATAAATTTTATTTTATTTGATTCCTCATACTTTTTGTTAAGCTCAGCCAGCTCATTCTCGGCTGTTTCTTTCATAACTTCATCACAGTTAAATTTTTTTTCGCGTGCGAGAACCTTTGCTCCATATGTGACTGAACTTAGAATTTCATTTTCTTCATTTCTATTACTCATGTACTGAAGTTCATTCTGTTCCCTTTTTTCATCAAACCTTATACTCAGTCTTGGTAAATTTCTCTCAAACAATTTTTTATAAATCTCTGCCCACTCATTCTCTGCTAAACCCTTTTTTTAACAATTCCAGATGTTTATCCTAAACAACCCTACTGATTTGTTCAGCTATAAGTAAGCCTCTTTGCGTCGTTACCATTTCCCTCATATCATAAACTTCCTTGAGGTATGATAACTTGGTGAAGTTAGCTGGGTAAATAAACTTCGCTATATTTTTATTTTTAAATTCCTCCATTTAATTTTTTAAATCCCTACTTTAACGTGTCAATAAAAGCTATTTTATCAATTTATCTCCTTATTATTTTTGAAAAGTCCCACAACTAACTCTCGAGAGCCCCACATTTTTGTTTTTCGAGCCCCACTTTGTTTTTACGGAGCCCCACGTTTTAGTTTTTCCCGAGCCCCACGTTGGGCGCCAATAAAAGATGTCGTGTTCTACTGAACAACGACTTCCATAAGGTCCAGCTACTTTTTTTATCAATTAATTAAATTTTTATAATTATAATTCTTAAATATTCATAAATCATCTAAATAAATTTTCAACCTTTTCCGGGATCGAACCGGCAATTTCTACACAAGAATCAACGTCTGTGTCTATCATGCCACTACTTCGGCATAATAATTGAAAACAAATAATTTCTATTCGTCCGAGTAAATCAAAATCATCTCAAATTTGAAAAAAATACAAAGTTGGAATCTCAATTGTGGAAACTTTAAAATGTCAATAGTTGGCCCCACAACAATATATAGTCCGAAAGTAAAACTAAGCTAATAGTCGATAACGTCACGCGGGGTTGTTGAAGAGTTGCACTTCCAAAGAGTACAAAACTGACCACGATAGACCTTGGTGTTTTCCCATGTTATTTTCCATAAGGATTGTCCTAGAACCCTTGTTGCCTAACTACTGACATATCGTCTGTTTAAAAGTAAAACTTTCTAATAAGTAACATATTTTTGTTTAAGAAAAAATAGCGATTTACTTATCTCTAAAAAATAGAAAACGTTTGTATTTTGCTGTAAGTAGAAGTAATGCACTTTATGTGGAGAGGTACGTTCGCGGGTCCCTAAAATACAAATTTTACGATTGAAACCTCAAACTTTTATGAAAGAGGATATATTAAATAAGAGAATTAGCTATGACAGAATGCCTTAAATGCACCTGTTTTTTCAAAAATCGAATTTAAAAAAGCTTGATTTTCACTGCAAATTTGAAGGTAAATCGCTCGTGATTGGTGAATCAATTCATTCTGTTGTCTGTACGCGTGCAGTTATGCATAGTAGTGTTGCACTTGACAAATTACTCAGTAGTCAACGCAATGGCAGCAAATCCGTTCCCGATACCTGACGTAAATGTGAAGTCGGTTTTCGACATTGCTGCATTGTTCAGAGTGAGCGATGCAGATGTGGTGGAGTTCCTGCAGGGTCTTCGGTTGCAACCAACCAATAAGCGCTGTTCGAAACCTTCGTGCAGACGCTTTTGCACATTGGTGAGAAACCAAATGTACAACCTCAACTACTGCTTCCGGTGTCCGAAGTGCAGGAGGAAGTATTCCCTATGCGACAAGACCTTTTTTGCGGGTCTTAGGGTTCCACCAGTGCTGGTGTTCAGCGTTCTATGGAGCTGGGCGCACAACTCTCAAGCCGGTGTAACTGCTGGCGTTCTCGGGATGGAACGTCACGCCGTATATAGGTTACACCAGAAATTTCGACGTATCTGCACCTGGAAACTCCGTAGCAACCTTGCACTCGTCCAACTCGGCGGCCCGGGTGAGGTGGTACAGATTGACGAGAGTGTAGTCGCGAAGCGTAAGCATAACGTTGGCAGAATCGTTTCCCAGCAGTGGATTGTAGGTATCTATGACTCTCTTAAGCTACCAAATATAAGCTAGCGGCCCATCTAAGTGGTTGCGTTCTGCTTCCAGGTTTAGGTGGTATGCGGTACTTTCGAGGGCATATTACGTGCCACGGCCGTGCCCCCTTTTATAGACCCCTCGGGATCTCAGGGTTGCACGGCAAGCGTTAAGTAGTCAACCTCCACGAGGTGGCCCCGGAAGGACGTTTCGTGACCGCGGCGCGGAACGTCACTAATGGCTACTAGCGAAACAGGTCAGCAGATGGGCAAGAGTCCGCAGCCATTCTGTGGGCGACCGGAGACTGCTGGGACGAATCGGTCAAGCGGAAACCAGATCTCCACTCGAGGGGCTCAATCCTCTAGTGAATTAGGATTATCACGCCCGGGTATGAGTGTTTGGTCCATGACTTCCCGTCCGTGAACCCACAGGACCAGTAAGTAAGAGCCCAATGGGCGGTCCTGAGGAGAGAAAATCTTACTGGCCCGGTTACCAATGGTGGGACGTCGACCGGCAGACATTGGATTCAGACCTTTCTTGCAAAATGGCCATGGGGGCCCTGCCGGCGAAGGTCGGTAAGGTTCCTTTCTCTGGTGAACGGAGGGGACGAAAAGTTGGCACCGCGTAGTACTGCGCGAAGGGGTGACTTGGGACCCGAAGGGAACTGTCTGGTGAACGGAGGGGATGTGGAAGTTTAACCCGTGTAGTGCTTGCACTGCACGGAGGTAACCTCTCCCTCAACGGGAACCTTGGTGATCGGAGGGGACGAAAAAGTTGGCACCGCGCAATACTCATATTGCGCGATGGAGTGACTTGGGACCCGAAGGGAACCATCGGCGAACGGAGGGGACGAAAAAGTTGGCACCGTGTGATACCCGTACCACGCGATGGGGTGACTTGGGACCCGAAGGGAACCTTTCTTTCTGGTGAATAGAGAGGATGAACCATTTCAACCCTTACAGTAGTAGCGCAGTATGGACTTGAAATATCATCTCTCGACGGAAACCAAACGGATAACTAAGGAGTCACAATCTTAACCTGCTACAGGGAGACTTGGGCAGCGCGGTAGGTTGCTGACTTCGGTGGACTCCGAAGCCTCGGCTTGAACTTTGAGATTGCAAGTAAATCTCTAAAGGGCGTTAACGCGACGTCCCTGAATCAGTTAAACTCCACGATTTACGGGAGGATTCGAATAAATAACCGTCTGCGGGAAGACGGGAGCCCGGAGTTAATTCTCGCGCGAGCGTGCTTAACCCCCCCGTCTTTGTGAGCCTGCTCACTGAGGAGGATTCGCAGTGGCTGGTGGTTCTTGGGAAATGTAGCAACGATCAGCACTCGGCCTGTCTGTCGGGGAACCTTGACACCTACAGGTCTCTTCTTGGGTCTTGCAGCCCTTGAAGGGAATAGGGATGCTGGCTACCTCAGCGGCTTTTGGACGTAGTACCCAACGTCCCCGATAGCTCTCTAGGGGGAGGTTGCCGTGTAAATGTTTAGTCCACACATAGCAACTGAATCTAAAAGTTCTATCACTGTAGGTATCTACAGTGTCACTGCTAGGCGAGGGGTTGTTGCCTACGTTCCGGATCGCAAGCAGAAAACGCTGCACAAAGATGGTTGGCGGGGTTACTGGGATTTGGATAAGATACCGGGAGTTGCTCCAGCCTACATTCATAAATCGGTGAACCACAGCCGCAATTTTGTAGACCCCGCTACAGGGGTTTGCACAAATGCAGTGGAAGGCTATTGGTCGCAGCTAAAGCTTTGCTCTGCTTTACTTGCGAGTCACCTTGACCAGTTTTTGTGGGTTGGCATATTTGGGCGCACACCTGGAGCCGTGTTTAATGGACTCCTCCATCAGATCGCGGAACGGTATCCTGTGTAACGCCACGACAAAAAGGTCCTTTTCAGGACCAAAATTACTTCAGAAAAGGGTTACTTAATTTTAACGAACGGCAGTTACTTTTTTGCGTGGATTCTTCGTGCGCTCCGGGCCATTTTGATGAAAACGACAACTAATTTAAAAATATCCTTAGGCCCGTGGATTAAGGAAAAGGTGGATCTTTGAGGGGTGAAACTCGTGAGAGTGGATTTTTAACGCAGGGTAGTTGTGCAAAGAAAAATCGACTTAAAGCACCCCTCGCTGCGCTCGGGCGTTTTAAGCCATTTTTCCAGCACATGTACTATTCGGAAAGGTGGTTGTGCAAGGAAAAATCGACTTAAAGCACCCCTCGCTGCGCTCGGGCGCTTTAAGCCATTTTTCCAGCACATTTAGGGTTGAAAACCATGATTTTCGTTCGGGGTGCACTGTTGCTGCATCCCAATGCAAGTGTCGCTTATGTTATCCCCGCTCTGCGCCAAGCTAAGACCAGTTGCAAGTGCACGTACTGTCAATAGAATGAATTGATTCACCAATCCCGAGCGACTTTGCTTAAAATTTACTGTGAAAATCGAAGTTTTTAAATTCGTTTTTTGAAAAAACCGGTGCATTTAAGGCATTCTGTCATAGCTATTTCTCTTATTTAATATATACTCTTTCAGAATTCATCGAGATTTCAATCGTAAAATTTGTATTTTAGGGACCCGCGAGTATACCTTGAACCCACTTTATTATTAAGTTTTGCTCAAAAATAATAGAAAAATGTTAATATGGCATTAGAAAATAGTAGTTTATATCACGAGGTCGTAAGGGGTTGTTTTTCGTCATGAGACGTAGTTTATGACCCGAGCCGCAAGGCGGCGTGGGGAATAATAGTCGAGAGATGGAAAAACCCTGGAGCCCGAGTATTATGAACAGCTTTTCGTGAATTTGGGAATAATATCCAACAAAATTCACGATTTTTTTGCAATAATTGCATAAGTTTTATAAATTATAACACGTTTTGTTTGACATCGTGGTAGTGTAAAACCAACTTCTACTTGTAACCATGGTGTTTTTCTTGGCCCCAGTTGGTACCCTAGAGGGCGGCCATGTTGGAGCGCCATGTTCATTTTGATTTCTGCTCTCGTGAAGTTTGCACGTTTGTGTATTGTGTCGTGTGTTTTCAATTAAAAATGCCTAAAAACCAAGAAATAATCGTTAAATAATCAATAAATACGACATTGTGGTCGCATCTATCGATGTTCATGGACATGTTGCAAAAAAATCGCAAATTCGATATCGATGGATCACGTGGTAGGTACTATCGAACTCAGCAAAAAGCGGTATTTATGGGGCAAATTTATACATTATTTTCTATTTCAGGCTACAAAGCCACGATAGTCGATCTACGTGTTCTAGTCTCCCCTACAGGATTTTTTATGCGCCGACAGGCGCATATTTTGAAGATCAAAAATGAAAACGACAGAAAGCACGTTCGCCGAAGACAACCGCAAAACGTTGTAGATACGCAAGACAGGCAAGTTTTTCATAATTGTGTGGTTAAGATTAAATATGTCAATAAATGATTTTTGAAAATTTTTGTTTTTTTGAAATTTTTTTACTCCCGGGAGAGAAATAAAGTGTGACGAAAAGAGCTTCTTTATTCCCGAAAAACCGGATGTAAAGTAGTCACTTTACACCCAAAATCACGAAAAAGCTTTTTTGTACTTAATGAATTTTACTTCTACAGCTATTAAAGAGTTTCAACACATAGTTATCAATTAAATAACTGAAAACTTTATTTTAAAATTTATTTTATTAGAAAAATAACAAAATATAAATCCAGTTGCTAAAGTGATATTAAAACATTACATAAAAGTTAAAAATCTTCTTCAAAATCTGATTCATCGGCTGCTGGTTCTGCTGCTTGATCAATCTTATTATCATGAGATGTAGAAGGTAAATTCCTGTACCAGTATTGTACTTCTTCAGGGATAAGGCCAGTGTTGCAAAGTTTAATTAAGTCCATCTTTTTCATTTTGCTGATTGGCAGCTGATGTGAATAAGCAGCTTTCAAAATGCGAGGTTCCACGCGTTTCCTACCTTTACCGTTGACGCAGATTCTTTTAAAATCAGAAGAATGGCTATATTTATAAAAAATAACATCGGGGTTGTTTTTTTCATACCTAAAGCATTTTATTTTCAACCATTCAACTTTATTTCCTTCTTCATCTTTGTTCTCGTTTTTCATAATTTTACTCGCAAGATCTTGAAAATTATAAAAATCGTTATATTTTAATTCGATAACTTCATATGGCTCTTTATTAGTTGTATTTTTGGATCTCGCACTTTTGAAAATTTCTTTCCAGTCATTCATAAGGAAAAGCGATCTATGCTTTTTAGCATTTTCAATTGCCGAATGCAAAGAGTCGTATTCCATGTATGAATGCCCAGACTCTAAAAATTTATGTTCAACAACTTCAATCGTAGGATGATTTTTAACACAATGTAGAAGAGCTGCTGCAACATACTGGTTTCGATTTTTACCCCCACAAGTATCCGAAAACATCGATAAATGGGTAATACTGTTGGGGATACCAGCTATGTACTTCAAAAGCACTGTTGCAATTTCGTTTGAACCTCTTTTACCATTAAGTTCATTCCAACAGAAACAGTAACCCCGGTTTTGCTTTGCTCCTTCATAAATTGTTAAATTATAGACACACAATTTTCTACTATAATAAAACTGCCCTACATCAGATGCAGGCAATTCAAGAACACTTTGCAAATCGAAAGTAATTGTTTGAAAGAATGCGTTTTCATTTGCTATTCTCTTATCTTCTGTTTTTGCTCTATTACCATCTTCTCTTCTGGCGATATGATCTTCGTAATTTTTTTTCAATATTGGATCTGCTTTTGAAGATTTATATTTTGCACAAGTACTGCATTGATTTTTTTTTGGAAGAAAAAATGAAAGGTTATATTGTGTGTAGAAAATTTTTCGATAAACATTAATTTTTACAGGTGAGACATTTATTTTCTTGCAGAAGTCTAAATATAATGAGTACATTTTAAAAATACTTAGTTTTGAATCCAAGTATTCTCTGGTTTTTCTTATATAATAAGGGGATGTTCGGGGAAAACTTTCAATGTGTTCTTTAACAAATTCAATACTTTCTTTACTAGTAGCGTTCCCTGGAGATTTGTGCCCCCTGTGATCAAAACCTGAGAAAGTTCTGTTTTGAAGTTGGTGTGCCAGAGCGGTATTTATTGGTCCGTTAGATATGCACAGAGTTTTTTGAAAAAAATTGGCACAAACCCTAAAAGTGTTGTTCGTATTTTTAAAATAATATTGTTTTGCTGTTATACGCTGTTTCTTTGCTCCCACTTGAGGTCTTTTAGGAACAACAGCTTTTACATTTTCAATAATGAAATCCTTTTGACGTTTGAAATCATTAAGTTTCCAATAATTTTCGCACAGTAAAATACGGTCATGCTGTGAAAAGTTTATGTTACATTTGAACCGACACTTACTACAGTCAATTGGTTTCGGAACTTTTGCCGGTTTTAACCCTGTCCTTGTTACGTAAGGTTTACATTCAGATCGTAGCTTTTTGGACTTATTCGACTTCCAATTTTCGATATTAACTTTTCTCCATCGAATTTTCTGACTCTTAGAATCAACAATTTTTTCATTAATTTTCGAGTCAATGGATTCTGTTTTAATCATCACATACTCGGGATCAGCATTACCATCATTCTCATCAGATGTTAACTCAGTTTTGACGAGTGATTTAGAGGTAGCTTTATAAACTCTTGATGGTTCCTAGAAAACAAAAATTGATCTTATAAGCAATGAGATAAGTTTGCTGGTGATTTTTTTTTTATTCATGCTGTTATTTATTTATAAAGCAAAATTATTTAATACAGTGGAGCCCGCTTATTGGAATCGCGGTTAATGTTATCATTCGGGTATTGTTATCACTTTTGCCAAGAACGGAAACGGACATTTATGTTATTACACAGAAAAAACATCGCTTATAGTTATCATAAATTCGGTTTATGTTATCATAATATTATTCTTAAGATTATTTTCTCCCACGAGAAAAGGAGTTGATTTTCACTTACAAGCATTTTTTTATATTGTGCATAAGCCACCCACATAATATCGTTATGTATTTGAATTTAAATGTTGTTAAGTTGTTAATTATTATTATTTATATCTTTTATGTGTGGTACTACTGCCAGTGTTGTCAGATTGGGCGATTTATCGCAAATTGGGCGACTTTTGTAGATAATTTGCGCTTAAATTTTTTCAAAAACCGCAAACCGCAATTTGGGCGATTTCTGAAAAATGAAGTTGCGGTTTATTGCGATAAGTAATAGACATTGAGATCTAATTTTAGTGAATTGCCATTAGATTTTACACTTAAAGAAAAATTGAGGGACATAGAGAGCAGCAAAGCTCCCTCCTCCCACAAAAAAAATTTATAATAAAAGTTTGCTTTTTTAACGCTAGAGGCTCTACCGTCGAGCTTTACCGCTAATTCTCCAATAAAAAAGAAAGTAAGTTTGACGTTAGCACCTCTAGCGTTGAAAAAGTGAAATTTTATCTAAAAACTTTTAACTGTAGAGAACGCTTACATCAGTTTTCTCGCTCTCCATCATGGGCGTCCATTGGGGGGGGGGGCAAAAGGGTTAGCAGCCCGCCTCCCCCCCGGCTCTTGGCTGCTTATTTTTTTAGACATTTAATATTTCACAAGCCAAATTTTTAAAATTTTCTAAAACTTGCAGTTTCAAATGATTAAAATTCTTTTTTCCCTCCCCTGAAAATGGTCATATGGACGCTCATGCTTAACGTGACCATTTATATTTTGGCTCAAAACGGGACCCCCCTCTCAGGTCCCACTCATCAGTAAATTGACAAAAAAAACACTTTTTAAATTATTTATTTAGCGAAAGTTAGCTATTATTACAAATTAAAAATAGGTGCACGGTAAGAAACGTAGACACTTAAATGCAAATTTTACAATTGAAACCTCGATGAATTCTGAAAGAGCATATTTTAAATAAGAGAATTAGGTGAACAAAATGGGCTTAACAAGCAAAGTCGCTCAGGATTGGTGAATTTAGGCATTGTGTCGTCGGTCCGTGTGGATTGAACTAGTCTTAGCTTTGCGCAGAGAAGCGATTACCGGAGCGACACTTGCATTGGGATGCTTCAACAGTGCACTTCAAGCGAAAATCATGGTTTTCAATAATAAATGTGCCGGAAAAATGGCTGAAAGCGCTCGAGCGCAGCGAGAAGTGCTTTCAGTCAATTTTTCCTTGCACAACCACCGTTCTTGTAAAATCCACGCAAAACGAGTTTTGCACCCCTCAAGGATCCATCTTTTTCCTTAACCCACGGGCCTAGGGGTATTTTTATAATGAGTGTAGTTTTCATCAAAATGGCCCAAAGCGCCCGAAAACCACCATGGCACGAGGAGGATGGACGCGAAAAAGTAATAAACCCATCGTTAAAGTGCAACACCCTTATGCATTACTCCACACGAACTGACGACAGAATGCCTGAATCAACCAATCACGGGCAACTGCATGTAAAATTTGCTATGAAAATCGAGTTTTTTTAAATTCGATTTTTGAAGAAACTAGTGGTTTTAAGGCATTTTTCCTCACCTAATGCCCGTTTGCACGACCTCGGAGTAAATTTGACCCTCAGCTAAGCCGCCCTTTATCATAAGGGGAACTTAAATTCCCTAATAATAAACATCCTTACGATGTAAAGTGACACTTAATTCAGTGGTGCAACGCAATATGTTTGCGCACCACCACTGGAGTGGGGATTGTTTGAATATATACTCGTTTTTTGTTTTAAGTTAATTCATTCATTCATAGTTATTTTACAAAAAGGGTTTGAATCAATTTAAGAAATAAATTAATAAAAATTATAAAGTGTTTTTTTTTTGATGTTTTAAAAAGAAGTGAAATTATAAAAAATAAATTATCTAAGAAGAATAAAAATAATTAAAGCCAGAGTCGAATTAGGGTCTTGTATGAATTGTAAATTCGCCCTAAATCGCTCCGCAGACAACAATTTACCATCCCCGGCGTCTGCATAAACATGGTCCATTCGATCCGTATGAACAAATATATGGTTATTGCGAAAAATCAAGAAAAATCGAAGTGAAAATTAACAGTCCTGAGGGTTTTGAAGAAACTACCTACATCTTCCAGTCAGGAACAAAAGTAAATAAGAAAGAAAATTCCGATAACCTACGTACATACTAGGTGAGCAATCCTTTTTTTTAATTTTCCTTTGTTAAATTTCCTTTGTTATTCAAATAAGTAAGTTTGAGTTAATATTGGGGTAACAAAAAGTAATAAAACGCGAGGTCAAAGACTAGGGTAACTTGGGTAACTTGATACTTGAATAGTAATAATAAAAAGAAATAGATTGACGCCAGCGGACATTCGATACATTCGTATATGTGTGAGAATCGTAAAATTTTAATTACGGTTTTTATTTTTTTTAATATATTAGTTAACCATGGCGAAACCGGTTGCAGGTAGCTACTCTGGGCGAGAAAATACAAATTTTACGATTGAAATCTCGATGAATTCTGAAAGAGTATATTTTAAATAAGAGAATAAGCGGAGGTACAATGCCCTAAGTGCACCTGTTTTTTCAAAAATCGAATTTAAAAACTTCGATTTTTGCAGTAAATTTTAAAGCAAAGTCGCTCGGGATTGGTTAATTCTGTCGGTACGTGCACCCAGATATAGTCTTAGCTTTGCGCGGAGTGGGAGCGACACTTGCATTGCGATGCAGTAACAGAGCACTTCGAACGAAAATCATGGTTTTCAACCCTCAATGTGCTGGTAAAATGGCTTAAAGCCCTCGAGCGCAGCGAGAGGTGCTTTAAGTCGATTTTTCCTTGCACAACCACCTTTCCGAATAGTACATGTGCTAGAAAAATGGCTTAAAGCCCTCGAGCGCAGCGAGAGGTGCTTTAAGTCGATTTTTCTTCGCACAGTTACTTTGCGTTACAAATCCACTGTCACGAGTTTCACCTCTCAAAGATTCACCTTTTCATTGATCTGTCGCGCCTAGGGATATTTTTAAATTAGTTGTCATTTTGATGAAAATGGCTCGAAGCGCCCGAAGGGTGCTGAGAGTCAATTTTCATCAAAATCACCCTGGCAAGAGCCGGACCTACCGGCAAAAGTAACTACCGTTCGTTAAATTTAAGTAACCCTTTTCTGAAGTAATTTTTAAATAATTTTAAATTTTTAAATTAAATAAAAAAGGAGAACGCATTCCTACCATACTGCAAGAGTTACTGAGTAATTGTTAAAGTGTAACCCTGTTATATATATCGGCGCACGTACCTCCCACAAACGAAGTTGATTGACCAATCACGAGCGTTTAAACTTCGAAAATCAAGCTTTTTTAAATTCGATTTTTGAAAAAACAGGTGCACTTAGGGCATTGTACCTCCGCTTATTCTCTTATTTAAAATATACTCTTTCAGAATTCATCGAGGTTTCAATCGTAAAATTTGTATTTTGTCGCCCAGAGTAGCTACCTTTCCCCGCGAAACCAAATGTCATAAAACGAGGAGTATTAAAAGGAAAGCTTACGCGATTTGAAACATATTTAAATAATTTAGATGAACAAAATTTAAAGCTAACGGAATTAAAGCTTCGTGTTGCAAACGCAAATTCGTTGCTAACAGAATTTGAAGAAATACAAACAGAAATTGAAATTTTTGCGGAAGAAAAGATTGAAAATTCAAAAATTGAAAGAGAATCATTCGAAAATAAATATTTTAAATTATTGGGTGATGCGGAAGATTTAATTTCCAAATATGAAACAAATGCGGCAAGTCCTCCGGGAAGCGCGGTATCGGTGCATTCCGCGATGTCACAAGCCATCAGCAGCGGTCAAGTCGCTGGCAATTTAGATCAGATCAGATTGCCTCGAATAAATATGCCGACATTCGATGGTCAATATGATCAATGGCTATTTTTTAAAGATACTTTTAACGCGATGGTACACTCAAACGAATCAATTTCGCCGATACAAAAGTTTCAGTACTTAAGACTAAGTTTAAAATCGGAGCCAAGAGATATCATAAAATCCCTTGAAGTTTCCGGTGCTAATTATGAAATTGCATGGAAATTATTGCACGAACAGTACGAGGACAAGCGGTTACTCGTACTAAAACATATAAAAGCCATTTTTGAATTGCCAAGCAGTACCCGCGAGTCATACGAACATTTAAAAAAAATTACTAATGATCTCAATAAACATCTGAAAGCGTTAGGGGTATTAGGCCAACCGGTTGAACACTGGGACACCCTAATAATTTACATCGTTTTACAAAAATTAGATAAAATTACAAGAAGAGAATTTGAGTTTCAATTCAGTGAAAATTTACCAACAATGGAAGAGTTTTACGGTTTCCTCAAGAAGGAATCGAAATTCTTATGTAATTTAGACGCAAACGTGTCCGAACGTAAAAGCGACAAGCAAAAAGGCAGTAGTTTTTTTGCAGGTGTTAATATAGAATGTAACAATTGCAATGGTAAACACCCGATGTATCAATGTGACGAGTTATTAAAACTTTCGGTTGATAAGCGTTGGCAGAGGGTGAAAGAACTAGGGCTTTGTTCAAATTGCTTAAAAAAGGGTCATAAATCATTTGACTGCAGGATGCGCGGTTGTTTTAAATGTAAAAAGCATCACAATACTATATTACACAATTATTATAATCATAATAAAACGAGCGGTTTAACTGAGCAGGAAGAAGTCCAAAAGATTGAATCTAGCGAGGGTAGCATTAGTCCGGGTACTAGTACATCCCTGTGTAGCTCCTTCAACGGATTCACTCAAGTTTTGTTATCAACAGCGGTTGTAAATGTTTTTGATAATCAAAATAAAATTTTTAATTGTAGGCTTTTATTAGATAGTGGGTCACAGAGTAATTTTATAACCAGTGAACTTGCGAACAAATTAAATTTGCCGGTTTCAAAAATTAATTTTTCTGTTTTCGGGCTGAACCAAGAGGTTACAAAAATAAATAATAAAGTGAATATACGGTTTAGTTCGAAACATCATGATTTTGAAACCACGGTAAAATGTTTTGTGGTTCCTAAAATAGCAGAATATATGCCTTCGGCGCCAATAAATAAAGAATCCTTAAATTTGCCGGACTACATTAAATTAGCCGATGAGAATTTCAACCAAGTCGGTAAAATTGATATGTTAATAGGGGCTGATTTGTTTTGGTCAGTGATAGGTGCCGGACAATACCGTCTAGGAAAAAATAAACCTATAATGCAGGAAACGGTATTGGGTTGGATCATTTCCGGACCAATAACGGTGCAACAAAAAAGTTTAAAAAGTCATTGCGGATTCATTTCAGATGAAGTAATAAATAATAATCTAAAAATGTTTTGGGAAACGGAAGCTTGCCCAGAAAGAAAATTAATTTCTCCTGAAGAAGAATTCTGTGAAAAACACTTCACGGAAAATACCAAACGCATGCCTGGCGGGCGGTTTATAGTAAGGTATCCGTTAAAAGACGCGATAGAAAAATTAGGCGACTCGAAGCAATTAGCTTTACGGCGCTTCGAGCAGGTCGAACGAAGGTTAAATAAAGATGCAGAGTTAAGGGTAGAATACTCAAAATTCATACGCGAATATGAAGAATTAAAGCATTTGACTAAAATAACCAACGAAAATCCCGAAAAAGCATATTATTTAGCACATCATTGTGTAATTAAAGCAGAAAGTTTATCGACAAAATTAAGGGTGGTGTTTGATGCATCAGCAAAAACTTCCACCGGTTATTCTTTTAATGACATACAAGCCACAGGACCCTTATTGCAGTCCGATTTATTTTCTATAGTTAGTCGTTTTAGAAAACATAATTACGTTCTAACAGCGGACGTTACTAAAATGTACCGACAAGTGCTGATCGCTGAAGATCAAAGATCGCTTCAACGAATTCTTTGGCGAAATAATCCTGACGAAGAAATCGGTTGTTACGAACTAAATACTATTACGTACGGCACAACATCTGCATCATTTCTTGCGGTACGATGCATGTTTGAATTAGCAAATGAAAATGCTACGAAATATTCGCGTACTAGTTCAATCATAAAAAACGACTTCTATATGGATGATTTGATAACGGGAGGAAAATCTCTTGACGAAATTAATTTAATTTATAACGAAATTACTGATATTTTAAAGAGCGGATGTTTTTTATTAAACAAATGGGGTTCTAATGACTCTCAAATTTTAAAGAAAATTAGCGATTCTAATGAAAATACGATATTAAACATCTCCGAAGCAGGAGATTCAAAAACACTCGGTCTCACTTGGCATGCGGCTAAAGATGTGTTAAAATATGTCATAAATGTAGACATTAATAAAAAAGAAAATACAAAAAGAACTGTTTTATCGGTCATAGCTCGATTATTTGACCCATTAGGTTTACTCTCGCCGTGTGTTATTTTCGCAAAAATAATATTACAAAGAATTTGGCGGCACAACTTATCATGGGATGATATCATTCCTGACGAACTAAACGCGGACTTTGAAAAATTCAAAGAACAATTACCCAAACTAAACGATCTGGAAATAAAAAGGCACGTTGTTTGCAAAAATCCAATATTAATAGAATTACATGGATTTGCAGACGCCTCAGAATCTGCATACGGGGCAGCAATTTATATTCGTAGCATAAACACCCAGGGAAAAATTTATTGTAATTTACTTTGTGCAAAAAGTAGAGTAGCACCTTTGAAACCGTTGACTATTCCACGTCTAGAGTTATGTGCAGCTTTTTTATTAGCGAAATTAGTTGTAAAGGTTAGGGGCATTCTTAATATGCCAATTAAAAATCAATTTCTTTGGAGTGATTCCACAATTGCTCTAGCTTGGATTCAAACTCCACCACATTTATTGAAAGTTTTTTGTGCTCACCGTGTAAGTGAGATACAAACACTTACGTCGGTCAATGATTGGAATTATATTAGTACACATGACAACCCTGCTGATTTGTTAACTCGAGGTATCGAAACAAAGCACCTTATTGAAAACAAGCTTTGGTGGAACGGCCCTCAAATTTTATTAGAATTTAACGATGCATGGTCTATATACCGTGAAGTGAACAAAACCCCAGCTGTTGACAAAAACGCATTTGAGAGCGAAGTTAAAACAATTAAAACGGTTTTAATAGCAACATCACAGGAATTTAAATTATTCAATAAATTTTCTAGTTTTTCAACATTACAAAGAGTCTGTGCGTATTGCTTACGTTTTAAAAATAATGCAACTGTTGAAAAGGATAAACGCGAGTACGGTCCATTAGCTTGTACCGAATTAGTCAATGCTACTAATTGTTTATTAAAATTAGCGCAAAGTGATATGTTTCAAAAGGAATTGCAAGCTTTGCATAAAGGAAAGCAGATAAGTTCCAAAAGTAATTTATTGAATTTAAATCCGTTCCTCGATGATAAAGGAATTTTACGCGTAGGTGGTAGGTTGAAAAATTCAGCTTATAATTTTGAAAAACGGCATCCAGTAATTTTGGATTCTAAACATGATTTAGCAAAGTTGATGGTAAAAAGGGAACACGAACGACTATTACATGCGGGACCGCAAGCGGTTTTAGCTTCTTTGCGTGAACATATTTGGATAATAGCTGGTAGAAATTTAGTTAGAAAAATTACTCGAAGTTGTGTACGGTGTTTTAAGGCGAAACCTGAACCGATTGAATATTTAATGGGAAATTTACCATCAGTTAGGGTCACTGCAACTAGACCATTTTTAAATACGGGTGTAGATTTTGCAGGTCCATTTCTTATAAAAGATAGAAACGGACGAAAGTATAACGAAGTAAAGGCATACGTTTGTGTTTTTGTGTGCCTTGCAACAAAAGCCATACATTTAGAAGTTGTCAGCGATTTGACTACTGACGCTTTCATGGCGGCCTTACACCGATTTGTTTCACGCCGCGGTAATTGTGCTCACATATTTTCAGATAATGGCACAAATTTTGTTGGTGCTCAAGCACGAATTGAACGTTTGCAACGCGAAATTACTGAACGCGTTGAATTTGAAAACATGAAATGGCATTTTATTCCGCCTAGGGCTCCAAATTTCGGGGGCATTTGGGAAGCAGGAGTTAAAAGTTTCAAAACTCACTTGAAACGGGTAATAGGGGATGCAAAATTAAATTTCGAGGAATTTACTACAATATTGACTCAAATCGAAGCATGTTTGAATTCCCGACCTCTTTATCCTATGAGTACTGATCCAAATGATCCTTCTCCTTTGACACCTGCTCATTTTTTGATTGGTCAACCATTGACTGCCATCGTGGAGGCTCCATTATGCGAAGAAAAAATTAATCCGAGAAGACGCTTTATCTTACTTCAACAAATGAAGCAACATTTTTGGAACCGATGGTCAAAAGAATATGTGTCCGAATTACAAACCAGAATAAAATGGAAAAAGGAGCATCGCAATCTCTTGAAGCTGGGCTCAGTCGTCATCGTGAAAGAAGACGGAGTGCCTCCTTTAAAATGGATTTTAGGAAGGGTAGAACAACTTCACACTGGAAGTGACGGTATATGTCGCGTTGTGAGTTTAAAAACAAAAGCGGGAACAATAAAACGTGCCGTAACAAAGATTTGTGTGCTACCTATACAAGAAGAATAAACTTTAATGTGATGTGAAGAAATTTTGTAGACAATTATCAATTTTATATTTTACTAGTTTTAATGTACTGTTTATTCTATGTTATAAGAATTTTTTTTTTTACTTTATATTCAATTATCTATTATTTTTAAATTTTTATTGAATTTTTATGTTTTTCTTTATTATTATGTTCTAATGTTTTGTTTTGAAAGGGTACTTTCAAGGCGGGGTGTATGTTTGCGCACCACCACTGGAGTGGGGATTGTTTGAATATATACTCGTTTTTTGTTTTAAGTTAATTCATTCATTCATAGTTATTTTACAAAAAGGGTTTGAATCAATTTAAGAAATAAATTAATAAAAATTATAAAGTGTTTTTTTTTTGATGTTTTAAAAAGAAGTGAAATTATAAAAAATAAATTATCTAAGAAGAATAAAAATAATTAAAGCCAGAGTCGAATTAGGGTCTTGTATGAATTGTAAATTCGCCCTAAATCGCTCCGCAGACAACAATTTACCATCCCCGGCGTCTGCATAAACACAATAAGTGACATTTATTGATTTATGGGACGCTTAACACTTTAAGGATAGGTGGTGCAAACGGGCATTAGTCTCTTTCTTATTTAAAATGTGCTCTTTCAGAATAAATCAAAGTTTCAATCGTAAAATTTTTATTTTAGTGTCTACGTTTCTTACCTTTCCTCAAAAAATATATTAGAAATGTTTAGTTATTTATTTATATTTATCATAACATTGCATTGTTATGGTAGCAACATAGCACGCGATTTCCGAAAACGGGACAATTTTGCGTCCCGAAGTTCATTGTCGGGACACCGGGACAGGTAATCAAAAAAAGGGACGGTCCCGTTCAAAACGGGAGGTCTGGTCACGTTACTCATGCTCCCCATAGAAACTCAATCTAGACAATTACTAAATATTCAGTACAGGCAAGTTTTTGGTGACAATATATCAAAAGATAGTTTACACAATTGCCCAAAGGCTATCAACTGGCCAAGTGATGACGTCATTAATTGTGCAAACATTGGTTTGAATCCATTGAACCCCCCCTCCCTATAGAATAAGTAATTCCAAAGAATTGTAATTATTAAAAAAAAAATATTATCATTATTATTATTGTGTTCACCCCCCCCCCCGATATCAGCAATGTTTAGTTACGAATCTTCTTGAAGGAAATAAAATAAAAATAAAAAATAAAATTTTATTTTGGAATTTTGACATTGAATTTAAATTTTGGGGCCACGTTTTGCGGTTTTGGGCGTTTTTTCAGTTAAAAGTTGGCGCCACAGATTTCTGAAATCTGACAACACTGGGTGTTAGCAAGAAAATCTGTCTATGGTCCATTTATTTCAAAGACGGAGTAGATGTAAATAAACCCACGTGTGACTAGTTTCTGTCACCGTCACACATGCGATATCACATTACATATTTATGTTTATTATGAATTCCGTCGTTTAAATACATAAATGGACTATTGTTTGCTGTTAAATATGCGATGTAAGATTCAGTCCTACTTGAAAACTTCACAACAAGTGACTATTATTATGTAATTATTGCGGGTCCGTTGACTCCCCCCCCCAAGTTAATATTTTTTCTCAAAAAGCTAGCTCCCGAATCCTTATAGCTAGCACCTAAATATGAAAGCTAGCACCGTTATAGTTTTTCCACAAATCGTTATTGAAACCGATGCACGGTGGGGTATGTGGCTTCCAAAAGTGACATTAAATAAAATTCTATTTCATCGGATTTATAAGTTAGATATATATTTTTGGGGCTCTTCATAGTACCTATCTAAAAAATACTTTGCATAAAAAATTGTTTGCACATTTATTTACCTAAAAAATGAGTTTATTTGAAAAATTTAATTTATCGGCAAAAAACACAGGAAGAGCTGTAAAGCTTTCAAATTTGGAAAGTATGTGTAAATACGTGTCAAATAAAACATTAGGGGAAAGGTTTGTATTAGGGACCCTAAAATACAAATTTTAGGATTAAAACCTCGATGTATTCTGAAAGAGTAGGTATATTTTAAATAAGGAAATTAACTAAGACAGAATGCCTTAAATGTACCTGTTTTTTCAAAAATCGAATTTAAAAAAGCTCGATTTTCGCTGCAAATTTGAAGGTAAATCGCTCGTGATTGGTGAATCAAGGCATTCAGTTGTCGGTACGTGTGCAGTTATGCATAAGAGTGTAGCTGTTGACAAATTTGTCAACAGCGCCCTATGCAGCCCCCGCCGCTAGGTCGCGTATGTCAAAGATCTTCGCCACTCACAACAAGATCACCAGGCAGATTCTGGGTGCCCCCTGGTTTGTTTCTAATCGCCAGATTAATGCAGCCCTGGGTACGGACAATTAAGGACATGACCAGCAAGTTGTATAAGAAAAGCAAATTCTCCGACAACCCCCTGATCGCTAATTTGGGGAACTACACCAATGACTCTGCCGTGCGAAGACCAAGAGACATCATTGACCTCCCCTCCAATACCCCCCTATCCTTCCAACCCCCTCCCTATAATTCCCTTAGATCCCCCTACCCCGCCATCCCAAGATGGCGTTTTTGCCTAAACATGACAAAACAAATCAAACCCCATAACCAAGAACCATGGACTTAGAAAGATAGGACCCGCAACTCCCTACCTGAAAGCTTAAAATTTGCGAGCTCTTAACCGTATGGGTTCATCACTTCTACCGCTAGGATCGCTGAATTCCTGTTCCAAAAATACGATTTAAATTCAAATTGAAAATTATTAATTTAACCAATATATGAAAATAAAACATTAAAGATTGAAAATATATTATATATTAAAAACAGTAATGCATTTTTCATACATGTACGTGCACTTTTATTCAAACTACAAAGGATTAAGTTCGGTAAAAAAATTGGACAGCTGTCAACAACGCGCATGCTTGGAATAGTGATAAAAATTAAAAGAAATTGTTTTTTAAATAATCGAAATTATATAATTACTTATTAAATAACGTATTTTATTATTTAAAAAAACTTTATATGTATGAAAAAGTAAGTTTTGTAATGAAAATAATTTGAAAATAAAATATTCAAATGAATATTTTGGAACAGGAATTCAGCGATCCTAGCGGTAGAAGTGATGAACCCATACGGTTAAGAGCTCGCCATTTTAATCTTAGTTGCTAGTCCTATCTTTCTAAGTCCATGCCAAGAACACACGACCAAAGCCAGAAATCAAGACCGTATAATGATACGAGTATTTTGTAACTCACTTACTTCTGTACTTCTGTACCCATTACTAACTGTGACACCCCATGATGAAGATTAACCAAGATTAACGTAAATAACGTTATTTTTTTGAAATAAATGGGGGAGGGTGTAACTGTTGCAAGTCGCCGTACGGTAAATCATATTAAAAAACAGGGCTCGAGGCCGCCCAGGGTTTGAAATCCACATAAAAATTCTTCCAACGCCAGTTTTCATATAGATGAAGGAGACAAGCGGGCTTCGCCCGCACCTGCTCCGTATTGCCAATAAACGATACCGATACAAATTTGTCAGTAACTCGTACGCTATGGTACAAATACGTTCTCCTTTTTAGGACCAAAATTACTTCAGAAAAGGGATGCTTAAATTTAACAAACAGTTATTATTTTTTCGCGTGGATCCTCCTCGTGCCATTTTTATGAAAACTACACTCAATATAAAAATACCCCTAGGCCCGTGGATTAAGGAAAAAGGTGGATCTTTGAGGGGTGAAACTCATTAGCATGGATTCTAAAAGCAGAGTGGTTGTGCAAGGAAAAATTGAGTTAAAGCACTTCTCGCTACGCTCGAGCGCTTTAAGCCATTTTTCCGGCACATTTACTATGGAAAACCATGATTTTCGCTCGAGGTGTACTGTTGAAGCATCCCAATGCAAGTGTCGCTCCGGCTACCGCCGCTCTGCGCAAAGCTTAGACTAGTTCATTCTACACGGACTGACGACAGAATGCCTGAATTCACCAATCACGAGCGACTTCGCTTAAAATTTACTGTGAAAATCGAAGTTTTTAAAAACGATTTTTGAAAAAATTGGTAGATTTAAGGCCTTCCGTCATAGTTAATTTTCTTATTTAATATTTGCTTATTCAGAATTCATCGAGGTTTCAATCGTAAAATTTGTATTTTAGGGACCCTAATACAAACCTACAACCCCAAAGTTACTAATCTACCTAATTTCATATTCAAATCTTCCTTATTTCAGGTGCATGTCAGTAGCCCCCCCCCCCAACTTTCGAATTTTTGAATAAATTTAGTGTCAAACGTTAGAGCATCGTTTGAGCTTGAATAAACTTCCATTATTTTCGTTTAAGCTTCAAAAGTCGCGAAGTTATTCGCAAAAAACTAGGAGAGGAGCTGTAGACATGTTTTGCAATTTTCCTACTCATTTTGAATTTGTTTGTGCAACTGATGTCAATCGACAGAGCTTCGTTTTAACCTAAATAAGTTTCAGAGAGCAAGACTTTAAGTTAATTTTTTACAAAGTTATGGATAGTTGAAATTTTCGACTAAACTCCGAGCAACATGCGTTAAATCTCCTACTCTGGATATGTAAATCCTCTATATTTAACTCAAAAACGTTAGAGCATCGTTTGAGCCTGAATGAGCTTCCATTATTTTTATTTGAGCCTCAAAAGTCGCGAAGTTATTTGCGAAGAAGTACGGGGGAAGGGGGGAGGGGGGAAGAGCCGTAGACATGATGACCTCCCCAGTTTGAATTTTTGGACGAATTTAGTGTCAAACGTTAGAGTATCGCTTGAGACTGACTGAATGAGCTTCCATTATTTTTGTTTGAGCTTCAAAGATGTCGAAGTTATTCGCGAAAAACTACTGGGATGGGGAGAGTTGTACACATTTTTCCTTCTAATTTTGAATTTATGTGTGCAATTGATGCCAATCGATAGAGTTTAAGGTAATTTTTTAAAAATTTATAAATAGTTGAAATTTTCGACTAAACTCCGAGTAAGATGCGTAAAATCGTAAGGTTTTTAAAAAATTTTATTTCGGCAAAACGGTAGTAATTATTAACCAATTGCTTTACTATTTTCGACCAACAGATATTTGATGGGTCCCAAAACATTTTAGCCATTGAATCATAAATTTTTTCTTTATTAGCAACAATAAAAACATATCACAATTTTTTAGACAAACCAAAAATGTATCGACACTTTTGACAACCAAAAATATTAAAAGTTGACACAATGTAAATTATACTAAATATGTAATTTTATTCATAAACGTTTTCACTATATTAGGTCTGTTTGGTACCACAGTCCTAGTGCTACACTAACTACACTACTACAAATTGATTGGTAATAAAAAAAAACCACAGAGTGGGTTGGTAATTGTACCACCAATCAATTTGTAGTAGTGTAGCACTAGGACTGTGGTACCAAACAAACCTACTATAGTAGGTATACAGTCGATGCTGTGGTATACCATAACACCTGACGATGCTATGGTATATTTTTTGGCTTGAAAACATATGGTATCAGTAGTCCATTTATTTTAAGAAGTCTGTGTAAGAGCCCCAAAAATATATATCTAACTTATAAATCCGATAAAATAAAATTTCATTTAATGCCACTTTTTGAAGCCACATACCCCACTGTGCATCGGTTTCAATATCGATTTGTAGAAAAACTGTAACGGTGCTAGCTATAAGGATTCGGGAGTTAGCTTTTTAAGAAAAAATATTAACTAGGGGAGGCTAGCGTTGACTTGCCCCCCCCCCCGATTTAATTACGGTTTGTGGAAAAACTATAACGGTGCTAGCTTTCATATTCTTTTTCTTCTCTTCTTCTTCGTATAGGCTTCTTGACAGAAGCGTCGTGACCAATTTAATATTATTATTAAATGGCTTTTTTGGCAGATTACTCTCGGTGGTTTGCCATTGCCTTCCGAGAGGAGAGGGTTATTACTTATTATAATAAAGTCGGATAAATTTTGTAGCCGGGTTGGAGATCAAACCTAGGGCTTCTAGCCTAGAGTCCGGTCCTTAGCCCGTTCACTTAGCTCACCTCTCAAGCTTTCTATAGCTTTCATACTTTATATGGCTTTCATCTTTAGCTAGCTTTCATACTTGGGTGTTAACTGGTGCTAGCTATAAGGATTCGGGGACTAAGTCAACGGACCCAATTATTGCAGATGTAGTACGTACTAATAAATAACCAATAAAAATTTTTTTCATTTATTATTATCAATTGGTTATTGTTATCAAAAACCCCAAGTCCCGATGTGATCGCATTAAGCGGGCTCTACTGTAGTAGAAATCTTCTTCTTCTTTAACTTTACTTTAGATCTGTTGATCTGTTTATTTCCAACATCTGCGTCGTTTTCTTCGCAGTGCTAGATCTGTGAGCATTAACGTCCGATAGGTAGTTTGCTAGACTGGCCTCCAGACGAGCCTGTAATCCTGGTTTTTATGTTAATGATGGCAATTCATTAACCCATGAGGACCACCGGCTTAACGTGCCTTCCGAAGCACGGAGACTAGTCATAAGAAAGTTGCCCTTCTCCGGATTTGAACCCGGTACCTCGCATTCGCAGTTGATCGCGTTACCTACAAGGCAAATGACCGTCTCTTAGTAGAAATCAATATTATTAATTTAAACTTAATTAAATTTACTTACCGATAAATTTTTGCACATTTCCACTATTGTTTTACTTCTTGACAACATTTTCTATAATGGTTAGGTACATATAATACATATAAATTGTGTCGTTGCTCCAGGAATTTGCTTATCACAAGTCACTTGATAACATGCATTGTTGTGTAAAATATTCATCTAGTACATGATACTGATAAACTGTACAAGAAGTAAAGAACTTGTACTTACGGAGTTTTACTTCTGAAAGGAAAGTTTATAATTGCACTTAATGAATTTTACTTCTACCGAAACTGCTATAGAAACATTAAATATGCGCTTGATCAATTTTTTATAAGATAAAACGTCAAATAGTAGTTTATATCACGAGGGCGTAAGGGGTTGTTTTTCGTCACGAGACGTAGTTTATGACACGAGCCGCAAGGCGGCGAGGGGAATAATAGTCGAGAGATGGAAAAACCCTGGAGCCCGAGTATTATGAACAGCTTTTCGTGAATTTGGGAATAATATCCGACAAAATTCACGATTTTTATGCAATAATTGCAGAAATTTCATAAATTTATAACACGTTTTAATTGACATCGTGGTAGTGTAAAACCAACTTCTACTTGTAACCATGGTGTTTTTCTTGGCACCAGTTGGTACCCTAGAGGGCGGCCATGTTGGAGCGCCATGTTTATTTTGATTTCTGCTCTTGTGAAGTTTGCACGTTTGTGTATTGTGTCGTGTGTTTTCAATTAAAAATGCCTAAAAAACAAGAAATAATCGTTAAATAATCAATAAATACGACATTGTGGTCGCATCTATCGATGTTCATAGAAACGTTGCAAAAAAATCGCAAATTCGATATCGATGGATCACGTGGTAGGTACTATCAAACTCAGCAAAAAGCGGTATTTATGGGGCGAATTTATACATTATTTTCTATTTCAGGCTACAAAGCCACGATAGTCGATCTACGTGTTCTAGTCTCCCCTACAGGATTTTTTATGCGCCGACAGGCGCATATTTTGAAGATCAAAAATAAAAACGACGAAAAGCACGTTCGCCGAAGACAACCGCAAAACGATGTAGATACACAAGACAGGCAAGTTTTTCACAATTGTGTGGTTAAGATTAAATATGTCAATAGATGATTTTTGAAAATTTTTGTTTTTTTGAAATTTTTTGGTATTTTTTTACTTCCGGGAGAAAAATAAAGTGTGACAAAAAGAGCTTCTTTATTCCCGAAAAACCGGGTGTAAAGTAGTCACTTTACACCCAAAATCACGAAAAAAATTTTATTATTACACACAAAAAACATCGCCGATAGTTATCATAAATTCGGTTAATGTTATCATATTATTCTTAAATGACGACTTTTGTAGGTACAGTACCACAGTGTTTAAATTCAAATACGGACTTCACCATCTATGAAAAACGTAGATAAAGCTGTAAAAATTGGTTTGCTGTTGAGTCATCTGTCGGAGCACGTATATGGAACGTTAAAAGACCTGTGCTATCCAGCAGCACCAGAAACAAAAAGTTACAGTGATTTAACAACACTATGAAGACAACATTACAGTCCGAAAGTAAACACATACAGGGAAAGGATTGCATTTTACGAAGCAAAACAAATCGCTGATGAAACCAGTAACGAGTGGTACGTTAGAATAAAAAAACTATCCGTTAATTGCAATTTTGGGACCGATCTTACAAAAATATTAGGCAATAAATTCGTAACCGGTATGAGACCTGGACCGATACTTGACAAGCTAGTTGAACAAGATACAACGAAGACAGTTCAAGAACTCCTCGTAATAGCCGCATCGAAAGAAATTGCTGTACAACGTGCCCAAGGAAGAATACAACGGGTCGCACTAACAAAAGGTATCCCACAAATCGGTAGATGGCAGTACAAAACACACATCACAAACCAACTAAACAAAAGGGAACCAAATCAAAGTAGCACCAATACTCCGAGTGGTAAGCCGAAATGCAAATGTTGTAGAAAAAACGGACATTTATCAACAGCATGTAAACAGGTAAAAACAAAGCAAAAAAATTCCGCTACCCAACAACATGAAGAAGAAGTGAGTCTATCCATAGAATCCATTTACAACATAGGTAATAATACCAAACTGATCGAAATTCAAGTTAAAGTCGGAAATGAAATTTTATACATGCAATTAGATTTAGGTGCAGCAATATCTGCTATTTCTAAAGAACTGAATGTTAGACATTTTGTAAAATTGTACCCTATTCAAACATCTATTTCAGTATTTAAAGGTTACACTGGAGAACCAATCGTTCATCGAAATAAAAAGAATAATAGCATCGGAGCAAATGCTGACATATTTCAATCCCGAGTTACCTATAATTTATTGTAACATGCGATGCGTCAGAAAAAGGCATAGCAGCTGTGTTATCCCACATAATGCCTGATAAAAAGGAACGTGTAGTATCATGTGTATCACGAACTTACACACCGGCAGAACAAAATTATTCCACTGTACATAAAAAAAGTTTAGCAAGCTTCTATGGTGTTAACAAATTCCAAGATTACTTATACGGACACAAGTTCACTTTAAAAGCAGACCAAAAGTCGTTGGTTACGCGATTCGGAAAAGAAAAAGAAATCAACCAACTGTATGCAAATCGAATAAAATGATAAAAAAAAATTTTAAATATTAACTTAACTCTCAATCCTAAACTCCTGAACTATTCCTAAATCCGCCACTAGGTAAATTTGTACGTGATTATTAAAAATATATCACGGAAAATTCTTGAGCAAAATATATAAGCAGAAATTGCAACAATCCAAGTCATCATTTTTATAAAAGAGACAATATCCTACAATGTTTGCATCACGCTTTGATTTTCTTGGCCCAATAGTAGTTTTCAATATCCAGTAGCAAAAAGTGAAGTAACTCTTCGTTTGCTTTAGCACTCAATCAGAAAACAGTTCTCCAACTGCAATGATTTGAAGACTTTAATATTTGAGAAATATTATTAAATAAGAATTCTTTTCAGTGGTAATGAATAACTTTTTCCTTTCTGTGTTAAAGACAACATAATATTACTGTCATAATATTCACATATTGAGAGTAAATACATAGACGAATATTAACTATTCAAAATGTGAGGCTTTAGTAACAAATTAATGTCTTCATCTGTACTCCAAAAAGAAGTTGTAGCTGACATTTTTTACTCATAATAATATAATTTTGAATTCAGCGATTAATTTTTCAAGTTCTATGTAGTTCATAACTTAAAAATCTATTTTTTTCATCAAATTTTTTCTAATAAAATTTCGACTCAAAATTTTAATTGACCAATTTTGGCCAATTTGCTTATTATTAAATTTATTACCCTGTTAAACTAAGTCGCGATGGTACAACGCATTTTTTTGGTAACTAAGAAATTTTTATTAAATATTTAATAATTTTGCTAATAATTTCCTTAATAAATGTTGTTGCGAAGGAAACTGACATATGTCATTCATTTTAATGGAGATTTTAATCTAGTAATAAGTTAAGTCTCGTTGGTGCAACGCATCTTATGTCAAAATGTCAATTTTTAATCTAGTAATAGCTTATTACTCTATTAAATCCTTATTATGCGTTGGTGCAACCGGACCTTAAATTGAAAATTATTCCTATGTTTCAATTACTATTGATAATAAAACAAAATTTTCAATAAAAATTATTTTGTTGCACTCTGTATGATTTTTAAAATCCACTCTACGTGCCGCTGCGTTCCCTCTGGCCGCTTCGCAACACCCCGAGCTGTTTTGACTAACGCTGTAATCATTAATAATATCCCCGGGACCTTCCAACTCGGCAAAGTTGCTACTAAGAAGGAAGTGGATCTCTCTTTTTTTTTCGGCAAATTTAAGCCAAATAAGCCCCTAAATAGTGATCTTAATTCGATGTTAACGCTACCATGATGCAATTGCTACTGCTGCTCCCGTGTTCGTTCGCCACGCCCAACCTGAACCGTAAGTAACCGGTGACCACACAAGTTAATAGAGGTCAATATTGAACAAAAGTTTCATACTTTAAAATCAATTATCAGGGCCGGATTTACCAGTAGCCACAACAGGCGATCGCCTGCGGCGTCAAAATATAAAAAGCGCAAGCCGCCAAGCATTTCCGCGTTTATGTTCAACAATCATAAAATATGATTGGCGCCTGAAGTTATTAGCCTGGGGCGCTAGACTAGCTAAATCCGGCCCTGTCAATTATTAGCTAAATTAATCGATATACAACATTCTTCCATGTCTAAAACGCTTTCTTTTAATAATTTCTATCAAATTCCGTCGAGGTTTATTTCATAAATATTATATCTTCGAGTCCTGCTTATAGAACTTGTGTAGTGTATAAATGGATTTAAGCGTAAATTCAAATATTTTAGTACTATTTCTTCAATGTAAAAAAAATAATCATAAATTTAATTTATTATAAGTGCATACTGAATGATTCACAAAGTTTGTAATAACATTTCCTGTCTTATTCTAATTTAGGAACACCCGGCGAATGTGATAGCGATAAAGAAAGTGCTGACTGAGATAAGAACAGCAGCGGATGTGATAGCGGATAGAAAGTGCTAACTGACGATGAAAACTGTGGGACCGTATGCGAACACGACGTGGCTCCTCCAAAATAAGATTTTATCCAAGAAAGGATTGTTCCTATCACATAATTTGTGATGAAGAAAATTACAATTGGAGAATAATTTTGTTATTGTTTTATTAAATGTTAAGAATTTATTTACAAATAAGCAGTAAAATGAAGCAATAGATATCTGTTGAAATCTGTGAAATATTGTTTGAAAGACTTTTTTAGTCCAAACATAAAGTTTGGAAACCACTGTTTTCGCTGACAAATTGGTTATCAGCCTTATCACCGTTGGAAAGAGGTCAAGTAGAGATATGGGAAATTACACGTAGTAACAATCGAGAGGCTCTCAAGAGACACAAGTATTTGAAATCCACTTCTAGCACGATATAATTTTTTTTTTATTTATTAAGTAAATCGATCCGTTTAATCACATTAAGTTGATTGACAGCAAAGGAAATTACGAGAGATTACACAGCAATCCCGAGGATTCAATAATTCTTCGATATGTTTAAGAAACATTTGGAATCTACTCGGTTGGGTTCTTCATTGACATTGAAATTATAAAAATAAATTACTAAAAATTAGAATGGTTCGAGACAGTCAAACGTCCCAGTTTTTGAAACTGTTTGTATCGCATATTGTTTTAAGCGGTCGGGTAATTTTAAAATCCCTTTGACTAAATCTTCATCATTTTGCAAAAAATAATATAGTTCATAGCTTACCTCGTTGATATCCTCTTGATATTCTAAATTAGCATCGTCATCTTCTTTAATTTCGATAGAATAGTGCAAATCTTCTAATTTGTCATCCATGGCCTCCATTTCGTCTGTTGTAATTTCTTGATCATCACTGGGGGCTCGCAAATCATCGATAGCTTCTTCTAATTTCTCCAACTTGGTCAAGGAGATCAACTTATCCATACTGCAAAAAACAAATTAATCAACCAATTGCCATTACAACACAACTTTCGGGATTACGTTAACTAAAAGATTGCCTTTGTATCACAGAAAATTGTTAACTATTTTACCTACCAAATCTACGTTTGCACATGAGCGCGACGTTTAAAATTCTGTATGGGGGCAAGAATACATTTATTATTAGTCCTTCTTTACACCATTAGAAAAACCTGCCATTCAGAAACAACTTATTAAAAAAAAGAAATTAAATTAAAAGCTAAAAATTTTAAGAAAATTTTTTTATTTAGGGCCGGTATTTCCATCTCCGAATAAATTACCAAATAACTGTGCCGCAAAAAGGAATTTAGCAAAAAGTAATAAACATCATCTAAGAACACTTATATTTTATCTTTTTGGTAAGAAAGGTCAATTTTTAATTGCGAGGTCCAAAGTGACCAATATTTTGAACAAAATTTCCGATTATATAAACGGATTAGTTCATAATTAGAAAACTTAACAGTGCGATCAATGAAAATCAATAAAACAAGTGAAATCATCAAAAAAATTGAAATTTTCTGGAGTGGCGTAGAAGGACACCGATATTCTTGGAATACCACCCGAGACCATAGCAACGCGTGGCGGAAAGTGGATTCTAAAAAGACAGGTGTATTTCAGCAAGAGGGTGAACAATTTAGCAAACTTTAATTACAACGGTGGTAATAAACACGAGAGTGAATTTGATTATTTGAAGAAATTTTGTATTTGTTTTAGAATTTTGAGATGATCATTTGCCTTGTAGGTAACGGGATCAACTGCGAATGCAAGGTATACGGGATTCAAATCCGGAGAAAAGTAAACTTTCTTATGACTAGTCTCCGTGCTTCGGAAGACACATGAATTGCCATCATTAACATGATAAATTGTCCTTATTATAAATTTGAGAAGTTAACTATATATTTTCTTAATCTTAAATAGGGTTATGTTGAAAATGTTGACACTAAAGATTTTGATCATAACTTTTACTGATGTGCGCGCATTAAGATTTTTGTTGCAGGGTTCCGGCTAGACGCAAGTCTAAAGTTCGTGTTAAGAGAAGATATCATTTTGGAACGGTAGGGGGATCGGACGAGTGGGGGGGGGAATGCCGTCGTTGTGGTTGGTTGGTTTGATAATGAAGGAGGGGTTGTCGGGGAGTTTGAGGGGGGAGATGATGTCTTTTGGTCTGGGTGTGTGAGTGTTATTGTTGTCATAGTTCCCCAGATTGCTAATGAGTGGGTTAGGAGAGAATTTGTTCTTCTTGTACAGCTTGGTGGTGATATCTTTTATATAATATAAAACTTCAAAATATCGAGTTATTATTAAATTAAAAATTAATTAAAAGATTTATTTAGCTTTCAAACGATTATTTCGTTCGTCATCAGAATAAAATCTTTTAATTAATTTTTAATTTAATAATAACTCGATATTTTGAAGTTTTATATTATCTAATATCAACGAGTTAATAATTTATATATTTAGATATCTTTTATAAATTAATCTATATTTTTGGCACCAGTTGCTGCCTGGATTTGACGATTTGGCACGAACCAGGGGGCATCAATCGTTTGTCTCACACTACGATTGTGAAGTCCGTATATTTTGTTCATTTGTGATTTGGAAGCGAATGCCCAGGCTAGCGCTGCGTAAGTCATGACTGGCCTTATGATTGTCTGGTAAATGCGCAGTTTGTCTTGTGATTTCATTCGACTGTTTGTTTTGAGGAGGGGTACAGGGCCCCCCTTAATTTCTTGGCCTTGGTTTTTTTTTGGTGCGTTGGGAGTGGGGAAATCTTCAAAAGACACCATCCAAGATTCGAAATTGGGTGGTAGTGTCGGATTTTTACCGACTAAAACCCCACTCCATGAAGTTGCCGGGAAACGCTAACGCCATATCTTCCGCACAATCTTCAGCTTTATTCCAGGTTCTGCCCTTTCGGGTCTTTACTCTTCATCCTGTGTTTTGGCGGACAATATATCCACCAACATCTTTTCTATGGCCGTCCAGTTTTACGAACTTTCCAACATAAGTTTGACGAGGTTGTTTGGACTGATATCAGTGCCTAGCTGCGTTCTGGTTTCACGTCTTATCTGGTACCATTTGATGCAGGATAAGATGGTATGCTCTGCATCGTCGTTCTCCCCACAGTAGAGACAATTGGGAGAGTTTGCTCTGTTGAACCTATGAAAGTAGCTCCGGAAGCAGCCATGCCCGCTGAATGCATGTGTGATTTCGAAGTTCATCTCACCATGCTTTCTTGAAGTCCACTGGGCTATATCCGGAATGAGGCGGTATGTCCACCTGCCTTTGGTCGAGTTGTTCCAATTATTCTGCCACGTGTCACTTATGTTTCGAAATTTGATGTCACGTTCCTCCTTGTTTTTTATCTGGTATTTGACATCTCTCATCTCCGCCTTGAGGTGTATGGGAAGAAGGGACGCAAGGACCAGAACCGCGTCTGTGGAAACGGTCCGTTCTTCTCTGAACGGACTCCAGTAGTTTTCTGTTTCTTTTTCTTTCCAGGGCTGTACTCCATACCGGGACGGGATATAACATAATAAACTCAGCTACCGTACTTAGGAGCCTCCTCTTGGCCTCACTGGGGCCTATCTTGTTCGGCATTATTTTTTGTAGCGCTTCTGTTAGTGCCGTTGCCCTCTTTGTGACTCTCAAAATGTGGGGTTTGAATGATAGGCAGCTATCTACGTCTATCCCCAGGATCCTAGCCTGGTCACTCGTCGGGACCACCTGTCCGCCCACAAGGAAGTGAATGGGTCTCCTATGCCTTCTCCCCGAAACAACCACAGCTTCGGTCTTTTCTGAGACGATTTGCAGGCCCGTGCCGGCCATCCAGTCATAAATATCCGCCACTGTCCAGTTAACCAGACAGCTCTTGGCCTTGGTTATGCAGCCTTTGGTGTGTGGTGCCCACGATAACAGGGGGTCTAGGGTGACGCCAAGATACCTGGTTTGGGTCTGCCAGGGGATGGTTTCGTTATTCATATTGATTTTGTCTTGTGGTTGTCCATGATTTTTGCTGAAGAGCATGGCCGCGCTCTTTGATGGGTTCACCAGTAGTCGCCATTTGTGGTACCAAGGCTCGACGATTTTGATGGCGTCGCGCATGATCTTGAGTAGTCTTGGTTTGCTGTATGATATGGCAATCATACCCACATCGTCCGCAAACATTGCGAGCAAGAGTTTGGGGAGGGAGGGGAAGTCGTAATTGTAGATATTGAATAGGGTCGGGGCAAGGATGGACTCTTGGGGGACTCCCGCGACTATGGGGCGGAGAGTAGATTTGTATCATTCTATTTTAACGCTGAACTTGCGTCTGCAGAAGTAGGAGGCGATGAGTTGGACTAGTCCTAGTTTCAAGCCGGCTAGCAACATCTTGTAGAGGAAGCCCACAAGCCAAATCTTATCGAACGCCTTTGCTATGTCGAGGAAGACGCCCAATGCCTTCTGGCCCTTAGCGAAGGCCCCCGTGATTTCTTCGACAACCCTAAGGACTTGATGGGTGGTGGAGTGACCTGGTCTGAACCCGAACTCCATGTTCGGGATCAGGTTTAACCTATCGATTTCTTCATTGAGCCGGGTCAAATTAATTTTTTCCATTATTTTAGCAATTGTCGGAATGAGGGATATCGGGCGATAGTTGGTGGGGTCTGAGTGGGATTTTCCTGGTTTGGGTATTACGAAAACATCGGCGATTTTTCATCGGTCGGGGACGTCCTTACGTTCAAAAATAATGAGGATTATATTGTAGTGACCCGTGGTAATTACCAATTTGAGAATTTCCACAATTAAAAGTTAAATTTGATATTTTCTTAAATTTGATTATTTTTAATATTTACTGGGACGAATTGAGGTTGATTTGTGTTCAGTTATTGTACCTATTGTTTGGTATGCTGAAAACGAGATTTTTATGGGTGGAGTATTGTTCCGGAACCTGAAAGAAATTAAATTAGCCAGATGGGACGACGTTTTATTTAATTCGATTTTTTTTGTATTGTTACATCACTTACCTTTTTAAAACGAAAGTGAGTGCGTACGAAGAGACCTGTAATTTCGTGATTTGTGCTAATTGAACTAGGTGGTGTTGGAAGCAATTCAAATTTGAATTAAATTGGTAACATTTAATTTTTTTTTATAAAATTTTCAAATTTGGCTGGCTGAAATAACCAATCGGCATGAGACACGATTTTCCAAAAACCTGGAAAAGACAGGAAGTGAAAGATTTTTGTGCGAGAAGGGATTGCTGACTGAGAAGCGAAGAGAAAGTGGTGAACTCGAGAAGAGAATAAAATTCTCGAGGATTTTTGAAAACGTAGCGATTTACAAATAAGTTGTGAATTATGATAGCAAGTTATGTTAGTGAAGTGTCAGCATGATGAAAATTATAATGTGTGGAAGATTGGATTATGGAATGGAAAATTTACCTGATAAACTGGAATGATGGCCGTTGAAATCTCATCATGATTTATCCACTTATAACTGAATTATTTGAAGTCATCCATACGGTAAATAAAATTTGAATTCTTTTATTTTTTGCTATTTCAACATTATTTATCTGGAATTTGAAGAATTTGAGGTTATACACGAGACACACTTTTTCAAATATGGAATCTTCGTTTATAACAAATTAACTTCACATTTGTACCAATTTTAAAGTACTGTTACAACTATTTAATTATTGGATTAATCTTGTTCGTTGTTGTAAATGACTTTATTACGATGATTTCAATCAACACGTGTAGTGCATGTTCGTCATTACAAACTACTGTTTCTACCGATAGCTGCGTTCAGCTGTGAATTACGAGTTCAATTACAGGTCGGCGCGAACATATAAATCAAACAATTTTAATTTATTATGTGTACAATTATTTATTTCAGATTGTTTAGTAATTACAATGTACGATTTATTTAAAAGCTATAGTTATAAATTTGAAACAGTAAATGTGTGAACTTGTGAATAGATCACGTCAATATCTGGTTTGTTTTATTGTTGAAATTGATTTAATTACAAAAATTTCGTTTTTATTTGTAATCAAGACATTAATTAGCACCAACATTCGTCTAAGTAAATTTTTGTTAATGTCCTACATAATTTTGTTTTATTTACTTGTGGAAATTTTGAAATCTCAATTGAACTCACTACTTGGGAGAGTCTTATATTGCAAACTCCGACAAATTGAGCACGGACCTTAAAAAGTGTTCATCAGAACACGACAATATATAGCTGGCTCAACCAACAGAGGAAGTGATCTTAAGTTGCTATAGATCAACAACAACGACCAATCAAAGTGCGTTGCGTGTCTTAAAAAAATTACACGTTTAAGGAGGAAGGGAGGTATCAGAACAAAATAAACATTTTATTATTTCTTCTTAAGATGCCGTCTCCTAATATCGGAGGTTGGCGACTATTAATATTAAATGGTTCTCTTGGCAAAAATTTTATTATTACATATATTTTTAAAATACAATCGTAAAAAACACAAAGAATCAATTGTTTCATTATTTAGTCGCGATCGTACCTTACTGCAAAAATATCCTGCCGCAGAAAATGTTCTTTACAATTCTACACTGGTGGGTGGAATTGTTAGAAGATAAGTATACACTATATCCATTTACTTCCGTCGAAGTCCTTCGAAAAAAAAAAATTTATGTCTTTTTGTTTCGAACTTAACAAAATTAAATACCGAAAAACCGGTATTGCAATCACTAGTCACACTGAAACGGTTTATCTCCTGAATGCGTTCTTAAATGCCTTTTTAAACTGAAGCTATATAAAGATTTATAGTCGCAAATTTTACACTGAAACTTTTTATCGCCTGAATGAGTTCTTAAATGAACGTTTAAACCTCCTTTATGTGCACATTTGTAACCACAAATTTCACACTGAAACGGTTTATCGCCTGAATGCGTTCTTAAGTGACACTTTAAATGATGCTTTTGTGCACATTTGTAGTCGCAAATTTTACACTGAAACGGTTTATAGCCCGAATGCGTTCTTAAGTGACCTTTTAAATCTCCTTTAATTGCAGATTTATAATCACAAAGTGCACACTGAAACGGTTTATCTCTTGAATGCGTTTTTAAATGCCTTTTTAAACTGGAGTTATATGAAGATTTATAGCCACAAATTTCACACTGCAACGGTTTATCATCCGAATGCATTCTTAAGTGAGCTTTTAAATTTACGTTATTTACAAACTTGTAGCCACAAATTTCGCACAGAAACAGTTTATCTCCTGAATGCGTTCTTAAATGCCTTTTTAAAGTGGAGCTATATGAAGATTTATAGCCACAAACTGTACACTGGAACGGTTTATCGCCCGAATGCGTTGTTAAATGAACTTTTAAATCTCCATTATTTGCAAATTTATAGTCACAAATGTCACACTGAAACGGTTTATCTCCTGAATGCGTTCTTAAATGCCTTTTTAAACTGGAGCTATATGAAAATTTATAGTCGCAAATTTCGCACTGAAACGGTTTATCGCCTGAATGTGTTCTTAAATGAACTCTCAAACCTCCTTTATCTGTACATTTGTAGTCGCAAAGTTCACATTGAAACGGTTTAACTCCTGCATGCGTTCTTAAATGCCTTTTTAAACTTCCCTTCCGAGTACATTTGTAGCCACAAATTTCACACTGAAACGGTTTATCACCTGAATGCGTTCTTAAGTGACATCCTAATTGATGCTTTTGTGCAGATTTGTAGTCGCAAATGTCGCACTGAAACGGTTTATCGCCTGAATGTGTTCTTAAATGAACTTTCAAAGCTCTTTTATGTGCACATTTGTAGTCACAAAGTTCACATTGAAAAGGTTTATTTCCAGAATGCGTTCTTATATTATGCCTTTTTAAACTGGAGTTATTTGAAAATTTATGGTCGCAAATTTCACACTGAAACGGTTTATCACCTGAATGCGTTCTTAAATGACATTTTAATTGATGCTTTTGTGCAGATTTGTAGTCGCAAATGTCACAATGAAACGGTTTATCGCCTGAATGTGTTCTTAAATGAACTTTCAAACCTACTTTATGTGCATATTTGTAGTCACAAAGTTCACATTGAAACGGTTTATATAATGAATGCGTTGTTAAATGTCTTTCTAAATTTCCTTTATTTGCACATTTGTAGTCACAAATTCCACACTGAAACGGTTTATCTCCCGAATGCGTCCTTAAATGTCTTTTTAAACTGTAGCTATATGCAGATTTATAGTCACAAATTTCACACGAAAACTTACGGTTAGAAATTTGAGGCGTAGTAAGCGGATTACAATCCGCTAGTGTCTTCCGAAAATGAACTGAAATCTCTTCTGGACTATGAATGGGATGATGATGTAACTTGTCCAAATTCAATTGTATTTCGTCACTCTTAATTTTGGAGTGAAGATTTGAATGTGATAGAGTAGTAACCTGTAACAAAAGCTACCATTAGTAAGTATTCCTTATTTGTGCACCATTTCAAGCCAGATCAATAAGCGCCGAGCTTGTGTCAAGTACAATTTAAAAACGAATACTCGTAGAAAGTTTAATTTTTCAGAATATACCTATGTAAAATATGAGATTTTTGATGTAAATATAAAATAGCTTATATTATGTAAAAGCCACAGCAGTAGAGTGATGTGATCGCTGGTTGAGTATAGAGCGAAAATTCTGGGTTCAAATCGCAAATTGCACAATAGTAGTTTTCGTCACAAGGACGTAAAACGAGATTTTACACCCAAGGGTGAAGTTTTGTAAGACGAGGCAAGCGTAGCAAAGCCGAGGCGCACGAACCGCACCGAGTGGTGTAAAATCTCTTTACGTCCAAGTGGCGTAAACTGCTTTTCGTTGTGACGAGACTACCTCACTTTTATTTGGCTGTAGTGTATGGAAGCCGTCCCTACACTAGTATAGTCCATTTGAATATTAGGGGTGTTGATTGGTTAGTTTGGTTTTTTTTAATACTCCCTACCACGTGAAAATTTTTTTACTCCCTAGGGCGTAAAAAGGCACTTTTCCATTTTCAAATAAGGCCGTAAACCACTCATTTTACGTCCGGAACAAGGAAATCTTGGGAGGGGGCAAAAGGTCAGCTGCCCCCCTGGCTCTTGGCTGTTTAAATTTTTTTAGACACATCATATTTTACCAGCCCAAGTTTTTAAAATTTTCTACAACTTTCGGTTTTAAATGATTAAAATTTTTTTATACAAAATTTTTTTATTTTGCCCCCCCCCCTGAAAATGATCTTATGGACGCCCTTGGTAGTGTTCAACTTTTGTTCATCAACTAAAATCATTTAACAAAACTTAAACGCGGCTGTTCTCACCTATCGAGTTTTGTTGAACGATTTTAGTTGATCAACAAAACTTGAACAAAATCAAACGATAAAAAAGATTGACTGGGTCAATTTTTTGTTGATGAACTAAAAAGTTGTTCAACTTTGTTGAAACACATGTTCTCACTGTAGATTTCGTTCAAGTTTTGTTGATCAACTAAAATCGTTCAACAAAACTTGATACGTGAGAACACGCCTTAAGGTTAAAATTATGTATACCAAAAATTCAGAATAATCGTAACATCCGTGAAATCGTGAAGAAAATAAGAAACAGCGAATATTCGTTTGATATATCTCGTTATCCCGAGAATGAAAGCGGGATCCCGAGACACGCGGTAATCCTTTAATCCAGTCTCAACACATGTTGCTTGGAGCAATTGTAGGCTAGAGGTTTTAAAAAACAATTATTCAAAATAATTTTGAAGCGCGTATTCTATGCATGGACTACAATGAAATGCAGCATAATATGTCTTACGAGGAAACTTGGACGCACATTTTTGCCTAAACCGTTCGTTGTACGTAAAAAAATGTAAGATCATTTTTGTGCGGAATTTCATTATCTTTTATTTTTATATTTATGAGACGGTCATTTGCCTTGTAGGTAACGCGATCGATTGCGCATGCAAGGTACCGACGCGACACCACACCACAGACAGAAGCCCATAACACACCACACACCAGGCAACGCGACAGCTTTGTAGGGTCCGCACATTTTTATGTGTGCTGTGTGCTTCTGTGTGTAGTGTGTTGTGGTGTCGCGTCGACTAAGTGTGCGGGCAGCTTAAGTCTCCGTGTTTCGGAAGGCACGTTAAGCCGGTGGTCCTCCTGGGTTAATGAATAGCCATCATTAAGATAAAAACCAGAGTTACAGGCTCGTCTGGAGGCAAGTCTAGCAAACTACCTATCGTACGTTAAACAATTTATATGCTCACAGATCTAGTACTGCCAAGGAAACGACGCAGTGGCTGGAAATAACAAGCCCTAGACTTAGGCTGAATTTATTCACTTGAAGAAGAAGAAGGAAGGATTTTATTTTTATAATAACCTCAATTGGCCTTCGAGTCATAGTAAGCGCGATATTCGCAAAAAATCGTTTTTTGTGAACTTTAACCCGGAATAATTTTTTACGCAGCAGTGATCTGGTTCTTGACTTTTGATATTTTCTTTATAACGCCAAAATAAATCGATTCTAATTTTTTAGATCAGAAAATCTAATTTCACTGGACTACCTGTGTATTATACAAATTATAAGTTAAAAAAAAAAGTTAGAAAAAAATAGCATTAGCGAAAATATTAATGAAACTCCGTCTAGAGGCTAAAATTGCAAGTACAGTAATGGATGCCGTAAGCAGTCTGACAGCCAATACCATACCGCATAACTGATCTGACAGCTAATACCTTACTGTTTTATAGGCGGTCGTTAGCATAGCGATTAAGCGCACAGACTGCTAATACAGAATACCCGGTTCGACTCCAGGCGGAAGTAAAAATATTATTCTGACCGTCTCCACTCGGAAGGCAACGGCTAACCACCGAGGTGTAATTAGCCTAGAGAACATTTAAAAAAATGTCACTATGTCCTTTCGTAGGACGAAGGAATCTGAGAGAAAAAGAAAAATTTGTTTGTATGCAGAGAATAATGACCGCTCTAATACGTTACAAGAAGCAACAGGAGCATATTTAACATCTGGAGCATCAGAAATTCCAATTTTATTTGAGAAAGTATTTGAATCTCCAAGCATCAACCGTGAAGTGATGTGACTGCTGTTTTAGTACAGAGCGGAAATTCTGAACTGAAAATCGCGAACTATTCAGAACTTCTTTGCTCAGCCTTTTAGTGGGCATCCACACGTTGTGGTGAAATCGATATTGATTTATCGGAAATATGTAATATGGGGACTAATCCACGCCGCTAATCGGATTGGTAATTCCCAGAAAAAGAAAGCAATATTCTATTTAGAATGTAAAATCTCCAGGTAACATTTTGCCAATTTTTATTAAATCTGAGTAGCCCAGATTTTTCATCAAAAGAGCATCTAATCGTGCAGAAACAAGGTTTGCAATCTTACCCGGAGCTTCTTGCAATTGTTGTTGTAAATTTTCAATTTTTCCCATAATTGGCATTCAATGCTTCTCCCGTAGTTTCTAAGCTTTTTATAGTAAATAAGATTATTTTAAAGTAAACAACCGCACGTATGCTAAATTTGACTCAAGATTAGGAGCCTTAAACGCTTCTAAAACATCAGTTTTTCTAAAACTTCGTAACTTTTTTTGGGTTGAATAAAAAATTTTGAAAAAATTCACAAAACTGTTTTTTTGGTGGGATAGTATAATATGTAAAAATGTCAGAAAAATCAAAAGGGGTCGGGTTCAAAAGTGGTCGATTTGGTTTGAAATGCCCCATATACAGTGTGTTCACGAAAAGTGGTAACAGTGAATAATTCTTAAATATTACTAAATACAAAAAAAAGTTTAAATAGTTTTTTATTCAACTCCAAATTTTCTATTGGAAACTGTCAAAGTATATTTTTCAAATGGCAACATGTCTTTTTTTTAACATTTTTGTAATCTGCAATTTTTTCTCTATAAATATATTGTCGTGTTCTGACGAACAACTCTTTAAGTCTCTAGCTGTTTTGGTCGGAATTTTGCAATAAGAGACTCTCTCAGGTAGTGAATTCCAGGGTATTCTTAAATTATCAACAATAGAATGAAACAATGTTTTACCGGGTATCAATAAAATTTTACTCACACGAATGTTGGTAATTATAAAATTCTTGATTACAAGCAGAAAACAGAATTTTTTGTTAAATCAAATTCAACAATGAATAAATCAGATATAGACGTGATTAATCTACAAGTTCTCACATTTACTATGTAAAAAATCATTTCTCTAACTTGTAAACAAATCAAACGTTGAAAATTGTACAAGCTGAAATAAAATAATAATACGCATAAATAATTGTCTTATTTAAAATTTCGCGCCGACCTGTAACAAATCGTATAAAAAACTGTTAAATTCTACCGCTATACGCAAATAAAGTTCGACGTGACGCGTAACACAGCAGCTGATATAAATCATCATAAAAAAAGTTAATCTCAACGGTAAACTAATTAATCCAAATATTAAAATTGGTGCATCGATGTGATTAAAGTTGGTGTAATACTCCAATCAACCTGTTATTAGCGAAGTTTCCAGGTTTGTATAAAAAAACGTGCTTTGTATAACCTCGAATTGTAAAATTTATAAATTCCATTTTTCAGATAAATAATGTCGAAATAACATAAAATAAAAGAATTTAAATTCTAATTACCATTCGATGCCTTGGAAAAATGTTGTTGCGTGGAAATAAATTGCGATGAAAAAACGACAAAAAGTACGGCCATTTCCCAGCTCATCAGGCAGAAATATTCTTAATTTCCAATTCCAGAAACCAATCTTCTAGAAAACACCATATTCATCATACTGACACTTCACTCATCATAATTGCAATTATAATTCACAATTCATACTCAAATTGCAACATTTCACAACTTATCGAGAAAATTTTTGTTTCCTCGAAAACACAACTTAACACGTTCGCATCTCAGTCAGTAATCTCCTTATCATTTTTCAAAATTTTCATTTCCTTCCTGTTCTAGGCTTTTGGAAATCGTGGCCCACGCTGATTCGTCAACTTTTCCAGCCAAATTTGAAAATTTTCCAAAAAAAACGATATCACAAATTTTTAAATTAAATTTTCCTCACTTGTCGCACCATCTAGAATTATTTACACTAAACACGACGTTACAGGTTACTACGTACGCATTCACTTATTTATTAAAAAGGTAAACAAATTAACAATATAAAAAAAATTAATTAAAACAAAACGCAGTCATATCTGATTAATTTAACTTATTTTAGGTTTCTGGAACAATTTTATAAAATCCTGTTTTCTTAATACCAAACAAAAAGTATAACTCGTGAAAGCAAAACCATTCCACTCGTCCGAGTAAAATTCAAAATCATTCAAAATTCAAATAAGGAACGGATCAATATCAAATTGTGAAGACTTTAAAAATTTAGTAATTAGCTCGGCACATGTCAATATATAAAATTTTCATAAGGTTTATATAAGAAAAAATTCGAGAAAACACAAGATTTAAATAAACAATAATAATTTATTAATTACTTATGTATGGTGCTATGAAAAACAAAACACCATTATTATGATATGACACCATTAAACTCTTTCTATTGAGTCATTTAAAAATGGTAGTTTAGGCAAAGCTATCTTTAAATTTAAAAACCAAAATTAATTTATTTATTATCACCAAATCGCCAGAACTTCTGCGAAAATTAGAATCATATCTTGAACAAAACGGTGGCAATTTTGAAAAATTTATCAGATAAATGAAATGTTGTGTTTTCGGTGTTGTGACACTTTGTTTTTCATGGCACTCTACATACCTATGTGTAAATAATCAGTAAATTATTATTGTTTGTTTAAATCTTGTGTTTTCTCGAATTTTTTCTTATGTAACCTTATAAAAATTTTGTATGTATTTATAGAGAAAAAATTGCAGATTACAAAAATGTTAAAAAAAAACATGTTGCCATTTGAAAAAAAAATTTTATATTTACTTCCGGTTGAATTTGAAGTATAAAAAAATATACTTTGTCAGTTTCCAATAGAAAATTTGGAGTTGAATAAAAAACTATTTAAACTTTTTATTGTATCTAGTAATATTTAAGAATTATTCACTGTTACCACTTTTCGTGAACACACTGTATATCCTGTTTATACTGCAATACGCAACTTCCCGGTTCTCGAACGCCTGACGGCGCTTAGCTTTGTGAGCATTTTACATTTTTTACCTACGACGAACAGCCAGCAGTATTGTGAGTATTTAATTATTCTAATTTATTTGCATCAATTTGTTATTTGCAAGAATTTTTATCTAGTGACTATTAGACATTAATTGAGGGGGGTACCTGCGGGTCCCCCCTCCGGCTACTCTACTGCAGGAGCATTAACAAACCCTACCAGGACACATGTCCGAATATATTTAGATCTTCCCATGTGTATGAAGGTGTTCAACACGTAGATGGGTGACGCCATCTATTGTACATCGGAACTGACATTCCAACAACCCAAAACTTTGAACTGATTTGTAGATGGAACATGGATAGAACTTTAAAATAAAATCAAAACAAAATACAAAGCAAAAAAAATTTTTTACATGAGCGTGCCGTGCAAAAATATTTATTTAGGCAAATTATAGACCAAAATCAATTAAAAAAAGCCATTTAGCCGCATTAAACAAAAAATTGCCCTAATGTAGAAAATAGGCACTTTAGGCATATTAAAAAGTGGTTCAAAATGATCGCAAAGTCGCAAAACACATTTTGCTCTAAAAAAAATAGTTAGAGCCTGTACGGAGTCAAAAGAGGCAAATGGCTAAAAATCTCGGCTTAACTCATAACTGCTAAATCCGCCACTGCATTTGGTGATTCATTAGATGATTGGAGTCTTTATGTATAATTTATACAAGATATAATTTTTATTCAATTTATTAAGTAAATCAATCCGTTTAATGACATTAAATTGATTGATAGCAAAGAAAATTACGAGAGACTACTGAGCGATCCTGAAGATTCAATAATTATTCGATACGTTTAAGAAACATTTGGAATCTACTCGGTTGGGTTCTTTACTGATAATAAAGAAAATTGTAAAAATAAATTACTAAAAACTAAAATGGTTCGAGACAGTCAAACGTCCCAGTTTTTAAAGCTGTTCGTTTCGCATATTGTTTTAAGCGGTCGAATAATTTTAAAATTCCTTTGTCCAAATCTTTATCATTTGGCAAAAAATAATATAGTTCATAGTTTACCTCATTGATATCCTCTTGATATTCTAAATTAGCATCGTCTTCTTCTTTAATATCGATGGAGTGGTGCAAATCTTCTAATTTTGCATCCATGACCTCCATGTCGTCTGTTGTAATTTCTTGATCATCACTGGGCCCTCGCAAACCATCGATAGCTTCTTCTAATTTCTCTAACTTCAAGGGTATCAACTTATCCATACTACAAACACAAATTAATTAACTGATGGTCCTTACAACGCAATTTTCGGGATTACGTCAACTAAAAGTTTGCCTTTGTATCACAGAAAATTGTTAACTGTTTTACCAACCAAGTCTACGTTTGCACGTTGTACATGAGCGCGACGTTTCAAATTCTGCATGGGGGCAAGGATAAATTTTTTATAAGTCGTTATTTTCATTAGTGTAAAAACATGCCAGTCAAAAACAAATTTATTAAAAAAAATAATTATAATTTGAATCAAGTGATTGATAAATAATTCATAGGTAAGCATTTCAATAGAGGACTGGATTGAGCCCCTTTACAATTTCAGCTGTTTGAAATTGTAACACACTCCACACACAACCACACTCATGGCCTTTGCGGGAGGAAATTATGATGCAAAGCACCCTCATTGGGATTCAAGGCTAGCCACCCTCAAGAGCAGAGAGTTGATGAAGGCAATGCAAAAAACAACCTACGACACCTCTCAACGGGGCAACCCACATACTGGCCCACGAACCAAAAAAATACCCGATTGTATCGATTTCTGCGTCGTCAAAAAAATACCAGATAAATGTTTAGAAGCAAAATCAAGCCTGGATACGACCTCATCACAGCTAAGATATTAAAAGAACTTCCACGTACTGGCTTAAAATTTATAACTCAAACCTATAATGCGATACTAAGAACAGAGTATTTTCCAAGACAATGGAAAGTTGTGGAAATCATAATAATCCAAAAGCCTGGCAAACCACCCGAGGATGTGAAGTCATACAAATCCATCAGCCTGCTTTCAATCTTGTCCAAATTGTTCAAAAAACTATTACTAATCCTAAAAGAAAAAACTAATACCGGACCACCAGTTTGGGTTCAGGCGCGAGCGTGCAACAGTGGAGCAAGTCCACAGATTAGCTTCGGAAATAAATAAAAACTTCGAAGAGAAGAAATATTGTACAGCAGTTTTCATGAACATAAGTCAAGCTTTCGATAAAGTCTGGCTGCTGGGCATAGAATATAAATTAAAAAAAGCATTACCTTATAACATGTACTTAGTACTAGAATCGTATCTCACAGATAGACATTTCTACGTAAAATTTCATGAAGAGTGCACCGGGATATATCCAATACAAGCTGGAATTCCGCAAGGAAGTGTGCTAGGACCTATCCTTTACCTGATTTATACTGCTGACTTGCCTACCAATGCAAATACCACCATAGCAACATTTACAGACGATACCGCCTACTTAACTGCACATGAAGAACCTGAAGTGGCCTCCGAGATCATGCAAGGAATTTTAAACAAAATGAAGCCATGGACTGGATGAGTAGACTTAAGTAATTATATCTCTTAAGCCCGTATGACACGATGCATAATTTTACAGATTATTTGCCACAATTTTATGCAGCTAAAATAATTTTCTGTATGCAACGTTGCAATTTTTTATTATAATAAATTTAGCATGCGCGCTTGCGTAATAACAAATTATCTAAATCTGCTAAAAAGTTTGTTTTTAAGCCATGAAATTTTGCTTTTTTGTCGTTGACGGTGACATTTGGTTTCACCAAACTCAACGATTGTATGACGCTGAAAGGTGCAATTAGACGACGCGAGTATGCCTCGCGCGTCAGATTCGCGCATCACTCCCACGAGGCATCCCACGAATAGATACATGGTGAGTCATGATGCAGGGCGAGCCGCCAGTATCTGAATAACATGGAAACACCAACACGAAGTTTACACCGCGCGAGTATAAAGCTGCAATTAAATGGCGCGAGTATGCCTCGCGCGGCCAGATTCGCGCATCACTCCCGCGAGGCATCCCACGAATGGTGACATGGTGAGTCATGATGCAGGGCGAGCCGCCAGTATTTGCATAACATGGAAACACCAACACGAAGTTTACACCGCGTGAGTATAAAAGTGCGAGGCACCTTTGACGCGCGGTCAAGACCGACCTATCGACCGCTCGCAGTGCGTAAACCGCCTAGACGAAGCGAGGATTACTCGCGTTCAATAAAAGTCCCCCCCCCTTAAAAGTCAAAAAAGTAATAATAAGTAAAAACTATCCATTTATTGACAATATATCCGCAGAATCTATATATTGACATGTACAGGGGTATTTACCAAAAGTTTAAAATATCCACAATTGATTTTGATTTGTCCTTTCATTGAATTTTGTATGATTTTGAATTTTACTCTGATAAGTTGAATGGTTTTTCTCTTAATGGTCATTGTTTTGCTTGTTGCTAAGAAAACAGGATTTCATAGATGGATATTTTGTTCCAGAAATCTAAAAAGTTAAATTAATCAGATATGACTGCATTTTATTTTTATTAATTATTTTTATTGTTAATTTGTTTACCTTCTTTTTAATAAATAAGTGAATGCGCCGATAGAAAACTATAACGTCGGTTTGATCGTAAATAACTCTAGATGGTGCGGTTAGTATTGAAAAGTAATTTTAAAAATTTGTGATATCAATTTTTTTCGAAAATTTCAAATTTGGCTGGAAAAATCAACGAATCGGCGTGGGCCACGTTTTCAAAAACCTGGAACGGAAAGGAAAGGAAAATTTTGTAGGAGATAAGGATTACTGACTTAGAGGCGAACGAGTTAAGTTGTGTTTTTCGAGGGAATAAAAATTTCTCGATAAGTTGTGAAGTGTTGCAATTTGAATGAATTGTGAATTACCATTGCAATTATAATTAGTGAAATGTCAGTATGATGAGCATAGTGATTTCTAGAAGATTGGGTTCTGGAATATGAAATTATGGAAATTTTTGCCTAGCAAGTTGGAAGGATGGCCGTCCATTTTGTGAATTTTCGATCTCAATTTATGTCCACGCAACAACATTTTTCTAGGACATCGAATGGTAATTAGAATTTAAATTCTTTTGTTTTGCATTATTTCGATATTATTTATCTGGAAAATGGAATTTATAAAAATTACAATGGAGGTTATGTCAATCACATTTTTATACGAACCTGAAAACTTCGCTAATTATAGACTGATTGGAGTATTATAACAACTTTAATCACTTTGATGCACCAATTTAAAAATTTGTATTAATTAGTTTACCATCGAGATTAACTTTATTTTTTTCGATAATCAGTATCAGCTACTATGCTACGCGTTACGTCGAACTTTATTTGTGTTTAGCGGTAGAAATAAACAGTTTTTTTTTGTGGTTGATAACAGGTCGGCGCGAGATTTAAAATAAGACAATAAATTTATGCTATTAATTTTTATTTCATTTTGTACAATTTATCATGCCAGATTTGTTTGCAAGTTACAGTAATAATTTTGAAACAGTAAATGTGGGAACTTGTAGATAAATCTCGTCTATATCTGATTTATTCATTGTGGAATTTGATTTAACAAAAATTCTGTTTTCTGCTTATTATAAAATTTTTATTCATTACCAATTTGCCTGAGTAAAATTTTATTAATGCCTGGTAAAAATTTTGTTTCATTGGTTGTGGATAGTTTAAAGATAAATTTGTTTTTTTGAACCTACTCCTTGAGATTGTCTCAAAAGTGTAAACTCCGAACAACGAGCTACGGACCTCTTAAGTGCTTGTTCGTCAGAACACGACAATATATAAAAACCAATGCAACTTTTCGTTGTAATTTTATAACTCAAGAACGGGCTCACCTATCCAAACCAAATTTTTAGTGTTTGTTCGGACTATTTAGTAGATGGTTTCTGTGAAGTTTGCACAAAATCGGTCAAGCGGTTCTTTATTTATCACATTTTTTGTAACTCAATTCAACGAATTTCACTAATTTCATAGATGGCGTTCGCGACCAACCTATCGTAAATCCTATATGACATGCATACCTCCATACTGTGTTCGGTAGAGGGCGATACCTACATATGTTGTCAGTTATGTTATGTTCAACTGCCTGCATAAATCCATTCACCAACAAGAAAAAATCAAAAAAAAATCAAAAAAAAAAAAAAAAGTCATAGATTCCCTAGATTCCCTGCCAAGACTCAAACTGTCATCGAAGAATATGTCAAGCTCCAAGAAGTTATCCGATTTAACCGAAGTGGAACTCCAGCGCATGCTAGCCAATTTAGAGGATTCCCTATTGGAGCAGGCCAATCTGGCAGCCAAGACAAAAAAGGAATTGGAAGCGTATGGATTGAGCCCGACGAAGGCGTTTTATCAAAGTTTGGGAGAAAGACCGAATAGCCGCTCTTACCAAAGGGTAAAGGCGGTTTACGATGACGCCATCAGCACTCATAAGAAGCTGATGGGTTACAAGGACCTGATCACCTCGAGCCTGGAAAAGTTCGAGGCCAAAAGGCAGAGCGCGATTAAAGGAAAAAAGGTTGTTTCGAGCAACCCTGTAACCGTGCAAAGTGAAGAAGCCAAGATGTCCACCGAAGAGCCGGATAAGGAGGAACCGATATTACCGGCGAACCACTCAGGAAAGACCAAGTCCAGCCAATCAAAAGTGCAGGATGGGCCAAAAGATGTGGAGAGAAAGCGCGACCGAGAAAGTAGGCGCAAGCTGCAACAAAAAAAGACGAGACCTGCCTCAAGCAGTATGTCAGGAAGCCGAGATAGATCTTCAAAGAAAAAGAAGCCGACTAACGAAGCACAGGTAAGTACTAACCAGACGGATAATCTTGTTAACCTCCCTCCATTAGAGGACTTTATTAGCTCCCAATTGGCGGGTGTGCTCGACACCCAACCAATGTTGGTAGACGAGCAGACCAGCCAATCGAAAGAGCATGAACCACCCGGCCAATCACTCTCCTCAAATCCCCCCAATACAGACATACCACGTAATACCTCCCCAGCCCCTAACCAGACGTCCCGTCGAGAATCCCCTTTAGCCGTTCCACTTAAGACCAGAATCCCTCCACTAGTTCTAAGAGATACTGCTAAGTGGAGCAGCATAAAGAGCGAATTCGTGAGGCGGGGGATTCGTTTCACAAAGGCTAAACTACTCGCTGGCGGACTGAGCATCACTCCCGCCAGCGAAAACGACTACAGGGCCATATACAAGTACTTCGAGGAAGTTCTTACTCCCGAAGAAGGTGGATGGTATTTCCACCAATTGAGAGAGGAGAAGCCCCTAAAAGCAGTCATTAGGGGCATCCCCATCAACATTGATTTTAAAGAGGTCCAAGAGGACCTCATTTCAAAGGGCTACGACTGCACGGTAGGCAGAATGAGGAGCAGTCGGGGCAGAAGACCCCTTCCCCTCATCATGGTCACTATGCCCAAAACCACGACCTCTGCCAATATTTTTAACGAGGATAGGGTCCATGACATTTGCGTCAAAATAGAAGTCCCCCACGCAAAAACCAAGATTGGGCAGTGTCACCGCTGTCAATCTTTTGGCCACGCTCAGAGTTGCTGCAAGGCCACACCCCGGTGTGTAAAATGTCCAGGCCAGCACTGGACAGCCGAGTGCACCAGGCCCAAGGGTACGGCTATCTGCACTAACTGTGGTGGTGACCACCCAGCTAGCTACCAGGGCTGTAAGTCATATCCTAAAATGTGGAGAGCGCAAGCTCCCCTTCGACCAGTTCCCCTCAACAACCAGACAAGACGGTACAAACCGGTCTCCAATGAACGTTCTTACGCTCAGGTGGCCCGGTCAAACCCCACCCAATCAGCTCTCTCCCAGAACGTCCAGCTGACCAGGTCAAAACTCACCCAACCAGCTTCTCCCCAGAATGTATCTGAGGCTCCCAAAAAAGACAAGCCTTCTAATAATCTTCCTACCGACGACAACGGTAGATTCACCGCTTCCAAGCAAGAAATAGCCAGGGTTACCTTGGAGCTCGTCAGGTTCGGAATGTCCTCCGAGGAGATCCAGAAAACCCTCAGCCATTTCGCCAGGTCCGACTAACTTCTTTCCTGTCCTCCAGCTCACGCCATCACTTCTAAAATCTCATGACGACAACTTTTCCCGCAGCCCTAAAAGGCGTTTATTGGAAAGCCAATGGGCTGACCAATGAAAAACGACCACAGCCCCAGACGTCACGTATTCAGACACTGACTCCGAGAACGACGTGTTCCAGTGAGGAGTGTTCACGCTGCCTCGGGGAGGTTACAAATATCCGTCATTGTCCTGTCCAATTAATCTTCTTCTTTTTCAGCTTGTGTTTTTAATTTTTTTTTTCAGCGCCTATTGTTAGATTATTGTTGAGTTTGTAAATTGTAAAAATTTTTTTTTTTATGATGACATGTACAGGGGTAGTTACCAGAAGTTTAAATTATCCGCAATTGATTTTGATTTGTCCTTTCATTGAATTTTGTATGATTTTGAATTTTACTCTGACAAGTTGAATGGTTTTTCTTTTAATGGTCATTGTTTTGCTTGTTGTTAAGAAAACAGGATTTTATGGTGGATAATTTGTTCCAGAAGCCTAAAAAGTTAAATTAATCAGATATGACTGCATTTTATTTTTATTAATTATTTTTATTGTTAATTTGTTTACCTTCTTTTTAATAAATAAGTGAATGCGCCGATAGAAAACTATAACGTCGGTTTGATCGTAAATAACTCTAGATGGTGCGGTAATTGTTGAAAAGCAATTTTAAAAGTTTGTGATATCAATTTTTTTTTGAAAATTTCAAATTTGGCTGGAAAAATCAACGAATCGGCGTGGGCCACGTTTTCAAAAGCTTAGAACGGAAAGAAAAGGAAAATTTTGTAGGAGATAAGGATTACTGACCGAGTGGTGGACGTGTTAAGTTGTGTTTTTCGAGGAAGAAAATTTTCTCGATAAGTGGTGAAATGTTGAAATTTCGACATGAATTGTAAATGATAGTTGCAATTATGATGAGTACAGTGTCAGTATGATGAATATGGTGGTTTCGAGAAGATTGAGTTCCGGAATTGGAAATTAAGAAAATTTCTACCTGCAGTTGTAAAATGGCCGCATTTTTGATGTTTTCCATCGAGTTTTATTCACATTTAACAGCAAGTAAGGAAGCCATCGAATGGTAATTAGAATTTAAATTCTTTTATTTTGCATTATTTCGATATTATTTATCTGGAACATGGAATTTATAAAATTACAATGGAGGTTATGTCAATCACATTTTTATACGAACCTGGAAACTTCGCTAATTATAGACTGATTGGAGTATTATAACAACTTTAATCACTTTGATGCACCAATTTAAAAATTTGTATTAATTAGTTTACCATCGAGATTAACTTTATTTTTTACGATAATCAGTATCAGCTACTATGCTACGCGTTACGTCGAACTTTATTTGTGTTTAGCGGTAGAAATAAACAGTTTTTTATGTGGTTGATAACAGGTCGGCGCGAGATTTAAAATAAGACAATAAATTTTGTGCTATTAATTTTTATTTCATTTTGTACAATTTATCATGCCAGATTTGTTTGCAAGTTACAGTAATAATTTTGAAACAGTAAATGTGGGAACTTGTAGATAAATCTCGTCTATATTTGATTTATTCATTGTGGAATTTGATTTAACAAAAATTCTGTTTTCTGCTTATTATAAAATTTTTATTCATTACCAATTTGCCTGAGTAAAATTTTATTGATGCCTGGTAAAAATTTTGTTTCATTGATTGTGGATAGTTTAAAGATAAGTTTGTTTTTTGAACCTACTCCTTGAGATTGTCTCAAAAGTGTAAACTCCGAACAACGAGCTACGGACCTCTTAAGTGCTTGTTCGTCAGAACACGACAACTTTAATTGGCGCACGAACGTGGGGCTCCGAAAAACGAAAGTAGATTTTCACTTGATAGAGTTAGTTGTAGGATTTTTAAAAGTAAGGGGATTATTTAAAATAAAATCAAAAATGGATAATATAACAGGGGATAATCCATCGTAAGACATTTTTGATATAGAAACACAAAATGTGCAAGAGGATAGAGTAGTGCAAAGTGAACCGGAAGAAACAGTACAGGAAATAAGTGATGAGACAAATAGGGAATTAGAACAGGGGGATGTAACAGGTTCACCGGGGATGACTAGTACACCACGAGAACTTCAACAAAAGGTTGAGGAAATTAACCAGTTTGAGATGCTGTTTAGAAAATTAGCAGAAATGAATAATCAGTTTATTGGGATGAATAATCAATTTGCTGGGATGGATAATAAATTTTCTGGGAATTTTACTTCATTACAAGGAGAGATAATCAAAAATAATGTTCAATTATCTGAAATGGAAAATAGGTTAAAGGATGACATTAATGAGGTAAAAAACAAAATAGCTAATTTGGGTAAAATTGAACTAAATGTAAAAAATTTAATTGAGGACAATAGGTTATTTAAAGAAAAATTAGCAGAAATTGGTCATACTTTGTCAGAAACAACAAAACAAACAAAAACAATAGAAAAGAACAATAATTTAGATCAGAGCAAAGGAACAAATTGCAAAAGTATTCAAATAGGGGAGACAAATTTGATTGCTTCAATCTGTCCTATCAATAATAAATTTTTGGTACCTGCAATCGCAGAGGAGCTTTCGAAAATAAAATTTAAGGGGATAGAAAAAGTTTGCAATAAAATTGATGAAGTAGGTCAAGCTGTTCAGATAGGGAAGGAAAGTTTGATTATTGAAAATTGTACTATTGATAATAAAAATTTAAAACCAATAATTGCAACGGAGGATTTAGTTATTGATAAATTTTGTGGTAAAATTGTAGATGATGAAAATAAAATTAAAATTTTTACTCGTAAAGAAATTAGGGAGATAAAATTTAGAAAGTTAAAAGCTAAAAGGAAATTAAATTTTACAAAAGACTCAGGCATAAGTAAAGCTAAAAGAAAAGAATTTAAATTTGAGGTAAAAATTTTAAAAATTTATTCTAAAAATGAGGTTTTAGCGAATTTAAAAATTTCTCGAGTAAATGATGAGCTAAATAGACAACAACAAAGTTTAATTTCATGTCAAACAAATAATGAGGAAGATGAGTATGCAAATTTAGGATATTTTATTAAAAAAAATTTTGAAGTTTTTGATAAAAATAACAATGACAAAAATTCAAAATTAATTCAATTGATAATTTTCAGCAAGGTAATTTCTTGCACGAAGAAAGTTGCAGGAAAGGAGTGGCTGTGTGCCATGTTAAAATGGGCTTATCGCAGGGTGCGATGGAAACAAATTTGTAAATAGAACCAAAATTGATAAAGATCAGGAAATTTGAAAAATAAGACAATTGCAATTAACGTGGAAATTGATGATAAAGTTTAAGATAATAGTAAAAATTTGTGAATTGAAAATTTTGTAAATAGTATGATTGGTTAATTGATTAATTAAATTTAGAAATTAGTAGTTGTAAGATAAGTTAAAATTAGGGGATAGCTGTAAATTTAATAAAATTGAATTAAAATTAAAACTATAAATTTGATCATAAGATAAAAATTAAAAATAAAATTATGAATATGAGCATCAAACATTCCTGACCAAATATTGTGATAAAAGATTAAGAATTAGAACATGGGTAGAATAAAAGTTTAAATGAGATACTAAGCAATTTTAATTAATGAAGATTTTTTTCTGAAAATAAGGTGGAAAATTTACAACAAAATTTAATAATAAAAATTAAAGTCGTATTTGGCAAGATGATTGAAAATTAATAATAGAGTTGATAATTATCTAAAGAATTTGTTACTGTGAGATTTTGGAGTTTAATAATTTTAGGGGGTTTAATTAAAATGGGGAAAATTAATGAAATTGTGAAATGAGATTATGATGAATTGATATGAAATTTATGAATAGTTAATTGGGAAATAAAATAAAATGATTAAGTAATTTGAAAGCCACAGTAAAGGATTTAAGTAAATGAAAGTCAATTTGAAAATTAAGATTTAGTAAAATTACGAGGTACGAGTGAAAATTTTATAATTATTAAATATCCACAAGGGAAAAATTAAATTTTTGAAAAGTTATGAGGTATTTGGAGGAGATTTGAATTCTATCAGTTTTTGATAACTAATTTAAAGTTGCATAATGTAGGGGATTGTGTTGATGAATTAGTCATTTGATTTTGTAAATAATTTGTAAATAAGCTTAATAATGGGAAGTTTGAAAATTTAACGTTTAGGAAAATTTTTTTTTTGTTGTTATTTTACTCACAATTTTTTATAAATAAAAAATTGAATTCGTAAAATAAGGGGATGATGACATGTACAGGGGTAGTTACCAGAAGTTTAAATTATCCGCAATTGATTTTGATTTGTCCTTTCATTGAATTTTGTATGATTTTGAATTTTACTCTGACAAGTTGAATGGTTTTTCTTTTAATGGTCATTGTTTTGCTTGTTGTTAAGAAAACAGGATTTTATGGTGGATAATTTGTTCCAGAAGCCTAAAAAGTTAAATTAATCAGATATGACTGCATTTTATTTTTATTAATTATTTTTATTGTTAATTTGTTTACCTTCTTTTTAATAAATAAGTGAATGCGCCGATAGAAAACTATAACGTCGGTTTGATCGTAAATAACTCTAGATGGTGCGGTAATTGTTGAAAAGCAATTTTAAAAGTTTGTGATATCAATTTTTTTTTGAAAATTTCAAATTTGGCTGGAAAAATCAACGAATCGGCGTGGGCCACGTTTTCAAAAGCCTAGAACGGAAAGAAAAGGAAAATTTTGTAGGAGATAAGGATTACTGACCGAGTGGTGGACGTGTTAAGTTGTGTTTTTCGAGGAAGAAAATTTTCTCGATAAGTGGTGAAATGTTGAAATTTCGACATGAATTGTAAATGATAGTTGCAATTATGATGAGTACAGTGTCAGTATGATGAATATGGTGGTTTCGAGAAGATTGAGTTCCGGAATTGGAAATTAAGAAAATTTCTACCTGCAGTTGTAAAATGGCCGCATTTTTGATGTTTTCCATCGAGTTTTATTCACATTTAACAGCAAGTAAGGAAGCCATCGAATGGTAATTAGAATTTAAATTCTTTTATTTTGCATTATTTCGATATTATTTATCTGGAACATGGAATTTATAAAATTACAATGGAGGTTATGTCAATCACATTTTTATACGAACCTGGAAACTTCGCTAATTATAGACTGATTGGAGTATTATAACAACTTTAATCACTTTGATGCACCAATTTAAAAATTTGTATTAATTAGTTTACCATCGAGATTAACTTTATTTTTTACGATAATCAGTATCAGCTACTATGCTACGCGTTACGTCGAACTTTATTTGTGTTTAGCGGTAGAAATAAACAGTTTTTTATGTGGTTGATAACAGGTCGGCGCGAGATTTAAAATAAGACAATAAATTTTGTGCTATTAATTTTTATTTCATTTTGTACAATTTATCATGCCAGATTTGTTTGCAAGTTACAGTAATAATTTTGAAACAGTAAATGTGGGAACTTGTAGATAAATCTCGTCTATATTTGATTTATTCATTGTGGAATTTGATTTAACAAAAATTCTGTTTTCTGCTTATTATAAAATTTTTATTCATTACCAATTTGCCTGAGTAAAATTTTATTGATGCCTGGTAAAAATTTTGTTTCATTGATTGTGGATAGTTTAAAGATAAGTTTGTTTTTTGAACCTACTCCTTGAGATTGTCTCAAAAGTGTAAACTCCGAACAACGAGCTACGGACCTCTTAAGTGCTTGTTCGTCAGAACACGACAATATATTTTAATAAAACGCTGTAGCAACGGCGCGACTGAGGCTCTGTTATTGTAGAAGGGGCCCAAGGTAAGCACATCGCGCCGCCGCGGGCGCGGGGATTATCTCACGCGTGCGTGCACGCGTGGACAATTCGACGTTAGCCTCCGGCCCCGCAGTGCTTACCTTATAGCGCAATAATAAACAAGACACCGGCTCGACGCCGCTCCTCGGGTTTGAAATCCCTGTATAAAATTCTCAACGTCAGGTCTCAAAACCAGATGAAGGAGATAAGCGGGCTATCGCCCGCATCTGCTCCGCAGATGCCAAGTGTCAGCTACAGCTACAGCAAGAAAAAATCATCGAATGAAACCTTCGATCAGTTTTTGAATTGTCGGCATCGATAATGTGTCCCCGGAATGTGTTTAGCAGAGGCAACACATACCTCGGTTCGGCGAGAGCACATTTCGGTAAAATTTTTTTGGCGCAAGTACTGTTTGACGCAGACCCAATTCGGAGCAAGTACAGTTCGGCACAGTTCGGCATAGGCCCATTTCGGTGCAATAGTAAATCGGCGCAGAAAACTTTAGCCTACATATTACTATGGTACTCTTTGGATCTCGGTTCAATAAAAGTCTCCTCCCCCAAAAAAGTCTTAATAAAGTAATAATAATTAAAAACTGACAATATATGCGCAGAGTATTTTTAGATACTTTTTATTTTATTCCTACAAATTTACAAAAAAACCGCACAACACTTTAGCGTAGATATTATGGTAGTCTTTGGAACTCAGTTCAATAAAACTTTGCCCCCACCACCCAAAAAGTCTTAATAAAGTTATAAGTTATAATTATTAAAAACAATCCATTCATTGGATTTTACACAAAATTTTCATGTAGTACATGGTAACTAACCAATGAAAAACCATTTATACATGTACTACCTGACCCGCATGTTGCTCGGAGCAAATAACATTCGCGCATGTTGCTCGGAGCAAATTTTTGTGTACTGTGCGCAAAAATATATATAGTTAATAATATATATGCACACATACGTAGTTTTCGTCACAAATGGGTGGACAACTTTTTTTTGTGTTTGAGTGGGGAAACCTTGCATAGGCGCCCCCCACTAAGAGGGGGGGGAGTGCCACATTCTTGCTGACCTATCCTATCCTACTAACCAATGAAAAACGTCTGATTGCTACTAATACGCTCCTTTTATTGGTTACTAAAAATTTTGATCTAAATTTGGGTGTTTTCCATTCGGCTAGAAAGTTAACACATTTATCGATTCTCAGGCGAAACGAAGTTTGCCGGGTCAGCTAGTGTTTCTATATACTTTTTATTCCTAAAAATTTTACTATGGTACTCTTTGAAATCCACTTCAATAAAACTTTGCCCCCACCACCCGAAAAGTCTTAATAAAGTTATAAGTGGTAGGCACGAGGTTCTCCTTTGATTGTTGGATATCGAAAAGATGCCTCGGTGCTACCGGTGTGTATAAATTTTAAAACTTATACTTTGAACGACGAACTAGGTCAATTAATTGTTGTTGTAGATGAATGAAAACCATTAGTCACTGTTGTTAATGATTTTATTGCTTAAAATACATGATTTGTTTTACTTTCCTATGCAAGAAAGGAGCACTGTACTTTTCGAACGTTCGTAGTGTACTTGTTGAGCTTTCGTATGGTACTGGCTATAAAGCCTAACAATACGCGTGCTTCTAACAGCAACGCGAAAACCCTGCGCACAGTATAGAAAACTGTGGCAAATTTGAAATGTTATATGAAGTATAAATATTTAAATGCAAAAATTATAAGGATACAAAATATTGAACAAATATAAATATATAAAAGGGTGCAATATTGAACATAGCCCGCGGGTTGAAATGAGCAATTTCAATAATGCTAATAATCAAAGATTAAGTAAAGCCCGCATAAAATGTTAACAAATACAAAAAAGACTTGAGTATCAAAAAGTGTTGGTGAAAACAATGCCACAAACAATTTTTGAATCAAGCCGAACAGAATAAAAAATATACAAGTTAAATCTAAGAAAGGTTGAAGAAATACACAAATCAATATTCGCGCACTTCACGCACAAAACAAATCTCACGAACTGGGTAAGGGACACAGCTTGGAGAACGCTCTCTTGATAATGCCGGTGCTGGTACGAACGGTGGCAACTCGGTTGATGCCATCAGCGCCAGGATGGAGTTTGATGACACGGCCAAGTTTCCATTTGAGCGGAGGCAGGTTGTCTTCCTTTATCAAAACGAGAGCGTCATTGGTGAGATCGGAGTGGTGAATTTTCCATTTAACTCTTTGTTGTAGCTCCGAGATGTATTCCTTACTCCAGCGAGTCCAAAGATGTTGTATGAACTTTTGAATAATTTGAAAATTGTCCAAACGGTTTTCAGGCAACAGAGTAACGTCAGGTTCAGGAAGCGCACTTAGAGGACGTCCAACCAAAAAGTGTCCTGGTGTCAACGGCTGCAAATCGTTAGGATCTGAGGATAAAGGAGCAAGGGGGCGGGAGTTGAGGATAGCCTCTACTTGGTACAATAGCGTGCAAAATTCCTCATAAGTGAGAACGTGTTGGCCAATTACTCTTTTTAAGTGAGACTTGCATGACTTTATTCCAGATTCCCACAAACCCCCGAAGTGAGGACTGCGAGCAGGAATAAAACTCCAGCTTATACCCAAATCAGCAGAAAGCTCTGAGATTGAAGAGTGATTGGTTTCTAAAAAAGTACCCAAATCTAAAAGTTGATGTCTAGCTCCAACAAAGTTAGTTCCATTGTCGGAATATATTTGAAGTGGTTTTCCACGACGAGAAATAAAACGCTTTAAGGCTAAAATGAATAGTTCGGTAGACAAACCGGTAACTAATTCGAGATGCACTGCCTTGGTAGCAAAACAAATGAACAAGCAAAGATAAGCCTTTGTGATTTTTGCTCCACGGCCCTTACGATCCTTAATTAGTATTGGACCAGCGTAGTCAATACCAGTGTGCAAGAAAGGAAACGTAGGTTGCACTCTAGCAGTAGGAAGATTTCCCATAATGGGTTGAGTTAAAGTAGGTGATACGCGAAAGCATGTAACACACCGATGCACGACTTGTTTAACCAAGTTTCTACCATTAGTGATCCAAAAGCGATCACGCAATGAAGCTAACAAAAGTTGGGGGCCTGCGTGAAGCATTACAAGATGCTCACGAGACGTTATAAGTTTAGAAAGATAATGCTTGCCAGAAAGAAGGAAGGGATGTTTTTTGTCATGAGTGTAAAGTGAATTATGAAGGCGTCCGCCTACGCGAATTAAATCATCAGTGTCGATGAATGGATTAAAACTAACTAGGGAAGATTTGGATTTTAATGGTAATCCCTTTTTCAACAGTTTGTATTCGTGGTAAAATGAGTCTGATTGAGAAATTTTTATTAAAGTATTTAATGAAAGCGTCAATTCTTTTGCAGTCAATGGACCAAACTGTCTATCTTTGTCTTGATTGGAGCAATTTTTTATAAAACGTAGACAATACGCGGTGACTCTTTCAAGTTTTGTGAGACTGGAGTAGTCCTCAAAGTTACAAAATGGCTGCACAGTGGTTGCAAAGAATTGAGTTTCCTTTTTTAATTCGGGTAGGTCTGAAGGACAAGATTTAAGGTGAGGCCATGATGATTCGGTTTCAAAAAGCCAGGATGGACCGTTCCACCAAAGAACAGAATCCATTAAAACTTGAGGAGTAGTTCCTCTCGAAAGAAGGTCAGCTGGATTATGCTTTGTTGGAACATGGCACCATACAGCATCTAAAGTGATATTTTGAATGTCAGCAACTCGATTGCAAACGAAGGTTTTAAGTAAATTTGGACTGGTTTTTAGCCATCCCAATACAATTGTAGAATCTGTCCACAAAAAGCAGGAGGAACATTTTAAAATGAGAGTCTTTTTGACTTGAACCAACAACTTGCTCAGTAACAAGGCTCCACAGAGTTCCAATTTTGGTATAGTGGTAGGTCTTAAAGGCGCGACTTTAGATTTTGAGCATAATAAATTAATATAAATTTTGTCGTTATTGGAAACGGATCTGATATATATACAAGCACCGTAACCGTTAATAGAAGCGTCGCAAAAACCGTGAATTTGGACGTCCTTGGGACTTGAACAGGTCACATGTCTCGGAATTTTGAGTTCGTTTAACAATAACAGTTCGGAGCGGTAGGACAGCCATTTTGCTTCGATTTCCTTAGGTACAATGTCATCCCAATTTAACTTTTCCAACCATAACTTTTGCATAAAAATCTTTGCCACAAAGGTGCAAGGTCCAAGTAGGCCAAGTGGATCAAAGATCTGAGCAATTTCAGAAAGCATTTGGCGTTTAGTGGTTTTTAAATTGGAAAGACCGGAAATCTTAAACATAAAATGGTCTGTCTGGAAAAACCAAGTTAAACCTAAAGTGCGTGATGATTCGCTGTCTCCAATGTGGAGAAGACCGGGGTGAACGTCGGCAGTTGGAATATCAGACAACACTTCAGAATGGTTCGAGATCCATTTTCGCAATTTGAAGCATCCCGTTTTTAGAGTGTCGGAAAGTTGGGTGCAAATTTTCCGAGCACTCTCGATGCTATCTGAACCACTCAACAAATCATCGACGTAAAAATCTCTTTTTATAATTTCGGAGATTTTGGGTAAAGTTTTTTCAATGTCATTGCCTAACTGAATCAAAGATCGTATGGCAAGGTAAGATGCAGAAGCGGTGCCATAAGTGACAGTATTTAAATTGTATATCTCTATGGGATCGTTAGGTGCAAATCTCCATAGAATACGTTGAAGTACTCGCTGTTCTTCATCCACATATACTTGTCGATACATTTTTTCAATATCTGCCGAAATTGCATATGTGTGTTGTCGAAAGCGTATGAGCACGGAAAATAAATCTGATTGAATGGTAGGTCCAATCATTTGAAGGCTATTTAACGATTGCCCTGTCGAAGTAACAGAAGAACCGTTAAATACAACACGAAGTTTTGTGGTTAAACTGTCCAATTTATGAACACCGTGATGAGGAAGGTAATATGAAGGAGTTATCCTGCGATTATCAAGAGACATGTGACCTAAGTCAAGATATTCCCTAATAAATGCTGAGTATTCCTTATACAACATGGGGTTGGCCTGTAGACGCCGCTCAAGTGCAAAAAATCTTTTTTGTGCAATAGAAAATGAATCTCCTAAGAGTGAGGGTGGTTCCTTGAACGGAATTGAAACTATAAAGCGCCCGTTATTATCGCGACGAGTGTGCTCTACAAAATGTGCTTCGCATGCACTTTCTTCTGGTGAAAATACTTTGTCGGTAGGATAGTTATCAATTTCCCAAAATTTAACGAGTTGGTCGTTTAATTCATTCTCAATGCTGTGATGACATTGCACCTGATTATTAGGATGTGGGCCGGTAGGACCTGAAATGATCCAACCCAGATAAGTTTTTTGTAGTATAGGTAATGCGGTACCTAGTTTTATCTGTCCAATGCACAATAATTCAAAAAATGTGGACGAGCCTATTAAAATGTCAATTTTTCCTGGTTTGTCAAAATTAGGATCAGATAGTTGAATATTTTTTGGAATTTGGAAATTGTTTAATTTAATACTAACACTGGGAACGCTTCCAGTAATTTGGTCTAGTATTAGACAAGATAATTTTATTTTAAAATTTGAATGTTGAGAGTGTAATTCTAATTCGCATTTTGTTTTTATGTTTGTGTTTGAGTTGTTCAAACCGGTGACAAAGACGTTTGCACTTGAGGTGCCCAAACCCAACCTGTTGCATGTGTCGGCTCTTAGGAAGTTCGATTGACTACCGGAATCAAGTAATATTCTTAGGGATTGGTAGTTCCCTGTGGAGTCTTGCACCTTGCCAGTTGCTGTAGGTAAGAGAACTTGCGTAGTCGTAGAGCAGAAGGCTGATACGATCTCGAGAGGTTCTTCATCGACAGATGGATTTAATGTTGGAAGGGCAACGGTTGAATTAGGAGTTTTTTCCACTCGCTTCGATTGATGAAGCAAAGTGTGATGCTTATGTTTGCATATTCTACATGAATATTTTGAAGTGCACTGAGGCAGAAAATGATTTTTCGATAGGCAGTTGAAGCAGATCTTGAGTTCCTTAACTTTTTCTGTTCTTTGCTCAGGGGTGAGGTCAGCAAATCGTTCGCATCCACTTATTGGGTGCTCTCCCTCGCAAAGAGCGCAAAAGGGAGAAGTGGTAACGAACGACTTCGAATGAAATTTAGGTTTTTCGACGACCTTCTTCAACTGTCTATTTTCTATATTTTCTAAAAGATTTGAATGATTTGTTAAAAATTCTTTGAAGTCTGATAAGGTTGGTAGTATGGCAATGCTTTTGCTTAAGTTTATTTCCCATTCCCTTACCGTTGCTGCGTGAAGTTTATTTGACACCAGATAAACTATCAGTGTTTCAAACAGCTGCTCGGTGCTAGCAAGAGATTTTAGTGCTGAGACATGCTTAAACAAAACGTCATTAATTCTACGTAAATCACTTGCTGATTCCTTATTTTGAACTTCAAGTTCGATGATTGAATTTAAGTGATTTTTTATGATGACCTTTGGTTGGTCAAATCGCGCAATCAGTGTGTTCCATGCGATTGCGTAACTTTCTGAATTAAAATTTAAGGAACTTATTACATCAGTGGCTGTACCCGTTAAACTAGCTTTTAAGTAGTGAAACTTTTGTACTTCGTTAAGTTGTAAGTTATCGTGAATTAAATTTATGAAAATGTTTTTAAATTCTAACCATGACTTTGCGTCGCCATTAAATTTTGATAAAGTTATTTTTGGTAAACTAATGTTGTAATTATGATTTCGGTGATACTCAACGTTAGGGATAGTTTGCGCATTAGAATTTATTGAATTTGCAGGTGAGTTTCTGCCAGAAATTGGGCTTGTGGTGCCACTTCGCGAACTATACCTATCGCTAGTTCTTACTAAATTTTGAGATTTTCTGTTAATTAAATTACGAGCAATGCCAACCTGTGAATGATACAGGTTTTCGAAATTTGTGAAAGAAATTTCCGCTTCGAAATCCTCAGAGCTTTCTGGGATTTGGTAGTACAAGTTCTCGTATAAATTTATTAATGGTAATATACGCTCAAGTCTAGATTTTAATGCTTCGACTTTATCGTTTGTAGTTTCTGTCGAGTCGAAATCATTTTTGATGTTGTTTAAAAATTTTTCAAACCTTGCTAGGCTTGCTTCTAATTGAGATTTAGTTAAATTTGATTTCTCCATAATGTGTATGAAGATTTGAAATTTTTGTAAATAAATGTAAATAAATGACAGATAAATATTTCTATTGTACCAAGCAGGAAACTGTATGGTGGATATAGGGAACTGTAATGGTAATGGAATAGTTTTATTTACCGCCGTTGAATGTGGTTGGAAGTCACGTGGTTGTAGGCTGTCACGTGATCTTGCCGTTGGTCTCTGCAAGATGGCTTTTGGTACCTGTTTGAAGGCTTCTCGAATTGGCGCTATCTTGAGCTGGACTGCTCCGTAGGGTTTACCCTGTTAGAGGCTTCAAAATGGTGGGATGACGCTGCTATTTTACAAATCTCGTTCGGGCACGCCACTTGGGGTCAATACCGTACTTGATCGATTTGTTTGATTTAGATTTGTTGCACTGTAGGGCACTGAAACACTGTTTGGTAATTGCGAATTACCAAAATCCGGCTCGAAGGACCAAAAAATGGTAGGCACGAGGTTCTCCTTTGATTGTTGGATATCGAAAAGATGCCTCGGTGCTACCGGTGTGTATAAATTTTAAAACTTATACTTTGAACGACGAACTAGGTCAATTAATTGTTGTTGTAGATGAATGAAAACCATTAGTCACTGTTGTTAATGATTTTATTGCTTAAAATACATGATTTGTTTTACTTTCCTATGCAAGAAAGGAGCACTGTACTTTTCGAACGTTCGTAGTGTACTTGTTGAGCTTTCGTATGGTACTGGCTATAAAGCCTAACAATACGCGTGCTTCTAACAGCAACGCGAAAACCCTGCGCACAGTATAGAAAACTGTGGCAAATTTGAAATGTTATATGAAGTATAAATATTTAAATGCAAAAATTATAAGGATACAAAATATTGAACAAATATAAATATATAAAAGGGTGCAATATTGAACAATAAGTTAGAATTATTAAAAACAATCCATTCATTGGATTTTACACAAAATTTTCATGTAGTACATGGTAACTAACCAATGAAAAACCATTTATACATGTACTACCTGACCCGCATGTTGCGTAGAGCAAATAACATTTGCGCATGTTGCTCGGAGCAAATTTATGTGTACTGTGCGCAAAAATGTATATACTTAATAATATATATGCACACATACGTAGTTTTCGTCACAAATGGGTGGACAACTTTTTTTTGTGTTTGAGTGGGGAAACCTTGCATAGGCGCCCCCACTAAGAGGGGGGAAGTGCCACATTCCTACTGACCTATCCTATCCTACTAACCAATGAAAAACGTCTGATTGCTACTAATACGCTCCTTTTATTGGTTACTAAAAATTTTGATCTAAATTTGGGTGTTTTCCATTCGGCTAGAAAGTTAACACATTTATCGATTCTCAGGCGAAACGAAGTTTGCCGGGTCAGCTAGTGTTTCTATATACTTTTTATTCCTAAAAATTTTACTATGGTACTCTTTGAAATCCACTTCAATAAAACTTTGCCCCCACCACCCGAAAAGTCTTAATAAAGTTATAAGTTATAATTATTAAAAACAATCCATTCATTGGATTTTACACAAAATTTTCATGTAGTACATGGTAACTAACCAATGAAAAACGTCTGATGGCTACTAATGCGCTCTTTCTATTGGTTACTAAGCATTTAGATCTATCTTTAGGTGTTTTTAAGTGAGTCCAAGGACGGTTTAAAACTTAAAAAATCTAAGGTAGGTCTAAAAAATTATTGGAAAAAACAACTACTTTGTTTTTTACATTATGTGCAACTGTCCAGATGAGTATATTCACCAAATTGGGAAACCATAGCATCGAAAAAAAAAACCAGCAGTCTGGCGTAAATCAAACACGGATAGACTAGAGAGCGGGAAACCGCGGTTCTAATCCTGGTTGCGTCAGATTTGTGCTGAGATCTAAAAAGTCCAAACTTGATCTGCGGACTACTCGCCAACCCGCTTGCCCAGCGTGGTGAGTTATGGGTATAACCCCCTCTCCCCCCGCACGGGGGGAGTTTAAAAGGAGAAGCTTAGCGTTCAGCAGTGAACGAAAAACGGCTTATGAAGAAGAAGAAGCATCGAATCCATCGTTTGATCGGTTTTTGAATTGTTGGCATCGAGTTACCGATAAAAGGAATGATTCCTACAGGATGACTCAATTCACCATCAAATTAGTGCCGCACTAATTAGATACTGTGTTTAGCAGTATCACTGAGTATCACAAACGGTGGTTTATGATGTTTTTGTGACGGAGCGCCGTCTGTGTTTGGTATACAGGACGACACTTAAACATGTCGTCAGTTACATTATGTGCAACTGTCGAAATAAATAAGTCTATTTATCAATGAAGCAATAATAATCATAGCATCGAATAATTGTTTGATCAGTTTCAATTAAGAAAGTTAGACAATTTCAGAAAAACGTATTCGATAACATTTTTTTGTTAATCTATCAGAATTCTCCAATTATGTGTTTTAGATGTTTCATACTTCACCCCGCCCCCCGCATACATGTACCTTCATTGAACTTAATTCGTTTTGAGTATACTTAATAAAAAACTGAATTTCATTCAGCTAAAAAGTTAACACATTTATCGATTCTCAGGCGAAACGAAGTTCGCCGGGTCAGCTAGTTCTAAATATTTTTTTATACAAAACAGCGTTTGCAACTTTGAAATTTACAAAGTTTTTTAGTAGAAATCAGTGCCGGACTTTAGGCAATTTTTACAAGAAATGGCTTTTTGGGTACCTTTTACAAATTATCACATTTTCTGTCAGATAATATATTGACATGACCCGTGGTAATTGCCCATTTGAGATTTCCACAATTAAAAGTTTAATTTGATATTTTCTTGAATTTGAGTAATATTAATATTTACTTGGACGAATTGCGGTTGATTTGCGATCAGTAGTTGTACCGATGATATGGTATGATAAAAACAAGATTTTTACAGGTGGAGTATTGTTCCGAAACCTGAAATGAGTTAAATTAATCAGATATAATTACGTTTTATATAATTAAATTTTTTTTGTATTGTTAATTTGTTTACCTTTTTAAAACAAAAGTGAGTGCATACGAAGAAACCTGTAATTTCATGTTTTGTGCCAATAGAACTAGATGGTGTTGGAAGCGATTCAAATTTGAATTAAATTGGTAACATTTAATTTTTTTGGAAATTTTTCAAATTTGGCTGGCTGAAGTGATCAATCGGCATGAGACACGATTTCCAAAAACCTGGAAAGGACAGGAAGTGAGAAAAATTTGTGTACGAGAAGGGATTGCTGACTGAGACGCCAGAGAGTAAAGTTGAAAATCGAGGGGAATAAAATTTCTCGATAAGTTATGAAATGTTACAATTATGAAATTAAGTTGTGAATTTATAATTACAAGTATGATTAGTGAAGTGTCAGCGTAATGAGTATTGTAATTTCTGTAAGATTGGATTTTGGAATATGAAATTTTGGATAATTTACATGATAAACTGGAATGATGGCGGTACATTGTGTGAAATCTCATCACGATTTATTTTCTCATAATGGCATTATTTGAAGTCATCAGAGGGTAATTAGAATTTGAATTCTTTTATTATGCGTTATTTCGACATTATTTTTATCTGGAATATGAAAATTATGAATTTGAAAAATTCGAGGTTATGCACGAGACACACTTTTTCAAACCTGGAAACTTCGTTTATAACAAATTAAGTTCACTATTGCACCAATTTTAAAGCACTGTTAAAACTATTTAATTATTGAATTAATTCATTCGTGGTTGTAAATAACTTTATTTCGATGAATTTATCAACTTGTGTAGTGTACGCTCATTGCGAACTTCTGTTGCTACCGATGGCTGCGTTCAGCTGTAAATTACGCGTTCAATCACGGGTCGGCGCGAACATTTGAATCAAACAATTTTAATTTATTATGTGCACAATTATTTTATTTTCAGCTTGTACAATAATTACAACGTACGATTTATTTACAAGTTATAGTAATAAATTTGACATAGTAAATGTGTGAACTTGTGGATAGATCACGTCAATATCTGGTTTATTCTATTGTTGAATTTGATTTAATGACAAAAATTTCGTTTTTGCTTGTAATCAAGACTTTAATTATTGCCAACATTCGTCTAAGTAAATTTTTATTAATACCCTGCATAAATTTTGTTTTATTTAATTGTGGAAATTTAAAAAATCTCTATTGAACTTGCTCCCTGGGAGAGCCTCCTATTGCAAACTACGACAAATTGGACACGGACTTTAAAGAGTTGTTCGTCAGAACACGACAATATTTTAATTAAGCTAAAATTTCTGATAGGCGCTAAATGGTAGCTTTTTACCGTTGAACAACTTCCAATATTACAAATTGGTAACATTAGTACTCCAAACTCTAGACGGAAAACGTCTACTGCGCACATTTACCTCCAAATTTAAAACTATTTTATGAAAATTTAGCACAAGATTTGCTGGTAAATTTGCTGTATGCAACGGTGCATAATATTTTTATAAAAATTTACATGTAAATTTTCTGTAAAATTATGCATCCTGTCATACGAGCTCTATATTTGTCAATTTTAACAGTCATTATGACTAATGTATGAAAGGGAGATGTCAATGGACGATCCCTACTTGTCTTGTATGGTTATTGGTATTACATATTATCATTGAATAGCTTGTAATAGAAATTATTAATAAAAAAAAAAAAAAATTGAAAATGAAAACAAAATAAATTACAGAACAAAATAAACATTTTATTATTAGCACTGTAAGATGTTGGTTTTAAAATTGAATTTAGCGCCAACAACTTATCAGCGATGACACGGAAACTTCCTATAGACCACCACGTTGTATAATTTCCTACCTCACGCCATCTAGTAACAGATTCTTTCTTCCAAAGTTAATACAATTTGCTAAACACTTGGTACTGAAACAAAACAAATAATCGCTCCGAAAGAGGAAATAATCATAACTTCCAACACAAATAAAACACATATATTTGGGTTAAGTCAAATCTTTATTTCCAGATTATTTCTGTAAGGGTAACGACTGTAGCAAGTACAACGAAGAGTAAAATTGGTAAAACCCCAGTAGATAAACACACGGAAATGAATGATCGTAGTGGGCAAGTAATAATTTGACTTCACGATGTAACAATAATTCAAGTAATCAATATTTGGGTAAAGTTTGTACTAGTTGTAATTTTATGTGATTAAAATTAAACACGGTTAAAATACTATGTTTCACGGAGCAAAATAAACCAATCATCGATTGTTATAATACCTTCAAAATCAACATAATTCAACCTGGCCAGTGATAGTAATTTCGGATTTTGTTTGTGTGTGCAAGGTCTACAGTTGTGAAGACGGCATCGAACCGACTTTCGTGTCTAGCCGAGGAGAGCATTTTCCTTTTCGAGATTTTCTTCGAGTGACATTTATACTACACTTGCACGGTTTAAAGATGAGTTTAGCTCACACTCTTTTGGAGTGTCGCCGGGTGGGATTTGGGCATTTTTCGAGATTTTCTTCGAGATCGTTCAAACAATCACTCAAACTTTTACCAGTAATCAAAAATTAGCATCACTAGTTATATGTAATCAAATTTGTATTCAAATTTGATTTAAGGGACATAAAAATATAATTTGCAAATATTAATCAGCCTGTATAAAATTTATCAAGAAAGAAAAAGTCGTTAACGTAGTATTTTTAACACAAGTATGCAGAAATCACGATCTCATCCGGTCTAAAAATAGAAACACACAATGCATCTACCTTGCAAATTCTGGAATGTGACCCTTATTGACTAACGGTCATTTTATTATTAACAAACGCAATTTAGTTGTCTTTACCAAAATATCAATTAATAACACTTGAATTTACTGTATAAACAGAGAGTAAACCAGAAATGACGCTACCACGATTTTTAGTGAATTTCATGTTATGATTAACCCAAATTTATAATCAAAAAGTAACTAATTTAATCCACCGATCGTAAACCCAAAAACAAATCAAATTTACTTACTCTAAAATATGAATTAACAACTTTTACAAAAGCGCAAAATTATCACCTGTTGATTCAACAACGATCACATAAAAAGTAACTTGACAATCCCCCGTTCACAATTTTAGACATCTTCACGCATGCATTTTATGGCAAAAATGATAGGCAACCCATAACTCAATTATATACAGGGTAATTCAAATGAATAATATTATAATATAATAAATGATAATAATCTGCAATATTACAGTACATATTTTTAAAATACGATCGCAAAAAACACACGATTAATTTTGCCATATAAACTTTGGCTAGTTGTGAACTACTCTCATATAATGAATAGGAAAGTCTCAGGATGTAGAGGGATGTAATAAAACCAAAATGCATTGTGTCGACATTGCATCGTCATATTCTGTGTTTTACCTCTTTTGTAGTATTGACGATAAATTGATTGAATTCGAAACCGGTCGACGTACCCGTTTGTTTGGTTTTATTACATCTCTCCTACAGTCAGAGACTTTCCTATTCCTTGTACATTTTGGAATGAGAAACTTCTTCACTCTTTTTTATAATTTTTTCGTTATACTCCTTTGGATTATGCAGGTATCTTAAAGGTAATTCTAAATCTATTTCCCTTTTCTTAGTGCGCAATTTTGAACATCAAAATTATTTTAAATTAAGAAAAAATTAAATACAGCAATACCATATTGCAATCACTAGTCACACTGAAACGGTTTATCTCCTGAATGCGTTCTTAAGTGCCTTTTTACACTGGAGCTATATGAAGATTTATAGTCGCAGATTTCACACTGAAACGGTTGATCGCCTGTATGCGTTCTTATATGAACATTTAAACCTCCTTTATGTGCACATTTGTAACCACAAATTTCACACTGAAACGGTTTATCTTTCGAATGCGTTCTTAAATGAACTTTTAAATCTCCTTTATGTGCAAATTTGTGGTCACAAATTTCGCACTGCAACGGTTTATCTACTGAATGCGTTCTTAAATGCCTTTTTAAAGTGGAGCTATATGAAGATTTATAGCCACAAACTGTACACTGGAACGGTTTATCGCCCGAATGCGTTCTTAAATGAACTTTTAAATCTCCTTTATCTGTACATTTGTATTCACAAAGTTCACATTGAAACGGTTTATCTCCTGAATGTGTTCTTAAATGCCTTTTTAAACTGGAGCTATATGAAGATTTATAGTCGCAAATTTCGCACTGAAACGGTTTATCTCCGTAATGCGTTCTTAAATGACTTTTTAAACTGGAGCTATATGAAGATTTAAAGTCACAAATTTCACATTGCAACGGTTTATCTCCTGAATGCATTCTTAAATGCCTTTTTAAACTTCCCTGCTGAGTGCATTTGTAGCCACAAATTTCACACTGAAACGGTTTATCACCTGAATGCGTTCGTAAGTGACATTCTAATTGATGCTTTAGTGCACATTTGTAGCCACAAATTTCACACTGAAACGGTTTATCGCATGAATGTGTTCTTAAATGTACTTTCAAAGCTCTTTTATGTGCACATTTGTAGTCACAAAGTTCACAATGAAACGGTTTATTTCCTGAATGCGTTCTTATATGTCTTTTTAAACTGGAGCTATATGCAGATTTATAGTCACAAATTACACACGAAAACTTACGGTTAGAAATTTGAGACGTAGTAAGCGGATTACAATCTGTTTTTGCCTTCTGAAAATCAACCGAAATCTCTTTTGGACTATGAATGGGATGATGATGTAATTTATCCAAATTGAATTCTATTTCGTCCCTCTTAATTTTGGATTGACTATTTGAATGTGATAGAGTAGTACCCTGTAACAAAGCTACCATTACTAAGTATTCCTTATTTGTGCACCATTTCAAGCCAGACCAATAAGCGCTAAGCTTGTGTCAAGTACAATTGAAAAACGAATACTCGTAGAAAGTTTAATTTTCCAGAATATACCTGGTAGGCACGAGGTTCTCCTTTGATTGTTGGATATCGAAAAGATGCCTCGGTGCTACCGGTGTGTATAAATTTTAAAACTTATACTTTGAACGACGAACTAGGTCAATTAATTGTTGTTGTAAATGAATGAAACCATTAGTCACTGTTGTTAATGATTTTATTGCTTGAAATACATGATTTGTTTTACTTTCCTATGCAAGAAAGGAGCACTGTACTTTTCGAACGTTCGTAGTGTACTTGTTGAGCTTTCGTATGGTACTGGCTATAAAGCCTGATAATACGCGTGCTTCTAACTAAGAGCAACGCGAAAACCCTGCGCACAGTATAGAAAACTGTGGCAAATTTGAAATGTTATATGAAGTATAAATATTTAAATGCAAAGATTATAAGGATACAAATATTGAACAAATATAAATATATAAAAGGGTGCAATATTGAACAATACCTATGTAAATATGAAATTTTTGATGTAAATATAAAATAGCTTAGGTATATTATGTAAAAGCCACAGCAGTGGAGTGATGTGATCGCTGGTTGAGTACAGAGCGGAAATTCTGGGTTCAAATCGCGGATTGCACAAAATTTCTTGGTTCGGCCTTCCGGTAGACATTTACACTCTGTGGTGAACCCTGATATTTGTGTCGACGTCATTACCGTAAATACGGCTGCGTCACACACGCAAAAATCAGTTAAAACCCGATCTAACTAGTGAATTCTAGATTTAACTAACCGCTTTAGTAAATTCTAGTTTTAACTGAACTAAGTTTAGTTGATCAACAAAAGATTGACCCAGTCAATCTTTATCGTTCAAATTTTGAATCGTCTGTCATTTGTTTTCAAGTAAAAAGCAAACTTGATACGTGTGAACGTCAATTTCGATTCGCTTTCAACTCTCGTGCATGTGTATTTTGTTTTTGACGTCATTTACAACCAATTAAATTGAAAATGTGTTATGAATTGAATCAGCTTTTATTGAAACGTGTGAACAAAAACTCGTTCAAGTCGTGTTCAACTTTTGTTCATCAACTAAAATCGTTTAACAAAACTTAAACTCGGCTGTTCTCACGTATCAAGTTTTGCTGAACGATTAGTTAGTTGATCAGTTTAGTTTAGATTAGTTGATCAACAAAACTTGAACAAAATCGAACGATAAAAAAGATTGACTTGGTCAATCTTTTGTTGATGAACTAAAAAGTTGTTCAACTTTATTGAAACACATGTTCTCACTGTAGATTTCGTTCAAGTTTTGTTGATCAACTAAAATCGTTCAACAAAACTTGATACGTGAGAATTGAAAATTTAAGGTTAAAATTATGTATATAAAAAATTCAGAATAATCGTAACATCCGTGCAATCGTGAAGAAAATAAGAAACAGCAAATATTCATTTGATATTATATCCCGTTATCCCGAGAATAAAAGCGGGATCCCGGGACACGTGGTAATCCTTTAATCCAATCTCGACACATGTTGCTTGGAGCAATTGTAGGCTAGAGGTTTTAAAAAACAGTTATTCAATTAGTAGTTTATATCATAAAGACGTAAAAGGTCGTTTTTCATCACAAGGCGTGGTTTATGACCCGAGCCGAATGGCGAAGGGAATAAGAATAGCCGAGTGCTGAAAAGACCCTAACGTTCGTGTGATATGAAATATTTTTCGTTCTTTCGGAATTATATCCAACAAAATTTACAATTTTTATCCAAAAAAAGTTGTTTGGCTACGCCCCATGATATGAAAAAACTTTTCGGATACGCCCCACGACATGAAAAAATCTCAAAACGTTCATGGGGTGTGGCCGAAAAAAAGGAGTGATAAAAGAGCCTCTTTACGTCCTAAAAACAGGTATGAAAAGTACCTCAAATACGACCGGAATAACGAAATAGTAGTTTATATCACGAGGGCGTAAGGGGTTGTTTTTCGTCACGAGACGTAGTTTATGACACGAGCCGCAAGGCGGCGAGGGGAATAATAGTCGAGAGATGGAAAAACCCTGGAGCCCGAGTATTATGAACAGCTTTTCGTGAATTTGGGAATAATATCCGACAAAATTCACGATTTTTTTGCAATAATTGCATAAATTTCATAAATTTATAACACGTTTTAATTGACATCGTGGTAGTGTAAAACCAACTTCTACTTGCAACCATGGTGTTTTTCTTGGCACCAGTTGGTACTCTGGAGGGCGGCCATGTTGGAGCGCCATGTTCATTTTAATTTTTGCTCTCGTGAAGTTTGCATGTTTGTGTATTGTGTCGTGTGTTTTCAATTAAAAATGCCTAAAAACGAAGAAATAATCGTTAAATAATCAATAAATACGACATTGTGGTCGCATCTATCGATGTTCATGGACACGTTGCAAAAAAATCGCAAATTCGATATCGATGGATCACGTGGTAGGTACTATCGAACTCAGCAAAAAGCGGTATTTATGGGGCGAATTTATACATTATTTCCTATTTCAGGCTACAAAGCCACGATTTTTGAAGATCAAAAATGAAAACGACGAAAAGCACGTTCGCCGAAGACAACCGCAAAACGTTGTAGATACGCAAGACAGGCAAGTTTTTCACAATTGTGTGGTTAAGATTAAATATGTCAATAAATAATTTTTGAAAATTTTTGTTTTTTTTAAATTTTTTGGTATTTTTTTACTCCCGGTATTTTTTTACTCCCGGGAGAAAAATAAAGTGTGACAAAAAGAGCTTCTTTACTCCCGAAAAACCGGGTGTAAAGTGGTCACTTTACACCCAAAATCACGAAAAATAAATTTGAAGCGCGTATTCTATGCCTGGACTACTACAACGAAATGCAGCATATGTCTTACGCGGAAACTTTGACGCACATTTTTGCATAAACCGTTCGTTGTACGTAAAAAAATGTAAGATCATTTTTGTGCGGAATTTTATTATTTTTTATTTTTATAATAACCTCAATTGGCCTCCAAGCCATAGCAAGCGCGATATTAAAAAACCGTTTTTGTGAACTTTGACCTAGAATAATTTTTTACGCGGCAGTGATCTCGTTCTCGACTTTTGATATTTTCTTTATAACGCCAAAATAAATCGATTCAAGAAAAAAATAAACGATCTAATTTCACTAGACTACCTGTATACTATACGAACTATAAGTGAAAAACATAGTTAGAAAAAAAATAGTATTACGTATAATACTACTATGACATTAATAGATTTCTTAATTTGATATAAAATATATGTTACTTTTTTAGTAACTCGTATTTGTTCGGTATCACAGTCCTAGTGCTACACTAACTACAATTTGATTGGTGTAAAATCCCCAACCCACTTTTTACGCCAATCAATTTTTGCTATTTTTTTACACTAACTTACTCAGAGTAGTTCGGTGTAGCATACCTCGGATAGAAAGTTAACACATTTATCGATTCTCAGGCGAAACGAAGTTCGCCGGGTCAGCTAGTACTTTAATATATTTTAACCAGTTATTAATTCTCATAATTTAGTCTTAATTTTAATATTATTTAATGTAAGATTTAAATTACCAATTCGCGTTGGATTTGGATTTAATTCCTTTAGTATAGATTAATATTTCAATTTCATTTTACGCATTTCCTATAGATTTTCAATTTTCATTTAACAATTCGCGTTGTACTTGAATTTTAATTCCATTGGTAGGCCAATAATTTTTTATTGTCAAAGTAGGTATTTAATTTTTACTTGTCAGTTTACTTGAATTCTTTTAATAAGTGGTTTTAACCCAATTTTTAGGTTTAGATTTGAAATTTTCGCTAATTTTAAAAATTTTAATAAAAATCGCTAATTTTTTGTTTTATTATTCCTTTTTGTTCCATTTGCTATTATTTGTTCCTTTAGAAATTTTTAAAATCGGAGTCCTGGTTAATGAACTGTTTCCACCCTAGATCACTAATCATTAAGGCCCCGATTTTTAGGCATTTGTCTCTTTTGACTCCGTACAGGTTCTAACATTTTTTTGCAGCAAAATGTGTTTTGCGACTTTGCTATCATTTTAAACCACTTTTTAATATGCCCAAAATGCCTATTTTAGCCTGCCAGAACAGGCTCTGGGGGTAATGGAATACCGGGGCACATGTAGCATAATCTAGCACTTTGAGCATTTAGAGGCACAGTTTATTCTCGAATGTTTAGTTCTTTAGGGAATTTTGGAGATATCAAACCCGAGCGCCATTGAGACAGAACTAACTATTAGACATTAATTGGGGTGGGGCGGGGGGGCTCCGGATACTCTACCGCAGGAGCATTAGCGAACCCTACCAGAACACATGTCCGAAATCCGAATATATTTAGATCTTCCCATGTGTATGAAAGGGTTAAACATATAGATGGGTGACGCCATCTGTTGTACATCGGAACTAACACTCCAACAAACCAAAACTTTAAACTAATTTGTAGATAGAACATGGATGAACAAAAATCATTTTTTAAATGAGCGTGCCGTGCAAAAATATTTATTTATGCAAATTATAGACCAAAATCAGTTAAAAAAAGCCATTTAGGCGCATTAGACGAAATAAGGCACTGAATGTAGAAAATAGGCATTTTAGGCATATTAAAGTGGTTTAAAATGGTCGCAAAACACATTTTGCTGCAAAAAAAATGTTAGAACCTGTACGGAGTTAAAAGAGGCAAATGGCTAAAAATCTGGGCCTAACTCATAACTGCTAAATCCGCCACTGCATTTGGTGATTCATTAGATGATTGGAGTCTTTATGTATAATTTATACACAATATAATTTTTATTTAATTTATTGAGTAAATCAATCCGTTTAATGACAGCAAAGAAAATTACGAGAGACTACTGAGCGACCCTTAGGATTCAATAATTATTCGATACGCTTAAGAAACATTTGGAATCTACTCCGTTGGGTTCTTCATTGATAACGAAGGAAATTGTAAAAATGAATTACTAAAAACTAGAATGGTTCGAGACAGTCAAACGTCCCAGTTTTTATAGCTGTTCGTTTCGCATATTGTTTTAAGCAGTCGAGTAATTTTAAAATTCTTTTTTCCAAATCTTAATCAAATAGAGTTCATAGTTTACCTCATTGATATCCTCTTGATATTCTAAATTAGCATCGTCTTCTTCTTTAATATCGATGGAGTGGTGCAAATCTTCTAATTTTGCATCCATGACCTCCATGTCGTCTGTTGTAATTTCTTGATCATCACTGGGGCCTTGCAAACCATCCATAGCTTCTTCTAATTTCTCTAACTTCAAGGGTATCAACTTATCCATACTGCAAACACAAATTAATTAATTGATGGCCCTTACAACGCAATTTTCGGGATTACGTCAACTAAAAGTTTGCCTTTGTATCACAGAAAATTGTTAACTGTTTTACCAACCAAGTCTACGTTTGCACGTTGTACATGAGCGCGACGTTTCAAATTCTGCATGGGGGCAAGGATAAATTTTTTATAAGTCGTTATTTTCATTATTGTAAAAACATGCCAGTTAAAAACAAATTTATTAAAAAAAATAATTATAATTTGAATCAAGTGATTGATAAATAATTCATAGGTAAGCATTTACAAATTCCACTAAAAACAGCTAACGACATAGAAGCAGTGTTGTTAGATTTCAGAAATCTGTGGCGCCAACTTTTAACTGAAAAAACGCCCAAAACCGCAAAACGTGGCGCCAAAATTTAAATTCAATGTCAAAATTCTAAAATAAAATTGAAATTTATTAATAACTTGATTTCCAAAATTTCAAAGTTCAAAATTTTTACTACATAGATTGTTGATATGAAAATAAGCTATTATTTTTATTTCTTTCAAGAAGATCCGTAACTAAACATTGCTGATATCGGGGGGGGGGGGGGGGTGAACACAATAATAATAATGATATTTTTTTTTCAATAATTACAATTCTTTGGAATTACTTATTCTATAGGGAGGGGGGGTTCAATGGATTCAAACCAATGTTTGCACAATTAGGGCCAGTTGTATAAAAGAGGATCATCCTTAGATCAGAGTTAAACCAGGATCAAAGCAAATGTCTGTTGTATAAGCGAGAGTCAAGCGTTGATCCTGGGTTAAGGGAATAAAGGAAAATTGCACCCGTAAGGGTAGAAAATAGGGAATGATTGTTTTTCATTTATTGATTTTTTACTTGTCGACCTATTCTGTTGAAAGTTGGGGTGGAGAAAAACTTTATATCGAGCAAATTAATTAATTAAGGTAGTAATTAGTAGATTTTAATCACTAAAAATTAAAAAATAAAAAACTTTTTAACAAAAAATTAAACCGACCTCAAAAAGGAAACTAAAAAGCATAAAATAATAAATATATTACATTTTGAGTCTTAATAAGTAATGTAAGTAACTAAGTTTGAGTCGGTGCAGAATGGGTGACTTTTGTTTTAATAATTTTTTAAACCGACTTCAAAAAAAGGAGGAGTTTCTCAATTCGTCTGTTTGTATGTTTTTTTTTTCTTATGTATGTTCGGGCATAACTTTTTACAGAGTGATCCGATTTTGATGAATTTTTTTTTATTCGATAGAGTATACCTCCATGGTGGTCCCATTTAAATTTCACAAAAAAATTCCATTCGTAAGGGTAAAAAATAAGGGAAAATTGCACCCGTAAGGGTAGAAAATAGGGAATGATTGTTTTTCATTTATTGATTTTTTACTTGTCAACCTATTCTGTTGAAAGTTGGGGTGGAGAAAAACTTTATATCGAGCAAATTAATTAATTAATTAAGGTAGTAATTAGTAGATTTTAATCACTAAAAATTAAAAAACTTTTTAACAAAAAATTAAACCGACCTCAAAAAGGAAACTAAAAAGCATAAAATAAAAATATATTACATTTTGAGTCTTAATAAGTAATGTAAGTAACTAAGTTTGAGTCGGTGCAGAATGGGTGACTTTTGTTTTAATAATTTTTTTAAAGTAATTTAGTAATCGTTGATTTTTTGCACCGACTCAAAATTAGTTACTTACATTACTTATTAAGACTCAAAATGTAATATATTTTTTATTATGCTTTTTAGTTTCCTTTTTGAGGTCGGTTTAATTTTTTGTTAAAAAGTTTTTTATTTAAAGTAATTTAGTAATCGTTGATTTTTTGCACCGACTCAAAATTAGTTACTTACATTACTTATTAAGACTCAAAATGTAATATATTTATTATTTTATGCTTTTTAGTTTCCTTTTTGAGGTCGGTTTAATTTTTTGTTAAAAAGTTTTTTTGATTACCTGTCCCGGTGTCCCGACAATGAACTTCGGGACGCAAAATTGTCCCGTTTTCGGAAATCGCGTGCTATGTTGCTACCATAAAAAAGCAATGTCATGATAAATATAAATAAATAACTAAACTTTTCTAATATATTTTTTGAGGAAAGGTAAGAAACGTAGACACCAAAATATAAATTTTACGATTGAAACTTCGATTTATTCTGAAAGAGCACATTTTAAATAAGAAAGAGACTAATGCCCGTTTGCACCACCTATCCTTAAAGTGTTAAGCGTCCCATAAATCAATAAGTGTCACTTATTGCGTTGCACCACTGAATTAAGTGTCACTTTACATCGTAAGGATGTTTATTATTAGGGAATTTAAGTTCCCCTTATGATAAAGGGCGGCTTAGCTAAGGGTCAAATTTACTCCGAGGTCGTGCAAACGGGCATTAGGTGAGGAAAAATGTCTTAAAACCACTAGTTTCTTCAAAAATCGAATTTAAAAAAGCTCGATTTTCATAGCAAATTTTACATGCAGTTGCCCGTGATTGGTTGATTCAGGCATTCTGTCGTCAGTTCGTGTGGAGTAATGCATAAGGGTGTTGCACTTTAACGATGGGTTTATTACTTTTTCGTGTCCATCCTCCTCGTGCCATGGTGGTTTTCGGGCGCTATGGGCCATTTTGATGAAAACTACACTCATTATAAAAATACCCCTAGGCCCGTGGGTTAAGGAAAAAGATGGATCCTTGAGGGGTGCGAAACTCGTTTTGCGTGGATTTTACAAGAACGGTGGTTGTGCAAAAAAAAATTGACTGAAAGCACTTCTCGCTGCGCTCGAGCGCTTTCAGCCATTTTTCCGGCACATTTATTATTGAAAACCATGGTTTTCGCTTGAAGTGCACTGTTGAAGCATCCCAATGCAAGTGTCGCTCCGGTAATCGCCTCTCTGCGCAAAGCTAAGACTAGTTCAATCCACACGGACCGACGACACAATGCCTAAATTCACCAATCCCGAGCGACTTTGCTTGTTAAGCCCATTTTGTTCACCTAATTCTCTTATTTAAAATATGCTCTTTCAGAATTCATCGAGATTTCAATCGTAAAATTTGCATTTAAGTGTCTACGTTTCTTACCGTGCACCTATTTTTAATTTGTAATAATAGCTAACTTTCGCTAAATAAATAATTTAAAAAGTGTTTTTTTTGTCAATTTACTGATGAGTGGGACCTGAAAGGGGGATCCCGTTTTGAGCCAAAAAATAAATGGTCACGTTAAGCATGAGCGTCCATATGACCATTTTCAGGGGAGGGAAAAAAGAATTTTAATCATTTAAAACTGCAAGTTTTAGAAAATTTTAAAAACTTTGGCATGTGAAATATTAAATGTCTAAAAAAAAATAAGCAGCCAAGAGCCGGGGGGGAGGCGGGCTGCTAACCCTTTTGCCCCCCCCCCCCAATAGACGCCCATGATGGAGAGCGAGAAAACTGATGTAAGCGTTCTCTACAGTTAAAAGTTTTTAGATAAAATTTCACTTTTTCAACGCTAGAGGTGCTAACGTCAAACTTACTTTCTTTTTTATTGGAGAATTAGCGGTAAAGCTCGACGGTAGAGCCTCTAGCGTTAAAAAAGCAAACTTTTATTATAAATTTTTTTTGTGGGAGGAGGGAGCTTTGCTGCTCTCTATGTCCCTCAATTTTCCTTTAGGTGTAAAATCTAATGGCAATTCACTAAAATTAGATCTCAATGTCTATTACTTATCGCAATAAACCGCAACTTCATTTTTCAGAAATCGCCCAAATTGCGGTTTGCGGTTTTTGAAAAAATTTAAGCGCAAATTATCTACAAAAGTCGCCCAATTTGCGATAAATCGCCCAATCTGACAACACTGCATAGAAGCAGCAATTGAACAAAACATTACAGCAAGCAGGATGGAGTTCGACTCCAGAACCAAAAGTAGAAGACGGAAGGAACTACTGTTCTGCAAACATTAAACAAAAAATAAACGACAAATTATAAAACAATGGCAAATCACAAAAAGCCATCATGACAAAGCAAGACTCAACAAAGCAGTTAAGGAATTAAAACAATTAATAATAGAAGATAATAACTAATGTATCCAAAACTACCAGGAAAATCTTAATGCTACCCAAGTCTCAGACTACTCGTTATGGAGAAAAATGACAAACAGAAAGCGGAACTATTCGCAGAACATTTAACTAATAGTCCAGTGAAATTAGACTTTTTGATCCAAAAAATTAGATCCTTTATTTTTTTTTCTTTATTCGATTTAGTTTGATGGTTTAAATAAAATATCAAAAATCGAGAACGAGATTGTAACGTTAATATTGTAAATAAAAACGGTAATGAAATTAAGTACGTTTATTAACGTGGTTGTATACATAAGTTATTGGTTAGTTGTTCATGCAGAGGTGCCAACTGACCTGACTAAGGTATCGTCTACGTTACATCCTGTTTGTTTACATTAAATTAAATAGAATGTTACATTGAAATTTTAAATTATTACAAGTTAAGTCGGACAACTGGTTTGACTGTTCGTCCTGATCTCGTCACGATTGCCTGTGTAGGTGGAAGTTTAACTGGTGACTGTTTTTCCAATTCGGTTTGATCTCGGGCGACTTCTATTTCTTCTTCAATTGTAGTAGTGGATTTTCTCAATTGACTTGAATTTCTTCAGTAGGTTTTTCCGTCATTATTGGTTATGATGATAGATCTGGGATGATCTGTTTGTTGAGTAACCTGACCTGATTTCCAATTTCGGTGATCAACTTGGTAAGTGATATTGTCACCTACTTTAAAGTTTCTTGAATCTTTAGCGTTTTTGTTTCCATATTCCCGTTGTTTCTCTCTCAGCTTTTCCAAATTTTTCTGAACATCTGTTACCACTTGTGGCTTCATTGCCTCGCGAGAAATAGGTAGTATCGTTCGCGTTCTTCTGCTCATCAAACGTTGGCTAGGTGATCCAATTGTTTCGTTTCTGGGTATATTTCTAAAATTCAACAACGCCAATTGTGGGTCGGTGTTGTCCATCTTACATTTTCTAAGTATGTTCTTGATGATCTGGACACTTCTTTCAACTAATCCATTTCCTCTAGGGTGGTGGGGTGAGGAGGTTCGGTGTTCGAAATTCCAATTCTTTCGAAATTCTTTAAATTCTCTGGAAGAGTATTGTGGCCCATTGTCTGATTCTAAGATTTCTGGAATACCATGTACTGAAAACCAATATTTTAATTTATTAATCACTTCGCTGGACGTTTGTTTTTTAAGTTTTTTGTAATCGATGAAACCGGAATAACTATCGGTTATTATTATATATTCACTATTTTTAAATGTAAATAAGTCAGTTCCAACTATTTGCCACGGTAAACTTGGGATTTGTTTAGTTTGAATAATTTCTTTGTCATTGTTTCTTTGTGTTTTTTGGCAAATCGCGCACTTTTGAACGAACTTCGTAATATCCGCACATTGACCTCTCCAATAAAGATACTGTCTTGCTCTTCTCAGGCAGCTCTGAATTCCAAAATGACCCTGATGTATATTTGTTAGCATTTTCTCTATAAGTGACTTTGGCACAATCACCTTGTTGCTTTTAAATATGAGTCCTTCGTAATAAGTTAATTCTTCTCTAAAATTGAAGTAGTGTTTGATATTTTCGGGAAGTTCCTCAACTGTCTTGGTAAAACCGTCGCGAATAAATTTCTGTAGTGTCTGTAATTCACTGTCGTTTTTTGTCTCCCTCTCGATTTCTTCTCGTGCTTCATCTGACATAGCCAATACGACAAGTACTTCCAATTCTTCTTGTTCCTTATCGTTACTGTCTTGCTTGCAATCTCTACTTAGCGTGTCCGCTATTGGAATCTCGGTTCCTTTTTTGTAGATTACTTTTGGTGAGTATTGTAGTACATCGAAGAGTATTCGTTGTAGTCTTGCTGGTGCAGAATGTATGGGTTTTTTGAATATCACTTCTAACGGTTTGTGATCGGTTTCGATGGTTAGTTTTTTCCCATATATATATTCGTGAAATTTGGCACATGCAAACCGTATTGCTGTTGCTTCTTTCTCGATTTGTGGGTAGTTTTGTTGACTAGTTGACAACGCTTTAGTTGCGTATGCTACCGGTTGTTGATCTTGTAGCAATACTGCTCCTAAGCTTTTTGAACTCGAGTCAACTGACAAGGTTACCTCTTTGCTTACGTCAAAATATTTTAACACCGGGGGTGTCATTAATATTTCTTTAATTTTTTCAAAGCTGTTTTGCTGTTCATGTTCCCATAGCCATTCTACATCTTTCTTTAACAATTCTCTAAACGATAATGTCAATTCGGATAGGTTAGGAATGAATTTATTCAAATAAGTTAATGTTCCTAGTAACCTTTGCAATTGCTTTTTATCTGCAGGTGTTTTTAGTTTTTGAATCGCTGTCACTTTATCTGGATCTATTTCTAATCCAAGATACGCTGCTGATAAATTCAAACTCAACAAAGCTTCTAGGGAACTGAAAGAAATGATTGCTAATTCAAAAAATCAAGGCATGCAAAATTACTTGGAAAACCTAACGGCGACGCAGGCTACAGACTATTCGCTGTGGAAGGCTGCAAGAAGATTCAAGAAACCACAACAACACATACCACCGATCAAAGACGAAAACAACACATGGAGCAGAAGTGACAAAGAGAAGGCAAATACGTTTGCAAAACACCTAGCTAACGTCTTCCAACCAAATCCATCAAGCATCACAGTTGAGGAAGAAACTGAAATTACAGATTATCTTAAAGCACCTCTATTAATAAATCGTATTAAAAAATTTAAGCTGAAAGAAGTAAAAAGAATCATTAAAAAAATCAACCAGAAAAAGGCTCCAGGATTCGATCTGATCACCGGAAAGGTGCTGCAAGAAGTAACGGAAAAATGTTTTGCAGCAATTCTACAAATATTCAACGCGATTATTAGACTCCATCACTTTCCTAACCAGTGGAAGGTGGCACAAATTATAATGATTCTCAAACCAGGTAAAAAACCCGAAGAAGTCAAATCTTATAGACCTATCAGCCTGCTCCCATTATTATCCAAAGTCTTCGAAAAATTGCTGTTAAATCGACTAATGCCCATAATAAAGCAACGAAAACTAATTCCTGACCACCAGTTTGGATTCCGTAACCAGCACGGAACAATCGAACAAGTACACCGGATAGCAAAACAAATTAATCGAGATCTGGAAGGCAAGCGTTACTGTTCGGCAGCCTTCCTTGACATCAGTCAGGCCTTCGACAAGGTGTGGCATGATGGCCTGTTCTACAAAATAAAGAAAACGATCCCACATGAACTCTACCTAATACTAAAATCTTATCTAAGTAACAGAAGCTTTATTGTTAAACATGGAAATGAATACACCGATCTACATGATATCCTTGCGGGTGTACCCCAAGGTAGCGTTTTGGGTCCAGTCCTATACTTACTGTATACTTACGATCTGCCAACAACAAAATTTACATTAATTGCCACTTTTGCTGATGATACTGCGATTCTCTCTTCTCATAATTGTCCTGCAACTGCATCCCTGAACTTACAGATCAACTTAACCGAAATCCAAAAATGGCTCAAAAAGTGGCGCATCAAAGCCAATGAAACTAAATCAGTTCATGTAACTTTCACTATGAGAAGAGACACCTGCCCACCCGTCAAACTTAATGATCATCAAATTCTACAAGCTGATGATGTCAAGTACCTTGGAATATACCTCGATAGACGGCTTACCTGGCGTAAGCACATCATCACAAAACGTAAACAACTTGGCCTGAAGCTGAGACAAATGTATTGGATAATCGGCAGAAAATCCCAGGTCTCAATAGAAAATAAGCTGCTACTTTACAAGGCAATCTTGAAGCCAATCTGGACCTACGGCATCCAGCTCTGGGGCTCTGCAGAAAAACTCAAACCTTGACATACTGCAAAGATTTCAAAATAAGGTACTCCGCGTAATAGTTGACGCACCAACTTATGTGCCTAACAATGTTATACAACGTGACATACCGCTGAGTTCCGTCAGAGAAGAGATCGAGAGATACAGTGTAAATTACCGTGAAAGAGTCACAGTCCACCCCAACGCTCTTGCAACTGAACTGTTTACGAACAATTGTGAAGTGCGTAGACTAAAAAGATACATAACGGATGATCTAGTGAACAGATTCAAATCTTAATGTTGACTTAAATTTTGTATTTATAATCATATCATACTTATTGTATTACATATAGAGATTGCTTATTGAAGTTATACTCTGCTTGTTATTGTTAGTTTGTCAAATCAAAAGCTTATTATCTTGTAGATAGATGCTGTATTCGTGGAGTTAAAATAAAAAAAAAAAAATTTCTAATCCATTTTTAGTTAATATGTGACCCAAAAATTTAACTTTTTGAACTTGAAAAATACATTTTTCCCTGTTTAATTTCAAACCCGAATTTTTTATAACTTTCATAACTTGTTGCGTTATTTGTTCAAGTTTTTCTTTGGTTTCTGCAAATATTAATATATCATCCATCGAACATTCTACGCTATTGTTGAATCTTTCCAATAATTGTGACATACTATTCTGAAACACTTCCGGGGCTGAGGCTAGACCAAATGGTAGCCTTTTGCAACTGAAGCGTCCCCAAGGAGTAGCAAAAGTTAAGTATTTGCGAGTGCGTTCGCTTACCATTATTTGCCAAAAACCTCGTTTGCAGTCTAATTTCGAAAACCACTTTGCTCCATTCAATTTGGCTGCAATTTCTTCTAGTGTCTTCAAAGGATAATGTCTTCTTAATATGTTTTTATTTACATCTGATGGGTCGATGCAAATTCTTAATTTTCCATTATTTTTTACTATGACCATTGGACTGACTGCTGGTGTCGGTTCGTTGACTGCTTCGATGACTTCCAACTTGACCATGTTCTCCAGTTCTTTTTTAACCTGATCTCTTATCGCGTAAGGGACTCTTCTTGGTGGTCGTATTTCGAATTTGGGATCTTCTATCAAGTCAATGTCATACTCATAATTTTTTAAACAGCCTAGACCTTTGTACACGTCATCCTCGTCTATAGATACTTCGTTAATTTTCTTTATTAATTTTAATTGAACACATGAGTTTCTTCCTAGTACTGGTCTCACATTTTCTTTGACGACTTTGAATTTGATTTCGGCATTTGTATTCCTTATTTGACCTTTAACTAATGTTTCGCCTAAAACGTTAATTTTATCATTAGTAAAGCTAAGTAGTCGTTTAGTTTTTGAAGCTGTTATTTTCAATCCTAGTTTTTCCACGATTTTTTGTGTTACTACATTACATTCAGCTCCGGTATCCAGATTCACTGTAAATGATTTGTCACCAACCTGTATTTGTTCATTCCAATAATCATCGCTATTTTTGTGATTAATGGAGTTTACGTACATGTCTTCTGATCCGCTGCTTTCTTCGCTGTCGATCATGTTCACGTTTTTCCTTTCTCGATTCTTTTTGCTCCAGCACTGCTTTTCGAAATGTCCTTTTTTGTTGCAATGTTTGCAGGTTTGTTTAAAAGCTGGACAGCTCTTAGGTTTGTGAGTCGTTCCACACCTTTTACAACTAAATTCTTCGGATTTCCTACTGCTTTTGTTGTGCTTCGGCTTGGGTTTGACCATATCGATTTTTTGTGTAGTATTGTAAACTTCTTCTTTTGTTTTCATATGCGCTAACTGTTTAGTGGCCTGTTCACTTGCTCGACACACCAGCGTAGCTTTGTTTAGTGTTAAGTTTTCTTCGGAAAATAACTTTTCTCTAACTTTCTCGGATCGAATGCCTATGACAATTTTATCGAGTAACAAACTGTCGTATAAATTTTCAAATTCGCATGTTTTTGCTAGATTTTTTACTTTGGTGAAAAATTCATCAAAACTTTCTTCTGCTTCTTGCATTGCTTTATTAAATTTATATCTTTCAAAGGATATGTTTGTTTTCGGTATTAAATAATTGTTAAACTTAGCTTTTATTGTCGTTGCATCTTGTTGTTGATCTTCTGTTAGATTAAAACTATTGAATATGGACACAGCTTCCGAACCAAGAACCGACATGAAAGTGGCTGCTTGTACCTGTGGCGACTTTTTTGATAATTGTGTAGCCATTGCGTACCATTCGTACTGTTGTAACCATTGTTTCCATTTTTCTTCCGAATTGTCATTAGCAAAGTTAAACGGTTTCGGTGGACGCATTCCCGCCACACCCATCTCGTTACTTTCACTTTCGTTAGGCATGTTTTTATAAAACTTCTGTTATTTACTACTTTAACTATTTTAATCGATTTGCTCACTTTCTGACGCCATGTAACGTTAATATTGTAAATAAAAACGGTAATGAAATTAAGTACGTTTATTAACGTGGTTGTATACATAAGTTATTGGTTAGTTGTTCATGCAGAGGTGCCAACTGACCTGACTAAGGTATCGTCTACGTTACAGAGATCACTGAGGCGTAAAAAGTTATTCAAGGTCAAAGTTTACAAAAACCGGTTTTTTTGCAAATATCGCGCTTGTTATGGCTCGGAGGCCAACTGGGGTTATTATAAAAATAAAAGATAATAAAACTCCGCAAAAAAATGATATCACATTTATTTACGTACAACAAACGGTTTAGACAAAAATGTGCTTCAAAGTTTCCGCATAAGGCATATTACACTTTATTTCATAATAGGCCGTGCATAGAAAACGTGCTTAAAAATTATTTTAAATTACTGTTTTTTAAAACCTCTAGGCTACAATTTCTCCAAGCAACATGTGTCAAGACAGGATTAAAGGATTACCACGTATCCCGAGATCCCGATTTTATCTTCCGGGATAACGGGATACAAAAAAAGAATTCCGAATCTTTTATTTTACAATAACCTCAATTGGCCTCCGAGCCATAGCAAGCACGATATTCGCAAAAAACCGTTTTTTTGTGAACTTTGACCTTGAATAACTTTTTACGATTTTTGATATTTGATTTAGACCATCAAACTAAATCGATGAGAGAAAAAAAAATAAAGGATCTAATTTTTTAGATCGCAAGCCATATTTTTGTCTAAAGTGACTGGACTATAAGGTTTTCCAACCACATGAATTTGACAGGCATGAAAAAAAAGATGAAATCCATCAGTTTCTGGATGCTCCTGGAAAACTTGATCTACCAACAAAGAAATGTAAAATAAGTGAAATTAAATCAATGATTAGCAAGGAGCTAAAAGCCAAAAAAGCTCCTGGATACGAACTCATCACCGCTAAGATATTAAAAGAACTTCCACGTTGTTACGGCTACGCCTAACTATTTTAAATTACTTAATAATTCGTAGATATTCCGAAAGATTTGAACTTTCCTCGTACGTGCGAAGAATTCTTAATTGATAGACACGGCACCTAAAGCGCTATTTTTAGATTTTTTGATGACGATTATTGCAACTCGTATAGTTTAAGATTACATCATCCTAACTGAAAGTAAAAAATAAGCTTTTATAGTAATTTACCCCCTGTAGGTTAGATGACTTTAATTGCTATCGTGAATAATTGAACGAAAAAAGGTATTTTTGTAACATTGGACTGCCCTTTCCAGTCGTCCATTTTAGAAAAAATACTCTTGGTAACGACACTTTTTTTTTCTTGACTTGAGAGCGTAAACATGTAACTTTGACTCGTGAATTTAACTTGACCACTACCTAAAGAATGAATCATTACAAGTGCCTAAAAGTGATTTCCGTTCTACTATTAAATAAAATGGATTTAACAACTAAAAAAAGAAACAAACGTAAAACCATCTCTAATGTTAAAATTAATTACCAGTTAACTATGTGCTTGCAATTATCGAAATAAATTAAATAAGTTCATGCGAATACAAATGCAAATTACTGCTATAATTCTTCTTAAACTTAGTGAAAAATTACTGATTTAACGACAAATTCTACAAATTTCGAATGGATCAATTTATTTGGATGTTGACGAAACTATAGAATTTCGACAATATTGATGGAAGGTTAACAACACTACCAGCAACGATATGGACCAACTGTACCAAAATTGCTGGAACTAACGAGAAATCCTTCGAGAATCCGTTCATAATTTCATCAATCAATTCTCTTTACCTTCCTGGAAAAAAGGTTAGTTGTTTTATGGAAATGTTTAATTTTAAGGTGTTCTATAATTTCTTAAAATAACAATTGACTTTTTAATGCCTACTTATTTTTTAATGACCAATGTTTGTCTATATTTTACTCAATCCAAATACATTAATTATTCAATTGTTGAAGATTAAATTTGCTAACTGTAACGTAACTAAATAATACATAATCCATTGTGGATTATTTATCTTCATTAGTTAACTGAATGATTAACTGGAATAAGGTAGCTACAAAAGTTACAAATATTAAATTAAGTTTGATTTTTTCCGCACTTATTATTTATATTATTACAATTTCGCAGCATTATACGTATGAATCACATACTATCTTTTATTTGAGTTCGATCACATTTTTATCTTTCAGAATCTTTTATTTACGTGTAAAGGAAGGTAAAGTGAGTAAGTTTTTCGATAATACGATTTACCCTGATTTAAGAGTACATGCTATTCTTGGATTTCTCCGAAGTTCCAGGAATCCCTTTGGACCACCGAAAAGAAGATGGGCTAGTCCGGAGGTCGTTTTGTTCCCGTAAGATTTTACTCTTAAGAGGGAAAGAGCGTATCAACGTACTGGCTTAAAATGTATAACTCAAACCTATAATGCGATACTAAGAACGGGGTATTTTCCAAGACAATGGAAAGTTGCGGAAATCATAATGATCTAAAAGCCTGGCAAACCACCCGAGGATGTGAAGTCATACAAACCCATCAGCCTGCTTTTAATCTTGTCCAAATTGTTCAAAAAAATATTACAATTCTAAAAAAAAAACTAATACCGGACCACTAGTTTGGGTTCAGGCGCGAGCATGCAACAGTGGAGCAAGTCCACAGATTAGCTTCGGAAATAAATAAAAACTTCAAAGCTGAGAAGAAATATTGTACTGCAGTTTTTATGGACATAAGTGAAGCTTTCGATAAAGTCTGCCTGCTGGGCATACAGTATAAATTAAAAAAAAAGCATTACCTTATATTATAACATGTACCTACTTAGTACTAAAATCGTATCTCACAGATAGACACTTCTACGTAAAATTTCGTGAAGAGTGCACCAGGATATATCCAATACAAGCCGGAATCCCGCAAGGAAGTGTGCTAGGACCTATCCTTTACCTGATTTATACTGCTGACTTGCTTACCAATGCAAATACCACCATAGCAACATTTGCCGACGATACCGCCTACTTAACTGCACATGAAGGACCTGAGGTGGCCTCCGAGATCATGCAAGGAATTTTAAACAAAGTGGAGCCATGGACTGGATGAGTAGACTTAAGTGATTATATCTCTTATATTTGTCAATTTTAACAGTCATTATGCCTAAGCATAGCCGTTTGAAGCCATCATGATGGTAAATAGTATCTGAATTATATTATTTTACGCGATTTCAACGCTGATTGTCTGCAATTTGAAAATAATTTGTTGGAGAATTTGGGGTTAAGATACACCATGCGACTTACTTCGTTGATGCTAGAATCGTTGTTTATTGCAACTTATTAATTAAACATCACAATTACACATCGATTTATTGACTTCACGATTTATAAAATTTCGATAATAAATTAGTTAAATTTAGTTGAAATTAAATTAATATTCCAACACATGTCATACATCTGTGTGAAGACGGTCGGTACGTAATGGTTGCGTCCAACTATTGCATTTGAACAGTCATCTTTAGGCGCGAATATTTAAATAATAATAAGAGTAAAACAACTTATTTCAATTTGTGTGAAATTTTATTTCAGATTATTAATTTTAGTCATACAACGTTTAATTTTCTTACAAGTTATAGTAATAAATTTGATACATTAAATGTGTGAACTTGTAAGTGGATTGCGTCCAATTTTTGATTTTCAACTGTGTTGATGAGGTTTAATCCGAAAATTTCGTTTTATTGTGTAAATTAGATAAATTTTGACAACAACGTTCGTCTAATTAAATTATTATTAATTCGCTGCAAACCTAGTTTTATTTTTAATTGTGGAAAATTTTTGAAATCTCTCATTGAATTCACTAACTGAGCAAGTCTTATGTTAACGAATGATCTAAGTTGCTGGACCTTTTAAGCGCTTGTTCAATTAGAACATGACTAGTTACTATTGGCAACATCTAGGTCTTCAGATACGAGCGATTGAATCTAGCCATCAAGTCTCTCGACCATGAAGAAAATTAATTTTGCCATATAAACTTTGGCTAGTTGTGAATTCTCTTATAATGAATAGGAAAGTCTCAGGCTGTAAGGGGATGTAATAAAACCAAAATGCATTGTGTTGACATTGCATCCTCATATTCTGTGTTTTACCTTTTTTGTAGACTTGGCGATAAATTGATTGAATTCGAAACCGATCGACGTACCCATTTGTTTGGTTTTATTACATCCCCGCCCCTACAGTCCGAGACTTTCCTATTCCTTGTACATTTTGGAATAAGAAAATTCTTTACTCTTTTTTATAATTTTTTCGCTATACTCTTTTGGATTATGCAGGTATCTTAAAAGTAGTTTTACATCTATTTCCCTTTCCTTAGTGCGCAATTCCCAACATCAAAATCACTTTAAAATAAAAATAATTAAATACCGAAATACCGGTAATACATATTCAAAAATACCGGTATTTCGGCATGGCAAAATAGACAAAAAATACCGGTTTTCAGTATACCGGTATTGCAATCACTAGTCACACTGACTGTTTATCTCCTGAATGCGTTCTTAAATGCCTTTTTAAACTGGAGCTATATGAAGATTTATAGTTGCAAATTACACACTGAAACGGTTTATCGCCAGAATGCGTTCTTAAGTGACTCTTTAAATGATGCTTTTGTGCACATTTGTAGTCGCAAATTTCACACTGAAACGGTTTATCGCCAGAATGCGTTCTTAAATGAACTTTTAAATCTCCTTTATTTGCAAATTTGTGGTCACAAATTTTGCAATGAAACGGTTTATTTCCTGAATGCGTTCTTAAATGCTTTTTTAAACTGGAGCTACATGAAGATTTATAGTCGCAAATTTCACACTGAAACGGTTTATCGCCTGAATGCGTTCTTAAATGAACGTTTAAAGTTCCTTTCTGTGCACATTTGTAACTACAAATTTCACACCAAAACGGTTTATCACCTGAATGCGTTCTTAAATGCCTTTTTAAATTTTGCTTCAGTGCACATTTGTAGTCGCAAATTTCACACTGAAACGGTTTATCGCCCGAATGCGTTGTTAAGTGAACTTTTAAATCTCCTTTATTTGCAGATTTATAATCACAAAGTGCACACTGAAACGGTTTATCTCCTGAATGCGTTCTTAAATGCCTTTTTAAATTTCCGCTCTGCTTACATTTGTAGCCACAAATTTCACACTGCAACTGTTTATCGTCCGAATGCGTTCTTAAATGAGCTTTTAAATTTACGTTATTTGCAAACTTGCAGCCACAAATTTCGCACAGAAACAGTTTATCTCCTGAATGCGTTTTTAAGTGACTTTTTAAACTGGAGCTATATGAAGATTTATAATCGCAAATTTCGCACTGAAACGGTTTATCATCGCCTGAATGTGTTCTTAAATGAACTTTCAATCCTGCTTTATATGCACATTTGTAGTTACAAAGTTCACATTGAAACGGTTTATCTCCTGAATGCGTTCTTAAATGCCTTTTTAAACCAGAGCTATAAGAAGATTTATGGTCGCAAATTTCACACTGAAACGGTTTATCACCTGCATGCGTTCGTAAGTGACATTCTAATTGAACCTTCCGTGCACATTTGTAGTCACAAATTTCACACTGAAACGATTTATCGCCTGAATGTATTCTTAAATGAACTTTCAAACTTCTTTTATGTGCACATTTGAAGTCACAAAGTTCACATTGAAACGGTTTATTATCTGAATGCGTTCTTAAATGCTTTTTTAAACTGGAGCTATATGAAGATTTATAGTCACAAATTTCACACTGAAACGGTTTATCTCCTGAATGCGTTCTTAAATGGCCTCTTAAATTACTCTTATGTGCACATTTATAGTCACAAATGTCACACTGAAACGGTTTATAACCTGAATGTATTCTTAAATGTCTTACTAAATGTTCCTTCCGTGCAAATTTGTAGTCACAAATTTCACACTGAAACGGTTTATCTCCCGAATGCGTTCTTAAATGAATTTTTAAAACTTCCTTCCTTGCAGATTTGTAGTCACAAATTCCACACTGAAACGGTTTATCTCCTGAATGCGTTCTTAAATGATTTGTTAAACTTCCCTTTTGTGTACACTTGTAGTCACAAATGTCACACTGAAACGGTTTATCACCTGAATGTTTTCTTAAATGTTTTTCTAAATGTTCCTTCCGTGCACATTTATAGTCACAAATTTCACACTGAAACGGTTTATCTCCTGAATGCGTTCTTAAATGACTTTTAAAACGATGCTTCTGTGCACATTTGTAGTCACATAGTTCACACTTAAACTTATAGTTGGAAATTTGAGGCGTAGTAAGCGGATTACAATATGTTTTTGCCTTCTGAAAATCAACTGAAATTTCTTCTCGACTATGAATGGGATGATGATCCAAATTCAATTCTATTTCGCCACACTTAATTTTGGAGTGAGAATTTGAATGTGATTGAGTAATACCCTGTAACAAAGCTACCATTAGTAAGTATTCCTTATTTGAGCACCATTTCAAGCATCTAATATAACTTCTTTGAGGTCGCTTTTTTGCGTGAAAATGAATTTACAAAATACCCCTTGTCCGTGATTTTCATCAAAATCGCTTAGCCTGTTTCCGAGAAAGCCATTACATATTAGTGATGTGCCGAGTTTGTGCTTTTTTTGCTCATCCGACATTTTTTTTAAAAACTCTGACAAACTCACATGTTTGATAATAAATAGATTACAGAAATTTAATATTAACTCGTAATATTAAACATTAAAAAGGTTTTTTCATTAATCTTTGAGAATTAAAATTTTTGACGTCAATGACAATGCATTTTGGGCAATGTTGACATTTAAAATTCTATATGTGGTTATATATGTGTATATATATATATATATTTATGAAGTGTATCTTGTGACTTCCAAAATACATATACAAGATACGTTGTGACTTCATATATAACGTTGCGACTTCCAGAAATGGAAGTCATAACGTATTTCAATGTATTTTATAGCAAAATGATCAAGATGTCGCTACGAGTGTAAATTTAAATTTTACCTTGGAAGTCATAACGTAACTTGTAAGTCTGCAATATATAATTTTAGTTCCACTATATACCGCTGGCGCTGACATCGATTTCAGATGCACAGTGGACTGTTCTATGTGACTTCCGCGTTGATAATTATCTAAGGCGACTGTCTCTATCTTTGTTATGCCTCCATGTTTCGCAGTTGTTACCGTTTTAATATGTTTAACGCAGATCTTTCTTATCAGCGCGGTGTTGTCAGATCGACACAGTCTATAATTAGACGATTACCTAGGTAAGTTTAATAAGTAATGTTTTATTAACGCTTCGACTTCCAATAAATAAAAAATATAAAAATGCATACAAGATCGCGTAAGATTCTTCAATTAGCTCTTAAAAAAGGTAAGTAAAATAAAGTTTTACTTTAATTATTTAGTTTAAACCAAACGGACACTTCTGGGAATTCCCCAACATGTTCATTGATAAATTACACCGAAATTCATGCACCAAATATTGTTAAAATAGACAAGCAAATATGCCGTGTAAAAATACATAAGTGACATTATTTATAAATATTTCATTTAAAATTTAATAATAATGAATCTTAAGTTGCTTAAGTGCATATTGGTCTTTAAAACGGTCACCTACAGTAACAAAATGTTTCGCCTCTTCTTAATATTAGCAATGTAAATTGCACATTTTGAAACCGTTTTTTTACATATAAAAATCGATTTTACAGCAAAATTTTTTAAACATTTTTTGTTGAAAATTTCATTATCTTTAATTTTTTTGTACCTATACATTATTCCATTTTGTTGCCCCGTTTCTGAGAGTAAAAACTTTATTAAAATTCACATAATAAGAGTAATGTTAATTTGATTAAAATTTTTACAGAGACTTTTTTAAGTCACTGTAGCTCAGAAACGGGGCGACAAAATGGAAAAATGTATAGGTAGAAAATTCAAGATAATGAAATTTTGAAAAAAAATGTTTAAAAAGTTTTATTGTAAAATTTGCAAGGATATTTTTTTGAAACCTGCGTAATAATTAATAAATATAAAATGTACAGTGAGTAACAAAATGTTTCGCCCCCTCCTATGTTAGCAATGTAAAATGCACATTTTGAAGCCGTTTTTTGACATAAAAATTGGATCGTTTGAATTTGTTTACATACGTTTATAAGGTACTTTAAAGTTTTTTGAACATTTAATTTTCACTTTATGGCTTGCTAAGAAACTGATCTATTTAAAGCGTGATTTAGACATTATATTGAATTAATATTTATTGTTCCAAAGATGATATCACCACAATAATAAATTATTGTCGGCTGTCTACTTCAAATAAAGAAAAAATATTTCAGTTAAGACTGAAATCATGAATCAGCTGTGCTTTAAATTTTATTACCATAAAATTTGATACAAGAAACAAGCTAAACAAACATTGGAGTTTTGGGATAATAAAAAATATTTTGTATAGCGATGACTGATTGTTTCTCTCAGGTTAAATTTTTATTTCAAGTAATAAAGCTGATTTAAAAAACCAAGAAATTTTAATTATTTTACAGTTAATCTGATTTAAAAAAAAATTTTTCAAGTAATTATTTTACAGGTTAAGATACTGATGCGAGTGAAGAGGTAAAACCCAAAAAAGCAAAATTGTCTAAAAACACACAAAAAAGAGGTACAACAAATCTGCAATTTAAATTGTTGGGATAAATTAGATTTACGTATTTAATAATCATAGGTTGGACAGACAAAGAAGTAGACAAGAAGAAAGGCACTGAAATAAAACAATTTATTGAAAAACACAAAATTAACCGAACTGTGCCAGTAATTAAATCAAAAATTCAACACATAATAAAACTAAACTCAAAATGATGTAACATATTGTAAAATGATATTTTATGTGTTTTTTTTTTTAATTTAATATTTTTGTTCAATAAATTTACTTTAAGTTTCAATAAACATTCATACCTATATTTCTTAATTTAATTGTTTTATTTTCCAAATCCAAAAAGGTCCTGAGTAACCAAACAATGAGGTAAATGTTGCTGCCCCCCCCCCTCCAAATCGAATTTTTGGGTAAAATTTGCGTCAAACGTTTGAGCATCAATAAGCTTCTAATATTTTTGTTTGAGCCTCAACCGTCGCGGAGTTATTCGCAAAAACTTTGGGGGGGGGGGGGCTGTAGACATGCTCGCCCCCTCCAAGTGGAATTTTGGGGTGAAAATGGTGTCAAACGTTTGAGCATCAATCACCTTCCAAATTTTTCGTTTGAGCCTCAACGGTCGCAAAGTTATTCGCAAAATTCTTTGGGGGGGGGGGCTGCAGACATGCTTTTTCTATTTTCGTTTTTATTTTGAATTTTTTTCAAATTTAAAAAATTGATGTCTATCGATAGAGATTTGTTTGAGCTTGAATGAGCTTCCATTCCCATAATTTTAATTTCATTTTCTGCAAAGTTACGAGCATTTCAAATTTCGAGTACTCCGAGTAAGTACCGTACAAACATTTTCTATTTTAATTTTATTTTACCGGATTAAAATTTTTGATCCGATTAAAAAAACTTAATCCTGCTTAATTACCATCATCATTTTGATGGAATCATACGGAAGGTGTAATTTTAGAAAAAAATATGTTAAATAGAATAGAATAGTCGTGAACTAATAAAATCGAATACTCTAATAAGTGTATGTCCACCAACTATACAGTGTTTCTCAAATTAAAATTTTTTCCCAATTTAAATTCAACAACATAATTGATACATTTTAATTTTATTGAAAGATTTAAAAAAAATTTTAAAAAGGTCAAACTGACATTTTACTCTAAAAAACTTTTAAAGTCTGAAATCAAGCGCAATTTTCAATATTCTAAAAGTTTACAAATGTACAAATCAAATTTTTTAGAAAAATGTTTGTTAAACGTTTGAACATCAATGAGTTTCCAATATTTTTGTTTGAGCCTCAACCTTCAAGGAGTAATTTGCAAAAACTTTGGAGCGAGGGGGGAAGTGGCTGTTAACAAGTTTATTTTTATCCCATCTTAAAGTAGAATTAATTTTGTGAAATTGGTGTCAAAGCGACGCTTGAAGCTCAAACAAAAAATTTGAAAGCCCATTAAGGCTTAAGCTATACCAAACGTTTTATTATATTATATAAATAAAAAATTTTATTTGAGTACGGGAAATATCCTCCCCCCATCAAATTTTTTGAAACTCATTGCTTCTCAAACGTATGACTCAAATTATTCTAAAAAATTCGATTTTTACATATTCATTCAATAACTTTTAGAATATGGAAAGTTGCGCTAGATTTCGAGTCTTAAAAATTTTTTTACAGTAAAATGTCATTTTGACCTTTTTAGTTTATGTTCCTTTTAATATATTTTTTAAATCTTGCAGCAAAATTGGTGTCAAAAGTATGAACATCATAAAATTTGTAAATTCGTTGAGGCACAAACGATACTCGATCGTTTAAGACCAAATTTGCCCCAAAATTACACTTGAAAGCGTTAGTATGCCTCCTCCCTAAATATTTCGGAAATAAGTCTGTTAAGGCTCAAACTAAAAAATTTTGAACACTTGGGTCTCAAACGTTTGACACCAATTTCACAATATTAATTCTACTTTAAGATGGGATAAAGATAAACTTGTTAACAACCTCTCCTCCCCCCGCTCCAAAGTTTTTGCAACTTACTCCCAGAAGGTTGAGGCTCAAACAAAAATATTGGAAACTCATTGATGTTCAAACGTTTAACAAAAATTTTTCAAGAAAATTCGAATTGTCTAGTACATTCATAAACTTTCAGAATATTGAAAGTTGCGCTTGATTACGGGCCTTAAAAGTTTTTTAGAGTAAAATCTCAGTTTGACCTTTTTAGTTTATACCCTTTTTAAAATTTATTTTAAATCTTTCAATAAAATTAAAATGTATTAATTATGTTGTTGAATTGAAATTGGGACAACATATTCTTTTCTAAAATTACACCTTCCGTATGATTCCATCAAAATGATGATGGTAAATAAGCAGGATTAAGTTTTTTTAATCGGATCAAAAATTTTAATCCGGTAAAATAAAATTAAAATAGAAAATGTTTGTACGGTACTTACCCGGTATACTCAAAATTTGAAATGCTCGTAACTTTGCAGAAAATGAAATTAAAATGATGGGATTGGAAGCTCATTCAAGCTCAAACGAATCTCCATCGATAGACCTCAATTTCACAAAAAAATTCAAAATAAGAACGAAAATAGAAAAAGCATGTCTGCAGCCCCCCCCCCCCCCCAAAGTTTTCGCGAATAACTTTGCGACCGTTGAGACTCAAACGAAAAATTTGGAATCTCATTGATGCTCAAACGTTTGACACCATTTTCACCCCAAAATTCAACTTGGAGGGGGGGGCTAACTTTAAAAAGTTAGCATCTGGAAATTTTAATTCAGAAACAGTTTTTACAAAATTTTGAATTTGGTAAAAATACCAAATACCTGCAGCAACATCAAACTAATGTTTCTATAATTTTAATGCTCACAGTAATAAAAGTTAAACAACTCTCAAAAATATAATTATTTCTTTATATTATAGTTTATAGTATAATAGTGCTTTGTAAGTAAAACAAGAAAGATAAACGCTTATCCTTGACCAACTGATATTCGATACGGATACAAGACGCGGCAACGCTGCTGGAAGTAAGAACGCGTTACCGCATAAGGCCATATATATGCGGAAGTCACTTTGTATCTTCTATATAAGTGTATATATAGCAAAAAAAAATTAACAAAATGTTACCCCTCTCTTGATAAACATATTCCATACGTTCCCCTCAACAGTTTGCACCAAAATATATATACCTAAGATAACTGATAGACCCGGAGGTCAGGTCGCCACGACTACGTACCGGAAGTCACAAGATACCGGGCATACGTATATATATATATATACAATGCAACGTTTAGGCACCAAATTCGTATCTATATGGACGAAGTGGCACCCATATTTACGTTGTGGCACCAAATCAAGGTGTCAAAACGTTTTACTTCATATTTAGGTGCTAGAGCGTTGGAACATCATAACTACCAAGTATTACGAAGGTGCCATTTGGACGATATTTGTATAAAAAAGGAGTTTTAATTAAACCATATAATGGTTAGGGGGCGCTCCGAGCAAAAATCTTTAAAGCGACCAAGAGACACCACGAGATTTTACGCTTAACGAACTAGCACCTTTTTAAACATGAAACTATAACAACGAATTGGCACCTCAAATATTAAATAATAATCTGCTGATATCATTCAAGGACAACACTTGCAGTTGACAATTATTTCTGTCCTATAAATAACTCTTTGAACGTATTTTACCTGCAGCTTCGGATTATGAATTTTTATATTTTCTAAATATGAAAATTTTTAAAGCAATTCGTACCTTTAGGCTTAGCTCGAGGTCATGGCATTTTATCAACTAAATAGAACAATGCAAATTGTAAAAAAGCACTTCAAGCTCCGAGTAAGTACCGATCATATAGGCAGTTATTAATTGATATTAATTTATTACTGAAATTTTAAAATTTTTGAAATGTTTATTTTTTTTATGTTTACTTTTAGCGCAGCCAGATTGGACTCGATATTTAAACTTTAATACGTCATACGAATCTAAAAACTGCTTTATTTAAGTACTTCATGTTTTCTGTCATTTTTTTAAATGTGATAATTTCGTAACTGTTTTTCTTGAAAATCACAACACACTTTACGGCTTTCACGAGTTAGAATAAAATATGGGTGAACCATAATTTTAATAAAAATCGGTGACGAATAAGTTGTATTGTCTCCTTGTAAGTGACGTCATTGGATTTCATATTATAGCGAACTGGCACCTTCTGCGAGTAAATAATTAAATATTTTCTGTTACGGTTTCAGTCATAATTGGTTTAGATTATTACGATTCTTTTTGTACTTTTAGAATTTATTATAAGTATGACCATTTTTTAATGCAGCTCGCAAAGGTAGAGTGTAATTTTTTTGGGGAAGGCAAAGATGTGGCCATTTATGTGCAGTAGACATTTATGTGCATTATACAATAAGCTCATCTTATTGTTATGACTTATGAGTAAAGACTAAATGTCTAGCTCATCATTGTTATGACTACAGCATGGATTTTAGGACGTAAAAAATGTTCAAAACACAATTTTAGGCTATAAAAATCTTTGAAATAGATAAACAAATTAAGAATTTAAACAATTCTCCAACTTCAAATTTGGAATTACCCTAAACTTGACTAAATTTATTATACGCTATTTGCTATTTTTCATGGCGCTATCTCAGTAAGCTGTTTTCACATCGGCGATTAATTTTAATATTACTGATTAAAATCATGAGTTTTATGATTATACAATTTTAACTTTTAAATTTTAACTAACAAGGGGACACTACAGTGAGTATCTTTGTACCTACACATTGACATTCCAATGGCAGTTTAACTCATAAATTATTAAACCATTATGGGTGCGTTCCACTTAAAGCCCACGACGACCGCGGCGTGGTCCCGTGGTTCTTTGATTGGACTGAAGATCGAGAGCGGTTATTTGATTGGACTGACGAACGACCGTGGTCGTCGTGGGCTTTAAGTGGAACGCACCCTATGTATATATTTTCAAAAATTCATAACTCAAAAACTAAGAAGCGAGTAACACTGAGAAAGTGATAATTTTTTAGCTCCTAGAATCACCAAAAAAAAATTTGTCCTCTTGTAAGTTCTTTACTGAAGTCTTGAATTGTTGAAAAATTCACCTTTGCCATCCACTTATCTGACAGGGAAATGTTCTGCCATTTACAGTTTTGTATTTAGGGGGGTATCTATATTTAAGCCACTAATTTTTCAAAACTCCTGAAATCCAAAATGTTGATAGCACTTCTTTTCACAAGGCAAAATTTTTAAGCATTAAAAATCTATTTTAGATCAGTAGCATTAAAAATAGGCATTTAGGCAAATTAAACTATGCTTCAAATATTTTTTAAGCGGCATTTCTGTACACTTAATTTTGAATTTCTTCCGAGCCCTAGTTATGACTTCGATATAGACAAAATTAAAGAAATAAGAATGCAATTTACACAATTGCTTTATTTTTACATGCATTTTGTAACGTTTTTATTTTTAATTAATACAAATCAAACAATTTTGAATTTTGCAGATTCGTTTTCATTATAAAAAATATCTTATTTTTTACTTTATAAATGATCTTTAAATAGGATGATCATTCTTATCCCATGTTAATATAAACAAATAAGTACATTGAAAAAAATTTTTTATTGTGTAAAATTTTGTTTTTACTTCTAAAATAGATATTATTTCAAATAATTTATAACAGTGTGGTCTAAGTAGTGCAACTTGATAAACATATCACAATTTTTTAGACAAACCAAAAGTGTATCGACACTTTTGGAACTAAAATATTAAAAGTTGACACAATGTAAATTATACTAAGGGTGACTTGTATAGATCTAGTTTAAAATTTTAAACTGTAGATTAACCAATCACAATAGTCAAAATCCGAGTTTAAACCTTAGTTACCGGTTAAACTTGGACTATACAAGTCAACCTAAATGTATAATTTTATTCACAAAACGAAATTTTACCATTTAGCGGTTTTAGAAAAAATATTATTTGTACTTCAGATAAGCAAAATTTGAATGACTTTTTGTATCAGCCTTATGGCCTTCTCTAAAAATATAAGCTTAATTACATATTAAGCGGGAAACCGCTAAACCGAAAATCAAAAATCGTTTTCCCGTCGACAACACGCGTCATAAATTTTGTTGTCGGTAAAATTTAAATTTTATCCCGCTGCGGTCGGCAGCAAAATTTATCCCGCGTGTTGTCGGCGGGAAAATGATTTTCGATTTGCGGATTCCCGCTTAACATATCATATAAAAATTACTGATTTGGCACATACAAAGCACAAACATTAGAATTTATAAATTATAAGTAGTATAATCACTGCTAATCAGCTTCTGTAAAATAACCCGACACCAAACTGATCGTGCAAATGTGTCCATCTTGCAACCGGTAAGAAGATAGGGTTCTCGCGCACATTATTTAAAATAAATACATGTGTACATCCAAAAAGTTAATTGATTTACTCGTTCGAATTCGGGTAATGTAAAAACTAAGATTCGGGAAATCTTAATATCATAAAGTTTGACAGGCGATTGCGGTCTCTTTGCATTGATAAAAGCAGTAGCCGTATGTTTATTACCTACATGTTTGAATAAAAAAAATTTCAAAATTTTAGGAAGCCAGCGGTTATTTAAATTTTTGTTACATTATGGAAGTAGCTTTATTGGTTTTTTTAGCTACTATAGCGGTTCGAAACGTTTTGATACTGTCAGCTATGCGGAGAAGTTAGTTTTAGCAATGTAATTACATTCCCTAAGTATTTTTAGCATTTCTGTTATTAAAATGACTTCTTGCTGGATCAATTTCTAAAACATGATATCCTCCGAACAATATACGAATCATACATCGACACCTCCTACGTAAACTATCGTATGTGCAAAATCTTAATTTTACAGGAGAGCATTTTATATTTATTTTAAAAGACTTTACCACAATCTACACGATAAATAACATAGAAATTTCAAGACACCATAAAATCCTTTATCTGAAAAACGTAGTTTGGTATATTATTTGCGACTATTTTTTTTGGTAACATTAATATTAGGTGTAATACATTTAATTTTTCTTTTGTGGGATACGATAGTTTACGTAGGAGGTATCGACATGTAAAAGTAGAAAGTAATAAAAATATTAGTAACAGCAACACACTCGTACGGTTGTTGCTTGGAGTTTGAATTAATATCTATTGCCGGTATTTTACTATATTAATAGGATGAGCTGGGCTAGAATTATAAAATAATTTGAAAAATGTGGGCATAATTTCAATACATCTTTGATTTTCAATTAATTCTGTATTAATCTAATTTTGTATTAACTTAAATTCTGTGCTAAAGGGGAGAAAAACTGAAAATCACAAATTAGTAATCTTCAGAATCAAAACCGTACCTTTCGCAATTTCCAGGCAATCTTTGGCGTCGCGCAGTCGTTGGTTTAAGTTACTTCTTAATAATGACTTGATGTTTTATTCTGTAAATGCTTTGATAAACCATTAGTCATATATACCTACAATATATAAGGCGCCCAAACGAATATATATAGGCGAAACATATATGGGTGCCACTTGCTGATATTGCTTCTAAAAAGTTCCGGGTGCGTAAACGTCTTTTTAGTTATTGGTGCCACATAGTAAAGGTAACATTATATAGCAAAAGAGCTATTACGGGCTACGCCCGTTTATTCTCAAACGTCGGTTGAAGACCAATGACAGAGGGAATTTTGGGGGTTTCAAACCCGGGTGCCACATAGTGGTTATTCACGTATATATATATATGTGTGGTGACGTCATTGCCTAATATAGAGTGGGCGTTGTTGACATTACTATTACATGCATTGTGTCGGCGGTCCGTGTAGTTTGCATGAGTCTAGCGGCTAGTTGCATGATATGGTGATAGCAAGAGCGACATTCGAATGCATGACCAGTGTCAAGGAACTTAGAGAAAGACATCAGCAACAAGAACTATCAAAATCAAATCCGCCAGCAAAAACATCAGGCTCATGACATATTAAGCGGGAAAACCGCAAGTCTTAAATCGCTTTCCCGCAGACAAAATTCGAGATAAATTTTCGGGATAAACGCAGTGGCAGGCGAAAATTCCCGCTGCGGTCGCCATCAAAATTTGGCAATTTTTTGTCAGGGGGAAAGCGATGTAAGACTTGCGGTTTAGCGGTTTTCCGCTATAATATGTCATGGGGATCAGAGGAATCTTTGAATGAATGCATAAAAAGCGAAAATCAGACAGTAGATCAAATTACCAATAATTCCCAATTAATAATAATACCTCATGATGCTGGAGATATGGCGGAATAACGCCAATACTGCAGTGAAGTATTTTAGAAAATTTAATTTTGTAAAAAGAAAAAGCAAAATATGCATTGTTTTGGAAGTTCGTGATTGGTTTTTTTCTTTTAACCAATAGGAAAATTACACAACGTTTTCAAGAAATAAAAAAATAATAGTAACCCATAACATTTATTTTAAATTTTCAAGCTGTATGACGTTACAATCCCTTTATCCGTTAAGATATATTAATCATCGGAAAAAAATGTTGTATCAAAAGAAGATTTATAACTCAAAGTTATTTGGTTTATGTGCCATTAGGACCGCAAAGCGGCCAGGGGCGGAGCCCCCCTAGTCATAAACATAAAAGACCAGCACGCTGCTGCTGCTGCTGCTCCTCCAGCGTGTCATTTTTTTAGGACACATAAAGCACTCTGATTGGTTGTTGGCCTTAGTACCTTAGTACTAAGTACTTTAGGTACTAAGTATCTTAGTTTTTTTTAGGACACATAAAGCACTCTGATTGGTTGTTGGCCTTAGTACCATAGTACTAAGTACTTTAGGTATTAAGTACCTTAGTACTCTAATCAGAAAAGGTTATATATACTTTTATATGGAGTGGTAAAGTAACTTTAAGTTTGTATGACCGACGACAACGACCAATCAGAGTGCGCTGTGTGTCCAAAAAAAATGACGCGCTTGAGGAGTAGCAGCAGTAGCAGCGTGTAATTTTTTTAAAACACACAACGCGCCCTGATTGGTAGTTGTCGTTAATCATGCCAGCTTAAAATCACCTCCCCTGGGATCGAGTTGCACACCAATCAAGTTTTCAACCTTGATGAGACGCCCGTCTATATTCTATATATATAAAAGAAAGTCGTGTTAGTTACACCATTTATAACTCGAGAACGGCTGAACCGATTTTTATGATCTTTGATTTGTTGGATTTCTCGCCATCTCGAATAGCAGAATAACTATTAAAACATCGCAAAAATTCACGAAAAAATTATTGATTCTGTGGCGGTACGAAGTTCGCCGGGTCAGCTATTACCCTATATTAATTAAATGATTTAATTTTTTTCCAATTTAAAATCACCTCCCTTGGAATCGAGTTGCACACCAAGTAAATTTCAACTGGGATACTTATATATAAATTTTATCTCGGTAAATGCGAGGATTATCCATCCAGAAAATTTAATATCAAACTTTTACATTTTCAATAAATGTATTTCACAATACTAAACGGCCAACACACACTACTCCTCACTCTCTGCACTCAGCACTCTGATTGGTTGTTGTCGTCGTTGGCTTTTAGCAACTTAAAATCAACTCCCCTGGGATCGAGTTCCACACCAAACAAATTTCCAACGTTGGTGAGACGCCCGTTCGCGATTAAATCAGCTATATAATCATTATTTTTGAACTTAAGAACGTTTGAACGTGAACAATTAAAATTGTCAGTAATAGGGATTTATTTTTTTTAATGAAGAATGTTAAAAGACAAATCCATCGGTTGAGCTTAGGTTAGTGTTGGTGTTTAAAAACAATTTTTTTTTAAATTAATACCTCTAAAATAGAAATTCACCGACTAGCTGCCCGTCCGTCGACGATCGACGACAACGACCAATCAGAGTGCGCTGTGTGTTCTAAAAAAAATTACACGTTGGAGCAGTAGCAGCGTGTTATTTTTTAAAAACACACAACGCGCTTTAATTGGTCGTTGTCGTTAATTATACAAACTTAAAATCACCTCCCCTGGGATCGAGTAGCACACCAATCAAGTTTTCAACCTTGATTTCAGGCGGTTCAGGTCCGTAGCCAGGGGGAAGGAACCTTGGGGCACGTGCCCCCCCCCCCTCCCGAAATGTTCAGAAAAAATTTTTTTTTAAGTAAAGGAAAATTTGTTTAAATAATAAAAATTCTCGGAAGGGGAACCACCAAAAATTTAAATTTTTTAAGTGCCCCCCCCAAATTAAATCCTAGCTACGGGCCTGCCGCGGTTGAACCAGCTATATTAATTAAATTATCCAATTTTTTACCAATTTAAAATCACCTCTCCTGGCATCGAGTTGCATACAAAGTAAGTTTCAACTAGGGTACTTATACAGGGTGGCCCTTTGAAAACAAAATAGACGGGATTGTGGCCAGCAGAATTTTTTTCTTAAGAAATACAAAAATACGTCAATTTTATCATTGAGGGGGACAACTTTTGCAACTAATGTTACTTCCGTATTGTTTCATCCTTTTGAGTTGCGATGACAACCCCTAAAATGATAATAGGGATGATATGGCAAGTAACACTTCATTTGAAAGGTCTTGCTTCCCTGAATTCAGTTCTATAATTTTTTTAAAGTTTTATCAATTATTCAACAAAAAAATTGAAGCTGCAAAAATGCGAAATAAATCCGATATTTCAAGACATTTAAGAATAAAAGAAGGAAAAACGCTTGGCCAGGTCTTTTTCGTTTTCAAAGGGCCACCCTGTATATAAATTTTATCTCGGTTAATCCAAAGATTATCCATTAAGAAAATTTAATATTCGACTTTTACATTTTCAGTAAATGTATTTCACAATAATAAACGGACAGCACATACAACTTCTTAAGCGAGTCATAATTTTAAGACACACAACGCACTCTGATTGGGTGTTGTCGTCGTTGGCTTTTAGCAACTTAAAATCAACTGCCCTGGGATCGAGTTACACACCAAACGAGTTTCCAACGTTGAGGACGTTTGAACGTGAACTATTAAAATTGTCAGTATTAGGGATTTATTTTTTTTAATGAAGATTGTAAAACAAGAAATCCATCGGTGGAGCTTATGTTAGTGTTGGTGTTTGAAAACCTTTTTTTTTAATTAATACCGCTAAAATAGAGATCCCCCGGCTAGCTACCCGTCCTTGGACGGGCTTTTCAACTAGTTATTATTATAAAATAATGTATCTTAATTCCAATTTGTTTATATTACAAAACATATTTTGGTTAGCAGTAATTACCAACTTAAAAAACAAACGTTAAATAAGGGTAAATAACTCATTGTATTTGATATCAGAAACAAGTGAGGTAGTTCAGTATCGCAAAACGGGCGATTGTAGCTTCCACCGATGGGTCAAATCTATTTTAAACCGACATGCAAGTTCCACCAGTCGGTTTTGGGTCACTCTTATCCCATATGCAAGTTCCACTGATGGTGGATTAAGTCGAGGTGGTCAAGAGTCAAGGTATTAAGCTTCTAAGTATTTTAAATTCTTTAAGCTTTCATTGTGTTGTGGGACTTGATTTTCATTCAAATTATGCAAAAATCTTGTGATTTATGAATATGACACAATTTTAACTTAGCTCTAATTGTAAGTTATTTCTCCAAGATATTAGATGGATGTTTATTCCAGGGTCGTACCTAATCTCAAAAAAAGGGGGGGAGGTATGAAATTAAACGGTTTTACTAACTGCCGAGTTGAATATTTTTAATTATTGATTTCCCCTTTTTATGCTGCTACTGCTGTTGCTCCTCCAGCGTGTCATTTTTTAGAAGACACAACGCACTCTCATTGGTTGTTGTCGTTGGTTGTATCAACTTAAAATTACTTTACTTGCTTAGGTGATTACTTTATTTACTTAGGTGATTTTGACTAGGTGAATAAATTAAATTATAATAAAGTAAATTAGGTGACTAATTTATGGAGGAGGGGGGGTGTTTGTTTCAGAATATTATATTATACTTACATTTTTCGAATAAAATTTGATTTTATGTGATTGTTTATTGCAAATGTAATACATATAACAAAAAATATGAAATGAAGAAAATAAAGAAATAATAGTTTGAGTTTTATTATTTTTTACATTAACTGAATTTGAGTTTTGATGTAAAAAGGGGAGGGTTAGGTTACTGTTATTGTTTATTATGCTATGTTTACTATTTCATAATGCATTCTTATTATTTATTTATTTTGATAATATAACAAAAAATATGAAATAAAGAAATAATAGTTTGATTTTTAGTATTTTTTACATTAACTGAACTAGAGTCTAAAATGTAAAAAAGGGGGGGTTAGGTTACAGTTATTGTTTATTATGCTATGTTTACTATTTCATAGGTACTTATTATTTATTTATTTTTATAAATTATATTCTAAACACACAGCAGCACACGAAGAATCATAATTTAAGAAGTGGGAGAAGATAAAAGTAACACTTTAGAGTTTCTTTTCAAATAAGCGCTATTTAAAAAAAAATAATAAAAAAATCAACTTTCAATTTGTAAAAATTATTTTTCGTAATTCCGGCCGTTAAATTAGGTGTTTACGTCCTGATTTGAGGTACTAAAAGTGCCTTTTTACGTCCTAGGACGTTAAAAAAGGGGGGGTCATAATTTTTTACGTCCTAGGACGTAAAAAGGGGGGGTATAAAATAAAACACGATATATTTACGTAAAACATCATTAATTCGAATGAAAATGTTTAATATTTATAAGACAATTCGAAAATAACGAAAATTAATATTTATAACGCAATTCGAAAATAACGCACCTCTTGATTCTTCTTAGTTCTCCTCGCTGTTGTTTGAAGAATGCGCCCGAAGATGCCCGTTCTTTGATTGATTTTGACATTGTAACACTTCACAACACACACGTCCGAAATTTTTAAATTCGAAATTTTTAAATTGAGAATATGAATCCTCAAGGTATATAGATTATAAGGTATGATCTATATGTGAACCAAAACTCGTCTTGTACTGCGCATAGTCACGTAGAGTCCGCCATATTGAATTATTAAGATTTTAGATTAATAGACTAGATGGCGCATAATCATATCTTTTAATCTATATACTTTGATTGGCCCAAGTAACTTATAAACGTCAAGGTAGATGTCGATACTGTCTATTTAAGTCACGAGCAGTCCGCCATATTGAATATTTTGACGTTTAAAGATGCGCAGTATCATACCTTGTAAATCTATCTACCTTGATGAATCCTTATCTCACCAAAGAGACAAACTTGACAAATGACTTGCAACCTTCACGCCATCTATCGATAGTTATCTCAGAGCTATTATATAAAATCGCGAATTTTGAAGGATATTTTCCCCAAACTAACGAAAAGTTGTTTATATGACTCTGACGTCAGGGTCGCGAATAAAATGAATGATTACCAAACCAATCAAAAGAGCCAGATTTCCATTTTCAATACATAGCCTCTCACCACGTTGTTGCGAATAAAAATGAGGTAGTCCCGATATAACGAAAAGCAGTTTATGCCACTCGGACGTAAACTGATTTTACACTCCTCGGAACGGTTCGTGCGTCTCGGCTTCGCTTCGCCTCGTCTTCGAAACCCCGCCCCTCGGGTGTAAAACCTCGTTTTACGTCCTTGTAACGAAAACTACTATTTTGCGAATAACTTTTAACTAAGATAGTACGGAGAACTACAATTGCCAAAAAATACCAATTCATAGTATATGGTTTATGAGCAAAAACATACATTAAGAAAAAAAAAACATACTGTCGTGTTCTGACGAACAAGCACTAAAGAGGTCCGTAGCTCATTAGTCGGAGTTTGCAATTTTAGACTATCTCAGGAGTAGGTTCCAAAAAAAATTGATTCTCAAACTATCCACAATAAATGAAACAAAATACTCAGGGACAAATTATAATTTAATTCGACGAAAGTAGCAGTCATAATCAAATTAATAAAAAAAAAATTGAGACGAAACCTTATAATTAAACTTTATCGACTCAATCGATAATTCCAAAAACATGAAGAATTATCCTACAAATTTACACATTTAAACTTCAATAACAGTATCTCCAATTTGTAAGATAATCAACGTCATATTATAATTTAAATAAAACATCTGCAATAAAATTTGTACAAAATAAGAAAAATTGTTTAATTTTTAAATATTAGCGCCTTTGTAACTGTTCGAAAGTTGGTACCGCTGTTGATATGGTAGCCACTACCAAATACGCAAAAACCCGTATGAAAAAGTTTATCACATAAATTTAAATTTCGCAGTCAAATAACACGACTTAACTATTAAAATTGTTCCACTGATGTGTTTAATCAATCAAATGTGAAAATCCGATGATAAATGCGACTCGAAATACAAAGTTTTAACTTCAGGTGTAGACAACCTCAAAATTTTACTAAGCATTGTAACAAATATCGAAGATCATCGTGGAAATAGCGCAAATAAACAATTTAAAAGTTAATTACCATGACGATGGCTTGAATAATAGAAGATTGCCCTTCGAATTCCTTGCATCTACGATTGACAAAATGGCGACCTCGTGCTAGTAAGTGAATTTTCCAAGTCTTCAGAAATCACAATAAATTTCATAATACTCTTCTTTTGTAGCACACACAATCAAACAAAACTCTAGTTGCTCATCATCCTCATTAAATTAATTACCAATGGGTAATTTTCAAACATTCCAAGATAACACAATGAAGCCGTTAAGTTCTAGACTTCACTACTCTAGAGCAACTGACCATTTATCTCGTTTCCTGTACAAAGTTTTCTTCAGATAATCGTGTCGCACTCTGGTTGGTTGGTTTTCCAGCGAAATTCGAATTTTCAGATGCCAAATTAAACATTTTGATGTCACTAAATTTTAAACTGCGAACTACACTTTTAGTTTTAAAAACACATCAACGATCGTAGCTACCTTTGCACCAACTCAATTTAAACGTAAGTTAATAATTTTAAGAACAAACAACAAAAAATAAATTAATCAAAAATTTAACGTTTTTCATGTTTGAAATGTTTAATTTTCAGGCGATACGGACAAATCTCCCAGCCTAAAATCTCGTCTCTGCACGTATCCCTTTGGCACGTAATTGAAAAAATTAACAGGTTACTACTCATCTGATTAAATTAACGAAAACTTCAAAAACAAAACTTTGACCAAATGAAAATTTATTTGTGGATAATTTTAGAATCTCCAACCTATCAGAATCCACGTCAATACATTATTTGTATTACTTATGATTAATAACATTTATTTTGTAAAATTAATTTTTCCAGTTTTATTTATTATCAAAATTTATTAGGCTCTAACGAAGCTCTAACGTTTGACACCATTTTTAACCCAAAATTCGACTTGGGGGGGGGCAACGTGTCTACAGCCCCCCACAAACATTTTCGCGAATATCTTCGCGACGGTTGAGGCTCAAACTAAAAAAATGGAAGCTCATTTAGGCTCTAACGATTGACACCATTTTCATCTCAAAATTCAATTTGGGGGGGGGGGGCAGCGACATGCAATTTTTACAAATCGTCATATTTTCCGTCAAATATCTTTTAATAAAGTTAGAATTTCCATTAGCCGCTAAATGGTAGTTTTTCACCGCTAAGGTAACTTCCAATAAGTCATATCTAGCGGGAAAACCGCTAAATTGACAACACTGATCCAAACTGGGCGGACAAATGTCTACTGCGCACATTTACCTCCAAATTTACAACTTGTTCTAAATATTTTACATGAAAATTTAGTACAAGATTTGCTGGTAAATTTGCTGTATGCAACGGTGCATAATATTTTTATGAAAATTTACATGTAAATTTTATGCAAAATTATGCATCGTGTCATACGGGCTTTAGTTATGAGTAGGGAGGCCCCAAGCGCAATTCAATTTTGAGGCCCCTTTTCAATATTTGAACTACTCTTACATTTTAGCAATGGTTTTCAACTTTCGGCATACAGAGGGAGGGAACGTTAGCGCCGCAGGCAATTTTTTTAAAAAACTACCTAATTTATATATGAATATTTCACTTGAGGTCTTGTTTTAATACCCAAACTACATTATGGAACTTTTCATAAAATTAAGTCCATCATATTTTCACTTATTTAACTAGAAACTTCTGAAAGACATTTAAAAGTTGTTTTTTTTAAGTATTTTATCAAATTAACATTGATGATGCTTGTACGAATAAGTTTCAATTTTCATAATTAATATAACCTGAACATCAGCAAACCTTAAAATATATCCAAGCAGTTGTTATTTTATATTGATTAATTTTCAATGTTATTTCCCGATGTCTTTCCGAGAGACACTCGAAGAGTAATAGTCAAGTGAGTTGACTACGAATGCTCAATATCCGGTTCGAATCCGAGTGAAGTTACAACTTTATTCTGTCCGTCTCGCTGGTCCTCCAGTTTGGGGGTTCTACGTCGTGGTGGCTCCTCGTCGTAAGTAAAAAGTATAAAATATGCTTATGAAACCAAACACCGCTTGGCACTGTTTGGGAATCGAAAAATGTCGTAGAGCGATACAAAAACCAAATAATACATTTCCCGATGTCTCACTTTCTTAATAACTAAATAAAATATTTTTTTTATTTCGAGGTTCGAGACAGTCAAACGTCCCAGTTTTTGAAACTGTTTGTATCGCATATTGTTTTCAGCGGTCGAGTAATTTTAAAATTCCTTTTTCCAAATTTTCATCATTTGGCAAAAAATAATATAGTTCATAGTTTACCTCGTTGATATCCTCTTGATATTCTAAATTAGCATCGTCTTCTTCTTTAATATCGATGGAGTGGTGCAAATCTTCTAATTTGGCATCCATGGCCTCCATTTCGTCTGTTGTAATTTCTTGATCATCATTGGGGGCTCGATAACCATCGATAGCTTCTTCTAATTTCTCCAACTTAATCAAGGGTATCAACTTATCCATATTGCAAACACAAATTAATTAACTGATGGCCCTTACAACGCAATTTACGAGATTACACATCAACTAAAAGTTTGACTTTGTATCACAGAAAATCGTAAACTGTATTACCTACCACATCGAAGTTTGTAGTTTATACATGAGCGCACCGACTTTTCAGAATCTGCATGAGCGCACGGATACTTTTCTATGACACGTTTCTATGACGTCCACCATACAACTTTGTGAAGTATTATTTTCCACCAAGGTATATAGATTATAAGGTATGATCTATATGTGAACCAAAACTCGTCTTGTACTGCGCATAGTCACGTAGAGTCCGCCATATTGAATTATTAAGATTTTAGATTAATAGACTAGATGGCGCATAATCATATCTTTTAATCTATATACTTTGATTGGCCTAAGTAACTTATAAACGTCAAGGTAGATGTCGATACTGTCTATTTAAGTCACGAGCAGTCCGCCATATTGAATATTTTGACGTTTAAAGATGCGCAGTATCATACCTTGTAAATCTATCTACCTTGATTTTCCACTAGCTTGCTCGATTCAGGTTAGTGCAAGTCCATGGTGCATACACATAAACAGATCTATTAAAATCTGACTTATCAACCCTCCAAGAGATGACGTTGAGTTTTGGGACACCCTATATATGGAATAATTTTGAGGTTATGAGGTCAGCCATTTTGTGTTTGTTGTATTGTAGGCACGTTTTCGTATTTAACTTCGGCTTAAAATTTAGAAAAATGTGGCGTAAATAAACATTAAATTACAGAAAAATGCAATCAAGTTGAATGACCTGAATTACATGCAGATCAGATAATGGTCAATGGGGTTATGAGCCATGGTACCTTGGCATTAAAAAACTGCCCGGATGGGATCCAATTAACTAGCAACTTCATACCAACATCTTCGTTTATAAGAACTTCAACTAGTTGTAGGTGTTGACAACTTGGACAATATCGAAGAGGGCACAACAGCAGGCGAATGCTAAATAAATAAAAGAAGATTTGTACGAAATTTTATAGGTATTACGGTTATGCCCATGTTAACTATTTATTACTTTTAATATTTTATTGTAAATTGCAGAATGGTTAGAACGAAGAAATTCTGGAGTAGATATATGAAGCTAAAACCGATAAAAGAAAGTGCAAATGGATGATCAAAGTTTATCTTCGACCAACTTAGAAATGAAATTGGCTAAAGAGGAGAGATGTCTCGAGGACGAAAATACGACATCCAGCCAACTCTCGATTAAATAAGGAACGAAATCTAGCGTAAGTCGAACAAGTAGTTTTAGAAACGTAAAATATTTTATATGTGGAAAGTTTACCTCCAATTGATTTTTTTTTATTTTATGTCAAATATTTGGTTGAAATTGAAAATGAGATGTTTTTCTGTTCAACTTCAAACCCTTTTTCTTCCTTTTTTTTTACAAGACAATAAGTAAATAGTTTGACAAAATGACTCGTTAGGTATAATCTCAATAGTTAGTATAAACTAAATTTATAATACCACTCTTAAAATAATTATGAACAAAATTATATTTTAAATCTATATGTTTAACTCGACGATTATTTGCGGGGTTTCTTATCAATACTATGCAACCTTGATTATCCTCGTAATATGTTACATCTTTAAAATCAATATCAAAATCTGACAACAATTTCTTTAACCATAGACCGTCACATAGGGCAGAACATAAGGCTACTAACTCAGCCTCGGTACTAGATAGCGAAACGTATTGCTGTTTTCTCGTCACCCATAATAAAGTATTATTAAAAACTTTAAATACAAAACCAGTGACAGATTTTCTGTCATGAGTGTCACATCCCCAATCCGCATCTACATAACAACATAAATCAAAATTTTTATTTCTTTTAAATTCTAAACTACATTAATGTTATCTTTCAAATATCTTAGAATTCTCTTTAAGTGATTCCAGACCTCGTCGGATGCTTTGTCTTGAAATCGACTAAAGAAATTTACTGAAAAACAGATATCAGGTCTGCTACCTAACATTAACCTAACCTAACCTCTTATGGCCTAAACAGAATGAACGCGAAACCAACGCGACGTAACTTAACGTAAAGTTAAATGTATGTAGTTGCAATACGTTTGAACAGAATGAACGCTCGCAACGCGATTTCAACGTCGAACGTTGGCAAACTTAAGGCGAAACGACCACTACCAACTACAATTTGGTGATTTAATTACGTTACGTTACGTCGCGTTGGTTTCGCGTTCATTCTGTTTAGGCCTTTAGTAACTTTTTTTTACGTTGTAAGAGGGGAAATCTTAAGCAAGACACCAACAACCCGTGCTGTTGGTAGTGTGGGGTTAGCCAAGATGTTATTTCACCTGTTTCCGTACTTTTTGTATCTTACTCTTATTATTCTTGCCGTCGATGTTGTGCATCTCTCTGTTGTTCCTCTCGTTCATCTGTTTCCTTTATTTTCAAGATGGCGGTAATGTGGCTCGTCACCAGGGACCACAACTCCTGTGTTTCCAACATTGTTGGTACTGTATTACTGACCTCTAGGTCTCTATTAATAGCGAAGTGGGAATTCGCTATTAATAGCGAATTCGAACAAGGTATGCTCCGTAACTTACTTTTACGTAACAACACAAAGCTTTACCTGAATTTATGATTTCAGAGCACTGATTTACTTCTTACAAGATAACTAATTAAATTGAAAGTTAAATAAAATAGCGCATCATAGAAAATAGCAACGAATCACTTCACAACTGACAGCTTCACTCACTTTTATTTACTGCACCTGCACTCGAAGTCTAGTCAGTCAGTGCTGCCAACCACCTTGTATACTCCCAAGCCCAATAGTTTGTCTTTTTCCAACATTATATATATTTCTGAAATATCTGTCACCAATTTTGCGCCTTCTTCAGTCTTGCGCCTTTGGCGGGCGCCTCTTTTGCCAACCCCTAGTTACGTCCCTGCGAAGCATAGAGGCATATTCTTTGATATTGTTTCTTTAGATTGCCATTTGATTATACATTTCAGACATGCACTTAGAACTTGAATCATTTCCAAAAAAACTCGCCGACATGTGTTCTCAACAGTGAAATAAAACGGTTAAAAGCCCCGGGTGCTAGACCTTATCAAACATTTGTGACACATCTAAGAAAACCGCCGAACAGTATCTTTTCTCTTCCAAGTCTTTGCTGATTTGTTCGACAATCCTATGGACTTTTCTATAGTTGAATGTTATTCTCTGAAGCCAAATTGATGGTCTGGTATTATTTTCTTTGTTTTTTGGATTGTTCTCCCACAGAGGAAGCACCTCTAGAAAGTCGTAGATTTTTTTCTTCCTCTAATTCTGAAGTAAAGGATTCGTAAAAATATTAAAAAATTTTATTTATTATTAGGTAAAAAATATTATTCCTGGTAACAAATCCATCAAACCAAACTCGACCAGCCAATCTCGAAGATGTGTTAAAACTGTTTTTAAGGTGTAAGGCTTATGCATATTTGAATGCCGCTCTCTTAATTTGGTTTGGTGTGCACCCGTAGAAAACATTAGTCATTTTCTTGATTGTCTGCCAATTCTTTTTCTATTACGGCCGAGACGAGGTTTTTTAGTTGTTTTTTTTGTGTATCTTTTCTGAAGATTGGAAAATGGAATGCTTATGGTCTTTGCAGCTCTCTTCATTGAATAATTCTCTTCGTCGATCAATTTTATAGCCTTTTCCAAATGGTCCATAGACCAGCTAGCTTTATTTGTCTTCCTAGGACGAACTGTTGGCATCTACAAACTAAAAATACATTGGGGGTTATGAATAAAAGTGTTCATTTGAACTATTGATATCGTCTGCATTCCCTATTTGCGAGTTACTTAAACTATTATTTCTGGTAGCATTCCTTGCTTCAATATGCTCTAGCCGCCGCGTTTCACTAACCGAACATTTGCTGAATTTTACCACGTCTTCATTGGGTTGCATGTTTTTTTGTTTCAATAAAGAAATTGTCGCATTTTTATCACTAATCATGGCTCTTAAGACATTGATATGTTGTTTTAAGCAACCAAATAATTCGTTTTGCATATCGGGCGATAGGTAGACGCTGTAATATGCGGTGTCTTTTATTCTCACCCACGCAAACCTATTTCCTCCTCCACTCTCTACAACCATTGCACCATTGACGACATAGACGGCCGCAGTGCCATCTTTGCTTTGAAACCAGCCCGAGGCCTCTGGTCTATGATATTCCGACAGTAAAACAATGTCAATGTTTCTCCGCAGAGCCGTCCGTTGCATTAGACTCTGGGCGTCTTTTTAGGTGTGTAAGTTCTCCTGTACGACCATTTTTCCTTTCACTCTCTTTGTTCTTTGAGTGGACGCATTCCCGGCTGTTTGTCCGCTGGGCCCCTCCGCAGTCGAAACATTTTGTGTCCGATTTGCACTCGGCGATGCTATGTACAGTGGCGCCACAGTTGATGCAGGTGTCACCTCTGGTTCCACAACATTTTTGAGCATGGTGCCCTTTTCCCCAACACCTTCAGCAGAACTCGAAAAAAAAACTCCCTTACTCTGCATCCGGACACCATCCCCACCTTTACTTTCCCGATCTTCAGGAGTTCATTAGCCCCGATGTCGTCGCAGCTGACAACCGCCATATGCGGGTCGAAGGGATCTGACGCTTAAGTATCTCTCCGCTCTAACGTACGTTTTTAGGCGTCCCAGGAGCTCTTCTTTATCTACTAGTTCTTCAGGTCTCTCTTCTGAACTAGTTTATGTATAGGCGTCTCGCCCATCTTTTCACATAGCCTCGCGTGCAGCTGCGTGGTATTATTGCTGCCCACATCCGGCTCGATTAGTACATCACCACCTCTTGTCTACGACTTTGCCTACTGTCGCACCACTCTCTTTGAGGCAGACTTTGACTTGGGTTAGTACTTCTTTGTATGTAAGACTTTCTGTTGTTTTAATTAACACCGTCGCGCCGTCCCGGCTCTCATTTACTCGCACTTCTTCTATTCTTCTATTCACTTTTTTCTTAGAAACCCATTTACTGTCTATTATAGTGGACATTTGCATTTGGTAAAAAAACTGTGTCCTGGCAGAAGATACTTGAACGACACAGTCTTGAAGAATGGATGCGAACTAATCATAGCCTTTAAAAGCAATGTGATATTTATGTTTCTATTTTGACCACCGCAAGTGTCAGACCACAGTATTAATTTTTCTATGTCAGGGCTTATGTGTAAGTCTACATATTTTTTGACACATCAGGAACCAACTTCTTAAGTTTCTCGCCTTGCAGCTTCCTCCTTCCAAATGAAGCAATAGGGAGTGTTTGTAGACGCAGAATAGATTCATGGTACAAAAAAAGTTGGCTTTTATAATACACAATGTTTGAACGTACTTTGGATAAGCTTAACACTTTTTGCATGTTGAAACTGATAACTTCTAGTGTTGGCGATTCAGGAGCTCTTTTAAAATCATCATTTATCGCTTTTCGTGCATCTTCAGCAAAGTCTAGATGTTTTTGATGTGATAATTTCAATTGGTTTTTTGTATCAATGCCTTTTGTTGAGGTGTTGTGTTTGAATAGCCTCTGAAACAATTAATTTAGCCTTTTGAGTGGTCGGTTAAAATTAAGATTTTAATAAATCAACGATACTTCGATAAAACTGCTTGAATATCCTGTTCGCAGCGCCAGATAGTATAATAAACGGAATGAAAATGTGCTTTTTTAAAAACGACTTTTATTTCGAATTTATCTTTGAGTAGTTCACAATTCAAGAACTAATTGAATACTAAAACTATTATCTATTACTAAAATTACTCCATAATTAATCTAATCGCAGAAATGAACATTCAACCCTTGATAAGAACGTGATAACCATATCTCATTCGAAAGGTTAACTTTCTCTGGACATAACTATATAATTCCGCGTTGAGCAGCCAATGCAGTAACCAATCTAATTGTATTGAGTCGAGCAACAGGGGCAAACGTCTGGTTGAAGTGAATTCCAGATTATTGGCTGAAACCTCGAGCAAGGAGTCTAACTTTCCTTCTTTCAAGACTACCTTTAGCAGTAAACTTATTTTACAGTACCATGCGACTTCCGTTGGTCAATTAACTTTACCTAACACGTTATAAACACCAGTTAGATTTCGACAATTTTTGTGATTCCACTTGATTTGCTTCTGAGCTTATAGGCGCTGCTTCGGAGAAGTTTGCAGATGAGTTGATTTTATTCTTGCAATTAGCCGCTTTGTCCTACCTGTCGACATTTATGGCAACAATTTTTAAACGTTTCGGGGTTTTTGTTTGATTCTGAGATTGGAAATGGTCTGTATAAATTTTCAGGAAGTACCGTTGTAATACTTCCATTGTACAAGAAGCTGTGATTGGGTACTCTAAATTAAAAATAAAATACAAGGCATGTAAAATTAATCTGCTCTAATGCCTCCTTTACAACAACATTGTGGTTTGGTTAATTTGCCAAAATTCTCAATACATTTTCTATAACTTACTGGTCCTAAGAAACTTTTAATTTCCTTATCTGTTTTCGGGATAGGGAACTTTTTTTTATAGTAGATAAATTTTTTTTTCATTTGGTTTGATTCCTTCGGGAGTAATAACGTGACCTAAAAATTTGACTGATTTACAAAGAAATTCTGACTTATCGAGTTGAATTTTTAATCAGTTTTTTTTAGTTTGCAAAATAATAATTTAAAACTATTTATGTGTTCCTTCCTGGTGAACGTAGCGAAGGTTTTGATTTCCAAGTCTGCGTGCATTAAGTCGATGGTGGTGTATCTCGGATATTGGCCGATAATCCGCAGGAATTTATTTTGCATTGCTTGGAAGGACTTTATCTTTGTCTTGCATGCGGTGGCCCAGATGGCACAAGCTTTGTACAAAGTGACGTTTTCTCTCTTTGGTGTTTTAGTATTTAGACCGATGAAGGGGTAAAGTAATTGGAAAACAAGGTTGCTCTTGTCCAGTCGAGCCTGTATTTCTTGACCGAATAGCATCTTTGAGTCCCAAGGTATTTCACCATATTCTGCCACGGGATGGTGTCATGCGACGTCGGGAGGTTTGCGTTTGAAGGTGAACCGAATTGTATCCGTCTTGGATATATTGACTGTAATTTTCCATGTCTTGAGAAATTCCAGAATTTATTTAGTGTGTTCGACTAGATACTTTTTACATATTTCCTGGTTTCTTTGGAATCGTCGAAAATGGCTGTCGTCTGCGTAAACTGTAATACTTGTTTTATTGTGTCGAGAATTGTCGTTAATGAAAATGGAGAAAAGGATCGGACCTAATAACGAGTTTTGCGGAACGCCGGCTAGGACGTCTAATATAGCGGAGGAGACGGCTTGGTTGACCGACATCAAAGAATTGTCTACCCTCTAGGTAGCTGACAATGATCTTGATTAAGTTGATAGGAGCCTTAAATGCCCGTGTTTTTATTTATGTGTCTTTTGTGTACGATCATCTCTTTGATACGCGCTACTTGATGCGTCGTGCTATGTCCAGCTCTGAAATCGTATTGTCGTTGATGATGATTCCGTGGTCGGTTAGATGGTTTTTGAGCTCCTCCAGTATGATTTTCTCTAGGACTTCACTGAGAGTTGCGAGCAGACTAATGTGCCTGTAGTTAGTAGCGACGTTTCTTGCCGACCTTCGCCGCGCTCCCTTCGAGTGCCGCTCGTAAGTAATGAAATTTTTGTATTTCGCTAATAGTTTTATTATCGGGCATTAAGGACTGGAACGTATCGCGAAATTCAATTCAAGCCTTCATAGCAACCCTCAAATTTAGGTAACAGTATTTGCGGTAGTTTGATAATTGAGACGATTCTCGCACCGGAATTTGCACCGATTGCAGTTGACCCACATTCGCATTTTGTTCAAGAATTGTTTTTGCAATTGCTATTGAACCGTATGGATTATGATGATTCAAATTTGTTTATTTCATCTAAATGTTTGTTAATATTTTCGCATATTTCTTGTATTTTTGATATTGAATATTATTGAATTCTGTTATTAATGGTACCTACAGTTGAATCAACTCCAAGTTTTAATTCAGAGATGTTATAATTTGCAAGTGTTTTATCAACTGCAATGTTTTGAAGATTTAAGACGTAAATTTTAAATGATTCAATTCTTGTTATTAAACGAGCTCGAGAGTTGTCTCTCCTCGCTTGGTGTTTCAATTGCTGCTTTTGGCTCTGTTGGGCTTTCTTAGCGTTGGCATCTTTATATTTGCGGCACTCGATAGATGTGCCTCGGTGGTTACCGCCACCATTTCCACACTTTGGCTCGCTTTCCTGTGTCGGGCAGTTCCAGGTATTGTGTTGCTGGGTGCAGTGACCGCAGACTTGCATCGAATGGCAGTATCTACTACCATGGCCTAATTCTAAGCAGTTGCCGCAATGCATGATGTTCCTCGGGGGCCTGTACTTCTCCCAGTAGCAGGTGCTGTGTACTAGGTGCCTCACCCTTCGTACCTCTTGAAGCGTTGTCCCGTTTGCAAACGATATCCTGTACTTCGGGTACAGTATCGGAGCGTCGTTCTTCGTCTTGTTGGCAAGCAATCGACATGCTTCCGGCTTGAGTCCTTGTCTCCTCAGGTCTTCCAGGATTTCTTCTGGATCGATTTCGTTTGTACCCTTTAGTACGAAAGAGCTTCGTTTGGTGTCTTTGGTACCAAAGGAGTAGAATTCAATCTTCTTTTCTCTTAGGTCTTGTACCAGGAGGTTGTAGTCGTCCATCGTCTCCACGATAACCTTTGTCTGATTACCTAAATTTTTAATGGAAAAATTATTATTTTTTTATTACCTGGTATTAAGGTGGGGTTTTATGAGATGGAAAATCGACTTATATCTGTTGCTCTTGTCTATTCGCTGGGTGCGAAGTATATAGTGGGGGAATTGAAAACGACTCCAGCGCCCGCGGCGGACAAATTAGGCAAAAAAACGCGCAACTTGTCTAGCAACAAATACATATTTACTATTAATAAAGCTTCTTTTATAGCCTGTTTACATCTATATTATGTTTTCACAATTTTAGAGGAGGCTTGCAATATTTTTGGGGTGGCTCCAAGTAAATTGTCATACAGAAGAAAGCTACTTCGCACATAAAAAACAACTTAGAAGACGAAAATCAAAAACATTACATTTTCATTATTTATAAAAAATTACTTTAAATTAATTACAAATTATTTATACATTCGGCACAATCTTCCTTTTCTAAATTTATTTCGACTTGCTTCAGTAATGAATTCGTGTAAGATGTCGAATAGACCGATGCTTGTTTTCTCTATGTTTTCACGATTTTAGAGGAGGCTTGCAATATTTTTGGGGTGGCTCTAAGTAAATTGTCATACAGAAGAAAGCTACTTCGCACATAAAAAAACAACTTAGAAGACGACAATCAAAAACATTACATTTTCATTAATTTTGTCAGAGGAGGCTCGGACTTCTTCAGGGGAGGCTTGGACTTTTCACTCTCTTCATTATTTATAATCCATTATTGGATGCACTCTCTTCATTATTTATAAAATAAATCAATCCAGCAATGTGTTTGCACTTTCCACTTTGATTGTACACACAATCACATTTAACGTCAGTCACGCATCGTACTTCATCAATCTTTAAGGATGTTGTGTAAGGTGTCGAATGGACCGATGCTTGTCGAATGACGCGCGATTTTATAACACTACTACTTTCATCACTTCTTCGAAGCTCTTCTACATCTCGAACATGTTTAGCAACGACTAGATTTTTACTCTATTACTATTTACTATTGTTTGTGGTTGAAAAACAATATTATGGGTAATTGCTTGGAATCCAGTTTTTATTACAAAATCCATTGTATACACCTGAAATTATAAACAATTAACAAATAAATTCACGACTTTGGTTTCTGAGGTTATGTAATTTCAACTGGTTTTCTCTATTTATATATTATTATACTTACATTTTTCACTTGGCAACAAAAAATAATTAAAATAAATCTTATCCACTCACTTTTTTGGTATAACAAAATGTTTTCATATAATATTTATAACATTTTAATCTATAAATAACATATTAGGGAACGTACCCATACTACGTGACCCGTTTAGGAGGGGGAGGGGGGTCTTTAAAATACCACGCTTGGTCACCGGGGCGGGGGAAGGGGTTTAAGTTTTGGTCACGTAGTCATTATCTTTTAGGAAAATCTTGCGCTTTTTTGAGCTATATTCAAAAATAAATGAAAAGAAGACTTTTGTTTTTAAATAAAGACAAATATGAGCCAATTTAATTTTTTTTTAACTTTGTGATTGCAAAAAATGGTTCAAAACCATATTTATGAACTACTACGTGACAAAATAGGGGGAGGGGGGGGGTCTTGGCATATACTACGGATGGTCACCAAGGGGGGGAGGGGGTAAAAAATTGTAAAAAATAGGTCACGTAGTATGGGTACGTTCCCTTACTACATTACTACTAATGTAAAAATTGCGCGGAAAAGTTGCGGTTTATTCCGCAAATTATTTGGCGCTGGTGTCACGCACCCAGCGAATAGGTCCAGTCGGTAGTGTTCTCTTACAACCAGAAGAAAAAGTTAAATAACAATAAAATTACAGATTACTTTATTTAGTTTCACCAACTTGAAATAGATGTAGAAAGTAAAAGAATTAGTCCTGGATGTAACATCGGAGTGACAATAACAATAGTACCCTTTGTGGTATTACCTGCAAGGATTAGTGCAGTTAATGCCTAACGGTTTACAATAATGTAATAAAGGCAAAAAGAATTTGAAAAGTATTGGTGTAATCAACATTATTTTTCATAAATTCATAAAAGTTGTTTTTATACTAAATTGTTTGTCTTTATCGATAGGCAAATGACATAAAAGATTTTCTTCTTTACTTATAAATAAACAAGAAAGACCTGAAAACCGTGGTTTATTTTGCAGGGATAATTTTAATTGATTGTATTTTTACATAGTTCTTATATTAAATTATCAAATTTACTAAATTATTATTTACTTATATAGTCAGTCAATTATAAAACAAAGATTAGTTTCATATTAAAATAATTTAGGTAATAAAAACAAAGACACAAATCAAAGAACATTTTTTATTAATTACATGGCTCGAAAAGATTCAACGTTTTTCATGTTTATCACATACAATGTTCTTCTGGTTTCTCTTTAAGATTATTTCTGGTGCTATACACTGCTCATAAAATAATTTTAATTTAGGAAGCATAACATCCATCCAAAGGCCTTCATCTCTGTTTACTGTTTCCGTGAAGAGTTCATTATTATCACCAGAATATCCAAGAAAAAAGCACCTAGTACGCTTTGTTATTGCTAATTGGCCCTGAATCTGATAATAGTATTCGTGCGTTCTTTTCAACTGTATGTGTCCTTCATTATTAACGAATAAACAAGCAACCATATGTTTTTGAACTGCCTCTTCTAAAGATAATCCATAAAATTTGACAACTTTATGGAAACATTTCACTTCAATAAGATATTCACTACCTACGAGACCATCAGGAGAGGCGCCCAAAAATCCATATTGCGTGTCAATAAAAATTCCACAAGGTTTTACTACCATTCCTGTATTTTCCGAAAATTTCTGAATGGCAACTATTTCATTTCTTTTGCCATATTCTGTTGCAGGAGTATAAAACAAAGATGGTGTTAAAATATTTTTTACTAATACAGCACATGGTGTAGACTGCCTTCTTTTAATAACGCTCCCAAAGTGTGATGCCGTTAACCTATTCTTTCTAAACGATAGATATGACGGATTTCTAAATTGGCCAATAGTTTTGTCGGCAATCACATTTTGTTCTTCGGGTAGGATCTGTAGCATTTCCATTAAATTTCTAACTGCCCCTTCCAATTGGTCTGAACTCATTTCAATAGCAGCAATGTCTGGACCATAATCCTTAGATTTTTCTGCAGATGAAAAGTTTAATTTTTTTACTACTTTTGAGCGTTTTCTGTCCGTTTCTCTTCTTTTCTGTTCTTTTTCATGCTGAATATCAATATATTTTTTAAAATTTTTTCCTGGGCTTACCCCAAAACATTTTCTCCATGGCTTAGAATGCCATATTTGTCCTTCATTATAACGAAGTCCGGTTAAATATGACCTCATCTGGAAACCATCTCTTTGGATTAAGTTTAATCTTTTCCCCATATTAAATCTTGCAAGAATGTTCATGAAAAGCTCCGCACGATTGTTGGTTTCATTATCTATTAATAAATGAGACTTCGCTAAAAGGAAGTTCAACGCTGCATGAATATGATGATGTCCTCCGCTGCTTTTTAACTCCTTGGTAATATCGTTACTCACATCACCAACTGTGTTACATAAATATTCCGAACATTTGGTATGATTGCCAAAAGTGTGGTCAACGGAATTAGATATGTCTGCCTTTAGAGTTTCAATGTTACCATGTGCATTAGCATATATGGCTTTCTGTGTAATTCTCACCAAATCATCGATTTTTGCTTTGGTGAGAAGCTTCCTCGTTAATACAGGAACACCTTTAGTATCCTTCTTGATATTATGCAAATGTTTGCTGAAATTTTTCACAGCATGATTCGTGCACTCTATCTTAATGACTTCCCGAGGGGTCAGTCACTGGAGTATTATTTGTACAAGTCTTCAGTATTACATTGAGTATTACGAGTATTACGTTCAGTATTACCTGTATTACTTTGGTATTCCGTATTATTTTTTATTACGTGTATTATGCATGTATTATTTTGTATTACGTGTATTATACATGTATTATTTTGTATTACGTGTATTATTTAGTATTATACAGGTATTATTTTGTATTATACGTGTATTATTTTGTATTACTACTTGTATTATTTGTAATACGTGAATTACGTTCAGTATTTCTTGTATTATTTGGTATTACGTTGTATTATTTGGAATTCTGTATTATTTTGTATTGCGTGTATTATTTTGTATTATACAGGTATTATCTTGTATTATACGTGTATTATTTGTATTACTACCTTTATTTTTTGTAATTTGTGTATTATGTTTAGTATTACCAGTATTATTTGGTATTACGTTTAGTATGAATAGTAATATCGAATAGTTACGTGACATTGCCAAGAGATTTACTGGATGATTAGTGTGCTGAGTTCTATTTGTGATAATTTGTTACAAATTTGCTGATGGAAGTGAAGAAGGGGTTGTCATTTTTTTTAACCACCGACCCAAAAAGAGGGATGTTATGTGTTTAACGTGTGTATCTGTGTGTCTGTCTGTGGGGTCGTAGCTCCCAAACGAATGAACCAATTTTGATTTAGTTTTTTTGTTTGAAAGGTGACTTGATCGAGAGTTATTAGTTATTAGCTATGATTTAAAAAAAATTTGCTTAGCCGTTCGAAGATCATTTGCTGTTTTCTAGTCTAGTTGATAAAAACAGGGCCGTACTTGAAATATAAAAAGTTGATGAAGGCAGGGCCGTACTAGTAATATTTAAAGTTTAAAAAGCATCAAATAAAACTTAAATTAAAAACTTAAAAAACCCCCGACAAAGAAAATTTTTAAAAAGTAAAAAATAAAATCCAAACGTCGTCGCGTCGGGGAACCGACGAAAATCGAAGTAATTTACCGAAATGGAAATCATGCCGAGAAAATATAATATTGATTTAAAGCAGCTTAACGTTGTTATTCTTGCTAATAAAAAAAAATCATTATCCAATGTGTAAAAAGTTTTGGGGCCCATCAAATATCTGCTGGTCGGAAATAGCAAAGCAATTGGGTAATATTACCGTTTCGCCAAAATAAATATTTCTACTACTAAAAATAGTCGAAAATTTCTACTATCCATAACTTTGTAAAATTAACTACTCTTGCTCACTAAAGCTCATTCAGGCTCAAAAGAAGCTCTACCGATTGACATCACTTGCACAAATAAATTCAAAATAAGAAGGAAAACTGCAAAACATGTCTACAACTCCTTCCCCCGTCTCCCCTTCCAATTGTAGTTTTTCGTGAATAACTTTGCAACTTTTGAGGCTCAAACGAAAAGAATCGAAGCTCATTCAGGCTCAAACAATGCTCTAACGTTTGACACTGAATTCATCCAAAAATTCAAAAGTGGGGGGGGGGACATCATGTCCACAGCCCCTCCCCCCTCCATCATTATTTTCGCAAATAACTTCGCTATCTTTAGAAAAGAAACAAAAAAAACGTTAGAGAATCGTTTGAACTTGATTAAGCGTCCATTATTTTTGTTTGAGCCTCTTTCCCTTTGAGCCTTTCGCGAAGTTATTCGCAAAAAACTAGTGAGGGGTAGACATGTTTTGCAATTTTCCTACTTGTTTTGAATATATATTGTACATGTTTGTTGTAGAATTACGTTTGTCTCGGTTTTTCTGATAATTATTTTAAAAACAAACTTTTCATGACAACATAGACTATTTTGTATTACGTGTATTATGTTGTATTACGTGTATTATTTTTTATTACGGTGTATTACATGTATTACTTTGTATTATACTAGTATTACGCTGTATTACATATATTACTTTGTATTACCTTCTGTTACAATCTTATACGTCACTACGACACCTGCAACAGATTAAATTGTCCGGTAGCTCGTCGTAGGGCCGCAGGTGATTTAAATTGGTGTCGTAGCGGTAGATGTTAAAATAAAAAAAAAATAATTAGTTGAGCGCCACTGTCATAAGATATTAATAAAATTTGCATCGGATTGACTAAATTAGATGACAGACTAATTTTCATCCGCGACGTAACTTTTGAAAATAACCACACCTTATAAAATTTTGTAAATTGAAATTTCCTTACAGTTGAGACTTTCCTAAAAATATGGTTTGCAAAATGCAAAGAAAACAAAAACGTAAGAACAAAATAACACATATATTAAAGATAATAAAAATAAACAAACACAAAAATAAATATAAACAAATTATATATGTACAGTGTGTTATGAAATTAAATTTTATAATGTGAAGAAAAAGAAATAAAATAAATAAAAATAAATGTTGTTTAAATTCTAATATTTAAAATTAAAAATTAATAATAATAAATTTTGGGCCCAATAGATTTAATTAAAAGATAATAATTCTTAAAAATGAAATTATTAAACTAAATTTAATATTAATAGAACAAAATTTTAAAATTAATACACAAAACAAAACAAAAATCAAAGTAAAACACGCACTGTATTTTCGACGATAAAAATATAGTTTCACTTACTACTTGATGAACTTGAATTTTTCTTTCATCTCTGGAAACTCCAAATTACAAATGATATAAGGTGGTTTTCTTTAAAATCGGTAAAATCGGTAGGCGGTATAATACTTCATTCAAATTAATTAACCATTGTTAAACACATCCGTCAATTTCGGAGGCAATTTTGAATAATACTTCAATTTTTGAACTTCACGAAAGTTTGTATAAATGTTGCATTACATAATTTTTAATTATTTCCCGAATATTGTCGGTTATTTAATAAAATAATATTTGGAAAATTATCTTATAATAATTTTCTTTTCATACGATACTTTAAATAATATGCAAACACTTCCGATAAAAGTTTTTAAATTTTCACAACAGTTTTAACTAACTTTGATTTGCCGATTTATTTTAAATTTGAATTAATTCGAAACACTTGTGTTTTTAAAAGAATTAACTTAATTGAATTTTAATTCCGCATAAAGCGAACGAGTATCTTTAGTTTTATTCTCAAAAACTTGAACGAAACTCCCCTAATTTTTGATAACTACCTGTATATATAAAATTACTTAACCGTTCCCCCACTAAAAATATAAGAAAATTTTGGACATTTTTACAAACATGTAAGATTGTTAGCATAACTCTTAGGCGCTTGACTGTCCATCAAGTAAGAAAAACCATCCACCCCATTAATTTTAATTACTTTCTCCCCTAAACCCAGTGCTACAAAAACTATTAAACTTTGAATATGGTATTGTTTCTGAATTGTTTCCCATAAAACTAATAAAATTTTATTGCAATATATGAAAAAAACATTAAAAATACTCGAAATAAAGCAACCTCTTTTCAATTTTTAATTGCTTAACATAAACCCCTTAAGCCAAGATTTTGTTACATATGAATATGAAACAAAATGTCATTGTTCGACACGTGAAAGAAAAACATAATATTCTACAAAGAAGAAAAGATTGTAATGACTAATGATGCATGGAAGGAAAATATAAAATTTATATAATGAAGAATGGACATTACTAACACGAGTAAACAAAACTATTAAAATAATACAAAGAACTTAAGAAATTGAATATTGAAGTTTTAAAATGAATATAAAATTTATACTTTGTAGCAACTCAGTTAATTTTTTACTTATTTATTTAAAAAAACAAAGGAATCTCAAAATACTCTAACACTTCAGTATTACGTGTATTATACTAGTATTACAATGTATTGCGTGTATTATTTTGTATTATACTAGTATTACGCTGTATTACTTGAATTATTTTGTATTACTTGTATTATTCTGTATTATAGTATTATTGTACAAATTTTCTCCAGTGACTGACCCCTCGTGACTTCCATGCCATACGTAACTTTCTCTCTAATTTTAGTATATACAGTAGAATCACCATCTGCTATAAACGTTGTATACCGTAAATTGTGCATTTGGATGCTATTATTAAATCCTTCCACAATAATGTCAGGTTCCATTGAAGATGATGCACCATTCCAATTTTTAAAACACGTGTGTGCAGGAGTGTCATTGCCTTTATTCTCTGCTCTAGCGCATATAGAACAGAACTTATTTCTGACTCCCAAAAAGAGCAATTTCCCTGTCTGTTTACCAATTATAACAGCCACTCCAGATGCTGCATTGTAACTATGCCCATAGCTTCTTTTTGACCACCCTCCGTCAAGTAATACTGTTATAAATGGTATACCATTCAAACCAATATCACCTTTTTCTACTGCCAACCTACTCTCTTCTTTTCCAGCCTCTTCCATGATTTCCCATAATGACTCTTTCCATAGGTATCCCAAAGATCTTTGTATTTCGTAGAACTTTGATGCTGGCAAAGCAGGTATATCCATAACACTTAGCAATTCTGATAAGTGCGAATGAGTACTACCAGTTGCTAATGTTCCCCATACTGCTGATGTGTTGAGTACGGATTTTTCCCGAGGTTTTTCTGTCTCAAAAGAAACTTCTCTTTCACAAGTATTACATTTATAAGTGAAAACACTAATGAGACCATTCCTTTTTTCACGAATGTATTCAAGAAGACCTGACGTACATTTTTGCGAATGAGAACTTTGTAACTGGACTGTTTTTTTAAGAAAATAGTCTATTTCTACTATACGATATCCATCAATTTTTGGTACATAGGGCTCAACCTCGATTTCAAGTTCTTCTTTATTTATTTCTTCAAAGTCTTCCAACGGCATGAAGTTGTAAAGTTGATCATTTTCTACTGATGATTCAATCAACGGCTCGCTTTGTGAAGATATTGTTTTATCCGATTCCACAAGCCTTTCTTCCAATTTATTTTCCAATATTTCTTGCTCAATCTTCCTCTTTATTTTACTTGCATGTGCAATTCTACGTGCCATTGAACGTCCATTTCGCTTTCTACCAATTTTACTTACCGTAATTTTTCCACTTCTAGGTTTACCCATCGTTAAGGTACGTTTAGATCTGGAAGTTATATATATAATTTGTCATTTCAAGTTTTATAATCGTACGTTGCAAATATTTCTTTAGTACAAATACATTACATTGAATACAATTTTGAATACGAAATAAAATTCTATGTTTAAATGTTAAAATGCCAAATTTAAGATTAAACAGGTAATATTGCACTGTCAGATGACAATGTCGTATATTCCAAAATAAAAATTTTCAAGCCACGGCAGTAGAGTGATGTGATCGCTGGTTTCGTTACGAGCGGAAATTCTGAGTTCAAATCTCGGACGCATCAGAATTTCTTAGCTCGGCTTTCCAGTGGACATTCTTACTCCGTGGTGAACCAAAAAATCAACCAACCAAAATACCCAATCCAAAAAAACATAAACAGACAAAAATACTGAACAATTTAAAAATTAACATTTAGAAGTGCTAATAACCCAGTAGTTGATGCACGTTAAAATGTAAATTAAAAAAAAAAAAAATTTTGGACATTGTTCGATTGAAAAGAGCGTTAAAATATACATTAAAATGAATAAAAAAATCTGAAAATTGTTATTTTGGAAGTTAATACACTTATCATCTCAGGGCGCGATATAAAATTTATCCAATAATAAAAATTGCGCTTTATACAAATTCAAAAGTAGACGGCTAGTCAACTTTAGCTATTTAAGTATATCTGGATAGTCGTACACTTGTGAAACTGCAGCGTTTACACTTAATTGTATAGAAATATTTACAGATCTATGTGCGACTCAGAATATTATATCAAATATAAATTCAAGATCGTTTACATTAGCTATAGTTTCTATATTATATAATATTCGTGCGATAAATTCCAGATCTAAACCTACCTTTAAAATTAAAATAGGTCGATAAATATTCACAATAAAATTCACAATATAAACAAATAACTAGATATAACTTCTACTATCCACCGGTATATCATAAGTTGTACCAAAAACATTAGAATTGACTTGCGGCCATCGCGCCATCTATCGATTGTTATTTCAGAGCTATTATACTAACACCTCTTTTTAATTTCCCATTCCTGTTTATTTATAGGTAGGTAAACAGGCTCATTGTTGGCGTACAAAATTCATAACCCCACATTTTTATATTGATGTTTTCAAAAAGCTTTGTTTGCTTTTATTAAAATTATTTTTTTACTTTTTAGTGCCCCTTTGTAATTTCAAATCAAAGATTTTTTTTTAAAAATTTTTAATTTTTTATTTAATATTTTAGTCATATCTTTTTAAATACAGCTTATGTATTTTAACCAATATAGGTTCATTCTATCAGAATTCACCATTTATGTGTTTTAGATGTTTGATACTTCACCCTGTATAAATCATTACAACCAAAAAAAATGCGATTGGAATTGCAATTTAAACGGCCCCCTTACCCATGGCATAGACGAAAATATTTGTTTAGGTAAAACTCTTCCCATGACTTATGTCTAGCTACGGCCCTGTAAAGAACTGATTAGATTTAGTTCAAATTCTTCTGCTGAAACCTCTTTTATTTGAGTTTTGATTATTTGTATTAATAACTATTATGAATAGATGAACAAAATTTAATTCGTTTCGAAAACTTTTTATTCCAAAAATTTACTTTTACATTTTCAATTAAAACGTCCGTATTAATAGTTGTCCAATATTCTAATGTCCAATAAAATTAGACTATAGTTTATTTATTTTAGCAATTACTTAATAATTAGCAATTGTCACCTCATTTTTTATTTCTTTCAATGTTGTCTCAAAATCAAAATTTAAAAACGTTCGCAATTTTTGTCATTTTAGGTGTATACCTACCGTACCCATATACCTGAAAATCTAAAACAATGACATTCCTGTTGCCTGAATTTATGATCATAAATTAAAATTTTTTTAGTACTTTTAGTGGCGCTGTCTATTTTAAAAAAGCTGAACTACGTTCTGCATTATAATTACCGACTTTTACAGAAAAACACTGCTTTGCAGCGCGGATTTTAAAGAAAAATGTCCGAACTTGAAAATTTTACATCCAAATACGGGAGCAATTGAGATTACGTTAATATGTAATTAAATTTTGAAATCAAAGTTTTAAAATAAAGTTGAATGTCGATTTTACGATTTGTATATCTTAGAATTTAGATTTTTTCTCAAAACATATAGAAAAAATCTATGTATAAACGAGATTTATAAATAGTGATTTTCAACATGCCATATTTTAGTTAATATAAATAATTGAGAGTTAAAATTTAGCTTATAATGTAGATCAATCTTTCTACTTTAATTTATGTATACATCATTTTTTTGTAAGTATGATACTTTTAGCTGCTCAAACGCTCCCGTTTGACACTAAAAACGCTACGATTAACATTGTATTAACATAGGCTGAATCACCACCTTAACCAGGTATTAACCATCGGTGATGGTATCCTTATAGCACCGATAAGTCCACGATTCAAGATGATAGGGGTGGGTTTTGGTACTGCTGGTTCTTGGATTTGTGATTGGTTGACTACCGGTGATGGTAGCTTCTTCTCGGTCTCCCTTTCAAAGGCTGCAAAGCGGTTTCGTGTTGGCAAGATGAAATTCTCTGGCCTATTCTTTTTTGAAGGAGGGCTGACGCTTTTTAAATTCCTTTTGTTAGTTGGGGTTTCGAAGGGCACCTCTGCAAAGTCCATCAGTAGACCAGCTTCTGTCAAAGAGTCTTGATAATCTTGTGAATGAGCCATCTCGTTGATGGTTTTAATAATAATAATAATAATAAAGCGTTTATTTAGCCAAAGGCTATACAAAAAACATAAAAAATATTAAAAATTTACACTACTACAAAAATTTACACTAAAATCACAAAAATATAATACAATGAAATATAACAACAATACAAACAAAATATATATACAACAAAAAAAAATAATAATAAGATAATACAAAAATATAAAAAACAAAATATACAATACATTTATAAACTCCTGCCCCCAATGTATGCTATTAATTCACCTCTAAACACCTTCTCACTTGTGCATCTCCGCAATCGCTCCGGTAGCTCATTATATAGCACCGCACCTTTGAAAAATATTGTATTTTGCACAAACGCCGAGTTTACATTTGTCAAAGCAATCCTGTTTCCATTCCTGGTGTTATGTTGGTGTACCTCACTGAATGTTGGGAGCAAACCATCAAAATACCGAGGCATCTTCCCCAAAACTACTTTATGTACGAACATTAAAACTTGGCACTCTACCATGTGTCTTATATTCAACCAATTGAGCTCCTTTATCATGTCGTCGATTTTCGAATATCTATCTACTTTCAAGATCGTTCTCATTGCTCTATTTTGTAGTACTTGTAAACGACTCAATTCTGCAGCATTCACCATGAAAAATATCGTTCCCATATACGTGAAATGAGGCAAAACAATTGCGTTGTATATCGTCTGTTTGGTTTGTCTGGAAGTAAAGCCACTGCATCTACTAAGCACCCCCAGTTTCTTTGCTATCTTTTTACAAGTGTAATCAATATGCCCTTTGAAGTTCAATCGATTATCAATCATCAATCCCAAGTATTTCATGTTTTCAACCAAATCAACATTTGCTCCTTCACAAATTATTCGCAAGTTCTCACTCGTAAATACCTTCTTAAACCTCTCCTTGCCCAACATCATTCCCTTCGTCTTCCTTACGTTCAATTTAAGCCTGTTTCCGTTCAACCATCCGACCAACTTAACAATCACTTCATTCAACTTTTCAACCGTTGCTTTGCAGTCCCTTCCTGTCACATACACCAGTGTTTCATCCGCAAATAAGTGAAACTTGACTCCTATAAAAGTCGTAAAAACCATGAACATATCGTTGATGAACATTATGAACAATAAAGGACCAAGTATACTTCCTTGAGGTATTCCATTTTCTACATTAATTTCCTCCGATATGTACCCTTGGAATTTAACTCTTTGCTTTCGATTTGTTAGATAACTTTTCATCCAACTAAGTACCATTCCAGACAACCCAAAAAGTTTTTCCAGTTTTTCAATTAATAGTGCCCTATCTATTGTTTCAAACGCTCTCATGAAATCTAAGAATAATACCAAGATTAGTAAATCATTATCAATTTCCTTTTTCCATTCATGTATTAGTAATTGGACTGCTGTTTCACAGCTATGTCCCTTCCGAAATCCTGATTGGAATATCGATATCAATTCGTTGTTTGTTACATACTCTTTTAACTGTATATTGTCGTGAAACGACGTTAAAAAAAATCATTGTTTTTGGTAAAATTGAGTCGAAGTTGATAAGTTTGTGTTCTTTTCAAATTTTTACAATATTTTTACGATTTATCAAAGAGACGCTCATACGAAAGTTTACTGTAACTCTTAACACGAACAAAGAAAATTTTATTTTTATTTGTAAACATTTAAAATTTAAATTATTTTGTATTGTGAACTGTTAAAAGTTTTAAAAGTGTGAGCGCGCGATAAGAATGGTTGGTGGGGCGCGAGAACAAATGTTATCAAGAGTTAACGAAAGAAAGACAATAATAAAAGCGTATCAATCGACTGAGTGTCGCGAGAAAGCGAACATTTAAGCCATTTTGGTTGAGTTATTTTTGGCCGCCGAAAAAGGCGTAAAAATTTGGGTGTTTTGATCAGTGAGATCGTCCTTGGACTTGTAAGGACCAGAATTTATGAAGATTGAATTGGCGTTTGACCGAGGTTGTTGGTCTGTGGTTTGGAATTGTCTAAAATTGGAGAAGAGAATATTTGATTTGCTGAACCCGTGGTGTCTGGGAAAATTTGCTAAATTTGGAAGATTTGTAGACGTTTTGGTGGATGGATCGACGTTCAATGTGAGTCGAGCGAAGAGTTCCAGCTACAATATTTCAGAATATTTGAGCTCAAGTAAGAATTGTTTAGCATTTTATAAATACGCGTTTTGTGATATTGAAAATTTTTGTGGCGCCGATAAACTTCATTGATTATAGTTTGAATAATTTAATTCACGATATTTGAAATTTTTGTAAATTTTATTATTTGCGAACACGAATACACCGTAGTGGGTGCGAATGCGTTATTTTGCTATTCATGATTGTTTAATTTCAATTTCAATAGCGCATTCGTATTTGCTAGCACCAATTTACACCATACACTTTCAGAGCTCGGATCTGTGAGTTCAAAAGGGGTCTTTTTGATAAATTTTTATTGATTGTGAATAAATTAAATTTTAATATTATTAATTGCGACTCAATTATTCATCTTTTTGATGCAGTCAATGGTAATTTCATTTTCATCTGATGCTCACCTAACCCCGAGAAAGATTTTTTCGAGCGTTCCCATTTTTTAGAGAGCTGCCGGCGCACTTTTGTGAGGTGTCTAGCTAAAAACACTTCAATATAAACAACGTTCTCCAATGTCTTGCTTATGGCACTCAACATGTTCACTGGCCGGAACTCGTCCGCCTTATCTGTACCAGCAATTTTCTTAATTGGTATGACGGTCGCTATTTTACATATGTCAGGTACCGTTCCAGTTTCCAACGAAGTATTAATAATATTCAGCAATGTATCACTCACTTCCTCCCAGAATATTTTCAAAATATCCAGATCAATGTCATCTGGGCTTGATTTGTTTTTCATTTTTATTACAATTTCATATAATTGGTCTTTATTCAATAATTTAAAATCTTGAAATCCCGGTGTCGTCGTTTGTTGAGTACTCAATAATATATCTACTTTGGGTATTGAAACTACAATTTCTTCAATGCTCTTTACAAAGTAGTTGTTAAATTCTACTGCGATGTTACTGCTGCCGGACACTGTTTTACCCTGAAAGTTAATTTCGTTAACTTTGTCTTCCTGTTTCTTAGATGATATCAATGTTTTTAATGTTTTCCACATTCTACTCGTATCGTATCGACATTCGTCTATAGCTGCTGCATAATAATCTATCTTTGTTTTCCGAATCACTCTTACCACTTCGTTTCTGTTTGTTTTATACGTATGCCAGTTTTCATTACTTCTTTGCAACCTGTATTTTTTATAGCTCGTATCTCTGTTTTTTATGGCATTTAATATTACCCCATTAAACCAATAGTTATCATAATTATTTAGTCGTTTTTCTTGTATCGGCATGTGGATATCAATTATCGACTTTATTTCTTTGCAAAGATTAACGCTTTTTGTATTTAATTCCTTATTAAAATCGTATCGAATATTCTTTAAATCTTCTTTGAACTTATTTAAGTCACCAATCTTCGCTCTTTTCTTAATCACCTTGCACCAATTGTTTATCTTAAAATTGGTTTCTATCTTTATACATCTATGATTACTAAATGTAGGTATATCCATCATCTCATATTTTACCCATTGTGCATTGTTGGTTACTACCAGATCGATAATTGATTCATTATCCCTATTGGCAAAACATGTCGGTTCTGAAATCAGCTGTGCTATGCTTCTATCGTTTAAGCATGCTCTAAGTCGCCTACTGTAGTGATCCTCGCCAGTCCAATTTATGTTAAAATCTCCCATAATAATACACGTTTTGTTTGTATCCATTAAGTATTGGTCGCATATTAGCTCAAAGAAATCAAGAAAACTACCCTTTGCTCCACCCGGCGATCGATATAGACTTCCTATTATAACTGTTCTTCCTTCGATAACTGCTTCCGCCATCATCATCCAATATTGTTGTTGTATTGCATACGTTTCCAGAATCTTAAACTTGAAGTCATTTCTTACATAGCATATCACCCCACCGGTATGCCTACTGTTAGAATCGCATCTTGATAATCCATAATCTGGTATAGAGATTTCAAAATCTTCTATGTCTTCTGTAACATGTGTCTCCGTGCAACAAAATATTGTTGGGTTGTTTGTTTTTATAAAATATTTCACTTCATCAAAATGCGCTATCAAACTTTGCACATTATACATAACTATATTTCCATATCTGACATCTATTTGTTTACGTTTGTACATTATATCGTTGTTTGTATTTCTGTTTAATACATTTAATTGCTATTCTTGAGTCCATACCCACTTGTTTTCCATCCGTTCCGACTCTCGCTTAAACACTTCACAGCTGAAGCTGTACGGTGAATGGTTCACGTCAAAATTAAATTTATGTTTATTATTCGCATTTACACAATTTTTGCATTCCGGAGATGTAATTGTGCACTCTCCGTCGTGGTCATCTCTACCACATTGTTTACATGTTTTATTACTTTTGCATTCCTGTGCTTTGTGGTTGTAACCCAAGCAATTATAGCATTGAAACACCTTGTTTTGTTTATATACGTTGCATGTATTCCACATAATGTTGACGCTTCCTTGTTCCAGTACTATCTTCGAAGTTATTTCGTCCATTTCTAGCAAAGCAGAGTATGTATTTTTTGTTTTATATATTTTAATTACCTTAATCTTATCTTGTACTAAATTTTTTATATTTTGATTTGCAATACACTTCAATAGTTCATTTCTCTCCATGTTACTTGCAATATTTACCACTTTTATGATTTTCTGTTCCACTTTCGGCGTTAGGATTTCGAGTTTATCATGCAATGTATTTACTAGGTTAGTTTTTAACCTACTTTTATTGACATCACTGTCACATGTTATCACTACACAATTATTCTTCGCATTACTTCTAATGTTCGTTATTCCAATTCCCAGTTCTCCAGGATTAATTTTTTCTCTAATTACTTTTTCAATCTCATTTGAATCGCACTTGCTATCCTTTGCCTTGATTGAAATGAATTGTAGCTTCTTCGATTGATCGGTACCTGGATCTTTCTCAACTATCGATTCTTCATCTCTCCGCTCCGTCACATGTAATATTTTCTCTTTCAATAGTGAGTTACTAAACTCCTTCTCCTTAACTAACTCTTTTAATGTTTCAATATGTTGTTTCAAATTTCGAATTTCTGATTCCTGATTCACTAGTGCAAATAAGAGTTCATTTTCTTTAAATTTATTTGGTAATTTCTTATTTATTATCAGTTCGATCAGTTCTTGTTTCTTTAGTTTGTCCAACTCGATTGTCAATTTCTTGTTTACGGACTCCATTATAAGTTATACCCTTATCGTAAATTTCTTCAGCTAAGTTTTTCGCAAAACATAAATAAATCAAGTTAAACTTAATTTTAAATTAAAACGTTCACTTTCGCCGTATGTAAAAACTGGTACAACTGCACAGAACTGCACGCAGTGTTCCCAACTCTCAAAAATTAATCTCAAAAATTTTAGTAAGTTGTTCTATATTTTTAGTAAGACCACTTGGGTCTTTGTCTAAATTTGTCTTAGAGTAGGGTTTAGATACTCGTGAATTTTTAATAAGGGTATTTTGTTTAGTAGTTGTCGCGGAAGGAATCTCCAACAACTTATTCTAAAAATAAACAAAGTTAATAATTTGTAGAACAATTTACTTACACGTTTATTTGTGAGGTTATGTTCTGCAGTTTGTAATTTTGAGGTTAGGTAGGTGTGGTGCGCTTGGTAGTCAATGGTAGACTGAAAGGATGTTTAAAAGTTCATTTAACAACGCATTCGAGAGATAAACCGTTTCAGTGTAAAATTTGTGACTACAAATCTGCACGAAAGGAATATTTAGAAATACATTTAAGAAAACATTCAGGTGATAAATCGTTTCAGTGTGCAATTTGTGACACAAAGAAAGGAGATTTAAAAGTTCATTTAAGAACGCATTCAAGAGATAAACCGTTTCAGTGTGCCATTTGTGATTTCAGATTTGCTCATAAGAGGGGTTTAAAGGGTCATGTAAAAATTCATACCATATCAAATTAGAGAGAAGTTCTTTAACATTTTGCTTAAAGTTTTGTCTGAAAATTACAAAATGTTTGCTTCTATAATTAATTGCAATGATTTAATAAAAACTTTTCTATTTGATAATTGATATGTGGCTTGGAAGTAAGATCGGAACATGTCTGTCGTTGTAGTTTGGTTATAATTGATTTATTTTCAAATGTGTACATTTTATCTTAGCAGCTTGTTATGTTGCGCTACAATGACCTTCGAAGGGTCATTAGTCCAGTTCAAGTTAGTCTTTTAGTCTTTTAAAGGTCTTTAAAATCGAGTATTACAAAAATCCTGTAGAGGCGCCACCATCGTAAATAGTATATTAAACAACGAGTTTTATAATTGGAGGTTTGATCGCACGCGATCCATTTAGAAAACGACCCACAAAGCGGGGAGTTTTCTAAAGGATAAGTGCGATAAAAACAATTATTGTTTGAGCACGACCATCGAGGGATCTAAAACTTACTTCTGCTCCTATTCGACGGCGTGTTGCACTTTTGAATAAAAATAATATTTGATTTTTAATGCTTTATTTTCTTGTCGGTTAAGAAACATGGTGTTGAGTAGGCAAACGGATAACTAAGGAGCCACAATCTTAACCTGTTACAGGGTGACCTGGGCAGCGCGGTAGGTTGTTGACTTCGGTGGAGTCCGAAGCCTCGGCTTGAACTTTGAGATTGCAAGTAAATCTCTAAAGGGCGTTAACGCGACATCCCTGAATCAGTTAAACTCCACGATTTACGGGAGGATTCGAATAAATAACCGTCTGTGGGAAGACGGGAGCCCGGGGTTAATTCTAGCGCAAGCGTGCTTAACCCCCCCGTCTTTGTGAGCTGGCTCACTGAGGAGGATTCGCAGTGGCTGGTGGTTCTTGGGAAATGTAGCAACGATCAGCACTCGGCCTGTGTGTCGGGGAACCTTGACACCTACAGGTCCCTTCTTGGGTCTTGCAGCCCTTGAAGGGAATAGGTATGCTGGCTCCCTCAGCGGTTTTTGGACGTAGTACCCAACGTCCCCGATAGCTCTCTAGGCGGAGGTTGCCGTGTATATATTAAGTTTACATATAGCAACTGAATCTAAAAGTTCTATCAAACTTCGGCTCGCTTTCTTGAATCGGGCAGTTCCAGGTGTTGTGCTGCTGGGTGCAGTGACCGCAGACTTGCATCGCATAGCAGTATACTACCATGGCCGAATTCTAAGCAGTTGCCGCACTGCATTATGTTCCTCGGGGGCCTGTACTTCTCCCAGTAGCAGGTGCTGTGTACTAAGTGCCTCACCCTTCGTACCTCTTGAAGCGCTGTCCCGTTTGCAAACGATATCCTGTACTTCGGGTACAGTATCGGAGCGTCGTTCTTCGCCTTGTTGGCAAGCAATCTACATGCCTCCGGTTTAAGTCCTTTTCTCTTGAGGTTTTCCAGGATTTCTTCTGGATCGATCTTATTCGTACCCTTTAGTACGAAGGAGCTTCGTTTAGCTAGACCCCCGGTGGTCTGGATCTTCTTTTGCAGTCTACCGAGGAGGTTGTAATCTTCCATCGCTTTCACGATGACTTTCGTCTGGTTACCTAAATTTTTTATTGAAAAATTGTTATTATTAATTACCTGCTTTATATCGGTGATGGTATCCTTGTAATTCTTGGCACCGATAAGTCCACGCTTCAAGATGATAGGTGTTGGTTTTATCTTCTTGGGTTTTGGTGCTGGTTGTTCTTGTATTTGAGTTAGGCCGACTACCGGTGAAGGTAGTTTTGGAATCTTCTCGGACTCCCTTTGAAAAGCTGCAAAACGGTTTCTTATTTACAGGATGAAATTTTCCGGTCTATTTTATTTGGAGGAGGGCTAACGCCTTTTATATTCCTCTTGCTGGTTGAGGTTTCGAAGGGCACCTCTGCAAAGTTCATTAGTAGACCAGCATCCGTCATGGAGTCTAGATATTCTTGTGAATGAGCCATCTCGTTGATGGTTTTGGTAAGTTTAATATTACCAGGAGGTTGTAATCTTCCATCGTTTCCACGATAACTTTCGTCTGGTTACCTAAATTTTTGATTGAAAAATTATTATTATTGATTACCTGTTTTATATCGGTGATGGTATCCTTGTAATTCTTGGCACCGATAAGTCCACGTTTCAAGATGATAGGTGTTGGTCTTATCTTCTTGCGTTTGGGTTAGGCCTACTACCGGTGAAGGTAGCTTTGGAATCTTCTTCTCAGTCTCCTTTTAAAAGGCTGCAAAGCGGTTTCTTATTGGCAAAATGAAATTCTCCGGTCTATTCTTTTTTTGGAGAAGGGCTGACACCTTTTAAATTCTTTTTGTTGGTTGGGGTTTCGAAGGGCATCTCTGCAAAGTCCATTAGTAGACCAGCATCCGTCACGGAGTCTAGATATTCTTGTGAATGAGCCATCTCGTTGATGGTTTTGGTAAGTTTAATATTACCAGGAGGTTGTAATCTTCCATCGTTTCCACGATAACTTTCGTCTGGTTACCTAAATTTTTGATCGAAAAATTATTGTTATTAATTACCTGTTTTATATCGGTGATGGTGTCCTTGTAATCCTTTTTTTTGTTTGAGTGGAAAATGGAAAATCTTAACCAAGACACCATCAGCCCGTGATGCTGGTAGTGTGGGGTTTTACTCACTAAATTTGAAATCCGCAAGTTTCGCTGTTAAGCATTTCATCTGCTGATGGACATCGCGCTTCCATATATCTTTTGCCCTTTTGGGACCTGTCACTTCTTATTGTGCGTTGGGGACGGAATCGGGACCGGGAGCTTTCTTGGGGGAGATGTACTTGATGGCACTCTGTATTTCGAAATAGGAGGCGGGAGGGATGGAGTCGGCGTCGTCTTAGTCTGTCTCGTACTGTCTTGTTTATTTTGTCGATGTGTTTGAGGAGTTTGCGGTCGGTCGTATCTTATTCTTTTGAAACGCTTTTGTTATTCTTAACAATTGCTTCGTTAAAATCTTGAGCGGTTACAGGAAGCTCCAACAAATCCTTTGTCAACTTTTCTATTTCATCCTCATCAGCATCATTTCAGCGCCTCTGCATACGGTGGTAATATCAATAATACGGTGGTCAGATGCTGGATATATTAGCCTCGGTTTTTACGTCTTTCTACCGGGAGCAGTTGAATAGCGTCTGCTTCGTGGTGTCTTCTTCAATAATCATGTCAATTAATAATCCCGTTTCTTTTCGAAATCTTTCCTGAATATGTTTTTTTGTACGCTCTTCTATCTGTAATTTATATGACCTATGTAAAACTAATATTCCAACAGTACATAATTTTTGTTTTTTATTAAATTGTTTGACTAAATCAAAGTCGTTTGTCCTTTTCCGAATGTCGTTAAACGAAAAATATTCTCTTGCTTTTCTCCAGCTCTCTTGCCTGAATGATAGTTGCTATTTTTTTCTTCAACAAGGAGTTTTATAGGTGGAAGACCGGCAAGCACCTGCAATGTCTCTTTGAACGCTGTCCTGTACACAGAGCAGACCCTCAGTGTAATTGATCTCTTCATGCTTTCATACTTTTTCCGGTATTTTGTGACTTCCATGACCTCTTGCCAAACCGGCGCACCATACAACATAATAGAGTGCACCACCGAGGCAAGAACTCTTCATATACCTTGGACCTCTCATATTTGGCATCAGCCTCGTAAGAGCGATGGCGAGTTGTTGTGCCTTGGATGCTGTGGCTTTGATATGAATGCCGAACTTCATTTTTTTGTCCAGGTAGACTCCTAACACTTTCATGAACTTTTCAATGTGGAATCATGGCTCAAAACTCTGAGTTCAATGTGGCACTTACGTTTTGCTATTGCCAGCATTACCGTCGTCTTTTCTGGGACTATTTTGAGACCCTTTCCCTATATCCACGTGGTTATCACTTGTATAGCCTCGTCCGTCAATCTTTCAAGCTCTTCCTTAGTCCGTGCTGTGTGACAATGAGGGTCAGATCATCGGCAAAACCCACGAGTCTGACCTCTTCCGGCAGGCCCAGTCGGAACACTATCGTACAATAGGTTCCACAGGGTCGCCCTCAATACCGAACCCTGTGGAACTCCGCTAGTAACCTCGCTCATCTGCTCCTTCTCGATAAGGATAGACTTGGAGCTAAGGTAGCTCTTTAACAGACGCACAAGATACTCGGAAATGCCTCCCTCTTCTTTCCAGTTCTTTAATGATCATGGACCACCTCGCGGAGTTGAACGCGTTCTTATTATCTAAGACAATCACCAGGCATAGTTTCCGTGTTTTCCACGTGCCTGCGTTCGCTTCCGCCACCAGTTTCTTAATTTGTGGAAGTGCGTCTACCGTTGACCGACCTTTGACGAATCCATACTAGTTTTCCGAGAGACCCCCGGTGGTCTGGATCTTCTTTTGCAGTCTACCGAGGATGAGTCGCTCGAACAACTTACCGATGTTGTCGATTAAGCAGACCGGCCGGTACGAGCTGGGGTTTTCTAATTGGTGGTCTCCTTTCCTAAGTAGTACCAGTCTTGCCTTCTTCCAGATGTTCGAGAAGGTCCTGGTTTGCACGCAGTTGTTAAACACCCGTAAGATGGTGTCGGGGTGCTCTTTGCATAGATACCGGATGACCTCATTTGGTGTGCCATCGAGAGCTGTGATTTTCTTCCGAGAATCTAACACATCTCACTGAGTTTCAGTCCAAGCTGTTTTCGTTTGGTGAAGATGTGTTTACGCCAAGTTAGTCTTAAATCGAGATGCATATCAAGGTACTTGGCGTCCTCTGCTTGTGGTAACTGACAGTTCTGAGTTGAACCGGCAGGCAAGCATTTCTTCTCGCTGTGAACGTTACATGGGCAGATTTTAATTAGTTGACTTTAATTCGTCATGTTTTGAGCCATTTTTGTATGGCATTTAGCATGGGCGTTCATTGGGGGAGGGGGGGGGCAAAAGGGTCAGCTGCTTTCTCTGGCTCTTGGCTGTTTAACTTTTTTAGACATTTAATATTTCACCAGCCCAATTTTTTAAAACTTTCGGTTTTAAATGATTGAAATTCTTTTATAATATTTTTTTTATTTTGTTCCCCCTCTCTGAAAATGATCTTATCGACGCCCATGGCATTTAAACCTATTTGGAGATTTTCTGATGCTTTGTTGGATTGATATGCGATGCGAGTATGGCAGTATCATCGGCGAAGGTTGCAATGGTGGTAGATCCAGCTTAAGGAAGGTCTGACGTGAACAGAAGGAATTCACACACTTTCATGGGGCACCCCAGAGTTGTACGATTTAATAATTAAATAAAAATGATGTGAAAGATTTTTCTTGAGTTTATATAAGTAGTAGCTCATCATGCCAGACTTGAAAAAACACTCGTTTAATTTTGATTTTATAAAAAGAAGCCAAAATCAGTCTCAGATTCTTGCATGCAGTTTCCAAACCAAAACATCGAGAACGAAGTAACAGTCAGCTCGGTGATTGTAAATTCAATTCAAAATGGTGGGTTGGGAGTCACAGGAAGTCTGGCTTTTGATTGAGCCTGGTAGTCTCGACGAAAATTCATTTTTCCCTTTTCCGTGTTTGTTATATGCAATTGTTGTGTTGTTTTTTTCTACCACAAGTCTTTGTTGGTCAAAGGGGCACAATTTAACCAGCCAGTTTTTTTCTAAATTGGATGGAACTTCGGTAAGCCATTCAGAGAGCATTAACTTGTTGGCGTAACTGTAGCACTTCAATTTCTTCTTCTCTCCATTTGTAACACTAATGTTCATATTTTCGATTTTCTGAAAATCAGAAACATCTTTCGTTACTTCTTCACAGTTTCGATTTTGGTTAAACACTTTTTTGCGTTTTAACCTTAAATTTTTTAGAAATTTTTAGAAAGTCAGGACGCAGCGTCTGATTGGGTGGTAAATGGACTGGGGAGGTGTTGTGGGGGTTGTCAGTGTTAGAAGTAAGGAGCGGTTTGGTCGAGGAGTTCTTGCTCGTCCAATTTGTTGACCTGATCGTCTATCATCATTGGCTGGATGGCGAGCTCATCCGCCAATTGGGAGCCAATAAAGTCTTCCAGTGGTGGAAGGTTTATAAAATTGTCAGTGGGAGTGGTACTTACAATAGGAACCAAATTCATTAATCCACTTCGTGTAATTTTTTAAATATTCTTTTGAAACGCTCTTGTTATTCTTAAAAATCGCTTCGTTAAAATCTTGAACGGTTACAGGAAGCTTCAACAAATCCTTTCTCAATTTTTGTATTTCATCATCTTGAAGACCAACAATGCGTCTTCTTCTCATGGGCATCATTGTAGCGTCGCTGAATACGGTGGTAATATCTGCAGCAGAATACCCTTCAGTTTTCGCAGCTACGTCAACTAATTTAGCATTCGCAGCCACTTTCACGTCTTTCATGTTTATCTGTAAAAGCTTCTCACGTCCTTCTGCAGTTGGAAGAGGAATGTATATGCGTTTTTCCAATCTTCTACGTAAGGCTTCATCCAAGTATCATAGGAAAATTAGTTGTGGCTAAAACCATCACAATTTTTTCCGATTCTTTATTGTTAGTGGCGATTCCGTCCATTTGAACCAGCAATTGTGATTTTACTCGTCGAGAAGCTTGGTGTTCAGAATCGGAACCTCTACGAGAACAAAGTGTTACACACTTTTTAATTTATAATTCACCGCTGCAATTTCACTTACACAAAAGATATACCTTAAATTTTCTTAAAAATGTCCGCAACAATAATGCCCAAATTGAAAAAAGCAATGTAATATTTTGGATGTCCCAATATAAATAAAATACCGATATTAAAATAACTTAACTTTAATCATTATAATATAAAAGCTGACGCCATGTCATACAAAAATGATAATCCTTCATTCCCTTTATAATCATTAATACCAACATAAAACTTTACACTATAAATTATATACAGTACATTTCAATATAATCTATATAAATAAAAATGAATGTGCAATCTTTGTCACGACATCACGTGAAAACGGCCGGACTGATTTTCTTAAGGGTAGTTCACACTACATGATTTATCATATGACTTAGTCATAAGGAAAGTCATGGCTAAAATCATACCATCGCAACAGCCAATCATAAAAGCCAAAACTTCTATAATATCAAAAATCATATAGTGTGAACGTAAAAAAATTCCTCATATGAGAAGTCATGTGACAAGTCATATGATAAATCATGTAGTGTGAACTACCCTTTAATCTTTTTTTTAAAATGTTTGTAATTACCCAAGGAATGTTCTTACGGAAAGAAAAATTTAAAAAGTTGCCCAAAAAGATACAAAAATTGCAAAAACAACTTTTTGCTTTCAATAGATGGCGTTCACCACAGACCTATCGTAAATCCTATATGAGACGATGCCTAATTTTTGCATAAAATTAACATGTTAATGGTAACTAACCAATGAAAAACGTCTGATGGCTACTAATGCGCTGTTTCCATTGGTTAGTTAACATTTACATGTACATTTTATTCAAAACATTTCATTGGCACACATTTTATACTTTCAATAGATGGCGTTCGTGACGGACTTATCGTAAATCCTATAAGAAACGATGCATAACTTTTCATAAAGTTAGTATGTATTTGGTAACCAATCAATGAAAAACGTCTGATGGCAATAATGCGTTTTTTCTATTGGTTAGTTAACATTTACGTGTATATTTCATTTAAAACATTTCATTGGCACAAATTTTATACTTTCAATAGATGGGGTTAGTGACGGACCTATCGTAAATCCTATATGACACGATAATTCGTTTTGAGTATTCTTAATAAAAACTGAATTTCATTCAGCTAAAAAGTTAACACATTTATCAATTCTCAGGCGAAACGAAGTTCGCCGGGTCAGCTATTTTTCATAAATATAACATGTAAATGGTAACTAACCAATAAAAAACGTCTGATGGCTACTAATACTAATGCGTTCTTTCTATTGGTTAGTTAACATTTACATGTAAATTTTATTCAAAACATTTCATTGGCACAATTTTATACTTTCAATAGATGGCGTTCGTGACGGACCTATCGTAAATCCTATATGACACGATGCATAACTTTTCATAAAAATAGCATGAAATATTTTTCGATTCTCTGGCGAAACGAATCTACAATTTTTATACAATAATTTACAAAAATTTATGTTATTTTACAATAAATAATTATGAAATCATTCATACCCTAATCTGTCGGGCTTAACAATATTTCGCCTTGGCCTATGTTTTGCTATTGAATAAGGGCTCACAGGCTTCTCCGACTTTGGTACTATCTGACAACTTAATCTTGCATTTCTTTTCATCCGCAATATTATTACCACGATCAATAGTTATCTTTGAAATCACCGTAAATTGCTTTCTGTTTATTATTAATATTTGACTCGTCTTTAATGTCAGAACCTGCAGTCAATATTTGATCTACGTGTCTTTTCCATATAAGATCTAATGATGGAATATAGCAACTATAAATTTTATCACCTAAAATACTAGTGATCTTCCCACGAATTCAAGGTCTACCAGCAGAACGGTAATCTTTTACGTAAACATTCTGCCCTAATTCAAAAATAACCTTATTTGGTAACGGCCTATTTTAATTATAAGCTTGACTTAAATCTAATCTAGTGAACAACTGACCACCTTGTAGTGCCACTAATAATTCCTCTACCCTTGGAATTGGGTATTGAATATCTTTTAAAAATTTGTTGACTGTAATCCTATAATCAGCGCAAATACGTAAATTACCATCTTTTTTCAAAATAGGTACTAACGGTGTACCCCAACCACTGTTTTCTACCTTAGCAATGACTTCTAAACTTTGTAAACGATCTAGTTCAAGTTTAACCTTCTTTTTAAAAGCAAAAGGCAAGTTTTTGGGTTTTAAAAATACTGGAGTAGTCTCCTTATCTACTTCTAATCTAATTTTTTGAAATTTATAACAACCGATACCACCTGCAAATAGACTCTTGAACTCCCCAAGAAGCTCTTCTACTGTTAAGGGTTTTTTACAATCAATATTAAATAAATTACCTTGCTTACTTATTGATAACTGAAATAAATGAATCCAGTCTCTACCCATTAAAGACGGTCCATCATTATTTACTACTAAAAGTTTACCAATTTTAACAACTCCGTTGATTTCAATTTTAACCTTTAACATACCTAACGGTTTAATTATCGTACCATCACAACAATATAATTGTACCTTACAACTATCTAATTTAAATTTATGAAATAATTTTTTATATGTCAACATTGAAATAACAGACAATCCAGATCCTGTATCTACCTCCATCCTTAAATTGATATCATTGACTTTAACCAATGCTTTTATTGGATATAATTTAAAAATATTATTAATACATCCTTACTCGCTAACTATTTATTCATAACATAACATAATGTACAAGTTATACAACAACTGCTTGAATCTACATAATCATGCCACGAGGTTATGCTCGATCCTCCTAGTCCCGTATGTTAACACTAGGGTAGTGCCAATCGAACTCGAGGCGCGATATTCAAATCCACAACAATCCTCCCCACTTAAGTACAGACGAAATCCGCGTAACGTTCAGGCACTCGGCGGTTGCGGTTTGGTCTTCCTGGTAGTTCTACTGCTTGTGCTTCTGCTACTTCAATCGGCAAATCCGCTCCTGGTGCCTCAGCTTGTTTTGGTACTTCTTTAGTTGCTACGGCCTCTGTGGGTGCTACCGTTGCTTCTTCGCTTGCTCTTACTCTTGGCTCCAACTCGCCCGAGATGGTACCTTCTACTTCGTTGGCCTCTTCCTCTGGGTTTCCATTACACGTCCTCTTGCGCATCTGGTCTAGATGTCGCCTCATTTTTCCTGCCACCGTCTTTACAACGTATGACACCGGACCCGTAATGTCAATAACCTCTCCCGCAATCCACTTCTCTCTCGACAGATAGTTTCGGATATATACAGTTTCTCCCACTTCGAATGTTCTCACTGCCGTCGATTGTTCCATACCTTCTTTTTTAATTGTGTCCGGATGCAGTTTGTCCAGCGCGGTTTTCAGTCTTCTGCCCATTAACAGTTCTGCCGGTGTCCTTAAGGTTGTTTGATTTGGTGTCGTATGTTGTTTAAATAACACTCTTGCCAATTTCAATTTGAAATCACCTATCTGTAATTTTTCAAGCTCGGCCTTACCATACTGTACCATGCGTTCAGCTTGCCCATTACTGCTTGGGTGGTATGGTGCAACTGTATAGGACTGAATTCCGTTTTTTAAATAAAATTGTTTAATTTCTGTTGACCCAAAAGCAGTTCCGTTATCAGATACAATAGGGTCTGGAATTCCATGTGTAGCAAACAATTGACGTAAACACCTTATTACTTCAGCAGACGATTGTGACGTCACCAGCTTGATCTCCAGCCACTTGGACATCGCATCCACGACAATCAGAAACACTTTTTCTTGATACGGTCCCGCGAAATCCAAATGCAACTTAGACCATGGATTTTTGGGTGGTTCGATAAATTGCCTTTGTGCTTTCTTAGGGTTATTTCGGTGTAGCTGGCAATTTTCACATTGTGCAACGGTTTCTGCAATTTGTTCATCCAATTTGGGCCACCAAACGTAGCTTCGCGCCGATGCTTTCATTGTTACAATTCCCGTATGATTTGCATGTAATAACTCCAAGACTTCTTTCTGCGCTCGACTCGGAATAATCACCCGACTTCCCCATAGTAGACAACCTTTGTGTACGGATAGTGAGTCTCTCTTCCTATAATACGCCGTGAATTCTTCGCTGGGTATATCTTCGGGCCATCCATGTAGCACCCAGTGCCGGACTCGATCTAAAATTTTATCTTGGTTTGTCCATTTCTGAATTTCTTTAGCCGCAATTGGGGGTTCTTCCATTGCTTCTAAAAGCAATATATCTCCTGGAGGTATCCTTTCGTCATCCTTTCTAGGTATCGGTAATCGGCTCAACCCATCTGCATTCCCATGCAACTTTCCTGGTCGGTATTCCACATTATATGAATAATTTGACAGTAATAAATTTCATCTTAGCATTCTTGGTGTAATCATAACGGGCATCTGTCGTTCCGGGTTTAACAGTCCCAATAACGGTTTGTGATCTGTTATTATTGTAAATTCTCGACCCGCCAGGTATTGATGGAAATACTTCACACCGTATATCACAGCTAGTGCTTCTTTATCCACCTGAGCATAGTTTCTTTTGCTGGAGCCCAATGTTCTTGAAGCAAATGCAATGGGGTTCTCCGCTCCATCTGTGTTACGGTGGGACAGTACCGCTCCCACACCGTAAGGTGATGCGTCACACGATAGCACTAACGGCTTTGTTTCGTCATAATGTAACAGAACTTCTGCAGATTGCAACAGCTCCTTTAACTTTTTAAATGCCATCGAATGTTCCTCCGTCCATTTAAATTCTACATTTTTATCCAACAACCGGTGTAGTTTTTCAGCCTGAGATGCTTTGTCTGGTAGGAATCTATTATAAAAGTTAATCATCCCTAGGAACGATTGAAGTTCTTGTTTGTCCCTAGGTTCCGGTGCTTGAACGATAGCTTCTACTCTTTTTCCATTAGGCTTAATTCCCCTGCTCGACATCTAAAAACCCAAGAACTCGATTTCTTCCACTCCAAACAAACATTTCTTCTTGGTTACTGTTAAATTAGCCTGGTCTAATTTTGATAGCACTGCTTGCAACATCCTGTCATGTTCTTCTTGTGATTTTCCCGAAACTATGATGTCATCAATGTATGCTGCCGCTCTTTCTATTCCCACTAGCAAAGTATCCATAAACTCTGGAAAAGTCCAGGAGCTGCCGACACTCCAAACGGCAAGCGAGTTACGTTAAAAAGATCTTTATGTGTATTTACTGTCAATATTTCAGATGTTTCTTTATCCACCACCAACTGCTGATATGCTTGGGACAAATCTAAACAAGAAAATATTCTTTGCCAACTTTCGCGAATATTTCGTTTGATGCGGGCAGCGGGTACGCATTCTTTTTTATTGTGCTGTTTGCCGTGTTTCTATAGTCACCGCATAATCTGTACGATCCATCTTTCTTTAGGACAGCTACCAACGGTGTAGCCCATTCCGAATATTTAACTGGTTTATAAATTCCTTGGTTTACCAGTTCATTACTAAAAACCCTTGGATATGTTTCAATAATTTTCTTTAAATTAGCATTTATTTTACAATCAGCTTGTTGATCCATTAAGTTTACTCCTTGTAGAGATATACCCAAACTGCCGAACCAGTCGCGTCCCATCAAATCGCATCCATTTCCTGCTACCACAGTAATCGGCAAATTGCAGCTGCATCTGTTTGTCTGAACCTTAACTAGCGTTACTCCTCTGACTTCCAAACGTTCTTGTGACCATGTATGCAGTATCGTGTTTGTCTTTTTTAGCTTCGACGTTCCTTTTATTCTTGCCCATGTCTCTTCACTAAGAATTGAACATGATGCTCCTGAATCTACAAGCATCGTCACAACCTTGTTATTTAACCGTAATGTCGTAGTCACCGAATTCCCTGTTTGAATCACATTAAGGGTGTGTAACTGCTTCATCATCTTCTTGGTCTTGAATATTATTGCACTTTACTTTACTTTACTCTCTTCGTTCTTCTTTTTCATACATACTGCTTCTATATGCCCCTTTATTTTGCAAAAATAACATTCCACGTTCTTAAATCTGCAACAGCTAGGGTTATGTTGACCCCCACAACGAAAACAGTTTCTGTTGATTTTGTTTGTGTGTCTTCCTACTGCCATTACTTTTTCGTTCACTAATCTTTCATTCCGCATGTTGCTTACATTTCTCTGCGCCGTTTCTACAGCCACAGCCAAGTCATATGCTCTTGAAAGTTAGATTACTTTCCGACAGCAGTTTATTTTGTAATCCTTCGTTTTGTACCCCGCATACGAGTTGATCACGTACCATATTATCGAGTTCGGCAAAGTTGCAGTGTTCACTAAGTTTTTTTAAATCGGCTACAAAACTTGCTATCGACTCACCCGGTTTTTGTTTGCGCTGGTTAAACGTAAACCTTTGAATTATTTCATTTGGTTTTGGGTTGAAATGTTCGTCCAATTTTGTGATTATAACGGTATACTCTTTTTCCTTCGGGGTTCTTGGTGTTACTAGTGACCGTAGAATATCGTACGCTTCTGCTCCGATCGATGATAGTAACACAGCTTTTTTTGTTGTTCCTTCAGTAATTCCATTTGCTTCGAAGTAAAACTCGGCACGTTCTTTGTATGAAACCCAACACATTTTTACATCAAATTTATCGATCGCTCCTACAATTCCACTCCTTGCTATCGCCATCGTGCATTAATTCAATATACTCACAATCTTTTTTATTCTCGTCGCCAGTTTTTAATACATCCTTGCTCGCTAACTATTTATTCATAACATAACATAATGTACAAGTTATACAACAACTGCTTGAATCTACATAATCATGCCACGAGGTTATGCTCGATCCTCCTAGTCCCGTATGTTAACACTAGGGTAGTGCCAACCTAACTCGAAGCGCGATATTCAAATCCACAACAATTATCTTTATGAATTAAATTGTAAAAATCTGCTTCAGTAGATACAGAACTGTTTTCTGTGGTATCATTATTACTCTCAGCCAAATAATTTTGTTTTAACTTACAAACTTTTGCCAAATGTCCTATCTTTTTGCACACCTTGCAGCGATACGATTTATATTTACACATTGAAAATTTGTGATCACCTTCTCCACAATGGAAACATAGCGGTTTTTCTTGATATTTTGGTTGGGCATCCAATTTTACCATTTTTCCAGTTTTCTTTACCATCTTTCTATTCTTCTTTGTCAAAGCAGCCTTGTCCATCAATTTCCTCCTTGGATTTATTGATATTTTATTGATTTCCTCAACTGTTGTTACCATATTAGCTTCTTTATTTAATGCAATTTTAAGTAATTCTGCTGTTGTTAATTCATGGCTCTCTTCACAGATTCTATCCAATACTGGACCTTTCTTTAACCCCGTTATAAAAATTAACGCCATTATAAAATTTAAATTATTTCCAAATTCGCTATATGAAGCTTCGCTTTTCAATCTTAAAAACCAATCACTAATGGACTCTCCTATTTGTTGTTTCATTTCTACAAATGCAATCCTTTTTCGATTAATTGGTACGCTTTTAGTGAAATGTCCATCCAACAACCTTGATAATTCTGCGTAAGTTTTTGTAGACGGTAAATCCGGAAAACATAGGTCTCTCAATGTCACATAAGCTGTGGGACCCATTAATGTAATTAAAGTTGGTACCTTTTTTTTAATCGCAATATTATTGACTAAAAAATATTGTTCGAGCCGTTCTTTGTAAGATTTCCAATCATCCTTAACCTGAAACTGTTCCATAGCTCCAATTACACCAACATAACTCACAGTAGTTGCTTTTGCCATTCTGAACTGATCTTAACATGGACTCTTCTAACCGTTTTAAAATTTATTAATCGTTTTAATCCTCGTCGCCAATTGTAATATATTGGACGTCCAAATATAAATAAAATACCGATATTAAAATAACTTAACTTTAATCATTATTATAATATAAAAGCTGACGCCATGTCATACAAAAATGATAATCCTTCATTCCCTTTATAATCATTAATACCAACATAAAACTTTACACTATAAATTATATACAGTACATTTCAATATAATATATACAATATATTACAAATGCTCTCAGCGCTGTCATTTGTCGAAACAAATTTAATTTAAATGTACTATAAAATAATGACAAATAATTAGTCCGTCACACGTCTTATGTCACTCGCACGTCTTAAGTAACTCCCCTAAAATTGTCCCTAAAACCACTTCATTAACTCTCGGTCAACTTTCGATTTCATCGCTCGCTGCCCGCTCGTATCACTAAATTAACGTCTTTTTGTTTCGAACTTAACAAAAGGGAATAAATTTTGTCGATAAATATGGTACTAGGGGCATAAAATCTAGCGATTTTAAGCAACAACCGTAACATCTTTTCCGATTCTCTACGATATTTCGACGACAGTGACGCTGCCGAAAATTACGGAATGCGCAATGGCAAAACTACGGCTTCTTGTAAAAGCCTCTTAGCTTTATCCAAATCAGCGATGTAACAAATTGCTTAACAATTGTTTTATTTTGCTTCTTCTAGTGGACTGTAATTGCGGGTTCTTTGCGGATTTTCATTTAACACTTTAATATTTATTGTTGGGGTAAATTTTCTTGTACGAAGTAAAACAACTTGGAGCAACGCTCGATGAACATTTAATAACTTTAATGAAATAATTAAACATGGATGATCATTACATCGTTTCACAAAGCTAAGTACCAAAGTAAGTCGCTTGCATACTGCAGGCTCATTCACATGCGCGGTGCATGGCAATAAAGTGGTAACAAAAATGTTTAAACAAAAAGCTCAAGGTGGCGACAAGCGATATCTTTCCAAAAAACGTTTGTGTCCTTTAGAATTATATCTCTCTCCAGCATTTTTATTAGCGTACGTTCTTCTCGAAGATTACTTGTAAATTTGGCTTCATTTATTACTTGTTCGTGATCGTCATTACCACTTTCTTCACTATTTTCGCGGTTTTCCTCGAAAATTAATGAACACGAAATTTTTTCTTCAAACTTTTCTTACCTTTAGCGGCAGATTTTTTTTTCCTTGTTTTTGTCTTCTTTGTTTACATCTTCGACTTCCTGATTTTTAAGAAAAAAGAATGATTTTTTAGAATCTTCTTTTTTCTTACCTTTTTTCTGTTCAGAGACCGCCAGGTTGGAAGGTTTTTCCAGTTGCGCTTTTGAGCGGTTCAGCCTGTTCTTCTGATTGCTCAGGGGTGAAGGCTGCGAATCGCTAGAACCCATCCTTTTCTTTGTAGCTTCTTTTAAAACTACTTACGTACTGTTATAAAAACGAGTGCTTGATCAAGACTGACATCTCCCCTTTTTGTTACATTTGGGTTTACAAATTTCAAAAAACAATTACATTTTGAAAGTCTTAAATCTAATTAACAATTATAACTCTAATGGCCGGTTTCAGCAACTTTAACTTTAACCTGTGTTAGTTAACACATGTTAAAGATAATCAGTTGCTAAATTTTGAATGGGTTGCAGCAACGTTATTAAATGCATAATTAGTTAATGTCAGATTATGTGTAACACAGTCATGGTGGTACTCCTGAAATGACAACCACGCCAAGTTCATATTGTACAAGTAGTTCATATTAATTATATTACTTCACAAATTATCATAAAGTGAGGTTCAGTACAGTTGTCATTATTTTTTTTATCAATAAAATGGCATAAAAGCGCGCAAAAATTTAAATTTTATTTTAAGTTTCGTGTTGACGAAAACAATAAATTAACAGTGTTAAATAAGAAATTACGATTGTTAAGTAATGATAATAATAATTGAGAAATAATAAACTATTAATTTAGTAATAAATCTAACTTTATTTTAATTTTTAAAAACAAGCAAAGCAAATTTAACGTTAAAGTTTGCATCGACATAAACAATTTCTCAAAAAGTACTTGAGGTACTCATAAAACAATACCTATAAATTTTTGAAAATATTTTATTTATAAAACTTTTTAAAAATTACTGCGGATCAATGCAGTACGTGTACTTGTATTTGAATTGCTTTGTCCGTCTTGAGCAAGTGGAATGTTAATTTCTGCTTCTTCTATGTCATTCACATCATTGAAGTCGTCATCTTGCAGTGAAGTACGGCGCATGCAATGATAATGATGAGTTCCATGGTGGGTTTGTTCCGTAGTCCTGTGTGCAGACAAAGGAAACGCAAAAGAAAAAAACAAAGGTCGCTTTAACACTTCAAAACATCTCTCAGTGGGATTTCTTGGGGATATTTGGCTCCAATTGTATGCTTCTTCGGATGTATGCTTGAATGAAGCAAGGGTGTAAGCATGTATGTCTTGCATGCATACCCATTGTCACCAAGTAACTACGTGTTAGGTCTAAAGTGGTCAGTTTCAAAATCCGCACACAAAGGCGAGTTACGTTGACCTGTCAGTTACGTTGACCTGTCTATGTCACCGGATAATATGTAATGATAGTATCTTGCTTATCAATAAGCCGAATGCAGATGCATCATAGTCCGGTGACTTCAGCGTGAACTCATAAATAATATGTAATGATAAGTCAGTCTAGTATTTACCTTTCTTGAATAAACACGTAAAATAAAGCTTTGTCTTTTTTTAAAAAAATAAGATTTCGTTGCCGAAATCTTATCTGGCGCAGTCGGTAGTATCCTCTAGGGCTAGTATTTCAATCGCGAATTATTAGTGTTCGTTTTAACGATTCACTGGAGGAAATTCAAGAAAGCAAAGAAGTTGAAAACCGCACCCACGGACGACATCGCCGAGTTTGCAGTGAACCAACTCGATACCCAACCAACGGACAGCATCGCCGCAGGTTGAGAACGACTCCGTTGCATCATAATAAGAACCACATCGTCTTGTTAATGCAGATCCAAATTCGAAAATATTGGAAAATTCAAATGAAAAAGCAACAAATCCTGTAAGTCATTTTAATTATATAATTTGTAATAATCTATGTGAATCGCGTTTTTAAATAATAAAGGTACAAATACAATTTGCTAACTACGTTAGTATATGTCAGACATCGAAGAAAATTTACGCGACCGATCACCTCTTAGAAGGATCACAATGGCAGTTCCAGTTACGCCGAGGTTAGAAAAATTTCACTTAGACACGGTACCTGAATTCGATGGTAATCCAGCTACACTAGCTATTTTTATTCAAGCTAGTGAATATTTATTAAATACTTATATTGATGTAGCTGATATTAATAATCCGCGAAACACATTTTTGTTGCGAGCTATTATAGCAAAATTGAAGGGACGCGCGTTAGAATTAGTAGGGGCCCGTAGTAATTTAACAAATTGGAATTCTATAAAAGAATTATTGTTGAGATTCTTTTCCGATCCGCGGGATGAGAAATGTTTAATGGGAGATTTGTTACAATTAAAGCAATTAAAAAATGAAAGCGCTATTACTTATGGTAATCGATGTCAAGATTTGTTAAGTTTGTTATTAACTAAATTACAGTTAGTAGAAGTAGACGGGCACGTATTGAATGCTAAAACACAAATTTATGAACAACAAGCTTTAGATGCTTATTTAAGAGGACTTCATAATAATTTAGCCATTCGGTTGAGGAACCCCCCTAATTTGGAAGTTGCCATAGGATATATGATAGAAGAAAATAATTTTAATTATACGCAAAATAATGCGACGGTAAATTATAATCATAGTAGTAATAATGCACATAAACCAAATGTATTTAATGCAAGCGCTCAATTTAACAATCATAATCAAAGAAATTTTAATTCGACACCAGCCCAAAATTATCGAAACTTTAATTTCAATAAAAACTTTACTAAAAGAAACTATGGAAATGGCCTTAATTATAATAATTACAGGCCTAACACATTTAACACTTTCCAATCCTCTTATCGTCCTAATTTTAATAGACCCGCACAAAATCAAAATTTTAGTAGACGAGTAAATCAAAATTTTAATCAAAGGTCGAACAATGCTAATCAGCAATATCGCCCTGAACCAAAATTTTTATATGGACGGCGGGGAAGAAAATGCAACATAATTAATTTAGCTAATATTAACACGTCCGCTTTACCATATATTAAAATCCCTCACGCAAATTTAATCTTAATGATCGACACCGGGTCATCAAAAACATTATTAAGTCCCCAAATAGTAAATAAATACTACAAAAACTATATAAAAACATCTCCTTTCAAAATTAGAACGGCTCATAAAACAACATTTCACAAATTAATAGCGCGCATTCCCTTACCAAAAATATTTAATATTAAAGAATATTTTGATTTTTGCATATTTGATTTTAATCCCAATTACGATGGCCTAATAGGAATGGATTTATTAAAACATTTAGGTGCTAAAATTGATCTAAGAAAAAATGTACTACACACAAAAAATGGTGTGATACCCATATATTTTGAACCGTTAAAATCAAAACAATTTAATTTACCGCCGCGACATCAACAATTTATAAAAGTACCGATAAATACGAATTTAAATTATGGTATAATCGAATACCAAAAATTAACAGATGGTGTAGAAATCCCTCAATGTCTAGTAAAAATTAAAAATCGCGAAGCCATAATTAGTATAACAAATAGTAATGAAACAAAAAAATTAATAAATATAGAACCCTTAAACGTTATAGAAGCGGAAGATGTAGAACTGATAGAGATGAATAAAATTAATTATGATAAGAATATTGATAAAATATTGATAGATAATTTAAAAAATATTAGACTAGATCATTTAAATATTGAAGAAAGTAAGGCCATTAGAAAAATATGTTACGAATATAGAGACATTTTTCATTGCACTAGTTTACCATTGTCCTTTACTAACATTGTAAAACATGAAATAAAAACAAATGATGAGATACCGGTATTTAAAAAGGCGTATAGAATGCCTCACGCACAACAAAAGGAAGTCGAAAACCAAGTAACCGAATTGCTAGCTAACGATATCATTAGTCATTCGCACAGTGCTTGGAGTAGCCCAGTACTCGTCATTACAAAAATTCAGAATGGTGGTCGACTACCGTGCACTAAACGAAAAATGCGTTGAAGATAAATATCCCCTCCCACATATTTCGGACATATTAGATAAATTAGGAAAATGTGCTTACTTTACGACTTTAGATTTAGCATCGGGATATCATCAAATTGAGATGCATCTTCGAGATAGAGAAAAAAAGGCTTTTTCAACACCGCGCGGACATTATGAATATAAACGTATGCCGTTCGGGTTAAAAAACGCCCCCGCTACATTCCAACGTGTAATGGATAATATTTTGCGCGGCATTCAAAATGAAGCTTGTATAGTTTATTTAGATGACATTGTAATATTCTCTACGTCATTACAAGAACACGTCGAAAAATTAAGGGTGGTGTTTGATAGGCTTAGGCAAGCAAATTTTAAAATCCAAATGGATAAGTCGGAATTTTTAAAAAAGGAAGCACAGTTTTTAGGTCATATTATTACTCCGGAAGGTGTAAAACCAAATCCTGCAAAAATTGAGGCGGTAATACAATACCCATCTCCTAAAACAACAAAAGAATTAAAAGGATTTTTGGGTTTAACTGGGTACTACAGGAAATTTATAAAAGATTATGCAAAAGTAACAAAGCCTCTAACAGTATGTTTAAAAAAAGGTAATAAAATTGAACATAATAAGGAATTCCTCGAAAGTTTCAGTAGATGCAAAAATATTCTAATTAATCACCCAATATTACAATATCCTGATTTTGAAAAACCTTTTATAGTTACATCAGATGCTTCCAATGTAGCCTTAGGGGCAGTTCTCTCCCAAGGACCAGTAGGTTCAGATAAACCCATCTGTTATGCTTCACGCACCTTAAACGAATCTGAAAGAAAATATAGTACCATCGAGAAAGAATTATTAGCGGTAGTCTGGGCGGTCAAATATTTCCGACCTTACTTGTATGGACGAAAATTTATTATTTATTCAGATCATCGCCCTTTGGTCTGGTTATCAAAATTGAGGGAGCCAAACTCAAAATTACAACGTTGGAAGATAAAACTAGAGGAGTATGATTACGAAATAATTTATAAAAAGGGCAACCAAAATAGTAATGCAGATGCATTAAGTAGAATTGAAATAGAGAATAAAAATGATAAAAATTTTCTTAATTTCGAAAGGAATTTCCTTAATAAATAAATACCCCGTTCGCCCACCGTGTTAGAAAAAGTAGGAAATCTTTTAAAAGCTCTGGCAAAGTTTTCATTATGTCATTGTGTCAGTAGTGACCTATATATGAATGCGGGTATTGCATTAGAATTCAAACAAGTGTTTGGACAAGTGCAACATTTAAAAAATCAGAAACCAAAAGTACAATCTTTTGTCTATTTGCAACAAGATAATAGATATATATTTTATTTAATCACAAAAGATAAATACTGGGATAAACCCACTTACGAAAACTTGTTTAATTGTTTAGTTAGGTTAAAAGACTTCTGCGAAAAAAATAACATTTTGAATTTAGCAATGCCAAAATTGGGATGCGGTTTGGATAAACTAAAGTTTGAAAAAGTACGTGACATGATTAATTATATATTTGAAAATCAATTTAATATACAAATATATCACTTGGGTAGTAATAATTATGATAGGGATATAGAAGTTAATATAAATGCATTAGAAAATGAATCCATGATCAATAACTTGGATGAAAATGAAAGTCTAATAGACGATTTATTGACAAATGATAATCAGTCACGGTTAGATGATTCCGCTACTATACATTCGGTTAGCCAAAATAATGAATTGGCCCATATTAAAATATGTGCAGATGTAATAGATTCAAAACCAAATCAGTTCTTTATATATGAAGTACATACACTCATGCAACCCGTCAAAATGGAAACTATCGGAAACATAAAACGTTACCATGTCCAAATGAATAGTAATGACGAGGAAAACATCATAACATTTTTAAAAGAACATACCACAGAATCAAAAAAATATTACATTCATTTTGACACAGAAAATATGTTTCAACAATTTAATAGAGTGGTACAAAAATTATTTAATGCAAAAGGACCCGAACTAATTTATTGCACTGAAAGAAGAGAGATTTTAAACGAACCCAATTTAGTTGAAATAGCCATAAGAAACCAACACGAAGGTAAATCGAATCATCGAGGTATAACGGAAACAATAAAACAACTACAACGAAAATATTATTTCTCCTGTATGCAGGAACATGTAGCTAAATTTATTGCCAATCGTGAAAGATGTAAAAAAAGTAAATATGAAAGAAACCCCCCAAATATAGCAATGATGTTAACCGATACTCCGCACAAACCCTTTGAGAAATTGCATATCGACGTCTATACTTTGGAAAATACTAAATTTTTAACTATAGTAGATGCATTTACAAAATTAGGCCAAGCCATCGAGATTAAATCAAAAAATGCCGTAGATATATTAAATGCCCTGATAACTTATTTTTCTTGTTACGGAACTCCAGAAACCATTAGTGCCGATCAAGGGTTAGAATTTCATAATCACATAGTTGAAGAATTACTAGAGGCACACAAAATAAAAATTCATTTCACTACCCCCCATCATCCCCCCTCTGACGGAATAGTTGAACGGTTTCATAGTAATATCGCGGAACATATTCGGTTATTAAAAACGAAACATAAAGAAGGAATAACTACCCTGATAAAATATGCTATCATTGCCTATAACAATTCTATACATTCTAGTACCAACTTGACACCTTTGGAATTAACGTTGGGTCACACAAAATTAAGAGATCCATATGATTTATTTTACGATAAACAAATGTATAGTGATTACCTTCAAAAACATAAAGAAAAATTAGCTTTAACTTATAGCAAAGTAAACGAAAATTTAATAAAAGGAAAAACTAGAGTAGTAGAAAAAATAAACACAGTAGTTAATAACCCCTTTAAAGAAGGTCAAGTGGTTTATGAAACAAGCTATAAGTACAAAAGAAATAAAACGGGCGAAAAGTTCAATGGTCCATTTATTTTGAAAGAATTAATACCTGGTAATAAAGCCATAATAATAAAAGCTGGCGGTACTACTAAAAATAAAGGTCGGACGGTACATTTACAAAACTTAAGACAACCAATTGTTACAGATCAATTGTCACGGCCTTGTTCGCCGCAGCCCTCAACATCGCGAGAGGAGCAGATAGACATGTAGAGATGGAAAAAATCATCAAAAACCCTGGATTGTTACCACTAAAGTTAGGTACAACTCAAAATGTCATCGATCATTGGCAATTAATACAAATTTATGATTTATCTAGTTTAAATATAGAATTTAATAAGTTAGTTGATAATTATAATAATTTAAATAGTTCGTTTTATAAAAGCGCTTATGGAATAGGATATGCTAAGGAAATGTTTACATACCGATACTTATTAGAATATAAGTTTTCACAATTTAAATCTAAGTATGAGCAAATGACTATAAGTTTAAACAGAGACAAACGTCCCACAAGAGGCTTAATAAACGGGTTAGGATCGATTTGGAAAGCAATATCGGGAAATTTAGATCAGTCGGACGCTGATAGATATGATACAGCTATCTTACAAATTAAAGAAAACCAAGAACAAATAAAAACTATAGTGGAGCAACAACTGAGTATTACAGATAAAGCTCTACACGCATTCAATGAATCAATGTCAAAATTGCAACATAATCAAATATTACTAGAAAAAAGAATAAATCAAATAGCTAGTGTAATGGAAAACATTACAGCAACTTATTTTAACGAAATTGATAGTTTTGTCATGCTAAACACTATTTTTAATCAGTTATTGTCGGCAACAGAAATATTAATAGAAATTATAGATAATGCTGAGAATTCAATCACTTTTGCTAAATTAAACTCGTTACACCCATCAATAATTACTCATCAGGAATTAAAGATAGAATTGTCAAATATTAAGTCAAATTTAAAAAATTTAAAATTGCCATTTGAACTAGATCAAGAGGACCTCGTTAATAATTATTATTCAATAATTAATATAAAAGGATACATACGTAAGGAACAAATTGTATTTATTTTGGAAATTCCGTTAGTAGAGTTAAAAATGTATGATTATTATAAATTGTATTCCCTACCTGTTTCCCAAAATACCTTTTACCAAATTATAATTCCAAAATCTTCATTCCTCATCATAAACGACGAACAATATGGTTTAAGCGACGATCAGTGTAAAGAAGTTTATCCCATGAACTATTTGTGTAATAATGAAGTAATCAAATCGATGTCTAACAACAACCCTTGTGAAGTGGATTTAATAAATCTCAGTGCGGATTATAAAAATTGTGAAGTGCTTCATAGTTATCTAACAAAAACCAAAATTCAAAAAGTGACCAAAAATAAGTGGTTAGTAATAACTGTAAACGCTACTATGGCTAATGCCAATTGTAATAATGTTATAGAAAAATTGATATTAGAAGGAACATATGTTGTAACCGTTCCTAAAGGCTGTAAATTAAAAATAGCTGAAACTATTTTGAACGCTTTTGAAGATGTAAATCCGTTAATCAAACATTTTAATTTGCCATCAATAGTATTACCTAATGACAACACCTACAATCAACCTAATATGAAGGTTAACGTACTTCATTTAGACGATGTTAATCTTAATGAACTCAAAAATTTAGACTTGCAGTTAAAAATTACTAAACAACAAATTTCAAATATTAAAACAATACCATTTCATTATGACAATATCAGTTTGTATACAATTATTATGTATGTAATTATTATTATTGTTATGTTATATGTAATTAAGATATATTACCCATGCTTAAGAAAAAAAATTGTGGAAGTTCAAAATATAAAAACTAGAAATCCATTGGAGGAGGTGTCATTGAAAAATTAGATTTAAAAAAGAAAAATAACGTACTTCATTTAGACGATGTTAATCTCAATGAATTCAAAAATTTAAAATTGGAGTTAAAAAAAAAAAAATTTACTAAACAACAAATTTCGAATATTTAAAAACAATACCATTTCATTATTACAATATCTGTTGGTATACAATTATTATGTGTGTAATTATTATTGTTTCTATGCTATATGTATTTAAGATATAATATTACCCATGCTTAATAATAAAAATTGTGAAAGTTCAAAATATAAAAAAACATAAAATCCATTGAAGGAAGTGTCATTGAAAAATTAAAAAAATTCTTCGAATCATAATTTTTCCTCTTGGGCGTGGAGGAGTTACGTTGACCTGTCAGTTACGTTGACCTGTCTATGTCACCGGATAATATGTAATGATAGTATCTTGCTTATCAATAAGCCGAATGCAGATGCATCATAGTCCGGTGACTTCAGCGTGAACTCATAAATAATATGTAATGATAAGTCAGTCTAGTATTTACCTTTCTTGAATAAACACGTAAAATAAAGCTTTGTCTTTTTTTTAAAAAATAAGATTTCGTTGCCGAAATCTTATCTGGCGTGTCATTGAAAATTGTCGAGTCATGGACTGATCCTGGCCACTTTGCAATGATTTTGCGAATACGTAATTTTGCATCACATACCGCCTGTACATTGAAAGAAAAGTAACCTTTTCAATTCCTAAAATCTACTGCATAGACACCACCAGGAAACTAAATTCAAACGGTGTGCAGTCGATGACACCTACCACGCCTGGAAATTGCCTAAAATTATAAAAATCGATTTTGAATATTGGCAATCTCATCAGGTCGAAGCATGTTTATGATGTCTCGTTTTAAACTTGCTATCCGTTCAGAAACTTTCCTGATCACCCTGCATGTGATGCTTCTACTAACATTGACATGATCACCCAAAAACTGTTGGAAGGATAAAATCTCAACGTTAGTAGAAGTTGGAGCATCCCGGACAAAAGACAAAACCTTGTTTATTTGCAAAATAAAATTAATAATATGGAACTTGTAAGGTTATAACTTAACTGTAACTGTAACGCAGTTTAAATTCCGTGTTATCGTACAATGTGAAATGGTCTCTTCTATCACGAATGACACGTATTTCCTCATCATCACTACTTTGTGATAAATCAGATAAATAAAAAAAATGAGATAAATTAGATAAATCAGACATTTTTAAAAAAATTGTAACTTTCGATTGCATTTATTTATTATCATCAAATTCAAAAAATATAATAAAAGTATACATGGCTGTTCAAAACGAAGTTATGTTACTTTAATCACTGGCCAACCAGTAATTAAATATTTTGACAATTTAATCTGCATTAAGCACAAATTAACGTTGCTGAAACGCAAAAGTGTCAAAAACGTCAAATTAATTATGATTAGCGTAACCTGTGTTAAAACTTAACCTGTGTTAAAAATTATGTTGCTGCAACCCAAATCAGACTTAATCTATGATTAAATGCTTAATCTAAGATTAAATTATAAAATTAACGTTGCTGAAACCGGCCATAAGTAAGATTAACAATTAAACATTGAAAATTCTAATTCTAAAATGAACAATTAAACCAAGTAATTTTAAAATGAACAATTTAACAGAGTAATTCTAAAAGATTTTTTATGTAAATTTGGCTCGTAGATAGAGAAATGGCAAATCATGGTTTGGGAAGGTTTGTTTACCGTACCAGTTACAATTCACCCAAATGAGGTTTCTTGTAATGTACGAAGATGTTCTCCTAAAGTGATCTTTTTGTAAGTCAGTAAATTCCAAAATTGACCTGCTCCTATTAACAAGTCCACGTCATTTCGTAAATAAAAAGTTTCATCAGCTAAATTTAATTCAGGCATATTCCATGATTTTGTATCGATTTCCACACAAAGTAACTTATCTGTTATTTGAGGCAAAACGAAACATGAAATTGTTATAGAAAAATTGTTATAAATTGATTTTATTGTTAGAGTTACTTTCGATTTTATTGCTGATGTTGTCATATTGATTCCAGTAATGGCAATGTTTGACATTTGCTTTTCCAACTGCAGTTGCCTGCATAATCTTTTTGTTAGGTAATTTGATTGTGAACCACAATCAAGTAGTACTCGCGTTGCTCGAATGTTACCACAACTATCGAATGCATTTACTATCGAAGTTGACAATAATACATATTTATTGTAGCTTAAGCAAGAGAGTGACACCTGAGGTTGGTTTCGTGCAACAAACTATTGTGTTTACTTTTACACTTGCGGCAGTGTCCAATTCGTAAACAATTTTGACATAGTTTAAGTTCCTTTGCCTTTTCAATTCGCTGTGGTACCTCTAATTTTAGAAATTCTTTACATGTGTAAATCTGTAGGTTCGCACGCGGTTAAATATGTAATTTAACTCGTGGAAGTCCTAACTTAATAGTTGTTAGTTGGATTAAAACCAAAGAATGATTTAACTCTGAACTTTATTATTTAGTTTAATAATTTTGTATAAAATTGGAATTCGCATGCGGTACTGCACACTTAAGCCTTTATGGTGGGGGTGGTTTCCGGCTAACATAGCCGTAAGTAGAAATACCAACCCTACAGTACCCCCCTTCTAATAAATTTGTTGTAAAAAAATTCTAAAAGTAATGGTAAGGTACGCCACTGTGTTTCATGAACTTGAAGTTGTTGGTAAACTTAACCTAAAAAATGTACATGATAAATCTAAAAATATTATTTACAAATTGTCTTGAATACTGTAATGTTTGGTACAAATGTAACAAGAAAGTGCAAATAAGTTTATAAAGGTATTATTTTTATCTAAATGTCATGCATTGTTACCATGTCACTATATTTTAGAGGGAACTTTACTTTGCGTCCAGCTCTGGTTGTCTTTGGTTCACTAACACTAGGGATTGTTTTAGGTTCACTATCACTAAGAATTGTTTTAGGTGGGTTACCGTTGTTTGAACTGGAAGTTGTTCGACGTTGAACAGGTAAATTGTTTTGCACTAAATCATTTGTTGACGTATTTTCTAGATATGCTGGTTTAAGTCGATCGATAGAGATTGTCTTATTTTTGTTGTTGACCTCTACTTCAAAATACTTTTCCAAACGTCGGAGTACTTTGTATGGACCATCGTAGGGATTTTGAAGAGGTGTCTTCACTGTATCGACTCTAACAAATACGTAATCAGCTGTTTTGAGGTCTTTCGGTACATAAAAATTAACTTTCTGGTTTCGAGGATTTGTGTAATTGACAGCATGCATCATTTTCCCGAAGTTATTTACAAAAGTTGACGTTGCTTCTGGACGATTTGTTGTGGAATCTTCAATTATATCTGCAGGCATACGTAAGGTAGTCCCGTAGACTAGCTCGGCTGACGTTGCTTGCAAATCTTCCTTGACGGTATTCCTAATACTTAAAAGTACTAAGGGTAGTACTTGCGTCCAGTTGTCATGACACTTTAAGGCTGCTTTTAGGTACCTATGGAATCTTTCAACCAGGCCGTTGCTTTGTGGATGGAAGGCAGTCGTTCTGTAGCGGTACATACCTGTGATTCGTTGCAGTTCGCTGAACAGAACGGATTCGAATTGTGCGCCTCGATCTGTGGTTATCGTTGCAGGTACTCCAAAGCGAGAAATCCACATGTTACAGAAAGTGTTTGCACAAGTTTCTGCTGTAATATCGGAGATCGGCACAGCTTCTGGCCACCTAGTGAATCGGTCAACTGCTGTTAGTAGGTATGTTTTACCTTCGCTGGATGGCAGGGGTCCTACAATGTCCATGTGAACATGGGAAAATCGGGCGTCGGGCTGTGAGAAGGTTCCCATAGGGGCTTTCGTATGCCTGTTGATTTTCGCTCGTTGACATGGAATGCAGTTCCTGGTCCATGTGGCAATGTTTTTCTTCATATTTGGCCAAAAGTATTTTTTTGTTATGAGTTTGTTGGTACCTTTAACTCCCGGGTGGGAAATGTGTGCAGTATCGAAAATGTTTTTCCGGTATTGCTCAGGTACATATATTCTATTATTTCCGCTGGTTGTTTCGTAAAACAATTCGGTGTCGGAGCTGCAAATAGGCAGTTTGATAAATTTGAATTTATTGTTTGTTTGTAATAGTTTCAGCTCTTCGTCTGTGTTTTGGGCTTTCGCGAAGGATTCCATGTCAAAATCGCATTTGGTGATGCTGTCGATTCTTGACATGAGATCGGCTGTGATGTTGTCTGTGCCCTTGATGTGTATGATGTCGGTGGTAAACTGAGAAATGAAGTCTAACTGGCGGCATTGGCGTGGATTGCATTTTTCTGGCTTTTGTTGGAAGGCAAATGTCAGCGGTTTGTGGTCTGTGAATACCGTGAAATCGCGACCTTCTAAAAAATGCTTGAAGTGTTGGATACCTTTGTAGATGGCAAGTAGCTCTCTATCATACGTACTGTACTTCTTTTCGGCTGACGAAAGTTTGATTGAGAAATATGAAATCGGTCTCATGTTGTTTTCTTGCATTTGTTGTAGAACTCCACCGATGCATTTGTCGGATGCGTCGACTGCAAGTGCAAGTTTCGAAGATGCATCAGGATATGCTTACATTTCTCGAAGGCGTGTGTAGCAGTGTCGTTCCATTCCAATGGGGCATCTTTTCGGTTAATTCCTTTTAATAATTGGTCAAGTGGAATTTGTGTATTTGAAGCGTCCGGCAACCATCGTCGGTAGTAATTTACCATTCCGAGGAAGTGCTGTAATGCTTTGCTAGTTTTTGGCAAAGGCAAATCTTGAATTGCTTGGACTTTAGTTGCTAGCGGTTTTATTCCGTCCTTGTTAATAGTGGAACCTAAGAAATCAAGTTGTTCACTACCGAAGGCGCATTTGTTTGGGTTGATTATGATCCCGTATTTGCTTAATCGTTCGAAGATTGTCTCAATGTGTCTTAGATGTTCGTCTTCTGATGTTGAAGCAATGAGAATGTCATCGATATAAGCGTACGAAAATTCGTCTAATCCTTGCAGTACCTCGTTTAAAAATCGCTGGAATGTTTGTGCAGCGTTTTTGAGTCCCATGGAAGTTTTCGTCCACTCGAATAGACCAAACGGGGTAGTAATTGCGGTTTTTGGGATGTCTTCAGGATGAACCGGTATTTGGTAATATGCTTTAACCAAATATATTTTGCTAAAAATGGTTTTACCTTTTAGGTTGTGGTTGAAGTCGTGGATATGTGGTATTGGGTAACGGTCTGGTACTGTTACTGAATTTAATCTGCGATAGTCGCCACAAGGTCTCCACGTAGCGTCGGTTTTGGCTACCATATGTAGTGGACTGGCCCAAGGGGATGACGAAGGTCTAATTACACCTGCATTCATGAGTTTCTCAAATTCATCACGGGCAATTTTGAGTTTGTCGGTTGCTAAACGCCGAAACTTGGAGTAAACTGGTGGACCGGTTGTTACGATATGATGTACTACTTGATGTTTAGGCTCGTTGAAATTTGGAGTCGGACGAACTAAATTAGAATACTTCTCTAACAATCGGTGATAAGCGGTTTCTCCATAAATTGCGCGTAATTCACTGTAGGGCGAGGTCCTAGTTTGGCACTGTAACTTAATATGAGTATCATTGTCTATTAATGTTTTGTTTTTTAAATCTACACTTAAATTATAGTAATGTAAAAAGTCTGCACCAATAATAGCGTCTGTTACATTTGCGATGATAAATGTACACGTATAACATCGTCTTAAACCTACACTAATTGTTATTGTTTTTTGTCCTACTACACCTATGTTTGCAGCACTCGCGGTTTTCAGGAAGAAGTTACCAATCGTTGTTTTTTGGTCTTTGGGTGTAGCTGGTAAGATGCTTATATCGGCACCGGTGTCGACCAAAAACTGTTGGTTGGTTGCGATGTCTTTTACAAATAGGCGACGAGAACAGTTATTGAGTGCAGTAGCCGTTGCTACTGCTCCGTCTGGTCGTTTTTTGGGTTGTACGAACATGGTGGAATACATTTCTTTGCCTTGTCTTTATATGATCGGTGGTACCAGCAATGTTCGCTGTTGCGGCTTTGACTTCGGGATCTGTTGTGCGGTGCTGATCTACTGTGGGATCTGCTAGTTGGTCGTCGCGAGTTGCCTCGTACTGCATCGAGAACTTTGTTCATTTTTTCGATGAGTGCGGCGATGGGGTCAGGTGTGCTAGAGGTTGATGGAGCAGGTGTCGTATCTTCTCTCTTTATTGCTGATACGGTTGGTGGCGTTGTTTCTACGATCTTGTCGGCCACATCGGCAAGTTGCTCCAGCGTCATTGTTGTCAGCGATACAAGGATTGGTTGAACATTGGATGGCATCTGTTGCATAAACAATTCCTTTAAGGCTTCATCATTAACATATCCAGTCTTTTCACCAGCTCTTTTATGTGCCGTAAGAGCTGTGAAGGCATACGTGATCCAAGACTTTCTCCCGAAAGCAATTTTTTGAATCGCTGAGCATCGCTTAGCGTTGTTCGTTTCAAAATTGCTGCTTTTAGTTCAGTGTAAGCATCGGTTGTACTGGGGTTTATTATCAGATCTGCTACCTCGTCCATTATTTCGGGCAGGAGCATATCTATAACGTGATTAAATTTTACCATCTCGTTTACTATTCTAGGGCGTGCTAAATTAAATCTAGATTCTGCTGTAGCAAACCATAATTCCGTTCGTGTGGGCCAAAAATTGGCCCAATGCGGAATGTTTTTTAGCAAACTCGTACTCTGATCGTTTCAATCTACCGCCTACGCGTATTATCGAATCCGCGTCCAAAAATGGATCTAACGAAAGAAGTTTGTTGTTCCTTTTTTGAACCTTATTGTTTTTTAAATCTTGATACTCCGCGCTAAAACCTTGACGTTGTGCAATCTTAATTATTGGCTACGTTTACACCGTAAAATGCTTGGTTCGGTCCGATCGGACTAAACGGGAGGGGATAGTTCGATGCGTCAAAATATAGTTCGCAAATGTTTACACCGTACACGAGAACCGAGGACCAAAATATATACCTAAATATAATCTACTTACTTGATAAATTTTATTTTATAACCTATAAAAATTAAAAATGAGCGCATTCGGTATTAAAAATACTCGAGTGATGTCGAATGCAGTCGAACCCGTCGAACCAATTTAGTTCGTATTTGGTCTGGTACTCATATTTTAGAGGACCGAACTAAAGCCGGACCAACTTGGTACCTGTATGTTTACACCAGGCGGACTAAAAATATAGTTCGGATATGGTCCCAATATAGCCCTGGTCCGCCTTTAGTCCGCGTACCAAGCGTACGGTGTAAACCAAGCCATTGTAATAGACGCTCTCTCCAATTCACTCGGGGATGTATTTTCCGTTTGCCTATCCCTCTTTCTCACCTTTGCATTATTCAAAAATCTTATACAATAGACCCAGATCCGCTGTGCCCTTCTATATGAAGAGTACCCCTTAAAATCTTCGATGATTTTTTATTGACAGCAACCAAAGCTGCCCGCACCCCTCTTTCTTCTATTTTACTACTGACTCGGCTTCCTTCTTTTCTTCATCGGCCGGAGGCCATTTATGCATTTCCTCTTGCAACCAGCTTGGCCCGTGCCACTATAACGTTAGATCTGCCAAATCTTTGGGTTCCACCCCCTCTGTCAGTAGGTCTGCTAGGTTGTCCTTAGTATTGACATACCTCCAGTCTTTAGCCAGGGTCAACGTTTGTATCTTGCTGACTCGGTTAGCGCAAAACACTTTCAATAAATGTGGAGAAAACGACAACCATGCTAGCACTATTTTTGAGTTCGCGTACAATTTAGCCAACAAAAACGTTGCACACAACTCAAAGCGCGGTACACTTAGCGTTTTTAAAGGTGCCACCCGACTCTTTGCGCATAGTAGTGTACTACTTATCTCGCCTGCTTCATTAATGCTTCGTATGTAACCAGCAGTCTGGCGTAAATCAAACACGGATGGATTAGAGAGCTGGAAACCGCGGTTCTAACCCTGGTTGCGTCGGATATGTGCTGCGATCTAAAAAGTCCAAACTTGATCTGCGGACTACTCGCCAATCCGCCTGCCTAGCGTGGTGAGTTATGGGTAAAAACCCCTTCTCCCCCCACTGGGGGGAGTTTAAAAGGGGTGGCCTTCATCCAGCAGTGGATTGACATAGGCAAATCGTGATCGTGATGTACACCCCGGCGCCGTAGGCGACTTCTGAGGCATCTGAGAACCCACGTAATTAAACACGCTGAGGGCTGTTGCAAAACGACGTGTCGTCTTATCGTAATGTCATTGATCATAGGCAACTGTTTTTTAAAGTTCTCATAGCCCTTTTTAATCTCGGATGGTACAGGGTCGTCCCATTGTAAGTCATGTTGCCACAACCGCTGTAGCATCAACTTGGAAGTTATGACGCTTGGACCGAGTAATCCTAACGGGTCAAATATTTGAACCACGGCGGAAAGCAATTCGCGTTTTGATAGCTCACCCCGGGCTTCCTTTAGCTTTACGTTATAACGAAATTCGTCGCGATTCGCGTACCATGATAACCCTAGTGTGTTTGTCTCCCCTTTTTTGGCAATATTTAAAACTACACCGGAAACGTGATTTCGAATATTTTCTAATACCTTTGAGTCATTAGAACTCCATTTATTTAGTTGAAAACAACCCTTATTTAAAATCTCAGAAATATCTTGTATTCGCATCACCTGCTTGCTTGATTCACCGCCCGTGAGCAGGTCATCCATGTAAAAATCATTTTTTATGATTGCGCTGGCCGACGGTTTTCTACTTGACTTTCATTTGCCAGTTCGACCATGCATCTTACTGCTAGGAACGACGCTGCGGCCATGCCATACGTCACCGTGTTTAGCTGAAAACCTTCAACTTCCTTAGTTTCTTTAATTCTCCATAGATCCGCAGCAGTGTACGCTGCCTCTCCTCAATTAATATCTGACGATACATTTTCGTCACGTCTGCTATCAGAACGACACGGTGTTTTCTAAACCGTAGAATTATTGAACACAAATCTTGTTGGAGGGTTGGCCCGGTTACTTGAAGATCGTTTAATGAGATGCCGCTGGTGGTTTTTGCTGACGCATCGAACACCACACGAAGCTTCGTTGTTAGGCTATCTTGCCGCACCACGCATTGGTGAAGCCCCGGCATCCTGTGGAGCATCTATCTTCGTCGAATGCCCCAGTTCTTTATATTTTTCTATAAACTTCGCGTAACCCGCTTTCAATTCTGGATTTCGTTCCAGCCTTTTTTCTATTTCCAGGAGTCTATTCATTGCGACTTGTTTTGAATCTCCTAACTTATTCACAGTGTCTCTCAACGGGTATTTTACCACAAATCGGCCATTTTCCATACGAGTTGTTGTCGTGGTGAAGCTTTCTTCGCATAATTTTTCGTTGGGAGATTGCACTTGGTGGTCCGGACATGACTGTACTTCCTAGAATTTGGTGAGCTGCTCACCTAGTGAGCAAACCGCAATAAATGGAGCTTGTTTTTTGATTCTTTATGGGCACCCGCCCGGCCACTACCCATCCCAATTCGGTGTCTTGCAACACGGGCTTGTTTTTTTCCAATACTATTGGTCTCGATCTGACAAGATGTCAAAATTTTTCGGCTCCAATTAAAATATTGATTTTTCCCACTTTGCCAAATGTGCTGTCGGACAACCGTATGCTTCTAGGGATTTTAAGGTTTTCTTTATCAACACGTATGGCTGAAATGTTTCTACCGATGTTAGGAACAACTAAACAAGACATATTTGTTCCATAGAAGCCGCTTGTTGCTTTTACTTTAACGTTTGCTTGATGTTTTACGCTGGTGCCTGCTTGATTTAATCCGGTCACCGTAAACTCGATTCTCGTGGTCGGTAATCCTAATTTGTCTACTAAGCCTTCTCTTATGAAGTGGGACTGTGAGCCCGAATCAAGAAGCACGCGCGCTTTGTGTGCATTCCCGTCTTTGGTCACGACATTGACGACGGCCGTTAATAATAGAACCTGTGACCTGACCTGAAACGTTTGACTGCAAGTTATCCAAAATGTGGGCCGTTTCTTTTATAAATTTACTCACTTCTTCCACGGTTGGAATCTCGTCGGGATATTCTTTTTCTAATTCGCGCCTCGTTACTCCGTCTAACTTAGTCAACTTGATGAACCTCAAATAACAGATGTTGCCCGATCGCAAAGGGTTAGACGTTAGATGGTTGGGACACGTACTTCGGTTGCAGGAAACTATAGTTTCCACTCTCTAGTCTAGTTTTAAACTCTTAAGAGTTTCCACTCTTTGAAGTTGGCCTTCAACATTTTTTCTTTTAATTAAGGGTCGTTTGTCCCCATCACTATCCGATCTCTTATCATTCTTTCTTCTTGGTCCTCGAACTCACATAGCCTTGCTTGAATTGTAATTTCGGTAAGAAAATGATCGAATCTTTCATCTGGAATTTGCGACCTGGAGTAGAACTTGAAACTTTCCTGTAATATCTTGTAATATTTGAGGGCTGGTATAGTTACAATAAAACTGTGTTGCATGTATGTAGCATTACATAGCAAAAGAGCTATTACGGGCTACGCCCGTTTATTCTCGAACATCGAACTTTGGACAATTAGCAGAGGGAATTTTGGGGATTTCAAACCCGAATTGCGTTGAGCAGGATCTTGATGAAGATGGCGTAATGGGGAGGGTACCAGAGGACCCCCCGACTATTCTACCGAAGCATTAGCGAGCTAACCGACGACGACGCAAGTACACGTTAATTTATTTAAAACAAAAATTTACAGAGATTAACACAGTTTACATAAATTACAATTTAGAAAAATTTGTAAATAATCTGCAAAAATTTCGTCCTATCCTTTTTCACGAACTATTTGAAAATATTTGATGTCCTTATTGACTTTGATGTTGATGTCTTGATACGGATCCAGCCAATAAGTGGAGAGCGGGAACGCTCGACCAATCGTATTCGAATAAACTTGAAGTCTTGTTTTGGTAATCAGGCAATGTGTGGAACGCAGGAGACATTTGACCAATCCTAATAGAGTAACTTAACCGATCATGCGAAAACTTTGAAGTCATCATCCTCTTCTTCGTCCTCGGGTTGGTCTGTGGAGAGTGCGTGTGGGGAAGGAACGTGTTGCGGTCCTTGAGCGATGTATTGATTTGGCTTTGAGATAATGTGCAAGGGCTTAGGTGTGGAAGTGAATGCCATTGGGTCGTATTTCCCCAAGCCCTTGATCAAGGGATTTGAGGAGAGAGCGGAACCTTCGTATAACTTAATGGTCTGTTCCTTGATCGTTTGTTCGAGTGTTTTGGACCCAGTGGCCGTCCGAATTTGTCTGTTGGAGACGCAATAGGGAGCGGTGAGGGCTTGACGGAGGCACTTCGCCTGAGTGGTCTCCAGGTTATGCATCTGGTAGTTAGAGATAAAACCCCATGCCGGGGCTGCGTATGTCAAGACTGGATTGATGATTGCTTTAATAATTCTGACCTTCGATTTTGGGGGGAGCTTTCTTTTCGCGCCAATCAACGGGAAGAGCGCCCCCTTTAGTGCTCTGACTTGATTGTTGATACTGGTGGCGTGCTTGACCCACGATAACCTGGAATCCAGGGTGACACCGAGGTACTTGACCGAATCCCTCCGGGGATTCCTGTGCCGTTCATTTCCACAATTTCGAAAGGTTGACGATCCAACCTCCAGAGGCGGTACCAAGGTTGGAGGAGCTTCAGGGACTTTCGATTAATCTTGATCACGTGTGGGCGACTGGCCGACTTTGCAACGATCGCCACATCGTCCGCATAAAGGGAAAGAAGGGTCTTTGGGGGGGATGGGCATGTCTCGTTGAAAGAGACTGAAGAGGGTAGGGGAAAGTAGGGAGACCTGAGGGAGCCCTGCTAGCATGGGTCTGGGGGTAGAGCGTGTACCATCTATTTTAACGCAGAACTTGCGATCGTCGAGATAAGAAGTAATTTGATGAATCAAACTGAGTTTCATACCGGACAGAAAAAGTTTGAAAAGAAGCTCTTTGAGCCAGACTTTATCGAACGCCTTGGCAATGTCCAGGAGCACCGCCATGCGCTTTAGTTTCTTGCTAAGCGCGAAGGTGATCTCCTCCACCACCCTGAGAACTTGGTGGGTGGTGGAGTGCTTCTTCCGAAATCCAAACTGCTCATTGGGAATAAGGTTTAGTCGGTCAATCTCCTCATTTAATCTGGAGAAAATTATCCTCTCCACAATTTTGGATAGGCCAGGAATGAGGGAGATGGGGCGGTAGTTTTGTGGAATTGAACTACATTTACCAGGTTTTGGGATGACGACTACTTCAGCCTTCTTCCACCTGGGCGGGAAGTATTTATTTATTAATGCCCAGAATGGCATTAGTGATCGTGGTAAGGGCCGTTATCGCTTTTTTGGGGAGTCGTTTTAGGGCGATATTTGGTATTTAATATCGGTAAAAAAGCCGGGGGCCTTTCTAAGTGGTATATTTTTAATCGCAGCCTCCACTTCTTCATAGGACGCAGGGGAGATGGGTTCTGGGTCAACCTCACACATTTTCTTAGCAACATGTCCTTCCACCCTGGAGATGTGGGGCTGAAGGTCGAGGTCCGATTGAGGGACTGGATTTGGGAAGAATTGACTTTGAAATGAATCAGCAAATACTTCCACCTTCTCCTGCGGAGTGTAGGCGAAAGAATTTGCGGTCTTGATGGGGGGGTTTGAGCCCTTTAGGGTTTTTACCATTTGCCATGCGGATCTGTCTTCGAATGATAGTGATTCAAGTTTATCGTTCTATCTGTCGTTCTTGTAGGTAAGGAGTTCTTGCTTCAGTTTATTTTTGAGCTCCGCCGCCCGTGTGCTGTCGTCCGGATTCCATGTGCGGCGGGCTATGCGGATGGCTCTGCGTTTCTCATGAATCAGATCGAGCAGATGTTATGGAATTTTCGACCTAGTGTGTGGGGCAGTGTTTGTTTTCGTAGCACATTCTATGGAGAGCCGGATCTTTTGCTCAAAAAGGAGGACATAATCGTCTAACTCCTGCGTTGAATTTATAATCGGAATTTTGCCCATATTTCGTATGAGGTGATCAGTGAAATACGGCCAGGAAGTGTTTTTAATGGTCTTCGTTGAAAGGGATTCATCCGGATTGGGATCGCCGAGCGTGACCAAAACTGGGAGGTGGTCAGAGTCAGACAACATGTGCTCGCCTAACTTCAATTGGTGTAGGACGGGCATGTTTTTTTGGTAATGAGTATGTCTAATACGTCGTAATTTTGCTCTTTGTTTGCACACAGGTGAGTCGGCTCCATCGGGGCATCGAATTTTATGGGGTGATTTTCTGATAAGTTAATCAGTTTGTTACCCATCGTATTGGTAGTACGAGAATGCCAAACGGGATGTTTGGCATTCAAGTCACCCGCGATGAGGTGAGGGGAGTCACCACTGATTTGCAATATCGTGTCTAGGTCCTTAATACAGTCCTGATTGGGCTTGTTGTAGACCGACGTGATATAGATAAGGCCGTGGTCCTTGAGTGGAACACCAATGGCGGTGGACTCAAGGGCGGCCGGGGAGGGGGTCTGAATATGGTGGTGGAGTAGGGAGCGCCTGATGTAGATGGCGGTGCCTCCCCACCTAGCGTGGGTTCTATCGTTTCTATAGAGAGTGAAATTTGGAAGCTTGGCCTTAATGGATTTTTTCCAATGGGTCTCGCCTATTAGGAGCAAGTCCAGATCGTTCTGGATAGCCAGGATATTTAGGAGTTCCCGCTTTTCACAGTTTAGACCGTTAGCGTTCCAATAGGCGAGTTTTAGGGAAGATTTTATTTTACTAGGGCTGGCCATTTAGAGGATTAAATAGTGACTTGGGTGTAGTTAGGGGGGAGAGGGAGAAGTTAATCGATGATCTCGTATTGGGCTGCGAGGCGCTTGATCATTGCCGGATCCATGAAGATGACGGCGACCTCGTGGATTAAGAATGCGAAATGGCGCATAGTTGTTTTTATCCTGGGCTGCGGTTCCTGAGGGTCGGCTACAGGAGTCTCGCTTTCAGCGGGAGGGGGGGAGCCTTGGTTTGAGGCGGTTAAGTCGATACGGGGGTGGTCAGCCGGAGGGGCTTGGTAGGACTGAGTTTGGGGGGGGGGGGGGGGGACCGTATTGGTCTTAGAGGCAGAGAAGGCCTTAAATTTTGCAGCTTCCAAGTAGGAAAGCTGGCTAGTGACTGGTCTGTAATTATGTTTAGGGGACCTGTCTATAGGGGGGAGTTGCCTGGGAGGTAGTTGTGATCTCCTGATTTTCGGGTAGGAGACACAACCCGGGTGGTCACCACCGCAGTTTGTGCATATCGGTCTTGTGTCTTTAGGCTTGGTGCAGTCCTGCGTTCAATATGCGCCAGGGCATTTGACGCACCGTGGAGCCGCGCGGCAACAGCTGTGTTGTTTATTTTCATAACTAAACTGTACGAAGTCTACACCCTGCCGCCCCCGTTGGCTTGCCACACACGGCTAGCAACACGAGCAACGCGATCATGCGCTATGTTACATGCGCTATGTTACAGCCAGGTTGGAAGGTTTTGCCGGTTGCGCTTTTGAGCTGTTTAGCCTGTTTTTCTGATTGCTCAGAGGTGAAGGCTGCGAATCTCTAAAACGCATCCTTTGTAGCTTCTTTTAAAGCTACTTACGTACTGGGTCTCTCTTCACCTGAAAATGTGAATTTTGGAGACACCCCAATCATTAAAAAGTCCTTCTAGGCCCACGGGGAAAATGTGCAGTTTTTTAGACACGCCCAATGTGTTATTATGGTCGATAATTGAGTAGAAAATGCAAACTTTAAAATCGATTTTTGACTAAACTAATCGATATTATGACATTCTTTCAAATCTAAAACTGATTGTCTTTTGAACCCGTTTCTCGTCCTACTGCCATACATTTTATTGGACCAGTTCAACGCGTTTGAAAGTGAGGAAAGTCCTAAAGCGAACGCAAAAGAGTGATTGGTGGCGCTTCAAAGCGAAAGTAGTGCCAAAGCGAATACGGCCATTTTAATCGGTGTAGTGACAGTTTCAACTTGCCTCTTTACTAATCGCCATTTTAAAATTTTGGGAAAGAATCTCATGGTGCTTGTCTATTGGGTTTATAAAATAATAACGTAAAATCTACGGTAAACAGTAGAAATTATGGAAAACATTAACACAAATATTTTGGAAACTCCGTTTAGTTCAGGGTGCAAAGTGGAAGTTAAAACAGAGGAATTTGAAGAGATAAAATTTAATTTAGAAGATTTGCATCATTCATTAGATATTAAGGAAGAAGAAAGAGATGGAACAGCACAAATAAAGGAAAAACCTGGTATTCGAAAGAAATTGTTTCGTTGTGAAGTGTGCGGTTATAAATGTGCACATAAGTCGCATTTAAAACGACATTTAATAACTCACACAGGGAATAAACCGTTTGCATGTGAGATTTGTGAGTACAAATGTGCATACAGACATCATTTAAAAGGACACTTAAAAACTCATACTGGCGAAAAACCATTTGCTTGTGAGATTTGTGAATATAAATCAATACAAAAATCATCTTTAAAGGACCATTTAAAAACCCACACAGGTGAGAAACCGTTTTCTTGTGAGTTTTGTGATTATAAATGCGCACAGAGATCAACTTTAAAGAGACATTTAAAAACTCATACAGGTGAAAAACCGTTTGTTTGTGACATTTGTGACTATAAATGTGCCCATAAGTCAAGTTTAAAAGTACATTTAAAAACCCATACAGGTGAGAAACCCTACGCTTGTGAGATTTGTGAACATAAATCAATACAAAAATCAGCTTTAAGAGAGCATTTGAAAACCCACACAGGAGAAAAACCTTTTATTTGTAAGATTTGTGACTGTAAATATGCCCAAAAGTCATCTTTAAAAGAACATTTAAAAAGTCACACGGGCCAAAAACCTTTTGTTTGTGAAATTTGTGATTATAAATGTGCGAAAAAATCAAATTTAAATGATCATTTAAAAACTCACACCGGGGAAAAACCGTTTGGATGTCAGATTTGCGACTATAAATGCGCACAAAAGTCATCTTTAAACTCGCATTTAAAAACTCACCCAGGGAAGAAGTCTTTTGTTTGTGAGATTTGTGACTATAAATGTGTTCGAAAATCGTCCTTAACAGAACATTTAAAAAGTCACCCAGGGGAAAAACCGTTTGCTTGTGACGTTTGCGACTATAAATGTGTTAAAAAATCATATTTAAAAGAACATTTGAAAACTCACACCGGGGAAAAACCGTTCGGGTGTGAGATTTGTGACTATAAATGTACACGCAGATCAAATTTAAAAAGTCATTTAAAAACTCACTCAGGGGAGAAATCGTTTGCTTGCGAAATTTGTGAGTACAAATCAGCACGCAGTTCAAATTTAATAAATCATTTAAAAACTCACTCGGGGGAAAAACCGTTTGTTTGTGACATTTGTGACTATAAATGTGTTCATAAATCATTTTTAAAGGAACATTTAAAGACTCACACGGGTGAAAAACCATTTGTTTGTGCGATTTGTGACTTTAAATATGCTCAAAAATCATCTTTAAAAGAACATTTAAAAACCCACTCAGGGGAAAAACCTTTTACTTGTAAGATTTGTTACTATAAGTGCGCTCAAAAGTCGTCTTTAAAAGGACACTTAAAAACTCATACTGGCGAAAAACCATTTGCTTGTGAGATTTGTGAATATAAATCAATACAAAAATCATCTTTAAAGGACCATTTAAAAACCCACACAGGTGAGAAACCGTTTTCTTGTGAGTTTTGTGATTATAAATGCGCACAGAGATCAACTTTAAAGAGACATTTAAAAACTCATACAGGTGAAAAACCGTTTGTTTGTGACATTTGTGACTATAAATGTGTTCAAAAATCGTCTTTAAAACGCCATTTGAAAACTCACTCTCAAACCTTGATTGGCTGTTAATTTGATTATAATTAAATCCTAACTATATCCGGTTTATACCGCAATACGCAGCTTCCCGGTTCCGGTTTGTGAGCATTTTACATTTTTTACCTTCGACGAGGAGCCAGCCCGACGTAGGACCCCCCAACCTGGAGGACCAGCGAGACGGTCATAATAAAGTTGTTACTTTACCCGGATTCGAACGGGGTATTGAGCGTTCGTAGTCAACTCCTTGGCCATTACCGTCTCTATAATTAAATAGAAACTTAATTTATTCGCTGCCATCAAGCTCCATTTGAGATGTTGTGGACGAGTTCATCTTTCAGAGTAAACGAAGCACGGAAGAGTGGGGATAAATCACTTCTATCGCCAAATTTAATGTAATGATTGATTTATTTTAGATAAATATGTTTATTAAAAATTGATCACAGTACACAAACAATAAAAACAAAGGAAAGACATTAATTATAACCCTACTTTTATCACCCTTAATGCTTCGGTTTACCTTTATGTTGTCTGCGGGATAGCAAAAAGGACTCTCCATAGGGTTGTAGTTCAGAAAGACCAAATGAAATCGTATAAAAAATCATTTAATGCAATTATATTGGGTGCGTTCCACTTAAAGCCCACGACGACCACGGTCGTTCGTCAGTCCAATCAAATAACCGCTCTAGATCTTTAGTCCAATCAAAGAACCATGGGACCACGCTGCGGTCGTCGTGGGCTTTAAGTGGAACGCACCCATTGTCGTGTTCCGTTCGAACAAGCAACTCAAAGGTCCGGTGCTCAGGTTGTTCGGAGCAGCAGGGAAGACTTCTCAGTTAGTAGGTTCAAAAAATTTAATTTCCACAATTTAAATTCGATGTACAGTTAAAGAATAAATTTTAATTAAACAAATGAAATTCCAATATAAAAATTTTATAAACTGAAAACAAATCATCCCAATGTAAATCAACAAAATTGCAATTTGAAGCTAAAGTTAAATGATTTTCGTCCAGAAGTACACATTTACTTTTTCAAAAATTTTACTAGTTCCTTATGAACGAAAATAGCGCTTGTAATAATTAAAGAAAAATCTTATAATGAAATTTATACAAATAAATGAATTGTTCTTTGATTTTAGTTTTGATTTAAATTTCGCGGTCAATATCACAGCTGTATTCAGTCTGTTGAATTTTATTCTCGTTGCGCAGATACGCACATGTGCCTCAAGTGCAACAAATATTTTATCAATTGTGGGTGAACAAATATTATCAATCACAGGTGTCAAATTAATATTAATTTTGGTGCTTCGCAGTGAAATTACCATAAAGTTTTTACTTCAAAAATTTATAAAGCACACTTTTTATTAATTGCAGAATAATGAACTTAATGCCGCGTTGAATAATTAAATTTAAACAGTTTTTACCGTTTTAAACTTCCATGTGGTTGATGCTTGTCCAGTGGCCACCAAAATTCCAAAATGATGGAGGATACGCTTCGAAATAGCCAGGTATCTTCCAGGTAATCTTCAAATTCACTTTTTAATTTACTCAGCAATAATTTTTCGCACTATTTACCATTGCTGGGTAAAATTATTAATAATACAATTTTTCACTTCGCTCTATTTGCAAGTAATTCGCAAATTTTCAATTAATTTGCAGCACTCCAGTTTACATCGCCTGTCTCTTATGGAGTTGAGCCAGCGACTGCCGCTCCGTTTTTGAAATTGTAAAATTTTGCTTGCTCGCCCGTTTTGACTTTTTGTGCTTCATTATTATTGGCTTTTCATACCCGGCACTTTCAAAATTAACCAATCAACCTGACCTTCATTTTCAAAATATTTATTTCTCCATCTATCATTTTCTGTGCGCACTATTCACAGCAGTCTGTTATACCGACACTTCAAATTAAATTAATTTTCAAGGTAACAATTTACAAATAAATAAATAAAATTTAACGCTGTTTTACTTTAACTGATTTCATCATTTCAGGAAATGGACATTCCCCTTCTGTTGGATAATCTGTTTTTCTTTCATCCATCATCTTAGGTGTAAATTACTGATTTAGTAATTGGTGGAAAGCCCGTCCACGGACGGGTAGCTAGCCGGTGGATCTCTATTTTAGCGGTATTAATTAAAAAAAAATTGTTTTCAAACACCAATACTAACCTAACCTCAACCGATGGATTTATCTTTTAACATTCTTCATTAAAAAAATAAATCCCTAATACTGACAATTTAGTTGTCTACGTTCAAGCGTTCTTAAGTTCAAAAATAATGATTATGTAGCTGATTCAATCGCGGACGGGCGTCTCACTAACGTTGAAAATTTGTTCGGTGTGCAACTCGATCCCAGGGGAGTTGATTTTGAGTTGCTAAAAACCAACGAAAACAACCAATCAAAGTGCGTTGTGTGTCTTAAAAAAATGGTTCGCTGAAAGAGGAGGGGGAGGTAGAGGAGTAGCGTGTGCACTACTTTGTGCCATCTCTTTCCATCCATTAACTCCCATCAGTCTCCAGTCCGATTCCACCCCATCCACCCATCTGCTTCTTGGTCGTCCCCTTCTTCTTGTATCCAAAAGTCTACCTCCCATTGCCTTTCTTGTGACTTTAGTTTCCTGTAATCGGAGTACGTGTCCCAACTTTCTTTCCCATATCTCCAAGTTTTCTCTATCTCTTCCACTCATCGTCCATGTCTCACTAGCATAAATCACCACCGATCGGATAACTGTTCTATATCCTAACTTTAATCTTTTTTAAGAAATAATTTGCACTAGGTTTACGATGAAATGAAATTATGCAACTAAGAAAAAACGGTAGACACAGCCTTACCAATACATCAACGTCCCGAGACCATCACCCACAAAAACTTCTGTAATTCAGACTCGTTAGCTATCATCAGTACCGTAAACTTGATAACACTCAGTTGCATAATCTAGCAAAACATGGCTTCTGAAGTCATCAATGTAAAGAGACAGCAATCACGTGTCAAAATTTTCACATATCGAAAACAATGCCAAATCGTGCATTCTTGGCGCATGCCTGAAGTAAAATAAAAATAATCTCGCATAAAGCGTATCAATTATAAGAAGTAATTTGCACTAACTTTGTATGTAACAAAATCCCTATTATAAATACCGTCGCGGAACTAGAGAACTACGTTATTAGCTTCGAGCAAGCTATCAAGATTCCATCGGTTTCGCAACGAAGCCAACTACCCATTCCCGCCCTGCAGTCTCGAAATTTTTATTAGATCTAATCTATGCCAAGAGGCGTGCCCACAAATTGCCGAAACGCACCTGGCATCCTGACAACACCAGACGTGCTTTAGAGCTTTGGACACAACTCACGTCCGAACTCGCGAAGTACAGAAGCGACAACTGGCTGGATAAGATTGAAACCCTATCCTTCCAGAACCGATCAGCTTGGAGCTTGGTGAAATTTCTTAAGGGCGTTCGCTCCTCCATTCCCCCTCTTAAGAAACCAGACAATTCCCACGCCTACTTCCCCCTGAACAAAGCCGAACTGTTCGCCAACATTCTTCAAGAACAATTTTCCCCTTATGAAGTAGACACGACCGACCGCAAACTCCTCAAACACATCGACAAAATAAACAAGACAGTACGAGACAGACTAAGACAAGACGACCCCGACCCCATCCCTCCCGCCTTCTATTTCAAAATACAGAGTACCATCAAGTACATCTTCTCCAAGAAAGCTTCCGGTCCCGACTCCGTCCCCAACGTGGCGCTGAAAAACCTCCCTAAAAAAGCTATTCAGCGCTAACCGCCATTACTAACGCCACCTTTAAACTAAAGCATTTTCTCGGCTGATGGAAGTTGGCCGATGTCATCCTCATACCAAATCCGGAAAAATGCTCGTCAAACCCCCATAATTACAGACTCATATCTTTTTTCTTCTCCATCGGTAAGATAGCGGAGAAAATTATACTTTCCCGCCTCCAAGACGAGGTGGAAAGACTTGGCATTCTACCCGACGACAATTCGGCTTTCGCCAGGGACACTCGACCATCCACCAAATACTTAGAATAACAGCAAAGATCACGGAAAGTTTCTCTAGAGGCCATAGGGCTTTGGCTGTCCTTCTGGACATAGCCAAAGCCTTTGACAAAGTATGGCACATAGGTTTGTTGTATAAGCTTTACATGGCAGGAATTAATTCAAACTTAGTAAGGCTTATCACATCTTACCTATGTGCCAGAACCTTCCGTGTCAAGATCAATGCACACACTCTAAAGTGAGACCTATACACACGGTGGTTACCCAAGGATCGCATACGCTATACGCATGATATCCTTATTCTACAAAACGCAACGATAAGAGAAACGTTACTATCGTTCGTGATACGCTTAAGCTTCTTCAACCCTGGTTCTACAAGTGGAGACTTGTAGTAAACCCGGGAAAGACCGAAGCTATCATGTTTGATAGGAAACGTCCCCCCCCCCCCGATAAACTCGAGATGTTTGGCGAAGCGATTCCTTGGAAGGAGTGACCCTCGATCCAAGACTTAACGGGACTAAACACATTACAAATTGTATATCTCAAGCCAAAGCCCTTAAGAGTTCCCTAGCTTTACTGATCGGCAAAGGTAGCTGCCTACAACATAAAGACCAAATTAGGATCTATAAGGCTATAATCCGCCCGGTCCTAACATACGCGGTCCTAGCACGGGGGTTCGCTTCACCAAACCAGATGAGCAGACTCTCAACCATGCAAAACCTGTTAGGCGTTAGCCAAGCCATGGATACTCCATGGTTTGTCACTAACAGATAGCTCCAGGCGGCCTCTGGAGTCAAGCCCCTGGATTCCTTCATGCAGGACCTAACCTCTAGACTATCTGAAATGCCCTGACTGTCTCAACCCGCTCATCCAAGCCCTGGGTCGCTACGACACAAACAACTACCCCAGAATACCTCGCCCTAAAGATATAATCATCCCCAAAACAGTCACTTTGCCACCCCATCCCAGATCCCCCTAATCGAACAATCCAATCCCAGGCGTCGTGATAAATTCAGACTCTGATTCCGACGACGGCGTGTTCCAGTGAAGAATGCCACACTGCCTCGGTGGAGGTTACAGATTGTCCGTTTTAATTCTCTTTTTTCTTTCAGCTTGTTTATTTTTCTTTAGCTTACAAATAGCTCTCATACAAGAACTATGGTTAGTAAAATCATAAGTAAGGGGTCTTACAAGTCTAAATGGTACCATTTTTAAAGGTAACACCAACAAAATCTGGACATGTATACTATACATACCTTTTTTTTTGTTTTACGATGGAAGGGGGAAAATCTTAAACAAGACACCATCAGCCCGTGCTGCTGGTAGTGTGGGGTTATACCCACTAAAAACCCCCCTCCCTTTGATATCGGCGGGTACCGCCTTTCGGCATTCCTTCCGCTGACAATATCTCGTCCGGATCTTCAGCCCTTTCGGGACTTTTCTCTTCTGTTACTTCTTGATCTTCCTTCTTTTGGATTAGTCGGCCTGCACGGTTTGCCAAGCCCGTTGTTCTTCGTCTTTTTCGTCCTGCTCCTTTATCGACATTATTTGGTTTATGGCTCTGGAGATAATATTCCATTCGTCTTCTGAGCGAAGCATCTCACTTGCGAAGTCGGTAACTGCAAGGTGCTGGATGTTAGCTTCATTTTTAATGTCGTTCCACCGGGGACATTTAAAGAGTGTGTGCCCCGCGGTGTCTTCTTCGGAGCAATAACGGCATCCTGGTCCGTCTCGTTTGCCGATCCGGCAGAGATAACTGTTGAAACAGCCATGTCCGGTTAGGAACTGGGTTAGCCTGTAGTTCAGCTCTCCAAACGTGCGCTCGACCCAAGGTCTTATGGCCGGTATGAGTTCCCTTGTCTAGGAGCCTTTGGGACTGGCTGTCCAACTTCTCTGCCATTTCTCTAGTAGGATGTCTCGGTTTCTTCTCCTTGCTTCGCTGGCTCTCTCCGAGTGGTGGTTCAGGTAGCGCTCTTCAGCTAGCAGCTGCACAGGTGGAAGCCCTGCGAGCACTTGTAACGCTTCCTTGGAGACGGTACGGCATGCTCAGCAGACGCGCAAAGCAACCGTCCTCTGCACACGGTCGAACTTGGTCCGGTAGGAATCCACTTGCATTGCTTCGTGCCAGACCGGAGCACCGTACAAGATAACGGAGTGCACCACCGATGCAAGGACCTTCCTCTTTGTATACTTTGGTCTACCCATGTTCGGCATCAACTTAGTAAAGGGTAGTTCACACTACATGATTTATCATATGACTTGTCACATGACTTCTCATATGAGGGATTTTTTTACGTTCACACTATATGATTTTTGATATTATAGAAGTTATGGCTTTTATGATTGGCTGTTGTGATGGTATGATTTTAGCCATGACTTTTCTTATGACTAAGTCATATGATAAATCATGTAGTGTGAACTACCCTTTAGAGCTGCGGCAAGTTGTTGTGCCCTGGCTGCCGTGATTTCAACATGGGTGGCAAACCTCATGCGTTTGTCTAGATGGATTCCAAGAGTCTTCATGGATTTCTCGATCTTAACGCTGTGACCGAGGACATTCAGTTCAAGTATGTTACATTTGCGCTTGCCTATTGCCAGGATAGCTGTTGTTTTCTCCGGGACAACCCGGAGTCCCTGGCTCTCAATCCATGCTGCGATAACTCTGATAGCTTCCTAAACAACCAACGTAAGGTCGTCGGCAAAACCCACCAATTGGACTCCCGCTGGTAGTTCCAGCTGAAACACTCCGTCATACAGGAGGTTCCAGAGCGTCGGCCCAAGTACCGACCCCTGTGGGACCGCTGGTGACCTCATAGTTCTCTTGTAAATGTTCCTCCTCAATTTGAATGTATCGATCGCTAAGGTAGCTCTTCAGTAAACGCACTAGGCATTTTGAGATGCCTTTTCTTTCTAGTTCTTGAATTATGAGGGTCCATCTCGCAGAATTAAAAGCATTTTTGATATCAAGAGCGATTAGCAGGCACAGTTTACGGGTTCTCCATGTGCCTGAGTTTGCTTCCGCCACCAGTTGCTTAATCTTTAGTAGCGCGTCTACCGTCGAGCGTCTCTTAACGAACCCATACTGATCCTCTGAGAGACCCCCGGTGGTCTGGATCTCTCCTATCAGCCTATTTAGGAGGAGGCGTTCAAATAATTTGCCAAGATTGTCGATCAGGCAGATCGGCCTGTATGAACTGGGGTTATTCAGCGGTTTGTCCCCCTTTTGAAGCAGTACCAGTCTTGCCTTCTTCCAGGTGGTCGGGAAGGATCTGGTCTGTAAGCATCTGTTCATCACCCCTAAGATGGTATCGGGGTGTTCCTTGCATATGTGCCGGATGATTTCTGATTTTCGCCACAATCTTGTACCCCCTGCCCCACACATCACCATCTACCTTTTGTAAGATTTTCTCTCATCATTTGCGTTGGCTGAGCCTGATGGCTTTGCTCAGCTCCTTTTTTTGCGGCTTTATATTCGTTGTTGCTTTGATCTAGTATTGAAGGTTGGTGACGTTGTGCCCTTCTTCTTGCCGCAACGCAATTTCTTCTAAGTTCGGCGATGTCTTCGTTCCACTCTTCTAGTACTTTCCACTCCTTCACCCTTCGGTTCATTTCTGAGCTTGCGAAGGTGACGTCTATAACTGACTGCGCGGCCGCTCGACGCGGCGTAGCCCTTCTCCGTAGCGTAGGTATGCTGCCATTGTTGCACACCTCGAGTTGAGCAGTCGCTACCATTTCCGATAACATGGCCCCCCTTGCATCCGTGGTGGTGGAGCCCCATTCTCCGCACTTGGCGTTAAAGTCACCTCCAACCACCACGCCACTCTCCACGTCAGCCACGCTTTGGAAGAGCCCCTCGAGGCTCAGTTTGAAATCTTGTATGGTTATGTTGGGCGAGAAGTAGACGCTGTAGTATGTGACGTCACCCACCCTCGCCCATGCGTAACCCATTCCGCCGCCGCTGTCAATCACCGTCGCAGGTTTTAGTACATAGACAGCAGCTTTCCCATCTTTGCTTGCAAACCAGCCCGAGGCTTCTGGTCGGTTAAATTCTGATATTAAAGCGATATCAATTTTCCTGTTCAGGACGGTTTGCTGGAGCAGACTCTGAGCGTCCTGCCTGTTCCCCAGGTTTGCTTAAAGAATTTTTTTTTCTTGTGTTCATTCCTATTTTGGGTGATTTCTCGCGCCCGCACTCGCGCTTCCCATTTGCATTGTTTTGTGCGGTGTTTTCCGTCGCACTCTGCGCACTTTGGGGATTTATTACATCTCCTCGCGGTATGTCCGGGCTGCAGGCATGTATAGCATACCCTCGCCTTTTTATTGCATCCTCCACGATAGTGTTTGGAGGCTCCGCAACGAAAACACCGCTGCCGTTCTTCGGTAACTCTGCAGTTTGTAAGGCCGACCTTTATTCTCCTTTCGCTTAAGAGCCTACCCGCACTGGCTTCGTCAAGATTTATGTTTGCCGCCTGTACGTAGCTGCTCGGTGGTTTAAGGAAAACCGGAGGAAGCATATGTCCTTCCCGCCCTATGCTGGTTTTTATCGATTCTTGAAGTTGTTGAACCGTTACCGTGGGGTTTAAGTCCAGCACTCTTATGGTTTTCATACTTGCGCACGCCAAGAGGTGGACGGCCTCTTCCCCAAGTTCGTCTTTTATCAGTTTTTGAATCCTGTCTCGTTTTATGACATCCAGTGTTTCCACTAGGATGTGGCTGTCTTTAGTAAGTCGCGTGTGATACACGTCTCCCTGAGCGCTGCATTTAATTAGTGCCGTTTTCAATTTATTAAAGTCTCCGGTATAGTTATTGGTTGTTATAACCAGCGCCGGGTTCTTTATATTTTTATTTGCCTTTGCACTCACACGCTGCTTCGCGTCAGTACCCGCACGACCACTCGCGCCACGGGGAGACACCGCACCGATTGTCTCCTATTCGGCTCGACACTTGGTGTTGCTGTTGATGATGGTGTTGTTGCTGTTGCCGACGGCGGCGTTTTGCGATTTTGGCGATTTGAGCCAGTTTTAGCGTTATCGCGCACTTTCGTTCCCACTCGTCTACCCGCACTCGCCCCGTCTGAAGGCATCGAAGCAGGCTCCCTCGGCGCCAACTCAGCCGTTGCGAGTGTTCCGACCTGTCCATTATCGAGCCGGGGTGACGATGTTGTTGTAGTGCTTGTCTGGTGGTTTCCTTGATTATTATTTTTTTTTCTCTTTTCTACGGCGGCTTCTACTGAGGACTTCCGCAAAAGTCGACACAGTTTTGGCCTCTCGCACAATGCTGTTTTTGGACTTTTATCTTCCTCCTTTTCGATCTTCACTCTCCTGCACCACTGTGGTAGGGGTGTGGATTTTGGTCGACTCAGTTACCTCTATGGTCTTAGTCGCGGTTTTAGCGATCTCGTCTCGTATGTCGCGTAATGTCATTGTCATATAATTAACGGAGCCGCGCACCGTGTTTCCAATTTCAGCGGTTTTGCTTTATAATTGTCGAGACCTCCTCGCTCATTTTCTCCATAAATCTGTCAACTCGGTTTTTCTCCGGCGGTAGTTTTTCCTGCGGTTGTCGTGTGTCGTCCTTTATATGGGTGCTGCCCCCGACTTCTTTTTCGACGTGGCCCCTCATGGCATATCGCATTTCTAGTTTTATATTCTCTAGTTTCCGTAAGAGTTCCTCCAGATGGCTCTGGTTTTCCGGGGAGAATGATGTTTCAAACTGCCTTTGATGGAGGGTGTCCAACGCTTTCAGTGTTCTCTTTGTGGTCATATTCACAGACTCCATGTTTTGCTCCATGCTTGGGTTGAGTGTATTTCCATTTCCTTGTGTACTTTGTCTGCTTCCTCTTCCCTGAGGCTGTCTATAATAGTTTTTCTTCCAGTCGCTTTGAGAGACGCCCCGGTCTGGTCGCCTACCTGGGAGGTAGGGCAGTCGCTGTATGACGGTCGGCGGGAGCCCGCTCCAACGCTACCCGACCCGATCGGTACTGAGACATCCGAATTCCTCTGCACCGTAGAATTTTTCTCTACTTTCTGACTCATTTCATATTTTGTTGAAGATTTCTGACCGGGGCCTTCTACCCCGGGGTACCGCTAACGACGCCCGTATTAGCTTCCGGGCGCCATGCAGCCATCGGCGCCGCACTACGACCTTAGCTTCTGAGCGATCGATGGGGGCCCGCCTCGCCCGTCCGCGCAGTTTTTCCCCCATCCACCGGGGTTGGTTACCCGATCTCTGGGGGTCCGCCGCACTCTTCTGACAGTTGTTGTTTCTTCGCTGCCCGCAGGCAGATCTTGGGATGTCGATGTCGCTGCACGCCACTGGCACTTCCCGAACCACTCGCTTGCGCACTATAGCTCTGCAGACCGCGATGTTCTATCATCTATACTATACATACCTGACAACATCTAAGCTAACCTTCCATCGTAGCTCAGTGACGGTGACCTTACAGTGGTCATTGTACCTTCCAATAGATTCGCCTGGACTACCACTTTCTCAGAGGATGATGGACCTCGCAAGCAAAGAAAAGAGCACCTCATAATTGGCTGCGACTCTAACTCCCACCATGCTGCATGGGGAAGTAAGCGGAGACTGCAGCAACCGAGTTAAGTCTCTATTGGATTATTTAATAAGTACAAATCTAGAAATTCTTAACCGTGGAAATGACCCTACTTTCTATGTGTCACCCACACGCAATTCGGTAATAGACATCGCCCTTGCATCATTAAGCATTTCAAATAAAATCTAGGACTGGCATGTGTCAAAAGAAATGACAATGTCGGACCATAAATGGATCTGTTTCAAATTTGAAACCAAAAAAGTGAACCCAGATAATACAGGAATCCAAGAAAGGCGAACAGCACGGCCTTTTTAGACTGTCTGTCCTCCTATATGTCAGGGAAAATCTTCACAAAAGAATATTTAACAACCACTGAAGAAATTGAAGTGTATACTAATGCACTTCAAAATTTCTTCACAAGAGCCTATGAGCTATCCTGGTCCACTTCAGACGGCTGGACTGCGGGGTCATTGCTCTTTGCACCTTGATGGTGCATAGAGCTCGACCAACTGCCAACTGAGAAGGGTGACTAAAAAGCTCTACAACAAAGCGCAAGTCTCTAACAGTGACACCGACCGGACAGCATTTTAAATGCGACAGTCTGAGTACAAAAAATTGATACGCTAAAAACAACGCGAGTCATGGAGAATTTTCCGGCCAAAGGCCTCGATTGTAAAACTTCGCCTTGAATGGAAAAATCTTAGTTTTCCTACCTAGTATCGAAAATATCTATTGTCGATGGACGACAAATTACCGCATTCGTTTCCGCACCACCTAAGAGGTAGAATGCAAAACGCGTTTTTTTACATGGTTTCCCCAATAGACCTAATCCATGTTGACTGTTTTTTACAGAAACAAATCGAAAACTGAGGATTGTTTTTTGTTTTTTAAGAAACAAAAAATCCCTAAAAACATAAAACTGTTTGTTTTTTACAGAAACCAAACAAAAACTGAGGCTTGTTTTTGTTTTTTTGAAGAAACAAAAAAATCCAATAAAAAAACAAAACTTGAAGAAATGTGCCATATTTAGCTGAAGTCGGCGATCGTGAACGATCAACACCGACGACGAGCCGTGTATGAAAATTCCTTCGTCGATGACATAGCTTGGCGGACTGATGCAGCCCTGGTAGAATTGAATCTTCTTGGAGGTCTACGATTACCAGGATTGGTAACCGTACGTCGATGACGAATGTTTTCCGGGCAATGTAGATAGTGTTGGGGAGTGATTCTGCGTTGAGCACGAAAGTGAAGAATGCGGCTAGAAGCCGGTGAATTCAAATCACTTGTGGGGGAATGACGTTGAGGAACTCTGTTGGGAAAGCGGAACGGATGTGGCATTGGAGTTTCAGGAGCTCCTCTGCCACACCATTCCGTAACGGAGTTGTGTCGGATTTCTCTAACGTCGCAGACGATCGTTGGAGTGTGAAGTGTGGAGTGATGAATTCGGCTAGAAGCCGGTGAATTCGATTCACTCGGATTGGAAGAACGGGGAGAAGCGCCGTTGGGAAAGCGGAGTGGATGTGCTATTGGAGTTTGAGAAACTCCCCTGTCACACCACTTCCTAGTAGAGGTGTGTTGGATTTCTCCAACACGGATAAAGCGGTGTGCCGCGAAATACTTCGATACGACTATACGTAGAAGTGGATACTTCGACGTGTTGTGTCAACTTTTTTGATGTGGTTATGGGTAATTTTTAAGTGGTGGGGGTAAAATTATTAAACTTATTGGTTCCTTGATTTATTACCAACCTAAAAAAGTTAGATTTTGTCTGGACGAGTTCAGCTAAGCCGCGGCAATCCTCACAGCGAACAAAGCTTCGGGTTCAGACGGGGTGCCTGGAGGAGCAATCAGGGCACTGGCCGAAGGTTACCTAGTGGTATTCTTAAAGGTCTTCAATAAATGCATCGAGGATGCAAACTTTCATTTTTTCAATGGAAAGCTTTTAGAAAAGGTGATCCTCAAAAGACTCAAAGAAATCACTAAAGAAATCCAAAGAGCGGAGACTCGCAGAACCAGGAAGTTCTGCATGGTGGTGACCCTGGATGTGCAAAACACCTTCAACAGCGCAGGGTGGAAGAACATTCTAGAGGCGCCAAAGAAGAAAATGGGGCAGTCCGTACATTCTCAGCATCATCTTCATCTATCTGGACAGCCGAAAAATCCATATATAGAGAAAAGAAAGCGCCGAAGAAAAAGAGGCATCGAGCGGAGTTCCGCAGGGTTCGGTTCTTAGACCGGCATTGTGGAACCTGATGTATGATGAAGTACTCCAGATCCCGCTCCCAGAAAAAGTAACCCTGGTAGTTGGTTTTTGACTAGATATCAATGCTTTTCTTTACTAATACGTAAATGGGAAAATAATGTATAATAACTTTCTCAAAACTAACGCAAAACTGAAGTCAAAAAAGAGTAATATTTAGCATTTCATATTATTATTACATTATATTTCAACTATTTTTTTAAATATTTAATACAGGATTGATTATCTATATTGGGACAATATTAAAAAATTGTGTAAAATAATTTTCACATCCAAACTGTTTCAAAACCCACGTGAGTTGTTACAATATGTCGTTTTAACTTTTCTTTGAGTGAACATTTATAGTCACAAAGATCACATTCAAAAGTTTTATCACTGGTATGAGTTTTTAAATGATCATTCAACTGTGTGCTTTTGGGGCACTGATATTCACAAATTTCACATGACTTCTGACATTTGTGAATTCTCATATGCCGTGTCAACGTATGATTGAATGAACATCTATAGTTACAAATTGTACAAGCATAAGGTTTCTCATCGCTGTGACTTTTCATGTGGCTCTTCAACTGATGCTTTACCAAAGACTTATAATCGCAAAGGTCACATTCAAAAAATCTACCGCCTGTGTGAGTTCTTACATTATGTCGCTTTAATTCTTGTTTGGTGGAAGATTTATAGCCACAAACTTCGCATCCAAACGATTTTTCACTCTCGTGGGTTCTTTTAGTGTGCAACTTCAAATCGTGTTTGATTGAACATTTATAGTCACATACATCACATCTAAAAGGCTTCTCACCGATGTGAGTTCGTACAATATGTCGCTTCAATCCTTGTCTCGTAGTGCATTTATAGTCACAAAGATCACAATCAAACGGTTTTTCACCTGTATGGGTCTTCAAGTGATCTTTCAAATGCACGCTTAATGAGCATTTATAGCCACAAATGTCACACGCAAATGGCTTCTCACCGGTATGAGTTCTCATGTGACGTTTCAACTGTTGCTTGAATGAGCATTTATAGTTACAATATTCGCATGCAAACGGTTTTTCACCGGTGTGTGTCCTCATGTGACCTTTCAACTGATGTTTGACTAAACATTTATAGTCACAAACGTCACACGCAAATGGTTTCTCACCCGTGTGAATTCTTATAATGTGAAGTTTCAATCCTTGTTTGGTCAAACATTTATAACCACAAACTTCGCATTCGAATAATTTCTCACCTCCCATATCTTCTTTGATGTCTATTGAGTGATGCAAAACTTCCGAGTTGCATTCTAAATCTTCTAGTTCTTCTTTTTTAATTTCACAATTACTTTCACTATTATATAAATTAATTTTATTATCAGCTAAACACTGAAATTCCACTTTTTGATCCATTTCGATAAAACTAAAGAGTTTAATAATTCCGCGTACTTAAACTTTTTTTAGGTTATGTCGTTAATTTTGAATCGAGTCGGTAGCAGTGACGGTTCGTTGACGTTTTGATTGAAAGGGCGGAGTTCCCTTATTTGGCAGTGTTGGTTTCCCACTTTTGTGAGCGCCGTGCTTATAAAAAAAACCGAATGGTCAAGTAATAAATTTCCATTTGCAGAGTTACTTAAAAAAACTATCGTGATATTGTAACTCTTCAGGTTGTGTTGTAACGATGTTGATATAAACCACCTCTTGATGATAAAAAGTACAATTCAAATATTTACAATGTATAAATCTACACAAGTCTTCACGGAAAGATTACCAGAAACTGACAGCAAAAGCCACCAAAAGATTAATTTGGAAAAATAAAAAGTACTTACTTTGAGCTCTGGTTGGTAAGTTTACACAAGGACCCTCGAGACGATTAAATCGCCAAGATCTCACCCGAATAGTAAAAATATGATCTTGAATAATTTTCCGATACTCGGAACCCCAAATCGGTCAATTCGTGAGGTTATTTCGGCGGCTGATCCCATCGTCTGTAGATTAGCAGAATTATACAATGAAAAGTTAGCCTGGACCGAAGAAGATCTATCCCTCTTCACAGCCGTGGCTAGATATACAAAGCGTAGTCGAGAAAAACTGGAGGATGAGGTCCCCGCTTGCCAACAACGCTCATGACGCACCAGTGATACCATGTTTTAAAATGGTCCTTTTCAAAAAGAAGATTTGACGGCAGCCGAACTGAAGACCGACCTAGATAGGCTGGTAACTGTAGACTGCGTTGCAATACTAAATCTGAGACCTTATTATCATGGGATAGAGATTGCTAGAGTAAAGGCGAGAGATGAAGCCATCGACCAGCTGGCAAAACTCAAAACGATCAGAGTGGGTATCGTAAACTCCTGCAGAATATCGGAAGGTCCGACAATAGAAAGGTGCCGAAGGTGTTGGCTACTAGGCCTTCCCGAAAGTAAGTGCACTAACAAGGATAAATCGAAAAAGTGCCTCAAATGCAGAGAAGGCCACTTTGCTACAACATGTAAACGAGAACGACCCTTTTGTGTCATATGCACCCTCGATGGGCACAGGATCACAAGCACAAACTGCCCAAAGTGTCCAGCCACTAGAAGAGGCGGAAAGCGTTGAGAAGCCAACAACAAGAAGCGCTGCTACGAGCACGGAAAACTCGGACACGTGCGTCGGGAATGCAACGCCAGAGAGAGTGAGATCTACACATCTAATACACGTTTATTTGCTCGGATATGTGTTAGGTTTTACCGTTAATCCGATTAAGATTCCGGACGCAATTTACCCGTATTTTTTTTGATCATTCCAAAAACTTTTAAAAATAGTTACCGCGGAACGCTATTTTGTTGCACCCCAATTATCTATTTTTTGAAAATTGTTAAAAAGTGGGCTCTAGAAATTCGGTGCCAACCGTGAAAACCAAATTTTACAAAAAAATTCAAACTAATATCCAAGGAACGTAGATTCAAAAATCGGTAGTTACAAGAGACCGCGCAAAAATACGCCTGAAAAATTATTGCACGCCGAAAATCTAGGCGCCTGCGCACACCGAGTACGATCAACGGTTGCTTGATATTAGTAGCCATTTACGAATTTTGGTATAGAGCGAGTGGTTTTACAAAATACCAACGTAATTTATGCGAAGGAGTGCGAAATTATGAAAAACGTTAAAAATAATTTGGAAACTCGTTAGAAATCCCAAAAGACGAGAGTCTCTGGAGGAGGCTAGGAAATACGGCAAAACAAGAAACAAAATAAAAAAGGTATGGTGTGAGAGGTTGGAAAGCTCGTACAGTTGGCGGTGGGTTGCAATAGGGCAGCGGGACGCCTTACTCACCCCGATGGGTTGATAATCCCCCAGCTTTTTGGTCGGGGGAGGACTTCGTAAAGTCGGTCCAATCCCAAAGAAATGCAGAGGATGCGGGACAAAGATTGAAAGTTTCTCTTACGTCCTGAAGGCCTGCCATGTCACACACGACGCACGTGATAAGCGCCACAACTAAATAATGAATCGGTTGGGCAAAACATGGGAAAACGAAACTAAGCAAACCGGTTTAAATCATTTCAGCCTTCTGTGGCACAACGTCGTAGGTTTTACTTCCAACTGCTTTCGCAAAATTTTTCAGTTTTTATCAGTCTGTGAGAATTCTGCTCGACTCGGGTTCACAATCAAATTTCATTCGTACAGATGTTTGTCAAAGAATGAAACTTTCCATTCGGAGGACGGGTAAATATTGATATCACTAACTTAAGCAACTCAAGTATATATGTCAGATCTAAGTGTGACCTAACATTGAGTGCTCACAACAGTGACTACCTAATAAATATCTCTTGCCTAGTCGTAGATGAAATAGCTGAGAGCGTCCCAAATTTTAGTGTAAACAAAGATAGTTTCAAAATACGCTTTTGAGAAATTGACGATTACCCAACTGAAAAAATCCTCACTCCAGAGAAAAATCGGCGCAAAATACATTTTCCAAAAATACGCGTCAAAGCCCTAAAAGTCCTTTTATGGTATCAACACCCCTTAAAAAATCACCTTCAGTCTTGGGTGAAGCAATTCATTTTTTTGAAACGGTGGCTTTGAGCCAATCCAAACTATCAAACCTGGTTTTAAGATATTTAAAATAATAATAAGACCAAACAATTGTTATTGTGTAATTATTTTAATGAACAAACATCAATTTTTAGTTGTGCATCTGTGCTCATTTAAGAGTATTTTCAGTCACTTAGATTTGTAGATATCTCTCTCCTGTGCTTATTTAAAAGTATTTTCAGTCATTTAGATTTGTAGATAAACTCTAATATTATATAACATAATCAGTTTTATTAGACGCAATATTTTATTATATAATTAAGGATATATTATTAAGGATCTTTTCAAAGTTAACAGATTACCATTTAGTGTTTAGCCGGCAGTGGATATTTTTCAAAAGGAAATAGAGAAAATATTCCTAGGTTTACAAGGCGTGTAAACCTTATTATTTATTATCAAATGCAATTAATATCAATTTCTACAACTTCATTTACAACACAGGACATATTCGCGGTTTACATTAAAAAAACGACACCACACAGAATAATTTTAAACTGCTGATAGACGTAATGTTGTTTTTGACGGTGGCGCCACCAACGGTAATGTAAAACGCAAATACCCAAAGAATGTTTAAAATCGAAATTCATCACACTACCTAAGAAAGTGAATGCAAAACATTGCAGTGATCATAGACTGATTAGTCTTATGAGAAATGAGATATGCATTAAAATCGTTTTTAAAAATAATACACGCGCGCTTGTAGAGAAAAGCTTGAGATATGATGGTGGATACACAATTTAGAATCAGAAGTGGACTAGGAACACGAGAAGCCCTGAATTCTATTCAAGTCTTAGCAACGAATTGTCTTGATCAACCTCGACCACTGCTTGCCTGCTTCGTTGACTATGTGAAAGCTTTTGACAATGTGAGACGACATACTCATTGAGTTGCTGCGGAGAATAGGTGTCGACAGCAAAGACATCAAAATTATAGAGAATGGTGCCAATCGGCTCAACTCAAATTCCGAGATGATACAACCGAGGACATTGAAATTCAGAGGAGAGTCCGTTATGTGGACCAATGGAAACCACATCATTAGGAGGCTCCAAATATTTTTTATTATTTAAAGATGATTTTAGCCGCATGATTTTTGTTAACTCCTTAAAAAGTAAAGACGAAGCGTTTGAACAATTTAAAAATTTTAAAAGGTTTGCAGAAAATCAAAGAGATGTAAAGATTAAAATTCTAAACTCAGATAATGGAGGGGGGACAATTTTGTGGTTCAAAGTTTGAAATTTTTTTGAAAATGAACGGAATTGTGCATCAGAAAACAAATTCCTTCACACCTGAACAGAATGAGATGCTCAAACGCATGAACAGGACCATTGTAGAAAAAGCAAGATGTTTACTTTTTGATGCAAAATTATAGAAACGTTTTTGGGCAGAAGCAGTCAAGAAGGTCAGAAAGACAAGGAACATCAAAGACATTCGATGACTATGTGACATATTTGTGTACTAAAACCAGTTTGAAAAATGTACCGACATCAGCATTGGCAGCTTTGTCGATACCAGACGAAATGAAGTGGAAAGCAGCAATGATGGAAGAGATCGAATCATTTGAGAAAAACAACACTTGGGAGATCGTAAATGTTCCAGAAAAAGGAACTGTAGTCGAGTGTAAGTGGGTGTTTAAAATGAAGTGCGACAGTGAAAATAAAATTAGTTATCGTGCTAGATTAGTTGTCACAGGATTTACACAGCGAGAAGGTATAGATTATACAAAAACTTTTGCACCTGGTAGTAAAACATTCCACATTAAGGCTATTAATGGCACTGTCAGTGAAATTAAATTTAGAAATTGAACATTTAGATGTAAAAACGGCCTTTTTAAATGGTTTATTGGAAGAAAACGTTTTACGAGACAACCTGAGGGTTTTGTGCTAAAGCACAATGAAGCTAAGGTTTACAGATTAAAAACGGCAGTTTACGGGTTGAAGCAATCATCCAGAGCCTGGAACAAAAAAGTAGACGAGGTTTTATTAGAATTAGGTTATTGTAAGTCAAAGTATGAACCTTGTTTATATGTTACAAAGGTAGATAATTTGTTGACAATAATTGCATTATATGTAAATGATTTTGTTAGAATACAAGTCGATCAATGTTACAATTTTTCAAATCCAAAACTTCTGATATTACGAAGAAACTTCCTCTATATCGGCAAAATATTTGCTCATGCTAAATTATTTATTAATTCCAACAATTGTTTCGAAGGGATAAACCACTTCAATCTATCGCTCCAACAGGACACTACGAACTACAATAATCAACCAATAAGTATGAAAGGTACATTCAACTTTCACAAACAAGAAAAATAAATAAGAAAAATAAAGATGTCTGCTTTTCACAGCTTAATTCATAGACTCTTTAATGTCCCTTTGTCAAATGAGAATTTTTTCTTAGAAATTAATAATATCAGGAGGATAGCAGTAAACAACGGTTACACCCGGGATCTAGTTGATAATCTTATCCACAAGAAACGGGAGTTGATTGCTAGAGGTTTAGCAATAGCAAAGTCGATGAGTCACCTTTTACGTGGGGTGTTATTAACTACGTGTCTGGGTTCAGTAACAAAATAAGGGCACGTCTGAAAAAGTTGGATCTGAAAATCACGGAAGTGAACAGAATTGGCATAGGAACACTGATATTCCATAACAAGGGAAAGAAAGACAGACTTTCAAACAGCGGGGTTTACCAACTTAACTGCGACAAGTGCAACGCGATTTACATTAGCCAAAGTGGTAGATCTTTCCATACACGCATGAAGGAGCATTTGGCGGATGTAGCCAATTTGAGATCATCAATAGGTTTCTCCACTCGTTGCCTAGAAACGAAACACTCCTTTGATACCGATCGCGTAGAGATATTGCATCACGCATGCAAAAGCCGTATGCTGACCCTATTAGAGGGTTTGAAAATTAAGAAAGCAATTGTGAACGGGAAGAATCTAACCAATCTACAAAAAAGCTTAATAACATCAGCTCACCGCTATTGTTTCAAGCAGTTTAAATATTTGGTTTGATTTATATTTGATCAAACGAAATTATTGGAAGCTCATTGATGCAAAAATTCGATTTAGGGGGGTCAGCGACATATGTACCTAATAAAATTTAATAATTTACAAAAATGTAAAAAGTTTTTCTCGAAATTGTACTGTAAAGGTAATACTCACGAAAAATCAAACCTAGTCGTACATTTAATTTATTTTTGTAAATTTCTACGCCTTTTTAATAAAAGATGGGACAGAATTATAAATTTAATAGCTGTACAAAATTGTACGCTCTACAAAATTTGTTAAAGCTATTTCAACCTTAATGTGCATTAGAAAGCTGATATTTAAAAAAAAGTTAAATTTTCAGTAGATCACCCCTTCTTACCACGGCTAACTCAAGGTTAAAAAAATTTAAAATAAATGAGACTAAATTAATTTATAACATTGTGGTCTTAGTAGTGAAACTTGATGAACATATCACGATTTTTTAGACAAACCAAAAATGAGCAGCAAAAAATTATTTAAAAATAAACTAAATTACCTATCCATAATTAAATTTTATTAACATGAAATCAAAATTTAATTGTCTTAACAAATAAAGTTCGTCAGTGTGGATTTTGTAAAAATGCGTACCTGAGTACACCTTTTTCAAATATGATGTTGAAACCTTGATCGCAAATCGACAAATTGCAGCTGACGCAAATCTGCAAGATAAATTTAATTGCGCCATTTAATCTGCGCTCTGACCTTGCAAATCTAAATTAGTCAAAAAAATTAAAATTGTACTATACAAAAATTATAAAATTGTTGCGCCACTGTTACTAGTAGTATATTCAATTTCGCATTTGTAGCCCGGTAAATGTCATTAATTTACCCGATGCTTTCAATTGTACCACGTAAACAAAATCAAATTATTGTTCATATATCACTGCCGATATAATTATTAATAAAAATCACCAAATTATCATCTACCATTGAATCATAGCCAATGAAATAGAAGTTACGTAGGTAAATGTTGATAACCTCCAGATTTAACTTGATAAAATCTTCCAATACTAATCGAATTACTTGCAGACTTAAAAATTCTTCTGCTGATTTCATTAAACATAATCATATATCATTTTTACAACAACTTACCAAGTTTCACGCAATGTTGGCACTAAGAAAAACGGAAAATTAACACAAATAGCAGCCAATTCAAAATTTTTGTCGATCCATGACGGATCCACACTCAGATCTTTCCCCTTCTGCCAACTGTACAATTCAAAAGTTTTGCAACTTTGCATTCCAAAAATCACTATAATTTGAATTGAAAAATGGGTACCTGGAAATTATAGAAATTTGTGAATCAAAACACTTAAATCACGAACATTAATTGTTTACTCTATTATTCACAAAAATAAAACCGATATCGAATTTAGTGACAAGAATTTGAAAAATAAAGAGCAGAGCACAAAAGAAGTCAAGAAGCACTATCGTAATTCAAATTTTCCCGAGGACAAATTTCCTCTTATAAGTCAAATGAGCTGTTGATGAGGTTTACGAAAACGTACATTAAAATAATTTAAAATTATCATTCAAAGTACAGTGATTTTTCTGTGAAACTATCCCAAATTTTCCAGCATAACTTTTAACTGCGGTGAGCCGTGAGTAAATCTTTCCGAGGGTAGGTGGTTCTGTTTGCTTTTGTTTGGGCGACGAAATCAGTAAAACCAATCATTTAAAAAAATTTTATTTGTTAAAAAAAAAATTAAGTTTGTCAAAATCAAATGTTTCTACTGTACAACAAATTCTAAACACCTGAAAGTTTTAAGTGTAACGGTGTAAAATAATTTTACCCCGCATACGACACCATAAATGACTTTCATTTGAAGAGATTTTACATTAAAAAAAACAATAATTAAATAATACACTATTATTAATGATATAAAAGTTGAAAAGTAAATTAACTTTAATAAATAAAGTTGTGGGGCTAGTTATTGTATTGAGCAGCGCATAAATTTGTTTCACTAACTACAGATAGAGTTTAGTTGTTCCAAATTAATTTTTTGCTCAAAACTTCGGACATACAGGAAGTTAGCAGACCTGTCCAAATACGCTAGCTAACTTGGTGTTTGTCACTATCACGTCAAGAAAAGCATAATTTTTAATATTTGCAATGTATCTTCCCGTTCTCTTGCACCACACTGTTATCTTTAATTGTAGATGTTGCCATGATTGCGGACAATACGTAAAAATATAATGATTGGTTGTCATTACAGGATATTTTAATGGTTCTTTATCTAAAACTAAATAAAAACATGTCAGATGGCAGCCATTTTGTTGGTAAACATGCGCACTACAAAACGCTGTAGTGTCGCTTTTTGTTCTTATAGTATATTGCATACCATACAATAGTAATAATCTTATTAATAGCTCCAAAGCCCGTCCACGGACGGGTAGCTAGCAGGTGGATCTGGTAGATATAATAAAAAAAGGCAATTTCTCGAAGTTTAGTATAAGAAATTGCTTTTTTTACACCAAAACGACTCAAGTGAATTCGATTCAAAAGCATCCTTGCAGTTTCTTCGCGGACCATATTTTAGCTTCTGCGTTCGGTATCTTAGATTTATCATTCAACTACATTCCAAAAATCAGACGTATTGCTTGCTATGATAAGTTCTGTAAAATTTGTTGACATTTTTTAAAATAAAGTCAAGTCAGACCAGACCCGTAGCCAGGGGCGGCACCTAGGGGCACGTGCCCCCCCCCCCCCAAAATGTTCAAAAAACAATTTTTTTTGAAAGTAAAAGAAAATTTGTTTATAAAATAAAATTTTTTTAGACAAAGGAAGCACCAAATATTTTACTTTTTACAAGTGCCCCCCCTTCAAAATTAAATCCTAGCTATGGGCCTGAGTCAGACGCACACGAAAGATTTCTGAAATTTTGTTAAGATGAGCGGTAGGGATAAACTGCCGTGGGCACTCTGTCCTATGTTAAATAATACTTGATATAACACAAGATAAAAGTATCCATTGCCAACTTTAAATAAACAAAATTTTAATAATTAAAATTAATGAAAGTAAGTTTTCCTTGTTAAAAAGACATAATTTTTAATAAAGTAGTTCTAAATTTTCCATTTCGAATTTTGAATCTCAAATAGTCTAAAACGTTTGTGCATCGTTTGTAATTTTTTGAAATTTCGAATTTAAGATAGTCTAAATCGTTTGTGATTCGTTTGTACCCAAATTGTTTTTGAGATTTTCAAGAAAAACGTCAAGGATACTGACGCGCATGAGTGGATTAACGAGGTTCTGTTATTAGCACGAGCTTCGATCATATATACAACATTGTATACATGATCTAAGAGCACGAGGAAACTCATAAAAAAAATTTAAATTTCTAATTTTGAATTCAAAATAAGTAAATCGTTTGTGCTTGTTTGTTGTTTGTACAAGTTTTATTTTCGTTTGTATCCAAATGATTTTTGAAATTTTCAAGAAAAATATCAAGAACACTGACGCGCAGGAATGAGTTAACGAGATTCTGGGTAACAAATACAGGATCACGTTTAAAATATTCTATATCGTTTTTACGGTTTTTTTTTTGTTTTTACCCAAATAGCACAGTCAAATAAGCAGAAAAAAAGAGGTAAACCTCGGAATGAAAGCAATTAAGCTGAACATTTGAATAAACCTTTATTATGTCATTCTATAAGTTGTCTTAAAAGTCTCATAAAATTTCGTGACTGCGTCACAAGATATTGAAGGTCAAAGGTCGCAAAAATTGTTTTTTTGTAAATATCTCGTTTTCTATGCTCCAAATGACATTTTTAGCTATTAGAAAAGTTGTAGAGCATAAAATTATCTACAAATTAGGCCCCAACGAATATTTTGTACAATTAACCGTTTTTAAGAGGTCTGTTTGGTACCACAGTCCTAGTGCTACACTAACTACACTATTAAAAATCGATTGGTGTAAAAAGTGGGTTGGTAATTGTACTACCAATCAATTTGTAGTAGTGTAATTAGTGTAGCGCTAGGACTGTGGTACCAAACAAACCTAATCACATATATAAAAGACCAGCACGCTGCTGCTGCTGCTCCAGCGTGTCATTTTTTTAAGACACACAATGCACTCTGATTGGTTGTTGTCGTTGGTCGTACCAACTTAAAATTACCTTAGTACTCCATTCGGAAAAGTTATATATGGAGTGGTAAAGTAATTTTAAGTTGGTACGACCGACGACAACGACCAATCAGAGTGCGCTGTGTGTTCTAAAAAAATGACAAGCTGAAGAAGTAGCAGCAGTAGCAGCGTGTCATTTTTTTAAAACACACAACGCGCTCTGATTGGTTGTTGTCGTTAATCATATCAACTTAAAATCACCTACCCTGGGATCCCGTCCGTGGTTGAGCCAGCTATATTAATTAAACGATCTAATTTTTTACCAATTTAAAATTACTTCCCCTGGGATCGAGTTGCATACCAAGTAAGTTTAAACCAGGGTACTTATATATAATGTCATGTTGAAGGCTCCAATTAACATTTAGGAGTGATTTAGCTAAAAAGTAGCAGTGTCGTCTCACTTAATGAGGGATCGGCAAAGCAATTTATAAACAAAATGATACATAACAATTCACTGATGAAGATCAGTTATAATAAACACAAAATTTTGCACTGAATCACAAAAGCACACCTACATCTTGTTGACAAGTGAGGCTGCGATATGTGAAAACCGTAGTTAGTAGATAAAAGCCACAAATTTAGGCATAAACATTTGAAACTTTATAAATAGTAAAGATTAACAGAGCAGATCATGCCCTAATCAAAATAACTTTAAAAAAAATAAATAAATTGAAAGCATAAACAATCAAATTTGACGTTCCGATGTAAGTGCGTAGCACAAAATTGTAAAATTGTATAAAATTTAGATTTAATGTGAAATTTTGTGAATAAGTGTTAAAGAACTAAATTGTAAACATGAACAATGGTAAAATTTTGGAGAAAATACACTGGAGGAGAGATGAGCAAGCTTTTTAGTTGAAAATTGTAAATTGATCATGTGGTTGTTCTGGGATGATTTAAGTATCAAATTGTGTTGAAAAGACGTGTAGAATGGTCCCCAGCACAGATAGTACAAATTTTACCTAAAGAAAAGAAATATTAACAAGTTTATCAAAATTTATGATTTATAAAATTATCTGCTTAAATGTCAGATTCTTTATTAATTAATTACTCGAGTTTGAGATAACTTTGAGAAGAAAAATTTGTTCAGTAAAGATAGGAAGTATAAAGGAAACTTTCTGTAAAATTTCAGGAAGATCTGAAGCAATTTTGAAAAAAATGTAATTCCAGATTTGGCCACAAGGGTAAAATTTTGAAAAAACAATGAAATTTACATATAAAAATCAGTATTAACTCAATCGTCGTACAATCCGCATGTGCGAATTTAACCTAAAATTAAATTTGATAAAATTTTGAACTTATAAAATTTTTCAAAAATATTTTTTTATAAAAAAAATTATTTCTACATAAGTGTTGCCTAAAATAATGATTTGGATATTAAAAATAAATTTGAAAATTATGGATTTGATATAATTTGGACGATAGAACCACAAAGTGACTTAATTACGAAGATTATAAATTTACCTGGACAGAAGAGAACAATTTGTCGTCGAATTCCTAGAATAGGTAAAAAAAGCTCTTTGTTATATTTTGATTGATCGATATTTCCCTTTTATTTGTATTTTTTATATTTAGTTTGTCAATGGTAATTTTAAGTTTTCAATTTTCACATGCACAAACTTTTAGGTTAGGATTTGTTACACCTGAAATAAAAAATAGTTATTGTTAAATAGCGTTAAATCTTTATTAACATAAATTTACCAAGATAGATGAATTTAAATTTGATAATTTGTGTAATTTCAATTGTTGATTTACAATAGTAGCAGTGCCTGTTTTTCTCTGCGTTATAAGGTGGGCTTTATAAACAAGTAAACACAAGGTTATAAAGCGTTCACTGTCAATAAGAAGAAAGGTGAGTTTGCAGTAACAAGTGAGACTCTACACGCACTTTCAAAAAGAACATTTTTTTTTATTTGTCATATTTTTATTTTTTATAATTAACACTAAATTTATCCCACATCATTTCACACATAACACTAATTTAATTTCACACGATAACACCACATATAAATTTGGCACCCAAAACGTGGGGACGTTAAATTAATAACTTAACATTAAAATTTCGATGTAAACGTCACAATAAATTTTATTTCGGTTAATTCGAAGATTATCCATTAAGAAAATTTAATATTCGACTTTTACATTTTCAATAAATGTATTTCACAATAATAAACAAGCAGCACAAGCAACACAAGCAACTTCTCTACCTCCCTCTCCTCCTTCAGCGTGTCATATTTTTAAGACGCACAACGCACTCTGATTGATTGTTGTAGTTGGTTTTTAGTAACTTAAAATCTACTCCCCTGGGATCGAGTTGCACACCAAACGAGTTTCCAACAATGAGGACGTTTGCACGCAAACAATTAAAATTGTCAGCATTAGGGATTTATTTTTTTCCATTACATTTGGGATGGGCTGAGCTATTGCCACTAACTTACTAGCAGCTGCTCACTCAACAGTTCCAATACATCTAGTGCAATGCGATTTTCATTTTTGAAACCGCATGTCAAGCAATTGGAAGAAGTTGGTGTCACCTTTTATTATGTAGATATAAGCTCACGAGACCTTTATGTAAGTGTTATTTTTCTAATTAGTGCAGATTGACGTATTCATTCGGGCTTTTGTTTAATTTTTGTTAACCGTTGTGGTTATGGTTTATGCGGTTTTGTTTATATTGATACGTAGAAAATTGTTGATATTTTAAGCTCGACATGGCCAGAATCAGGGACACTCTGCCTGCCAAGATCCTAAAGTTCATCTTACAGCTGGATTAGTTTATTGGAGAATGACAGGACTGGGGTGTAACTGAAACCGGAGGTAGTACAATTGGGCCTGATTTGGTGGCCTAAGTGTGCGTGAGCCTGTTTTGCCCTCCAGAACAAATCCAGAATCCATAGTAGTAATAGCGAAAACCGAAGCAAAACTGGTGGAAAAGACAAACAAGGCAATCGATCTGTTACTGGAATGGATGGGCAAGATGTTACTGAAAATGGTCCCTCACAAGACAGAAACGGTACTATTAACGGGAAGACGCAAGATTAAGGAAGTATCGTCCAGGATGGGCTCCCATACGAGAGTTCCGAAGAAAAAAGCCAAGGTACTAGGCATCACCATTGACCACAGGTTCTGCTTCTCGGTCCACCTCGCGGCAGCAGCGGAGAAGGCTGACAAGTGCTGCACGGTTTTGGCAAGACTGATGCCAAACATCGACGGCCCCTGTTCCACAAAAAGAAGAATAATCGCTTCGGTGGTGCAGTCCATAGTGCTTTAAGGGGCCCCGGTGCGGACTCAAGCGATGAAAATTCAGAAATTCCGACAATCGATTGCCAAGAACCAAAGAAGATCCGCGATAAGCGTCTGCGCAGCGCTTATCAAACTATATCGGAAAATGCTGTTCTAATCTAGGGCATCATACCTCCCATGGTGGAGGAGAGGTCGGAAAGTTGACCAGACGCTCAGGAAAAGCCCCAAACAGGGCAAAACTGATGGAGTCATGGCAAACAGATGGGCAACAGCCAAAATCGGCTCTTGGACAAGAAGACTTATCCCGGAAATTATGCCATGGGTGACCAGGAAGCACGGAGAGGTGACCTTCCACCTTACCCAGGTGCTTACCGATCACGGATGTTTTGTCACGTACCTCAACAAGATTAAAAAGGCGGGCATTAAAACTTACTATTACTGTGAAGAAGACGGCAACTCTTGGTTTTAAAATTGCGTGGGTTTAGGGGACGTTTCTTCCAAGTGAGCGGGTTTAGAGATCAAGGTTTAGTTTTAGTGTTTTTAAGATAAATGTCGTTAAGAAATAATAGTTTATTCTTTTTAAGTTGCTAAAAAAATATAAATTGTTACAATTTGCATTGCCAAAGTCTCTTTAGTTTAAAAATATATGTTAATTTTTTTTAATCAAAACCAAAAACACTTTTTGGTACTAACAGACATGAAGTTTTCTAAAGAGTTAACTTTTAGAATGTCTTGTACAATTTTGATGTTCTTCGTCACTATTATCTAAGCAATCATTTTGGCCATCACACATCCAAGATCTTATGATGCATTTTTGATTGTTACATGTAAAGTCCCAAGGCGGACATTCTTCAACATGGTTTGGATTTGATTGACAAGAGCGAAGATCGGAACTTAAAATTTCTTTATAAGGACAATCACAGTGTACTGTTAAATCTTGTGAATTATTTTTAGGTACAGCAAAACAGAACTTAGAGCATCCTCCATTATTATTCCAGCAAGGATGCGAATTTTCTATTTTCTGTTCGCTTTCGCTGTATATCTGAAAGTAAAAGTAACAATTGATTAGATAAATAAGCAAATCTGTAGAAAGTTCGTGTTCTTAATATCTATAGGTAACTTTACATTAACTGAACGCCACCACTTGTCGCGTAGTTAAACTTGTGTTTATATTATTTCTGTAATGTTTATCATTAGTGTATTATAATTTTGTGGTAACCAATGTTAAAATTAACACGTAATTAAAATAATATACATACCTTAACTCCATGCAATAGATTAGTTTGTGGTTCTTTTATAACAGTTTCTTCTTGTCCACCAGTTATTTTATTTAATTTTATAATTTTACCCATTTTCCAAGTAGTGATATATATAAAATTGCCATAGATAGCTAATCCAAATGGTCGTTTAATAAGATTTGAATTTACAGTTTTGACATCTTCACCATTGAAGGTAGAATGCTGGATGTGATTGAATCGAGCATCACACCAATACAAGCGATCTTGGTGAAAATCAATTGCTAAACCATTAGGAAATCCAAGTGTTAGATTATTAAACACGACCCGACCACTACCATCGCTGTAAACTCTAGAAATATTTGGAAGTCTATCCCATTCAGAAAAAAATATGTAACCTTTGTTAGGATGAACAACAATGGCCCTAGGTTTCTTAAGATCTTTCAGTAACGTTCTGCGATAGGTAAAATTTCGGGTAGATAATACGTTCAGTGTCCCTTTGAGCGCGTCAATGTAATACAAATTTTTTGATAACCAATCAACTGCTAATCCTTCTACTACCGCATTTCCAGCAAATACAATGTCACTAGCAGATCCGTTTCTATGCACACGGTAAATAATATTTTGCAATACATCAGAATAATAAATGTACTGATCTTTTGCATCAAAATCTAATCCAACAAATATTGCTTGATGCGAAACAACTGGCAACATAGCATCATTAAATCCTCCAATAACTGGATCTAGAACTCGGCCTTTAATAAATGTTTTTTGAGCATAAAGCAGAAATTCATTAACTACATCACAATTGCGTTTATTAAGAGCTAAAATCCATCCTGTATTACATACACATCTATATCCTAAACCCGATTGAGTATTTGTTACAATACACAAATGCTGACAACCACCATTATTATTACCGCACGGATTCTCGGACGTCGGTTGACTCAAGCTATGAATTATTTTTAATGCTCCTGGATTTCTCACACTTCTTATCCGAATTGTAGAGTGGCTAGAGTCGTATTTTTCTACCGACATCAGAGCTTGTTTAGTACCATCAGTCCAAAAAACTCGATTTTCAAAAAGTGCCAACTTAGATGGACTTGGTACTGACTGTCCTCTAATCACTATAAGTCTATTTTGACCTTCATAATCCACTGTTTCTATTTTACCTAATAGTGAATCACACCAGTACACGCGTTTTGTAATAACATCGACAGTTACTCCAGATACATAAAATTCAGCTTTAGATTCAGCAACTATAGAGCGGACATTTGTTCCATCCATATTTGCACGTAATACTCGAGAACCGTCGGCTATAAACATATAACCAATAAGACAATCGAGAGCTATATCAACAGGAGCGGTTAAATTTGATCCCAATACAATGGCATTCCAACGACCGGTTAATTCAAACAAGTCTATTTTTTGACCTACAGAATCAACAACGTAAAGTTTATCTCCAATCCAATCAACTGCCAATGCAACAGGTGACCATGTATCTGATAATTTAATATCTACCTCGTTAACCACGGTAGATACCATACTGGAATTCTTCAATTGTTGTGAATATATCTATAAAATAAAAGTTGTAAGTTAATTTAGCTTCGCTAATTCAAACTCGATTATACACATAGCATGTCTAAATGATAATATTTATATAATATATTGCGAAAATTTACCCTGACTGTTCGCTGCTACGGTAAACCCTAAGAAAATCTTTCCGGGGGTCGTGGTTCAAAATTATTATTTTAAAATAATAATTAATTAATTACCTTTCCGGTTTCAACATCCGACCAAAATAAAAGATTTTTGTTGTAATGAAAGTCTAATCCTCTAGCACCGGTAGTATTAGCTACCATCTTCACATTGGTACCTTGAGAATTTGTTTTAAATATATTCAAATCCTGTATGAAATATATCAGCATATCGCTCGCATTTTCAGCAAAACATTTACTTTCATTTCGAAGAATGTATCCAGGTTCACAAGAACAATTAAAACCACCATCAATATTTGTACATAATTGATCACAAAATCCCCATTTTTCGCATTCGTTTCGATCAATGCATGTTTTACCATCATCAGAAAGTTTTCTGCCTTCTGGACAGGAACAAACTCCACCAGTTAACGATCTTTGACATTTATATTCGCAATTTAGTGATGTACAAGCTAATTTAGCTAAAAAAAAAAAGATTATAGAAATAATTGAATTTGAATTTTACACAAGTTTTACATTGTTAGGAATCGATAAATATCGATAGTTTTCGATTAATTGAAGTTATAGATAGTTTTTTAATTATCGATATTTGGATATCGACCAGGTCTAGTTCCGTTTGTCTACACTCTACTTTTGGGGATTTACAATACAAAAATACCATTCTTAACGCAGTTTTTGTGACCCCCCTATAGAATCCAATTATATGTCGTCCTAAATCACAAAGTTGCAATAAAAAGTTAACATTTATTTTTTGTCATAAATACAAATTAAAATTCCCCCCCTCTATAAAAAAGATTTCATACCAAAGACAAGAAATGGGGAACCTTCTGAAGAAAGCCAACTGCAATTCCAAGTGACGGCCAAAATTGTAACATCTTGTATGCTTTCGGGTGTTATTATCTTTTTAATTCAATTTTTAGGAATATTTTGCCCCTGAAAGTTTGCAACCATAGTTACTCCTGAATATCTGGAGTCTATTCTAGGGATTTTTAAAAGTCAAGTTGCGATCAAAAAGAGCGAAATCGAATGAGTTGAGGTGGGGGTGTTGAAAAGTTTCAGAGATTTTTGGATCAATTATTATTGATCCTACTGATTGATCATATTATTTTTGGTAACTTGTCCACGTAAGTATCACCACGTAAATTATCATTCATAGTTTTTTATTATTAATTGACGCCCACTTTCCTTCTTTTACAGATAGTGTCACTGAAGGACCTACCTATTCTCAGAAGAGAAAGCAAAAACTTGGCTGGTGTGTTAACCGAGTGGTCGAAGAGAAAATGTGTCAGATCGACCCAATGGCCATTTCCTCACATGCTTTGCAGAAGTCAAAGCGACAATAAAGAAAACCAATATTAAAAAAGCCTTCTGTCCTGACACAATCCCCAACAAAAAAAAAGCAATCAGACATGACTTTTTTCATAAATTCAATGCTAAGACTAAAAGATTTCTGGGATCCATGAAAGATGGCGAATGTCATCGTGCTATTTCCTATTATAACAAAAAAAGGTGAACAAAAAAAACCCACCAAATTTTTCGAGTGGTTAAAGAAGTTACTGGGGAGATTCTCAAGAAATTTAACTACTTCGGCCACATTTCTTGACGTTGTCAATACATTCGACAAAATCTGGTGCTCTGACCTAATCTATAAACTTTACCAGTTTACCGTGGTTTTGCACATAAAAAATTGCCATAAATCTCCACAAAAGTGCGACCGTGATCGAACAATTAAGAAAAAAAATGTAATGTTTGACAAAATTATCCTCTCGTCAGACTCTAGCGCTCTCCTGGGTTCTGGTTCATGAGTCAGGTAAGAAGTCTGATAAGAATATTAGACTTTTTCCTTGGTTGCAGAAGCAAAATCCTACAAGAATACATAATGAGGATCTAGCAAGGTTCTACGCTTAGAGCTCATTAATGCTACCTCTGTGTAGGCTTTTGCTTTTGTTTGTCAGTAGAACTATGAACAGCCTTTAATTCGACTTAAGCCGTCAACTCTACGTGGCGATTCAATTCCCGCAGATCGAGGAATGTAATCAAAAACCAGCTATCAAACTTTGATTCAGAAAATCTACTCATCCTAAACCTGGGATAACAACGACACTCAAAACTTTACAAACATCAATAAGCCGAACTAGCCTATAAGTAGTGAAATATTGAGGTTACCCCACCACTTTTTGCACTTGGTATGTGGGCTGTATCGTCATATACCGCTAAACACCGTCTACCACACCTGTGTAGCTGTAGCTGACACTTGGCATCTGCGGAGCAGATAATAATCCAGTAATAGACGCTGAAAAAAAACCAAAAACACAAGCTAAAAAGGAAAAACTTAATTGAACAAGACAAAGACGAATATCTGTAACCTTCCCGAGGCAGCGTGACACACCTCACTGGAACACGGCGTCCTCGGAGTCAGAGTCTGAATACGCGACGTCTGGGGTTGGGTTGTTATGTTTGGGGGATCTGGGATGGGGAGGTAATACGACTGTTTTGGGAGAAATTCACTAAAATTACATCTCAATGTCATTATAAATCGCCCAAATTGCGGTTTGCAGTTAAAAAAAAAATTTAATCTTAAATTATCTAAAAAAAAAGGCGACCAATTTGCGGTAAATCGCCCAATCTGACAACACTGGGTAGCGTTAATGCGCTGCTTTGTTGATCCATCTTTGTGATGATAATAACGAATAAATTGTAAATATATCGTAAAAATTCGTGATACTATACCGAATATGTACTTATAAAGTGCATCGATATTTTATTAACTAAAAATTATGTAAATATCAGGTACCGTTAATGCGCTGCTTTTTTGATACATCTGTGTAACGTATTTAATTTTGAAATGTTTAAAATTCTTTAATGAATTAGGTAATATATGTAATAATAAATATAACTTTAATAAGCTGTCTACTGTCGACAGTCCACTCATTAAAAATATCCCTCAAGGTTCACAAAATTCCTCAACCAGAATCTTTGAAAATATGGGTTTCTGATTCCTCTTTTTATAAAATGTTTAAAATAAACTCGTTTTTTTGCTTGAGATTCATAAATATTTGAATAAAAATAAGTAAGAGGTATTCACTTACAACAAGCACTGTCTTCATCGGCGCCATCTTCACATTCTTGTTTTCCATCACAAAAAAGAGATTTGGCAATACATTTTGCTGTTCCAGCAGGTCCACCTTTTGGACACGAAAATTTATCATCCGGACAAGCAATTGCAGTGCAATTAAGTTCATCTGAGCCATCAGTGCAATCTTGATATCCATCACAACGAAATCTCAAGGATATACAAAATTGATTAGCGCATTGAAATTGATTTTTACTATTGCATATTGGAAAATCTGTAAAAAGTTTATCGCATAATATTATTATACAACAACGTAGGTGTAAAGTATTGAATGTATTCAAATAATAGAAGCTTTAATTCAGAAAGCATCAATTGTAAATCAGATTAACTAGTACTTTTGGGTTAACTGTGAGAGACCGTTTAAAGTTCAACTTATTTAAATCTTTTTGGTAGCTTTACCTTGTGCAGCTCTTTAGATGGGCAGTGGTGAGGCAGAAAATATAAACTAATCTAAAATGCAATTGGTGCTTTCTGAATTAAAAGTTGAAATGGTGTAGCAATGATTATTTATACAAAAATAATATACTGTCGGTAAGTTGATACTTACTGCATTCCAATTCATCCGAATTATCCCCACAATCGTTTTCATGATCGCACTTCTGGAAAATTTCAATACAGCTTTGATTATTGGTACAACGGAATTGATCTAGTTTACATGCAATTCCTCCCATACATCCTAATTCATCTTTTTCCGAACTACAATCAAAATATCCATCACATTTTTTTTCTTTAGGAATACAAATTTCTTCAGTTGTTTCTATATTTCCTTCCACACCACAGTGAAAATCATCTGGTTGGCACCTTCTGCGTACTGAAAAAATATGGAATGAATAGATACATCTTGAAGTTTTTTTAAATATTTGGTAATTGCTTGGTTTTCTTGTTATTTGAGGACAAATTAACCAGAAAGTACGTCGCTACCACCAGTCTCAATTATAGATGTTGTGGATGAGTCAATTCTTTGGAGTAAAAAAAGCAGAAAACTAATTTTTTTTTTATAAATTAGGTTTATTAAAAATTACTTCAAACAAACAAACAAAAGAAAAAACGAATAATTATTAAATAATATAAGTAATAACTATAATAAAATAAACTAAATGTAACAAAAATAAAATAAACAAAGCTTTTAAAAATTTCGTACCAAATCTTAAACCACCTAGTTACACCACTGTTCAACTAATTCTGTTTACCAATCTTGCACTAATAATAATTGCTAGAAGCATTTAATAATAAAATAGTTATTAAAATACGTACCATCGATTGATGGTCGAAAATCATTTGTACCATCTGCTAACGATAGCATTAAACACAATCCAAAAAGTAAGTTTATTAAAATCATTTTGAAATGATTTTTCAAATTTTAAACTAGTATTTGAAATACAATAATAATTTTTTAGATTATCGGATCCTTTTGTAATAATCCAGATTACCTTGAATTTAACAACTGGTTTTTGTTTTTGTAACAACTTGTTTTTGATAAATTTTAGTAATGCTTACGTAATTTAACTTCAAATTAGTTAAAAAAAAAATTTTTTTTTTTGAAAATGTTAAACAATGAGAACTCGTATTCATTTTATTAAAAATTATACAGTAAATTTCTGGATAAAAAGTAAAATATTTCAGATTATTTTGATCATATTGGTATAGTTTTATTTTATTCTTTCGATTAATTCTTTCTCTTACGATCATAACAAATTTTGTTTTTATTTTTTTTTCACATTCTAAAAGCCGGATTTCAGTAGGTACTTTCAAGTTGTGCTTTGCCAAATTTGCAAACCAACCCTCTAAATTTAGGATGACCTCACAAAAAATAATGCTGATTACAGAATCCAAATTCAATCCTACATAATATAAAATGCTAAGTTTGTGTGTCTGTTCGTAACGCACCTCTGATTGTTTGCAATGAAAAGCATTTTTATTGTTAAGGAGGGTAATTTTATAATGAACTCCTCTAGAGTTTGACAATATGGTCAAAGCCAAAGCTCGAGTAGCGACTGAAAGTCGGATTTAGCATTTATTTTAGTTTTTCGTCACTTGTGGATATAATAACTTTCTTCATCTGTTTAAGTGCCGATTGTAGTTCATCTGTTGTTTTTTTTTACGTTGATCGCCATTTGGCTTTTTAATTCTTGAAAAGTATCAATCAACCTTCGCGAAACTCTGTAACTACTTGGCCATCTAGGGTTCTGATTCTCTTCTGCAGGCAGGCAAAAATAAGTGGAGATGATGATCAACGGTTCAGGCATGTGAGTATTTCTTGGTGTCACCAACAGGGGATCATGTAATGACGATGACATTGCTGATATATCTCCAGATTGCTTTTTTTTCCCGAACTGTAAGTGCTTACTAAATAACTAATAAGAAAAAGCAAAAACCAGGTCCAAAAAGTATTGACGTGGATTATGATAGCTTCAAAATTCTGAAATTATCCACAATTAAATTTTCATTTTGTCAAAGTTTTGGTTTATGAAATTTTCTTTAATTTAATTGGACGAATAGTAGTAACTTGTTGTTTTTCAATTATGTGCCAATGAGTACGTGTAGAGACGAGATTTTAAGGTTGGGAATTTGTCCATATAACCTGAAAATTAAACATTTCAAAAGAATGGAAAAGAACGTTGAAATTTTGATTAATTTATTATTTTTATTTGTTCTTAAAATTGTTAACTTACGTTTGAATGAGTTGGTACAAAGGTAGCTACGATCGTTGATGTGTTTAAACTAAAAGTGTAGTTCGCAATTAAAATTTTAGTGACTTCAAAATGTTGAATTTGGCATCTGAAATTCGAATTTCGCTGGAAAACCAACCAACCAGAGTGCGACACGATTTTCTGAAGAAAACTTTGTACAGGAAACGAGATAAATGGTTAGTTGCTCGAGAGTAATGGAAGAGTGGAGTCTACAACTTAACGACTTCAAAGTGTAATCTTCGAATGTGTGAAAATTACCCATTGGTAATTAATTTAACGATGATTATGAGCAACTGGAGATTTGTTTGATTGTGTGTGCTAGAAGAGTATTATGAAATTCATGGTGATTTTTGAAGATTTGGAAAGTTTACGTACCAGACTTGTAACGAGGTCGCCATTTTGTCAAACCATAGATGCAAGGAATTTGAGAGTCAATCATCAATTATTCAAGCCATCATTTTGGTAAATACCATTTAAATTAATTATTCACACTTATTCAGCGATTATCTTCGATATTTGTTATGATGCTGCAGAATTTTTTGAGGTTAATCACATTTGACGTTGTTAAATTCGTACTTCAAGACGCATTTATCATCGGATTTTCACATTTAATTAATTAGACACATCGGTGGAACAATTTTAATAATTAAGTCGTGTTATTTAACTGCAAAGTTTAAATTTCTGTGATAAACTGTTTCGTACGGGTTTTTGCGTATTTGGTAGTGGCTACCATATCAACAACGGTTATTTAATGATACCAACTTTTCAACAGATTAAAAAGCGACAATATTTAAAAATTAAACAATTTTTCTCATTTTTGTACAATTTTATTACAGATGTTTTATTTAAATTATAGTAAAACGTTGATTATCTTACAAATTGGAGATACTGTTTTTGAATTTTAAATGTGTAAATTTGTAGGATAATTCTTCATGATTTTTGGAATAATCGATTGTGTCGATAAGTTTAATAACAAAATTTCGTCTCAGTTTGTTTACTTATTTCATTATAAATACTATTATCATCCAATTAAATTATAATTTGTCCCTGAGTATTTTGTTTCATTTATTGTGGATAGTTTGAGAATCAATTTTTGGAACCTACTCCTGAGATAGTCTCAATAATGCAAACTACCGACTATAACGGCTACGGCACTTAAAGAGTTGTTCGTTAGAACACGACAGTATATTAACTGATGATGATATTATAAAAAATCCAAAGAGCCAAAGGGAGCACCCGCAGAATTAGGAAGTTCTACATGATGGTGGCCCTAGATGTGCTGAACGCTTTTACCAGCGCAAGGTGGAAGCACATCCTGGAAGCGTTGGGAAAAAAAGGGTCAGTTCGAACATTCTCAGCATCATCTTCACCTGCTATCTGGACAACCAAAAAATTCGTTTGGAGAAAAAAAAAGCGCCGAAAAAAAACCACACCAAAGTGTCTTGTGCAAGATTTCCTTCTCCTTGCAAGAAAAAGCAAAAAAAAGCTACTATGAAATTTTAAGTTTGTTTCATTACTAAGCTAATTTTTAATTCAATAAAGAATCAATAAATATTATACTCTGCTAATGCCCGCTATAAAAAAACAATTTTTTAAATAAGAAAATTTTTTTCGAACAATTAGCAAAAATAATCTCTGTTGTCTCCGGCCAGCTTATTTTTTGGTGATACTGGAAAATATAATGAATGACTGTTTTAGTACTTCAAATAAACACTTTATTAAATTGGAAACAATTTTAATTATGAAATTAAATTGCAAATTTATAAAATTTTACAACTTGCTTAATAATATTTGGATATTGATAAGAACAATTTTCCACTAATTATCTCGCTTGTAAATAATACAAGAAGACATTTAATGTTCAAAATTAGCAGACGAGCAGACATTACCGGAATGATTTGTTCCACGAGTCGCTCTGTACCCTGCAAAGAAACCCAACTAATATTTTGGATGACTTCGTCACCAAGGAGATTCTGCCTGATTTTTCTCAGGGTGACTTTTTTACCAATTTGAGTTTGCGAAGTCAAAGAGAGGCATACCCCATAATTCGGGTCTATTGAGTTTTAAAGCAACTCGACAAATTTCGCGTTTGGTCGCGGTAAACCCCCCGTTATCACTAGTCGAGGAGTTAGTGGATAAATTGGCGGCTAGAATATCTTTATTTGGAAGCTGAGGAGTAACTTGAAGGGGTGGATTTTAACCGGGTCACTTCAACAAATGAGCGTTTTTTGGTATGACCGGCCTTAAAACATATCTGGATTCTCTGTTGAAACGTACAAGACAAAGAGAAGCTTGAGTTCTCCATAGTTTCGGGTATGATTTATAGAGCTGGTTTAACTGGGTAGTTACCACCGCAGTTAGCACTGGTTGGGTTGGTTTTTTGGGGATTTGTTACAGTTACCTAGTTACAGATCGTTAGGACTTTCGAGATTTAGTTGCTATATGTAAACTCAATATATATACGGCAACCTCTCCCATAGAAAGCTAACGGGGGCGTGAGGTACTACACCCCAAGAGCCCCCAGGGTAGCCCAGCATACCTATTTTCTTGTTTCAAGGGCTGCAAGAGCCGAGTAGAGCCCTAGGTGGGGGGTCCTCGACAGACAGGCCGAATGCTGAGGTCGGTATTCAGGAGGTTCCGGAGGTTCTTTTTCCTGCGCTTTATGTAATACCTTTTCCCAAGAACTACCAAGCACTACAAATCCTCCTCAGTGAGCAAGCTCACACAGACGGGGAGGCTAAGCTTGCTTATGCAGGAATTAGCCCCTTCCGTCTTCCCGCAGACGGTTATTTATTCGAATCTTCCCGTAAATCGTGAAGTTTAACTGATTCAGGGACGTGTCGTTAACACCCTTTAGAGATTTACTTGCCATCTCAAAGATTAAGCTGAAGCCTCGGAGTCCACCAAAGTTTCCATCTTCCGCAACAACACAAGTTTCCTTGCGCACGTTAAGATTTTCACTCCTTAGATATCCGTTTGGTTCCCCTTGGGAAATGAGATTTCAGCGCCATACTGTGCCACCACTGTAAGGGTTGTAAATTTTATCCCCTCCGTTTGTCAGAGAAAGTACAGAGATACTTTGCGCAGTGAAGAGCAGGGTATCCCCGTGGTCATTTTTGCAGAAAAGGTTGTGAGGCCAATGTCTGCAGGGTGACGTCCCCCATTGATAACCGGACTAGTAAGATTTTTGCTTCTCTGATCCCTCGGGTTCACGGTCGGGAAGTCATGGACCAACAACTCATACCCGGGCGTGCTAGTCCTCTCACTAGAGGACTGTGTCTTTGGAGTGTTGATCTGGTTTCCGTTGACCGATTCGTCTCAACAGTCTCCGGTCGCCCACAGAATGGCTGCGGACTCTTGCCCGTCTGCTGACCTGTTTTGCTAGTAGCCAATAGTGATGTTCCTAAATCACGCAAGAACATCCTTCCGAGGCCGCCTCGTGGAGACTGGCTACTTAACGCTTGCCGTGCAACCCTGAGATCTAAAAAGGTCTATAAAAGGGGGCACGGCCGTGGCACGTAATATGCCCTTAAAATCACCAAATATCACCAATTACCTAGTGACAGTCCGCAGTTCAGTGCTTGCCGGGGCATTTGACGCACCTGAAAGCCGCTTTGAAACAATTTTGGGCATGGGCAAATGATTGGCGGCGGTGGGATTGACCGATTTTGGTCTTTGAATGGAAAAACTCAACTTTAACGCTGATGTAGTTTTTTTTAAATTGTGTCCTTGTTAGAAAGATTACCAGCAAGGTGATTTTAGGGTGATCCTAAGTCTTTCGGCAAGAAAAAGAAGTAGAGGAACTCCTTGAGCTTGTCTTGGTCTTATTCCCAAATTTGAGTTTTCCTGTCACGCTAAAGTTTTTTTTCTTCTCGGCGATAATGAAGTTTTGAGTCTTGTCAGTCGTTTGGGTTTTGCCGGTTGTCACATTGGTCGTCAGTTAGGTCTTGTCTTTATATTTATACTTAATGTATAAATTTCAATAAGTTGGCAACTTTTAAATAATTCAGTTGAAAAATTTAGGATTGCTTCCCTCTAAAAAGAGTTGGTTAGGCACGTCCATAGTCACAACGATAGAAGAATGCCAATTTCATCCAACTTTTGTATGATTCTAGTTTATAGCTTAGATTATATGTAATTTTATGTTATTTATTTAATAATAAACCCACAGTGTTTTTTTTTATTAAGAAAAGATTGCCAAAAACCGAAACACCACATAAAACTAAAAAAAGAATTTGCTGTTTGATTTCAGAAAGAGCATTTGCCTAAAACAAATGAAAATATTAATCTAAATTACATACAAATTTGAAATGTAACATAACACAAGAAATTTCACTTATTTTGTAAAATTGCGTTTTCAATTTGAAAAGTGCGGTATTTTTCAAATCTAAAGTCAAGTGATAGGAGACATTGGTCAACCACGCAGAGTATGATAAGAAAATAAGAAATTTTGAAACAGGAAACAAGAAAATTGGGCCTTTTGTTCACCGAACGTAAAAAGAGCCAGAGGAAAGCTAAAGTGCTTTTATTTTAAAAATTGCTTTTGATTACCGATGGTTAAGGGGACCGTAGTGAGTCTACGATATTAATTTCACCAAGGGTTAAACATTTAAAATTGTCAATTTACATTACTTCTATTCGTTTTTTGCGAAGTAATCGCAGGATAAAAATAAACTTTGCGAATAAGTACTGCGTACATGAAATTTAAATTCAGTGAAGATAAAATAAATTTGGAAAATTTTGAAGACTACCGAAAGCGCATTTAATTTTTGATTAAATTTTAGGTCACTGAAGCCAGGATTTTTGCTCATTCTTCCTTTAGAGCAGTTTTTAAGTCATTTCATTAGAGGAAAAGTGTAAGCGTCTTTTGATTTGACTAATCCGGGTTATTGGATTGGTCCTAATTAAGTAGCAAAACTACTGGCTGAAAATAACGCAAGTACAATGTCATCGATGTCAATCATTCGGTCATGGCTCGTCTATTGGTACTTTAAATCCACGTTTTATTAAATGCTTTCAACTTCACCTTATAACTACCTATCCAAAAAAAAAAAACGATATTTTTTAGTTCTTTTTAACGAGCACAAAACCACAAAAATAAACCGCAACTTCAAATGATTCTCTATTTTATTAACCTTTTTATAGCTATGTATGAAAGGTTTAAAACCTTTAAATGAGTACACTAGGGCCCGTAACAACATAAACAAAACTTTTTTCAGATTCAACTTTTTTTGATACTGCTTGAACAGCTATAGAATAATTCCGTCCAGGTAATAAAGTATCCAATGCAACTTTAGTTATATTTGTGCTCACTGTATTAACATCACCTGAAGAAATTTCAACTTCGTGATAAGATATCAAATAATCATCTTGGTGGCTGTTTGCATTTGCGTTCCAAGCTAAATTAACTACTCCACTTGAATTCTCCTCCCATTTAGCACGTAGATCTATGACAGGCAATGGTTCTAAAACAATTGATAGTGAAGACAATGTTACATTTCAATTTATTATTTACTTAGGGTAACATCAACAGACATTGGCCACGACCTAACATTTCCAGAAACAGTTTTAACAATCACCTGGTAAGTTTGACCAGGTTCTAAATTATCTTTAAACTCCCAATATAATGGATCGTCCCGTAATCTTATAACATCAGGCTTTTTTTGTACACTTTCCAGATAAATTTGAAATTGATCAAATTCACTGAAAAAGAATCATTAATTTTCATTTGATATATTAGTAAATATTTTACATCCATTAGGTAGCTTGCTAGGCTAGCCTCCAAGTGTGCTTATACCCTGGTTTTTATGTTAATAATGACAATTCATAGTGACTCATAAAAATTTGACTCTTTCCCAGATTTAAAGCGGGTACTTTGCATTCGGAACTAATCGCGTTATCGATAAATATTTTTTTTATTTAAATCTCATAAAACAAACCTCTGTCCATTAGGTGCTTCCCAATAAACACTAAAAGATGTAGAAGTAACCGAATGCTTGTCAAAAGTAACATTAAACGGTCGCAGTGGTACTGTTCTGTCCTGCGCAATAGTTGGAGTAGATAATTCATCTTCCGACATCGTCTGAATGGAAATATTATAAGCCCGACCTGGAACCAGACCTTTAAAAGTGGCTTGCGCTGGCCCAGGTGGTTCCCCTTCTTTTTCAACGTATAAAACACTATCGATGGCATCAGGTGGTTCTATCAAGACCTTATAATGTGAGTAAATATCCGCCGGGTACGGTGGTTGCCATAGAATAAGAAGATTTGTTTCGTTACGAAACCATATATTACATTTTCTTGGTGTATTAGGCTCTAAAAATAAAACTGTTTTTAAAAAATTCATTATATTTGACGACTTACTTGTAGTAAAGTTTTTAGCGGTGTAACCAGCGCTTTCGTTCCCCTCAAAAACTGTAAAAGCTTGAACTTGATAGGTGGCTCCCGGTGTAAGTTCCTTTAAAACGTAGGATAAACCGTCGAGGTTTTCTATCGTTAGTATTGGAGGTTTTGCATCTAATGCTGGTGCTAATGCATTAATCTTTAAGTTAAAATTTGAATAGTTGCCTTGTAGTGGTGGACTCCAAGTAATAATTGCTGTTTTTCCACTACGTACGACTACTGATAAATTTTCTGGTGGATCCGGAACTATTTGAACAAAATTAAAATAAATAACTACTTCATAATCCCCAGGAAATTAATATAGTTTAGGTAAATAGATTAGTGGCTCTTACCCCTTAAGTGGAAAGAGGGTGCGACAAATCTTCCGGAGGACGGACGGAATACATGTTAACAATAGTTAATTTGGGTAGTTAGCTTATTTGTATTAACTGAACACACTAGAATTTTTGTTTTTATTTCAAAAATTTTTTTTTTACCATTTTTAGACCAAAAAAGATCATAAAAAGAACGTAGCAGAGTACATGTTTGTAAACGAGCTCGTTTAATTGATGAAATTAAAGGAAAGGTTCAGAAAGAGTCGTGGGTGATAATCTGAAGGATAGGAGATGGAATAGGAGTGAACAGAAGGTACGGTGATAAGATTAAAGTGATCAAAAATCATTTGTAGTGAAATAACCAAGAGAAACATTGAGGTTATCAAGCGAAAATTTTCAAGGTGTCAAACCGAATGACCGCGAATTTTACTCCAGCACCTAGGCAACACAACACGCATTGAAGCATTCCGTATAAAATAAAGTACTATCAACCTGATCAAAACAAATGAGTAGTAAAAAATAACTTAGGAGAGAAAAAGTGAAAACAGGTAACCGCCAGAGATCAAACAGTGCGGGAAATCTTGACGAGTATATCAAAAGGAGTAAACCACAAGATCACGAATCAAAAAACGAGGAAATCGTTTCTATTTTTAAAAGAAGCAAGAAAATTAGCTGGTCCCTTACTAAGAACAACGACAATACCAAACCGATCCCGAACGAAATGGAAGAAATTAGGAAGTTCATGGAATGCATAAGCAGAGACATGGAACAAGTGAGAATCAAAAACACTGAGGTTAAACAGGATATACGTAAAAGCATCAAAAAAATACACAAATAAATGCAAAAACAATCGGAAGAGATAAAAACGTTGAGAAAAAACCTGAACTTAACTCGAAACAAGAACGAGAGAATAATAAAAAAAGAATTGGAAAACTTGAGTGTAAACTGAGTGAGATGGAATTTAAAATTAAGTCGCAGGAAAGAGTAAAGAGAAAGAACAAAATGATAATCACCGGCGCGAACCGTGTGACTGCAACAGACAACGGCGATACACTAAAAGAAAAGCTCCAAATCTTTATAAAATGAAATCTAGCTGTAGACATAAAATAAATCAGAAAACAAGAAAAAAACAAGAGCGACATAGATGAAGACAAATAAGATAGAAGGAGCAAAGTAAGTAACGTAGACGTTAAAATGCAAATTTTACGATTGAAACCTCGATGAATTCTGAAAAAGCATTTTTTAAATAAGAGAATTAGGTGAGGAAGATGGCATTAAAACCACCAGTTTTTTCAAAAATCGATTTTAGAAAAGCTCGATTTTCATAGCAATTTTCAAGTTTAGTCGCAATCAATGCATTCTATTGACAGTCCGTATAGTTTGAACTGGTCTTAGCTTTGCGCAGAGCGGCGATAACCGGAACGACACTTGCATTGGGATGCTTCAGCATGGCACGTCGAGCCAAAATCATGATTTTCAATAGAAAATGTGCAAACAATCACCCTGCTTTTAGAATCCACGCAAACGAGTTTCACCCCTGAAAGATGCACCATTTTCCTTAATCCACGGGCCTAGGGGTATTTTTATAATGAGTGTTGTTTTTACAAAAATGGCCCGAAGCGGGCGAAGCGTAGCGCAGCAAAGCGTAGGCTATTGTCGTTACGTTACACAGAGTACCATTCCGCGATCTGATGGAGGAGTTTGTTTAACACGGCTGCAGATGTGCGGTCAAACAACTCAACCCACAAAAACTGGTCTAGGTGACTAGCTAACAAAGAAAAATGCATCACACCTAAGCGACGACAGAATACCTTTAGCTGCGACCAGTAGCCTTCCACTATATTTGTGCATACCCCTGGAGCGGGGTCTATAAAATTGCTGCTGTGGTTCGCCGTATGATGGATGTAGCGTGGATTAACGGTCCGTATCTCTTCCAACCTCAAGTAATCCCGCCAGCAATCCGTCCAAATTTAAGTCTCTGGTCGTACTAAACTGACGATGAGTTTATGCAGCGTCTCCCGCTATCGATTCGGAACGAAGGAAACAACCCCTCGCCTAGCAGTCAGACTGTAGATACCTGCAATCTACTGCTCGGCAACGAGTCTGCCAACGTTATACTTCCACTTGGTGACTACACTCTCATCGATTTGCACCACCTCTCCCGGGCCGCCGAGTTGGACGAGTGAAATGTTGCTGCGGAGTTTCCACGTGAAGATACCTCAAAATTTGCGGTGTAACCGATACACGACGTGACGATCCACCCCAAAACCGCTAGCGGTTACACCGGCGCGTGAGCACGACCACATCCATAAAACGGCGAACACCAGCATTGGTGAAAGCCTAATAAGGTTTGTAAAGAAGGTGGCCTCGCTTAGGTAATACAACTTTTTGCACTTTTGGCACCGAAAACAGTCGTTGAGGTTGTAGCGGTTGTGTTTTACCAAAGTGCAATGCTTTCTGCACGAACGTTTCGTACAGCGCTTATTGGCTGGCAACAACCGGCGAACCTGGAGAAACCGAACTACCTCTTCATAACCCACATATTTAACAATGCGTTTATGTCGTAAATAAAATTTACCTGCAAATCAGGTAGCCGGAACGGATTTACTGCCATGGAGTACGACTTACGCACACGTACCGACAATAGAATGCATTGATTCACCAATCACGAGCGACTTAACTTGAAAATTGCTATAAAAATCGAGCTTTTTATCGCCAAATATTTCGGGGTCGCCCTCGACCCAAGACTAAGCTGGTCCAAACACATTGAGAACTGTGTATCACAAGCTAAAGCCCTTAATGGCTCCCTTGCTCTACTGATCGGTAGAAATAGCTACCTGCGCCCCAAAGATCGGATCATGATCTACAAAGCGGTCATCCGCCCGGTCCTTACGTACGCGGTCCCGGCATGGGGGTTCGCATCTTCTAATCAAATGAAAAGATTGGAAACCATGCAAAACGTCTGCATAAGACAAGCCATGGACGCCCCATGGTTTGTCACTAATAGACAACTCCAGGCGGCTTCTAGAGTCAATTCCCTGGATTCTTTCATAAAAGACCTAACATCTAAATTGTACTTGAAAAGCCCCGACTACCCCAATCCACTCATCCAAGCCCTGGGTCGTTACGACACAAACGACTACCCAAAGACGCCTAGGCCCAAAGATATAATTATCCCTAAAACATTTGTATTACCTCCCCACCCCAGATCACCCAACAGAACAGCCCAACACCGGACGTCACGTATTTAGATTCCGACTCCGAGGACGGCGTGTTTCAGTGAGGAGTGTTCAAGCTGCCTCGGGGAGGCTACAAATATCCGTCATTGTCCTGTCCAATTAATCTTCTTCCTTTTCAGCTTGTGTTTTTTAATTTTTTTTTCAGCGTCTATTTCTAGATTACCTATTGTTAAATTTGTAAATTGTAAAAAAAAAAATTTTTATTTTAATAAAAACGCTGTAGTAACGGCATGACTGAAGCTCTGTTATTGTAGAAGGGGCCCAAGATAAGCACATCACGCCGCCGCGGGTGCGGGGATTGTCTCACGCGTGCGTGCACGAGCGGACAATTCGACGTTAGCCTCCGGCCCCGCAGTGCTTACCTTATAGCGCAATAATAAACAAGACACCGGCTCGACGCCGCTCCTCGGGTTTGAAATCCCTGTAAAAAATTCTCGACGTCAGGTTTCTAATCAGATGAATAAGATAAGCGGGCTATCACCCGCATCTGCTCCGCAGATGCCAAGTGTCAGCTACAGCTACAAAGTCGATTTTTGAAAAAACTGGTGGTTTTAAGACATTTTTCCTTACCCAATTCTCTTATTTAAAATGTGCTCTTTCAGAAAAATTAGTAAAATCAGTAAAATCAGTAAAATAAAATCAGTAAAATTTTTATTTTAGCGTCTACTTTTCTTACCTTTCCCTTTATTAATTATAGCTGTTTTCTTCTTCTTCGTATTACTTCTTGACAGAAGTGTCATGACCAATTTAATATGTTATTATTAAATGGCTTTCTTGGCAGATTACTCTGGTTTGCCATTGCCTTCCGAGAGAAGTGGGTTATAATAAAGTCGGATAAATTTTGTAGCCAAGTTGGGGATCGAACCTAGGGCTTCTAGCCTAGAGTCCGGTCCTTAGCCCGTTGACTTAGCTCACCTCTCTACAGCAGTTTCATATAAACAATAATAATTCTTGCGACAATTAAATTTATCGAATATACTGACGTAGAACGAACTAATTACCAAAAGTTTAAAATATCCACAATTTATGTTGATTTGTCATTCCATTGAATTTTGTATGATTTTAAGTTTTACTCGGACAAGTTGAATGGTTTTACTCTTAATGGCCATAATTTAGCTTGTTGCTAAGAAAACAGGATTTCATAGATGGATATTTTGTTCCAGAAATCTAAAAAGTTAAATTAATCAGATATGACTGCATTTTGTTTTAATTGAATTTTTGCATTGTTAATTTGTTTACTTTTTTTTTAATAAATAAGTGAATGCGTGCATAGAAAACTATAACGTCGTATTGTTCGTAAATAACTCTAGATGGTGCGGTAATTGTTGAAAAGTAATTTAAAAGTTTGTGATATCAATTTTTTTTGGAAAAATTTCAAATTTCGCTGTAAAAATCGACGAATCAGCATGGGCCACGATTTCCAAAAACCTGGAACGGAAAGGAAAGGAAAATTTTGTAAAAAGATAAGGATTACTGACCGAGAGGTGGACGTGTTAAGTTGTGTTTTCGAGGAAGACAAAATTTTCTCGATAAGTTGTGAAATATTGTAATATGAGAATGGAGTGTAAATTACAATTGCAATTTTGATTAGTGAAGTGTCAGTATAATGAGCATGGTAATTTCTGGAAAATTGAGTTCTGGAATGTGATATTATGGATAATTTTACCTAATAACCTGGAATGATGACCGTCCATTTTGTAAAGTTTATCGCAATTTATTTCCACTTAACAACGATTTATGAAGCCATCGAATGGTAATTAGAATTTAAATTCTTTTATTTTGCGCTATTTCGATATTATTTTTCTGAAAACGGAATTTATAAAAATTACAATGAGAGGTTATGTTAGTCACATTTTATACGAACCTGGAAATTTAGTAGACAACAGATTGATTGGAGTATTACATCAACTTTAATCACTTCGATGCACCAAATTCGTAATTTGATACAATTAGATTACCATCGAGATTAACTTTAATTTTTTTAATACGACGATTACGATCTACGGTTGTGATACGCGTTACATCGAACTTCAGTTGCGAATAGGCATAAAAAGTAACAGTTTGGTTTTATGTGGTTTATAACAGGTCGGCGCGAAATTTTAAATAAAACAATTATTTATTCGTATTGTTATTTTATTTCAGCTTGTACAATTTATAATGCCTGATTTGTTTACAAGTTAGAGTAATAAGTTTTGGAATAGTAAATGTGGGAACTTGTAGATAAATCACGTCGATATCTGATTTATTCATTGTGGAATTTTGATTTAACAAAAATTCTGTTTTCTGTTTTTGATAATATTATTGATAACCAAATTTATCTAAGTAAAATTTTATTGATGCCCGGTAAAAATTTTGTTTCATTTGTTGTGGATAATTTAAGCAGACCCTGGAATTCACTACCTGAGATAGCCTCAATAATGCAAACTACCGACCATAACGGCTACGGCTTTTAAAGAGTTGTTCGTCAGAACACGACAATACTTAATTGATTTAATTCAAATTATCATGTAATTCCACTACGTGCATTAGGGGAAAACCCATAAAATATTTACATAAATTATGAAGTAATGTGTGATCCTTTACTTTTTAAAATCAATTCTTTTTTATTTATTTGATATACTTTTTGTGCATATTTTCAGTTATTAAAAAGTGCAGTTAATAAAATTGAAAATAGCTATAAAATTAAAATTAATAAAATGCAATAGCCTTGAAATTGATTCCACAGCTATGTTAATTTAAATAGCCTCTACAAAAACAGTACAACAAAAACAAAATTTAGAACGAAATTTTTTCTTATACAAAAGATAGAATTAAGAACTTACCATCGAAAATCTCACACAATCCATTTTAAAAAAAATATATACCGATAAGCAATATAATCACCTTAACATTTGAGTTCATATTGAGAATGTTTTGTTAAAAATCTTCATAACAAATAAACTTGAATCATTGGAAAACACGATTTTATAATTATAATTAAATGCCAAAGATCCAAGATTGGTATTTTTAAAAGTAATTATTTTGCGCGAGTAAAAAATATAAGTTACTTAATAAAACATAAAGCAATCTAAACTGAGTTACAATTTTTGGTTGTTAATTTATTTGTAATTTCTAATGTTAGTGATAATAACAAAAGATAATGATAATTACTTTTACGAGTAAGGTTACTAAAGTTTAAATGTAATTATCAGTTATTTTGTACTTAATAAGATTAAAATTGTTTTTCTTATAAATTATTAAACTTTTAACAACATAATTCTTCTATAAATGAATTTGGGTTTAGGACAAGATTCAAAAAAATGCTCAGAATTTTCTTATCACCGGAAGATTTCTTCTGCGTAATTGCATTTACGTAATCTTCACACATCGTTTATTATACAACGAGTAATCTTATCAGAGATCATTTCCAGTTTATGAGTAAACGTAACTGGGGCCCTTTTATTTTTCACAGACTTCTTTTTACCTTTTTATCTTGACTAAAATGGCAATTTTATGTTTTCCAGTTTTTATTTAAATTTTTTGATAAAAGTTAAATTTTTTTCAAGTATTCTGAAAATACTATTAACTCTAAGGATAGGAAAAATAACAAAAAAGTTGTAATTTTAACAACTTTCAAAAATCAAATTTCATTTGATTTAAAAACATAAATAAAATAAATATCTAAAGAAAAGGGTTTAAAATTTTTGGGTTACTTTTGTACCAAACTTTGGCAGTGAAGTTTGTCACAACGCCACTCGATCCTTTTAGAACAAAAAAAGTAGTTAACCTCAGGTATTTAACCCACAGCTCGGAGACTAATAAGACACCCTCTGCGCGTTTTGTGGGTCCTAAAAAGTATCTAGTGTATTTACCACAACAAGCTCTATAGCGTCTTCAGTGACACTATCAGCAAAATATGGAAATTGGGCGCCAGTTGATTCTGTCATAATAGTATTAGGGGTCTCGAATATTAGCCAGCGCTTGAAAGTATAATATTTATAAAAGGGAGCCCGACAGAATCTTATGGAAAACATTAAAATAAAGCGTTTTATAAAGAGGAATGAAATATCGATCAGTTTAGCTAATAATTGATTTTAAAGTTTGGTATTTACATGCAATTTTGACTTCTATTAACGCATTGTGTTGACGGTACATGCAAAAACACCTACATTAACAGTAGGCGGATAAAGTTTCGGGGAGCATCATTAGTTGTACCTAAACTATCGTACAGTTTACATCGAGCAAATTTCACTTTTTAGTGGTATTTTTGAATTAAATTTTACGAATAAAGTAGTGACAACCACCCCGTTCTTAAGAGCACTTTTTAGAAGGTTGGGAGGCCCCCAGGGATATCAAAAAAAAAGTTATATTTACCCTTTTAAATTAACACCTTTTTCGAGTTGGAAGGCCCTAGGGGATATTATTCGCAAAAAGGCTTTTTTGTGCATTCCTTAGCTTAGTGCCCCGTTATTCCACACTTGTAGCAATCATTTGTTCTATCTAAATGTGTGCTCGATACGGACATCAAACCACCATGACATGACACAGTAATTATTGCCGGGGACCTCAATGCCAAGAACCCGGAGTGGGGGTCGGATGAGACAAACAATAAGGGGGGCGTCGTATCTGAGGAAGTGGCTTCGGTGGGCTTGGACGTCTGAAACTCTGGAACCACGCCTACGCTTTTCAGACCTTCGACGGAGAAAAAAGGGGGCTCGCAGTCAGTGCTGGACGTCACGTTCGCTACGCCAAACCTGACGGCGCAGCTGCTTCGATGGCAGGTGTTGCTGACTCCTAGCCTGAGCGACCACAGGTACATTGAGTACAAATTTGGAGAAGATATCTATATCCCTAAATCACCAAGGGGATGGTCCAGCGGTAAAACAAACCTTCTTCTTCTCAAGGTGCCGTCTCCTAATATCGGAGGTTGGCGACCATTAATATTAATATTAAATGGTTTTCTTGGCAAATTACTCTCGGTGGTTTGCCATTGCCTTCCGAGAGGAGTAGGTTATATGAAGTTATATGAAGCGAAGCAAACCTGGAGGCAGCAAAAAACGCCATTTGTGGTTCGATGTTGACCAACCTCCTTAAAACACCAAAAGGCTTCATAACGGCAATACGAGGCATCTGTGATGCATGCATGCCGAGAAAAAAAAATTACAAAAGAAAAGCGTGTACTGGTGGAACAAAGACATCGCGGACCTGCGCCAAAAATGCATAGCGGCCAGACGAAAAATCCAGCGAGTTCACAGAAGAGGCACATTCCAGGAAGAAGTCGAGTACACACAAGCGAAGATGCAATTACAAAAGGCAATAAAAGCAAGTCAAAGCAGAGATGGCTTGAATTACTTAAAGAGGTGGACTTCGACGTTTAGGGGCTCGGGTACAGAATCGTCACAAGAAAGATCGTCAGAACACGAATATTTGGCCTAAAACCTCACAGGGTACGACAAATCGTTGACACGTTATTCCCACGTCATGCCCCTAACAACTTCGAACGTGAACATGCTGTTCTGGTGCTGGAGGTATTGAATATATGTCTACGCGAAGGTACATTTCCCGAGCAATGGAAGAAGGCTTGACTAGTCCTCCTAAGATTTGCGGACGACTTGTCACTTTTGGTCTTTGCAAAAACAGAGAAAGAAATTGAAGCCCTCAATTGAGGTCACAAACGAGGCCCTGCGCATAAAATCAGCCTGGATAGCGGAAAGAGGCTTGAAAATGGTGCCAGAAAAGACCGAAGCGGTCCTGTTGATATAGGGAAGAGAAAATGTAGGGGATTACGGCTACAACTTGGCCCCATCATTCCGGGCAAGGGGGCGAAAGTTTTGGGGGTGCACATCGACAAGCGCCTCTACTTTGATACCCACGTGAAGGAAACCGCCAAGAATGCCGCAAGAAGGTGGCGGCTGCCTTAACAAGAATGATGCCAAATATCGACGGGGCATCCTATACCAAACGAAAAGTCTTAGCAGCGGTGACTAACTCCATTATGTTATATGGAACGCCGGTTTGGGAGGAGGCCATGAAGGTGGAGGCGTATCGCAACACTACGGAAAAGTTCAAGAACAGATGAACCTTTGAATCACATCGGTATACCACACAACATCCGAGTTGCCGTAGCGGTGGTTGCTGCAATGCCTCCAATAGATCTCCTGGCAACGAAGAGAGCGGCAAATTACAACGAGGGCACAAAGACTCCCGCCCGGAAAAAAACCAGAGCAAAGATAATGAATACATGGCAAAACAGGTGGTCCACGGCATCTAATGGAGCCTGGACAAGAAGACTCATCCCCGTGATAAAACCGTGTGTGGAATGGAAACACGGCGAAATAAACCATCAGATCACCCAAGTGCTAACGGGCCATGGTTGCTTTAACGACTACCTCTTTAGATTTAAACTGACAGACTCTCCAATGTGCTCTTACTGCGACGAAAAGGTGGACGATGCATACCATACGGTATTCAAGTGACCGAGGTGTGACGAAACAAGAAGAGCACACAACATCTCTAGCATAACATCGCTAAATATGATAGATGAGATGTTGAGCGGGGAAGAAAGATGGGAACAAGTTGCAACCGCACTAACGGAAATCATGAAAACAAAATACCGTGAAGAACAAGTCCCGAAAGAGCTGAAAACTAAAAAAGAAAGACTCAAAAAGGCGGAAGGTTATGTCGATGTTGTCAGTGGAAAAAATGCCAAAAAGTGAATCCCGCGGACATCCTGGGAGGAGGTTTTTAGTGGGCTGACTCCACACCACCACCCAGCACGGGCTGGTGGTGTCTTTTTTAAGATTTTTTCTTTCCGACACAAACAAAAAAAGGGGATATTATTAGTTTATTAGTTAGTAAGCGTTGGTCAAAATGGTCCCTACGCTCCCTCTGGTCGCTTCAAAACGTTTTGAATCAATTTTGACAACGTAACTGTATTCGACAGTGAGCAATTATCGATCAATTAATTACGCTACGTGGTGAAGACCTAGAGTCGATTTTGACAACGTTACTGTGTCCGATTAGAATTCATCATCAAAAAATTAATTTAGAATCTTAAATTTAGTGTAACTATTACGAGTAGGAACTCGTAACTTTATGCAGGGGACACGGACAACTCGGCACTTCCAACTCGGTTCCAGATGACTCGGCACCTAATAACTCGGCACCGGGAAAACTCGGCACCGAAAATCTTGGCACCAGTGACTCGGCACCGAGAAAACTGGTCACCAGGACAACTCGGCACCGGTTTTTCGATTTTCACAGCAAATTTTAAGCTAAGTTGCTCGTGATTGCTGAATTCAGGCATTCTGTCGTCAGTCCGTGTAAATTACATCACTCTAAAATTTACGTAGAGAGGGGATCACGGTAGCTTCACTAGCATTCGTATGCTTTAACAGTGCACTTCGAGCGAAAATCATGTTTTTTATAGTTAATGTACAGTAAAAATGGCTGGAGGCGCTCGAGCAAAGCGAGGAGTGCATCCAGTCAATTTTTACTTGCACAACCACCGTTATTGTAAAATCTACGCAAAAACGAGTTTCACCTCTCAATAATCCACCTTTTTCTCACTTGTTCATTATTTGTTCGTAAAGTTTAAATTTTATTTTCTGCGTTAACTTGCATATAAACAAATAAAAATAATTCTATTGACGATTTAAACTTTAAATCTTGGTTTAAATTAATTATTTATGTGAGCCCACTGCGGTTCTTATTAACAATCAATAATTAAATTAAAAATTCGGAGGTTTGGCCTAACCCTAATGGTTCTTATGACAGTCGGCAAACAAAAAGTCAAATTTTCTTGTTTTGTGTTTCCAAATTTATTTTTCCGTTATCTTCTCTGCGTGGTTTACAAATTCCTTTATTATTTTCGGTCATGTGCGCACTCGTCACAAAATATAAATGTCGCACTATTATAATTTCATCTGCATAATTTTACAAAAGAAGTGTAATTTTTCGTGTTATGTTACAAATTTACCTTTTTGTGTGATTTGTGTTAATCTCAGTTTTAGTTTCAGGCAAAAGCCCTTTCTGACATCAAACAGCAAATCTTTATCAGGTTTCATGTGTTTTGACCTTTTATCGAATGGCACACCTTTGCGCAGCGTTTCTATCTCTTCATAAAAGTCATCCTTTTCTTTTTTGGTGCTATCTTCTGTTGGAATTTATACATTCATAATTGACAAGTTCAATTTCCCCCCCCTTTTTTATATTTTCAAAAAACTTCGTCCGACGTCGCCAAACAATTCAAGAGCCTGGCAACTGCTCTTGAAGGCTACAAAAACGTGGCCATCCCAGTGAAGACCGTCTTCACAAAGCTCCAGAACACCTGGGATGCTTACAACCTGGATTTGGGGTCAAAATCTACAGCCTCCCTAGGCGAAACCATTACAGAGCTCCGCCATGAGAACAAAAAGATGTTGGAGGGATTACAAACAGCTCTCACCCTCGAACTTCAAAAAACAACCCACCAGCCCACCACGGAGAAAAGTGAAGGGGACCCCTAAATCCTCCAGACCATACTGGAGGAACTGAGAGGGTTAAAGAGGAGCGGGGACAGACAAGCCGCGGACATCCAGCAGATAAACACAAAGTTGGAGGAGATCTGCAAGTCCGACGAAGAGAGGACGAGCCACATGGAGTCATACGAACTTCATAAGAGGGTGTCCCAACTGGCTGCCTCAGTCAAGAAGGCCCTCGACACCATCCCGACAATGGGGCTCGAAGAAAAGGAACCCAAATGGGCAAAGGATCTCCTGCTAGCATCAAAGCAGGCAGTGGAGTCCAAAGACAAGGAACCCGCGTGGGCCAGGAGGATTCGAAAGGCGATCGAGGAAGCGAGCGAAAACGTTAAAAAGCTTGCCCGGCCTGAGAAACCCGGTCCACAGTGTACGGAAACGACCGTCACGGGAAACCCTCAAACAGAAGAGGAACCCGCATGGGCATCAAAAATCCGCGATGCAATTGTCGAGGTAAATAATAATACCCTACGACTAGCAAGGCAGGCGGAACAAGACATGCGCGGCACCAAAATGGGCAACACGACGGGCGAAGAAAAGGCCACTAAACAACTTGCCCTCCCCCCACCGGCGACGACCTGCCGACTAGCAACGGAGGACTCTATGCCGCATATCTCAGAGAGATAGGTGTACCGGCGTCCCCTAAGGAAGACCTAGTGAGTGTAGGATACAGGATATCCTCCAACAGAACAATCGCTACCCAACGTAACCGCGAAGCGCAAGAAAAATTCATGCGCCCAACGACACCCTTGAAAAAGTCTTTAAACTAAAGACTACGACGCGGAGGGGGAGACCAGATACTCCCCCAGGTTGGTCGCGGCTCCGCCGCCTTCAGACAAATCAGACCAAGCCGACCGACAGACCCTCGTTCTACAGGCCCATATGCCTCATCGACCACGTGGCCAAACTCCAGGAGAGGCTCATGGCCAACCGCCTCCAGAAGGAAATCCAACTCCGCGGGGGCCTCTCCCAAAGCCAGTTCGGCTTCCGTACCGAGAAATCAACCGCCGACGCGCTCAAGGAAATTCTTGGCGTGGCTGACTGACACTCCCTGACGGAGTGAAGATAGTGGGCTTTGCGGACGACCTGACCATCATCGTCGAAAGGACGGACGGCGAAGAGCTGGAGAGCAGAGCCAACGAGGCCATCCGGCTGATTGCGGATTGGACCGGCTCCATCGGCCTCCAGCTGGTGCCAGAAAAGTCCGAAGCGGTGGTGGTGTGCGGACGCAGGCCCGAGCCCAGGGTCTCCCTCTGGCTCAACGGGAAGCCCATAAAAGTCAAGAAGGAGGTCACCGTCCTTGGTGTGGTGATCGACAAAAGCGTGAACTTCGCTTCCCACATCAGGACGGCAGTGGCAAAAACGCAAGCGATCTCGACATCGCTTGCAAGACTAATGCCGAACGTGGGCGGACCCAAGACGACGAAACGGAGAACCCTGGGACGAGTGGCGCAATCCACCATACTATATGCCGCACCGGTGTGGTACGCGGCGGTGGACCGCAACAGCATAGGGACGGCACGAAACCGGGACAGACTATTGCGTGTGCAGCGACGCGTTGCCCTAAGAGTGGTCTGCGGCTACCGGACAATATCCGCAGACGCCGCCTTAGTCCTCGCCTCCATGCCCCCGTGGGACCTTTTGGCACGCGAAAGGGCATTGAAGGACGGGGAGCGCGAAGTTCGGGTGAGTGCCGAAAGTAAAACCGTCGATCAGTGGCAGACACAGTGGGATAGTGCGACGAACGGCCGTTGGACACATCGGCTCATACCGAACATTAAGTGTTGGGCCGACCGGAAGCACGGTGAGCTAAATTACTGGCTCACCCAGATGCTCACGGACCACGGGTGTTTCAACGCCTATCTCCACCTGTTCAAACTCAGGGATCGGGACAAGTGCCGTCATTGCGACGAAAGTGACACCTCCAACCACACCTTCTTCCAGTGTTGGAGGTGGAAGCGACAGCGTCAGCTCCTCGCTCTGTGGTTCGGTGAAACGCTCACCCCGGACAACATCACCGAGATGATGCTCAGAGACGAGGAAAGCTGGCTAAAGATTGCCGCGTATGTGACGTCGATTCTAAAGACAAAAGAAAACGACGAAAGAATAGAGCAAAGCGGGACAAAAACGATCAGCGAAAACGACCAAACAGTGACGACAAATAGTGTTCAAAGACAAAGTGAAACCACATAAGTACCTTAAGCAAGAGCTAAGGTTGCGAGCCGGCTCACCATAAGATATGGGAAGAGCCCCCGGTGGAAATCTGAAGAAATGCCGGAAAGCGAATGCCGGATTCCATCGGGATGAATGGGGGGTGAGTTTAGTGGGTGGAACCCCACACTTCCGAGTTAGATCAGCTCGGAGTCTGCTACCAGATTCTCACCTCCCTGCTCAAGCTAAAAAAAAAAAGTTCGTCTTTGGATTTATTCTCTGATACAGTAGGCTTCCCCTTACAGCCTCATTACTCTGTCTACCATTTTTTTCATCACCATGAAAGCGGTGCCATGCTTTCCTAGATTTTGTTCGCATCAGTAAAATACAGAGCAATTCTTTTGCTTTATCTCATCCTAGTCTTTCCATCTCAATTCCTGTAATGCTGCTATGTCTACTTCTGTATCTCGAGCTGTATTTCTTTAATTCGTGTTTAACAACGTTCTGACGTTTCACGTGCCAACCCTCATCATGTTCTGTTTTTTTCCCTTTTGGTCTTCCGTTGTCCATCTCGTTTGTCCTTTTGAATTGCTTTGTTGTCACCTTTGTCTCTGAAAAATTATACTTAGAGTTTCTGGTTGAGAAGTTCCTTCCAAAAAGTATAATGCATTTGGGTGAGTTTGTTATAATTTGGAAATCACGTGACTGAATATTTATAATTTTTTCTGTAAACTTGGACAATTTTGATGTATTTCTGGAATTTTTTTCCCATATTAAAAATAATTATTTTCTTTATTGAATAATTTAGAACAACAATTTGAAAATAGGATAAAAGAAATTCGAATTGATTAAATTCTTGCCTCCTTCATGGTACGCCCATGTTTTGGTTTAACATATTTCTCAACTTTGTAATAATTTAATTTCAATTAATTACTAAAATTTAAAAATTATTTTATTAGGTAAATAATTTTATCGGTTTAAAATACACACTTTTGAATCAAAACGATTCGTTTTGAATTAAAAAATTTCTTTTCTCCGAATGACAGGATGCGCAGAGCTACGAAAATGGAGTCGCATTCGACATCACCGTAATAAATTGTACCGTAGTTAATCAATGTCACAAAATATTAATTTAAATGCAGTTTCTGGTGCAGAAGTTGACGGAAATTGGTAAGTTTTCATTTCAAAAAACTGTGTTAAATATTTTTGTCCATAATTAAAAAAAAATTGTTTTATGTACTAGGTACAAATATTTTCATAAAATTTAATTTAAAACGAATCGTTTTGATTCAAAAGATTTAATACTTCTTGTATGTTGAACCAAAAAATAGAAAATATTTTACCTCGTGACTAAACCGAGATCAATGACCGGCTTCAATTCGAAAGTAAATCAAACATTCGGTTTAAAATAAACACAGTTTATTTTTCTATGGGCAGTGGCGGGGCTAAGCGTGGGGTAAGGTGGGCAGTTGTTATCATTAGTAAAATATTCTTTTTGTTTAATTTAAATAATTTTAGATTACCACTGATTGGAGCTATACTATAGCCAAAAATATAACCATTACTGCCAATTATTTCAGTTTTTGAAAAACAAAATGGCCGATGAAACAGTAAAACTTTTATTAGAGGAATGGAACTTACCGCAACTTATACCTATATTTGAAGGTAAGTGTGTATTAATTTCGAAAATTTCCATCCTACAATAAGGGTGAATTGTCACCTCCCCCCCCCCCCCTCTACCTAACACTAGCTTACATTTTACAGAACACGAAATGGATGCATCATGTTTAATCGATATAAGTGATGATAACATTAAAGAATTGATTCCAAAAATTGGACCAAGGACTATTTTTATTCGCCATTTGACAGTTTATAGGAGGGCGAATAATAATATCAAGGATAAGGATTTTCACCGTCCGAGAATCTGCTATAGCGATGTAAAAGTGGAAAATGACACTGTAAGTCTACGAAGGTTAAAAAAAAATTTTAATTATCTGATTACTTTTTAGGTATTACAGTTACCAGTGTACGAAAATTCTTTAGAACTAGCAAATGCAGATATTTCATTAAATAATGAAGGAAATAAGTGCAACGATGCTCGGTTACTGAGTGTTGTTTCGTCAATATCAGCAGAAACGGCCAGTACATCAAGTGCCTCTTCAGAACTGTTACTTGAAGTTGTTGAAGATAGCAGTACATTATTAAATAGAACAGAAACAAAAAGTGCTCACAGAAGAACAGCCTCATCATCAGGTTTTCAAGTACCCAATAGAATCGAAGAAATGAAAAAAGCCTGTAGAACTGCGTACCATCTAAACCTGAGAGAGTTTTTGAATTTAAGTGGTACTGGAAAATACATTTTAAGAAATTTCGAGTTAGAGAATCATTTAAGCAGGAAAACCAGAAATATGCTGGTGGAATTGATTATAAATGCGATGCTCTCCGAGAGGTTTGTACTAGAGAAGAATGCGGGATGAAAAAAATCCCGTCCCGTCCTGCGCGCGGGACCGAACGAGATAGCAATTTAGTCTCGCGCGAGACGGGTGCCAATTCAGTCCCGAGCGGGACGGCATGCCAATTTAGTTCCGCATTTGATATACATTTATAAATTAATTTTATACAGTACACATTTAGAGATGAATGCGGGACGGGACGGGATATTTGGAATATTTATTCTCGCGCGGTATATCTTGTCAATTCAGTCCCGCGCGGGACGGGATCCCTCAGTCTTGCATTTGATTTATTTTGTACAATGCAGTCCGAATGAACTTTTCTAATTTTTTTATTAACGCATATTGCTCAGAGTAAATGTAACGCAGGGATTCAATAATTTTTAATCTGCGCATGCGTCTGAGGGTTTCAAACTGCTTGAAAATCCGCGGAATCTGGAGGATGTGCAAAATCCGCGGGACGGGACAAGAAAAAAAGTCTCGCGTTTATCTCTAGTTTGTACCAACACTTTTTCTTGCTTCTTTATAACGTTTAAAGTTCTGTCTTCTGAAGAAGGTTTTTCAGATAACCTGAATAGTAATAATAATTTCTTTGCAGTGACTACCTTAAAGACATCGACTTCGAAATTATTACTGAGAAAATATGTGGTTTTTTCCCAGGTGAATTGTCGGGCACGTACTATATACCACGATCGTCTACCAAAGTGGGTAAAACTAACAAATACGTAAATGCAAAAGGAAAATTGGTAGACAAGTATCGAAATTTAAGGCACTTATTCAAGTCGAACTCGGTAGACTATGATGAAAATCATGATCAGCAAGATACAGTAGACAAAACCGGTAAATATTAAATTTCTCCAAGGAGCGTCAATATTAGGTAGACTTGCCTTATTTCGCAGCTTTTTTAGATTTTAAACACTGCGAAATAAGGCAAGTATACTCTACAAGCAATTACAGGCCCATTAACATTTTTACTTGACAGCCGAATTACAAAATTGCACCGATTGGCTGAAGAAGTGGTCCCAGCCATCACACGATGAAGTACTAGAAAATTGGGAAAAATCATATGAATTACGAAGATGTAGAACTGAAAATAATCTCCAAAAGTTTTTGGACGACTGGCCAATAATATTAAACAATTGTTTTACCTCGAAATTGGTAGGTATTATTTTTTAGTATTTTATAAAAATTATAAAATTGTTTTTCTAGATAAACTTCGACTTCCAGAAATTGTTCCCAGATTGTGATATAAATTTATCGCAGTCAAATATGGAATGGGAACAACTTTTTGAGAAGTTAAAATATATCAAATATGGTAGTGGAAAAGATACGGTTGAACTTATCGCTTCCATTCAGGAATCAACGTCGGAAGGTCCGCTTAACCATAATTTTGAATATTTTCATTATATTTTAATTTTCAGACAGCAAACATGCAATTCAATTTGCATCTTTACCCAATTTATTTACTCCCAGAAAAGTAATTAGAATTAACAAAAATTCGTTCAAGCCGAGTATTACCGAATGCCAACAAAGCTTAATAATTATTGTTGAAGTTAGTATAATTAATTTCAAAGTTTATTATCTTGGAAATAGGAACTTAAAGATCTTGAAGTTATAAACTTTAATTATTAATTACTTATTTTTATTGTGTTTTAGGTTCGTAGCGATGTTGAAAATATTATTGAAGAGAAAAAATTAAAACTTGTGAAATTAGGTTTGTCTATACAACCATATTTAATTGTAGTTGGATCTAATTGGTGCACCATCACCGACGTCTATGTGGTTATAGACCATCATACCATAAAATGTGATACAGTGCTAGGTGCTATCGATTTGTTGTTTAAAACATTTCATGTGAGTAGTACCCGATATCCGTTAGAGAGTGAGCATATTTGGATTTTAATACAAAAATGGATCTATAATATTCAAACAAAATGGGATAAAAATATTCCATATGTATCGGCGTTGCTGCAGGACCTACGTGCTAATTAAGTTAAATACAGTAATTCTGTTTTTTATTTTTAAATTTGTTTTATGTTATATACTTATATTGTTATATTATAAAAAAAATGGTTTTACCTTTCTTCCAAAAGTAAAAGTTTTTGTAATCCACAAAACAACTATTTTTACATCACCCCCTTATTTAAATTCAATATTTTTTATAATTCTACATAGTTTTAAATACAGTCGAGTCGCGAAATAGTGAATTAAATATGGCAAAGACCTTTCACTATTTTTAAACATTTAACAACACAGAGCGTGTTGTTACTCTTGTTGGAGTTGAAGATCATGGTGTGGTGGCTCTCTCTACAGATTCCTCCCTCTTAATCATTAATCGTTAGCCTGTATGCAGCCATTTGGGCCTCCATTTCCACCACCAAGTGTAGTGGGTGCAGTCCCGATAGTGCCTCCATTGCTGCGGTGGGCGTTGTTGCCATTGCCCCCGTTATTCCTAGACAGGCTAGTCTTTGCAACTTGTTTAGTTTTTTAATACTTTCTTTTTTCTGGGCTTTATGCCACCAGATAAGAAAAGCGTATGTTACTGTGGGTATCACCACTTGGGTGTAAAGCGAAAGGACCATTTTAGGTTTAAGTCCCCACGTTTTACCGATCGTTCTCCTACAGACCCACATGGCCCTAGTTGCCTTGATCACTATATACGGTATTCACTATTTCGCGACTCGACTGTATTCTCTAAAAAAGAATCTCAAAAGTGCAATGGTATTTTTGAAATAATAATTTTTTCTGGTAACTCAATTTTTCTTCAATTATTGTAATAACCTAGGGCGAACTTTTGAAACAATCGGTTTGAAGTGATTTAGGTTATTTTAGTAGACATGATGCGCATAAATCGGTTAACGAGATTCCTAGTGGGTCTCCACCCCCTTAATTTGCTTGGTTTAAATTTCTCATCTATGCCAAGTTTCAACAGAACAGATTCGCAAGTGAAAAATCAATCATCCTCATATTTTTTACCCTTAAGGGTGGAATTTTTTGTGAAATTTAAATGGCACCAACTTTGAGGTATTCTCTATCGAATAAAAAAGATTCATCAAAATCGCACCACTCTGTAAAAAGTTATGCCAGAACATCCAATAAAAAAAATACAGACAAATTGAGAAACTCCTCATTTTTTGTATATTTTTTTACAAAATAAAATTTACTTTAATTAAAAATTAAAGGATACAACGCAAAAATTGTGCATAAATACACACTAAATTCATTTTTTAAACATGTGTACCAAAATTTGTGAGGGGATCTTATAAGATGCGGCTGGTACACAAAATTTACTTTTGTTATCTAAAGGTAGATTTTTCAGATACTTAGCGTTTAATGTGGTTGATGAAATTTGGCATAGTTGTTCAAAATGATAGTTTAAGCTTGTGTACAAAGATTTAGAAAGCTATCTTAAAAGGTGCGCCCGGTGCACTCAATTAAGTAAAAGTTTGAATAGCGGTTCCATTTTTTTGTTTTTCAAAGTTTCATTTCGATTGCGACGTGTTAATTAAATATTAAAACTACACTTGACCTTACTAAAATCACAATTAACAGAATATTAGTGTTGACGATTTTAAATTTTATCGTGTTAAAGCAACTTTTGCAACAGTAGCAATTCACGTACAGTAGTCATAGAACAGATGCAGTGGTGTACGTTTGCAGATAGTAATACCAACCGATGCGCGCCAAGTTTTTTTAAATTCGAAATTAAACAATTTATTTTATTTTGTGTAAATTTTATTTCATAGGATTTATTTGATTATTACAACGTTTAGTTCGTATACAAGGAACAAGGAAAAATATTGAATATTTAAATGTGTAGACTTGTAAACGAATTACGTTCAGCTTTGGTTATAAACTGCGTTTATGTTGGTTTATTATATAAAATTTCGTTTTTGATTGTGATTCATATTATTATTGACAACAACATTCGTTCAATTAAATTTTTGTTAATTCCCTGCAAATTTGGTTTTATTTTTGATTGTGGAAACTTTTTGAAAAACCTTTATGAACCGACTATCTGGGAGAGTTTCATGCTTCCGAATAAACTGAGCTACGGACCTTTGAGCGCTTGTTCGAATAGATCACGACAATATTTAGGGTGGATTGGATGATCTTGAGTGATTTTCCAGTAAGTAAAATTTAAGTAATATTCCAAATCGTGATAGAAATTTATCGTTTAGAGCGATACAACTTTTGTCAAGTTTTTTTACTACATAATTAAAAAAAAAATTATTTAAAATTAAATACGAAAAAGTGCGATTAAACAATTTTTTATGAACAAAAAGTAAATAATTAATATAATAAATCTTAAAAAAAATTTTCAATATGTGTAATATTCAAAAATAAAAGTTTTTTATTTGTAAAAATCGTACATTTTATTTATTCGAATTTAAACAAAAAATATTCACATCGTGAAAATTAGATATTTTATATAAAAAAATCTCAGTTTTCAGAAAAAAATATTAAATTTAAAAAAAACTTGCCGCACTGTCAACAAAATCAATTTTTTAAAATTTTGGGGGTCTTCTGCTACTTATAATAAAAAATTAATATCTTTATTGAACAGCTGAGGATTTTTTACAAAAAAAAATTTGCACTTCTCGTATTTTTATGAATAATGTTTCTACTTCAAAAAAATTAACGAAAAAGTTAAAATTTACAAAATTGTCAAAATTCAAAAAATCATTACTACGAAAGTACTTAATATTAAGAGCTAAATTTTTCAACGAGTCATTATTTTTATACAGAGAATAACTCCACAAAATTTGAAAAAAAATTCGGAAAGGATCAAACTTCAAAAAAAATTTTATTTGGTGGAATGACCCAAATATAGAAGAGAGGGCTCCAACCCTAATATCTATAACATATGTAATTTTCGGGAATTGTAAGGTGTCCTCGTGCCTCGTACTAAATTAATAAATGTTATATTATTATTATAAATGTCCTCTTTGTGCACATTTATAGTCACAAATTTCACAAGCAAAAGATTTCTAGCCTGTGTGAGTTTTTAAATGTCTCTTTAAAGATTCTCTATGTGCACAGTTGTAGTCACAAATCTCACAAGCAAAAGGTTTCTCGCCTGAGTGAGTTCTTAAATGCGTTTTTAAACCTTCTCTGCGTGCACATTTATAGTCACAAATCTCACAAGCAAAAGGTTTCTCGCCTGTGTGAGTTCTTAAATGTTCTTTTAAATTTCCTATTTGTGCACATTTATAGTCACAAATCTCACAAGCAAAAGGTTTCTTACCTGTGTGAGTTCTTAAATGTGTTTTTAAAGATGCTCTATGTGCACAGTTATAGTCACAAATCTCACAAGAAAAAGGTTTTTCACCTGTGTGAGTCCTTAAATGTATTTTTAAATCTCTTCTTGCTGCGCATTTATAGACACAAATCTCACAAGCAAAAGGTTTCTCGCCTGTGTGAGTTCTTAAATGTTCTTTTAAATTTCCTCTTTGTGCACATTTATAGTCACAAATCTCACAAGCAAAAGGTTTCTCGCCTGTGTGAGTTTTTAAATGTTTTTTTAAATCTACTCTTTGTGTGGATTTATAGTCACAAATCTCACAAGAAAAAGGTTTTTCGCCTGTGTGAAATTTTAAGTGTCTGTTTAAATGTTCTCTTCTTGCACATTTATAGTTACAAATCTCACACGCAAAAGGTTTCTCGCCTGAGTGAGTTCTTAAATGTCGTATTAAAATTGATTTCCATGTACATTTATAATCACAAAACTGACAAAAAAAATTTGAGTTTTTAGTTTTTCTTACGGGTTTTTCCAGTGGTAGTTGTTCAGCATCGCTCTCGCTCTCGTCTTTGATGTCCATCGATTGATGTAAAACTTCTAAATTAAACTTCACATCTTCTACTTTAATTTCATGAATACTAGAATTATCAGAAGGTTCCGATACTTGGTCGATCCGTTCCATAATTTCTAATTCTTCGAAGATATTTCTTGAAGTGTAGCTGTGGCTAATTGTTCACTTTACTCAATCTAACAAAATATTGGGATATCTAACTAAGGACTACCCTGTCTAGCGGCGGATTTTATAACTACAGCGGGCGAGAACAACAAACATACAAATTGTAAATTACATGCAAAATATCGGTTATAGGCGTATTTTCGCGAGGACTCCGGTTAGTACCGGTTGGTTACTTTTGGTCATCTTTGGTTAGTCCCCCACCACAATTTTATAAATTAACCGTTGTTGTCTAATATATTAGAGAAATGATGTGCATGAATGTGTACCACAAATTTTTGAAAATTGCACCGCTACTTTCATGGTCCAACAGATGAAATGGTGGACAGGCTAGCTATACCAAGGAATCGCTTTATCTCCGTACAAGATTTGAGAGTTTGAACTATCAAACTATATACAATAGTATACTAATACTATGGTGATCGCAATACCGGACCAAAATTTCAATACCGGTATTCGGTTTTTTAATTACATGTAATACCGGTATACCGGTATTTCAACTAGAAGATTAAAAACAAAATAAATTACAGAACAAAATAAACATTTTATTATTTAATATTTTTGAAATACGAGCGTAAAAAATACAAAGCATCAATATTTTCATTATTTAGTCGCGAGTATACCTTAACTACAAAAATAAAAATTTCTTGCCGCAGAAAATAATTTTTCCCATAAACAATAGGTTAATCGAAAACAATCGAAAATAATAAAACAATAGTATTGTCATGTTTTGAACCTCCTCGTATGAGATTGCGACAGGGATGTATGAATTTTTTTAAATCTGGCTCTACCCTGAGAAATATGTCCCAACAGATGGATCTTGGTTATTTGTTTTTAATTTTATTTTCTGCTTTTGGTTTGCCGGACGATAAAGATGCAATAAATCAGTCATCGGAATTCCATAATGGTTGTCATTATTTTCCCTTTTAAGAAAATCATTTGAAGGGATGAGAATTAGATCTTCTCAGCTGAACAGCTTGGTTCACGGAGGCAATTCCTATAGGCATGCGGAATGATTTTACTTGATTTTAGTTGTTAATTTGTACAGTTTTATTTTGGAAAGTTTTATTTATGTGAAGCGTATTTGTGTTATTTGTAAATTGAGTGTAAATAGTTGAAATTTTGGAAGTGGACGAGAGACATGCGCACCGCGCAACAGTGAAAATTTGTAGAGCATTGCAACGTCAGGGGGGAGTGCAATTTTGGAAAAGGAGGCGAGCAAGCACAAAACGGCTCAAGAGTGGCTTTTTAGTGTTAGCGCCCGTAGGTGTAACACGTATCCGATTTGAAGGTGCTATAAATGCAAAGCCAAGTTAGTGTTTAATTATTGAAGATAAGTTGATAATTGTGATAATTCTACCTGTATGAAAATTGGACCGTAGAGGGGAAATTTGGAAAAGCCAAGCAGTATTGTTTAAACGAAGCTGTTAGAAAATTTGTACATGCCTTGATGCGATTCAACGTTGGAACGCCACGATGCCTTACTATGGATGGTAAAAATTTTAAAGTTTATTTTCAATTATTTCTTTAATTGCATCGAATATTTCTCTACGTTTTGTAATCCAAATTTACATTTTTGTAATTCGTGATTGCTACAAGAATTACAGAACTTTGAATTCATGCGCGCATCTACACATGGTTGAATTTGTTGACCACACGACGAACACATTTGATGCATAGTGGACAATTTCAATAAACAACAGCAAATGTGCGATTATTTTATGTTTGATTTTGAATTGAATTTTGTATGATTTTGTAAATAATTTTATGTCTCGTCCGATAACTGTGAAAGTGCAGGACAGTTTTAATTTAATTAAATGTCACTTTCACGGTTATTTGACCTGTAGGAATTTGACTGTAGTCATAATTGGCTTCAGAGAAGGTCTAATCTTTTGTTTAATTATTTATGGGATGACTGATTTATTCGTCGAATTACATTTTGTTTGCTATTATTGTATGAATTTTATTTTTCCACCAAATGATAAGTGTCCATCATTGGGACGTATGGCTCCATCACTGAGCTAGCGGGTAAATTTTCATTTTTTTGCAGAGGTATAAAAGAAACCTTGGCGGGAAATCTTCGGTTTCCCGCAAAAGCTTTTTTATCATTGCATCTAAATTTGGCACACGAACGTGGGGCTTCAGTTTAGCAATCCACATCACCCTGAGAGAGTCTAATTTTTGCAAATTTTATAAAACTAAATTTTACACACAAACTTAGCCCGTTTTTAGTAACTCACATTCACCCTGAGATAGACTTTAAAATTTTAAAATTAGTAATTTTAGAAATTGTTGTCACCCTGATTTCATTAAACTCATGCAAAACATGAGTGACCATGAGGGAGAAACTGTTGAGAATAGGGGGTAAGAACCAGAAGGTTTGCAACAGGCGTTAGGATTTGAAGATAGTCCGATTTTCAATATACCCCAAGACAGAGAGAGTACGAGAAGGGGAACGGAACAGGTTGAAAAATTTGATAAATTTGGTATATCTCAACTTAGGGACATGTTTGAAGAATTTAAAAAGGATATAAAAAGAGATAGTAAACAGAATTTTGAGGAATTAAAAAAAGATAGTGACGATAAATTTATGAAAAATAACCAAAATTTCAATAAACAATTTAAGGGACTAGACGATAAATTTGAAACTTTGGATGATAGATTAATCATTGTTAACCAAAATTTTGAAGGATTAAATAAAAGAATGGAAGAAAGAAATAAAGCCATTGAGGGTAAAATCGAAGACTTAACTCAGAGCTTCACTCTATCGCAAATTGCGTTTAAGAATGAAATGGCAGGTTTCGATAGAGCTTTAAAAGCGGTCAGAGACCAAAACAAAATTGAAATTTTAGGGGTAAGTTTATTATCAGATGATGGTTTTACTGAGAAGCTTGAGGATAGAATAAACGTGTCAGTGGCAAAGGGAATCACTGTGCTGGATTTGCATACTCAAGGTACATGTAACGGTTCTGAATTGCAGCAACGGTTAGAGGATAGTAATAAGGAGTTGCGTGATATCAAAAATTGGGTTCAGCAGCAGGACACGGATAGGAGCCAAATCGACACGATTTTGGACGACAACCAGAGAGAAATAAAATCAATGAAGGGTGACATAATTAAATTTAATAAAAAAATCGATGATGTGTCATTCAAAATAAACTCCACTTATGTAATGGGTGAAGGACATTCTACAGCTCTTGGTTCGCAGGAGCCAAATATTTTAAAAAGTTTCGTGCAGGAGCTGAATCTAAGTTTCAGCTCCGATAAAGCAAAAAAATTTAAGGGCGATGGTCAATATAACCCAAAATTATTTATTAAAAATTTGAAGGCCATCACCGACAAAATTACTGATCTCGACAAACTAAAATCTATTATTAGAAATCATATGGCTGACGATGCCAGCAATTGGTTGGGCATTGTAGAAGACAACGTTCATGATTTTGAGTCATTTAAAAAATTATTTTTAAATCATTACTGGGGGGAGAATGAACAACAAAAGGTTCGTACTAACCTTATAAATGGAAAGTACAGGGGGATGATTGATAGTGGGATGACAAGTTATGCTACTTGCAAGATAAATGCAGCAAAGCAACTAGATCCTCCTTTATCTGAGAGGGATATTGTTAGCAGTTTGGCAAGGCATTTTAACCATACGGTAATGGATCGAGTGACCATCGAGGATGTAAAAACCGTTGAGCAATTACTCACCCTTTTAAAACGTTTGGAAAATTTATCAGGTCGAAGCCACCATGGCAATTTTCAATCATATTACAGTGAAAATAATAGATCATTTAACAATACGCCGAGGTACGGGCAAAGGCCCACTTATCAAAATTCGGGTTCCAGAAATGACAATGGGTATAGAAATTCTGGTTATTACAATCATTCGCGACAAAATAATACTGGTCATGAGAATAACCGAACAAATCATGAGGGTCAAAATAACAACAATGCTCACGATACTCACGAAGCTCGTGCAAACCATTTTACACGAGGTAGAGGCGCACATCATGCGAGTGCTCGCGTTGAAATCTCAAGACGACGAGAACAAGAGATAGGACGTGCCGCTGCAATAAACCAAATTGAGACGACTGCCGTTGTAGCCTCTTCAGAAGAAGCGCAAAACGACGGACAAAATTTTTAATTAACGACAAACCAAACAAGATAAACTCATACCAACACCCACGTGAGTTTATCAAGGAAAGAATACAACAAGATGATTTGGAAATAAAAATATTGCCCTATATTATGATTGAATTAAATAATATCAAAATAAAAGCGTTACTAGATACTGGTGCAGAAGTTTCTCTGCTGAACCAAGAACTAGTAGAAAGAAATTTTGAAAATTTTGAAAACAAAATCATAAAGACTGCTCCGGTGAATTTGATTTCACCTAACAAAAAGAAGTTCTCAAAAATAAATAAAATGGTGTTAGCAAATATTGGTGTAGCTAAAAAAAATTTGAAAGAGACGGTATTGATGATTGAAGGGATGAAGATGGATTGTATCCTGGGCATGGATCTATTAGAAAAATTAAATTGTGTGATTAATATTCCTCTAAGGAAGATCACTATGGATGGGATGGATGTAAGATGGATAGAGGAGGAAGTAGAAATTCAGGATGATTTAGAGATAGAGGAGGAAGTAATTATGGTTAATTGTATTAAAGAAGAGGAAAATATGGAAGTAGGAGAAGTAAATTACAATAAGAATGTTGATAAGGAGGAATGGAATGGGTTAAAATTAAATTGCAAGGAAACACAATTAGAATCCATAATTAATCTTTTAGAGGAGAATAAATCATTGATAAATGAACAGAATAGAATTGCCACAGGATACGAACATAAACTAATTATCAACAAAGATAAGTCTTTCAAATGCAAAAATTATCCCATCCCACAGGCGTATAGAAACCAAGTCTGGATGGAAATTAAAAAGATGTTACAGGATGGCATAATAAAACAAGCCAGTACGGCATACATCAATCCATTAGTCATTGTTAAAAAGAAAACAGGTGAAATTCGCATTTGTCTTGATGCCAGAAATTTGAATGCCATCACTACACCACAATTTGAGTGTCCGCAAGGAATTGAGAATCTTTTAGGAAGAATAGGGGGGAGCAGAATTTTTTCGAAATTAGATTTAAAGAACAGTTTTTGGTTAATTCCGTTAGAGGAAAACTCTCAAAAATACACGGGATTTAGTATTGACGGGCATACGTTTTATTTTAAAGTCGTACCGTTTGGTTTGTCAACAAGCAGCAGTGCCTTAGTCAAAAGCATGCAGCACATTTTGGGTAGATATGAAGAATTTTGTGTACATTACGTGGATGATGTTTTGATTTTTAGTAGAAGTGAAGAAGATCACTATGAACATCTTGAAATAATTTTAAGAGCATTAGACATAGCTGGCTTGAAGCTGAACGTTGAGAAATGCGAGTTCTTCCGAGAAAAAGTGAATTATTTAGGCTTACAGATTACAAAAAGGGAAATAAAAATAAACAACGATCGTTTACTAGAAATCAAAAATTATCCACGTCCAACTAACCTCAGAACATTGAGAGGGTTTTTAGGAATATTAAACTACTACAAAAGATTTATACCGAACTACACGGATGAAACTCTACCTTTATTAAAATTGCTACACAAAGACGTAAAATGGAAGTGGGGTGTTGAGAAAGAAGACGCTTTCGTGAAACTACGATTAATTTTGTATAACAACATAAGTTTGATACATCCAGATTTTTCAAAAAAATTTATTTTGCGAACAGATGCTTCGAATTTTGCTGTCTCAGCAGCGTTGATACAAATGAGAGAAGATGTAGAGGTCCCTATCTGCTTTGCGTCACGAACTTTGAGAGGTAGTGAAAAAAATTACACCGTGAGCGAGAAAGAAATGCTAGCAATTGTTTTTGCACTCAAGAAATTGCGATTTTATTTAATTGGGCAAAAGTTCATAATTGAGACCGATCATTCGGCGTTAATTTTTCTTATGAACACAAAATTTTCCAACAACCGAATTTATCGTTGGTCATTGTTAATTCAGGAATATAATTTTGAGATCAAACACATTCGTGGTAAAGATAATATCATTGCAGACGCTTTCAGTAGAAAAGACAATGCCACGATAAATAAGGTTAAAGAAGTTCTTATTGCAATAAATGAGATGCATTTGGATACGAGGCCATATACTCAAGAATGCATTAAAGAGTCCCAATTGGACGAGTCCATCCAGCATATTATGAATTTGGTCAATTATAATGAAAACATGTACAAGAATTTTACGATAAAAGATGAATTCTTAATAAAAAAAATGGGGAGAGATAGAGCTTTATGTCATAGAACAGCAATTAGCGGAAGAAATCATTTTAGACTTGCATCTAAGATTTGGTCATATCGGTATTGAGAAAACATGGCTAATTTTCCGAGAAAACTACTTTTGTAAAAAGGACAAAAAATTAATAAAGAAAATTATTAATGACTGCCGATTATGCTTACTGGGTAAATACAAAAACTTTCATCTACAAAACTCGGTGAATAGTATTGAGGTCAACAGACCTGGGGATTTAATTGCCATCGATTATATCGGCAACCTCATAAAAAGCTCCTACGGCAACAAAAATATTCTGGTCGTTGTAGATATTTTCTCAAAATTTGTAAAGCTCTATCCCACCAAAGTTTGTACAACAGACATAACCATTAAATGTCTGGAAGAGTATTGTGTGAAGGTAATGAAGCCCAGAAAAATTTTGGCTGACAATGCTACGTATTTTTATAATGATCGTTTCAAGACACATTGGTCTGAACAAAATGTAGGAGTAGGTTTTTGCTCAATTAGGCATCCTGCTGGGAACCCGAGTGAACGTTATGTTCAAGAAACTATAAAGTTCCTCCGTATGCTCACACATGAAAATAATTTAAAATGGTTCGATGAAATTGCAAAGATTGAACGATATTTGAACCACACACCTAGCACGGTAACAGGTGTCTCACCCATTCTCCTTATGAAAGGGATTTTACCAGAACGACCCTGGTATGTTGATCTTCAAAGCGTCAATTTAGATGCTATTTTAAATAAAACTAGGGAAAAATTAAATAAATACCGAAACAATTATTTAAGAAAAATTAATTCTAAAATTAAAAAGAAAAAAATATTCAGTGTGGGCGATTTAGTAATTATCCGCAGCCTAAGAGTAGGGATAAGAGCAAAAAATCTGTGTAGTAAATTACTGTTACCTTTTGAGGGGCCATTTCGGATAAATCGAAGGGTTGCAGAAAATACGTACGAACTCATTAATCCTGTAAATGAGGGTATTAGGGGAAGATTCCATTTATCTGACTTGTATGCGTACAATGATCAGTTAGCTACATAATTTTGAAATTGTAAATAATTTTGTAACTTAGGTTAGGTAATAATTAATTTGTAAATTAGATAATGATTTTAGAAACGAATACAATGTTTTAGGTAATTTAAAATTTAATAATTTAAACAATTTAGTACACCATAGTAAATTTGAAATTCAGACATTAGGCAGAATGAAGTTTTGGAATGGTATTAAGTAGTTTTAATGAATTGAGAGTTTTTCTGGAAAATTGATAAAATTTAAGGTGGATAAATTACAACAAAATTTAATGATGAAATTTGATATCGTATTTAAGCAATGAAGTTGAATGATTTGATTGTAAAATTGATGATTATGGAAAGAATTTGTCACTATGAAATTTTGAGGTTTAAAAATTATGGAATTTTATTAAGAAAGAATTTTGAGGAAGTTGTAATGAGGTTTTAAAGATTAATTAATTGATTATAAGAAAGTTTAGTAGGGAAATTTTGTATTTAAAATTGAATATTATTGATGATAAGGGTGGTGAATTTAGAAGAATTAATTGATATTATGTAAGTAAGTTTTTAAAAATAAATTAAGTAATAGTGAAGGATTTAATTAAATAAGGGTCAATCAAAAGATTGGAAAAATTAATGCCATTGCAAGGATACGAGAAAAGATGGAATTTTTGAATATCCCCAGGGAGAAGCTTAAGATTTTGAGAATTTGTGAAATATTTGTGATAAAATGAAATCTGCCAAGTTTGAAAATTTTGAAGTCAATTATTAAATAAAATTTGAAATTGTATTCGTAAGACAAAAATTTTGAAAATTGTAAATAAATTTTGTAATTTAGGTTAGGTAGTAATTAATAGGAATTAAGAGAGATAAAATCATAAAATAAAAATAAAAAGTTTCAGAAAGTTTGATTTAGTTTATTTTAATTTGAATTTATAAGAGGGATGTAAATAATTAGTTCATAAGGGAAGATTTAAGAAGCAAATAGTTTTTATTAACAAAACATGAGTTGGGGTGTTTTTCTCCAGTTCACTTTGGTGAACTGTCAAAAATCAAAGAGGGAGATGTCATGTTTTGAACCTCCTCGTATGAGATTGCGACAGGGATGTATGAATTTTTTTAAATCTGGCTCTACCCTGAGAAATATGTCCCAACAGATGGATCTTGGTTATTTGTTTTTAATTTTATTTTCTGCTTTTGGTTTGCCGGACGATAAAGATGCAATAAATCAGTCATCGGAATTCCATAATGGTTGTCATTATTTTCCCTTTTAAGAAAATCATTTGAAGGGATGAGAATTAGATCTTCTCAGCTGAACAGCTTGGTTCACGGAGGCAATTCCTATAGGCATGCGGAATGATTTTACTTGATTTTAGTTGTTAATTTGTACAGTTTTATTTTGGAAAGTTTTATTTATGTGAAGCGTATTTGTGTTATTTGTAAATTGAGTGTAAATAGTTGAAATTTTGGAAGTGGACGAGAGACATGCGCACCGCGCAACAGTGAAAATTTGTAGAGCATTGCAACGTCAGGGGGGAGTGCAATTTTGGAAAAGGAGGCGAGCAAGCACAAAACGGCTCAAGAGTGGCTTTTTAGTGTTAGCGCCCGTAGGTGTAACACGTATCCGATTTGAAGGTGCTATAAATGCAAAGCCAAGTTAGTGTTTAATTATTGAAGATAAGTTGATAATTGTGATAATTCTACCTGTATGAAAATTGGACCGTAGAGGGGAAATTTGGAAAAGCCAAGAAGTATTGTTTAAACGAAGCTGTTAGAAAATTTGTACATGCCTTGATGCGATTCAACGTTGGAACGCCACGATGCCTTACTATGGATGGTAAAAATTTTAAAGTTTATTTTCAATTATTTCTTTAATTGCATCGAATATTTCTCTACGTTTTGTAATCCAAATTTACATTTTTGTAATTCGTGATTGCTACAAGAATTACAGAACTTTGAATTCATGCGCGCATCTACACATGGTTGAATTTGTTGACCACACGACGAACACATTTGATGCATAGTGGACAATTTCAATAAACAACAGCAAATGTGCGATTATTTTATGTTTGATTTTGAATTGAATTTTGTATGATTTTGTAAATAATTTTATGTCTCGTCCGATAACTGTGAAAGTGCAGGACAGTTTTAATTTAATTAAATGTCACTTTCACGGTTATTTGACCTGTAGGAATTTGACTGTAGTCATAATTGGCTTCAGAGAAGGTCTAATCTTTTGTTTAATTATTTATGGGATGACTGATTTATTCGTCGAATTACATTTTGTTTGCTATTATTGTATGAATTTTATTTTTCCACCAAATGATAAGTGTCCATCATTGGGACGTATGGCTCCATCACTGAGCTAGCGGGTAAATTTTCATTTTTTTGCAGAGGTATAAAAGAAACCTTGGCGGGAAATCTTCGGTTTCCCGCAAAAGCTTTTTTATCATTGCAGTATATTATTTAAAACTTTCGTGCGGGTAATGCACCTCATATCTCCCAAGTTTAATATACTATTTTATCTACTTCCGTGCTAAATATGTTAAACTTGAGAAAACTATGAGTAATTTTTTTGCGCGCGATCGATCTGATTTTTTGCATATACCTTCCTACCGACAATTCCCTGGGGGTAAGTAATAAATTAAGGTTTGGGGGGGGGGGAGATTTTTTTGCTCAGTTTTTCGATATCTAGCGTCGTTCTCGAGTTATAGCTAATACAAAAAATTTAGGTAAAAAATAAAAAATTGATATAAACAAATGAATTAATACAACTGTCATATTAAAATAAATTGATTGACATGAGGTTTGTTTTCTTTGTCATTATCTGAACCAGGTTGCTTGTTTTAAAATTATTTTTAATTTGTTGTGTTCCGTTTAAACGTCATTATTTTTATTGTATTATAAAAATTAAAAAATAAATTGCAAAGTTAAACATATTCTTATTATTCACGAACATCTAAATTTTGAGTAATTTCATTATAATTGTTTGGGAAATCATGTGACGGGGAAAGGTAGCTACTTTGGGCGACAAAATACAAATTTTACGATTGAAACCTCGATGAATTCTGAAAGAGTATATTTTAAATAAGAGAATAAGCGGAGGTACAATGCCCTAAGTGCACCTGTTTTTTCAAAAATCGAATTTAAAAAAGCTTGATTTTCGAAGTTTAAACGCTCGTGATTGGTTAATGAAGTTCGTTGGTGGGAGGTGCGTGTGCTCCTATACATAAGAGTGTCGCACTTGACAATTAGACAGTAACTCTAGCGCAATGGTAGGAATGCGTTCTCCTTTTTTATTTAATTTAAAAATTTAAAATTATTTAAAAATTACTTCAGAAAAGGGTTACTTAAATTTAACGAACGGTAGTTACTTTTGCCGGTAGATCCGGCTCTTGCCATGGTGATTTTGATGAAAATTGACTCTCAGCACCCTTCGGGCGCTTCGAGCCATTTTCATCAAAATGACAACTAATTTAAAAATATCCCGAGGCCCGTAGGTCAAGGAAAAGGTGAATCTTTGAGAGGTGAAACTCGTGACAGTGGATTTGTAACGCAGAATAGCTGTGCGAAGAAAAATCGACTTAAAGCACCTCTCGCTGCGCTCGAGGGCTTTAAGCCATTTTTCTAGCACATGTACTATTCGGAAAGGTGGTTGTGCAAGGAAAAATCGACTTAAAGCACCTCTCGCTGCGCTCGAGGGCTTTAAGCCATTTTACCAGCACATTGAGGGATGAAAACCATGATTTTCGTTCGAAGTGCTCTGTTACTGCATCGCAATGCAAGTGTCGCTCCCACTCCGCGCAAAGCTAAGACTATATCTTACGTACCGACAGAATTAACCAATCCCGAGCGACTTTGCTTTAAAATTTACTGCAAAAATCGAAGTTTTTAAATTCGATTTTTGAAAAAACAGGTGCACTTAGGGCATTGTACCTCCGCTTATTCTCTTATTTAAAATATACTCTTTCAGAATTCATCGAGATTTCAATCGTAAAATTTGTATTTTCTCGCCCAAAGTAGCTACCTGCAACCCATGTGACTTGTTTGATTTTCCATTATTAAAATCAAGTTGCTAATTTTTAAATTATTTTTGTTCATTTGCCTATAGTAATCAACATTAACTCCCGCAAATCAACGAAATAAAGTAATTGCCGTCATATCCGCGCTATTTGGTGGAGCTAAGTACGCACTTATCTCCCGGAAGTAGATAAAAATCTATTAATCACACGTAATCGATTAATCGAAAAATCTACCAAATTTTTTGTGAATGACTTTTTTAACTCCTCGCCGAAATTTACTCCGAACAACATGCGTCGTACTACTTCATATCTAGAATGAAAACTAATCTTGCATTATCTATCAATGCATATTGAATAGTAAAAATTACTTTGCACAAACTTTAAGATGAAAAATAAAAATTATACAATCAAGGACGAACGGTGGTAAACACAGTGTTTTTTCGTGGTGGTTTTGGGTTGCAAACATTGGTAAGGCTGTGTCTACCGTTCTTCCTTGATTGTATAATTTTTATTTTTCATCTTAAAGTTTGTGCAAAGTAATTTTTACTTCATATCTGTTCCATGTAAAATAAATATAACATTTTTTCGATATGTTTGCGCCCCCTAGGAGGTGCGCCCTTCAGGTTCAGAAGCGCTGTATTGTAGTAACTACTACTTATTTAAGGTCCATTTCCCCAGACCCCCCAATTTGATTTTTGGATCAATTTTTATGCCATTCGTTTGTGCATCGTTTGTGTACGTTTGTGCAATTATTTTTTTCGTTTGTGCATTCACCGTTCGCGAATTATTTAACAAATAAATTTGGGGGGCTGGAAAAATGCCAGTCCCCCCCCCCCATCGCGAATTTTGGGTTAAAATTGGTGTCAATCGTTTGTACATCGTTTGTGCACGTTTGTGCACGTTTGTGCATTCAATATTTTCGTTGGTGCAAGCACGATTAGCGAAATATCTTCAATTAAATAACCGACCATCACTTCTCCAGTCCCCCCCCCCATCGCGAATTTTTGGTCAAAATTGGTGTCAATCGTTTGTGTACGTTTGTGCATTTATTATTTTTGTTTGAGCAAGCACGGTTAGCAAAATATTTTCAATTGAATAACCGCCGAACATTTCTCCAGCCCCCCCCCCCCATTTTGACTTTTGGATCAATTTTTGTATCACTTGTCTGTAAATATACTTTTGTGCTTTCACTATTTTAGTTTGTGAATTCACAGCTCGTGAATTATGTAACAAAAAATAAATATTTATAAATCTCCGAGCAACAACTGCCATAGTGTCTAGATTACAATTTATTCTAGTCTACTGAAGAATATGCTGAAAATATTTTAATTTTCCAGAAATCGTCATCGAAACAACACTTCCCTGCGTATTTACCTACGTGCAGGGAAATTGAATTATACTTACTAGTCCGACATGATCAGTAATTGATTTTTGCTGTTATGACACATTGTTTATAACTATGTAGTCAACAAATTAACAATAATTTGATTTTTGCTTATTTTAAAAATGTTATTCAATTAGTGTTTTAAAATTTCGATTTTATCGAAATTGTCAGTAAAACTATATTTTGAATACTTAGCGGAAAATAAACTACGTCAGGCGAATTTTTTCTCCAAAATAAGTAAGAATCCGTAAAGAAAACTATAGTTTCTTTGGGGCAAAAAAATTTTATCTACCGTTTTTGTAAAATCCGACTAAAATTTTCAAGCACAGTTTTAGTGATTGCAGGCGACGTATTTAATGCATAGGCGTCGCCTACAATCACAAAAACGACTTGAAAATGTTAGTCGAATTTTACGAAAGCAGTAGTTTGAATTTTTTTTGCCCCAAAAAATAAATATTGGAAAACTATAAGGTGCATGTCAGTGGCTCCCCACTTTTGAATTTTTAGATAAATTTGATGGCAAACGTTAGAGCATCGTTTGAGCTTGAATGAGCTTTCATTATTTTTGTTTATGCCTCATAGGTTGTGAAGTTATTCGCGAAAAACATGTGGAGGGGCTGCAGACATGATAGCCCCCACTTTCGAATTTTTGGATGAATTAGGTGACAAACGTTAGAGCATCGTTTGAACCTGAATGAGTTTCGACTATTTTGGTTTGAACCTCAAAGGTCCCAAAGTTATTCGCAAAAAACTGGTGGGGGAGGGGGGGTTGTAGATATAATTATGCTTATTGAGCCAAAAAAACCTTTTTAAAAATTATTTATTTTTAAATAACTTTTACAAATTCTTGGCTCGAGACCTCACTAGTTTAAAACTAATATGAAGACTGAACTTAAAGTTAATTATTGTTACAAGTAAACAGCTTATTCTAGAAATGATGATTATATTGAAAGAAGAGTCGCATCATCCGATGAAGTTGATCCTTCCTAGGGAGCATTGAACATAACTATATGTTTTGTAATTTTCCTAATAATTTTAAATTTGTAGGTGCAATTGATGTCAATCGATAGAGCTTCGCTTGAGCCTGAATGAGTTTCAGAGAACAAGACTTTATGTTAATTTTTTACAAAGTTATGGATAGTTGAAATTTTCGACTGAACTCCGAGCAACATGCGTTAAATCGTAAGGTTCTTATAAAATTTTATTTCGGCTAAACGATAGTATTACCCAATGCTCTATTATTTCCGACAAACACATAATTGAAGAGCCCCAAAACTTTTTAGCCTATTGATCATAAATTTTTTCTTTATTAGCAACAACAAAAACCTTAAGCTACTTCAAATCAATATTAGATTTTATGGGCATGATTTCTATTTAGATAAATTACTTCTATTTAAAAAATTTTATGTTTGTAAAAAGTAAAATGTTACTTATTTAGAGAACTTATATATCCAAAGTATGTAAATCATCAGCTTAAGAGATTTAAAAAACTTAAGATTTAACGCATGTTGCTCGGAGTTTAGTCGAAAATTACAAATATCCATAACTTTGTAAAAAATTAACTTAAGCTGTTGCTCTCTGAAACTCATTCAGGCTCAAACGGAGCTTAATCGATTGACATCAATTGCGCACATAAATTCAAAATGAAAAGGAAAATTGCAAAACATGTTTACGGCCCCCACAAGTGTTTCGCGAATACTTTCGCGACCTTAGATGTTCAAACGAAAATAATAGAAGTTTATTCAGGCTCAATCGATGCTCTAACTTTTGACACTAAATTCAAAAATTAAAAAAAAATTTAAAAGCGGGGGGGAGGCACTGACATGCACCTAAAACTATAGCTTTTTTGACAAATTCTTGAAAAATTTTTTTGAAAAATTGACGTATTTTGAGAGAAAATTTGCTTGACGCAGTTTATTTTCCGCTAAGTATTAAAAATATAGTTTTACTGCCGATTTCGATAAAATTGAAATTTTAAAACACTAACTGAATAACATTTTTACACTGAGCAAAAATGAAATTTGTCAATTTGTTAATTTGTTGACTACATAGTTATAAACAATGTGTCATAACAGCAAAAATTAATTACTGATATTGCCGGACTAGTCAGAATAATTCAATTTCCCTGCGCGTAGATACGCAGGGAAGTGTTGTTTCGATGACGATTTCTGGAAAACTAAAATATTTTCAGCATATTCTTCAGTAGACTAGAATAAATTGCAATCTAGACACTATAGCAGTTGTTGCTCGGAGATTTATAAATATTTATTTTTTGTTAAATAATTCACGAGCTATGAATTCACAAACTAAAATAGTAAAAACACAAACGTATATTTACAGACAAGTGACACAAAAATTGATCCAAAAGTCAAAATGGGGGGGGGGGGCTGGAGAAATGTTCGGCGGTTATTCAATTGAAGATATTTCGCTAACCGTGCTTGCTCAAACAAAAATAATAAATGCACAAACGTACACAAACGATTGACACCAATTTTGATCAAAAATTCGCGATGGGGGGGGGCGCTGAAGAAGTGATGGCCGGTTATTCAATTGAAGATATTTCGCTAACCGTGCTTGCACAAACAAAAATATTGAATGCACAAACGTGCACAAACGATGCACGAACGATTGACACCAATTTTGACCCAAAATTGCACAGCCCCCCTCATTTAAATTGTAAATATTTCGCGAACGGTGTTTGCACAAAGGAAAATATTGAATGCACAAACGTACACAAACGATGCACAAACGATTGACACCAATTTTGACCCAAAATTCGCGATTTATTTGTTAAATAATTCGCAAACGGTGAATGCACAAACGAAAAAAATAATTGCACAAACGTACACAAACGATGCACAAACGAATGGCATAAAAATTGATACAAAAATCAAAATGGGGGGGGGCTAAAAAAATGGACCTACTTATTTAATATTAATCAATTTCTAACATAAAAATTATTTTAAAGGGCATAGCCGGATTAATATGAGAAATCTGCCCCCGCGACTTTTTTGTGCTCATACTCTGGGGATCGATTTGGTGTCGAATAAAAATAATTCACACCAATTTTTAGCTCTTTAACTCTAACGGTTGTCAAGATTTTCAAGAAAACCTGATTTTTCAATTTTATTTTTATTTCTAAAATTCACAATTGATCAATGATGGATTTTTTCCTAATTTTCAGGAGTTTAATACATGAGAAAAAAATATAATCATGATTTTTTAACGAAAAGCCGATTTTTGGCAGACAATAGAAAATTAAAATCTTTTTTTTTTAGCCTTTTTAAAATATGTCACTCACCAAAATTTGTCAGAAAATGTCTATTATACTCCTCTACACTCATGAATTTTTTTGAATTTTTTGAAATGGTGGAACAATATGAAAAAAAATAAAAACTCATTTTTTTTCTAAAATCTTGCGTTCTAAATAACTTATATTTTTTTTATTATTTTAATATATTTTAATATTCAAAAACTCTTTAATTTTGTTTTTTGAGAAACCCCATAGCATCAAAACTAAGCGAGCTATGATAAATTGATTTTTTGTATATTTTAATTTTAAATATGATAAGTTGATCTATATTTATTTCGGCGACAAAAAATGTTAAAATCACCCCCTAATTTAATTACTATCCCAATTGAAAATAATTGTTATACTACTTCACAATTAACTTTATTTATGTACTTACTTGTAATATCCTCTAGCAGTTTTACAGGTTTAAAGTTCTTAGTTTTGAAAAAATTTGAGGTTGATTTGAAGAGAGCATTTTTGCAAAAAATTGCTTTTTCTTAAAAATATCTCAAAATTTATTAATGATACGCAAAATTTTATAAAATTAAAAATTGTAGGCTTGGCTTGAAAATTTAGGTTTTTGTTGTAGTATAAAAATTGTATAAGATATGGCCGTTTAAAGTTAGCATATATTCGTAAATAGTTGACATGTTGTTCAAACCCTTTCAGCTCAAACCATTTCAAAAATAAAGACTAAAAAAATTATATTTATAATTTATATGAAAAAAATAAGGATCTACTTTATTTTTGTTATTAGCTCACTTAGTTTTGAGGCTACGGTATTTTATAAAAAACAAAAATAAAGGTCTTTTTAAGAACTTTAAAAAAGATTTTATAAGTTTTCCCCAAAAATGCATTATTTTAAAATATATTAAAATAATAAAATATTTTAAAATATAATGAATTTTTTTATGGTAATCTTTATTTATATTTATTTTTGGCAAAAAAAAATTTTAGACAAATTTTTTTTAGCTAAAAAAAAATAAGTTGTTTAGAACGCAAGATTTTAGAAAAAAAAATGAGTTTTTATTTTTTTTCATATTGTTCCACCATTTCAAAAAATTTTAAAAAATTTCTGAATGTAGAGGAGTATAATAGACATTTTCTGACGAATTTTGGTGAGTGACATATTTTAAAAAGGCTAAAAAAAAAATATTTTAATTTTCAATCGTCTGCCAAAAATCGGCTTATATTTTTTTCTCATGTCTTAAACTCCTAAAAATTAGGAAAAAATTCATCATTGATTAATTGTGAATTTTACTATAAAAATAAAATTGAAAAAACAGATTTTTTTGAAAATATCTACAACCGTTAGAGTTAAAGAGCTAAAAATTGGTGTGAATTATTTTTATTCGACACCAAATCGATCCCCTGGGTATGAGCCAAAAAAGTCGCGGGGGCAGATTTCTCATATTAATCCGGCTATGCCCTTTGAAATATTTAATAAATACCGAAATACCGGTATTATATAGTCAAAAATACCGGTATTTCGGTATCGCAAAATAGCCAAAAAATACCGGTATTCGGTATACCGGTATTGCAATCACTAGCCTCCACTTTGGCCTCCGGTCGGTTACTACGATCCCTTAGCATCGACGACAAAACCAAGGTACAGTTGGATCGGGCTAAGAAGAACCGTAACGCGATAATGCGGAGATACAAAAATTTGTTCAGTGTATTTACCCGCCCGCACCGGCACGTTTTCCATCTTCTTCGATCTTTTTAGATGACAACTCCATTTAAGCGAGTCCGACAGAATTCACATTTATTGCCTTTGTAAGTCGTTCGTGTATTTGCTTCAGAAAAAAAATAGAGGTTTCTTGAAGGTTCTGAAAATAACTATAATATATTGTCAATATATACGAGGATGTTTACGTAAGGAACGAATCGAAAAACAGCTGCAGGTAGCTAATATATTTCGACATGTAAAGACTTTGAGATTGGGGTGGATGGATCACGTTGCAAGAGGGCAAGAAGAAAAAGCCATCAATCACATAAATAAAAATGTGGATTCCTGATGTGAACACACCAAAGAAAAGGCCACGAAGGAGAGAAGACGCGATCGAGGACAGGAAGATGTGAAAGTTGCGAAAACCGTTCGACGCAAAGTTTTGGCAAAACAGGAAGGGCGATGGTCAATACGGATGAGTCCAGCTCTAAAAAGATTCTGGACTCAAATAATGTCAGAATAGGGCTGACTAAACGCCTGTAGAACAAAAGAGTGCTAAACAGGTGCTTTCTATGCTGGACTTCAAATGATGACGTTAGGGGGTGCGGTAGTGGGGCGCCAAATATAAGAAATAAATGCTGGAGATGATGCCAGTCCGAACATGTCGCCGCACAGTGCATTGCGACGACTGCGGACAAGACGGGCATAAGGTCGGCAACAGATTGTGGCCAGGCGCCCGAGGGCGCTTGAATTAGAGTGCCACAAATCAACCTCCACCTGAGTCTGCTGAGACAGACTCTTCTGCAAAAGAACATTGACAAAGCACTGATATTTTAGCACGGTGGACCAGAGTCCTCGGGCTGGTTTAAGAGCGAGGACAGCAGAGCCGCTGTTCTTATCACAAAAAGTGCCGTGGTGTCAGATATTGGCGTGGGCAACGACGAGGGCAGAGCCGCTGTCCTTATCAGCAGAGCCGCTGTCCTTATCACAAAGACTGCCGTGGTGTCACATAGCGGCGTGGGCAACGGGTTTGCGTAGGTGAGGTACAACCTAATGTACGACGAAGTTTTTAGATTGAATTTTCCGGAGGCCAAGGACTGCAGGTGGTGCCGGGAAAAACAACGCGATCTTGGCAATTAGCAAACAAAAGTGCAAATTGAACCTCAACTTAGACCATAAGATCGAAATTAAGAAGTCTATTATTATTATTTATTACATTTTACGGATAAACCATTTTACAACTTTATCATACATTAAATTAAACAATGAAACAACTTCAAATCCGTGAACAACTCTCTCACGTCTCTTCAAATGCTGCAGTCATAAACGCGACATCTATGAACGAATCTTCGAATACTGCACCGGGATATACACGACATCTAACGACGACTCATTGAATATTGCAATACGGGATAAACCCGCTAATAAACCATAAAGGCCAAACCGAATTACAAGTCAGCAGTTCTACCGACTAAACGTCACAGTAGGATGATAGTTTAACGTGTAATCCTAAACACGGCACAGATAAATTTGGGAGCGATTAGGATTCAAACCTATAATCTTTGAATCTATAGCTCCACTCCCTAACCACTACACCAAACTACCTGTACAGGTATGAAGGTTCTGGCAATCTGCTTAGATAAAAAGATGAAACTCGGCCCCCATGTTGAAGCTACAGAAAACAAGGCCCTACAGCGCCCTACAGCTACCATAAAACCTTTGGGTCAAACAAATCTTTGGTGAGCTAAATTATAGACTCACACAGTTCCTAACAGGTCATGGCAATTTTTTTTCTTCTTCTTCTTCTTTAACTTTACTTTAAATCTGTTGATCTGTTTATTTCCAACATCTGCGTCGTTTCCTTCGCAGTGCTAGATCTGTGAGCATATAAATTGTTTAACGTCCGATAGGTAGTTTGCTAGACTGGCCTCCAGACGAGCCTGTAATCTTGGTTTTTATGTTAATGATGGCAATTCATTAAGACTGAGATTTAGTAACGGTAGAATGATGTGATCATTAGTTGTGTTACGCAGCGGAAACTCTGAGTTTCAATCAAAGACGGGCCGAACTGGACAGGTTATCGTCCCATCTGCGTAAAATAGAACTTGTGCGACTGGGGGAGAGAGGAGGTGTAGGACCAACTGAAACTGCACTTACGGAATCTTTAGACGTGGCGGGGAAGAGAGAAAGGCGTAGAACAAGAAGGCCCCAAAATAGATCCAAATAGAATTTCTTAAAGCTCGATCTTTTAGTGGACATCTGACGTCCACTTACTAGGTTCAGACATAAGACGATTAACCCTCTAGCTGTAAAATCAAATGCCAAAAGACGGATCCTTACAGCAATAGGGACTAAGCGGGAGGTTTTATTTAGTGAAAGTGTGATACTACCGTCAGACAGTGCTTCACAAAGTGACAACTCAATATTAATCTAGAATACACATAGCCCCCTTACTTTAAGCGCTTAGGAGCAGAGGGTCAAAGAGCTATTAGCCTCCAAAATCTTTAGGTCATGAAGATTAAGCAGCTCAATATCATCTTCGATAATAATCGAAGACACTCGTGCAATAAACACCAGCTCAAAATTGCATTTATTTGTCCAAATTTGGACACAAGAAGGAAAATTTACTTGGGGCACTAAATTTCATAGCCGCCCCAGTTTGCTGCCATTTTAAAAAAGAGAGTTGTATGTTGTACCATTCTGGCCAACACAAAATATAAAAATTTTGGTAATTTTGACACATTTGTCAAAATGCAAAATTGCAAAAGTTTTCTTTTTACTAGCGTTTGACCATCCAAAATATGAAAACACGGATGGTTTATTTAACCTGTCAAGCCTACAAAATTCTTTCAAATCAAGAATCGAAAATAAAACAAATTTTGTAATAAAAAATTTATCTTTTTTTATAAATTTGGCAAACTTTTAGGCAATTCCAGGACAAAAATGCTGATTTTATTAAGGCCCCCTTTTGGACGACGAATATTAAAGCACAAGTTTTTTACAAATCTTAAAGATGAGATTTGATACAAACATCAAATTTGGCTAACCGCCTAGTTACGTTTTAGATGAACCCCCCCCCCCCCCCGGGAGGGACATAGCTGCTTCTTATTACACTTTTGTATGTTAACGTATTATGGTGTTTCGCTGTGAAACCACCTCAAATTTTCCAGCTAACTTTGAAACTACGGTGAGCAATAAATAAATCTTTCCAAGGGTACCTGGTTCTGTTTGCTCTGATGTTAGGGTGACAAAATTAGCAAAACCAATGGTTTAAAAAATCAATTTTTAATTGTTATTTGATATCAAAAAATAAAAAGTTCATTAAAATGAAACTCTTTGTACTCTATACACAATTTTGTGCAAAAGTGTATTTAGATGTTAAAAGCGTTTCCTTTCTTTAATAGTTTAAAATTTTGTGCAATAAAATAGGCCTTTGCATCTAACAGAGTGTAATCGCGTGTCATCAATAATTCACAATTTTAAAAATAAAATAAATCCTAAAAATGTTTTTACTGTCAAAAGTCTCACCTTCCTGACAGACTTGGTGTTGCTTTTTAAATTGGTTTTATAATCGAATAAAAGAAGCAAAAGGAACGACATAAGGACAAGGGCATCTGGTGAGGAATTGTCTGATTAACAGTTTAAACAATAAAGTTCAGTAGCGTATCATAAAAAAATTAACTTTTCTGGTTTTTTATTATAAATTTTTATTCGTTATAAGTTTACACATTAATACTTTATGAATCTAAGGCAAGACTAATTAGTTTCATTTTTAATTATTATTATTAGAATTTTTATTAGAACAATTAAATTTTATTGTTTCAAAAATTTATTGGTTTCCTCCGGTAAGTTTCACCATAAGTAGTAAAATAAAGCAATTTTGAACCACGACCCCTGGAAAGATTTTCTTAGGGTTTACGATAGCAGCGAGCGTCACGGTAAATTTCAGCGGGGTTTTACAGGTAAATCATCGCAATACATAACAAAATTAAATTTATTTTTATTCGAAATAATCCTCATATATTTTGAAATACGACAATACATTAGAATTATTTCATTAACTTAGTTAGGACTTGTGTGAATTTTATGATTAAAAAATAATTATTGATTGATACATTTTCTTTTTATTTTAGAATTGGTTTTTTGAAAACCATCAACGCAATCACCATTAATTAATTAAATAATTTTCAATCCAAAATAATTTACAAATATAAACTTTTAACATAAATAAATACGACTATGACATAGTTTCACTATAAAATCTTATTTGAACTCCCAATAAAAATTTTCCCACATAAAAACTAATAAGTAAAACTTTTTTAGTTGTAATGGCACCTCACCAAACATAACAAAAGTAAAACCAAAAAACTGGTAAAAACGGTCCATATTTTAAACATCCTCTTTCTTAATATTTATTTCACAAATAAACGGTTTCTCGCCGGGATGTGTTCTCATGATATGCAATTTCAGAGCTTTCTTGCATATGGATTTGTATGAACAAATTGTACACTCGAGCGGTTTCGTTTGGGGATGCGTTATCATATGCTGTATAGAACAATTTTTATTTGAGCACTTGTAAACACAAATTTCACATGGAAGACATTTCTCACTGGGATGAATTCTCATGTGCCTTTTCAAATTCTGTTTGGTTGAACTTTTGTAGTCACAAGAACCACATGCAAATTGTTTATCTCCTGAATGGATTTTCATATGCCGTTTCAAATCTTGTTTGAAAATACAAGTATAGCCACAAACTTTACACGTAAATGGTTTATCCCCAATATGAATCCTCAAAATATGTCGGTTCAATTCACCTCTGGTTGCACTTTTATAGTCACAAGATTCACACTCAAAGGGCTTCTCACCAGTATGAGTTCTCATATGCCGTTGCAAATCTTGCTTCATTGTACATTTCCGACCACAAATATCACATGTGAATGGTTTTTCGCCTAAATGAATTTTTAAATGACGCGTTAGGCTCCGTTTAAATGCACCCTTATAGTCACAAATTTCACAAGCAAATAGGAGTTTGTTTTTTGTACAGTTTTGGTCCGGTTTAGATTCCAGAAAATTTCTTTCTTCTTTGATGTCAATTGTGTGGTGCAAGTCTTTAAAGTTATTTTCTGTTTCTTCTGGGCATTCTTTCTTAATTACAATATTTATGCTGGAAATACACGGCACTTGCAAAGAATCACTACTTTCTTCTAAATTTGGTTCCTCTTTCAAAAATATTTTCTCACTCTCCATGCTAGTGCAAAAGTACTCTTGCCCAGAACAACGCAAACTTTTTTGTTTTTGAGGTTATGTCAAACAAAATTTGTTTTCAAAACCATTCTGAAGAAGTCTTATGAATTACAAGAACAACAATAACCAAGGTAGATGAATTATTCATCAGTAATTGAACAATAGCGGTTTTTGAACAACTGAACTGGAAACGTAACGAAACCAAAATATTGTACAGGATGTTGGATAAAGGTGGTACCAAAGAATGGCGCGAGACTCGTCTTCCATGGAAAACATGGACTTAGAAGGTCTTTAGGTTGGAAAGTTAGGTTAAAAACCTAATCTAACCTAACCTTTTCAGTCAATGACGAAAAAACAAAATAGAAAAAAATTTTGATTTTGATTGCACCCCTAGGATGGTATCGGGGTCCATCTGAAAGAAGGCTAGATTGGTCTTGCTTAAAAACGGGAGCAAACCGCTCAAAAACCCTAGCTCCTACCGGCCGATCTGCCTGATGGATAACCTGTTCGAGCGTCTCCATCCAGACTACCGGGGGTCTCTCGGAAGACCAGTATGGATTTATAAAGAGTCGCTCGACGGTGAATGCACGACTCAAAATAAAACAACTGGCAGCGAAAGCAAATGCAAGCACGTGGAGAACACGTAAGTTTTGTCTCATTTTAGCCTTCAGACATTTCACGATACCTGGTAGATCTGCTGAAGAGCTACCTCAGTGCTAGGTCCATCCATATCGAGGAGAGGCTGCTGAGTGAGGAATACGAAGTGACGAGTGGTGTTCCGCAAGGGTCGGTGTTGGGGTCGACCCTGAAAAACTTGATGTACAACGAAGTTCCTTGACTGGAATTGCCCGAAGGGGTAAAGATTATAAGCTTTGCCGACGATCTGACCCTCGTGGTAACGGCGAGGACAGAAGAGACTGACGGATGAGACAATCGAGATAATCACCCAATGGATTGTAAGCAGGAGTTTACAAACAAAAAACAAAGATGTAAAGTACAAATCAACATCGTGCTAGCAACGGTGGTGCAATCCACCATTATATATGGTGCACCGGTCTGGTATGAAGCCATGAAGATCGACAGCTACAGCGACAAGTTCAAAGGGGTGCAAAAAAACTGTTGCACTGAGGGTGTGCTCGTCATACAGAACGACGTCCAAGGAAGCGCTCCAGGTGCTTGCCTGTCTTTCACCAATTGAGCTTCTTGCGGAGAAAAAAAACACCAACTACCTTTCCGACAAGACCGCAGAAGCCAAAAGACAAGCCAGAGATGCACTGTTTAACAAGTGGCAGGCCAAGTGAGCAGCCAGTCCTAAAGAATCCTAGACGAGAAAGCTGATACTGACCCTAAGACCGTGGGTCAAAAGAACATTTGGTGAACTAAACTTCCGCCTCACCTAGCTTCTCATGGAACATGGCTGCTTTAACGCTTACCTTAAGAGGATGGCCCAAAAAAACGACTCTGGATGTCGTTACTGTCAAGAAGAAGACACTGCAGAGCATACGCTCTTCAACTGCTCCCGGTGGAAAGACGTAAAGAAGCCTCGGCTGACAGCAGAATTTGACGCCCAACACCTTAGTCAACGAAATGCTGGTATCAGAAGAAAGATGGCTGCCGATATCAACTGCTATAAATAAGATTATCCCGACCAAAGAAGCGCACAAACGTCTAGAAGAACAAGAAGAGCGGTCAACAATAAGAAGAGACAAGTCCCGAAAAGGTACAAGACATGGAAGCGCGATGTCCAAAAACATATGCACTGCTCAACAGTAAAACCATGCGGACTTTGAAGCGGGGTGGTTTTTAGTGGGTAAAACTACCCCACACTACCAGCAGCACGAGCTGATGGTGTTTTTATTAAGATCTTCCACTTTCCACGCAAACAAAAAAGAAAGGTTTGCTTAGGAAGGGGACCAAACGGAGTGGTAAAGCGTCTCTTATAGCCTCTTCCACTCAATTCCTACTCGCACCTCCAAGTTGGTGGTCCCTGGTAACCTGTGGAGGACACTCTGAGATCGGGTATCTAACTCCGGTAGAGGAGGGAAGTCCATAGGGCTAACGCGAGAGGTAAACAGGGCCAAAATGGCCCTGCCCAAAAATCTCTGACAAGGAAAATATAAAAATGGACAACGAGACGAATATAAACATTACGGTGTAGGGGACTCTCGGAACTCCAGTATCAGTGGGATTAGAGGGCGTTGGAACGGGCTCTCACCGATCGTCAGCAAGCGACTGCTCTACGTTTCCGGTAGGCGACCAGGCCGAGACGTACCCAAAAACGACTGGAAGAATGGAGAATTGGGATACGCTACAAAGCCATGTTGAGCAGATATCAAAACTCCTTCAACAAAAAAAATGCAAGAGTATTCCAGTACCGCTGAGAACGAATTACAAACTAAGATGAAACTGGTAAAACACATCAACATCAATCACGACCTACAGCAGAAGGAACGCGAGGTTAAGTGGCAAGAAAATAGTCAAAGTGCGTTTGAGATTAACGATAGAGAGCCGAGGAGAAAACTTAAAGAACTGCTCACGGTACCGAACGATGCTACGAAAGAAGCAGAAAGCGATGAAAAGTCATTCCAGCGGGTGAATAGAAATAAAACAAAAACAAGAAAAACACCAAAAACGACTATCGAATTACCAAAACGAGAAGACAATTAACAAAAAGAAAAGCGATGCAATTCTGGTGGAGACCACGAAAGAAGAAGCCAAAGCCACTGTGGCCTCTATAAAGACAGCGCTAAAATCTTACGCATGGTAAAAAGCTTAAGGAGGACCCAAACCGGGCATATCCTCGTTGAACTATAGAGGAAGGTCAGAAAACTCAAGAGTTAAAAAGAAAGCTTGCGGAAAGCATTCAAAATAACATTAAAGCGTTGGCGGGAACCAAGAAAATCCTCGCCATAAAATACATTGAAGAAGACATAACGGAAGCAGAAGGCAAGGCTGATCTAGACAGGCTGGTAACGGCAGACTGCTTTTCGGTACTACGGAAGTAAATTTAATAATGTACCTAGTAACAACGGAAAAAATACCAGCGGAAGAAACGAATTGGATAGAGATAGTCAATCTCGAACTTCTTCAATACTTTAATAGTAATAACTCCAACAGAGATATTTACCAAAACAATAGAGGCCAAAACAAAAATATTGGCAGAAATTATACAAATCTAAACATATCATCAAGAAATAAACCCTTCAATCAGCATGATCAATACCGTAATGATAACAATCGTGTTAATAATTTTTCAGTAAATAACGGCAGGCAAAATTACGTCCAGAGCAATAGAAGCAACTTTGATCAGAATGACATGAATGAGAACAGAAAACGCAATTTTCCACAAACAACACCACCAGATAATCAACGTCCTAAATATCAAAATGGTAACAAATGGAATCAAAATTATCGTTCTGGTTATAGTTCCTCAAATTATACAGAACAAAGTTATTCCCAGAACAACAAAAACAATTTTAATCATAATGATATACCTCGGAACCGAGAGAAAAATTTGGACCCAAAATGTGAAATGAGAAAACATCACCAGCAAATTAACATGGACAATCTTGCAATGGTTTCCATCGTACAAATTATAGCTCTGCCAAGCAAAATTACTCCAGAAATGGTAACAGCAGGTATATCAAAACAGAGGGAAAAAATCAAAACGGCCAAAATCGTAACGGTAACTCCTCAAGACAGCTTCAACAAGAATAATTCCCAGAACCAAAAACGCAATGTGCCCCAAAGACCCTCAACAGTAACTCGATCTAGTCTGTATCCAAATGATAAGTACTATAACTGCAACAAGTATACGATCGTAAAAATAATGCAAAAAAAAATACTCGCAGAGAAGTAACGCAAGCCTCAGGCCTAGTAATGGTAACCATAATAACGAAAAATTTGATCAAAATCAGAATAATAACTCGAACAGTGACGAATCGAGAACAAATCAAAATGATAGCAGATACGAATCGGGTAAAAATAGACAGTCTCGCCAAAATCGTGACAGTTATTATAACTATCATCCTAGTGGTGAAAACGTACGTATAGATCCTTAAATAAATAGAGATCGTAAAGACAATTATCAAAGTTCCAATTACACCAATCAAAATCGCACAAATGGTAATGACCGAATAGAACATCCGCGTGATAACGCCAGTTGCAATGGAAATACTTACCAAAGAAGTAATGATTTGTGCAATAACGACCGTTGAAACGCTCCGAGAAGGTTTGTTTCTGAGAACAGGAATATTTTCCGCGATGGAAACGAAACGAAGAAGCAACAAGAAGATCTGGGAGGAAGGTCTGTTTTCCCGATAAACCTTGCAATTTGGTAGAAACACAATATTTTTATTCATAAAAACTCGGCGCTTTGCGCTTCGGTGTACGTAATTAATTATTTCTTATAATGATACGATATTTTACCATATTTATAAATAAATTTGTATACAAATAAGAGCAATAATAAAATGAAAACTCTGTACCTCAGGTATTACATTCCCACATTGACAAGATTTTCTAAGCAGGTTGCACATTGATGGTTACCTTCATTTGCCATTTTTAACATTCAAAGGAATAATTTGCAAAAAAAACTTAAAAATGAAGGAAATAAATAGTACATTAAGTTTCGCTTTTTTTAGGCAATTTCCCTTTCTGAAATCAAGCAGGAAATTTTTTATTAATTTTTGTTGTTGTTTTGGTTTTCCGATAACGGCGATTGTTTATATGTGAATGAAAAATTTATTTTTATTTAATTACTTATGAATTTTAAAGTAATAACATTTTTAATAATACATTAATAGGAAAAACATGACACTTTCAAAAAATAAACAAAAATTGATTAAATAATTTCTTTTAAAATCATTGGGTATTTGAATATACCACGCCGTGTTAAGTTAAACTGTTGTAGTTTTCTAAAATTTTGGACTAACTTTAGATTAAAAAATTATTCCGTAAATAAATGTGCTCTTGCGTAATTATCTGCATTTATTCGATTGGATCTGTGATCCCAAGATCCAATAAAACAAATTGTTAAAAAGTGTCAGATTTACGCAAATTAGTGAATAATTCAATTTTAATTATCTGTTTGAATGAAGTAATAACTTAACAATAAAATTTGTTTTTTTGAATAATTTATTATAATAACGACTTATTATTTATTCGTCATTTTCCCCAATTGCATTTTTTAACCCCCTACCTCCGAATCCTCATCCCTTCAAATCACTACGACGATTATAAAAATATTTTAGTTTCCTTGGTTTCCTGCATTATCAGTTGATCGTGGTAATCACCAGGCTATTATCGCCGTATTTTACACAGCATGACCTAATTTCAGTCAACATTTCTGAATTCATTACCGGTTTGTTCATGGAACTTGGCAATTCTCCTAGATATCATTTCCCGATAACTGGCGTCTGTGTTATTGGCCAATAACATTTCTAAATTGCACAGTTTTCTTCTTGCTATAACTTGCTGACGTTGCTTTAAACTTAGAGTACCATCAGAAGTGTTGATCCTTTTTCTGTAACTTCCATTTTCCGCTTCGAACACTGTCATATTTCCAATTGGCGATCTGCAATATGGACATGTATTTTTGTTTTCATTTTTCCATTTTTGCAGACAAATTAAACAAAATGTGTGACTGCAATCACTTGGGACGGCCACCTCTTGTCTTATAAAATCTACGAAGCAAATTGGACATTGCTGACCGGTGATTTTAACTTCTAAGTTTTCCATAGTTTAGTAAAATTTAATACTTTATACTTAGTTTCTTTACAAGTTTTTTTTACCTTTATAGACAAAAAGTACCGGATTATTGGATAAACGGATCATCGGATAATTGGATAAACGGATCATCGGATCATTGGATTAACGTTAATGTGGTAACCGAAAAATTAGCCGATTTGATTTCTGATGGTAGGAAGTAAAGGCATCGCAAGTGATTTAATCAATCAGTATTTACTGAAAGAGAAATAAACACTACTCTTTGTAATTGTAAGTGCTTGTTGAAACTGAACGAGCAAAGAAAAAAAATTCTTGAATGAAACTAGTCTATTTACCACGACAATGCTCTGTAGCGTCTTCAGTGACACTATCCGCAAAATATGAAAATTAGGGCGCCAGTTGATAATACGAAACCAAGAATGATAACTTATCAGTTATCACCAACAAAATAAATTTTTACTTTGAAGCAAAAGATGTTAACATATCACAATTTTTTAGACAAACCTAAAAATGTATTAGATACTTTTAGAACTAAAAATATTAAAAGTTGACACAATGTAGATTATACTAAAAGTATAATTTTCACAAACGTTTTTGCTATACTATAGCATCGTTAGGTGACGAGCACTTACAATTACAAAGAGTAGCGTTTATTTTTCTTTCAGTAAATATTGATTGATTAAAACACTTGCGGTGGCTTTCCTTCCTGCCATCAGAAATCAAATCGGCTAATCTTCCGGTTAACGCATTAACGTTGATCCAATTATCCGATGATCCGTTTATCCAATAATCCGGTACCTTTTGTCTACAAAGGTAATAAAACTTGTAAAGAAACTAAGTACAAAGTATCAAGTTTTACTAAAACTATGGAAAACTTGGAAATTAAAATCACCGGTCAGCAATGTCCAATTTGTTTCGTAGATTTTATAAGACAAGAGGTGGCCGTCCCAATTAGTTGCAGTCACACATTTTGTTTAATTTGTCTGCAAAAATGGAAAAATGAAAACAAAAATACATGTCCATATTGCAGATCGCCAATTGGAAACATGACAGTGTTCGAAGCGGAAAATGGAAGTTACCGAAAAAGGATCAATACTTCTGATGGTACTCTAAGATTAAAGCAGCGTCAGCAAGTTATAGCAAAAAAAAACTATGCAATTTGGAAATATTATTGGCCAATAACACAGACGCCAGTTATCGGGAAACGATATCCAGAAGAATTGCCGAGCTCCATGAACAAACCGGTAATGAATTCAGAAATGTTGACTAAAATTAGATCATGCTGTGTAAAATACGGCGATAACAGCCTGGTGACTAGCACGATCAACTGCTTATGCAGAAAACCGAGTTCAAAATCAAGGAAACTAAAATATTTTTATTATCGTTTTAGTGATTCGGAAGTAGGGGGTTAAAAAAATGCAATCGGAGAAAAATGCGAATAAATGATAAAATAAATTATTCAAACAATTTTAATTGACACCTTTTTATAATTTGTTTTATTGGATCTTGGGATCACAGATCCAATCGAATATATACAAATAATTATGCAGGAGCACATTTACTTGCTGAATAATTTTTTAATCAGACTAAAACAGTTTAAAACACGGCGTGGTTTATTCAAATACTCAATAATTTTAAAAGCAAACATATAATAAGTTTTTGTTTATTATTTAAAAAGTTACTTTTTTTAAATTTTTTTGTTTATATTTTAAAATTTTTATGTTTGGGTTCACTTTAGAGTAAAATGACAGGTTACTTGAAATGAAATAAAGTAAATTGCGTGCAAAAAAAATTTCACAGATTCTTACAAAAGTTTAAATCTTTACGAATTTCATTCATCGGTCATCGGCATCTTTATAGATTTCAAATGGTTTTTTTGGAGTCAAATCCCTCAAAAACTCATAGACCTTGATTGCTCAGAAATCTAGTCTGGTTAGATTACTTTAAAGAACAAATTGCCAAAAACATCCCGAGAGAGTGCCAAAAGGATCCATTGCGGGGCCTTATGTGTAGAACCTCATGTTGGACGAGCTGCTCGTGCAGCTCAAATATCAAAGTTTCAAAATCATCGCATTTGCCGATGACAAAAATACTCGCGGCTATCGCTAGAAACACTGGCCCGTCAGGCACTTTTTTTAGTACACAAATAGGGAATGAAAATAGAAGTACAACTGTCGGAGGAAAAACAGTCGGCATGATGCCGAAGGAAATTTTCGCAAAGAGCAGGCCCCCAATAATCAGGGTAAAAGGCTCCTCCATCGAACATGTTATTACTAAAATAAAGTATCTTGGTATCACTGTGAGCCCCAGACTTTGTTTGGGAACTATCTCATTGATATCAGACACAAGGTGGGTTCTATCATGAGCGGGTTGAAGAAGGTGTGGGGTCCGAACAGATCGTTTTTGAAGGTAGTATACGAAAGGCTCGTCGTTACGAGCATGGCACAAAATCACGTTAGCAGCAAGATTTGTCAGAGCACACAGAACGGTGCTAATGGCTTTTGAAAATTTCACCAGAACAGTGTGAACAGAGACCATGCAAGTGATATCCAGTACCTGATGCCTTTAGACCTACTCGTGATTAAAAAAAAAATGGTATGATAAAAAAGACACTCCTCCTGGGTAAAACAATGTAAAGACAGCAACATAAAAGCTGCTGTCCAAGAAAGTCTTCAAGAAGTTATTCAAAACGTGCTTTTTGCGGAGATGGCAAGAAAAATAGACAAAGTCCACAAAGAGGGCAGTTACCAAAAGTTTGCTGCCTAATGTGAAATACGCACTAGATAAACCGTGGTTTGCGCCAAGCATGCACCTCAGCTCCTCCCTACTGGAAAGGGTAGTTTTATCCAGAAATTATATAGTTGTAACAGTACTACAACTGTAGACTCCACCTGTGGCCAAGTCGAAACGTGGGAATACGTCTTGCTTTAGTGCTTTCACTATCGGCATTCTAGAGATCAACTTGGCTCTAATCCTGACATCACTTAAATTCAAAAATTCTTAGACACGGAAGAGAGTTACCAAAAGCTGGAGTTCTTTGCTGACAAAGTTTTCACGACCCGAAGACACAGAAATGTCTCTGACCTAACGAACCTTCTAATCTTTAATTTCTAATCTAATTTTCATTAATTAGCTCCCACCTTCTGTTTTCCGTTTTCTCAAAATTTACCTATTCATTTTATTTCTTTTTTTACTTTTCTTTTTTGCGTATTTATATATTTATTTACTTTACTTGTATTACTACAGAAACCAAATGGACACATAAATAGTAAAAAATTACTGATGGCAACTCTGGTGGACTCCAAAGCAACAGCTTAAACTTGAGATGTCTAAGTAAATCTCTAAAGTGATCAGAATCAGCTAAATCATACGTTTACAAAGGGATTCGAACACACAAGCGTCTGTGAAACTTAATAAAAAAAGTTTCCCACTCAGAAGTCCAATGGGAATTTTAGGACAACCTTTTGGAAGAATCGTTCGTGATCTACAGTATTAACTGAGCGCTACACCAACAGTTAGAAGCAAAGAGTTAGACAGGGAAAATGATTGGTGAATATCAATATGGATTCAGAAAGAGCAGGTCGACGGTCGGTGCCATACATGTGTTGAAACAGATAATGGAGAAAACCAGAGAATATGGAATGGATATGTTCATGTTCTTTGTGGATTTCAAAGAAGCAAAACGTGGAAGAAGCCGTCCAGCTCCGAATGTTTTTATAAGCGCAAATTTAATTTTATTTATTGGAAAGGGGGCTTTTTCAATAAAAAAGTTATGTCGCTACATAGTAATATAACAGAACAAATGCATATAAATTACTTGGATGACAAAATCCTAATTATAGAAGTCAGATTTCGTATCTTAATTGTTAATACTTCTACTTTAACGATCGAAAATTCCATTAACGTAGATGGATTGTGGGACAAAATTCAAAGATTTGAAAATAAATTATATGCAGTTTGTCAAATAGGTAGCCGTGATTACATGGAACTCGTATTGAAAGTGTGGAGTCTTCCAAGCTGCAAAGAAATATTTTACCTTCGGCTAGAAAGCAGTTACTCTTTGACCAGTAGCCTCTACAAAAATTTAATTGCTTCTGTAACTTATGTAAATGGTAGTAAAGGGCTGTACATATATAATATCGAAACAAGAAAATTGGTTCATAAGATATATGAGATTACAGCCGTACACTGTTCCAATGACGTCATAACAATGGGAACATCATCAGGCGTTATTGAAGTTGTGAACCTTAATTATTATAACCCACTAATGACATTTAATTGTTACAATGACGATGACGAAGGTCGAGTATATGTAATTGAAATGAAAAATGATTACCTGGTTGCCCATTACGAAAGATCTTCTGAATATTACAAAATCAGCCATTTTTCAGAACGTAAAATAATATTTTCCGTTTCGAATATTAAAACAAAAATTAAATTAAATTGTATACATTCGATCAAAAATTTGACATGTTTCCTGTATTTCAAGACAATATATTAATTTGAAAAGCACGTGGAAGCTACATGGCATTGGATGCCCGGACAGGAAAAATTATTTTGGAAATTAGTTCAGAACATCGTCATCTTCTACATTTTACGTCGAACAATCAATTCATAATATTAATTAACTTCGAAAGTTTACGGATGGAACTGTGGTACCTCAGAACAAAGAAGTTAATTAATAGCTTTGATCTAAATGCCTGAAATTCGGCAATCTTCTACTGTAAATTTATTAGTTTGAAGTATCGCCATTAGCGCTGTAATTACCTTTAATTTTCTTCTCCACTTAAAAAACAGTCAAAGAAAAGTTTACCAAAGTTGCTTTTATCTACGGATACGTCAATATTATGTATCATTAAATAAAGTTTTATAACACAAAATGAATGAAATGTTGAATAATTAAGATTAGGTAAATTTTTTAGGTTAAGAAAATTTTCAAATATTACCTTATTTTGTAGGTAAAGTACTTAAATTGGCTTTGTAAAGATGCACCATGACATAATATAATCCATTAAACAAAGGATGGTCTATAATTTTTACAGATGACTCCAAATTTCCATCATCCAAAATTATCGCTTGAAGAACGTACACTTGACGATTTCAATAAAGCTTTCCAGACTTCTCATTCGTAAACATTAACATTTGGGATTTAAAAATACTTCTGCAGCAAAACTCCATACAAATTCCGTTCAAAATTGTAAACCTGAAAAGTAATTTCACTGGAACTACCTCACACACGTCTGACATTTTAGCAGACTCCTTTTTGTCGTTTCAAGCTCACCACCCTTGTAAAACTAAAATTCTCCAAAAAAAACCTTGCAATCCAAAAATTACTACAACGGAAATTGCTGGTTGTGTTTACTTCACCGACCTCTTAAAATAAATGGACTGCTATTCGAGGTCAAAAAAGTGTGTCCACCTACGAGTCCGCCATTTGTGGTGTAACTGTATTATAGCCAATAGTAATTTTGGAAACTAATTTAAAATAAAAGTGCTCATAACAAAGAATGAGGTTATGTTACGGATGTAAAACGGCAACTAGAGTTTCTGTAAATAACTCGGTGATGATATGACCTCTTTGCAATTATTCCTCGCTTTAGAAAACATAAAATTGTACTAAGAGGAGACATTTCAAAAATCTACCGTCAACTGCTAGTCCCTAGCAACCAACAAAAATTTCAAAAAATTATATATCGTTTTCACATCGAAGAAAACATCAAAGTGTACGAATTAAACAGCGTTACTTATTGGTTAACCTCAAGCGCATCTATGGCAATACGAGCCCTGCCAGAATCAGGGAGAACACATGCTATTGAATTTCCCAAAGCTAGTTCTGCTATACGTTGAGATTTTTGTGTTGATGACCTTTTGACAGGCGGTGATAATATTGACAAAGTGAGAAAACTCAAACACGAAATCATAAACATCCTTGGTCAGTACGGCTTTGATTTAAGAAAATTTACATCTCATGAAAGAATACTCAATAGTGAAAATGAAGCAAACGTCACCATTAAAATTGGAGAGCAAAATAAAAATACATCAGCAAGTTTTTGTTCGCAGTAGGTATTTATATTTATTTTTCTCAGTTTCAAACATGAATTCAAGAAAATTCAAAAATCTTCCCATCATACAATCACGATCCGAAAGGTATCGCATTTTCCAATTTTTGGGCATCGGTGCATTCGGACGCGTGATGAAGTGTAAGAACAAACGTACCAAGAAGGACGTGGCCATCAAGATATTGAACGACTGCTCCGAGAATGACTACCAAAGCAAAAGATCATTTTTGCAAATTTTAGAGAAGCACAGCGAAAGTTATAACGTTGTGCAACTATTCGAATGCTTTACATTCGATGAAAGTCGGTGTATGGCATTCGAATCACTCGACCAAAGTTTGTTCCAATTTTGCGAAAAGAAGCAAATGAGCATAGATAACATACGCTATGTCTTGTCTCAACTGTTGGCAGCTTTATTAAAGCTAAAGCAGTTAGGAATTATCCACACAGATCTGAAAATGGAAAACGTTATGTTGGTATATCAAGTCGGTCAACCTTTTCGGGTCAAAATGATCGACTTTGGAAACGTCATTTATAAAGAAGACACCGTGGTTGGGGGATATGGACAAGTTTGGCGCTATCGCGCTCCAGAATTTATGCCCGGTTTGCCCATAACCGAAACAATTGATATATGGTCGTTGGGCTGCATTACCGCAAGGTTAATTATTAACTCACATTTTTACAACGGATCTTGTGAATATGACCAACTGAGAATTATCATCCAGGGTTTACCCCCAAACCGTATGTTAAACAAAGGTCTTTTTACGAAAAAATACTTTTCAAGGTGTAACTACGCTTGGCGCTTAAAAACGCCGGCGCAGTATAAAATAGAAAAACCGAATAGGTACCAAGAGGCATTTTCCAATAGAATAGTCCCTAAAAGTTTGGGCAATTTAGAAGGAGATGAGTTGTAGACCGATAAGTTCTCACGAATCTTAGTAGTCGACCTTTTCAAGCAAATATTAGATTGGGATTCGGATATTCGTATCGATCCCGACCAAGCTCTATTACATAGAGCTACTGTACAATTTGTACCTTCAAGGATCCTATCGGAAATAGAGCGATCGTAAACACCTGAGACCTCATACAAATCTTTGCAGCGGGCGTCCACTACTCATAAATATTCAAGATGGAAAGCAGCAACCACCTCAGGTGTAGTTTGCGACGACCACATCTTAAACCAATTGGAGAAAAAATACGACGTTAATGACTATCAAAATCTTTCCTTCTAATTTTATTTTGTTTTTTTATTGGAATTTTTTGTTTTTTAAAAAAACAAAAAACAAGCCACAGTTTTTGATTGGTTTCTGTGAAAAACAATCAATATGGATTAGGCCTACAAGAGAAAGCATGTAAAAAAAGCGCGCCTTGCATTCTACCTCGTAGGTGGTGCGGAAACGAATGCAATAATTTGTTATTAGTTATCTAAAAACAATTTTTTTTATAAATGAATGGTTTATATATTAAACAATTTTATATTTTCTTGTAAAGTTGGTGACGATTGTTGTTTTTGTGAACTGTCACAAGGAAGAATCAATATAGGCACTGCCTCCTATACTTACAAGCCGTAAATATTCAGTTGTGGCAACGCCGCCGGTTTTAACTTTCAAATTCTTGTATATGTGTTTAATGTTTATGTTTATAAATATTAAATTTGTGTGTGTTAAGAATATAAATTCAAGTTAACAAAAACCCTTATTGTATTGCGCATGTATGAGGATTAATATGTTAGTAAAACGAATGCATAACATAAGTCACTTATCGAGTTATCGAGTTAGCGACTAATATGCGAACGTGTAATTTAAGTTCTTTTGTTCAATAATTATTCCACTTATATAAATGTAATTCTTTTGTTTTATTTAATTTTAATTATAAACAAATTATAATATCAAAAGTGTTTTCATTTATATCTATTAAAAAACAGTAAAATCCCAACAGGTTATGGCCCAGGTGTTTATTGAACAAAGTGTAAAATAAAAATTTAAAAAAGTAAAAACAGTTCGCGGTAAAAACAATTAACACATTAGAGTGAAATAAAAACAATTAAAACATTGAAGTGAAATAAAACAGTAAAAATTTAAAATAACTCGTGCTTTGACTGAAAATTAAACCAATTAAGTGTTTATGTAAAAAAAAAGTAAAAAAAAAAACTGAAATTTATATTAAAAATTGTGCAATCAAGAAATTAAAAAAGTAAAACAATGACTACTACAAGTAAAGAAGAAATTTTAAACATCGAACATCTCAAAGATGAGGGTAATTACGAAATTTGGAAATTTCAAATTACGATCTTCTTTAAAGAAAAACAAATTTATGTTATCGCTACAGGTAAAACAAAATGCCCAGAAAAGCAAAAATTAAAAGAAGACTGGGAGAAAAAGGATGCGATTGCTCAACGAATAATGGTAACAACTATTGAAAAACCGATTATGATGCACCTAATTAACTGTACAATTTCATGTGAAATGATTGACAAGTTGAAGATGTTGTTTGAACGTGATAACTAACAACGTATAAATATAACTTGTTACAAGAATTTTATAATTACAACTATAAAAAAGGTACTAACATGTCTACATACATATGTGAATTGGAGAGTTTAGCTTATAAATTAAACAGTATGAAACAAGAAATAAGTGAAACCATGATTATTACGAAAATTCTGTCCACATTACCGGAAAATTATCGATATTTCATAAGTGCTTGGGAATCTATTCCAGAAAGTAAACAAAAATTAACCGAATTGACATCAAGACTTCTAGCAGAAGAAAAGCGAAATAATAACCATGAAAACTCCAGTGAACAAATAGCATTCAATTCCACAGGTGAGCGTAACAAAAATTTTAACAAATTTAACCGTAAAAATGAAACTAAAAACTGCTTCAAATGTGGAAAATCTGGACATTTTGCTAGAGATTGTAAAAAAACTGAAATAAAATGTAACATCTGTAAAAAAACCAACCATGTAGACAAAGATTGCTATTTTAGAAACAAAAATAACACAACCGGTGTAAGCAAATCCAGTGGTCAAATGGATAATAAAAAAATGTCTTTATTAACGCACACAGTGAAAAATGAAGACGATAAAAATAAAACTGTATGATGGTATTTGGATTCTGGTGCAAAAGCGCACATGACTAATGAGAATAATTTAATACAAAATATGCAAGAAATGGTTACAGAAATTGGCACTGCAAAAAAGGGTGAATACATGAAAGCTCTAGGTTTTGGAGAAATTGAAACGCAAGAGTGTATATTAAAAGATGTCGAATACGTTCCAAACTTGAGTAAAAATTTGCTATCGGTGGGAAAAATCACACAAAACGGTGGCGAAGTACATTTTAAAGACAATATCGTTGAAGTGTACAAAAATGACGTAAAAATATTGCAAGATGTGCGTGGTGAAAACGAACTATACGCGATTAAAATGATCAAAACTGTTGAAAATGCTTTCGTAAGTGAAACAGAAAATGTTTTATCATGGCATAAAAGATTGGGACATATAACTTCGAAAAATATGTTAAAATTAAAAACAATGAGTATCGGATTAAATTTAAGTGACGTCGAAATAAATAATTTAAAAAATGTGACATGTAAAATATGTATCAAAGCTAAACAAGTTAGAAAACCTTTCCAAGAAATTCGAGAACGTGCTACAAGACCACTTGAAATAATACATACGGATATTTGTGGCCCTATTGAAAAAACTTGGGACAATAAAAAATTGTGACGAGAAGTCACTTTACTCCCGAGCGCGAATATACTATTTTTTGTCTTTCCGCTATAAATCGATTATTTCTATATCTCGAAGTTTAATTTCGTCAACTACTCGAATTTCTAGAAGAATTTGTTAAATAAAATTTAAGTTTTCAAAAATACAAAGCGGTTTAGGTAGTCGACTTTCTTGAAAATAACCATAAACTTTATTATGCCTACCCCAGATGTGGTAGTTTGCGTAACATGATATCATTGTCAATGTACCGTATGCATTTTTGGAATCTTAGACGTAGTAATACATTTGATTTTTTTACTTTTCGTCCCGCTGTTTTACTTTTCGTCCCGCTACTTTACTTTTCGTCCCGCTCCTAAGTAAACTGGCACTTTGCTCCCGCTAAAGTGGGAGTAAAGTGACTGCTTTACTACCGGAAAGACAAAATAGTATATTATACACCGAGGGAGTAAAGTGCCACTTCTCGTCCTTCGGGTAAATTTTCCCCTCGACTGCGTCTCGGGTAAAAACTTTTACCCTCATGACGAAAAGTGGCACTTTACTCCCTCGGTGTATAATATACTATTATTACTTTTTTAGATGACTATACCCATTTTTGTAATATAATACTTTTAAGTAATAAACACGAAGCAATTTATGCGATCAAAGATTTCATTAATGCTGCTGAGGCAAAATGGAATTTAAAAACAAGTGTAATAAGGTGTGATAATGGAGGTGAGTACACGTCTAACCAAATAACAGATTGGTGTAAAAGCAAAGGAATAAAAATGGACTATTCAATTGTATATTCACCGCAACTAAACGGAAAAGCTGAACGTTTAAATCGTACAATTATGGAAAAAGCAAGAGCGCTAATTTTTGAAACTAATCAGAATAAAATAATGTGGGGAGAAGCTGTACAAGTAGCAGCTTATTTAATTAATCGAATTCCAAGCAAAACAGTAAAAACAACCCCATATCAAATGTGGTATGACAGGAAACCAAATCTAAAATATTTGCAAATTTTCGGTACAACTGCATATGCTAAAAAATTAGGTTACCTGAAAAAACTTGAAAAGCGAAGTAAAAAATTTATTTTTGTTGGACATGCACCAAACGGGTATAGGCTTTTTGATAAAGAAAATCAAAAAATAATAATAGCAAGAGATGTAATTTTTGAAAAATTTACATCAGAACTTAAAAATGAAATGCCTGAATTACCATTTGAAAATGAAAATCCTGAGTTGGCTGAAATAATTCAAACTGACAGCGAAAGTGGATCGGACGATGAACAAATTGAAACCGAAGATGAGATTGTTGAACCGTTGATACAACCACAAAGAGAAAAACGAATAAGAAGAGCACCAAAAAGATTTGAAGACTACGTAATGTTAACATACGAAGAGGCCATAAAGGGCGAAAATAAAGTCCCACGTCGTCGAAATTATCAAAATCAAAGCCGATAGGGCGGCGACGTCAAACGGACAAGGTCAGCTCAAGTGGACTGATAAGAATGAAAACCAGGTGCGAAAATTTCATTAAAAACATCCATGGAAATAAAAAGTAAAACGCCCTCATGGAAATGGTTCCATCACGCTGATCGAACAATAGAAATATATCAGCTCCACTTTAAGTTTGCTTCCAGAAAACCATAAACAAAAGTTGAAAACCAAAATGGACGAACACAGAAATGGACAGGTGATAATAAAAAGCTAAAATTTATCAAAGTCAACTTCCGCTCAAAATGGAAAATATCAATGTAATGCTTACCCACAAACATAAAACTGAAGGTTATTAAAAAGATCACTTCATTAAAATAAAGTTTGTGGCTTTTAAAACTCAAACATTACACAGAACAAAAATGAAACCTCCATTTTAAATGGTGATAAACGGAAGAATGCCAATTTGATAAATTTTCGAAATGTTAACGCTTGCGCGTGATGGATATGCACAGGATGATGCGTAGATTTCAAACCAATTTAAATAATAGCATTTGGAATGCTACACTCTGGTGACATTTTAACAGACTCCTTTTCGTCGTTTCAAGCTCACCGCCCTTGTAAAACTAAATTTTTCTAAAAAAAACCTTACAATCCAAAAATCACTACAACTCGAATTGTTGGTTGTGTTTACTTCACGGACCTCTTAAAATAAATGGACTGTTATTCGAGGTTAAAAAAGTGTGTCCACCTAGGAGTCCGCCATTTGTGGTGTAACTGTACTATAGCCAATAGTAATTTAAGATTTTGGAGAGTAATTTAAAATAAAAGTGCTCATAACAAAGAATGAGGTTATCGGTTATTCGGACGCGTGATGAAGTGTAGGAACGAGCGCACCAAGAAAAACGTAGCCATCAAGATATTGAACGACAGCTCCGAGGATGACTACCAAAGCGAAAGATCATTTTTGCAAATTTTAGAGAAGCACAGCGAAAGTTATAACGTTGTGCAACTATTCGAATGCTTTACATTCGATGAAAGTCGGTGTATGGCATTCGAATTAGTCGACCAAAGTTTGTTCGAATTTTGCGAAAAGAAGCATATGAGCATAGATAACATACACTATGTCTTGGCTCAACTGTTGGCAGCTTTAGTAAAGCTAAAGCAGTTAGGAATAATCCACACAGATCTGAAAATGGACAACGTTATGTTGGTATATCAAGCCGGTCAACCTTTTCGTATAAAAATGATCGACTTTGGAAACGCCATTTACAAAGAAGACACTGTGGTTGGGGGATATGGACAAGTTTGGTGTTTTCGCGCTTATTGGATCTTGCGATCACAGATCCAATTGAATACATAAATACAAATAATTACGCAGGAGCACATTTACTTGCGGAATAATTTTTTCATTTAAAATTTATCGAAAATTTTACAAGACTAAAACAGTTTAAAACACGGCGTGGTTTATTCAAATACCCAATAATTTTAAAGCATATTATACAATGAATTTTAAAATAAAGTAAAGCGGCATTCCAGCAAGTCTTCTTTTGCTGACAAAGTCTTCATGCCTTTTGTATCAAACCTTCATCGTTAACATTCAGAACTCGTTAACTTCATTTCTAGAACAACCCCCAAGAAAATAAATTTAGATGAAATAATCAACGAAGTGATCCTCGTTACGAATAATGAAAGCAGTGAATACCAATTGCGAAAATAATTTTTAGAGATTTTCATTTTCAAGCGGTGTAATTCCCTACATGTATCTCCAAAAAAATACAAAATATTAAATACCCTGTGGTTGAATAAGGAAATTTATCATGAAATTTCCCGCAAGATAAGATTTTTTCACAATTCAAAATCATTAGGTACCAATAATTTACAGTTTTATTTTTAAATAAATATAAATATTTTAAATTTTCAATAGTTTATATTATTACTATTATCGGTTTCTGCTATTTTGAGTCCTGATTTTGGTGTCTTTTAAAAATAATATTAATAAAATTTTAGGCCGTTAATTCTACACCCATTGGTATAGAATTTCATAGTATATAAAATTTTAAAATTGTTAATCACAGTTTTCATTCACTTTTCATTCGTTGTTTTGCGTAATACATCTCTCCGTTACAACCTCACTCCGATCAATTTAATATGTATCTAATTTTTCTTTAGTAGGTACCTATGTCTCTTCACAATAGTAAATTTAGCTAATATTAAAATAGTGAATAAATACATAAAATAACAATATTAACTCAATTTTTTTTAAGAATATTGCATTGTCATCGGTACTCCGTATGTGTGAAAAGTTTCAAGACAATCGGGCATGTGGAAGCAAGTTAAAATTAGAAAGTTTTGCAATTTTTTGTAAATTTAAACATAAAAAAATGCCAAATTAACAAACTTTTGGGTGTTTTTGTCAACTTTTTAAAACTTTGGGGAGGAAGGGGGGTCCCCCCCATGGGCACGTCTCTGTATGTTTGCAGTTGATAGAGCTTCGTTTGAGCTTGAAAGAGCTTCAGTGAGTAAGATTTTAAATTAATTTTGTACAAAGTTATGAAGAGTTGAAATTTTCGACTAAACTCTGAGCAACATGCGTTAAATCGTAAGATTTTTTTAAAATTTTAAGATTTTCTCGGCATGATTTCTATTTCGGTAAATTACTTAGATTTTAAAAATTTTATATTTATAAAAAATAAAACGTTGCTTATTTAGAGAACTTATTTTTATCTAAAGAATTAAGATTATCGGCTCAAGAGTTTAAAGAAACTTATGATTTAACGCATGTTGCTCGGAGAGTAACAATCCATAAGTTTGTAAAAAATTAACTGACAGTCTTGCTCACTGAAGCTCATTCTGGCTCAAACAAAGCTCTATCGATTGACATCAATTGCACACATAAATTCAAAATGAGAAGCAAAATTGTAAAACATGTCTAGAGCCCCACCCCCCCCAATAGTTTGGCCCCTCTCCCGCTCCCCCAAATTGAATTTTGGGATGAAATTGGTGTCAATCGTTAGAGCCTAAATAAGCTTAAATTGTTTTTGTATGAGCCTCAACCGTTGCAAAGATATTTGCAAATACGTATGAGGGAGGCTCTAAACACGTTGGCCCTCCCAAGCCGAATTTTCAGATAAAAATTGTGTCACACGTTGGAGCTTTTATTTAGCTTTAAATATAAGCTCTAGTTCATAGTTAAGCTTTTACTTATTTTCATTTGAGCCTCAACCGTTGCAAAGATATTTGCAAAAACGTTTGGGGGGGGGGTCTAAACACCTTGGCCGTGCCATGTCAAATTTTGAGATAAAAATAGTGTCAAACGTTAGAGCTTCTATTTAGCTTTAAATATCTTTAAATAAAAGCTCTGGTTAATAGTTAAGCTACTTATCTTCTTAAAATCTTAAAATTTTAAAAAACCTTGCGGTTTAACGCATGTTGCTCAGAGTTTAGTCGAAAATTTCAACTATTCATAACTTTGTACAAAATTAATTTAAAATCTTGCTCACTGGAGCTCTTTCAAGCTCAAACGAAGCTTTATCGACTGCACACATACAGAGATTTGCTCATGGGGTGGGCGGATTCTCCCCCCCCCCCAAAGTTTTGGAAAGTTGGCAAAAGTTGACAAAAACACCCAAAAGTTGGTCAATTTGGCATTTTTTTATGTCTAAATTTACAAAAAATTGCAAAACTTACAAAAAGTTGGCAACTTTGAAGTAACTCAGTTGGCAAATTAGAAATTTTTTCTCCCCGAAAAAAGTTGGTTGGGCACGTCCCTGCACACATAAATTCAAAATGAGAGGGAAAATTGTTTTTTGCGAATAACTCAAAAAAACCAATTCAAAATTTATTATAATGGAAAGCAGGATTAGTTCTTTTAATGGGATTAAATATTTTAATCTAATGTAATAGAAAAAACTTGAGGATTATCACACGGAACTTGCTCGGAGGCTCGAAAATTAAAAATGCCTGTAACTTTGTAAAAAATAAAGTTAAAATGATGCAAATGGAAGTTCATTTAAGCTCTAAAACGAAGCTCTAACGTTTGACACCAATTTCAGCCCAAAATTCAAAATATGAGAGAAAATAGAAAAACATGTCTACAGCCCCCCCCCCAACGTTTCCGCGAATATCTTTGCGACGGTTGAGGCTCAAACAAAAAAAATGAAAGCTCATTTAGGCTCTAACAAAGCTCTAACGTTTGACACCATTTTTAACCCAAAAATCGACTTGGGGGGGGCAACGTGTCTACACCCCCCCAAACATTTTCGCGACGGTTGAGGCTAAAACGAAAAAAATAGAAGCTCATTTAGGCTCTAACGATTGACACCAATTTCATCTCAAAATTCAACTTGGGGGGGGGGCAGCGACATGCACCTTGATTTGGACATCTGTAACGTATGCGCTCTATACAGTTGAAACTTTACTAAGGGACTCCCAAAAACCATTTTTAAGACCTTCGTCTATTTAAATCAAAAAAAGCTTGTCCACTTGAAGTGGACTTTGCAGGGCATGTTGCCATAAAATGTCATCATAGATGAGCTAAGAAGGTCCTATCATGAAGACCATGAACAACCAAAAGATCCGTTGGTCGTTCACCAAAACGATGGACCGAGGATATTGTTGAGACCGCAAGAAAAAATTGGGAAAATCAAGCCCAGTATTGTGATGCGTGAAAGAATTAAAATTTCAACAGTGGATAGACAAAGTCTGGAAAGCAGAAGAAGAAAGACGTTAAAAATGTGTTCATTCTAGAAGGTTTAATGACGTGCATCGACGGTACAAAAACAGATATTGTGTTGATTGTAAAGACAAAGGCTAAATTGAATTTAAAAGCTATATTAAACATTCCGGGATTGCTATTGCAACAGATTCCATAAAAACCAAGTTACTTGACATGCATAAGATGCCTGAATCTTCTACTGTAAATTTATTAGTTTGAAGTATGGCCATTAGCGCTGTAATTGCCTTTAATTTTATTCTCCACTTGAAAAACACTCAAAGGAAAGTTTACCAAAGTTGCTTTTATCTACCGATCCGTCAATATTATGTATTATTAAATAAAGTTTTATAACACAAAATGAATGAAATGTTGAATAATTAAGATTAGGTAAATTTTTTAGGTTAAGAAAATTTTCAAATATTACCTTATTTTGTAGGTAAAGTACTTAAATTGGCTTTGTGAAGATGCACCATGACATAATATAATCCATTAAACAAAGGATGGTCTATAATTTTCCAGATGACTCCAAATTTCCATCATCCAAAATTATCGCTTGAAGAACGTACACTTGACGATTTCAATAAAGCTTTCCAGACTTCTCATTCGTAAACATTAACATTTGGGATTTAAAAATACTTCTGCAGCAACACTCCATACAAATTCCGTCCAAAATTGTAAACCTGAAAAGTAATTTCACTGGAACTACCTCACACACGTCTGACATTTTAGCAGACTCCTTTTTGTCGTTTCAAGCTCACCACCCTTGTAAAACTAAAATTCTCCAAAAAAAACCTTGCAATCCAAAAATTACTACAACTGGAATTGCTGGTTGTGTTTACTTCACCGACCTCTTAAAATAAATGGACTGCTATTCGAGGTCAAAAAAGTGTGTCCACCTACGAGTCCGCCATTTGTGGTGTAACTGTATTATAGCCAATAGTAATTTTGGAAACTAATTTAAAATAAAAGTGCTCATAACAAAGAATGAGGTTATGTTACGGTTGTAAAACGGCAACTAGAGTTTCTGTAAATAACTCGGTGATGATATGACCTCTTTGCAATTATTCCTCGCTTTAGAAAACATAAAATTGTACTAAAAGGAGACATTTCAAAAATGTACCGTCAACTGCTAGTCCCTAGCAACCAACAAAAATTTCAAAAAATTTTATATCGTTTTCACATCGAAGAAAACATCAAAGTGTACGAATTAAACAGCGTTACTTATTGGTTAACCTCAAGCGCATCTATGGCAATACGAGCCCTGCCAGAATCAGGGAGAAGACATGCTATTGAATTTCCCAAAGCTAGTTCTGCTATACGTTGAGATTTTTGTGTTGATGAACTTTTGACAGGCGGTGATAATATTGACAAAGTGAGAAAACTCAAACACGAAATCACAAACATACTTAGTCAGTACGGCTTTGATTTAAGAAAATTTACATCTAATGAAAGAACACTCAATAGTGAAAATGAAGCAAACGTCACCATTAAAATTGGAGAGCAAAATAAAACCTTGGGTCTCTTGTGGGATGCCAACAATGACACCTTGAAATACAAAATTTTCTACATCAGCAAGTTTTTGTTCGCAGTAGGTATTTATATTTATTTTTCTCAGTTTCAAACATGAATTCAATAATCTTCCCATCATACAATCACGATCCGAAAGATATCGCATTTTCCAATTTTTGGGCATCGGTGCATTCGGACGCGTGATGAAGTGTAAGAACAAACGTACCAAGAAGGACGTGGCCATCAAGATATTGAACGACTGCTCCGAGAATGACTACCAGAGCAAAAGATCATTTTTGCAAATTTTAGAGAAGCATAGCGAAAGTTATAACGTTGTGCGACTATTCGAATGCTTTACATTCGATGAAAGTCGGTGTATGGCATTCGAATCACTCGACCAAAGTTTGTTCCAATTTTGCGAAAAGAAGCAAATGAGCATAGATAACATACGCTATGTCTTGTCTCAACTGTTGGCAGCTTTATTAAAGCTAAAGCAGTTAGGAATAATCCACACAGATCTGAAAATGGACAACGTAATGTTGGTAGATCAAGTCGGTCAACCTTTTCGGGTAAAAATGATCGACTTTGGAAACGTCATTTATAAAGAAGACACCGTGGTTGGGGGATATGGACAAGTTTGGTGCTATCGCGCTCCAGAATTTATTCCCGGTTTGCCCATAACCGAAACAATTGATATATGGTCGTTGGGCTGCATTACCGCAAGGTTAATTATTAACTCACATTTTTACAACGGATCTTGTGAATATGACCAACTGAGAATTATCATCCAGGGTTTACCCCCAAACCGTATGTTAAACAAAGGTCTTATTACGAAAAAATACTTTTCAAGGTGTAACTACGCTTGGCGCTTAAAAACGCCGGCGCAGTATAAAATAGAAGAACCGAATAGGTACCAAGAGGCATTTTCCAATAGAATAGTCCCTAAAAGTTTGGGCAATTTAGAAGGAGATGAGTTGTAGACCGATAAGTTCTCACGAATCTTAGTAGTCGACCTTCTCAAGCAAATGTTAGATTGGAATCCGGATATTCGTATCGATCCCGACCAAGCTCTATTACATAGAGCTACTGTACAATTTGTACCTTCAAGGATCCTATCGGAAATAGAGCGATCGTAAACACCTGAGACCTCATACAAATCTTTGCAGCGGGCGTCCACTATTCATAAATATTCAGGATGGAAAGCAGCAACCACCTCAGGTGTAGTTTGCGACGACCACATCCTAAACCAATTGGAGAAAAAATACGACGTTAATGACTATCAAAATCTTGCCTTCAAATTTTATTTTGTTTTTTTATTGGAATTTTTTATTTTTTAAAAAACAAAAAACAAGCCACAGTTTTTGATTGGTTTCTGTGAAAAACAATCAACATGGATTAGGCCTACAAGAGAAAGCATGTAAAAAAAGCGCGCCTTGCATTCTACCTCGTAGGTGGTGGGGAAACGAATGCAATAATTTGTTATTAGTTATCTAAAAACAATTTTTTTTATAAATGAATGGTTTATATATTAAACAATTTTATATTTTCTTGTAAAGTTGGTGACGATTGTTGTTTTTGTAAACTGTCACAAGGAAGAATCACTATAGCCACTGCCTCCTATACTTACAAGCCGTGAACATTCATATTTGGCAACGCCGCCGGTGGTCTTAACTTTCAAAATCCTCTATATATGTGTTTAATGTTTATGTTCTTTGGTTTATAAATATTAAATTTGTGTGACAACACTTTCTTAGTAATAATAATTAACAATTAAAACTAACGATAACCAAAGATAAGTACTGATAAGTACAAGTACTGTATAAAATTTTTAGATAATATTAAAACTTCAAAATATCGAGTTATTAATAAATTAAAAATTAATTAAAAGATTTATTTACAGATATTATAATATCTGTATATTATTCTGATGACGAACGAAATAATTGTTTGAAAGCTAAATAAATCTTTTAATTAATTTTTAATTTATTAATAACTCGATATTTTGAAGTTTTAATATTATCTAATATCAACGAGTTAATAATTTATATATTTAAATATAAAATTTTTAAATAATTTAGTTACCAAATTTATAATTCCTCACCGCTATGAATAAATAAAAAAGCTGGTCTTTCCATCATAGCACAGCAATCTATAATTACCGGTTTATTCTGGGTGTGCGGAAATTTCCAATTATATAGGTAAGGCGAAATTTTCTTACACGTTATCAAGGATATTTCAACAATTTCTGGTTATGCTAATAAAATAATTGTTTTAACCGAACGACAATGCAGTTTATCCTTCCAAAGCAATAAAATAATATAAAATCTTGTTGTCGAATTATGCAAGTTTATTTGTTACTAAAATTTGTAATTGGAAATTATTAATATGAACTTGAGTGCTAAGTTAATTTTATTGCTCTTTGGTATAGTTTTTGAAAATGGATTTGGTCAAGTTCACGAAAGTAAGTTATTAATTCTACATTATTATAATATAAAAATTTGTTGTTCCGGGCATACATTTCTTATTTTATTAATATTAGTAACAAAGATTTATTAATTATTAAATATTCAAAGTGTTGAATTTTTGTTTGTTTATATTACAGATTAAGGTATTTTGAATGTTATACTGCAGTGCCCCACAACTTATTTAATTATTTTAATTTGTAAACTTTTAACAACAACCGCGTTTATTCAATAATTCAAAATATACATAAAAAATAGGTACCTATATTAAATAAAAAAAAAGTAAATCCATATTGTGATATTATGAAGATTATTCTTCAAATTTTAGATTTGAATTAATCATCATGCTCTGCATTAGTGCTACGATCAACTTTATCAAAAAAATTATCGGTTTTCAAAATTTAAGGTTAAATAATAATGTATTAATTATAATATTAGATATATGTTTTTTCCGTAAATGAAAAAACTACTTAAATTAGTATTACGTGATATAATACTAAAACCACAAATAAATTTAAAAACATTAATGTAATCAGTTTTTTTCACATTTTAAATTATTCTGTCAGTAATTACTTATACTGAATTTTTAATAAAATTAACAGATTAATTTGTAGAAAAAGCTAATAAAATTCAGGCCTATTTCCTCAGCCCCCCCCCCATTTTGATTTTTGGATTAGTTTTTTTGTCATTCGTTCGTGCATCGTTTGTGCAATTATTTTTTTGTTTGTGCATTCACCGTTGGCAAATTATTTAACAAATAAATTTGGGGGGCTAGAGAAATGCCAGCCCCCTCTCGAATTTTGGATCAAAATTGGTGTCTATCGTTTGTGTACATTTGCGCATTTATTATTTTTGTTTGTGCAAGCACGGTTAGAGAAATATCTTCAATTGAATAACCGGCGATCATTTCGTCAGCCCCCCTCCCCCCGTACCCCATTTTGACTTTTGGATCAATTTTTGTGTCACTCGTTTGTAAATATACATTTGTGCATTTACTATTCGCGCTTGTGAATTCACAGTTTGCGAATTATTTAACATATGAATATATCGTCCCCTTAGTACTATAACTAGGTAACTTGATTTTACTGTTATTGAGAAAATTGAAAGGATCTGGGACTTATCTACATTTTGCAAGTTGATAATTTATATTTAAAAACATAATAGAACATATTTATTCACTTGCAAAATGTAGATAAGTCCCAGATCCAATCAATTTTTTCAATTTTCTCAGTAAGAGTAAAACCAAGTTACCTAGTTATAGTACTAAGGGGACGATATATAAATCTCCGAGCAACAACTGCCATAGTATCTAGATTTCAATTCTAGTCTATTGGAGAATATACTGAATTTATTTTATTTTTCCGAAAATCGTCATCAAAACAACACTTCCCTGCGTATCTACGCGCAGAAAAATTAAATTATAATGATTAGTCCGGTAATATCAGTAATTGAGTTTTACTTTTTTGAAACATTTTTTGTAACTATTTAGTCAACAAATTGACAAACTTGAATTCTGCTCATTTTAAAAATGTTGTTCAATTAGTGTTTTAAAATTTCTATTTTATCAAAATCAGCCGTAAAACATTATTTTTAATACTAAGCAGAAAATAAACTGCGTCAAGCGAATTTTCTCTGCAAAATACGTAAGAATCTGTCGAAAAAGTTTTCCAATATTTAATTTTTGAAGTGAAAAAAATTAAAGGGGTTAATCTACCGTGTTTTAAAATCCGACTAAAATTTTCAAGTCGTTCTAGTAATTGTAAGCGACGTATTTTAATGCGTATAAGTCCAAAAATTTCATTTTCAACTGGCGAAAACCTAGAAAAAAATTCAAAAGGGTTAACTACCGTTGAACCACAAATTGCTCTAAAATTTGTGTCGTTTGCCCCGCTGATCTGCGATAGAATGGCAGACAGGCTAGCTAAGGGATTACACCCCTGTCCAGTACTAGAGCATGGGTTGCGCATGCGCGGTTTGTGGGTTCTTTAACGTTGTGACTCAGACGATCTTTCGCAACTAACTAAGGAAAAAATATAATTTGGTGACAGTCTTCTAAATAAAACACGATAGTAAAAGAAGAGGTGCTTGATTCCAAAACTCCATATAAGAGACACACAAACACATAACAAAGCAAGTTAAATCCAGGATATCCTGAAGGGATACCCTGCGACAATAAAATCTAAATAAAAGAACTAAAAAATACAAATGAGTTGCCATCTGAAGACAATCCACAAAAAATATAAATCGCGCATCTAAGAAACTGGCCAAAGCAGACATAACACGTCGGTAACATTGACTACAAAATACTCATTTGCAAAAGATATCATCAAGTAGAATTAAATACAGTAATTGCTTTTTGAACTTACCCTTCCACTACAATCATTCCGATTCAACATCGCTATTCTTTTGAAACCTCTGTAATATTAATGGTTCATCGTGCAAACTGGGTTTCAGATGTAAAGCTAAAAATAACAAAACTGCAATAATTAAACAAGAATCAATTCACCTGCGAACGGTAACATCTCAATGTCGATGTAAATTATTGAGGTAAGCAAATTTCTTAAATGCGCTTTTAACAAAATAAAAAATTCATGGTTTTCCGGGCATCCCACGTCGTCAAAATTATCAAGGTCACAGCTGAAGGACAGTGACGTCAGAACGGACAAGGTCAGCTCAAGCGGGCCGATAAGAAATAAAACCAGATGCGGAAACTTCATTAAAAACATCCATGGAAATAAAAGGTAAAACGCCCTCATGGAAATGGTTCCATCACGCTGATTGAACAATAGAAATATATCAGTTCCACTTTAAGTTCACTTCCAGGAAACCATAATCAAAAGTTGATAACCAAAATGGACGAACACAGAAATGGACAGGTGGTAATAAAAAGCTAAAATTTATCAAGTTAAACTCCGCTCAAAATGGAAAAAATAAATGTAATGCTTACTAGCAAACATAAAACTAAAGGTTATTAAAAAGATCACTTCATTAAAATAAATTTTGTGGCTTTTAAAACTCAAACATTACACAGAACAAAAAATGAAACTTTCATTTTAGATGAACATAAACGAAAGAATGCCAATTTGATAAATTTCTGAAATATCAACGCTTGCGCGTGATGGATATGCACAAGATGGTGGGTAGATTTCAAGCCAATTTAAATTTTTACTTAACAGAAAAAGTCAAGCAAAAATAATAGATAAAATAATAAATTTTCAAGTCGATTTTGTGATTCTAGACAACGTATTTTAATACGTTCAGTCCAAAAATATCATTTTCAACTAGCGAACACCTACAGGTGTGATTTCCCTACAGGGAAATCGCTGATAAATGTGAAAAACCAAAAATCAAATTTTAGGACTTTAATCGGCCGTAAAACTTTATTTTTAATACTTAGCAAAAAATAAACTGGGTCGGGCGAATTTTCTTTTTAAAATAGGTACATAAGAATCCGTCGAGAAAGCGATGGTTTTCCAATATTTAATTTTTCTGGTGAAAAAAATTCAAAGGGGTTAAATCTGCCGTTTTTTAAAATCCAACTAAAATTTTCAAGTCGTTTTAGTAATTGTAGGCGACGTATTTGAATGCGTATAGTCCAAAGATATTCAACCTATAGCGTTTTTTGCAGATGATTCGAATGCAAAGGAAATACAAACAACTAAATCAACTTTAATTCAAGAAGAAATCTTAGAAGTAGGAAGCAAAAGTAAACAAAGTATGTATATTACCTCTTATTGGTTTGTTTTTTTATTAAAAAAATTACTAACCTAAACCTACTAAAGTAAACACACATGTAAATTGTCACAATTGTTTCAAGTGCGGCCGAAGGCGGAACAACTACGGCCTGCACTTACGCTGGCATTTTCTCTTAGTGAAGCCGAAGTCCGTAGACTAGATAAAAATTGTAATTTTTTGTATTATTTATCTTATATGTTTTGGTTCCAAATAGAATGCCAAGATTATAGAAAATACGGATATGACAAAACCACAGAAACCTCGATATCTCCGAATCAAGTAGGTAAGTGTCAACCGTTTCTGCAAGATGCAATTGAAGATGATGGAATTCATGCTCATCCAAAAGAATATCCACACGTGGTAATATAATTTGTACAGCTAATTTTTGTTTAATTCCATTTCATTTAGGCTTTGATTGGTTATGAGACTGAAAACAGTACAATTTCCTGGATGTGCAGCGGTACACTAATCAGTGAAAAATATGTTTTATCTGTTGCACATTGTGCCTTCCATAGATTATAGTGAGTACATTTTTCTATCAGAAGAGCTAAATAGGCTAAATAATTTGTTGAAAATAGAGGCACTTAATAATGCCCTGAAAGTAAAAGTACTTATATTAAACTTAAGTCCCTTACATCTTTTCATTTTTAGTTTAGAACCAAAATATATTTTACTTGGTGAATTCGAATTAGATTCAAGTGCAGATGACGCACAACCTCAACAAATAGCAATTAAAAACATAATCGTTCATCCCAACTACAAATCATCTATGGTTTATCATGACATAGCTTTATTTCAATTGGAACATGATGCTATTTTAAATCCTTATGTTAGACCAGCATGTTTAAACACAAACCCAAATTTAACAATTACGAGAGGTGTTGCAACTGGATGGGGAAAAATTTCACCTTACTCATCCGAACTAGACAAAAAAATGCAGAAAGTGACTTTAGACGTATTGACAAACACGGAATGCAATGATGTTTATAAAAAAATATCGGCAGGAGGCTAACTAACGGAATTGTTGAAGAAACACAATTGTGTGCTGGAACTCGAGATGGTTCGGCAAAGACTTGTCTGGTAAGTCTTCATTTTCAATGTATTGTCGTGTTACAAGAGTAGAAAAATTCATTTTTTTGAAAAGTAAAGTAGTGCGTTTTTAAATGTTGAATTGACAATTATTCGATTCTATCAAGTTGGAAAAATTTTGAAAATCCCTGAAAAGATAATTTTTTGTGGTTATGAAATAAATGCCAGTAGACAGAAATAATGAACAGCTTTTGAACCACGACCCCTGAAAAGATTATCTCAGGGTTTACTATAGATTGCAAGCAGCGCAATCTCACTTTTCTTAAATCCTCCTTTACAGTATCCTAAATCTAGAGAAAAATTCCAAAAACAAACCTACATATTTCAAAATAGTTCGGTTCAGCTGTCTCAAAAAAAATGCTATAGTAAAAGATGAAATGAGTTATTGGTAAGCTCATGATGATAACCCATTAGATCGTAGTAAAAAAATCCTACGAGTACGATAATACTGCATAAAATATTTAAATAAAATAATAAGAATTTAATTAAAATAATTTTGTCCATTAGGGAAGCGGTGGTCCTTTCCAGATCCAGAACTTCGAAGAAAACTATTGCGCATCGAAAATTGTAGGAATTAGTTCATTTGGAAAAACATGTGAAAATATTGCAGGTATTCCTGGAGTTTATACAAAAGTGTCTGCTTACACACAATGGATTGAAGAGATTGTTTGGCCATAGAATATTATCAACATTTAGCCCACTCGATGCAATAACAACATAAGGCAAAATAAAATTTTTTTTTTATAAAAAGCGTTATTTGTAAATCAAATTTGTTTTAATTCATTAGTTAGGTTATGTTGGTATTGCATTGCGTTCCAGACATAATTATATCTTACAATTTTAAATATTTTTTTAGTAGATTTGGTACATAATTTTTTGTAACAAATTTTAATTATATTAAAACATTCGGTTCTTAGTTGTAAATGTGTTTGATCACTTTAATTCCGGACTCTCTGAAATCCATGTCATCTTATTCAGCAAATTTCCGCCATTTTAACGTCAAATTTTAGTCCAATCAAATAACTGCACTCGATCCTTAGTTCAATCAAAGAACATCGAGACCACACCACAGTCGTCTTTAGGCTTAAGTGAAACGCCCTGTAAGTTTTTACCAAAAGTATATCAAGAACCTGGCAAAATTAATCAAACCATTGACTAAATGTCAAAACGGGTGCAAAGGTCAAACATAACCAAGACTTCAACGATGCCTGTGAAAGTAGTAAACAAGTCCATATGAATGGCCCAGTATTGCGGTATCTTGACTTCGATCAGGAGTTCATTCTTACTACCGCTGCTTCAACTATTGAACTCGGGGGGTTGTTCTCGTAAGATAAAGAACAATCATTGCTTTTTGTATTTCCGACTCTGAACAAAATTACTCTACAATTCAGAATTCAGTAGGAAATTTTAGCCATAATTAAGAAAACTAAACAGTTTAAAATCAACATTTTAGGGAGATCCTTTATAATTTACACTGATCAGAGCTCTTTTAATGTAAAAATGTCTAGCGTGAAACTAACGAAATTAATTAAAATGGCGGTCAGAAGTGCGGAAAACAGGTCAACATGCAAAATATGAACAAAGATGGTAAGAAGTTCTTTCGGTACAAAAGTTCATCGGCGACTGTGATGACGGAGATGATTAAGTACGGAGGCGAGACGCTACACGATGCAATGAATATACTGGTAAAAAGAATATAATGGAACGAAGAACAGATGCCAAAAGAAAGGAGATGCAGAAGTATGTGACAATTACAGAGGCAAAATACTTCTCAACGTAGCATATAAAGTACTATCATCATGGATAATAAACAATAGGCTGGTAGAATATACAAAGAAAATGATTAGTGAATATCAATATGGATTCAGAAAGGGCAGGTCGACGGTCGGTTGAAACAGATAATGGAGAAAACCAGAGAATATGGAATGGATATGTACATGCTCTTTGTGGATTTCAAAGAAGCAAAACGTGGAGGAAGCCGTCCAGCTCCGAATGTTTTTATAAGCACAAATTTAATTTTATTTATTGGAAAGGGGGCTTTTTCAATAAAAAAGTTATGTCGCTACCTAGTAATATAACAGAACAAATGCATATAAATTACTTGGATGACAAAATCCTAATTATAGAAGTTAGATTTCGTATCTTAATTATTAATACTTCTACTTTAACGATCGAAAATTCCATTAACGTAGATGGATTGTGAGACAAAATTCAAAGATTTGAAAATAAATTATATGCAGTTTGTCAAATAGGTAGTCGTGACTACATGGAACTCGTATTGAAAGTGTGGAGTCTTCCAAGCTGCAAAGAAATATTTTACCTTCGGCTAGAAAGCAGTTACTCTTTGACCAGTAGCCTCTACAAAAATTTAAATGCTTCTGTAACTTATGTAAATGGTAGTAAAGGGCTGTACATATATAATATCGAAACAAGAAAATTGGTTCATAAGAAATATGAGATTACAGCCGTACACTGTTCCAATGACGTCATAACAATGGGAACATCATCAGGCGTTATTGAAGTTGTAAACCTTAATTATTATAACCCACTAATGACATTTAATTGTTACAATGACGATGACGAAGGTCGAGTATATGTAATTGAAATGAAAAATGATTACCTGGTTGCCAATTACGAAAGATCTTCTGATTATTACAAAACCAGTCATTTTTCAGGACGTAAAATAATATTTTCCGTTTCGAATATTAATACAAAAATTAAATTAAATTGTATACATTCGATCAAAAATTTAACATGCCTCCTGTATTTCAAACAATATATTAATTTGGAAAGCACGTGGAATCTACATGGCATTGGATGCCCGAACAGGAAAAATTATTTTGGAAATTAGTTCAGAACATCATCTTCTACATTTTACGTCGAACAATCAATTCATAATATTAATTAACTGAGAAACAAGTGGTCCCTTGAATTATGACGGACGTAGCGTGAAACTGTCCCAAAATTTAACAGGTGCGTTAAATAAATTTATGGACAAAATCCGAAAATTCAATAACTTTGATTTGGAAATCTGGTAACGTATGCGCTCTATACCTACAGTTGAAACTTTACTAAGGGACTCCCAAGAACCATTTTTAGGACCTTCGTCTACTTAAATCAAAAAAAGCTTGTCCACTTGAAGTGGACTTTGCAGGGCATGTTGCCATAAAATGTCATCATAGATGAGCTAAGAAAGTCCTATCATGAAGACCATGAACAACCAAAAGATCCGTTGGTCGTTCACCAAAACGATGGACCGAGGATATTGTTGAGACCGCAAGAAAAAATTGGGAAAATCAAGCCCAGTATTGTGATGCGTGAAAGAATTAAAATTTCAACAGTGGATAGACCAAGTCTGAAAAGCAGAAGAAGAAAGACGTTAAAAATGTGTTCATTCTAGAAGGTTTAATGAAGTGTATCGACGCGACGGTACAAAAACAGATATTGTGTTGATTGTCAAGACAAAGGCTAAATTGAATTCAAATGCTATATTAAACATTCCGGGATTGCTATTGCAACAGATTCCATAAAAACCAAGTTACTTGACATGCATAAGATGCCTGAAATCCGGCAATCTTCTACTGTAAATTTATTAGTTTGAAGTATGGCCATTAGCGCTGTAATTGCCTTTAATTTTATTCTCCACTTGAAAAACACTCAAAGGAAAGTTTACCAAAGTTGCTTTTATCTACCGATCCGTCAATATTATGTATTATTAAATAAAGTTTTATAACACAAAATGAATGAAATGTTGAATAATTAAGAAGATTAGGTAAATTTTTTAGGTTAAGAAAATTTTCAAATATTACCTTATTTTGTAGGTAAAGTACTTAAATTGGCTTTGTGAAGATGCACCATGACATAATATAATCCATTAAACAAAGGATGGTCTATAATTTTCCAGATGACTCCAAATTTCCATCATCCAAAATTATCGCTTGAAGAACGTACACTTGACGATTTCAATAAAGCTTTCCAGACTTCTCATTCGTAAACATTAACATTTGGGATTTAAAAATACTTCTGCAGCAAAACTCCATACAAATTCCGATCAAAATTGTAAACCTGAAAAGTAATTTCACTGGAACTACCTCACACACGTCTGACATTTTAGCAGACTTCTTTTTGTCGTTTTAAGCTCACCACCCTTGTAAAACTAAAATTCTCCAAAAAAAAACCTTGCAATCCAAAAATTACTACAACTGAAATTGCTGGTTGTGTTTACTTCACCGACCTCTTAAAATAAATGGACTGTTATTCGAGGTCAAAAAAGTGTGTCCGCCATTTGTGGTGTAACTGTATTATAGCCAATAGTAATTTTAGAAACTAATTTAAAATAAAAGTGCTCATAACAAAGAATGAGGTTATGTTACGGTTGTAAAACGGCAACTAGAGTTTCTGTAAATAACTCGATGATGATATGACCTCTTTGCAATTATTCCTCGCTTTAGAAAACATAAAATTGTACTAAGAGGAGACATTTCAAAAATCTACCGTCAACTGCTAGTCCCTAGCAACCAACAAAAAATTCAAAAAATTATATATCGTTTTCACATCGAAGAAAACATCAAAGTGTACGAATTAAACAGCGTTACTTAAGGGTTAACCTCAAGCGCATCTATGGCAATACGAGCCCTGCCAGAATCAGGGAGAAGACATGCTATTGAATTTCCCAAAGCTAGTTCTGCTAGACGTTGAGATTTTTGTGTTGATGAACTTTTGACAGGCGGTGATAATATTGACAAAGTGAGAAAACTCAAACACGAAATCATAAACATACTTGGTCAGTACGGCTTTGATTTAAGAAAATTACATCTAATGAAAGAACACTCAATAGTGAAAATGAAGCAAACGTCACCATTAAAATTGGAGAGCAAAATTAAACCTTGGTTCTCTTGTGGGATGCCAACAATGACACCTTGAAATACAAAATTTTCTACATCAGCAAGTTTTTGTTCGCAGTAGGTATTTATATTTATTTTTCTCAGTTTCAAACATGAATTCAAGCAAATTCAATAATTTTCCCATCATACAATCACGATCCGAAAGATATCGCATTTTCCAATTTTTGGGCATCGGTGCATTCAGACGCGTGATGAAGTGTAAGAACAAACGTACCAAGAAGGACGTGGCCATCAAGATATTGAACGACTGCTCCGAGAATGACTACCAAAGCAAAAGATCATTTTTGCAAATTTTAGAGAAGCATAGCGAAAGTTATAACGTTGTGCGACTATTCGAATGCTTTACATTCGATGAAAGTCGGTGTATGGCATTCGAATCACTCGACCAAAGTTTGTTCCAATTTTGCGAAAAGAAGCAAATGAGCATAGATAACATACGCTATGTCTTGTCTCAACTGTTGGCAGCTTTATTAAAGCTAAAGCAGTTAGGAATAATCCACACAGATCTGAAAATGGACAACGTAATGTTGGTAGATCAAGTCGGTCAACCTTTTCGGGTCAAAATGATCGACTTTGGAAACGTCATGTATAAAGAAGACACCGTGGTTGGGGGATATGGACAAGTTTGGTGCTATCGCGCTCCAGAATTTATTCCCGGTTTGCCCATAACCGAAACAATTGATATATGGTCGTTGGGCTGCATTACCGCAAGGTTAATTATTAACTCACATTTTTACAACGGATCTTGTGAATATGACCAACTGAGAATTATCATCCAGGGTTTACCCCCAAACCGTATGTTAAACAAAGGTCTTATTACGAAAAAATACTTTTCAAGGTGTAACTACGCTTGGCGCTTAAAAACGCCGGCGTAGTAGAAAATAGAAGAACCGAATAGGTACCAAGAGGCATTTTCCAATAGAATAGTCCCTAAAAGTTTGGGCAATTTAGAAGGAGATGAGTTGTAGACCGATAAGTTCTCACGAATCTTAGTAGTCGACCTTCTCAAGCAAATGTTAGATTGGAATCCGGATATTCGTATCGATCCCGACCAAGCTCTATTACATAGAGCTACTGTACAATTTGTACCTTCAAGGATCCTATCGGAAATAGAGCGATCGTAAACACCTGAGACCTCATACAAATCTTTGCAGCGGGCGTCCACTACTCATAAATATTCAAGATGGAAAGCAGCAACCACCTCAGGTGTAGTTTGCGACGACCACATCCTAAACCAATTGGAGAAAAAATACGACGTTAATGACTATCAAAATCTTTCCTTCCAATTTTATTTTGTTTTTTTTTGGAATTTTTTATTTTTTAAAAAACAAAAAACAAGCCACAGTTTTTGATTGGTTTCTGTGAAAAACAATCAACATGGATTAGGCCTACAAGAGAAAGCATGTAAAAAAAAGCGCGCCTTGCATTCTACCTCGTAGGTGGTGCGGAAACGAATGCAATAATTTGTTATTAGTTATCTAAAATAAATTTTTTTTATAAATAAATGGTTTATATATTAACAATTTTATATTTTCTTGTAAAGTTGGTGACGATTGTTGTTTTTGTGAACTGTCACAAGGAAGAATCACTATAGGCACTGCCTCCTATACTTACAAGCCGTGAACAATCATATTTGGCAACGCCGCCGGTGGTCTTAACTTTCAAAATCCTCTATATATGTGTTTAATGTTTATGTTCTTTGGTTTATAAATATTAAATTTGTGTGACAACACTTTCTTAGTAATAATAATTAACAATTAAAACTAACGATAACCAAAGATAAGTAGTATACAAGTACTGTATAAAATTTTTAAATAATTTGGTTACCAAATTTATAATTCCTCACCGATATGAATAAATAAAAAAGCTGGTCTTTCCATCATAGCACAGCAAACTATAATTACCGGTTTATTCTGGGTGTGCGGAAATTTCCAATTATATAGGTAAGGCGAAATTTTCTTACACGTTATCAAGGATATTTCAACAATTTCTGGTTATGCTAATAAAATAATTCTTTTAACCGAACGACAATGCAGTTTCTCCTTCCAAAACAATAAAATATTATAAAATCTTGTTTTCAAATTATACAAGTTTATTTGTTACTAAAATTTGTAATTGGAAATTATTAATATGAACTTGAGTGCTAAGTTAATTTTATTGCTCTTTGGTATAGTTTTTGAAAATGGATTTGGTCAAGTTCACGAAAGTAAGTTATTAATTCTACATTATTATAATATAAAAATTTGTTGTTCCGGGCATACATTTCTTATTTTATTAATATTAGTAACAAAGATTTATTAATTATTAAATATTCAAAGTGTTGAATTTTTGTATGTTTATATTACAGATTAAGGTATTTTGAATGTTATACTGCAGTGCCCCTCAGCATATTTAATTATTTTAATTTGTAAACTTTTAACAACAACCGCGTTTATTCAATAATTCAAAATATGCATTTTATATTAAATAAAAAAAAAATTATATCCATATTTTGATATTATAAAGTTTATTCTTCAAAATTTAGAATTGAATTAATCATCATGCTTTGCATTAGTGTTACGATCAACTTTATCAAAAAAATAATCAATTTTCACAATTTGAGGTTAAATAATAATGTATTAAGTACAATATTAAATATATGGTTTTTTCGTAAATGAAAGAACTACTTACATTAGTATTACGTCATATAATACTAAAATCACAAATAAATTTAAAAACATTAATGTAACCAGTTTTTTTTATATTTTAAATTATTCTATGTCAGTGTAATTACTTAACTATACTGAATTTTTAATAAAATTAACAGATTAATTTGTAGAAAAAGCTAATAAAATTCAGGTCTATTTCCCCAGCACCCCCCCCCCCCCATTTTGATTTCTGGATCAGTTTTTTGGTCATTCGTTCGTGCATCGTTTGTGTACCTTTGTGCAATGTTTTTTTTGTTTGTGCATTCACCGTTAACGAATTATTTAAAACAAATAAATTTGGGGGGCTAGAGAAATGCCAGCCCCCCTCGCGAATTTTGGGTCAAAATTGGTGTCTATTGTTTGTGCATCATTTGTGTACATTTGCGCAATTATTATTTTTGTTGGTGCAAGCACGGTTAGAGAAATATCTTCGATTGAATAACCGGCGATCATTTCGTCAGGCCCCCCCCATTTTGACTTTTGGATCAATTTTTGTGTCACTCGTTTGTAAATATACATTTGTGCATTTACTATTCGCGCTTGTGAATTCACAGTTTGTGAATTATTTAACATATGAATATATATAAATCTCCGAGCAACAACTGCCATAGTGTCTAGATTTCAATTCTAGTCTATTGGAGAATATGCTGAATTTATTTTATTTTTCCGAAAATCGTCATCAAAACAACACATCCCTGCGTATCTACGCGCAGAAAAATTAAATTATAATGATTAGTCCGGTAATATCAGTAATTGAGTTTTACTTTTTTGAAACATTTTTTGTAACTATGTAGTCAACAAATTGACAAACTTGAATTCTGCTCATTTTAAAAATGTTGTTCAATTAGTGTTTTAAAATTTCTATTTTATCAAAATCAGCCGTAAAACATTATTTTTAATACTAAGCAGAAAATAAACTGCGTCAAGCGGATTTTCTCTGCAAAATACGTAAGAATCTGTCGAAAAAGTTTTCCAATATTTAATTTTTGAAGTGAAAAAAATTAAAGGGGTTAATCTACCGTGTTTTAAAATCCGACTAAAATTTTCAAGTCGTTTTAGTAATTGTAAGCGACGTATTTTAATGCGTATAAGTCCAAAAATTTCATTTTCAACTGGCGAAAACCTAGAAAAAAATTCAAAAGGGTTAACTACCGTTGAACCACAAATTGCTCTAAAATGTGTGTCGCTTGCCCCGCTGATCTGCGATAGAATGGCAAACAGGCTAGCTAAAGGATTACACCCCTGTCCAGTACTAGAGCATGGGTTGCACATGCGCGGTTTGTGGGTTCTTTAACGTTGTGACTCAGACGATCTTTCGCAACTAACTAAGGAAAAAATATAATTTGGTGCCAGTCTTCTAAATAAAACACGATAGTAAAAGAAGAGGTGCTTGATTCCAAAACTCCATATAAGAGACACACAAACACATAACAAAGCAAGTTAAATCCAGGATATCCTGAAGGGATACCCTGCGACAATAAAATCTAAATAAAAGAACTAAAAAATACAAATGAGTTGCCATCTGAAGACAACCCACAAAAAGTATAAATCGCGCATCCAAGAAACTGGCCAAAGCAGACATAACACGTCGGTAACATTGACTACAAAATACTCATTTGCAAAATATATCATCAAGTAGAATTAAATACAGTAATTGCTTTTTGAACTTACCCTTCCACTACAATCATTCCGATTCAACATCGCTATTCTTTTGAAACCTCTGGAATATTAATGGTTCATCGTGCAAACTGGGTTTCAGATGTAAAGCTAAAAATAACAAAACTGCAATAATTAAACAAGAATCAATTCACCTGCAAACGGTAACATCTCAATGTCGATGTAAATTATTGAGGTAAGCAAATTTCTTAAATGCGCTTTTAACAAAATAAAAAATTCATGGTTTTCCGGGCATCCCACGTCGTCAAAATTATCAAGGTCACAGCTGAAGGACAGTGACGTCAGAACGGACAAGGTCAGCTCAAGCGGGCCGATAAGAAATAAAACCAGATGCGGAAACTTCATTAAAAACATCCATGGAAATAAAAGGTAAAACGCCCTCATGGAAATGGTTCCATCACGCTGATTGAACAATAGAAATATATCAGTTCCACTTTAAGTTCACTTCCAGGAAACCATAATCAAAAGTTGATAACCAAAATGGACGAACACAGAAATGGACAGGTGGTAATAAAAAGCTAAAATTTATCAAGTTAAACTCCGCTCAAAATGGAAAAAATAAATGTAATGCTTACTAGCAAACATAAAACTAAAGGTTATTAAAAAGATCACTTCATTAAAATAAATTTTGTGGCTTTTAAAACTCAAACATTACACAGAACAAAAAATGAAACTTTCATTTTAGATGAACATAAACGAAAGAATGCCAATTTGATAAATTTCTGAAATATCAACGCTTGCGCGTGATGGATATGCACAAGATGGTGGGTAGATTTCAAGCCAATTTAAATTTTTACTTAACAGAAAAAGTCAAGCAAAAATAATAGATAAAATAATAAATTTTCAAGTCGATTTTGTGATTCTAGACAACGTATTTTAATACGTTCAGTCCAAAAATATCATTTTCAACTAGCGAACACCTACAGGTGTGATTTCCCTACAGGGAAATCGCTGATAAATGTGAAAAACCAAAAATCAAATTTTAGGACTTTAATCGGCCGTAAAACTTTATTTTTAATACTTAGCAAAAAATAAACTGCGTCGGGCGAATTTTCTTTTTAAAATAGGTACATAAGAATCCGTCGAGAAAGCGATGGTTTTCCAATATTTAATTTTTCTGGTGAAAAAAATTCAAAGGGGTTAAATCTGCCGTTTTTTAAAATCCAACTAAAATTTTCAAGTCGTTTTAGTAATTGTAGGCGACGTATTTGAATGCGTATAGTCCAAAGATATTCAACCTATAGCGTTTTTTGCAGATGATTCGAATGCAAAGGAAATACAAACAACTAAATCAACTTTAATTCAAGAAGAAATCTTAGAAGTAGGAAGCAAAAGTAAACAAAGTATGTATATTACCTCTTATTGGTTTGTTTTTTTATTAAAAAAATTACTAACCTAAAACTACTAAAGTAAACACACATGTAAATTGTCACAATTGTTTCAAGTGCGGCCGAAGGCGGAACAACTACGGCCTGCACTTACGCTGGCATTTTCTCTTAGTGAAGCCGAAGTCCGCGGACTAGATAAAAATTGTAATTTTTTATATTATTTATCTTATATGTTTTGGTTCCAAATAGAATGCCAAGATTATGGAAAATACGGATATGACAAAACCACAGAAACCTCGATATCTCCGAATCAAGTAGGTAAGTGTCAACCGTTTCTGCAAGATGCAATTGAAGATGATGGAATTCATGCTCATCCAAAAGAATATCCACACATGGTAATATAATTTGTACAGCTAATTTTTGTTTAATTCCATTTCATTTAGGCTTTGATTGGTTATGAGACTGAAAACAGTACAATTTCCTGGATGTGCAGCGGTACACTAATCAGTGAAAAATTTGTTTTATCTGTTGCACATTGCGGCTTCCATAGATTATAGTGAGTACATTTTTCTATCAGAAGAGCTAAATAGGCTAAATAATTTGTTGAAAATAGAGGCACTTAATAATGCCCTGAAAGTAAAAGTACTTATATTAAACTTAAGTCCCTTATATCTTTTCATTTTTAGTTTAGAACCAAAATATATTTTACTTGGTGAATTCGAATTAGATTCAAGTGCAGATGACGCACAACCTCAACAAATAGCAATTAAAAACATAATCGTTCATCCCAACTACAAATCATCTATGGTTTATCATGACATAGCTTTATTTCAATTGGAACATGATGCTGTTTTAAATCCTTATGTTAGACCAGCATGTTTAAACACAAACCCAAATTTAACAATTACGAGAGGTGTTGCAACTGGATGGTGAAAAATTTCACCTTACTCATCCGGACTAGACAAAAAAATGCAGAAAGTGACTTTAGACGTATTTACAAACACGGAATGCAATGATGTTTATAGAAAAAATATCGGCAGGAGGCTAACTAACGGAATTGTTGAAGAAACGCAATTGTGTGCTGGAACTCGAGATGGTTCGGCAAAGACTTGTCTGGTAAGTCTTCATTTTCAATGTATTGTCGTGTTACAAGAGTAGAAAAATTAATTTTTTTGAAAAGTAAAGTAGTGCGTTTTTAAATTTTGAATTGACAAGTATTCGATTCTATCAAGTTGGAAAAATTTTAAAAATCCCTGAAAAGATAATTTTTTGTGGTTATGAAATAAATGCCAGTAGACAGAAATAATGAACAGCTTTTGAACCACGACCCCTGAAAAGATTATCTCAGGGTTTACTATAGATTGCAAGCAGCGCAATCTCACTTTTCTTAAATCCTCCTTTACAGTATCCTAAATCTAGAGAAAAATTCCAAAAACAAACCTACATATTTCAAAATAGTTCGGTTCAGCTGTCTCAAAAAAAATGCTATAGTAAAAGATGAAATGAGTTATTGGTAAGCTCATAATGATAACCCATTAGATCGTAGTAAAAAAATCCTACGAGTACGATAATACTGCATAAAATATTTAAATGAAATAATAAGAATTTAATTAAAATAATTTTGTCCATTAGGGAAGCGGTGGTCCTTTCCAGATCCAGAACTTCGAAGAAAACTATTGCGCATCGAAAATTGTAAGAATTAGTTCATTTGGAAAAACATGTGAAAATATTGCAGGTATTCCTGGAGTTTATACAAAAGTGTCTGCTTACACACAATGGATTGAAGAGATTGTTTGGCCATAGAATATTGTCAACATTTAGCACACTCGATGCAATAACAACATAAGGCAAAATAAAATTTTTTTTTTATAAAAAGCGTTTTTTGTAAATCAAATTTGTTTTAATTCATTAGTTAGGTTATGTTGGTATTGCATTGCGTTCCAGACATAATTATATCTTACAATTTTAAATATTTTTTTAGTAGATTTGGTACATAATTTTTTGTAACAAATTTTAATTATATTAAAACATTCGGTTCTTAGTTGTAAATGTGTTTGATCACTTTAATTCCGGACTCTCTGAAATCCATGTCATCTTATTCAGCAAATTTCCGCCATTTTAACGTCAAATTTTAGTCCAATCAAATAACTGCACTCGATCCTTAGTCCAATCAAAGAACATCGAGACCACACCACAGTCGTCCTTAGGCTTAAGTGAAACGCACTGTAAGTTTTTACCAAAAGTATATCAAGAACCTTGCAAAATTAATCAAACCATTGACTAAATGTCAAAACGGGTGCAAAGGTCAAACATAACCAAGACTTCAACGATGCCTGTGAAAGTAGTAAACAAGTCCATATGAATGACCCAGTATTGCGGTATCTTGACTTCGATCAGGAGTTCATTCTTACTACCGATGCTTCAACTATTGAACTCGGGGGGTTGTTCTCGCAAGGTAAAGAACAATCGTTGCTTTTTGTATTTCCGACTGAACAAAATTACTCTACAATTCAGAATTCAGTAGGAAATTTTAGCCATAATTAAGAAAACTAAACAGTTTAAAATCAACATTTTAGGGAGATCCTTTATAATTTATACTGATCAGAGCTCTTTTAATTTAAAAATGTCTAGCGTGAAACTAACATGCAAAATATGAACAAAGATGGCAAGAAGTTCTTTCGGTACAAAAGTTCATCGGCGACTGTGATGACGGAGATGATTAAATACGGAGGCGAGACGCTACACGATGCAATGAATATACTGGTAAAAAGAATATAATGGAATGAAAAACAGATGCCAAAAGAAAGGAGATGCAGAAGTATGTGACAATTACAGAGGTATAATACTTCTCAACGTAGCATATGAAGTACTATCATCATGAATAATAAACAATAGGCTGGTAGAATATACAAAGAATATGATTGGTGAATATCAATATGGATTCAGAAAGGGCAGGTCAACGGTCGGTTGAAACAGATAATGGAGAAAACCAGAGAATATGAATGGATATGTACATGCTCTTTGTGGATTTCAAAGAAGCAAAACGTGGAGGAAGCCGTCCAGCTCCGAATGTTTTTATAAGCACAAATTTAATTTTATTTATTGGAAAGGGGGCTTTTTCAATAAAAAAGTTATGTCGCTACCTAGTAATATAACAGAACAAATGCATATAAATTACTTGGATGACAAAATCCTAATTATAGAAGTTAGATTTCGTATCTTAATTGTTAATACTTCTACTTTAACGATCGAAAATTCCATTAATGTAGATGGATTGTAGAACAAAATTCAAAGATTTGAAAATAAATTATATATGCAGTTTGTCAAATAGGTAGCCGTGACTACATGGAACTCGTATTGAAAGTGTGGAGTCTTCCAAGCTGCAAAGAATTATTTTACTTTCGGCTAGAAAGCAGTTACTCTTTGACCAGTAGCCTCTACAAAAATTTAATTGCTTCTGGAACTTATGTAAATCGTAGTAAAGGACTGTACATATATAATATCGAAACAAGAAAATTGGTTCATAAGAAATATGAGATTACAGCCGTACACTGTTCCAATGACGTCATAGCAATGGGAACATCATCAGGCGTTATTGAAGTTATGAACCTTAATTATTATAACCCACTAATGACATTTAATTGCCACAATGACGATGACGAAGGTCGAGTATATATAATTGAAATGAAAAATGATTACCTGGTTGCCCATTACGAAAGATCTTCTGATTATTACAAAGCCAGTCATTTTTCAGGAAGTAAAATAATATTTTCCGTTTCGAATATTAAAACAAAAATTAAATTAAATTGTACGTTATAACATTCGATCAAAAATTTAACATGTTTCTTGTATTTCAAACAATATATTAATTTGGGAAGCACGTGGAAGCTACATGGCATTGGATGCCCGAACAGGGAAAATTATTTTGGAAATTAGTTCAGAACATCGTCATCTTCTACGTTTTACGTCGAACAATCAATTCATAATATTAATTAACTCCGAAACTTTACGGATGGAACTGTGGTACCTCAGAACAAAGAAGTCTATTAATAGCTTTGATCTAAATGCCTGAAATCTGGCAATCTTCTACTGTAAATTTATTAGTTCGAAGTATTGTCATTAGCGCTATAATTGACGTGTCTTTTATGAGTCCGCCTGCTATAACTGTGAAAACAAAACCAGTGACAGAAGTACATCGAAAGCGCGCTTTCCATAAAAAGAAAAGCACAGCACCAAAAAAGAACCGGCAAGTAACGGATGAACCTTCTCACCCGTTACAAACCAAGAAAACCACCATTTTTCAAGCCTCCTTGGCCATGGCTAACAACGATCTCATGGACGTTGTCTCAAATCCTTCTACTAAATCTACATCTTTTTCTATTATTCCTCCACCTACCAACATGGAAACCAATTCAACAAATCGCTCCAGGCATCTCGCTTTACAACAGATTTGGGATACTAGAAAAAGCACCCGAGACTCTACCTCAACCACCTACCCCCGACCCTACTTGGAGGATTGTTCCTTCGACGAGGCGCGCTAGGCCACCCGTTCCCCAGGGGGCCCAGACAACAGCTACCGCAACCACTAAACCTTCCAGGCCTCCACCGATTGTGTTGTCCACACCAATCGGTGACTTACGCACTTTCATGAACAATATCAAGCCCCTCGTCAAGGAACAAATCCGCATCCAACACATCCGGGGGCAAACATGGATTTATGCTGCCTCCAGAGACGATCATGAAGCTCTAAAAACACCCTCCTTATCCCGGGAGGTATACAAGGGTATACCTACGGGTTTAAGGAGGACAAGACGATAAAGCTTGTCATGAAGGGTTCCCCCTTCATGGCAACAGAGTACATCAAGGAGGAGCTCGCAAACGAATATGCAATCAAGACCCTAAAAATCACGCAACTAAAGAATAAATACCGGGACCTCACCTCGTCTTTCCTGATAAATTTCGCACCAGGCACAACCCTTCAGCAGATAAAACAAGTTCGAAATATTGGTCCAATCATCGTCCGGTTCGAGGAGCTGAACCAGAAAACGCACCTACTACAATGTTTTAGGTGCCAAAATTTCGACCACGGCTCCTCGCACTGCAACGTCAACCCACGATGTGTAAAATGTACTGGCGATCACCCAACATCCCAATGCTCCAGGACGACAAGGTCCGCTGCTGCAACTGCGGCGGGGATCACGCAGCAAATTGGAGTCTATGCCCCAAGTACGTGGATTATTCAGTTAAAGTTAGTGCAAAAGCTAAGCGTCATGCACCCCCCACCCACACAGCCGCCACCCCCGAAATTAATTTAAATAATCAAACAGCCTTCCCTGCCCTTCCGTACCGTCCCCAGAATCCACAATTTTTATCCCCAAGAGTCGAAGTCAACCTCGACTACACCCCTGCCGCACCAAATTCCAACTCCGACGACCTCACCACCCTGTTCCAAAAGATCAAAGACTTGGACAAATTATTAAACATTCCAATCATGCTTCAAATGGTGCGCAAACTTAAAAGCCGCCTCACTGGAGTCACCGACTCCCTGACCAAACTAAACATATTCTTCGAGGTGGCCACCAAATATAATGTGTAGATTAACCAAGTTAACTTTGATCTCATGTTGACACTCCCCCTCCACAATTGACATTGCCATCTCCGCTAACCTAACGATGAGTACACCGATTGCATTGCAGCTACTCAGCTCGGATCATCTTCCTGTTCTTTTCCAAATAAACTCCCTGTCCATCCCCATTACTCCCCCTAGACCGAACTTTACTGTAAACTGGAAAAAAATCGAGACTGAAATGACCGAGTTCGAAATCACCCGCAATTTAAAAACCAACGACGACATTGATACTGCAATAACTTACCTAACGAAATTCATTAACAAAACGATTAACAAACTCTAAAACTAAACCTACCCCCAGGTATGATACTATACTACCCCCTGAAATTATGACTAAAATCAAAAATAAAAAAAACAAGTTAAGAAAAATTTACCAGACCCACAGATACCAAAATTTAAAGACTCAAATAAACAAACTGACTAGAGACATCAACCTGGACATTAGTAAAATCAAAAATAAAAATTGGGAAAAAACCATGACCGACATTACCCCAAAAAACAACAAAAAACTATGGAAAATTGCCAGGACCCTAAAACAAAAAGATTCCAACAAAGACTTCCCCTCACTCCAAACTCCCCAAGGACAAGTTGTATTCGATCAAGACAAGACAAACATTATCGCTCAAGTATATTTAAAACACCACCAACTAACCCAACGAACTCTTAATCCCGACATAGATACGCTAGTTGAAGAATCCATCAATTACATCCACAATACCGATGCTCCCACCCCTATATCCGATTTCACTTCCCCGGCCGAAATCAAAAAAATCATCAAAAAATTCAAAAATCTAGCCCCTAGCCACGACTCCATCTCCGCCTTCCTTTTGAAAAAACTTCCTAAAAAAGCCATCGTCCAAATCCACTACATCCTAAACCAATGTATTATCAACCAATACTTCCCTAGTAGCTGGAAAACCGCCATCGTCATCCCCATCCACAAGTCCGGTAAACCCAAAAATTTACCCTCCAGCTACCGTCCCATCAGTCTCCTCCCTACCATGTCCAAAATCCTCGAAAAAATCATCCTCAACCGTATCCTGGATTTCGAAAAACAAAACAACCTCCTGATTCCCGAACAATTCGGTTTGCGCTCCGGTCACTCCACTACGCTTCAACTAGCCTCCCTAATTGACGACATAACCATAAATTACAAGCACAACAAAAGCACGACGACAGCCACTTTCGACTTGGAAAAAGCCTTCGACACCGTCTGGCACAAAGGCTTGCACCACAAATTACTGAAATTAAACTTTCCCCTCCACATCATAAAAATAATTGCTAGCTTCCTACGCGACAGAACCTTTCGAGTTAAAATCAAAAATTTCCTTTCAAACCCACTATCCATCCCTGCTGGAGTCCCGCAAGGCTCCATCCTCTCCCCCTTCCTCTTTAACTATTACATTAATGACATTCCTAAATCTGACCAAACAAAATTAAAACTTTACGCAGACGACACCTTAATTTTGGCCGACGACGAAACAATTACCAAATTACAAAATCACACGGACTCATTTTAAGATTACTGCGATGACTGGCGTCTGAAAGTCAATGACTCCAAGACGACCGTCACCACATTCACCCATCGACGAGACCCTACCACTAACGTACTGACAGTTAACAATACCCAAATCAAAAATTCCACCACAACCAAATACCTGGGGATCCTTCTGGACCAACGACTTACCTTCAGACCGCACATCGACCATAAAATTAAAAAAGCTACTTGTGCAATGAGAGACGGTCGGAGAGCAATGGTCAAGCGAGTTGACTACGAACGCTCAATACCCGGTTCGAATCCGGGTAAGTAACAACTTATTATGACCGTCTCATTTGGTCCTCCAGGTTGGGGGTTCTACCGACGGGCTGGCTCCTCGTCGTAGGTAAAAAATGTGAAATGCTAAAAAACCAAGCGCCAATTCGCAAGGTTGGTAGTTTGGTATCGGACAACGTCGCAAGACGTTTAAAACCGACTTACATTACATACTCGTGCAATGCATGCCCTATACCCCCTCTTAACTTCAAAAACAAATTACATCCAAAACTCCGTCTCCTAATTTATAAGTCAATGATCCGACCCATTCTCCTATATGCCTCCCCTGTCTGGAGCAAAGCGGCTCGCTCAAATGTCAAGGCCATCCAAGTACTCCAAAACAAGTGCCTCCGGCTGATCACCGGGGCCCCCAGACACACACCAATTCACGATCTACGCGTAAATGCAGACATTCCACTTATTTCAACCCACATTCATCGCACCGCCATAGGATTTTTCGAAAACACGGTCAGGCGGAACCCAAGTATAGCTCACATCAACACAATCAGAAATCATAATATGCCCTTCAGGAGAATTAAACACAGATTAATACACCATGTTTTAAATTACGTATAACACCCCTACACACATTAATCATGGAGCCTGGTTTTTGCACTCTTTTCCAGGAATATTCATTGGGAAGACCTCCAGTAACACCACCACTCCACTCCTGCCGTCGCAGTGGGAACAGCGGACCTTTCACGAAACCAACAACTGTAACCTGGACGCATTTTGTAAATAGTGTATATTTGTAAATTGATGTGTATGTTGCAGTTGAAATTGTTTTGTAAATATTATATTCTAATAGAGTTGTTAAAAAGTAAAAGTAAAAAACACTCAAAGAAAAGTTTACCAAAGTTGCTTTTATTTACCGATCTGTCAATATTATGTATCATTAAATAAAGTTTCATAACACAAAATGAATAAAATGTTGAATAATTAAGAAGATAAGGTAAATTTTTTAGGTTAGGAAAATTTTCAAATATTACCTTATTTTGTACGTAAAGTCTTAAGTTGGCTTTGTGAAGATGCAACATGACATAATATAATCCATTAAGCACAGGATGGTCTATAATTTTCCAGATGACTCCAAATTTCCATCATCCAAAATTATCGCTTGAAGAACGTACACTTGACGATTTCAATAAAACTTTTCAGACTTCTCATTCGTAAACAATGTAAACATTAACATTTGGGATTGAAAAATACTTCTGCAAAAAACTCCACACAAATTCGGTCCAAAATTGTAGACCTGAAAAGTAATTTCACAGAAACTACCTCACACACGTCTTCTTACTTGGGTGACATTTTAGCAGACTCCTTTTCGTCGTTTCAAGCTCACCACTCTTGTAAAACTAAAGTTCTCCAAAAAAAAGCCTTGCAATCCAAAAATTACTACAACTCGAATTGCTGATTGTGTTTACTTCACGGACCTTTTAAAATAAATGGACTGCTATTCGGGATCAAAAAATTGTGTCCATCTAGAAGTCCGCGATTTGTGGTGTAACTGTATTATAGCCAATAGTAACGTCTATACGCACCATTAGTGCAAACGTGGCAGCTCACAGTCCGCCATCTTGGGTTCCAAACAATGCAAAAATTAACATTGAAATTTACTGAGCGTAACGAATAATTCAAAAAGGAGAAATTTCTTAGCTATAAAATTTATATAGCACAAAGAAGAAACTAATAAGGAATATTACTGGTAAGTTTCAATGCAGTAGATAAAACCAAATTTAAATGATTTAAATATCCCTACGTGTGAACCATTGAATTATGTTACACCGTCTGAACCGTGGGTCTTTTAAGGACAGCCCACATTTTCGGGTCTAATAATGAGTAGAACACCGAAAAAAACATTTTTTTGTATTATTTCACATCTGTAAGTTGTACTCTGCTCAATTTTAAATCTGTAATGCCTTTAAATTACTTTTGATTTAAAAAAATGAAGAGAAAAATGTTACTTTTTTTGATTTTGTAGTAAAAATTTGTAATTTGGCAATGCATTGAAATAAAAAAAAATCTGATTAGATTTAGATTATTTAACAATTATTCCACAAGAAAAAAATATGTCCGTAATGATACCTGAAAATAAATATACTTATTTTGACAAATGAAAATTGTATTATTTTCAACCATTTATTGACTACCTTTCTTTTAAAAACTATTAATTTTATGGTAAATCAAATGAAATTAAAAAAGTAGGTAGTAAAGAGATTTTATTTATAAACAAACAAGGTTTTGAAAATAAAATTTTATTAAAAAAAATAAAATAAAATAAATAAAAAAAAAATTTTATATGCAATTTTCGCAAATACACACGCGATGATTTTCGCATATTGGCTGTTGACATCTATTACAGCAATAAATTGTTTTTTTATTGCTTTTCCAATTGCAAAGAAAACATCTTTTCCGTTTTGCCATTTTGGTGGACGAAGTACTTCCTACTACTTCCTCGGGCATACCTAAAATTTCCCTTATGTTGTATTTTAAAATTTTTGTTATATTGAAATTTGTTAAACGTTTCTGCAATTGACCCCTCATGAGTTCAAACGATAACAGTTTTAAAAAATTTCTTCTGTTTAATTGTTGATTATTTTCTCTTAGCATATATAGAATAGCTGCATTTATTCCAGCTTGATCTAACATCCCGAAAAAAAACCGCTGCGGCCACCTCTTTGTTATTCTACAAGTTGTATAATACTTGCACAATTGGTCGAAGGTGTCGGTGCCGCCTTTAGTCTTATTGTAAAATATAATAAGTTCAGGTTTTCCACTTTCTTCATCAGTTTTTCCGGCTTTATGCTGCTGGTGGCTTGAAAGCAATAATACAATTTTATTGCGTTTGGTACAATAGGACAATAAAGTTTTTCCGTCATTGTAACCATAGTGAATAGATCCTGGAACGGTTCCTTGCCTAAATATTACGGGAATTTCCGGTTTATTTTTTCTTACAGTGCCAACCACAGATAAAGCATAATCCTTCTTCATTGTTTCTACGAGTGGAACAGAAGTGAACCAATTATCGCATGTTATGTTGCGATTGGTGTGATGAATTGGTTTTGACAGCTTTTTCACATAGTATGTGGGCACCGAATCACCTTCAGTGTTTACCCTTCCCACATATGGTTCGGCATTCAATAAATATGATGTTTGAACATCATTTAGGGCAACTATTTTTATTCCAAATTTGTCAGGTTTATTTGGAATATAAATTTTTGCTCTAAATCGGCCTCGGAAACCAAGAAGCTGCTCATCTATTGTGACGTTGGTCGAGGGAGAGTAATATTTTTGGCATTTCATTATAAAAAGATCCCATAGTTCTTTAATTGGAGCTAATTTATGATCTGACAATCTATCACTTCTTGTGCTCTTGTCGTCAAATCGAAGACTATTATCTGCAGATAAAATTAATTTATTATGCTGTACTCTTTACTAACAAATATATAAAATGTTGGCCTTACTTAAAAATTGAAATCGACGAATGCCCATTACAGAACGATATATATTGCTTCCAAATCTAGGTGACCATAAATCTTCGGTATTTGTATGGTTGTGTTTTTCAACCCCACCAAAGTAATATATGCCTAGAAGAGCTTTTAGTTCGGTAAGATCTATATCATCTTCGTGCGAATGTTTATTTCTACCTTCAGTTTTCCTGCCTATCTCTTCATTTGTATGTTTAATTATTATTTTCAGCATATCATCGGAAAACAAAAGAGACCATGCTGCAAGGGGTGTTTTGACGTTTTTAGCTTCGTCCTTTGCTGTCGGTAGGTACACCTTCATCGAGTGCCTTCCTCGTTTCTCGGGAGCTTTCTTTGACCACTTAAATTTGTTTTTGCCACGATAATATTTACAACGACGTTCTCGATCCGGGTGGTTTTCTTCATCTTCGTCGGCTGTTTGCTCTAATTCTATTTCGCTCTCAGGCTCTTCATTGTCTATTTCACTGTCCGAAACTTCTTCTAAATTTGTAGTAAGATCTTCACTACATTGTAAAATGTTTAGAATTTCTTCACTTCTCGACATTATTGAATAATTGCTTAAAACGTTTTCTTTCTTAAGTCGTTTCTTAAATTAGAAATTAGTGAGGGAGAAACAATATGATTGTGACAATAAAATAATAAATAAAAAAATGCTACTTACTGTTGAATTAATTATGTGGATCGAAAATAAAAAATACTTATAAAACTCGAAATAAAATGCGATGATTATTTAACGTTGTTTATTTTATGAATGCTGCTACAATACTAAAACTACCCTTATATTTAAAATTGAAAACTTAAAATGCGTGAACTCGTAATTTTGGGAACACAAGTTTACAGCTCTGAAATTTGATACTTGTTCACGCCGTTCCAGGAAACTTTATTATTTGAATTGTTCCCTTTTCTTGGAACCCTAATCTGTTCTTGAGTACCTATGGTTTACCATAGTTAATTTATTTGTACCGTTAGTTTTTGGGCCTTTAGTGCCATGTTTATTGTATTTAGTCAGTTGAAAACATACCTCAAGCGACTACACGTGGGTATAGTGACCGACTCCGGCACTATAATTTAAAATAAATCAGTAAAAATTGAAATTTGTGTCGTTATTCAAGGTTTTTAATAAAACGGCTACGGTAAAATAATCGTAGCATAACAATACTTTACACAAAAACTTAAAACTACAGAAAATGTGAACTGGTCACATGCAATAAAAATGTTAAAATAATGAATAATTTTTTTATTTTTAAGTTTCTCTTTTTTTTAAGTTATTTTTTCAACAATAATAATAAATACAACAATATAAAACAATATCACAATAAATTTCACCAAAAAAACAAAACAAAACCGCTTTTACTAAAAAATTACAATAAAGATTTTACTAACGCGCTGTGAACTGTGGGTCGTTCAGGGAACAGAAGCAACTTTGGGCCTTCGTAATTTCGCAGGTATTTAAGGAAACTTTTTGATTTTCCGGATATGAATCTTTTTTACCACCTAGTTTTTTTAGGTGAAGTTGTCAAATTGTTCTATTGGCTTATTTAAATTGTATAGAGACTTAAAACTTCAACTGTTCCTTAAAAGACCCATAGGTGCACACGCAGGGATATTAATATTTGACTATTTTAACCTCACTTTTTTTACAGTCGGAATTATCGTAAAATCATGCAAATAACTGGTTGAAATATTACTTAGGTACGTTACAAGTATTCAGAATTAATTCATTGTAGTTTTTGTACAATTTACAAGTACTAACAGTTTTAGCTAACAGTGTCGTGGTGGTTCGAGTTTACAATAAGCACGAAAAGGAAAATTGAAAGTTTTTTTAATTACCCAAGGATTTCAAAGAAAAATAAGATGGAGGGAGCCTCTCAGATTATATTTTACTGTGAACTTTGCTATTATTCAACATCAGAAATGACTTTTTTACGAAACCATTTTAAAATTCATACCGGCAAAAAACTATTTTAGCGTAAAATTGAATCTATGAAATAAAAGTAAGAATGCTTTTTAAATAATGTAAGTGATTGTGTTTTTAATTTATTTTCCGTTACAGGCAATAATTCTCAGAATCATGATCATTACTACTTGGATAAAGCCATCACTGAATAATTCATTTTTTTTTATTTTGTAGATCGTTCTGTATTTCGAGTTAATAGAAATACCATAAATCTTAGATTTTGTTGTGAAGCAAACAATAAAACAGCAAAGTTTGTTTTCCTTTTAGGGTACGCAATAATTAACAATTGATGAAATATGAATAACAATAAGAATAAATGACTTTTACGTATCTTTTTTTCTTTTATTAAAAAAAGTATACCAGTAAAATGTAATAAATTTCCTTAGAAACCGTATGAGGAAAAAATATACATATTTATATTTGTTTAAAAAATTGGTAAAAGTTACTATTTACAATATTTAATTTAAAAAAAAATTTCATTTTCTATTCCGATAAGTAGCTTCCTTCAAAATTATTCATCTTCTAGCTTCTTTATTAACGGGTTTTGCAAATTTAAATGTGCCCAATTATCTCTAGAATGTTTATACCATGTCCTAATAAATTAGGAAGTATTAATTTTAGTATTTCATATAATTTAATTCTTACCTCTATTTTACTCTAAAATAGTTTTTTGCCGGTATGAATTTTAAAATGGTTTCGTAAAAAAGTCATTTCTGATGTTGAATAATCGCAAAGTTCACAGTAAAATATAATCTGAAAGGTTCCCTCCATTTTATTTTTCTTTGAAATCTTTGGGAAATTAAAAAAACTTTCAATTTTCCTTTTCGTGCTTATTGTAAACTCGAACCACCACGACACTGTTAGCTGAAACTGTTAGTACTTGTAAATCGTACAAAAACTACGATGAATTAATTCTGAATACTTGTAACGTACCTAAGTAATATTTCAACCAGTTATTTGCATGATTTTACGATAATTCCCACTGTAAAAAAAGTGAGGTTAAAATAGTCAAATATTAATTTTTAAATTATTTAAATTTGGTTTTATCTACTGCATTGAAACTTACCAGTAATATTCCTTATTAGTTTCTTCTTTGTGCTATATAAATTTTATAGCTAAGAAATTTCTCCTTTTTGAATTATTCGTTACGCTCAGTAAATTTCAATGTTAATTTTGCAAGACAAGATTAACAGTTCCCGCGAACCTTTACTAATGCGCATGTGAAAACTGTTTGAACTTTTTTCACGTTTATTCTAATCCAACTTGGTCACATTCTTACTAACTGTCACTTAATTCAAAGTTGTTTACGTTCGAAGATTTTGACAGTTCAATATTAGTAGTCTAAATTTTAATCTGTAATATCGACCTTTGAATTTGAATTTCCCGCTCTCATTTAGCTCCACCTATTAGAAATTCAAACAACCTCGTCGTAAGCCTGTGATCGTCAATGAACCTCCACGTTGTAAATGCGCAAGCCGTGATAAGAACCAAACTTCCTTTTAGAACCGAAAGACACAGTTCGTGAGGTCAGTACTAATCTTCTATCCAAACTTACACTTCGATACCTTGGTAATGCTAAAATGTCGTTAGTAAATCTACATAATTACACAATGATTCAACCTCAGATCGTCGGATCGCATCTAAGCGCCACCTATTTCTACACTCATTTAATAAACACAATAAAACACTAAGATGGGATTAATTTATATTTATTTATGAGAAAAAAAAAAAGAAAAAAAAAACAGGGATTGGAACAACAAGCCAACTTAAATGGGCACCACCTCTCAATTATACTTGAGTAACTGAACATATTTGAACACGAATTGATAATGACTTTTGATTACATTTTATATATATTTACTGGTAAATCGTTTAATAATCTTGGTAAAACCTTTCTATCGATTGATATTTATTTGATTCTCTTTGAGAATATTTTATTATTAGTAATAGTTTAATTATAATTGTATTATATTTTCATGTCTTTTGACTTTATAGTATTGTAATTTTATGTCTTTTGACTTTGTTATTGCATTTTTATGCGTCTTTTGACTTTGTCGTATTTATTTATTTATTATCTTTTGATACATACATAGAACCGAAAATTCGTAATTGTTATATTTATCACCTTTCTCAAACCAATCAACATCACACAACAAAGTTTACCCCTCGGATAGTGCAATACCACAGAACCTACACTCGGGACATATTTATGGTAGATTGGGGAACACTCTACTACGTAATGGTTTACTAAATACATTCATACTAACTATCGTGTACGATTTTGGATGCCAGTTATCACGCCCTGCGAGGCATGTGCAGACCAAGCCTCGAATACGGATTTTTCTAGGTTCATCCCCGCAGGCTCGCACATACTACTCATTCACACCAACGAAGTTCGTGATACCAACGCTAACCTAGGGCAAACTTCGTTATCTAGTGACGTCACCCTACCTCAAAAGTTGACGCTATACCGGCGCCATCTTGTTTTTCATACCTCGAAAACGTATAAATTATCAACCCTCGTCTAGTGACGTTACACTACCCCAAAATGACGCTATACCGGCGCCATCTTGTTTTTCATACCTTGAATTTACAAACCACCAACCCTCTCGATCCATTAAAATCATCTTTCAATACCTCAATAAAATCTCAACACCAATAATTAATTAATAATTATAAAACATATCCCACACCCTGTACCTTCCCAAAAGCCAACATATAACCAAGATTATTTGAATTTCATCACCAATATTTATATACAAAATATAATTTATAATTATATGCAAATATAGATAATTAAGTTTAAAGTAGTTATGAACAAAGCAACATTAATTTTAAAACACCCTATATATGTGAACCAACGTCGATGCATGAGTCATCGCAATGCACGTGTATACGATTGCAAAAGTATTATTTAAAAAACATACTATCTTTAAATTTACTAATTAGAAATATCAATTTAAAATTACTTACATAAAAATTGCAGTTTATTTATAGTTTATTTGATTCTTAAAAATCAAATAAACTCAAGCGAACAAAACAAGAAAACTTGAAAATCTCAAAGGCACGTCTGTACTCAAGTACTAATTCAACCAGAAAGGGCTGAGGTTACCATGCGTCCCTCTGTCCTTGCCTTTTTGAAAATCCCGTTAGTTTTTCGCATTCCAATCCATAGGCGTACGAATTATCCTTACTAAAATTATTATTATTTTCATAGCGGCAAATTTAAAATGTGAATCTAATATTACAAATCTCATAAAAATTACGTACGTAATTATACATTACGTTTCAAATAACTAATTTTTATTTTTTTAGTGGGTTTATTTAGATGCTAGGAGACTGATCTTTTTTTTAAACTTCTTTATTCTTACAGGTGCGATGTAAATAAAGGAAGTTTAAAATTGGGTGGCTTCTTAAAAGGATTTTATTAATAAAAAGAAATATTACACAAAGCGAAAAAAAAACTATTTATTTTCAGGGATAATCATTTACATATTATATTTGGTATAAACATTCATATTAACATTAAAATGGTTAACACATTTTAACAATGAAACCATGTTAGTACTGGAGACGACTACCAGAGGCGCATTTCTGGGAGACATCACGACATTGAACTATGGTGGCTACTGGATACGCTTCATAGATGTCGTTTCTAAAATATTTCATAAAATCTTAAGCAGAAAATTAATTATACATACATTATGCCGTTATAGTATCATGCCTTGAAGGAAAGTAAACCCTTCAGCCGTAGGTAAATAAAATTTTCTACTTGAGATTTCATGAGATATTTTAGAAACGACATCTATGAAGCGTATCCAGTAGCCACCATAGTTCAATGTCGTGATGTCTCCCAGAAATGCGCCTCTGGTAGTCGTCTCCAGTACTAACATGGTTTCAGGTAAGAAATGTGTTAACCATTTTAACAATGGAGTTGGCTATCTGTATACTAATCTGTGCTATTACTGTTTTCTTTGTTTCTTTTGTTTTTGAGGATAATAACTTTGCTTCTCCATTTTTCTCTTTTTCGAAATATTTGGCAGTAATTTGTCGAAACAAGTGTTCAACATTTGGAAATGTTTGTTGAATGTTGTTGTATCCCAATCCATTAAATCCAAATTCATGAAAGTATCCAACCTGTTCTTAAAATCTTGACGAATAATTTTTCTACGTGTTTTTTCATTTATATTATCTTTATAATTTTCCTTATTGTTTAAATCTTGATATTTTTCGTTTATGAATTCATTTTCAGCTTCCTTTAATTTCAACTGTTCTTCGCTTACTTCTTCAATAAAAAAATGGTCGAATTCTTCACTTTCTATTACTTCATCTAAAAGAGATTCCCCAAGCACTCCTTTTTCATACAAAGATACCATGTGCACATGCTTGCACATGTTACTTTTTACAGCATATTCTATACATTCGCATTTATACTTATGCTTACAAATTTTACAAACTCCACACAATGAACTCGCACAATCACATAACATACTACCATACTCTACTAAATAAAAATGCTCACCTGACTGGGAGGACTTTACCTTAAATTTTCCAAACTCGATCATCTTAACATCTTCCTTCCAATTTCGTTCTTTGGCTCTCTTATGTGCTGCATTTATAATTTGGTCCTGGTAACTTCTTGAATTTGGGCGGTGTGTATTACAAATAATGTTCCATACCTTTTTATTGATGGCCTTGTCAAAAGTGTCTAATAGTTTTTCCAGTCTAATTTTTGTTTTTCCCTCTAGTAATGATCCTAGAAATTAAAATATTGACGTGGATTCTGATAGGTTGGAGATTCTAAAATTATCCACAAATAAATTTTCATTTGGTCAAAGTTTTGTTTTTGAAGTTTTCGTTAAGAGGGGCATTTTTTTCAGGGCCTTTTTAATTTAATCAACAGATGGCGTCTACTTAAATATTTTAATAAAATAAGAGGAATTTGCTATATTTAAAATATAGCAAATTTGTTGAGATAATACTATTCTATAAACAATATTCTTGATCTTAAGCTATTTTGAGTTCGTATTGAGTATGTCAAAACACACTCACTTACAAAAAAAGATAATTAAACTTTAATTATGAATTGTGTTTTTATAAATAAATATTACGAACTCAAAATGGCTTAAGATCAAGAATATTGTTTATAGAATAGTATTATCTCAACGAATTTGCTATATTTTAAATATAGCAAATTCCTCTTATTTTATAAAATTATTTAAGTAGGCGCCATCTGTTGATTAAATTAAAAGGGCCCTGAAAAAAATGCCCTTCTTAATTTAATCAGATGAGTAGTAACCTGTTAATTTTTTCAATTACGTGCCAAAGGGATACGTGCAAAGACGAGATTTTAGGCTGGGAGATTTGTCCGTATCGCCTGAAAATTAAACATTTCAAACATGAAAAACGTTAAATTTTTGATTAATTTATTTTTTGTTTGTTCTTAAAATTGTTAACTTACGTTTGAATTGAGTTGGTACAAAGGTAGTTACGATCATCGATGCAGTGTTTTTAATTTAAAAGTGTAGTTCGCAATTTAAAATTTAGTGACTTCAAAATGTTGAATTTGGCATCTGAAAATTCGAATTTCGCTGGAAAACCAACCAACCAGAGTGCGACACGATTTTCCGATGAAAAATTAGTACAGGAAACGAGATAAATAGTCAGTTGCTATAGAGTAATGGAGGTGAGAAGTCTAGAACTTAACGGCTTCATTGTGTTATCTTCGAAGGTGTGAAAATTACCCATTGGTAATTAATTTAACGATGATTATGAGCAACTGGGTTTTTGTTTGATTGTGTGTGCTACGAAAGAAGAGCATTAGAAAATTTTGAAGTTTTGGAAAATTTTACTAACTGATAACATGAGGTCACCATTTTGTCAAATCGTAGATGCAAAGAATTCGAGGGGCAATCTTCTATTATTCAAGCCATCGTCTTGGTAAATAATTTTTAAATTGTTTAATTACGCTGTATCAGCAATTGTCTTCGATATTTGTTGCGATGTCGCGGAAATTTTGAGGTTAGCTACAATGGACGTAGAAAAATTTACATTTCGAGTCACAATTATGAACAGATTTCTTCGCATTTAATTAATTAAATACACCAGTGGAACATTTTTGATAATTAGTTCGTGTTATTTAACAGCAAAATTTAAATTTAGGTGATAAAATTTTTCGTACGGATATTTTTGCGTATTTGGTAGTGGCTACCATATCAACAACGGTACCAACTTTCGAACAGTTACAAAGGCGCTAATATTTTAAAATTAAACAATTTTTCTTTTTTTTGTACAAATTTTATTGCAGATGTTTTGTTTAAATTATAGTATGACGTTGATTATCTTACAAATTGGAGATACTGATTTTGAAATTTAAATGTGTAAATTTGTAGGATAATTCTTCATGTTTTTGGAATTATCGATTGAGTCGATAGAGTTTAATTATAAGGTTTCGTCTCAATTTGTTTACTAATTTGATTATGACTACTACTTTCATCGAATTAAATTATAATTTCATCCCTGAGCTTTTTGTTTTATTTGTTGTGGATAGTTTGAGAGTAAAATTTTTGGAACCCACTCCTGAGATCGTCTCAAAAGTGTAAACTCCGAACAACGAGCTACGGACCTCTTTAGTGCTTGTTCTTCAGAACACGACAATATATTAGTTAATAAGTTTAAAGCAATAAGTAATTCAGTTTCTGTCGGTACAAAGTTTTTTATACATTGAAGTATTTACTATTACTAACTTTTGAAAAACCCGTTAAAACTTTCCAACGCCATATTTGTGTTAATTCTAGCATGAAGTCTATGGCAATATGCCCATGTTTTTATTACTTCTTCGTCTTTAAAGTACATTCTAAAAACAACAAAATAAAAGTAGGTAATGCAATTAATTAAGCAATATACAGTGAAACATGCTCACATTGACCATTTACAAGACAGAGCCAAATTTCACTGTATAAATAAAGATTCTTACTTTTGCAAATAATTTGCAAATTCCGTTTCATTTTCGTCCTCCAGCTTTTGAAAATATGCATCCCTTAGATCACTAAATTGTTTTTCTGTGGTAGCCATCATAATATTGTGCAAATCTAGTATTATATCTCTTCTTATCGCTTCGTTTTTAATCTTCTTTGATTGTCTATCCCAAGTTTGTATAACGTGCCAGGCACAAAGCAGCCGTCTTGGTGAGTTCATAATTTTCCTCCATGCCTCGTAGTATTTTCCGTCGCCATCAGCCATAAAATATTCAGGTATGATTTCTCCTGTTCGTTCCTTTAATGCCTTCATAAATACTTCCTGAACAACTTGGTCTTGTCTGCAAACAGATTAAGTTATAGATTTTTTTTAAATGGTTAACATAGGTTGGTTCTGTGAGTGCTTGTTACAATTCTTGAAGCAAATAGTTTACGAAGTACTAGTTGAAAATATGTACTTTAAATTTACTTTACCTGTTCGATAAAAAAAAAAGCCACAGGAAAACCCTTATTTTCATTATCTTTTATCATTATAACAGTCAAATCGTATCTCAGCTTATTGGTGCAGTGGGTCCCATCTATACATATAATTTTGCTGTAATCCTTGAGCTTCTTTTCCATTATATTATTCATAAATCCTAGGGCAAAATCTGATGTTTTAAGTATGGGATGCGTATCACCTAAAATAAACCACCACCATCCGATATAATACATTGTTTACCCCAACACCACCGCACAATCTAATTACATAAAAGCATAAAACGTCATACTAATTACAAACCCAAAATACAAAAAAAGATAACACCTCGTAATACATCAAACCCACAAACAATAATATTGTTAAGTCGTTTTTGTGACTTCCTGCGCATTGTTGCTACGCGCAAGGAACGGCACTGGAAAGGGTCAGTATGTAGTAAGATGCCAACTCATAACCATGTTTCTTAACCGGCAAGAAAATAAAGCATAAAAATCAAATATTATTTTTATTAAAAAGTGCAACACGCCGTCGAATAGGAGCAGAAGTTATTTTTATATCCCTCGATGGTTGTGCTCAAACATTTGGTCCTTCGATTTGGATTTATTGGTGACTAACAACGGTTCAACCAAACCTCAAAAATTAAGCAAGCAGACGACCACGCCACAAAACGCGCATTGTTTTGAACTCGTCCACACGCCAAGCAAAATTCACCTCTATATGAAGCTGTTGTAAACACATAGAGTAGAGGGAGGTAAAAGTCCGCACTTAGTACGTTGTGTTTTTTTACGCTTATATGTTTTACTCAATCAGCTCAATATTTGGATGAGAAGTTTGTACAGTACTTAGGCTTTGTTATAAATAACATTAATGCCATGATTTGAAAACGGTGTGTATAAAAAAACCATAATACACAAGTTGCGGAAAATGGGACTTTTACCCCATAGGTGGGGCAAAAGTCCGCCATTGGACTCTGCGCTATTTTAAGTCAAATTAAAATCAACAATTTCTTCCAAATGAAAAGTAATAAGCAAAAACAACAAAAGTATAAGATATAAAAAAGATAAAATGTAGAAAAATTTCAACAATGGTCACAAATAAATTGGCCAATTTCGTGCACTCTTCATGACACCATTGTTTGCAGCTATCGCATTGAATCCACTCTCTCATTGATAAATTCTCATATTATTCTTTGCAGCCTAAACAAAGCACTTTGCCATCGGTTAATTCTTGCCTTTTTTAATTCTTCAAACTTTTGCTTGACATGGGTTCAGCAACATAGGACTTTTGCCCCAAGTAGCCAAAAACATTTCCGAGTCATGACCTTTCCAGACCATCAAACCTAACATCGATTATATCCTATAAGTTTATAGCAAGAAACATGTATTTTCAATAAAATACATACTAGTTATGGTTACTACTCATTTTCAACATTTCAACGCAATTTCTGCAAGAGCTAATGATACATCAGGCATACGCGAAATCGTAATTACCTCATGGTTCTCCAGTAATCCAACTTTGCGTGATAAAATTTGGTATAGACACTGTAATTGATGACTACTAACTGCACCTTGCGCACAATGATAAAAATTTTTGAAATATAGTGAGAAATTTGAATTTGGGACTTTTGCCCCATGCGGACTTTTACCTCCCTTTACTCTACGCTGCAAGTTAGTACCTTTAGCATTTCCCGCCTTATTTTACCCGCTCTTTATTTGAACTTACAACAAAACTTGTTTTACAATAAAATCATCGCAATTATTAAATTAATTAGCATTAAGCTATTAATCACGAAAGAATACACGCATTTATTATTAACTCACGCCTCAATTATTAATAAGCAACCGCATATTTGTCATTTACGCATTTTCACAATGGAAGCTTTAATTAGAAGACGTTCTTCAGTTAAAGGTCAACTCACATCATTCTCAAATTATATTAATAAAATTAATGACATTGAACTAACGCAAGTTGCATCAATCGAGCTACAACGAAGGTTCGAAAATGCACAATTACTTTTAGAAAAATTCAACGAATTACAAATTGAAATTGAAATAGAAATAACGGATGACGTCGAAATAATCGATCAATCACAACAACGCGAACAATTTGAAAGTAATTATTACGCAATTATATCAAAAGCCGAATTAATAATGACAAATAACACAAAACACGAAACTCTAAATGTAAGCAGCCGTAGTGCATCAATAAACAGTAGTACTCATTCAAGCTCGAACAATATCATGCGACAAAATGTAAAACTCCCAAGCATTCCCATTCCGAAATTTGACGGAAAAACAGATTCCTGGTTAGAATTTCGAGACCTTTTCGTTTCCTTAATACACGGAAACGACCAAATAAGCGACATAAACAAGTTTTTCTACCTTCGCGGCGCCTTGCGTGAAAAGGCAGTAGAAGTAATAAATTCGATCAGTTTTTGTAGTTAAAATTACAGCACCGCTTGGGATGCATTATGTTCTAGATATAATAGCAAACGCGTATTAATTCATAATCACATCAAGTCACTTTTTGATATAACTCCAATGTTAAAGGAGTCATCCGAAAAGATTAGATCTATCAATGATTCTGTTTCTCTGCACGTTGAATCAATCATTGCGCTCACCCCAGGTGAAAGCCTGTGGGACCAGCTAATTATTTATCTAATTTCTTCAAAATTGGACCCAGTCACCTCTCGCGAATGGGAGGAGAACAAAGACAGAGACAAGCTGTCATCACTCGCAGATTTAAAATTGTTTTTAGAAAATAAAGCGGACTTGCTAGAAAACTTAGAAAACAAACACTCTTCCACCGATTTTAAAGGTACGAAGAAATTCGATCGCACACCCAAGATAACTCGTTCTCTCATAGCAAACACCAAACCGGTGAGTTGTCCAATCTGTAATCTCGCACACTACGCAAACAATTGCACAGCATTCACAAATTTAAATATTGCAGACCGCACGGACAAAATAAAAGAATTAAAATTATGTTTAAATTGTTTTCGCAAAGGCCACTTCGTCAGTGAATGCAGGTCAAGCCTTTGCAAAATAAACCACAAAAAACACCATACGTTATTACACCAAAGTAAAACTGACACAAACACATCACTTCCAGCCAGTATCCAGGAAATAGTTGAGGAACAAATTACCACTGTCACAGCGTTTTCCTCTCAATCCAGCAATGTTCTCTTAGCTACAATTTCTGTCCTAATTTCAGACGCTAACGGCGCACCTCATGTCGTTAGGGGCATACTGGACGCAGGTAGTCAATCCTCATTTTTAAGCAAAAGCACATGCAATCAATTACAGTTAGCGACTGAGAAAGCCGATGTTTTGGTAAACGGCATTGGCCAATCATCCTCACAAACACTAGAAAAATGCTCGGTAAACATAAGCTCGCGTCACACTTCATTTAAAATTCACACTTCATGTTTAGTGATCGAAAACATAACTGGACATTTACCCAATTTCATAGTAGATACGTCTCGCATTAGCATTCCAAGTCACATTAAGCTATCTGACCCTAATTATCACAATCCAGGAAAAATCGACCTTTTGATAGGGAGCGATTGGTTTTGGAGGGTAATAGGCAAAGAACAAATTAACCTTGGGCCTAAATTACCAATGTTACAAAATACTCGTTTCGGATGGGTAGTGACGGGTCCCATGGCACTGGCGCACAAGCAAGTCGTAAATTGCAATTTCAGCTCTGTTGATTCGAGCCTAAGCCAACAACTTGCGAAGTTTTGGGAACTTGAAAATGGGCCAACAGACAAACCTTTAACTGTTGAAGAGCGCTATTGTGAATCACATTTCGTAGAAACTCATAAACGCGACAAAAATGGCCGCTTCACGGTCAGGATCCCATTGAAAGACAGCCCAAGCAAATTAGGTGAATCATTCGAAAATGCAAAGGGCAGACTATTTAATCTAGAAAAACGGTTTCAATCCGATCAGAAGCTTAATGCATCCTACCTTGCCTTCATGAACGAATATCAATCATTAGGGCACATGTCACAGTCACAACCTAACGATAGTCAACCCTCTTATTACATGCCACATTTTGGAATCTTTAAGGAAGAAAGCTTAAGCACTAAGTTGCGCGTAGTGTTCGACGCTCCCACTGAGTCAACATCGGGTTACTCATTTAACTCGTTGCAAATGGTTGGTCCGACCATTCAACAAGAACTCTTTTTTATACTAATTCGTTTTCGCAAATATTTATACGCATTCTCGGCCGACGTGCAAATGATGTACAGGCAAATTCTTGTCAATCCAACCCAGCGAACGTTTCAAAAAATACTTTGGAGATCGGATCCGGACGAGGTCATAAAAGAGTACGAGCTCAACACGGTTACATACGGCACCGCAGCAGCGGCATTTCTTGCGATCAGAAGTTTGTACCAATTAGGTAAAGAATGTGCTAATACTCATCCACGCATATCCGAAATCATTAAAACGGACTTTTACGTTGATGACGTACTCTCGGGTGAAGACACGCTCATTGAAGCTCAAAACAGCTGTTCTGAGCTATCCGCAATTTTAAAGTCAGGCGCGTTCAAACTTAGAAAATGGGTATCGAATCATCCGCACGTATTGAACAAGGTTGAGCATTCAGATGTTCATCCACAGGTTCATGATTTCACTCAAGGTCAAGCTAAAACGTTGGGCCTGGTTTGGTCATTTCATACCGACACGTTAACCTATCGTATTTCTAAGTTTAGCAGCCCCAAGATCACAAAAAGAGTAATTCTTTCAGAGGTGTCACAAATTTTTGACCCCCTCGGACTACTAAGCCCTTGCATTGTTCCTGCAAAATTCCTTTTGCAGCAATTATGGGAGGAAAAGTTATCATGGGATGACGCGCTTCCTCACTCTTTATCAACAAAATGGATCGATTTAAGGGAAGATTTGTATACCTTGAATGACCTGCAAATACAAAGAAAAGTAATTTGTGAAAAACCCACGCGACTGGAGTTGCACGGTTTTGCCGATGCATCCCTACTCGGCTACGGTGCGTGCGTATATCTTCGTTCTACAGACAAAAATAACATTCATTATACAACTTTATTATGCTCGCGCAATCGAGTTGCGCCATTGAAACCCGTGACCATCCCGAGACTAGAACTATGCGGCGCGGTTGTTCTAGCAAAGTTAGCTTCACAAGCTGCTAAAGCTTTAAACGTTACGTTGCATGACACGTTTCTATGAACGGATTCCACAATTGTGTTAGGTTGGCTACGGACGCCAGTGAATCTTCTCAAGCCTTTCGTTAGTCACAGAGTAGCAGAAATTCTAGATCAAACGCCTTCAGCCATATGGAATCATGTACCCACCGAGTCAAACCCCGCGGATATTTTGTCTCGAGGAATTTCACCTTCAAATTTAAAGAAGAGCACCCTTTGGTGGCTCGGCCCCTCATGGCTCTCGAATGAATCTCGACTGAATAACAAAGAGGTTCAAGAACTTCCTGAGCTCAAAACTGAAAAACGATCATTACACTCTATAGAAATTTCAAATTTTCCTTTCGAAAATTATTCAAAATTATCCCACCTGCAACGGGTTATGGCATACATATTGCGATTTAAATTCAACGCATTGAACCCCATTTCACGAAGAAAATTGGGACCTCTCTCCCTCTCGGAATTACAAGCTTCACTGCACAAGTTGGCAAAAATAGTTCAATCGCAAAGCTTTGCACAAGAGTCGCATCTCATTCAAAACGGAAAACCCTTAGATAAGAAAAGCAGCATTTTAAATCTCAACCCCTTTTTGGATGAGCACGGTTTGCTACGCGTTGGAGGGCGTCTCCAAAATTCAGATTTATCATATGCAGCAAGGCATCCTATTTTGCTCCCACATAAACATACATTTACTCGACTTCTCTTCGAAAAAGAGCATTCAGACTTATACCACATAGGTGCACAGATGCTACTCGCCACTATACGCCAGAGATTTTGGCCGATAGCGGGACGGAGCATCGCGAAATTTGTCGTACGGAACTGCGTAAAATGTTTTAAGACATCGCCCATAGCCATCAACCCATTCATGGGAAACTTGCCCGCAGAACGCGTTTCTCAATCACTTCCTTTCTCAAGAGTGGGTGTGGACTACGCTGGTCCAATCGCGATCAAAACCGCAAAAGGGCGCGGTTGCAAAACCTACAAAGCCTACATATGCCTTTTTGTATGTCTAACCACTAAAGCCTTGCATTTAGAGTTGGTCGGTGATTTAACCACTCAATCCTTTATTTTATGCTTGCGTCGCCTCACTGCTCGTCGAGGCAAGCCTTCAGAAATCATGTCCGACAATGGCAGAAACTTCGTTGGAGCTCAATCCGAATTAAAAGAACTTGCACGGTTTTTAATTGCCAGTGAAACTGAAATCGCGGAACGTGCTTCTAATGAAGGCATTTCTTGGAAGTTCATTCCACCCTACAGTCCCAATTTTGGCGGACTATGGGAGGCAGGAGTTAAGTCTTGCAAATTGATTCTCAAAAAAGTTCTCAATAATTCATTTTTAACTTATGAGGAATTTTATACGTTGTTGGTTCAAATAGAGGGTATCCTTAATTCCAGACCACTCACTCCTCTTTCTTCTGACCCCAACGATTTGCAGCCATTGTGCCCTGCACACTTTTTGATTGGAAAGCCAATCACATCCATACCGGATCCAGACGTCTCAGATATACCTGAGAACCGACTATCTAAATTTCAACGCATCCAGCAGCTTCAACAGCAATTCTGGCGAAGATGGACAAAGGAATACCTGTCAGAGTTGCAAAAGAGAACAAAGTGGAACTTATCATCGCCTAACGTCCAAAGTGGAGCCATGGTGCTGATCCGAGATGACAACCTTCCTCCATTGAAGTGGAAAATGGGACGGATCAAACTGGTTCACCCTGGCGCCGTTGGTGTAGTGCGGGTTGTTACCATACGTACCAACGATGGGCTCATTAAACGGGCCACAAGTCGTGTGTGTCTTTTACCAAACTCGTAAGGTGAAGTGCGTAGAGTTCTACGATTTAGTGTTTTTCTTTTTTTATTATTTGTAAAACTAAGTTGTTTTGCTTATTTTCAGAAAAGACTTTAGTATCTATTTCATTTGTTGTTACACATTTAGTTTTAGGATTTTACTCATGTTCAAATTTTGAAAGTATGTCCTTTCAACGTCGGGGGGCATGTTAAGTCGTTTTTGTGACTCCCTGCGCATTGTTGCTACGCGCAAGGAACGGCACTGGAAAGGGTCAGTATGTAGTAAGATGCCAACTCATAACCATGTTTCTTAACCGGCAAGAAAATAAAGCATAAAAATCAAATATTATTTTTATTAAAAAGTGCAACACGCCGTCGAATAGGAGCAGAAGTTATTTTTATATCCGTCGATGGTTGTGCTCAAACAAATATATATATAAAATATGAGCCCAGTCGCTCATGAATTGGGTTAAAAAATATAACTATAATAATATACCAATATAACTTGAAAAAAAGACTACTAACGTACTAATATAATAAATTGAAATTTGAAACATAAAAATTATGTCAAAAATCATTTTGGTTCAATTCGAGTGTGACTGGGCTCATATATAAGCATTTAAATAGTATTATAATTATTATAATTACCAATATTTTTAAATATAAATGCATATTTCTTGTTATTCGAATTCCATTCCTGTACTTTCATAGCTGTAGCTACCATGTCGTTTGGATGTCTTGATATTTCAATGTTAAATTTTTTCCCTATGTATGTCAGGTCACTTCTTAGCGTAACATTCTTTCGCTCCACTTTTCCACTCGGTACTTCTTGTGCATCTTCTAAAATCCTATTCAATGATACACCTGCTTTAATTTTTTCAGCAAACTCATTTTGTTCTTCGTATGTCAGACATCGAGATCTCAGTTCCACCTGATGTCCAACGTGAGTTTTTACATAATGAACTTCTACGTGGCCTAAATATAAAAAACGTCAACGAGTAAATAATAAAAATAAGAAATCAAGTTACCATCAAAGTGAAATTTTGCTTTTATCCTTGCAGGGCAAATCCCATCGATTTTAATGCTGCCTCCCTTTTTTCCTGAGCGTTTAGAGCAATTACTTTTACTTCCTGTAATGAAATAATACTTGTACAATTCAGTTACATTATATATTTTATATAAAACATACCTTTATAATTGCTTCGATTGCAGAAATAAAGCATTATGTTATCATCTGTTCGTGCTATTTTATAATCAACATTGCGATATTCTAATTGCCTCCATTTTTCGAAATCTTCACGGCTGGAAAAAGTTAATCTTTCCTCTTCAACTGTTACATCGTGTTTTTCTTTAAAATGTCGAATTAATACAATGTAAGTTTCCATGCCTTCCCTATTTCCATCAGAGGGACATAGTGGACAAAATATTAAACTATTTTTCCTTTTAAGTTCGACTACAACTTTATGGATATTTTTAATATGCCTATTCTTAGCAGAGCTATTAAAAAATTTTTTTAAACAATGAGGGCATGTACAGCTAAAAAATAATTACATGTTGTATAATTATTATTGTAAAAGTACAAATTTAGTAATTATGACCTACTAATTCTACATAAAATTAATAAGTAGGTAATACTAATAAAATATAAGCAACACTTACTTGTCCATCTCCATTGCTGCTGTAGAAATATTGAAGAACCTACACTCACCTAATACACTAAAAATAAAAGAATCTAAAAAACAAAGTGTTACACAATTAATATAAAACTAAATGTTTTATACAAAGATTGTTTTGTATATTATGTTATATATGTAGCAATAAATATTGCTTTTTATTTAAAATAATCTGTTTTTAAATAGATTTTAGACGCTAAACCACGCTAAACGCAAGCCAAAGAAATGTAAGAACGATGCTATAACATGCAATTTGACAGTAAAAACGCGGGCTTTAATTTGCACTTTTGCAGGCTTGCGCATTAGAAACCGTTAGATTGTGACCAAGTTGGTTTGGATTAGACGTGATAAAAGTTCAAACAGTTTTCACATGCGCATTATTAAAGGTTTGAGATAACTATTAATCTAGTCTTAATTTTGCATTGTTTGGAACCCAAGATGGCGGACTGTGAGCTGCTGTGAGCTGCCACGTTTACACTAATGGTGCGTATTTCTTATTATTAAGGGTGCCCTCACGGGCGTAGGTAGTGAAGATTCACTTGTAAAGTAGCGATACGTAGTGAGGAGAGGTAAAACTATTAATCCTCAATTATCATGCTATTTTATAGGGTTTGTCAAGAGATGCAACTCGACTTTGATACTGTATAAATACATTTAGCCGACCCGCCTACACAAAAGATAATTATTTTTTATGCACATGGTGCATTATGGTGCAGAGTAACGTATTTATGAACAAGTTACTGTAGAGTGGAAATACAAGCAATAAGTTTATTTTACAAGAAATTTTTTAGATTTAAATCTCTAAAAATCAATTTTTAGAAAATTGATCACATTATTAAGTTCATTAATATAATGACAACCACATCTTTTTAAACAAATATAGTAACTATGCTTCAAAATTAATTTTAATTGCAAAATTGTAAGCTTCTGCCACAATAGTTTTGTTTTATCTATTTAATTACAGTCGAGTCGCAAAATAGTGAATTAAATATGGCAACGACCTTTCATTTTTTCGGGGTTGTTCACTATTTAGGTACTTACAAAATTTACAATAAAGCCACGTTTTGAAAATTAAAGCTTTATTTTAAAGAAAATTGATACAAATATAATTATTAATTAGGAAAAATGATGTTATTTTTGATTGTACTATTTGTTTTTTTATTTAATTTAATAGTTAATACTTTTTCCCTTAAATTTTAACATTTTTTAATTTTAAACATATAAAAATTCTATTCTATGCTAACGTTACGCGTGAAATGAAGTGTAAATATAATACGTAATGTAAATTCTCAATGTTGGGGAAAGTCCCTATAAATGATGTCATTCAAACTGCACGATTTATAGTAGGCAGTTCGCTGTATCGGGGTTACCGCTGTTCGTTATATGGGAGTCCCATATACACTCAATGTTAAAATTTTTGTGTTCACTATTTCCGGTAGTTCACTATATACGGTATTCACTATTTCGCGACTCGACTGTATTTTTAAAATCATTTAAAAACTTTTATTATTAGCAGTGCAGTTCTTATTTGTTCAAGACATCACTGTATTATCCGATTACAATTAAAATTTGAATTTTATGCATGACCAACAAGGGTATGAATCATAGGCGTCCAATGAGGGGGGCAAAGGGGGCAGCTGCTCCCATGGGTCTTGGCTGCTTAACTTTTTTTTAGACATTTAATATTTCACCAGCGTAAGTTTTTAAAATTTTCAAAAAATTTCGGTTTTAAATAATTTCAATTCATTTACAATAACATTTTTTTAAATCTTGCTTCCCCTTGTAAATGATCCTATAAACGCCCATGGTTTTTTGGCGTTTTTTTTTCAAATGAGTTGATTATATAGCATACTATATGTTACGGCAGGCCCGTAGCCAGAGGGGGGCACCTGGGGGCTTGTGCCCCCCACCAAATGTTCAAAAAAAAATTTTTTTTTAAGTAAAGGAAAATTTGTTTATAATAAAAATTCTCGGAAGGGTAAAGGTTACGAAACTAGAAAATTTATACATTTACCGGTGTGTACAAGTTCCAATAGTGCGTTGAATAATTTGAAGATAAAAACGCAACAACATTATAAAAAAAAATAAAAATCACAAACTTGCTTTGCTGCTGCTTCTTTCGACATCTACCTTAGTAATAGTGCTTTCACTTTTGCAAAAATCGAGGGAGAGAAAAGCTCTGTTCGTTTGTCAAGCACTAACTTGAACTGATCACGTTTCTATGACGTCACTACACAACTTTATGCAGGATTATTTTGCACTAACTTGCTTGATTCAGGTTAGTTCATATAAACGACAGAGCTAAAGAGCTGAGCCAAAAAGATGTGTCAAGGACCGGACTTTAGGCCAGATGCGCTAGGTTTGACCCCCCAACCCGGCTTCAAATTTGAACGACTTCATTTTGATTATCTCTCTACTCGGAAGGCCATGGCAAATCACCGGGGTGTAATTTGCCATAAAAACCTTTGTTTTAGATCCGCCAAGCTGCATCCCCGTACTTTGGAATTTATATAATTTTTACGTCATTAGGAAGGGTTCGCGAAGTACTGGGGAGTACTGTAAATTATTTTAAAAGTGCTGAGTCCGTTAAATTTTTATTAAGAATTGAAATCTTAATAATATTTTTTTGGTGTATTTTATTGATATTAATTGATCCTTTTTTATGCTTGGTTAAAATTTACAAAATATTAGAAAAGCTCCGAGCAATATACAATACTTTGAATTCTCAAATTCAAGATTAGCGAATTAATTAAAAATTTAATGTTGTTATTACTACATGACCATTCTATCGTTTAATTTAAATATTGACAACTCTTTATGAATAAGAAAAGTTAACAAGTAATTCGATTTTCGAAGAAAATAACAATCTTTATCACATAATTATGAAACTATCCAGTGAAAACGAATACTATATAATGTAACAATTTCTTCTGTGTGCAGAATTCGAGAATTGATCACTAATGTAAGTTAATGAATAATCAATATTTATTCTGGTCAAAAACAGAAAAATCTGTGTGCTTTTCCCGTATACATTTCATGTCAATCCAATAATTGATTTAAGTGCGTTTGACGGGTATACTCGTTACTGTTTGATTTTAAACCTTTGCATGGCTTACTTAAATTTTAATTACTTAGATGGTACACACTGGGGTCCTACAGACCCTTAACTTACTTAAATTATATACAACTTGAAGGGCATACCACAATTAACAGTACCATATTGTGTAAACTGTTGAGAGGGATATGCAGCTAAATTACAAAGGTGTCTATTTGTAAAAAGAAAAATTAGAACATTTTACAGGTTTTTTAAAATGTCGTAGGGTCTCACGGACCCCAGTGTACCATACGAAGGTTAATTACGCACTTCATTAGAGATTTTAAAAACTAAATTCGGCAGTTGATTAAATAATTTATGTAGAAATAAAAAATATTAGCAAAGAAAATTTTTAAACAAAACTAGAAATGCGAAATTATTATATTGAATATAATATTGAAAATCTTACATTTGCACTGTATAAAAATGCATTTGCTAACATGGACAAGAAAGTATATAATATTATTTATAACTTCTTGTCTCAACATACCTTTCGATGAATCACGTAATGTGTTATCAAATAGGTACATCAATAGACTGTATCAAGCCACGTACCGAACCACTTGCCGAACCACCACAAAATTTGTAAATTAGCGCCGTAGTGTATAATAGTCAAACCATTTTAGATGGAAATAGCAATAAAATCATAAAAAAGTGATAGAACTCTACTTACCATTGCAATTAATTTCGTCAAAATAAGAAAAATTGTACCATCACTTTGTATTTACTAGAACTTTTCTAAAAATTGATGTAATTTAACCAATTTTTTTTACAAGCAAGATGAAATAATTGTCCTGGATGTGATCTATTTTAAGGACCTTTATTAATAACGGTAACGATTATAAAAATTATAACATGGCTACTTTTGCTATCTGAAAAATTGAGTAACTTTGCAGCAAAATTTTCAATATTTCTAATCATCTGATTGTAATAAAAAATAGATCACGTCCAAGAGCCAACTTTTATCTTTAAGGTGATTACAAAAAAATTCCTTAAAAGTTAGAATTTTTTCACTTCTAGTAAATACAAATGAGCGATCTGTCCCATATAATTAACATAGGTAGGACGGCAGCCAAACTGCTTCTATAAGTATCAAATTTTACAACACGTTAATTTAATGCCAGTGGCGTACTCCACGTTTTTGCTGGCGTGGCGTACTTGGTTTTGCTTTGTTCAATATGTTCTGAAAAATTTATTTACTAGATAATTTCTATAATGACATGTTACAATAATAAAATTGTGAGTAATAATAGAAAATATCTAATAAATAAATTTTTCGGAACATGGAAGAAATAAATTTAAATGAAATTATTTTACTGCTAATATTCAAACCCGTTCAAAGCGGCGCCAAATTTTAGTTTGACGTCTTATACTCAGAGGGCTTTTGTTTCCACGACAAGCCTAATCCAGAGGTTTTCGCAGTATATTTCATAGTATCTCGTAGTGCTATTTACAAAGTAATAACTGATAAGCTGTGCTAAATAATTAAATATTATGGATACTCCGTGTAATTCAAAACTTGAAGTGGATAATAAATCGGAGGAAACGGATGACATAAAATTTAACTTAGAAGATCTTCATCATTCGATAGATATTAAGGATGAAAAGAGCTATGGAGAAGCATTAATAAATGCAAAACCTGCAACATATACAAGTATTCGAGAGAAATTTTTTTCTTGTGATGTTTGTGGTTATAAATGTGCTCGAAAATCATCTTTAAAAGATCATTTAAGAACTCACACAGGGGAGAAACCTTTTGCTTGTGAGATTTGTGACTATAAATGTGCACAAAGATCATCTTTAAATGAACATTTAAAAATTCACACAGGGGAGAAACCTTTTGCTTGTGAGATTTGTGACTATAATTGTGTTAGTAAATCAACTTTAAGAAAACATTTAAAAAGAAGACACGGGGGAGCAGCCTTTTGCTTGAAAGATGTGTGACTGTGAATGAGCTCGTAAATCATCTTTAAAATAATAATATAATCGTAATAAATAATAATCTATCTTATATCGATAGGTATATAAAAATGCAGAGACCGTATGTTGAGAGGTCAACTATATTTTCTTAAACTTATTCAATGGCAAGAGGAGAAAATGCTACAAAAATCAAGGCACTTATTTTATAAAGTTTGGCCAGAAAACCCTTAAGTACAAATTATACGAACTATTAAAGAAATGTGCAAAACAAAGGAGCAGATTGGTGTTCTTGCTCAAATGCAGAAAAAAGAATATTATTCCGAAGTTCATCAAGAAAACGACTAATAATTCTTCCAAAACTGTTAATTTATCAAGTAAATTTAACCATGAAGCAAGGACTTTATACCACAATTTCCATATTAGATTGTTGAATTTGTCTATAAGTGTTGTATGGTGAGGTAATAAATAATAATCCAATTTATTATACGTTATTTAATATGGTTAACTAAAGTACAATTACATGTTAAAATTTGAACGTCGCCATGTTGTTACCGTTGATGCGCATGACTATTCTTCAGTGGCGGTCCATCATACCACATATCTTCCTTACCAATATTTAGGAGCCAAAAAATCGAGACGGCTTCCGGTCTCGTCTGGGGTAGCGTCTTGATTCAGGTTCTATATTTTTAGGGCTCATTTGAACTTCTGGCTGTTGTGCCTCTTGAATTTCTTCGCTTCTCTCTAATTCCTGATTTGCATCTTGGCTGCATCTTGATTTACTTGGTGATGTGTCTGGCTCAGCATGTCTTTGTTCCACGAACGACATCTCGTTGGATCGAGGTCGAAGTTGGTCACCATGCTTAAGTCGCGATACTCCATTTACTTCCACCATATACGAACAAGGTCCATTTTGTTGTTGTATAATTCCGGGTGAAAAACCTTTCGCCAATGTTCTACCTTATATATGAGTTTGCAACTTGGAAATGACTACTTAAAAAAAATTGAAGTTAATAAAATTTTATATGGTCTATAAATTCCAACTTCCAATACACGTCATAGGCATTGATGACGTCAGAATCAAACATTGTTGCCACAATTTTCATGGAAATTTGAGGTTATAGGACAGAAATAAAACACCTATAATGTCGCCATAAGTTGATATTTTCATAAATATTTAATATTAACAATGTTTATATTGAAACATTTTGCTATAGGTTTAATTCTATTCGATATTCTTAAAATAGTCACTTCGGCAGAAATATCAGACTACGATGCTAGTGTAAAATGCAGTAAAAGTAATGAATTTTAGAGAACATCACATTTAAATTTTAATTTTTTACAAAATAAAACAAAGTAAGATTAGATGTGATTAAAGAAACTTAGTAATGTAAAAAATTATTAAAATGTAATGCATTTAATTACCGTAAACTGTGGTCACTCAACTTTTAGAAAACTTAATCAGTATTACTAGGTTAACTTTTAAACTTCGTAAACAACCGGACAACTGACAACAATGTATATGCAATTTTACATACACAAACTTATAAACATAAAAATCACTGTACAATCAAATTTCGCATTATGAGATAAATTGAAATTTAATTTTTATGTCCCGTTCGCGCTGCCTCTGACGCTTTTTGTTAATGCCGGCAGACCGGGAGATTTGGCTCGGATAGTAGAGCCAAGTTAAAGTGCATACTCCTAACGGTGGCGGTGAGCAGGTCGTATGCGTTCCTTGTATTGTGCAGGTTAACCTAAAGGCAGCGGAGCCGCGACCCACTTGGGGGAGTATCTTGTCTCCCCTTCCGCGTCTTTGTCGTTAGTTTAAAAACTTTTTGTTTAAGGCTAGGATATTGAAGTGTGCACGAGGTTATACATGAGTAATTCAAAAACGGATGAATGGATTGTCATAAATTTTTTAAATTATATATATGATATCTTAAGGACGATCCTCAGATATTTTATTTTTTTTAATAAATTGTTTTTCAATTAATTTTTTTAAAATAACCTGTTTGTAAATTTTTTAGCAAAAATTAAGTTGTTGAAATTAATTACTTATAAACAATTAAAAATAAAAATAAAATTAAAAATAGGGGGGGTTTAAATCAATTTGGTTTTACATGACTAACTCGAAAGCGAATGATTTGATAATTTTGAAATTTTGGGATAATATTTATGGTACCAATGCGCAGGGAAACAGTTATTTTTAAACATAACAATTTTATTTACAACAATAATAATAATTTTAAAATGTTATATTATTTATCAATTAATTAAATTTTATTAATTGAAATACTATATAAACAAAAATGAATACATATGTAAATTTTCAAAAGTTTATTTTACCTAGAACATACTAAAAATGTAATTATAACAATAAGGCAATTTCAACACCCGGGTAGCAACAATTAAATAATATAGTTCAACTATTATTACGCAGATGGTTCTCCAATCGCGCATTGTTAATCATATAGGCAGATATCTATTTTAGCTAAGCTTTCTACCTACACTTCTAGAAAAGTTATAAAGCTAAATTTTAATTCAAGTAACACTGCGCAAACGACCTTGGGTGAAAATTCCACTTGTTTTATCTCTAATTTTGTTGTTGTTACTTGATAGTAAGATTATGGCAAATCTTGTACCTTCTAAGCGTTTAAAATAACATTTTTGTAATAGATAATTAAATTTAATTTTAAAAAGTGCAATTATGAAATTTTTATTATTAGTGTAAATTGCATATCGGAAATAAAGTAATTTATTGTTTTAGAAGTATAGTATGACTACATAAAGTATTATTTTTAAAGAATGTTGAAAGTAAAGTTTTGCTTGTTAAACTTCAAATCATTGCACGCGTGTTATTATACTTTTTTGCTGCATTTTATTTTAGATAGCGTTAAAATTTTTCAAATTTAAATACTAATAAATAAATAAGGGCTTCGAACAACCGCCAACATGAAAATACATAATTTAACACTAATGTTCCCGGATCGGGGTACTGGGTACTTTTTTGAATTTTGCTATCGAATATCTCTGCTTGTATTTTTCACAGCGATCTGATGGGATTTTGTGACATCTTATAAGCAATAGTTCTTAACGTATTAAAGCCATTTTGAAATCTACTACATTTTAGTAAATGCACTTTTTTGCAAAAATAAACATGTACCTATTACCCGAATAGTGTACCGAGTACCTTCACATAATTTTGAGCTAAAAGTGGATTAAAATTTCACCAAATCTCATTTAAAAGAAGGCAATAAAATTCTCACATCAACTTTTTAATTCAGAAAATATACATTATTTATAACAGATAACATTTTGTATTACAAAATTTAAATTTAAAAATAAATTATACGGTAAATCTCACGTGAGAAGGGGGCACATCACATCTCATTAAAGGTAAGAGGAGAGAGTCCAATTTAGAAAAAACGCTTTACGTAATTAATGGACACCTCTTTTCATAAGACGTATATGTAGGTGACGTATATGTATAGAGACGGTCGTTAGCATAGCGATTAAGCTCACAGACTGCTAATACAGAAAACCCGGTTCGACTCCGGGTGAAGTAAGAATATTATTCTGACCGTCTCCACTCGGAAGGCAACGGCAAACCACCGAGGTGTAATTTGCCTAGAGAATATTTGAAAAAATGTCACTATGTCCTTTCGTAGGACGAAGGAATCTGAGAAGAAGAAATATGTAGGTACGCAGGATTAAAATACCAGTATCAGTAAGTGAGGGCATATTGTTCTTAAGAGCCGGTTTATTCGTCTAACCGTAAAGTGTCTAATAGCGTTACAGGTAAGATAATTGTTGATAAACGTTTATTCACATCCCAATAGCAACTTTTGTCTTGTAAATATGGGTTATTGTACCTACCTAAATGTAGGAATCACTTGAAGCGGAAAATAAGTTTTACAAGTCAGATCTTAACTTAAAATTTCTAAAATTGTCGGTGTCGTATATATGAAACATTAAATTTTTTATAAATAATTTATCAAAATGAATCTTAAGGCGCGTTCTCACGTATCAAGTTTTGTTGAACAATTTTTGTTGATCAACAAAAGTTGAACACAACTTGAACGAGTTTTTGTTCACACGTTTCAATAAAAACTGATTCAATCACACATTTTCAATTTAATTCAGTTGTACACATGGCGTCAAAAACAAAATACACATTGTTGAAATACACATACACATACACGAAAGTTGAAAGCGAATCGAAATTGACGTTCAACTGACGTTTATACGTATCAAGTTTGCTTTCAACTTTAAACAACAACAAACACAGTCATGTTCTCACGTATCAAGACCCGCATCAAGCTGGCGCCGCCACTTTTGCAAAACCTAAAATAAACTATATGGGAATTTGTGGCTAATTTGTTGCTAATTAGTTACCGCAATTGCGAATTTGTGGCTCTTACCGTTCGCGAATTACTTGAAAATAAGTTTTACAAATCAGATCTTAACTTAAAATTTCTAAAATTGGAATTGGACGCTGGCTTGATATCAAGCTAGCGCCGCCACCACTCAAAAACTTATCAAAACTTAAAAATAAGTATATGGGAATTTGTGGCTAATTTGTTGCTAATTAGTTACCGCAATCGCGAATTTGTGGCTCTTACCGTTCGCGAATTACAGCCATTTGAGTGGTGGCGGCGCTAGCTTGATATCAAGCCAGCGTCGCCACCACTCAAAAACTTATCAAAACTTAAAAATAAGTATATGGGAATTTGTGGCTAATAGGCCAGTCACTGGGGACTTCAAAAATGAAAAGTTAGATAAAGTATCCAAAAGTTTTTAAATTTTAGGACAACATTAGAGGAGTTATAAAAGTAATAAATCTGATTTTGCACCCTTTTCCGCCCCCCGGAACATTGTTAAATTAACAAATAAATGAAAATTTTCAATAACTTTTTGAAAAAAATTCGGATAGTTATGCAAACTTGGCGGAACATTTTAATGATTATTATACATCTTTTATTAAATTTGCACCCTGCTACAATGACCGGAACACTGCAAATAATTGTTTATTAATTATATTTTGATATATCTTATCGGAAAAAAAAGGAAAAGTTATGCAAATAATTGTTTATACAACAGAAAAGGGTTAGAAATCCGCTTGTAATTTTGCATAACTTTTTTTAACCCGGAACATTTTTTTTACAATTTTTTTATCTGACGCGGCGTCGATTTCGACAGTTTAAACAATAAGTAAGTGTCTATATAATTCTGATAGTCTTAAAATCGGGTTGCAAATGATTGTGACACGAATAGATATCATAATCTGAATTTGCAACCTCTTAAGTGTTCCGGAACTTAATTAAATTACTTATTATTTAAATAATGAAGTTAGGCTCGACGTACTGTAGCATCTATGTTTGTTCTCGCAGTTAAATTCATAAAACGTTTGTTGTATTATCATTACGTACAACTGAAAAAAGCCGTTAAAGGAATTTTTAGAACTTTTATAAGCCGACCCGAGGGTAGGCGTAGGTAGGTAGGAATAATAACAATAGGTTACTTTTTAAGATATAATTATGAAATGCAAGTTTAAATTGGCGTTTTACATTAGAGAAACGCCACGTAGTGTCCTAAATGGTAACTAACTTAAGTAATATTTAGCGTGTACTTATCGTTAAATATGAACAAATCAGAGGTTATATAATTAACTAATACGAACTAAATTGATTTAAAAACACGATTTCCAATGTAAACAAAGTAAAATGCAATGTTTAACACAGGTTTAATTTAGCAGATGTACTATTTATGTCGTCCATGTTGTTGAATTACAACGCCATCTGTACGTAATGTAAAACGCCAATAGTCAGCTCTAAGTCTCAATATAAAAGTACTAAATATAAAATTTTGTAGTAAAATTTTTAATGGTTTGGGAGCTAGAGCGCATAAAAAATTTAGATTATACATACACACACTCGCACATACATTTTTTGATGTTTGGTCTCATTCAACTCCTTGGACCCCAAGTATTATAAATCCGTCAAAATCAGAAATTCTTTTTTTTATTAAATACTCTCCCACACTACTCATACTATGTAGTATGTTAAAGTAAAAAAGACATAAAAAATCATACTTAATCGGAAAAATTAAACATGTAAAAAAGTAAAGTTTTATTTCTTCTTCTTCGCTTTATTATCTACTATATAAGCTCTACAGTTAACTCTACAACTTGTCTTGTAAACTCTCGTGTGTGACGTAGCCGTATCAACGGTAATGACGTCGACACAAATATTAGGGATCACCACAGGAGTGTGGATGCCCACCGGATGCTGGATGTGTGGATGCACGCCGAGCCAAAAAATTCTGTGCAATCCGCCATTTGAACCCAAAATTTCCGTTTTATACTCAACCAGCGATCACATCACTAGAGAAATTTAAAATTTCTCGAAAACTATTTGGGTACAAATGAAAATAAAACTTGCCCAAACACAAACAAGGCAAAAACGATTTAGACTATTTTGGAGTCAAAATTCGACATGGGGCTAGCATTTCTCCACCCCCCCCCCCAGCAAAATTTTGAAATTTCTCAAAAACTATTTGGGTACAAACGAAAATAATGTTTTCACAAACAGGTACAAACGATGCACAAACGATTTAGACTATTTTGGAGTCAATATTCGAATTGGGGGGGGGGCGGCATGCACCTCAATATCAGATTGTGTCAAAAAAGCAGTTAGTTCCCTATCTTCCTCTTCGATATTATCTTCATCCTCTTCAACCATCTCAGCAATATAAAAAAGTATAAAATTTATTTTCTACTTGCAGATTATTATTTAAGACCTATTTAGGGGTATTATGTATCACCACGTTATTAGGGTTATTAGGTATAAAGGTGACCGTTATAACATTTTTTTTACTTTATTTTATGTTATAACTTAAATTTAAAATTTGTTTAAATTTTTACAGATTTCCCGCAGTTTATGTTACACGTCGCTTAGTTTAATAAAATAATACAAGAATCTACTTAAAGCAAATTAATATTTGAAAATAAATATTTCAATTTTGCTAGAATTAGCCATCCCTGTACCACTATATAATATAACCAGAAGTCAGTACCTTATAATATGCTATATATTGACGTGGATTATGATAGGTTCAAAATTCTGAAATTATCCACAATTAAATTTTCATTTTGTCGGAGTTTTGGTTTATGAGATTTTCTTAAATTTAATTGGACGAATAGTAGTAACTTGTTGTTTTTCAATTATGTGCCAATGAGTACGTGCAGAGACGAGATTTTAGGTTTGGAGATTAGTCCATATAGCCTGAAAATTAAACATTTCAAACATGAAAAACGTTAAATTTTTGATTAATTTATTTTTATTTGTTCTTAAAATTGTTAACTTACGTTTGAATGGAGTTGGTACAAAAGTAGCTACGATCATCGATGCAGTGTTTTTAAACCAAAAGTGTAGTTCGCAATTAAAAATTTAGTGACTTAAAAATGTTGAATTTGGCATCGGAAAATTTGAATTTCGCTGGAAAACCAACCAATCAGAGTGCGACACGATTTTCCTGAGAAAACTTTGTACAGGAAACGAGATAAATAGTCAGTTGCTCGAGAGTAATGGAAGAGTGAAGTCTAGAACTTAACGGCTTCAAAGTGTAATCTTCGAATGTGTGATAATTACCCATTGGTAATTAATTTAACGATGATTATGAGCAACTGGGTTTATGTTGATGGTGTGTGCTGCTAAAGAAGAGTGTTATGAAATTCATTGTGATTTTTGAAGATTTGGAAAGTTTACGTACCAGTCATGACATGAGGTCACCATTTTGTCAAATCGTAGATGCAAGGAATTCGAAATTCAATCATCAATTATTCAAGCCATCACCTTGGTAAATAATTTTAAAATTGTTTATTCACGTTATTTCAACAATTATCTTCGATATTTGTTATGATGCTGCAGAATTTTTTGAGGTTAATCACATTTGACATTGTTAAATTCGAATTTCAAGTCGCAATTATGAATGGATTTCTTCACATTTAATTAATTAAACACATTAGTGGAACAATTTTAATAATTGATTTGTGTTGTTTGATTGCGAAAATTAAATTTACGCGATAAACTTTTTCGAACGGTTTCTATGCATTTGGTAGTGACTACCATACCAACTTTTCAACAGATTAAAAAACGCCAATATTTGAAAATTAAACAATTTTTTTCATTTTTGTACAATTTTTATTACAGATGTTTTATTTAAATTACAATAGAACGTTGATTATCTTACAAATTGGAGATACTGTTTTTGAGATTTAAATGTGTAAATTTGTAGGATAATTCTTCATGATTTTTGGAATAATCGATTGTGTCGATAAGTTTAATAACAAAATTTCGTCTCAGTTTGTTTACTTATTTGATTATGAATGCTATTATCATCCAATTAAATTATAATTTGTCCCAGAGTATTTTGTTTCATTTATTGTGGATAGTTTGAGAATCAATTTTTTGGAACCTACTCCTGAGATAGTCTCAATAATGCAAACTACCGACTATAACGGCTACGGCATTTAAAGAGTTGTTCGTCAGAACACGACAATATGTAGGTTTATGCTCGTCTGTGTTAATAAGAAAATTTTATTTATAACATAAATAATTTATAATAATGCTGCCAGAGGTTAAAACTGGTACCGAACATTCTTTGTAGAAGTATATGTATTGATAACGCAACAAACGTCTTACCCATTTAGCTTCTTATTACGCACCGAAAACAAACATAGAATGCTACAAGTACGTCGAGCCTAACATCATTATTTAAATAATAGATAATTAATTAAGTTCCGGAACACTTACGAGGTTGCAAATTCAGATTATGATATCTATTCGTGTCACAATCATTTGCAACCTGATTTTAAGATTATCAGAATTATATAGACACTTACTTATTGTTTAAATCGTCAAAATCGACGCCGTGTCAGATAAAAAAAATTGTAAAAAAAATGTTCCGGGTTAAAAAAAGTTATGCAAAATTACAAGCGGATTTCTAACCCTTTTCTGTTGCATAAACAATTATTTGCATAACTTTTCCTTTTTTTTCCGATAAGATATATCAAAATATAATTAATAAACAATTATTTTCAGTGTTCCGGTCATTGTAGCAGGGTGCAAATTTAATAGAAGATGTATAATAATCATTAAAATGTTCCGCTAAGTTTGCATAACTATCCGAATTTTTTTCAAAAAGTTATTAAAAATTTACGTTTTTTGTTAATTTAACAATGTTCCGGGGGGCGGAAAAAGGTGCAAAATCAAATTTATTATTTTTTAATTTTTTCCAATATTGTCTCAAAATTTTAAAACTTTCGCTTTTTTTCATACCTTTTTTTGCTATAATGACTGGCCTATAATTTGTTGCTAATTAGTTACCGCAATCGCGAATTTGTGGCTCTTACCGTTCGCGAAAGTTTCAAAAACTACAAAGGTACACTAAAAAGCAAAAAATATTTTAAAAAAAGCAAACAAGGTTTTTTGAATACATCAATATAAAAGCGTGGGGCTGTTTATTTATTGAAGCTTGAAGCTCAAACAAAAAATTTGAAAGCCCAATGAGGCTTAAACTATACCAAACGTTTGACATTAATTTTACCCAAAAATTTTATTTAAGTACGGGAAATATCCCCCCCTGCATCAAAGTTTTTGTGAATTTTTCCGTGACGGTTGAAGCTTTTGACTCATTGAATCTCAAACGTATGACTCAAATAATTCTAAAAAATTCGATTTTTAAAAATTCTTAAATTCTTAATTCTTAAAAATTCTTTTAGAGTAAAATGTACAATAGTAAATGTATAAAAACCAACCAATAGAAAGATCGTATTAGTAGCCATCAGACATTTTTCATTGGTTAGTTATTATCATTAAAATGTTAATTTTATGCAAAATTAAGCATCGTGTCATACAGGGTTTACGATAACTAAAAAATTAGAAACAATAAAAGGTAAATAAAAAACTTTTTAACAAAAAATTAAACCGACCTCAAATAGGAAACTAAAAAGCATAAAATAAATATATTACATTTTGAGTCTTAATAAGTAATGTAAGTAACTAAGTTTGAGTCGGTGCATAGTGGGTGACTTTTGTTTTGATAATTTTTTTAAAGTAATTTAATAATCGTTGATTTTTTGTTTTTGCACCGACTCAAACTTAGTTACTTACATTACTTATTAAGACTCAAAATGTAATATATTTATTTTATGCTTTTTAGTTTCCTTTTTGAGGTCGGTTTAATTTTTTGCTAAAAAGTTTTTTATTTTTTAATTTTTAGTGATTAAAATCTACTAATTACTACCTTAATTAATTAATTAATTAATTTGCTCGATATAAAGTTTTATTTTACAACCAAATATAGGTTGACAAGTGAAAAATCAATAAATGAAAAACAATCATTCCCTATTTTCTACCTTTACGGGTGCAATTTTCGTTTATTTTTTACCCTTACGAATGGAATTTTTTTGTGAAATTTAAATGGGACCACCATGGAGGTATACTTTATCGAATAAAAAAAAAATTCATCAAAATCGGATCACTCTGTAAAAAGTTATGCCCGAACATACATAAAAAAAAAAACAAAAAAAAAAAAACATACAAACATACAAACAGACGAATTGAGAAACTCCTCCTTTTTTTGAAGTCGGTTTAAAAATGAGGCATTTAAAGAAACCTTTTAATTAAAAATCGTGTAACATCTACATAAAAATGCCATGATATCAAGGTCTTTAAAACTAAAACTTCACGTATAAAATTTAAATTGTATTTTTTTCAAGCATTTTTATTTTAATTTTCTTTTCGTGCTTTAAAATGGTAAGAGATAACTGCTTTTTGTAAAGGTTTATGGCTCATTTTGGCAACAAATTAGCTACAAATGCCCATAATTTTTTTTAAGTTTTCATAAGTTTTGAGTGGTGGCGCCGCTGGCTTGATATCAAGCTAGCGCCGCCACCATTCAAATGGCTGTAATTCGCAAACGGTAAGAGCCACAAATTCGCGATTGCGGTAACTAATAAGCAACAAATTAGCCACAAATTCCCATATACTTATTTTTAAGTTTTGATAAGTTTTTGAGTGGTGGCTGTAATTCGTGAACGGTAAGATCCACAAATTCGCGATTGCGGTAACTAATTAGCAACAAATTAGCCACAAATTCCCATATAGTTTATTTTGGGTTTTGCAAAAGTGGCGGCGCCAGCTTGATGCGGGTCGTATCAAGTTTTGTTGAACGAATTTAGTTGATCAACAAAACTTGAACGAAATCTACAGTGTTTCAACAAAATTGAACAACTTTTTAGTTGATCAACAAAAGATTGATCCAGTCAATCTTTATCGTTCAAGTTTCGAATCGTCTGTCATTTGTTTTCAAGTACAAAGTAAACTTGATACGTGTGAACGTCAAGTTCTGGCTTATCGTAGAAATAAGCCAAAAAATTTCTGATGTTGTCTCGGGTTTGCTTTTCTCGTAGTCGTGAGAGCTGATAGCGGCCTCCTGTCTCTGCTTGCGTAGTCGGACTTGTGACCGGCGGTTCGATGAGTATGTTAATAATAATTAAACATCAGTATCTCAACCTTACTTTGTGAAAGTAGTATACCACACATTTCAGTCATTTTCGAAAAAAGAGCGTGTTGAGTTTAAAACTGGATTTAAAATTTCTATCTCCACAACTGCCTTCAACTATTCTTCTATGCTGGTGAATGATTTTGACCATTCCTTGCTTATTAAGTAAACTTTAAATTTTTTTACTTGAATAATAAAATTTCCTTTCTCCAGGTGAAACCCTGACACAAGTTAGAAACACTTTTTGATAGTCTCATGTTAATTCTTTTGAAAAAGTGATCCCAGACAAACATAGGTACTCTACTAAAATGCAAAAAAGCATTAAACTTGATTTAAAATATTTATTTGTGTGAATATAATAATTACTACAGTGTACTTTTATTTAAATATTTATAAGAGAAAAAACCAGAAATTCTTATAAATGTATGGCTTTCTTCGCATGTGGGTTTTACAAAAGAAAAAATAGGTATATTTAGTAGAACCAAATCTTCCATGTGCCTTTCTCATGTCGTTATGACTTAATAAAAATAATCACACCAATACTTCTATCGTTTTATTTGTGCAACCATAATAATATATGAAGATATACTTCCAAAAAGTCCAATAAGAATTCTGCGATTTACATTGAACAGTCCTACTGCAGAAAATTGAGGGCACTGATGCATAGCGCAGTTTGCTAGTAGACGTAGTTCTTTTTTCAAAATGGCATTTTGAGATGTGTTGGACATTACTATTGTTAAAAACTTGTAGCACGTGGTTGTTATTTTGTTTACCTCGCTTATAGTTTCATCACAAAATACAATCACCACGATTCCCATTACCTGAAATTCTCAAACAATCTTAAAATTAACTTCCTGAATGCTGCTAATTTAAAAATATTTAATTATATTTTAGATTAGCCAGTACTTCCAAGTTTACAATTCCCTATTTTGCAGTTTTGCAAAGCTAAATACCGAATAATATTGAAAAACCAAAAGGATTAAAGAGCATTGTAGAGCTAAAAGAATAGACTACTTTCAGGTCGGAAATATTTACTTTTCTTAATTACAATTGACGTTTTCACAATTAAAACTTACCCAAATGAAAAAACAAATAATTCCTACGGTTATATAATATGATATAGTAGGTGCCAAATAAATTTGCCGCTGCGTCATAGTTTAAAATGGTATGAATCAAGCTGGAAAAAACTAGTCAAACGGGTGCTTTTTAAAATGCATTGTTTTTTTAATTTAATATAACTTTCTCTCTTCACCACAACTTGTCATATGTAAATGTCACTGTCAAAATTGTGCAGGTTATAAACAAAACTTAAATATTTTTCATTAATTTGCAAATAATTTTTCATTAAAGGAAAGTTTAGTAAGAAATTTAAGTTTAATAAATTACAATTTTGTTGCCAAGAATAGAATATTTATTGTATTTATTTATATAATATTTATTAAACAAGTAATAACTTCAAGAACATTTCAAAATGAACAAAACATAAACATTTAAATTCAACGATTCTGAGGGACTCTTCATAAATGTGTGGCAGCATCGTTCTTTTTTTAATTAATAATTTTGATCAAGTAATTAAAAATATAAAATAAAAGAGATTTGATTTGTTACTAGGATATAATAAATTAAAATTATTATTGTTTTTGGTTTTTCGATAGACATATTTTCGAAAAGCTTATAATTTAATAATTTAATAAATACTTCATGAATAAATAGCAACAACTAACAAAAATGGTTTTAATTATTTATGTGGTGAAAAACGCCACAAATGACTAACTCCCGATGCCAAATAGTTTTAGTGATTAAAATTAGTTTAAGATAATTATTGGAAATGACGTGTTATCCATCACTATCACTACTATCCCCATCAGAATCTGAATCATTTGACACTGATATAATGACTTCCTTTCCGGTGACATCTAACAGTTTTTCCCGTTTATACCAATCGGCTATGACCTTATCAGTGTGCCGAATGCAGTTTTGCCAAATTGCAGATGTACAATTTTGCAATGCTTTATTCCACATCAAAATTACTTTGTCATCCCTATAACCATCTCTTCTAATGTACTTATTATAATAAGTTTTACAATGCGCCCATACAAGTTCAATCGCATTAAACTCGCAGTGGTAAGAGGGTAATCGTAAGATCTCATGTTCATGATTGACGTAGGTTGCTTTTCTACTAGCGTAGAGTTGTAAGATGCATTGTTCATTATTATTAAACTTGGTTCTTCTAAATTGCATATTAGTTTTTCAGTAACCCATTTCATAAGTTCAAAATCAACTGTTGCAATTGAGATTTTATAGTGCGGCCACTTATTGGTATAAACATTTTAAAAGTAACCAAAAGTTGAATATTTAATATAAAATTAAAATATTGTCGTTTTAAATTTGAATACGTTTTACGTTTTGACGTTTTAAGTTTGTTATTTTAACTTTAAGTTTGAATTTATCCGTACTTGGCGCTGGGATCATTAGATACAAAAAGCACTACGTGACTCAAAATTTTTAGTGCATTACAATGCAGTAAACGTTCAGACATACTAATTTTGTTTTTTGTTTGTTTTTGTAATGTCCAATATTGGTAACGTACGACTTTTATTAGTTTCGATCAGAAAGACATACAAATGTTTTCGTACTCTTTTTAATAAAGCTGAACGACGTCCTAAATTATATTCAGTAAGTCATTTCTTAATCAGAAATTAGTTGCGTAGAGGCACAGATATTTGGCACCAAGTATATCAAAGTATTTTCATTATCGGTGCTCAGACGTCGGCGTTGTTGCATTACTATAATAGTATTAATATCATGTAAAATATGCATAAAAATTGTAAAATTTACCCGAAGTAATTTATATTCTAAACTTTTATTAATAATTGAGCAAATTTTAAAGGCTATCAAGAGAAAATTTTTTATTTTGTTAACTTCTTTAGATTCTACTCCTAAATAAACTGAATTAGTCACAATCAGATTAAAGTGGGAATTGCACTTATATCTTTTAAATGAGTGAAATAAACTTTTATTTAATATTTTTAAACGTAGATTAATTAAAGAGACTAAATTATAAATTATCAAAATTAAAACTATAAAATATATATTTTGAATTGTTAGTGCTGTTGTAATTCCAATAAGTATTACCACGCCACTTGAATACGCCAAATATTAAAGCAACGTAAAATTTTGCAGGGTTCCAAATTATGTTTCCGTTGTTCAAACCATCATCAAGTTTTTGAAAAAGGTAATTTAGTGAGTAAAATTTCTGTAGTACATCTGAGAATAATATTTTATAGATATCAATTACAACTATAATAAACGATACCGTTTGATCAAATATTGCCAAAGTTATAAACGCAATATCTTTTGTGTAGGTGTCGTTTAATCTCAAATAAATAGCTACGAAAAACTGAATTAAAAAGAAAATAATTAAAATTGTAGTGTATATCTTATATATTTTAAGCTTGGAACCGTTAATTGGAGGAAGCATTCCTAATATACTTCCTGCACTGTACACTAATTTTATATTTTCAATATAGGAGTTATTATTTTGAGAATTTTCAGACATGTTGCTTTCTGAACAACAGTTTTTCTAATGTGTGTCAACAGTAGCAAATCAATAATAATCACATAGTTACCGTGTTTGTATAGTAAATAATAAAATTTTTAATAAATTTTTCTACATACTGTCGTGTTCTGTCTTGATCGGAGTTTGCAATATAAGGCTCTCCCAAGGAGTGAGTTCAAGAGAGATTTTTAAAATTTTCCACAATTAAATAAAACAAAATCGTACGGAGAACGAATAGCAATTTAATCAGACGAATGTAATTATTAACTTGAAATTGATTAAACAAATGAAACGTAATTTGTTCGTTAAATCTCATTCCATATAATAGAATAATCAAAAATTATGCTTAATTGTCCTACAAATTTACACATTTACTTATAAAATAATTCCTACAACTTGTAAAACAATTAAAACGTTTATTAAAATTTTTATAATTATGAAATAAATTATTACACAAATACATGAATTGTTCTCATTTTTAAATCTGGCGCCGAATAAACAGTTCAAAATAATAGTAGTTTGAGAACCACTGATATGAACTTGGTAACGACTACTGAATGCGAATGTTACACACCGAAAAGTTAAACACACAAAATTAATCTTCTTTGCAAAATAAACCGAATTAGTGATTATAATTGTTCCACTAGTAAATTTAATTAAGTGCAACAAATTGTTCATAAAGTGCTAATTAAAATCCAAATATAACAACGTAAAATGTGGTTAACCTCAAAATGTTCGAATGCATCGTGACAAAAATGACGAAAATAATTGTTGAAATTACGCAAAATAAAATAATTTGGATGTTATTTACCAAAAAGATGAATCCAGCAATCCAAAATAAAATCGGATTATCTTTCAAACCCATAATTTTACATTGATCTCCTCGTGCGGTATTCAACAGGTAATGTCTTCCTTACTCGTCCATTTATTAAATTCCTGCAAATTCATCACTCCATAACTATGGCATTCACAATCCATTTCAACTGGCTTAAAATATTCCATAACATTTCCAAAAAATTAAAATTAAATTTTCCAAAAATCCAAATTTTCACTACGATGTGGTTGCACATTCGACTTCATACACCACTCGTCTATCAACCACCTACTTCCTCTCTACAAATTTTTCACTTCTTCCTTTTTTTTTAGGTTTTAGAAATCGTGTCGAACGCTCATTCGTCTACTTCACCAGCCAAATTTGAAAAATTCATTGCCAATTTGCACATTTCAAAATCACCACACAATAAATTATTACACCATTTTATAGTTCTCAAGAGTACCAACAAATCCAGTCTGCTACCACCGTATAATATTATTTACAATTTAGAATGAAAACAAAACTTCTATAAACAAATTAAACAACCAAAATTAAACGTTTTGCCATTCTTGATTAATTTAACTTCTTCAGGTTTTAGGACAATATCCCAACCTCAAATTACGTTTCTGCATGCCATTAATTTGACATAATTATTGAAAACAAACAATTTTCATTCGTCCGAGTAAAATTCAAATCAATCAAATTTAGGAAATTATCAAATTAATCTTCAATTGTGGAAATTCTTAAAATACCCATGGTAAGTTACATAACAATATATAGAAAAGGCTCGGGGTCGCTTTTACGACAACTGTCGATCTCCACGATCTTTTTGTAGCACCGTTCTTCTTGCAAAGCTCTTATCAAGAATCTCTTATTAAGAAGAAAATGAATATCACTTTTGTAATTTTCTATTTTGAAAATTGGTAATTGTATACTCCTCTTCCTGATTCAACTCTAGGTTAGGGTTATAAGTCGCCAGCTTTTTATTTCTACCTTTTTGTTTTGGTAATTAACAATATTTTGCTAATTGTGGCTCTTGAGGTTTCAACGGGCTCGATGAACTCACCCAGTTCCCCGACAAAAAACCAAAGCAGAAGAACTTCTTTCTTCAGTTAAAAGCTGTCGGAATCTTTGCCTATAAAGAACGGTGGTTGTGCAAGAAAAAATTGACCATTTTTCCATTTTTCTGGCACATTTACTATTGAAAACCATGATTTTTGCTCGAAGTGCACTGTTTAAGCATCCCAATGCAAGTATCGCTCCGGTTATTGCCTCTCTGCGCAAAGCTTAGAGTAGTTTAAACCACACGGATCGACGACAGAATGCTTGAATTCACCAATCCCGAACGACTTTGCTTGAAATTTGCTATGAAAATCGAGCTTTTTTAAATTTGATTTTTAAAAAAACTAGTGCCTTTAAGGGCATCTTCCTTATTTAATTCTCTTATTTAATTTACGTTTATTTAGAATTCATCTAAATAAGGTTTCAATCGTAAAATTTGTATTTTAGCGTCTGAACTACTTACCTTTCCCCAATCAACCAATTTTTTGAAAATTTTACATTGTAGCGATATTTTGGAAACCGTTTGAGATATTTAAACAAAAATGTGTATTTTTGTTAGACTCTGTATATTCTACTTGTATACCAAATTTTAACAAAATTTGAGGTAGTTATTAAAAAAAACTGTGTTGATTTCACATAGAATAACCCCCAATTGACTACCTAGATGCCAAGTTCCGAGGTTATCTATAGCCCGAAGATGTAATGTAGCCAACACCGTACGTTTTAAATGATTTATATAAAAATAACTATAAAAATAATTTATAAAAATATTTTTGCAATTACGGTAAACTCTCGATTATCCGTGGGCGGTTTATCCGCTTTGCGGATTATCCGCGGTGGTTGTAGGAAGCATTTTTATAAAAAATGGTTTTCTCGTAACATTTTTTCATCACAAATATACTGTTATGTAATTTCATTTTTTATAAATTTAGAATTTCCACAGTTAAAATTTCAATATTATGTTTTTCTCGTATTAGAGTTTTTTTTGTTTACTTGGACGAATTAGGGTTGATTTGAGTTCAATTATTGTACCGATAGTTTGGTATGTCGAAAACGGAATTTTATAGGTGGAGGATTGTTCCGGAACCTAAAACAAATTAAATTAGTCATATTGGACAACATTTTTGTTTAATTATTATTTTTTTTGTATTGTTTACACTGTTTGAAAATTTAAATTAAAGTGAGTGCTAGACTAGATGGTGTTGGATGCAGTTCAAATTTGAGCAAAATTAGGAACCTTTAATTTTTTTGATAAAAATTTCAAATTTGGCTGGCTGGATTAACCAATTAGCATGAGACACGATTTTTGAAAAACCTGGAAAGGACAGGAAGTGAAAATTTTGTGCAAGATAAGTGAGTTGCTGACAGACAAGGATGGTATGAAGTGGAGAACTCAGTAACAATTTTTGATAATTAGATTAGAGTTTGTGAAACAATGGTTTTGTTTTCGAGATTGTCAGCGCAATGACAATAGTGTGGTGCAATTTTAGTTAATGAATTGGAAATATGGACACTTGTTTTAGTCGATAGTTTGGATATGGAAAAATACTAACCCGCCATTTTGTTAAGGATCCAACATGAAAAGTAATCCAATCTGCATCTGGCCATCGGAACTTCATTATGGTAATTAATAATTGAATTTTATTAATTTGCGGTATATCATCATAATTAATTTGCAAATTAAGCATTAATGGAAGTTATACAACGCCATCACGTTATTATTTTACATACCACGTTATTTGTTATGCTGAAGGATTTCGTCATGCAAAATTTGTTCGACCACATAACACACTTTAAATCATTATAAGCACAAAGAGAACAATTTTAATTATTGGATAACTTGTTCGGTTGCTAAAATAAACTTTCTTCAAGCGTCTGCGATCGTCGCATGTTGTGAACAGCTGACTACTAACCATAAACTACTGTCCTTTCTTATGGATGCGTTCAGTTATTACTTGCGTACTTTATTACAGTTCGGGGCGAATAATTAAATCAGACAATTTTATTTTGCTATGTGTAAAATTTTTATTTCAGGTTATTTTAGAATTACAATGTCCAATTTGCTTACAAGTTACAGTTATAAATTTGAATTATTAAATGTATGAGCTTGTAGGTAGATTGTGTCTAAATTTGGCTTATTTCAGTGTAGAAATTGATTTAATTATAAAAATTTCGTTTTCTTGTGAAATTCAAAATTTGATTATCACCAATATTCGTCTAATTAAATTTTTATTGATACTCTGCAAAATTTGGTTTTATTTTAATTGTGAAAAATTTATTTTTAAAATCTCATTTGAACTCACTATCTGGGGGAGTTTTCATTACTCTACCGACATTTGAGCACGGACCTTGAGCAATTGTTCAACAGAACACGACAATACATATAGAAATAAAATCAATGTTTTCCTGATATTCGTAGTTTTTTCGTAGTTTTTTTGCCATGCGGCTTATCATAGCAGATATAGATAATATGGATCAATTTCAAATTTTAGAAGTTTTAATCATTCAAAACAGAAAACACAATAGAAAAGTATTTAGTTTTCAAAGTATGAACCACAAAGCCTTATTGCATTTTTGCCTATTTAAACTTCAACATAACGGCGATAAAGTCTTATTATCTTGCTAAAACTTCGGAAGCAACTGCGTTTTAAATGATTATTTTATTATAAATTCAGGTTCACATTATGTTTGTCCAAACCTCGGTCCGAACTAACAAAAAATTAATAACAATTTTTTCCACAAAATGTTGATGGATGTATTTAAGTTTAAATAAAAATAATTAAACAAAAAAGTCAACGATAATTTTTTGTAAAATATTCAGAGAGCCAATTGTGAAATACAATTTTTGTTTTGTTCTCGTTGCGTTTATGAGTTCAAAGGAAGGCGGCAAAAGTCTGTGGTAGAAGCCTTCATTTTTTTTTACCAAGTAGCACTGATTACGGATCTACCTGACCATATTTATTTTTGGTCAATAAATCAACGTTGTCAAGAGAACGATGAACTTTTTTTGGTTTTTTTTTTGTTTTGCAAATTATTATTTTAGAGTTTCTTTTTCAGCTTTTACGTAACTTTAGTTTTCACTTAAGTTTTATTTTCTTTTGCTTTGTTACGCCTCGTCACAGAGAGTAACCAAAAGTACTCGTAGCTCGATCAGAATGCTTTAATAAGGTCGAAATATTCAAAAAATGTAAACTTCAACATCGATTTTTGATAAATCTAAATAAAAATAAATTTAAACTGATCGATATTTTACATTCACTCTCACCTTTAGATGCTCACTTTTAAAGTTGCCCCCTATTGAGTTCTTTTTAATAACTATGTTATTTTTGAGCTCCATTTTTCTTAATCAAATTAAAACATTAAGTAGCAAAAAGTTCTTACTGATGAGTCATATTATATTCATGAAAATTTGATCGATTTTAAGTAACTTGAAGATTAAAATTACAAAAGATCAGCTAAAAAGAAGAAATGGCAAAGCTATGTGTATTGTAATCTTTTAAAATAAACCCCCCAATTTGCACCCCCAAGTTTTTATAAATAGTTACTTGATGAATGGACTATAAAATACTATACTATCAAATACTAATTTTTATTAGTTTTGATATATTCATCTACCAGAGTCGTGTCTTCCTTGTCGGTCCAATTTTTCGTGACTGCAAATCAATAATTGCACTCACCTAGTACGATAACATCTTTGTATTTTTATTGCCAATAAATTTTTATATTTTTGCTCTGTCATTGAAAGAAGTGACGAGTCGTCTCTGGGTTATTATACTCACATGCGTGAAGGTTTAAACGTTTACCGCTAGGCGTGAAAAATGCATCATGGTGGTGTTTGTGTTCGATTAATTTTCTTCTTGAAAAATAATAGTTTTATTAATTATTTTATTAATAATGGAAGTCGTCATCGACTTGTTAAATTTGATATTAAATTCACCATAAAGAGGTGTAAGTATTTGAATTTGTTTGCAGCTTATAATAACTGTTTTAAATTTTTTAGAATGTTCAATCCAGCTTGACCTTGGATAAAACCATGGAAAGTTTCAGCCAAATGTACTATATGAATTTTGATAAGGTATTTAAATTATTTTTCTGTTACTTTCTTTGTTAACATTGCGATCTTAGATTATAGAAAACTAGGAAATAATTTCTAGAAGAAGATCGGTAAAATTTTATTTTTGCTGTTTGACGATTTGTTTTGAAGTTTTTCTAGTAACGAGTATGTTTTGTGTGGAAAGACTCGCATGTCATCTTTCTCCTAAACGGTTGCTTCGACTAAATAAAAAAGTAAATCTGCTGTGTCTCGGGATCGACAAAGTGAGACCACGACTAACTTTTTTTTATTGTTTTGAATAAAATCTCCTTTTAAACGTCTCCTTATCAATTTTCTGTCTTTAAATATCTAGTTTATCACACCACACTAAATAAATTAATCGAAAACCTAATGATAATCTTTTTTTTAGGAGTTTTCGAGTTTGTGTTCTTGGCAGAGGTAGCAAGAAGAATATGTTGATAGAATTGTATCTGTGTGAAGCCTAAGCAGCTGTTCGTTTTACGTTTGTTGCAGTAACGTAATCGGTGAGTACAATCAATTACATTTTTTATTTACCGATAACGAATTGGTAGTTTTTTGTGGGCCACCTTAGTGCTTTGTGCATTTCTTTCTCGAGTTTTCATTTTCAGTTTACTATTTGTATTTAATAATTATTTGTAATTGGTTAAATAATTAAGTAAGCTGTTGATTTTACTGTTTCAACAGATAGGTATTAAGTTTTATATAAAATGTTTTTTTTTCTTGAAAATTTGATGAAATATCTTTGTCGGTGAAGGCTCATCCTGATCGAACATTATTCACCACTTGACAAATCGGTCAAACATAACAATTTTTCTTTTGCATAAATTTAAAATTATTAGGGCAGACCTGGGTACCAAGTTGAAAATATGTTTTAAAACTACTAAGAGATATGAAAATTTTTCTATTAACACACAATTTAATAACCACAAAAATACAATGATATTGTAAGAAAACAAGAAAATGTTGTTTATTTGGATAAAATGGGGTAGGGGAGAGCGGGGCAAGTTGGCGATGTTAAGAGCAAAATGCTGCAAAAAAAATGAAAAACTGTTTAGCTTTTAAAAGCAGATTTTTTTTATTTATAGTAGTACAATCATTGGGCTACTGAATAAAATTTTAAAAACTAAACAAAACTTAATTCTAAAAAAGTTACAAACATTTTAATTAAAAACGCCATTTTCAACACAGGTCGCAAATAAAATCGCCATTATTCTCGTACGCTGTACATGATTCGTGTCACCAACTCTCGCACGTTTCACATTGTATCCAGTCTTCTGTTGGAGGTGAATTGTATGGCTCCAGACATCCTGGACACAAAATTTTTCTTTTGTTTCTGGCTGCTTTCTACTAATTTCTTGAAGTCCTATCTTCTTTTTTATTTTTGAAACATCAATCTTTCTTTTCTTATTTTCTTTTTCGATTTTGTCATTTTTCTTTTCTTGTTCTTCTTTATTTGGAGTCGAGGTGATAACTGAAGCTCTATGTTTAACTCTTTTTGTAGATTTAACCGGACGATCAATCTTTTGAGTGAGACTTGATGATTCTACAGGAACAGGAAGTTCTACTAGCTCGTTTCCCTCAACATGTTTCTGAATACAAGATGAACTGGGATTTTCTTGGTGTTTTTCTGTAATATTTACGGGTTCTTTCTGAATTTTTAATTTATCATTTATGATTTTTATACTGCCTGACGTCATAGATTCGCGTTCCTGTTTGTTCTTAATATTAGCTAGTGGTTCATCATCACTGCTCAAAGAATTTTTTTCAGTAGTTATGCGCCTCTCACTAAACATGGAAGGAGCAAAATCAGCTTCCCCAATTACGTCAGAGTTGTAGGGCTCAATACCACATGTTGCAAAACTTTTAATCGCTGTTTCCACTGTCGTAGCTTTTAGAAAAGATTTCCCAAACAACTCTCCAACTTCCTTATCAGTTATAGGCTTTCCAGGATGACTCACTAAGTGATAGTTGTTGCAAGCTTGACTGTAAAAGGTCTTCAGTGGTCCAAAGAATTCAACATCTAATGGTTGAAGCCGGTGGGTACTGTGTGGAGGTAGCCCAATCCTAATCAGCTCATTATTTCTGCAGAAATTGATTGTTTCCAGAGATTTATGAGAATCCATTTAGAAGTTGGGGTCTCATTCGTACCCGTCCAAAAATGAAAAATGGTGGAACGTAGGTGCCTTGAGCGTTCATGGAGCACACAACTGTTGTATTTTTTCCCCGTTCTTCACTAGCAATTTTGGACACTCTTCTACTGTCAGTAGGCGATAAAATCTTTGGTTTTTTATTGGGAACTGTGGATAATCCCAATTCATCAGCGTTATATATGCGATCAGCCGTAAATTTGTATTTTAGTCTTATATCGCGAAGGATATCAAAAAATCTAGTGACCTCAACTTTATTAAATCCCATTAACCGTCCCAATGACGTAGACTCGGGAGTTCTGAGGCTTATTTTATGTCTATCCATGAAAGATTTTAGCCAGTCTTTTCCTGCGAACTTCTTCACTGTGCACAACTGATGGTTTATATTGTTTACTTCAGCGAATTCATAAGCCAATTTTCTACATTCCATGGCGGTAAGGCCGAAAGCTCGTAAATTCAGATTTTGAATGTAATTTACGAGCTCCTTTTCTTGAGCATCAGAGAAGGTTTTTCTAAATCTTCCACCACTAATTGGGAGTGGGTCGTTGTTGTTTTGTTTTTTAATGTATCTTCTTAGTGTGGCCTCTGGGATTCCATATGCAGTACTGGCTGCATTGACGGAACTCTGTTCTTTTAAAACAGAATGCATTGCGGCAATTAGAACACCTTCCGACCAAGATCCTCTGTTGGTTTGTTTTTTGTAATTTCTAACCATCTAGAAATAAACAATGCCTTAAAATAATTTCACATCTATATGTGGAAATGGTGGCGGCAAGATGACGAATTTGTCAACTTGCCTTCACCAACTTGCCCCAGGTAACTATTTCTTAAGAACATTTATTTTATACAAATAATTAAGTAAAACACGTTAAAACAAAGTAATATCTTACATTTGGTATGTTTAAATATCCACAAGAAACTAAACAAATTTAAAAACCAACTATTTTTGTCTTTATTTTCTGCACAATTTCTTATTTACGTCACCAGGAGTCTAACAGTTGTAATAAAACAGGTTATGATTCACTAAACTTAACGTAGCCCTACTAGTGCCATCTAATTTTCTCCCGTAGTATTATAACCTTAGAGGATATTATAAACATATAAATCGCCAATTTTATGGTTCAAGTTTTCTTTAAAAATTCAATTCGTCATCTTGCCCCGCTCTCCCCTAACATTGGCCAATTACATTATTTGAAATATTTAGCAATAAATTATATAGCACCCATCACTGTACAGAGCATCTAATATTTTTTAATTCATTGCTAGGGTCAAGGACGTGTCCAGCCAACTTTTTTAACGGGGGTGGGGGCAATCCCAAATTTGCCAACTGAATTAATTCAAAATTGCCAACCTTTTGTAAATTTAAACAAAAAAATTGCCAAATTGACAAACTTTTGAGTGTTTTTACCAACTTTCTATAATATTGGGGGGTGAATGACATGGTTGAAGGTCGTGCATTGACAATAAATGGGATTTTAATCCACAATTCATTTTGATGTTTAACCTACTGTTCGTTTGGAAAATACAGATTAAATGCTTCACTCAATTCAGTAAGGTGCTGAATAATTTCTTCAATGAATATCTTTTCTATTTTAACCCCTTCCTGTTCTGAAAAGCATTTTATTGTTGGAAAGCAATCAAACTCGTTGGAGCGTATACAAATTTTCCAAAATTCTGTCGTTTTCTAAGGGTACTGTTTACAATCTTTGAACTTTCTGCTGAAGGGCAACGGTAAGGGACGAGGTAAAAATCAAGTATCACATACGTTTAGTAAAATCGCATTTGTATAAAAGAAGACGGAAGTATTCAAATATGAGCGTTAAAATGCAAGCTTTCTTTCTTTTAATTTATTAGCTTTCTATAGCTCTGATTGGTGTGAGAAATTAGAAAGAAAGAAAGAAATTAGACATTTTACTTCTATTATACAGTCACAATTTTCTGTATTTGACATAACTTCATCCGGACTGGCACCAAGAAAACTGTATTTTTCGTCAACAAATAATCCACGTTCCTCTTGTTCCTTTTGTTTAATTAATTTTTTTTTGTATTGTTAATTTGTTTACCTTTTAATAACTGAGTGAATGCGTACGAAGAAACCTGTAACGTCGTGTTTAGTGTAAATAAAACTAGATGGTGTGGGAAGCGATTCAAATTTGATTTAACAATTGGTGACATTGGTTTTTTTTGGAAGATTTTCAAATTTGGTTGGTAAAGTTGACGAATCGGCGTGAGCCACGATTTCCAAAAACCTAAAAAGGGAAGGAAGTGAATATTTTGTAGGTGATAAGGATGACTGACTTAGAGGCGAACGAGTTAAGTTGTGTTTCGAGAGGATTGAAATTTCTCGATAAGTTTTGAAATGTTGTAATTTGAGAATAAAGTGTAAATTACAATGGCAATTATGATTTGTGATGTGTCAGTATGATGAGTATGGTGATTTTTAGAAGATTGAGTTCTAGAATATGAAATTATGGATATTCTTACCAGATAAGCTGAAAGGATGACCATCCATTTTGTGGAGTTTTATCGCATATTATTTCCACGCAACAACATTTTTCGAAGACATCGAATGGTAATTAGAATTTGAATTCTTTTATTTTACGCTATTTCGACATTATTTTATCTGGAAAATGAAATTCATAAATTTTAAAGTTCGAGGTTATACAATGCACATTTGTTTTCAAACCTGGAAACTTCGCTTATAATAGATTAATTTCACTATTACACCAAGTTTAAAACACCGATGCAACTATTTTAATTATTGGCTTGAGTAGTTTATCGTTGAAATTAACTTTTTTATAATGATTTGGATCAGCGCGTGTATTGCGTGTTACATCAACCTTTATTTGCTTCTAGCGGTAGCATTCAACAGTGTTTTACGCGTTCAAGTACAGGTCGGCGCGAAATTTTAAATAAGACAATTAATTAATGAGTATTATTATTTTATTTCAGATTGTACAATAATTATAACGTTTGATTTGTTTACAAGTTATAGTAAGAATTTTGATATAGTAAATGTGGGAACTTGTAGATAGGTCACGTCAATATCTGATTTATTCAATTGTTGAATTTGATTTAACGACAAAATTCCGTTTTCTGCTTGTAATCAAGATTTTAATAATTGCCAACATTCGTCTGAGTAAATTTTTATTAATACCCGGTATAACTTTGTTTTATTTAATTGTGGAAACTTTCGAAATCTCTATTGAACTCACTCCTTGGGAGAGGCTCGAATTGCAAACTCCGATCAAGACAGCACGGACCTTAAAGAGTTGTTCGTCAGAACACGACAATATAAAATATTTCTTTTTAGCGATATAGATAAACACTTTTTCTATAATTTAGTTTCTACAAAAAATATTCTATCTTTTTTAATAAGGTCGTGGCATTATATTTTCTAGACCACTGTAATTTACATCGGAACAAGACCCTTATCTATTTATTAATTTCCGACAGCATTTTACTGATTGTTCATGACTTGTTCACCTTTTATGTCTTTATTAGTCTTTGTGTTAAAAGTCACTTGTTAAATTATATCAAGACATCGTTGATTAGCAACTAATTTAGCAATTGATGGTGCATCTGTTTGTTTGTTGTTCATGCAATTCACTAATGTATTCACAGTTCCAGTTGGATTTGTATCAATTTCTATAAATTCTAAAGGACTAATGTTTGAATCTTTAAATTTGTTTCTAAATGTATTGTAATCAAGCATGATTGCTGCTATCCAATAAAGACCTTTATCTTTACCTTTAAAATACTTAATTGGCATAAGATGAAATCCTTTTCCAATCAAAAATATTCTTTTTTTGAATTCTTCATCTTCTACTACATCAAAATTTAATTTACTTATAAGCGGAATTATAAATCCGTAACTATATTTTCATAGTTATATATATGAGCAATGCAAGATAATCTTACTTTTGTTAAATCTGAATCTTCGGGATCGTCTCCAATATAAATTTTATGCTTCAAATTTTTTAATGAAATATGAAGGCTAGGAGTTTCATACAATCCAACTTTTGCGATATTTTTACCTTTCAAACCCCTTAAAATAGATATAAGTTTGCCACTTTGCGTTATTATAAATTGAGCTTCACGTGTTAATCCTTTTGCATCAACTATTTTTTTAGGAATATCAATATTTACAGCAAATTTTGAATCATTTTCAATAGTATCATCCATGTAGCCTTTCCAGCAACATCTTGAACGGAATGGGACGTTTCGGCGCGGCCGGTTCGGCGCGAGCCGGTTCGGCGCAAGCCCATTTCGGCGCAAGCCGGTTCGGCGTAAGACCGTTTCGGCGCGAAACCGTTTTGGCGCAATCCCATTTCGGCGCGAGCCAGTTCGGCGCGAAGACTTTTCGGCGCGAGCCGGTTGGGCGCAAAGGTTTTTCGGCGCAAGCCTATTTTGGCCCAAACCAGTTTGGAGCGAAGACTTTTTGGTGCAAATAATTACAAACATTTAATTTTCCTTGAATTTTAGTCTTTGAATTTTTTTCTTTGAATTTTAGTCAGGCAGACATTAGATACAAAAAGATACAACTATTCATCTAATAGTTACAAAATAATCATTTGAGTTTGACTTTAATCGCACTTGGTTAAGTTTTTTTCTGATAAAGACTAGAAGTTCTATGAGCGTGGAATCGTTACCAGAAAGATGGCAAAAGGTCATCAGACAAAATGGAAAATATATAATAAATTGATTGAAGTTTATTTTTAGTATAAAAACAAATTGCAACAGAGACGTGCTCAAGGGGGGGGGTGAGGAAATACTAGAAAGCCGGCAGTTTTTATTAATCTAGAATTGGGGTTTTTGTATAATCGATTTTTAAACAATACAATACAAAAAAAAATTATTAACCACACTACATAATATTCATCAATATTTATAATTTTTTAAACTTTTTTTTATTGTTATTTTTGTTTTTATCTAATAGAATGTCAATACAGAGCATTATATAAGGGGGGGGGGGGGGGTTTGGGAGTTTAAACCCCTTGCATGACATAGCTATGAAGTAAAAAAAGTTTTAAAAGCTTTTTTTTGGTAAAACCCTTCTCGTAGCATAAAAAAAATTTTTTTTGGTAACCCCCCCACATGACTTATGTCTAGCTACGGTCCTGTGTCAATATGACATCCATAGTTTTCTGTAAGTTAAAATGCATATATGATTAATTGAATAAACCATTAATTAAACCGACCGATCAGATAAAAGTCAAATAATAAATAATTTTCTACATAATAATGATTTATGTTTATAAAAAGTATTTTATGCCTATGATATTAAATTCTCGCGCCGAATCTGTTTGCGCCGAATTGGCTCGCGCCAAATTGGCCTCGCGCCGAACCGCCTTGCGCCGAACCGTTCTCGCGCCGAACCGGCTCGCGCCAAACCGTCTTTGCGCCGAACCGTTCTCGCGCCGAACCGTCTTTGCGCCGAACCGCCTCGCGCCGAACCGTCCTCGCGCCGAACCGTCTTCGCGCCGAACCGGCTGCGCCGAAACGGTCGCGCCGAAACGTCCTAGACCGATCTTGAATAGCTGCCCCTTTTCGATCAAGTTCTGACATCATAGCAATAATGTCTTTAGATGTAATGACATTTTCAGTGTTTGAACGTTCTTGTAACATTTGAGCGGCTTTGGCTAATGTTGACACCGGCTTCTTTTCATGTCCGTGAAGTTAGCCTGCCTTTTTTTGAAATTGTGATTTTTTTTATTTGTGCTCAAGTTGTGCTCAATGTGCTTAAAAGAATTTTTTAATATTGATCAAAAATAACCGCGTAAAGCGCGAAATAAGATTTCGACCTAGCCCCCCTTTTTTTGAAATTGCAACTTTTTTTGATTGTACTCGATTGTGCTCAAGTTGTGCTCAATGTGTTAAAAAGAATTTTTTAATTTTGTTCAAAAATAACAGCGTAAAGCGCGAAATAAGATTTCGACCTGGCCCCCCTTTTTATTGAAATTGCAACTATTTTGATTGTACTCGATTGTGCTCAATGTGCTTAAAAGAATTTTTTAATTTTGATCAAAAATAACCCCGTGAAGCGCGAAATAAGATTTCGACTTAGCCCCCCTTTTTTTGAAATTTTCTTTCTCATTTTGAATCTATGTGTGTAATTGATGTCAATTGATTGAGCTTCGCTAGAGCCTGAATGAGCTTTAGTGAGCAAGATTTTAAGTTGATATTTTAAAAAGTTATGGATAGCTGAAATTTTCGAGTAAACTCCGAGCAACACGCGTTTAATAGTAAGATTTCTTAAGGCTCGAAGTTTACTCGAAAATTTAAAATATTTCTAACTTTGTAAAAAAATTAACTCAAAATCTCGTTCACTGAAGCTCATTCAGGCTCAAACAAAGCTCTAACGATTGACACTAATTTTATCCTAAAATTTAATTAAGGGGGTGGGCAGAGACATGCACCTGAGCCTGCTTACCCACCTATAAATAAACAGCCTTACGTTTTAGATTGATGTTTTTAAGAAGCTTTGTTAGCTCTTATTAAAATTATTTTTTACTATTTATTGCACTTTGTAATTTTAAATAAAAGGTTTCCTTTAAAAAATTTTAATTTTTAATTTAATTTTTAAATTTTTTAGTCATATCTTTACAAATACTGCTTCTGTATGTAGTCTTGGTGTACAATCAATAACAACTACTTCTAATATTTAATACGCAATAATGTAACACAACATAACTCGTCAACGTCTTACTATCGAGTGCCTTAGCGTCCTAGCGTCTCCCTCTTTATACCGCGTTACCTTTCGATGTTATCACACTACACTTACATGGCATTGATATACAGGGTGCCCGTATGTATTTAAACTAATATAGTCCTATCAGAATTCTCCATTTATGTCTTTTAGATGTTTGATACTTTACCCTGTATAAATCATTATGACGAAAAACTATACCCTGAATGCGGTCCTTAAAAATGAAATTTGGAAATCTATTTTACTTCTGGATTCTGGATTTGTTCTGGAGGGCAAGACAAGCTCGCGCGCACTTAGGCCACCAATCGGGCCCATTGTACTACCTCCGGTTTCAGTTACACCCCAGTCCTGTCATTCCCCATTGAGCCAATCCAGTTTTAGGATGAACTCTAGGATCCTGGCAGGTGGAGTGTCCCTGATTCTGGCCATGTCAGGCCAGAAGTCCCCCAACACAGATCCTCTCGTTGAAGTTAACGCCGGACAGTAACAGAGTACATGTTCGGCTGTTTCCTCCTCTTCATTGCATCCACGACATATTGGGTCTTCTGCATATCCCATCATGTGAAGATGTTTGTTTAGTCTGTAGTGTCCAGTTAGAATCCCTGCAATTATCCGCAGATTGACTCTGGACAGTTTCAGATAGTATCTAGCATGTTTCCAAGAGGGTGCGGTTATTGCAGCCCTTGCTTGACGACATGTTGTTATTTGTACCCATCTGCGGGTGTGCAGTTGTAGGGTATGTTGTTTTAAGAGTGCATCTAGAGCTTTAACTGAAGGCGTGATCATCGGCTCCGGGCCGCAGGGAAGACTATTGGAACCGCGTCTTGCAAGTTCATCAGCTCTTGTGTTGCCCTCATCACCTTGATGTCCCTTAACCCAGCAAAGGGAAAGAACATTTTGGTTAGATATATTATTCAGTGTCTGAATGCAATCAAGCACCAGACCAGAGGTGACTTTGTGGTTCCGAAGTGCCACGAGTGCCGCCCTGCTGTCTGAAATAATATGAATATGTTGGTTCTGGATATGTCTATCCTGAACTATTTTTGCGCATCGTAGTATGCCCATAAGTTCCGTTTGAAATACGGATGCATATGTGCCCAGCGCTATGCTTATGCTTAGGTCAAGTTCTGCAGAATATATTCCTGCACCTGATCCAGCATCGTTTTTGGAGCCATCCGAATATAGACGTATGTCATAGTTAGGTGCTCTATCAGTATTTAACAGAACGTCGTACTTCCTGTCAAATATATATTTAGGTTGGATTCTATCTGGCTCCAAGTGCAGTAGAGGTATTCCTCTGGAATATTCCTCCAAAATCCGCATATGTGCCGTAGTTCCATACCTATTGTCCCATATTTTCCAACTACGTAGCCTAAGCGCCCCCCTAACCGCCATCTCCTGCACATGAAGATCAAGTGGTGGGAGGCAGAGGAGAGTCTCAAGAGCCGCAGTCGGTGTTGTTTGCATTGCCCCAGTTACAGCCAGACAGACTATTCTCTGTATTTGGTGTAAGGAGGATGCTGTTGTTACTTGTTTGGTTCTGGGCCACCATACAAGGGCACCGTAGCATAGCATGGGTCTGACAACGGCGGTGTAGAGCCAGAGGGTGATCTTAGGAGACAAGCCCCATGACCGTCCCATTGTTCCTCGACATTGCCAGAAAGCCAGCTTAGCTTTTTCGAGTTTCATCTGTAAATGTTTTCCCCAGTTCAGCTTTTTGTCAAGTATTATTCCCAGATACTTGACTTCATCGGCTAGTTTTAGAGGAGTACCTGTTAAGCTGGGCATAATCATGTCCGGCAGCTTTCTTTTTTTGGTGAATAGTACAAGCTCTGTCTTTGTCGGATTTACCGAGAGAGAGTGTTCTTTACACCATTGTGCTAAAATCTTGAGAGCGTCCTGCATTAGCATGCAGAGGATATTCTCATATTTTCCTGTAAGCAGTATGACGATGTCATCTGCGTAGCCTAGGGTATAATAGCCCATATCATTTAGGAGTTTGAGTAGGCTGTTCACTACCATGTTCCACAGTAGTGGGGAGAGAACTCCCCCCTGAGGGCAGCCTCTTGTCACAAATCCTTTAATCTTTGTGTCTCCAATACTGATCTCCACGGCTCTCCAAGTCAGTACAAAAAGAATCCATTTTGCAATGATCACGGGAACCCCATGAAGTTGTAGTGCTACACTCATACTTTCGATGGTAGCTTTATCAAAAGCTCCTTCGATATCAATAAACACGCCCAGGGTGGATTCACAATTATCCAACGACCACTCTATGCGCTCCACTACCTTGTGAAGTGCCGATTCGGTCGATCTCCCTGGGATGTATGCATGTTGATTCGCATGTAACGGTCTGTGGATCAGAACCGTGTCACGGATCTCTCTATCGCATAGTCTCTCCAACGTTTTCAGGAAAAACGATGTGAGGCTAATTGGTCTAAAAGATTTAGCAAGGGAGTAGTCACTTCTACCTGGCTTAGGTATAAAGACAACTTTTGCTTTCCGCCATTCCTTCGGTGTGTATCCGTGCGCAATGCATGCCCGAAACACTCGCACCAGGTGACTGAGCACTAATTCCAAGCCCCACTGTAGTAGGGCTGGAAATACCCCGTCAAGCCCAGGCGATTTGAAGGGGCTGAAAGACTTGATTGCCCATGTTATTTTAGCCGCATTCACGACTTTATTTGCAGTTTCCCAATCTGCCTCAGTCGGCGGCTGGCCCGTAGGTGCGGACCAGTCAAAGTCCAAGACAGTTTTGCTATCAGGAAAGTGTGTTTTTAGCAGGATTTCAGCAGCCTCCGAGAGGGTCTCTGTGTAAGAGCCGTCCTCTCGGCGAAGGCTGCCTGGCTGCCGGTGTGGATCTTTTGACAAGATCTTTTTTAGTCTTGCTGCAGCGGTAGTTGATTCAACACCACTACAGAAGATTCTCCATGATTCTCGTTGTTTTTGGCGTATCAGTCTCTTGTACTCCGACTGTCGCATTTTAAATGCTGTCCAGTCGGCGTCACTTTTAGAGACTTGCGCCTTGTTGTAGAGCTTTCTAGTCACCCTTCTCAGCTGGTCGAGTTCTTTGCACCACCAAGGTGTTGCATGACTCCGTAGTCCAGCCGTCTGAAGTGGACAGGACAGCTCATAAGCTTTTGTGAGGGAATTCTGAAGTGCATTAGTATACATTTCGATTTCCTCAGTGGTTGTTAAGAGTTCTTTTGTGAAGTTTTTCCCTGACGTATTGGCCTCCAGGGAAGAGGATAGGTGGTCTAAAAAGGCCGTCCTGTCAACCCTTCTCGGATTCCTGTATTGTCTGGGTTCCACTTTTTTAGTTTCAAATTTGAAACAAATCCATTTATGATCCGACATTGTCATTTCTTTTGACACATGCCAGTCATATATTTTATTTGAAATGCTTAATGACGCAAGGGTAATGTCTATTACCGAGTTGCGTGTGGGTGACACATAGAAAGTAGGGTCGTTCCCACGGTTAAGAATTTCTAGATTAGTACTTATTAAGTAGTCTGATAGAGACTTACCTCGGTTGTTGCAGTCCCCGCTTCCCCATGCAACATGGTGGGAGTTGGAGTCGCAGCCAATTATGAGGTGCTCTTTCCTTTGCTCACAATAGTCCACGAGGTCCACCATCCTCCGAGAAGGTGGTAGTTCAGGTGAATCTATTGGGAGGTACAGTGACGCCATGATTACGTTCTGTTGGCCATTCCCAAAGTCACAGCTGAGTCGGACCACTGTAAGGTCCCCGTCACTGAGCTGCGGTAGAAGGTTGGCCTGTATGTTGTCAGGTATGTATATACACGTCCTGTATATCTATTTTACTTTTCACCCTGTATGATAAAATTGTTCAATGCCCAGCTTTTTTTGCTCTTATTTCGCGCTTTACGCGGTTATTTTTGCTCAAAATTAAAAAATTCTTTTAAGCACATTGAGCACAACTTGAGCACAATCGAGTACAATCAAAAAGAGTTGCAATTTCAAAAAAGGGGGGCTAGGTCGAAATCTTATTTCGCGCTTAACGCGGTTATTTTTGATCAAAATTAAAAAATCTTTTAAGCACATTGAGCACAACTTGAGCATAATTGAGAACAACCAAAAAAAGTTGCAATTTCAAAAAAAGGGGGGCTGGCGTCAAAGAGTGTTTTTTTCGATTTTTTTTGTTATTTTTGTTCAAAATCAAAAAATTCTTTTAAGCACATTGAGCACAAATAAAAAAAATTACAATTTCAAAAAAAGGGGAGCTAAAGTTACGTTTACTCATAATAAGAAACGTTCTCCGATAGCTTTAGGTCATTATATAATGAACAATGTGTGACTATTGCATAAATGCAATTTTGCAGTCATTGGTCATTATACGAAGACAATAAAGGAAGATAACATAGATCCATCTTCCTGTGATAAGAAAAACTCTTAAGTAAGGAGGTTAATAACCATACCACTCTTACTTGAAAGTCTTTGTTATCACAACTTATAAATAATCAAAATATCAAACTATTATTATTAGTATTATTGTATTGTTCCAGTAGAGTAGAGGTAGTTACGTTGTTAGTTAGTTGTTATTATTATAAGTGTTCTGTTCTTTTGGTTGAATCGATATTTGTATTTTTAAATAAAATAAAAATCATTTTTTTAAAAAGTCAAAAGTGTACTAATTAAAAGTGGCGCAGTCGAAACGGATACGAAAATTTTTGGAAGTAGAGAACAAACATCGTCAAAACTCCCAAAAATTATTTCGAAACTTCCAACATCCAACGATTTACAGTGTTACGTAAACAAAAATCGTTACAAAGCATTTGTAATATCGCCTCCGACATCGAGGAAGAACTTACTTAGAGTTAAGAAAAAGGACCATCAAGAATTTGGAAAGTGAACAAAAATCGTCACCCACCAATTCTACGAGGACCAAATAGGGATTAGAAAATAAGAATCAACTTAAATTTAAGAAGAAGAATAATATTAAGAAATTTGGAAGAAAATTTTAAGAAGAATTTATCAACTACAATATTGCAATGAAAATGCAGATATACTTTATGTGAGTAAGCTTATTTATAATCATATTAACCCACTTATTTTAAAATCCTTACTAATCAAATTCCTTACATATCAATATTTATCCTATTATTATCTCATAATTATAATTACGAACAACCTGTTTTATTCGATATTTCTTAAAATATTTGAAATAGTCATAATTTACAATAAAACTAGAACTTTAAAATATATAAATTAATCTATCTAAAATGTATCAAGCCGAAAATTTAAATGCGGAACAAATTTCAGCAGCCCAAAATGTAGTAAATCCGATTCAACAAAATCCAATTAATTATCAATTCATTAGATTATATTTAGATACAATTCCAACATTTGACGGAAACCCAAGTGCCGTTAATATATTTATCGACGCTTGCGTAAATTTTCTAAACACATTCTTTAATTTTGATAATCCTGGAGACGACGTTAATCAATTTTTAATAAGAGCCATATTAGGAAAACTAAAGGGCAGGGCATTAACGTTAATTGGAAACAGGTCAGAATTAAATTCTTGGGCACAAATTCGAGACACCTTAAAATTAAGCTTTAGCGATCAACGGAACATTGATTGTTTAGTCCAAGATTTGCTTTTGTTACGACCGGAAAAAAATGAATCACCTTATGAATTTGGCAAACGGTGTCAAGATTGCAGAAGTCTAATTTTATCAAAACTTAATACAAGTGATTTAAATCAAATTGAGAAACGCGTTCAAACTAAAAATTATGATGATTTAGCTTTGAAAACTTTCATTCGCGGACTAAGTGGACAAATACAAAATAATGTTCGTTTACGATCACCAGATAATTTAGAAACGGCTATGAACTTTGTACTTGAAGAAGAGAACTTTTTGTATTATTCCCAAAAACAAAATTCTTTACAAGTTCAAAATTTAAAATTTGGAAATTCACAAAATTTTACTTTCAGAAACAAACAAAATGATAACACACAACAATTTAAAACACAAAATTTTCAAAACAGAACACCAAATCTTCAAAACGAAACATCAAATTTTCAAAATTTTAAACCTAATAATTTTCAATACACGCAAAATTTCAAACCCAACAATAACTTTCAACAAATGCCAAATTATAAACCTAATCACTTCCAACAAAATGCACAAAATTATAAACCCAATTACTCCCAACGAACATCAAATTTTCAAAATTTTCAGCATAGACAAAATCCCCAAAATTTTAATAAATCATTTTTACCAACACCAAACTCCAATAGAACATTCAAACCTACCCCAATGGACGTAGATACTAGCAACAGAACAAATTTTAATAGAAACAAACAACCCAATTTTCAATCAGAAGAATTATTTAATTTAGAACAAAATTTTAATGACAATAATTTAGAAGAATACGGAACCTATTATGATAACAATTATGACTACAATATACCGGAAAATTTCGAACCATTTCAAACTTTTGAAAATAACACATCAGCTCAAAATTTTATGCAGGAAGTAAACGAAAATGCAAACGGGCAAGATGAAAATTTTTGTTCAATCCGAGAAGATACTCAAGTAACGTAACAATTCATTTAAATGATATCGAAACAATAACGTCTAAATTACCTTTTATATACATTCCCGAATTTCAAGCAACATTTTTAATCCATACAGGAAGCGCAAGAAGCTTAATAAACTTTAATTTAGTTTTTAAATATTTTCAAAATTTCATACAAATAGAAAATTTTCAAATTCAATCAGCTTATGGTTTATCGCAACACGATAAAGTAATAATTACCAATATACCCAAAATTTTTAATGTCAACACAAAACACAAATTTTATATTTTTGACTTTTCACCTAAATTTGACGGTCTGATAGGAGTAGATTTATTACAAAAATTAAAGGCAAACATCAATATGGAAAAGAAAATTCTTATTACTCCTCAAACAGCAATTCCAATAATTTTACAAACTGAATCGCAAAGAAATGTTAATCGTAAGAATATAAATAAATTTAGAAATAATCATTTAACTATCAAACCTATTAATTCAAAAACAATTAAAAGATCTTTAATAACCGATAGTATCATAGAATTAAATTTACTAACAACCAAAATTTCAAACAATAGCCAAACTGTAAAATCTCACGATTTGTTTTGCACTCAATTTTTAAAATCTACTAATTCTAAAAATGTCATAAAACCCTTAATATCTGAAAATGTTAGTGAACTAAATAAATTAAGATTCAAAATTTTAAACAAATCTTTGACAGAAATTTCTAATAATAATTTAAATTCAACAAAATTATTGAACCAAAATTTGAATCAAACTAGTAATCCTACAGAGAAGTTAATAAGATATCAAAAAATTAAGACAAAACGTTTGCTTTCAAAATTACAAAATTCCAAAAAACAAATAGAAACTTTGTTCGATGAAAATACCAAAAAATTAACCTTACTACAAGACAATATTTTGGCAAAAACACAAATAAAATTGAAGAATGAAAATTTAGAAAATTTAGAAAATTCAAAACCAACAAAATTGTTTAACTCATACCAGATCATAACGAAAAACTTAACAACAAAATTAAACATTTCTCAAAAATGTATTGAACTATTAATTGACAATAACAAACGGAAATTAAATGTATTAAAAGATACAATTCTCAAAAATAAACAAATACCCGAATTGGAAGACGAGTTGAAGTTTACAAAATTTAATTTAAACTACAACACTCAAATATTACCAAAAATTTATGAAACCAAAAACTTTTCAGACTTTAAACAAAATCGTTTTACTAATATTTACAATTTAGACATTATACAACTACAAATTTTCAAAATTAAAAATATGAAGAGAAAAAAATTAAACAACAAATTTGTAGGAATCTATTGTATTCTTTTGCCTCCTGAACTTTACAGTTCAAGGATTTCTCTATCGTAGCATACCTACATTATAATATTATCTTTTGCTTATTAGTAATTAGTAATACATAATCTTGCTTTTCTAAAATAACATAAAAATAATGGACCAATTAATATTTCATAAAAATCAAATTTTAATAAATCTTTAGAAATTCAAACTTAACCAAAAGAATCTAAATTTAAATTATTAATTTCAAAAAATGTTACATTCAAATTTTTCAGTTAAAATTGGACATTGCAAATTTCAAAAACGGTAACTAATATAACTTAAAGCTTGAAATAAAATTCGCATTACATAATTTTTAATATTGTTTATAATTTATCAAGGAAAAATGCTAACACCCGTATTTAAACAACTGCTTCAGAAACCGTTCAAGACGAGTTTACAATCAACAATTAAAATCAAAAATAGCTTACGAACCATTTTATTAAATCAATTTTTAAAAAAAATCAAATTCAAATAGTAATACTAATAAAGAATAAATTTTATCAAGTATTTTATTAAGAAATTTTCTGAAAGAACCTCAAAATTGATTAGAATACAAACCTTTAAATTATCTAATGATATCAATAAAAAACTACTATTAATTAAAAATCATCAAGATATTTAAAACAAAATTATTTTTGGAGAAACAAACAACTAGAAAAGATTACATTCATTCTTGTACTTTATGTCAAATCACAAAATTTCTAGAACAAACTTTACATGCTTATTTTATTACAAAACCCTCAAACCATTCATAACAAATTTCACATTATTTGAATTTACTTAATATAACACCAAAACATACTTAACAATCATTCAATTCCAATTTTTAAACAACGATAATTTAACGCAAAACAACAGCATATGCATTATTATCAAATTTAACCAATTTGAACTAGCTTTTGGACACCCAAATCATAAAGTTTTATCTTACAAATTTACAAACTAAAACAAAATTTTTATAAAAAATTTATTTACACGACCATAAATTGAATCAATTAATTGACAACTTAGAAAACAAAATAAAATAAAACCAAAATTAAAACCATTGACAAAATCAATAAAGAAGGAAATGAACAACTTAATTTTAAAATCGGACAACAAGTGTACGAAATGAACACTAAAAAAGGTACAAAAATTGACAATAAATTTATAGAACCCTTTAAAATTTCCTCAGTTATCACAAAACAAAGAAGAATTCATAATTACCAAAAAAAAAATTTTTGAAATCATTCATTTAAAGGACCTAAAAAACCAAATTTGATTTCAGATGTTTCTGGTCAATAATTACTGCAGACGAACCGACCTACAGACAAATGACTAACAATCCAGGACTACTTCCCATACGATTAGGAAACGCCCATAACAAAATTTCTTCTTGGACTTTTATCCAAATCTTTGACATATCTCTAATCATAAACCAATTTCATTCTTTAGAACATCAATATCAATTTATAAATTTTACACTTCATGCTATGCCTCTTGAAACCGAATACAAAAACGAGTTTTACAATACATATCAAATAACTGACCATTTAATAAAATTAATAAATAAACAAATTTTGTAAATAAATCCTTTAATCGAAACAAAACAAATTAGACAAAAACGTGGTGCTATAAACGGACTAGGATCTTTAATAAAAATAATAACAGGAAACCTAGATGAAGATGACGCAATACATTTTGACAAAGAAATTCAAAATTTAAGACAAAATCAAAATAAAATTAAAACTATTGTCAATGACCAAATAACATTAATGCAAACTGTCATTACAAAATTTAACCAGACAGCGATCACTCTTGTTAAAAATCAAAAATTATTAGAATCTAAATTAAGTCACTTTCAGAAAATCATAGAATCATTGGAAACCCAAAATGTAAAATACCAACACCTCAGAATTATGATGAATACAATTTCAGAATTAATCACTACCCTTCAAATAATTAATAATTTACTGAGTAATTTAGAAATAGCAATTAGCTTTGCAAAAATGAATACTTTTCATAACTCTATAATTGATCCCACCGATCTTCTAGAAGAAATTAAATCCATAAATAATGAAACAAAAAATGCTAGATTACCATTTGAACCTAAATTAGAAAACATATTACTTTTCGAAAAAATCATTAATATTAAAAGTTACACAAAATTTAATCAAATTATTTTTCTACTTGATATCCCAATTGTTGAAATTGAAAAATATGACTATTTCAAATTATACCCTTTACCAATTCCTACTAAAGAAAACAATTATAAAATAATCCTACCCAGTTCAAAATTCCTGATTTTAAATGAGCAATGTTACTCGAACTTCCAAGATAGCTGTAAAGAAATAAAACACGACGAATATCTCTGTGAAGAAAACGTATCTGGCATCGAAAACAATGAAGACGTCCCATGCGAAATCCAACTACTAAAATTTTCAGAGAAAACAACAAACTGCAAACAAGAAAATATCAAATTAAACAACCTCAAAATTTAAAAGGTCGAAAATGGAAAATGGATAGTGGTATCAACAAATCAAATATTGGGTCATCAAAAGTGCAAACGCGAAAAAGAAAGTGTTCCTCTTAAAGGTACATACGTGGTAGAACTTCCAAAATTCTGCGAATTAAAACTAAGTGACATAAAACTACAAAGTTTCGAAAATAAAAATAGAAATCTAAAATTCTTTAAAATTCCCGACATAAAAATTTCAATGAACGATGAAACAAGTGGTAATTTTGAAGTGAAACCCTTAGAACTGTCCAAATTAGATTTGAGTGAATTTGACAAAATTCAAAGTGAACTTACTAATCAACGAGTGCGATTGAACGACAAAAATACGGTCATACACTTTAAGAAAACAAGTATTTGGACTATCTTTGTTTATTTAATTATTTTTATAGTAGTAATCTTTAAAATATGTATTTGTATTAGGAAACATAAGACATCGAACTTCAATACCCAAGGTTGTGAACTCAACGAGATCAATCATGACAGCATAACCACACCAGATGAAGTAGGAAAATCTGTCGCCATAAGAGCCCCAAATTTTCCGAACTTTCACGGGAGGAGTTACGTTTACTCATAATAAGAAACGTTCTCCGATAGCTTTAGGTCATTATATAATGAACAATGTGTGACTATTGCATAAATGCAATTTTGCAGTCATTGGTCATTATACGAAGACAATAAAGGAAGATAACATAGATCCATCTTCCTGTGATAAGCAAAACTCTTAAGTAAGGAGGTTAATAACCATACCACTCTTACTTGAAAGTCTTTGTTATCACAACTTATAAATAATCAAAATATCAAACTATTATTATTAGTATTATTGTATTGTTCCAGTAGAGTAGAGGTAGTTACGTTGTTAGTTAGTTGTTATTATTATAAGTGTTCTGTTCTTTTGGTTGAATCGATATTTGTATTTTTAAATAAAATAAAAATCATTTTTTTAAAAAGTCAAAAGTGTACTAATTAAAAGTCTAACTTCACGCACATCTTCTTTTCAGGGATAGTGTTAACCATTATTGCTGGAAGTTTACCTACTTTGTTAAATGACTGATCTGAAATTGTTGTTGTGCTAGTTGATTTATCTAATGGAGGTAATTTAAATTTATTTAATTCAGTCACTTTAACTTCTTTTGTTTTTATGTTTTCCTGATCTTTATTAGTTGTTTTATCACTATCTTTATTTTTTAAAGATTTATTCTTTTTTGTCGTTTTGTTTTCTTTATCTGCCGTTGTAGATTTTTTGTTTTTGAAAAAGAAAACAATGATTTTTTTATGCAAAATAAATTTATCTCTTATTCTTATTTATTGTTTTTATTATTTTTATCAGTAAAGGTTTGAAATTGAATATTGTATGGTATTTACAACAGTTGTTCCAATACACGTCACAGATTAAAATTTTATGACGTCGATCATAACCACCACATAAAAATTAAATTCCAATTTATTTCATAATACAAAATTTGATAGTTTAGTTATTTTTGTGTCTAGAAGTTTGTTTTGATGAAATGTCATATACACTGTTGTCAGTAGTCGAGTTGTTTACAAAGTTAAAGTTAACCTGTAAGTTTTTGTACTCGAAAAAGCAGTTACACTGCTGTTATAAATATTAATTATTGTTGTAAAAATGACTCAAAATATTATCTACAGAATGGACGAAAACCGTAAGTAATCGATCGATAAAATTCAAATATTTTCTATAGGTACTACCTAATGTTATTTTTACAGATGAACAAATAACTTTATAATCTTTAGGAGAGAAATTGTTGCAAGATGGAATTTTGATGGAACAGGATGTTGTCAATCGCTTCACACTGTTTTGAAAAACATAGGTTGTCGATTTAAAAAAGGCGATCCTAGAAGAGGTTTAATGGAAACGCCAAGTGTGGTTTTAAAGAGAGTACGATTTTTTGAACCAATTTCACGTTCTTTTGTGTGTGCTACGTTGAAATACTGATTAAGTTTTCTTCTAAAGTTGAGTGGCCACAGTTTACGGTAACTAAATGTATTACATTTTAATAATTTTTTACATTACTAAATTTCTTTAATCACATTTAATCTAACTTTGTTTTATTTTGTAAAAAATTAAAATTTAAATGTGATGTTCTCTAAAATTCATTAATTTTACTTCATTTTACACTATCATCGTAGTCTGATATTTCTGCCGAAGTGACTATTTTAAGAATATTGAATAGAATGAAACCTATAGCAAAATGTTACACCAACAATATAAATATTGTTAATATTAAATATTTATGAAAATATCAACTTATAGCGACATTATAGGTGTTTTATTTCTGTCCTATAGCCTCAAATTTCCATGAAAATTGTGACAACAATGTTCGAATCTGACGTCGTCAATGCCTATGACGTGTATTGGAAGTTGGATTTTATAGACCATATCTTAATATCTACTATATTATATCGCATGCAGTTCACTACTATTGTTTAAAACTCTTTTCTTTCTTTTTCTTCTCTCTTCTTTCTCCTTCTAACCAGTTACTTCACACGTATTACAAGGTTTCTGTCCTTTATATTTTTTTGAGAGTTTAATGTGAATTTTTTTTGAAAATTTTTCTTGTTCACCATACATTCGAGTTGTCTCAATTCATTACATAAGTCTGTTGTTTCTTTTAATTCTGACTTATCAATTCTGTTTAGTATAAATTCTGGTAACCCCACTGCTATCAATGCTATAAGTGACTTAACATCCATATCCCTATTAAAATCCATCGAAAGTTTCTCTTTTTTCAATAGAATATTATCTGTAAAGCACTCCAAAAATCTTCTCCTCCACTCCAACCAACCAGCATTCACCGTTAATCTAATGAGTGTAGAAGAGTGCCAATCCAAACCCGGCTTATCCAAAAATAATTTTTAAATAATTTTATCCTCACTTTCTTCTATTTGAAAGATGATCGCAATGCACATGAATTTTCAAAAACTATGCAAACACTTTCGAAAACGATAGGTGTCCTGCTATCATTCAGGAATTAATTTCTTCTACTTCGATGGGTTTCTACCATCAGCAATAGGCGGCTATGATGATAGTCTGACTCCCCGTCATCATACAGGTATTATAAAATTTAACTCCAAAGATAATATTATCGCAGATCTCATCAAACAGAAGGTCGATTGTCGCAAAAGTTATTATACAACTAGAGACGATCACAATGCACACGAATTTGCAAGAACTACGCAAGCACTTTCAAAACCGATAGGTATCCTGCTACCCTTCAGGAAAATAACTGTAATTAATTCCCAAAATTTCTAATGAAAACTCAATCATTTCAATTAACTTTTTCTATTTCGATGGGTTTCTACCATCAGCAATAGGCGGCTATGATGATAGTCTAACTCCCCGTCATCATACAGGAAATATTAAAAAGATTATAAATTTAATCGATCTTGGGGTCTGCGTACCCTCATTGATCTTCTTATAGGCACCGGTTGTTGTTCTTGTTCGAGTTCCCAATCTGTGTCACTATCGACGCTTCCACTTCCCTCTGAATCATTCGAGCTTCCTTCCGAATCTTCGAAAGCACTCGGCGTTTGCGCATTAATGGTCGGTGGTCTAATAACTTCCCACAATGGAGGGGAAATTATGATTTTTTTAAGTCCTTCGTCGGAGGAGCCATCCGAATGATTATCAAATTCTTTCTGCGAGGAATTTCTCTCCAGGTCCTCTAATGAATCAAACCGAATTTGTGGTTGTACCAATTTTTTATTGGTTATTACCTTCTTGGATTCTATATCTTCAAATAACTGATCATAAACTCTTTTTAGCCGCGCTTCAAATGTCGACGCTTGCGTCGCTATTATTTTATTGTCTAATTCTTTCACAAAATTCATAAATTTTTTAAGTATTAAGTAGAGCGTTTGGACTCCACTTGAAACAGTACTCTTTTCGTTCTTTTGGACGACCCTTATTTTTTTTTTTAGGCTCAACGTGTTTATAAACGGTGATAGCTATCGTAGCATCTTGAAAAATGAATTTAATTATTTCTTTAACCTTTGTCCAAGCTAACCCGTCTAATTCGCATTAGGCACCGTAAAAGTGAAAGTTTTTTCTTTAATCCGAGGAGTTTCTTGTTGAACAATTTCAACCTCCCTTTCGGTATCCGTCATTATATGAATATCGTCCCAACCTGCTTGAGACAACCTGAATTTATTTTCGGTCTTGACTTCTTTTGCCACTGCTAACTTCGGCGCGCTTGAAACTCGTATTTTATTATTTTTCTTAACCTTAACCGGGTCAGAAATTTTTGACGACTTTATCGCGTTTTCTATCGTTTTAATTATTTTGATTTGTTTGAAAAAATCCGAAACGTATTGTAACCAATTTTTCCACTCTGAGTTGGTTTTAATTTTTCCGAGTCCCTTCACGACACCTTCCGGATGTTTTCCCGGGTTGCGTCTAAATATTTTAGTAATCATTCCTAACTTTACTTTATTGGTTACACGCGGAGGTGGTGAAACTTTATTTCTAACGTACACCTCATTTTTTCTTAATATTACCCTGACCCGTCTTTTATTAACAGGAATATTTACTCTTTTCTTACGTTTATTTTGTACCATTCCCCAGATACCCAAATTTTCCTGACATTCCTCAACCGTGTACAAAGATATTCTTTGACCCCAAATAATCAAAATAGGATCACCTTCATAATCAATGACAGCTTTTTGAGTCGCTAAAAAATCTCTCGCTATCAACACTTGAACTTCGTTCAAAAACTTTCATCGACTATTACCATTGAATGCTCAGCTTGATCATCCTCTAGTTCTTTCGTATTAGTGGTTCTTACTGACACCTCTGCAGTTCCATATACTGTCAATGTATGCCCTGTAACACCTAAAAGTACAAGACCTTCCGCTCCATCTGGATCAATTATTGACTCTGGGACCAACTGTCTTTGAATAAGTGTAGCCGCTGCCCCTGTATCAACTAAACATCTACAAAAGAACCCGTTAATTTGAAGTACCGCGATATGTGGAACCAACCTCAAATTTACGACTTTAATTTCGGGCGTAAAGTCCCGTTTTACTTTCCCCCATCTCCTACCCTCACGGTCCTCGACCTGGGGTACGGTGGCTGACCTTAGTGGCTTCTCCGCATTTTCTGCTGCCCTCCTAAACCTTTCGTTCGTAGGTCGCTGGTTCTGCTTGATGGTGGTCTTTGAGCCACCCCTACTTCTTGTCGCCTCTATGGACCTTCTGATGCATTTCTTACATCTGACCTAGAGAAATTTTGACCTACATTTAACGACCCTGAAATTCTCGCTTTGTTGGGATTCAAATTTTTACGATAAAATAATTTTGTAAGTCGTATTGCATTTTGATCCATGGGTTGCATTAGTGGGGATAACATTTGGTGTCATGTACATGACGGTAATGCGTTCATCAATGCTCTTCAGTTCTTCTGCTGGTGGATGGCTTGGAGCATTGTCTAACAATAATATTACTTATACGATTCACTCCAGCGAGGTACAAGCTGTTCACTAATAAGAGGTCAATGTTAATATTTTGGTGTTCACTGCAGTGGACAGTCCACTATATGATATGTTCACTATATCGAGACTGTACTGTACTAAGAGATCTGAAAAAAAGTTGATTCAATAATTTGAAAAAATGTAAATTTGAATGGGTTAATCTTCCTTTACTCTTCAGATTTACTATGGAACAATATGCATTAATAGTTTCAAAGTCCTCTTGAAATGATTGCCTTTTCTTCAGGCATGTCTGTCGACTTGTTCCTTGTGGAACCTCTTGTTTTTCTTTACTTTTGGACGCTAGTGCCGGCTGTTTCGTCAACATTGTATATATCTGTGGCTCATAGGTGTGTCTGTCCATAACAATTTGAAAATTGTCATAAAGAGCTTCCACATTTGTTTTATTAAATCTTGTTGCTCTTGGAAGGCTAGGAGCTTGAGCTACACGAATAGATAGTGAATGATTTCTATTCATGAATGAACGAAACCATTCCTCACTAGCCATCTCATTCTTAAGCCAAGTAGCAGTTCTTGCTCATCAGTGAACGTCTTATTCTGACGTCGTCTTCATTGTGACTTCATCGCGTTTACGAATGTATCGCAACAAAGACATGTGATTATAACTTCTTGAATTTCCGCAGCTCTTCGTAATGAAGTGATCGTCCATAAAAACGAGCATTTATAACGGTTCTAAGGCGTATGCGACGATCCAATTCGTCCAATAATAACTCAGTTGAGGATAAATCTGATGACTGCGGCGGACACACCATATTTTGTAATATGTTCTCCTCTTCTTTTCCTTTAACAGGTTACGACATAATTTTGAGGAATGCTTTTGTCAATTATTTCAAGCCCTGCTGGCACAGTACACTGTTTAAGAATATCGTAATATCATTCTTTATTTAACTTTGTCTCTATTCTGCGCAATGCATCCACTAAATTCTCTCCAAAACACCTATATACATACCATCACGTTACCTCTGCCGTGCTTTTCGGCAAGCGGTTTCTCTTCTATGTGTTCTGGGGCTATAAACGGGGACTTCGTGACCAGCTTGACTGTTGGATCCTCCTTAAATCTGTAGGTGTATCCTTGTATACTACCTGGAACAAAGGGGGTGTTTTTGATGGCGTCGTAGTCGGGACGGGTGGCTGCGTATATCCATATTTGGCTTTTGATTTGTTCCGCTGTAAGTGGTTTGACCAACTATGAAAGTTTTAAAGTTTCCAATTTGCGTGGAGAACACAATTTTTTTTTCAGTTTTTTTTGTTTTGGTTTTGTCGGTTTCAAAATTTGCAAAATGTTTGTCAATTAATTTAAATGACAGAAATTTGCAGTTTCTTTCTTTTTTGTTTGGGTTTGTCAGTTCCTAAATACTCTGCACGCTTTTTCAAATTGGTTTGAAGCCTTCATAAACCCAGATTGCTTCAGTAATAAGGAATAATAATAAATATTATTTGTTAATAAATAACAATTAATACCTAATGTATTCAATTTTGCGCAATTTCGTCATCATAACATTCAATTATGAGGCTTAATCACAATAAAAATAAAAAAACATGTACAAAAACAAAATCTGAGCGTTAATCAATACAATTAAGTAACCCACAATTAATTAACAAAATTAAAATGGTCCACCCGTTCTGACCCAGGGACACGATTCAGGTTAGTGCGGCAAGATGTGGTTGCCAGTTAAAATAATAAAATTCAATTCCTGAGGCTTCATTTTTTATTTTACGGGAGAAGGAAATCTCGTACGAGAAACTTCTGTCAAACTTCACTGACTAAAAACCTTCCTGTGCCCCCCTTTGTCGCAAGAATCCGTCGTTAGACATTACTTTCGCGACTAGGGGGTATTTCTTCGATCTTTTTGGGACTTTGTTTTTAGTCTTCTAGCTCTTGTAACTCTTGCTGCCATGTATGTAAGTCGGCGTGGGGGTGTCGCCGCCTCGGCCCTGCGATTGTTTGTCTCTTTGTGTACAATTTTTTCTAGATGTCTAGTTTTCTTGGCTCTGGTCGGCTTTTTACCAAATCGATGGAGGTAGGCGTCGAAGTATCCGTGGCTGGTGAGCACCTGTATCAGGTGAAAGTTCCTTTCTTTTCTTTGTGACCCTTGTGAAAGTTTGCTGGTGGATTTTTTCTCTTCCTATTTTTCTAACCGGATTGCCTTGTCATCCGGGTAGCTCACGGTTGTGTTGTATATGTGAAACGTTTGCCTTTCGCAGAGCTTTTAGGATATGACAAACAAACTGACATTTTATGTGTAAATTTGCTTTGATCCACCAAAAAGACAGCGAAACAAAGAACTTCAAAAAAACAAAAATTTGACAAGCTTTTTTATTGTTTTTGCCAACGTGGGCTTTTTTACTGATCTGTATTTTAAATTGATTTCGTACTGACAATGACAGAGTTTTTGTCGATATTTTGGTTTTCTTCTTTTTTAGTATTTGATTAGCTTACTCTGTGAGCTGTTCTTCGAAATAAAATCTCTGTTGAAGTTATTTTTCCGCCTTTTTTTGGGGTAGTTTTTTTTACGGCATTGTGTCTGCTGTGAAGCATCAGGGGAATATTCACTGTTTGAAGTTTCTAGTGTCGGTGATAATCGATCGAAATACCACTTCTCTGTTCTCAAAGATAACATTCCAATCATCATAACTTGGACACATTCTAAGCAACACATCTGCTAGGTAACGATTAATATAAAACCAAGTTTAAATATGACATTACTTTTTTATCCTTAATTAACTCCCCGTCTTTTAAAACACTTGCATCTGTCGATACTTCCCCAATTTTTGTTCTATTGTGAGAAGCTTTTAAATTTTACTAGATTCCACGTCATATCATTTTTTTAACTACCCCATAAGGGGATTGCGTTGAACGTGACATGGTGGAGGTCTCGGGTTAAGAAGTCATGTTTTATATTTATTGCTGACTGCTAACAACTGGTCATTGATCTATTTCTGGAGCGGCTTTTTAATAACTTATGAATATATACTTGACAATATCGTTCATGCGGCCAGATTGTCCGATTGTCAAGAGACAACTTTTTTAAATCTAAGAATTCGTCATACAACAATTTCTTAGCCGAACGTGGGATTTTATTTTTGTCACGTCTCCTTTGTGAGCGAGCCAATTTGAGAATATTTAATCACTCACTCGGGTTTTCTTACCTAAAATTTCTCGGATTTTTGATTTTCTAAATTTTCGCTCTCGTCCGGGTCTGGAACCTTCTTTTATTACTTTATAGTTTTTAGTGAAAATGCCTGATCGGTGCCTTAAGGCTCTAATTTAGGTTTTCTTTTATTTTTATATGTTCTAATGAATGTAAAATTTTCGTAAAGGATTACACGTTTTAGTAAGGGCATCCATACATCAAAATTTTTTACCTGAAGAAAACAGTAAAAGACGTCGCATTTGCGTTCATCGATGTCGTAGGGAGATTTCTTCATCCAATCGTATCTAAGCTGAACAACTTGTCCGGGATCACCTGATGTTTCATTTGTTTTTCAGTAACTACAAGCACAATAAAATTTGAAATGGGATCGTCAGCTTATAATTATTCTTGTTTTCTTAATATTAATCTTGTTTGCTTTTTTTCTGGTGTAACTGTAGCTGCCCGAATCTGTACCCGAAGATTTTCAGCTGACTGTGTGTCAACTGAGAGTGTTACCTCCGTAGTTGGGCCGGCTGTGATTTTTCGTATGATCCGCCAGTTTAAGGCATTAAGTTCTTCATTTTGGGCTTCGCGAAACCCAGGATCGTCTCATCCAAGTATCCTTGACTGCCTGGTACGTAGGCCATAAGAATTTCTGTGAGGCATTTTTGCCTCTGACACGATCTTCAAAGTGGCATCGTCTCATGGCTTCAGTTCGGCTTCAAGACCTTTAACCCATTCGGCTGTGGCTGCATTGGTCCACGTGATACTGAGCCAGCCTGGTCTTTTATGGATTTCATGGAATGTTGGCTTTACATTAGCCTTTTTCTTTTCTCCATTATTTTGTCCAAAATTGCTTCGTGTATGGCTTCAAGCTGTTCCATAGTTAGGAGCTCCTTTAGATATGAGGAATGTATAATCCTTAACTTAACACCGGTTAAGGCCTGGCTGAAGGTCGGCTTTACACCTTTAGCAGGTGCAGCCGTGCCGTCATTAGAGTACCTAATAATTTACTTTCTCTACTAGTCACTCATTTCCAATTCAGACTCGAAATACGCTGGATTATTGGCAGAGCCGGAGAAGTAAAGTGTCAGATTGTGGAGGGAGTACTGTAATAGGATGTACAGGATGACTGCGAAAATGTTAACAAAATAAACAACATTAACACCCTTCACTCCTCTTTTTAAATTCTTCAATTTCTTTTCTATCGCTGCCTCTAAACGAGATTCATCACTAACAATTACCTAAAACGAAAGCATAAATTTTAATTTCCAATCCTCAAATTTCATCAAATCAAAGGACCCACCGCTTTGCCGCACTTTGCTTTTTGTGTGATGCCGATAACATGTTATTGTAGCCTTCCCTTTCTGACCACAAGGAGAAAATGGTTAGTGGTTTGGGACAGGCTCGAAATAAGTGATGTGAACTTGACTGTATCTGACGCAAGAGTGGACGTGACGACCTCCGTACTAGTCCATTTAACTAATTGTTCAGCTGCCTGAGCAGTTTGAATAAATGATTCTCGTTATGTAGGTAGTGGTAACGCTAGAAAATTTCGCAAACATGGCTTCGATAGAGCATCGTACCGATTCCCCAGTTTGCTCTTTAAGGTGTAATAAAATTTTTCTTGGGGACAAAAGAAATTTCCGAACATCCAATGAACTGGTAAGTTTGACGTACGGGACCCAGATGCTGTCTAAAAAAACTTATAAATCTCAAAAATATTGGAGAAACCAAAATCGCTTCAATTCGCAAAAACTGACAGCCTTCAAAATTGCTTTGCCCACTTCACCATTTTATAAGCGTCGCTCAAGGATTAGGAAGGGTGCCCATAGTTTTTGTCTAAATACACTTTTACGTTACACACCAAGAAAGTGTAGCACAAATTGCTCTAATTTGGGCTACTTGCCCCGCTGATCTACGATGAAATGGTTGACAGGTCAGCTGAGGGTTTACATACTCGTCCAGTATCGGAGCTTGGGTCGCACATAGGCGGTTTGTGGATTCTTTACGTTGTGACTCGGGCGATTGTTCGGCAACTATAAGGAAAAAGAAAAGAATTTGGGCGCCAGTCTTCTAAATAAAACGCACAAGTAAAGTGTTGGTTTTATTCAAAAAAAGCAACAAAGTTTATATAAAACTGGGGGTTGACAGTGTTCTAAACCAATTTTCCAAATCTGAATTGCCGTATTTCTACGGCACGCTTTCATCACTGCAAAAAAGACAGAGGAATTTCTTTCCCTCTAGAACTAATTCCAAATTCATTCGCATTTAGTTTTTTATGGCATTTGAAGTCGGAAATGTTGTTTTTATTAGTGCACTTTAGGCCTCGAAATTATCTACAAGTATGTAATCTTCTTTTTGGGGGTTCAGCTCTATTCTGGGTCTCTTTGTATTTTGAATTTCGGTCTGTGTGTCATAATCAACAGTTTTAACATCTGAATCTCTTTTCTTTTTCTCTAGTCTTCTTTGTTCAGTCATTTTTCTCTTTCTGTAAAGTTTTTGTTACTTTCACCAATTAAGTTTAAATTTGTACAGACTTAGGTACTCGTTTTTTGAAAGGATTGTTTGATATGAATGATTTTGAAAGGTGTTTGCGAATCTGGTCGAAGTATTTGCGGCTAAAATCCAGTGTCAGTAAGCGTATTTTCAGTTGTTCTATCAACTGATCCCAAGTAGCAAAATTAGGCTTCAAAGTCTTGAACTAAACCAGCGTTTTTTCCGAAAAAGTAATAAATCAGTTATCCTTTAATTTCTTTCAACGAAAGCTTACTTGATCGGTATCAGAAGGTTTTAATTCAGCAGGTTTTCTTTTACTTTGGTATCTCCTACAAGATGTAAAATTTTTGTGACGGTCTGCATGTTTTAAGATCTTCAATATCATCGGTATCCGTCCGGATTTTTAACCGAAGAAAACTGGTAAGAAGCCTTACCGGGTCCTATGCTGAAGCATTGAACTTTTTCTCAAGGGTTGTAATTTGAGTGGACAACTCAAGCAAATGCGAATTTAAAAACTAAGTTTCTCCCCAATCTAAGTCGGCACAGTTCTTTTCTGAGTTGGGTTGGTAAGATAGATAGATCAACCGATTGCAGTATTAACTCCACCTGGACTTCAGCACGCAACAGAGATTTCACGTAAGATGACAATAAAACTATGCACATACGGGAATTTAAAATCAAAAAATTTGTAAAAAAAAATACAACACAATGCAAATCTAAATTTGTCGTAGTATGTAAGAATCACTTAGTACCAGCCAGTAACAGAGTGCACAAAAGATTTTTAAACAGGTTTGCACAAGCAATTGCAGTTACTTGGACAATTACCTCTTAAAAAATAATAAAGCATCCTAATGTCTACTGTAAATGTGGCCTGAAAGTTGGGCGCCAATGTAACAAAAACTTCCATCTGAGCCACAACTCTTCTCATTAGAGGGTTGACCAAACAGAGACCAGAACTCGTCAAAATCTGGAGAGAATTTCTCCAATTTGTTTATTCTTCTTCAGCCGTTTTCCGTCCACTCCTTGGTCGCCACTGCGTAATTCGTAGCGTCCAGCGATCTCTCTCCTGTCTTGCCACATGTCCAGCCCAGCGCCATTTCAGCTTCGCCACTCGTCGCATCACGTCCGTCACCCCGGTCATTTTTTTAATCATATCGTTTCTGATTTTATCTTTCAATGAGATACCAAGCATGGCTCTTTCCATCGCTCTCTTGGTCACTCTAAGGCGGTCTGCCATCTTTTTGGTTATATATTTTTTATTAGACCATTTGTCTTATTAATTTGTTTATTAGACCAGCTCAATAGTTTTCACTCGTTCTTCTGATATTCCATTCTAAGAAATAAATTTTTTACGGCTAATTTTAACATCTTTGGTATTTCATCTTGCACCAATTTCATTCAGAGAATCAATTGAACCTCTGTTGATCCTCGCAGCGTTGTCTGAGCCGCTGCCTTCGCATTATTAAAAGGTTTTTTTAAATATTCTAAAACTTTATGACAATACTAATAATGTTATAATAAAGACTAGCTGGAAAGTCCGTCCACGGACGGGTAGCTTTGGAATTTAATTTTTTTGAGTTTCTTTTATTTTGATTATGAAATCTTAGTGATAATGGTGTTTTAACGTAAAGGAGATTCTATGACGTTTCATTTTTTGGAACGATATTCTATTCAAAAGAATGGGTCATGAGCAAACCGTCGCTGCAATACAAAGAATATTTTTTTGCACAATTCATGACATGAACAATGTTTGAAGAAATTTTTAAGTTTGTCTCCAGTCATGAGAAACCCTTGTTTGAAAATTGGATGTTTTCTTCTATGTAAACTTGATAAAATTCTTTAATTGTAGTTTCCAATGAATTTGCTCTTAATATACTAGAAATTAAAAGTTTTATCTTTGATAATGGTAAAATAAAAATATATTGTGGATTATCTAATTAGTAAGTAGCTCGGCCCTGGTAATTAATCACAATATTACCCTCCTGGTTTTCAGACGCCGCGAGCTGTTCTAACATCTAACTTCTCTTTTATGTCTTGTCACTTTTATGGAACTCTTTGATCATTTATGATCCGCGTTCCAGCTGCCAAATCGAACTAAATTCGGTTATTCCTTTTTTGTCAGTGTCCTTTATACAATTGATCCGTATATTCTCCGATGCATTTCGGAATTTTTGAAGCGATATATTAGTTTTATTACAGGTAGGCTGCTAACGTAACCCATAAACCCCGGGGTAACCCGCTGAAACTCCTTCGTGCTAGGGATTGGGGCTTGCAATTGTTCCCCATAAACGAGGAATTCCCAGTAAGCGCGGATCATAAGTTTGCGTTGATTACGTCCCTGCCCTTTATACACACCGCCCGTCGCTACTACCGATTGAATGATTTAGTGAGGTCTTCGGATCGGTACGCGATGACGCCTTTTAAGTGTTGCCGGTGTTACCGAAAAGATGACCAAACTTGATCATTTAGAGGAAGTAAAAGTCGTAACAAGGTTGTTGTAACAATTTGCGCACACCGCCTTCTGAACAACTTTTTTTTTAGAATTGAGCAGGGAGGTGAGAATCTTAAAACAAACCCCGGATGGATCTTGCCCGGGAGTGTGGGGTTTCACCCACTAAACTCATCCCCTCTTCTCCCAGTTGGAGTTCGGTATTTGCCTTTCGGCATTCCTTCAGGCTCCAACGAGGGCTGGTTAGCCGGCTCTAGTTCTTTAGCCGCTTAACTATTGGAAAATCAAATCACTGTAGTTTGTTTCACTAGTTAATGTCACGTTTGGGTTGTCGTCACTGATCGGTGTTTTTTTTTCACTTTGTTCTAATCTTTCGTCGCATTTCTTCGTAAGGAACAGCTGGCTTCATCTCTGAACAATATGCTTTACGATGTTGTCCGGGGTGAGCAATTCCCCGAACTGAAGAGAGAGGAGCTGTCGCAGCCTTTCCCACCTCCAACACTGGACGAACGTGTGTTCGGAGGTGTCACTGTGGTCATAATGGCGGCACTTATCCCGATTTCTAAGTTTGAAACGGTGTAGGTAGCCGTTAAAGGTGCCGTGGGCGGAAAGCATTTGGGTTAACCAATAGTTCTGCTTTCCGTGTTTACGATCGACCCAATACTTAATGTCCGGTATGAGTCGATGCGTCTAACAACCGCACTGCGCCTCTCACATCGCGTTGTCTCGCTTACGGCACTATTCCGGTCTCCGCGCTCCTCACCTTCACGAGCTATTGCGCACGCCAAAAGGTCCCATGGGGGCATGGAAGCGAGGACTAAGGAGGCGTCTGCGGAAATTCTTCGGTAGCCGTACACCACCCTTAGGGCAACTCGACGCTGCACGCACATGAGTCCATCCCGGTTTCGCCCCGTACCGTGCCTGAGGGAGTCCACCGTCGCATACCATACAGGTGCGGCGTATAACACGATGGACTGCGCCATTCTTTCCAGAGTTATCTTCCCTGCTATCTTGGGTCCGCCGACATTTGGCATAAGTCTAGCAAGCGAAGTTGTTATTGCTTACGATTTTGCCACGGCCGTCTTGAACAACTTTGACAAGTTTTTTTATATTACTCTCTGAAAGGAATGAAAATAAATGTCTTTTGTATCACATTTAATACGATACAGGTGTTTGCTGTAATTTTTTAAGCAATGGTTTAAACATTCAATTTTTGACATTTCTGAACCATTACCTGTAACCAGGTTACACGCTGTCTAATCCTAGTCAAACGGTAGAATCACCATCATCAATAAAAGTTTTATATCGAAGACCATGCATGGATATACTTAAATTAAACCGTCCACAACAATATCCCATTTCGTCGATGACGACAAACTCGAATCATTTTTAAAAAATTTATATTGATGTGCAACTTCTCCCAGATTTTCAGCTCGTGCACATTCAGCGTAATATTTATTTCGTACGTCTAAAAATAATATTTTATCAGTGTGTTTCCCAATAATAACTGCAACTCCGGAAGCATCATCCATCGTCTATAGCTTTGCTTGGACCATCCTCCGTCTAAACAAACCGTTATGGTTTGGGCAAAAGGCGCACCATCTAAATCTACATTTTGGTTGTCAATGGCCAGTTGATGTTCTTCTTTTCTTGCTGCATCCATTTCTTCCCACAAACTATGAATGTTCTTGAAATGGCGCCATGTTTTTCCATCTTTTCGTGACTTTTGCAACAATTTTTGGTTTTGTTCGCCAAAACGAAATCTAATAGCGTTCGAAATCTTCGCCCTAGCAGGGCTTCTGATGGCGATTTTCCATTGGGTGCATTCTTATTTGGAGTTGTGCGGTAGACCGATAGAAATGTTGATAATATGTGTTATAAACTCCCCTTTTGCTTTAGTTTTTTAAGTGATCGTTTTCGAGTGTCAACGAATCGTTCCGCTTGTTCGTTCTATTGTGGATAATAAGGTGAGCTGTGATATTTTTTTTCGGGTATCTAGATGTTTCGGTAGAGACGAAAGATCCTTCAAGTGCATAACTAACTCTACATCAACCTCGATAGTCGATATTGGCTGAATTTCAGGTAGTTTACTGAATGAGGTCCGTTGCAGCTGGCACAAGTGACTGATATGTCTGGATTCTTTTCGCAGGTGGCCGTGTGATGGTCTTTCTCGCATTTGGCTCAGCGAGGCTGGAGTCTGCAGCATCTTTGTGGGTGCCGGAACTTGATGTTATTGATCCTCACCACAACCCGTAAGGGGACTTCTAGCTTATGAGCCTTCGGCAATCCATACGCCCTCGGTGAACGAGCATTATAGCAGGTGAGTTTTCTTCTAGTTTTTTCATCAGTAAATCCTTCATCTTTAAGGGACTTTATCATTGTATTGAAGTTGTTTTGGATGGTGGAAGTAGTATCCTTTGGAAGTCGTTTATATGTCGAGGGATCATCGAACAACAATTTCCTCTTCTCCTTGTATTCACTGACATCCATGACCACAGAGGAGTTGTCCTTATCTGCCTTCAACACCCGAAGGGTTGGGTTATCTTTAAGGAATCTACTTGTGATTTGTATCTGTCTAATTATACTGGATTTTTCACTAATGTCTCTTTTATTGCAATAATTGTGGACTACATTCCGCACTACTGCGTAGTTCTCCATTGGGGTCAGAAGTATAACCCAAATCCTTCATGATATTCCTTAGAGGGGGAACTGTACCAAATTTGGGACCCTAGTTTTAGCTACAATTTTCGGGAGTTGAACACTGCATCGATTGAAAACTCACGTGGGTTCACCCAAGGTAACAACCTCAATTTATCTTGGGTTATCTTGGATCTCGAAATCTTCAGTTTACACCAATTTCACATATTGTTGATGTGGCTTGGACGCTTCCATACTATAGCAATTAACAGTTTTATATCTGGGTTTTGAAGTAATTTTGTTCATTATTCTTTACAATACGCTGACTTTGGACTACTCTTTCTTCTTTTACAATCTTGAAGATGATTCTGAATTAAAATCGAAACTAGTCGACGTTACCAGTTTGTGTTTCATTCCTCCAATAACCCGATATCATATTTTGCTTTGAGGTGAGAAACATACATTCGTTTCCAAGTTAACTTTTCGTTATCTTCCCTGCGCGGTTTGTAGATTCCTGTTATTATTTTGGGTCATGCGCGCACTAGCCACAACAAATATCGCACTTTTAATAATTTCAATAACGTAAATTTTCAAAATTAGTGTAATATTGTGTTTTGTTAAAATTTATTTTTTTATTTCAGGCAAAAGCCCCTTCTGAAGTCAAATATCGAATTTTATTGGGCTTTCCGCGTTTTGTGTGATGAAGATCCGGACACTGAGAATGAAAGTAAAGAGAGGACCAAAAGTGATATGGAAATTCAAATTTGGTGGTGTACGAAGAAGAGGAAGACCTATGAACAGATGGAGCAAAGAAGTATAGGAGGATTTGAATAAGATTAATGTTAGAAATTGGAAACAGAAAATGAGTGATAGGAGACAGTGGAGTACGGTGTTAATCAATACAAGTTATGAGCCTACTAGGCTTGTAGTGCTATAGACGCAATGGCAGTGAATCCGTTCCCGATACCTGATTTAGACGCGAAGTTTGTTTTCGACATGTCTGCATTGTTCAATGTGAGCGATGCAGAGGTAGTAGAGTTACTGCAGGGTCTTCGGTTGTTGTCAGCCAATAGACGCTGTTCGAAACTTTCGTGCAGACGCTATTGCACTTTGGTAAAATACTACAAGTCGTAGCTCAAATATTGTTTCCGGTGTCCTACCTGCAAAAAAGTGTATAGCCTAACCTACAGCACCTTCTTTGCGAACCTTAGGCTTTCACCAGTGCTGGTGTTCAGCGTGTTATTGAGCTGGGCATGCAACTCACGGTCCGGCGTAACCACTAACATTCTTGGGATGGAACGCCTCGTGGTGTATCGGTTACACAAGAAATTCCGTAGTATCTGCACCTAGAAACTCCGCAGCAATCTTGCACTCGTTCAAATTCCGGGAGAGGTGGTACAAATCATCGAGAGTGTAGTCACCAAGCGGAAACATAACGTTGGCAAAGTCGTTCCCCAGCAGTGGATTGTAGGTATCTACAGGGAGTAACTATGACTCTTAAAAAACAGATCTCAAGATAAGAAGGTGGTGACAGGGCGCGCTTCAAATATTACCAGAGGGTCTCCATTCGTGGGCGAACCGGTCGCTGGCCCTTCACATAGCTGGGGGGAGGCGGCAGGGGGATCTGCGATGGTAGGCTCCACTTCCGCAATTATTTCATCCTCTTCGGAGGACGAGCAACAATCTATAAGCACTAGAGCGGCCCAAAAAGTCACCAGAAATATAAGAACGCGGCGTAGTATAATGCACAATACTCCCGACATAGTCGGGTTGAACGATGTTATCGATAGTTCTGACGACGACGTAGTGAGCTCCTCCCCGGCGGTGTATTTTATTCGTCCGTCGGATGGTTCTCACTCGGAGTTAAATATAAATATTAACTCGCCAGATTTGAATAGATCAAACGCCTTTTCAATGAATATGATAACTGGACAGACGAAGATCTGTCTGTCTTTGCCGCGGTAGCATGCACTACTAATAAAAATAAGGCACTTCTCCGGGAGGTGGTCGCCGATTGGCTTCGCACGCTCGTGGCGCGTTTTGTGCCGGAGAAGATGGGATCCAGCGGGTCTCGATCGAAAAAATATAATAATAAAAATAATACCAGGCCCCCGAAAACCAGGGGTGCTATTTATAAAGCCACACAGGTTTTGTTTGCCAAAAACCGCAAGGTGTTGGCCGACAAGATTCTGACGGGGAAGAATATAACTGATAATTCCGCGGAACCCCCACGAGAACTATTAGAGAGGGGTCTCCGAGACTTGTTTAGCGCTGTATCGCCGAAAGATAGCGCACCGATCGAGCATCCAAAAGATTCCTCGAACCTCTGGTACCCGATAACGAAGCAAGAGATCACACTCGCCTTGTCAACCTCAAAGGCAACAGCGAGTGGTCCAGATGGCATTAAATTATTTCAGCTGCTGAAGGTCCCTGTACATAGACTTGAGCTTTTTTTTGATCTCCTGTCTGGTGTCGGGGGGCCTCCCGGTCAGCCTCTACGTCAGTAGAGAATTGGGCAATCCGGATAACTGGCGACCCATTTCGATCCCGTTGGTAATGACAAGGCTAATGAATAAAATAATAGCTAAAAGATTAAGCGATAAACAACGCGTTCTTACAGCGGTTTGGTCAAACTGTGACTAATAGTTTTGTGTTCTTACAGTAGCTCAAACTGGTTTCAAACGGTTTGCTGATAGTCAGAGCGGTTTAAAGATTTTTCTCAAACTAATAATCAGAGACAGACGCGTTAATAAATTATTTTTCGTTGTTCCGGCCGTAAAATGAGTGGTTTACGGCTTGTGCAGGGACGGCTTCCATACAGTCACAAATAAAAATGAGGTGGTCCCGTCACAACGAAAAGCAGTTTACGCCACTCGGACGTAAAGAAATTTTACGTCCTTGTGACGAAAACTACTATTAAAAGTTAGTTGATAATTTTTAAAATTAGTTTTTTTGGTGAAATGTTCATTTACGTAATTAAAATAAATAATATTTTCTCAATTTCTCATTTTTAAATTTTGAAAAAATATTTAATTTTAAATTTTGTAACTTTAAACGATGACGTGTTAACCTAAAACTAACTAGTTTAATTTTTTTTGAACTAATTAGGTGAAACTTGCACTAATACAACTTTTGTAGCTCATTTTCATACACGGTTGTAGTTCTGATTAAAATGCGTTCTGACAGCAAAAAATCTCAAACCGTTTGAAAACGGTTTCAAACCGCGTCTACGCATAACGATCAATCACAAAACTATCCGTAATTTTCTGAAAGAACAAACCTAATATCAACTTACATCCGCATCAGAAAGGATTTACATCGGTAAACGGCGTTTTCCTAAATACCGCAACTCTCCACTCTTTGATAAAAAACCGTAGAAGAAAGTGTCGCCCGTATCATTTGGTTGCCCTGGATCTCAGGAAAGCCTTTGATACGGTGTCGCATCACTCGTTACGCCGCGCATTAAAACGGTTTAATATAGATCCCAGGTTGATTGAGTTTGTGATGGGGGGATACGATGAGAGCAGTACACTCCTAGCCCCCGCGCCCGATGGGGATGGTTTGGTCACTTCCATTCGTGTGACGCGCGGGGTGAAACAGGGAGACCCCCTCTCGCCGATTCTTTTCAACCTGCTAATGGATGAATTATTGTGTTTGTTAGAAGCCGCGAATCTCGGTTTGTCGGTCTCAGATATATTGACATTGGCATGTCTTGCCTACGCGAACGATCTGGTGCTCGTCAGCGACTCTTACGATAAACTTCAAAAACTTTTAAAAATTGCACTTGAGTTCTTTAACAATTGGCGTTTTACATTAGTGAGACGCCACGTAGTGTCCTTAATGGTAACTAACTTAAGTAATATTTAGCGTGTACTTATCGTTAAATATGAACAAATCGGAGGTTATATAATTAACTAATACGAACTAAATTTATTTAAAAACACGATTTCCAATGTAAACAACGTAAAATACAATGTTTAACATAGGTTTAATTTAGCAGATGTACTACTTATGTTGTCCATGTTGTTGAATTACAACGCCATCTATACGTAATGTAAAACGCCAATAGAGGTCTGGCCTTAAACGTTAAAAAGTGCGTATCGGTCTCTTGCCGAGTAGCACCTGGCAAAAAGGTGCTATATTACTCCAGTAGGGCCAGGTTCTTTGTCGGTTGCGTTCCCGTCCAAGTGCTTGGCCCGGCCTCATTTCGGTCAGACCAGACCCTTCTTCGAGGATCTGAAGGCAAGTTTGACAAGATTGTCCAAGGCTGCTCTCAAGCCGCAACAGAAAATTCTAATACTCAAACAATATTTAATTCCGAAAATGATGGCAAGATTAACCGCCATAACAGTCACTAAGGATGCATTAAAGGGCGCAGATCGCTTGATCAGAACCTTTGTCCGAAAGGCCGCGCATTTAAACAAAACCTGTGCGAGTGCCTACCTTCACGCCCTTATACGAATGGGAGGTTTAGGGATTGTTTCCCTCCTCGCGACGGTCCCGAAGATTTTGAATGACTTCTGCGCAGAAGCCATGCTGAGTAAAGATTTATTAACAGCCGCCATTCTGGCCTCTCCCGAGGGTGAAAGTCTTTGGAGGAGGTTAGGAAAGTGGACGGAGGAATCGGGAAAAACAGCATCCGCAATAAAAGAGATGTGGCGTGAAAGGCTAGAGACCTCGTACAGTGGCGCCGGTCTGCAGCAGGGCAGGGGAACGCCATACTCGTCTCGGTGGATCGACCATCCACCGACCTTTTAGTCGGAGGGTGACTACGTGAAATCGGTGCAATTGAGAGGCAACTTGCTGCCAACCGTTGGGGTTCCATCCAACCCTGCGGAACAAAGAATGTGTAGGGGATGCAGGGCAAAATCCAAAAGCCTTTCACACGTCCTGCAAGGATGTCCAATAACTCATGACGCGCGGATCCAACCACGTCATGACTCCCACGGAAACTCTCGCGAGCGGGAGAGGTTGGATGGTTCTCTACGAGCCGCACATTAGAAATAAGCTGGGACGGCTCTATAAGTCAGACTTAATTATGTGCGATGCTGCAATTGTATGGGAAAACTGGGGTTTAAGCAAAGCTTTCCACGAGAAAGTCGAGAAATATTCGGAAAAATCTGTGATGGAAGCTCTCCGGAGATAGAAATCACCGTCACGGCTTTAATATTCGGCGCTAAACAATAAGCTCCGAGACATCCTCTGTCTCAGTTCTAACGAGTGCGCTTCCATAGTAAATAACACCGTGAATGGCTCAATCATTGTTCACGGAGTGTTTAGTAAGACCGTATGGAGGCGCACCAATGCGTCGTCGGGTGAGATAGGCGGCGCGTTAACATAATTCGCCACCCCGCATGAGAGTGTATATGTTCCTACTTGTTTAAAATGCTGCCTTTCAGCCTTTCTATTGACAACGGCACCCCCGGCAAAATTAATATACTAACTTATTTTAAGTTAACATTAACAAGTACTTTTTGTTCTAACATATAGAGTAGTGCTGGTTGCATAAGGCACGCAACGGGGACGTCTCTTCGAAGGAAATTTTATATTGCCTTTCGTTGGAGCGCCGTCCCAGATTTTTAAATTTTATGACAAGTAGTTGCTTTTATTTACGGAAGATTTGTGGCGCTCCTGTTGTTGATAAAAACATTGCTGCGGTGCAATCTCCACCTTCTCAAACACGACGAGCGTGCATCTCATATCTTATTTAATTATATTAAGGTTGACTTGTATAGTCCAAGTTTAACTGGTAACTATGGTTTAAACTTGGATTTTGACTATTGTGATTGGTTAATCTACAGTTTAAAATTTTAAACTAGATCTATACAAGTCACCCTAAGTCATAAAATTTTGTTTTCCACAGGATATTTCATTATATCGAATAGATACCTAAGAGTGGGATGCACGCTCGACGCTCTCTACACTCGCCCGCAGTTAGTTACTGATTAGATGACTGTGTTGTAGCTTTCTGGCCGGGCCGTGCATCGCGCGCGCCTTGTTTGTTTGCGATCCCTTTTTACATTACTGGTGGTAATATTTTCACCGAAAACGGTCCGCACACCCGGCCCCTTCTGTTTGTACAGTGTCGGCGGCTGGGAGGAAACTGTTGAGTGCGCAGTAAACTAGCCAAATGCCTCGTCATCTAATTAGTTGCGTTCTGCTGCTAGTTGATGATTTTTGGTGATTTTTGAGCGCATGTTACGTGCCACGGTCGTGTCCCCTTTTAAAGACCTCTACGGGTTGAACGGCAAGTTAATTAGCCAGCCTCCACGAGGCGGCCCTGGAGAACATTCCTAAGGGGCAGGAACGCCACTAATGGCTATTAGCGTTTAGGTCAGCAGATGGGCGAGAGTCCACAGCCATAATGTGTGCGACCGGAGACTGCTGGTACGAATCGGTCTACGGAAACCAGATCAACACTGCAAAAACACAATCTTCTAGTGAGAGGATTAACAAGCCCTGGTATGAGTTGTCGATCCATGACTTCCCGACCGTGAACCCGAGGGATCAGTAAGTAAGAGCCCATGTGGCGATCCCGCGGAGAGAAAATCTTACTGGCCCGGTCACCAATGGGAGTTGTTGCTCTAGCTAAGCCCTGCTAAGCTAGGGGTTGTTGTCTTCGTTCCGAATCGAAAGCAGGAGACGCTGCATAGACTCATTGACGGTTTAGTACGACCCGGGAGCGAAATTCGGACGGATCGCTGGCGGGGTTACTTGGGGTTGGATCAGATACAGACCGTTGTACCACCTTACATCCATAATACGGTGAAGCACAGCCGCAATTTTATAGACCCCGATACAGGGGTATGCACAAATGCAGTGGAAGGCTACTGGTCGCAGCTAAAGGGGTTGTCGTCGCTTAGGTGTGATGCATTCTTCTTTGCTAGCGAGTCACCTGGACCAGTTTTTGTGGGAAAGCTTGTTTGGACGCACACCCGAAGACAGGTTTAATCACCTCCTGCATCAGATCGCGGAACGATATCCTGTGTAACGTTACGACAAAAAGGTCCTTTTTAGGCCCAAAATTACTTCAGAAAAGGGATGCTGTGATTTAACGATGGCTTATTACTTTTTCGCGTGGATCCTCCTCGTGTCATGGTGGTTTTCATAAAAATACCCTAGGCTCGTGGGTTAAGGAAAAAGGTGGATCTTTGAGAGGTGAAACTCGTTTTTGCGTCAGCTTCCAGCCATTTTTTCTGCGCATTTACTATTAAAAAACATGATTTTCGCTCGAAGTACACTGTTGAAGCAAACCAATGCAAGTGTCGCTCCGGTTATCCCCTCCGTGCGGTTCAAAACGTAACTGTTAACCAACAACTTTTATCACTATGTTTATTAAATTTTGAAATTAAGAACAATTTTAAACGAAGAAAAATTAAATTTGTGGACGTTCCACCTATGCTCTATGAACCCTTTTGACGCGTAGATCAACTAAATCGCTGGACCTCAGTCGATTTAAGCGTCTAAAGGGTTAAATAACGCAATTATTTTATTTTTTTATCAACCAAATTGAGAAATAACAATTTATTCTGTTTCCCACTTTTCGAAGTGACTGGCAGAATCAAATCTAAATCAATTAATTACAAGATTTTCAGTTTCAGCTAGACTGGTTAAAATTTCAACTGTGGTGGCAGCTTAACTAAAAAAATAAAAAAATTAGAGCTAAAATTTTTTTGTACTACATATCCACATAACTATAAATTAATGGTCCAATGTAACTAGGCTAGATCAAATACAATAGAATTTTAACGGTTACTATTTGGTGTGTGTTTTCAAATGCTTTTTTAAATTTTGTGCTTGTGTATATTTCTTATTACAAGTTTTACAAGAAAACGGTTTATCTTTGCTATGAGATTTCAAATGCGTTGTTAAACCTGATTTCTGTGAACATTTATAACTACACAATTCGCACTCGAACGGCTTTTCGCCTGTGTGAGTAAACATGTGCGCTTTTAAATTCGACGTATATAAACAACTAAAGTCACAAATTGTACAAGAAATTTGTTTCTTTTCTCCGGTATGAGATGTTACATGATTTCTTAAACTGATTTTCTGAGAACATTTATAGTCACAAAGTTTGCACTCGAACGGTTTTTCCCCCGTGTGAGTATACATGTGCGTTTTTAAACTTGATTTATAAGAACATTTATAGTCACAAAATTCGCACTCAAACGGCTTCTCGCCGGTGTGGGTAAATAAATGCCTTTTTAAACTCGTCGCATGTGGAGAATTGTAGTCACAAATTTGGCACGAAAATGGTTTTTCTCCGGTATGAGATTTTATATGCGTTTTTAAACCTGATTTTTGTGAGCATTTATAGTCGCAAAGTTCACACTCGAAAGGTTTTTCGCCTGTGTGAGTATACATGTGCGCTTTTAAATTTGAAGCATTTGGAGAATTATAGTCACAAATTGTACAAAAAAAGTTCCTTCCGGTGTGAGATTTTAAGTGTTCTTTTAAACTAGACTTACGTGAACATTTATAGTCACAAAATGCGCACCGTAACGGTTTCTCGGTGGTGTGGGTAAACATTACATGTTTTTTTAAATTGGATGCATATGAAGAACTATAATCACAAATTTGACAGGTAAACGGTTTTTCTCCGGTATGGCATTTTAAGTGTTCTTTTAAACCCGATTTACGTAAACTTTTATACTCACAATATTTGCACTCGAACGGTTTTTCGCCCGAGTGAATAAACATATGCCTTTTTAAATACGAATTTTGTGAACATTTAAAGTTGCAAAATTCGCATTCGAATGGTTTCTCACCCGTGTGGGTAAACACGTGCGTTTTTAATTTTGATTTATAGGAACATTTATAGTCACAAAAGCCGCACTTTAAATGCAATTTTAATGCTGCACGTTTATGCGTCTTAACCTCACACTCCGAGAAATTTATGCTGCTATGTTTACTTGGGGCTTCCTCTTCTTCATCGTCGTCTTCCTTAATGTCAATCGAGTGATTCAAATCTTCTAAATTAAATTTCACATCTTCCAAATCTTCTGTTTTTATTTCGACATAACGACCACTTGAGTTTTCCATAATTTGCACAATCACTTTTCACAATTTAATAATGTATTGCTTTGATGTCATTTGTCAAGCCTAGTGATCTAACGATTTCGCTATTGGTTGAAATATATCCAACCGATTTTCAAATTTTTTGCGGGTAATTTAAATTTAATATTTTGGATTGAATACAATTCCACATTTTTCAATGATTAATAGTAAAATATTGCATAGAAATTAACATTAGATAATATTAAATCTTATTTTTAATAGCAAGAAATCTAATTTTTAATGAAATATTTAAAAAAACACATTTTTCAAAAATGATGTAACTAAAAAAAATTCAAAATTCAAGCCAAATTAAAAAAAATTTGTGAAAGTTACTGAGCACATACTGAATTTCGAAATAAACTTTAATTTAAATTTTAAACTTTTAGTTATAAAAATCAGTAGCGCACGATAAAATTATTTTTTGGGTTTTATTAAATTGGTTTATTTTGTAAAATTTTAAAGTTTACAATAAAAAGTAACGCTTTTGATCGTTCCAAAATACTTCTATTTTTTAAATTTTGAACCACGACCCCCGGAAAGATTTTCTTAAGGTTTACCGTAGTTGGCTTCGAGTTTTACAGGTAAATTATTGCAATATTTGTTTTATAAAAGAGAGAACTTCGTATTTGAGATTAGCTAGCTATCGAGGTGCCAATTCTGCAAAAATAATTGGAAAAAAGTAAAAAATCCGTGACCCAAAAGTGAAACGTCAGAGAGATAAGATTGGTTTCAAAATGTCTTTGTTTTTTGCTGGAAGATAAAAGATGCAATTTTTCAAAACTGTCTTTGAATGACAAGAAGTTTACCGGGGTATATACAGTTCTACTTCTTTAATAAAATCTGCGTTACTACTAACATTGCTTGTGTCTCAGAAATGCTGAGAGCTCTATACGAAAGATGCATAAATAGAAAAAAAACTCCAGAAAAATTACAAACCTCATACATATTGTAGTGTTACTGAAAAGCCCATAAAATTTTGAAGTTTGTTTTCATAAGGGGCTTATGCCTGGAACACAATCAAGAGTTAATCCAAGTTAAATAAAAAGTAAATTTGTAATAGATAAAACACAAAATTTACACCCAATGAAAATTTTACTTTTTTATTATTAAAAGTGAAAAAATTGTAAAAAATGCGATTGAGGTTCAGAATATAAGCAAAATTTGACAAACTGTTCGACGACGTTTTTAAAAGTAAGATGAAGGTCAAGTTACGCTTAAAAATTGATGAATAATTTAGCATTAATTATTTAAAATTTAAAACAAGATTTGGGTTTTAACTTAGAAAATTTGAATTGTTTTGATGATTTTTTGGCGTAAATTGGCGTAAAATTGATTTTATAAAAACAATCGCACTAGTAAGTAAACAGTGCGTCGAATTGCAAGCACAGAGAACATTGCGATTCTGGAAATTTTGAGAACCACTGAGTGTCGATTTTGGTTAATATCCCGAGAGACAAGAAAAAGTGAGATTCGTCCATAAATTACGTGAAGCGTTTTAGGCGATTTCCAACCTTTCTTCCCATGGGCGTCCATTGGAAGGGGGGTAAGAGGATCAGCTTCCCCCCCCCCCCGGCTCTTGGCTGCTTATTTTTTTTAGACATTTAATATTTCACCAGCCCAAGTTTTTAAAATTTTCTAAAACTTGCGCTTTTAAATGATTAAAATTCTTTTATAATAAATTTTTTCGATTTTGCCACCCCCCCTTCCTGAAAATAGTCCTATGGGCGCTCATGCTCTTTTTTTTTCTGTCAAGATTTTGAGAGATTTTATTCTTCTCTTTCTCTAATCTCACGTGAGATTTTTTGAGTAAATGCGTTGGATTTATTTAAAAAAAAAACATAATATAACCTAATTTTCTCGCAATTTTACACTGTTCCTTGTGGGAGAAAAATTACATGAAGTTTTCCAAGGCCTCCCTCACGTTAGATTGGGTAAGGATTCGGTTTGACCCTCTTCCTCTTTCTAAACGCCTCACGTAATGTATGGATGCCCACAAAATAATCTCGATTTTTTTTAAAACCACTGTTAGTTTTGTTTCAAAACGAGTCTTCTTTTGATTCAAAACTAATCCTGTTTTAATTTAAACTACTGCAGTTTTGTTTCAGCACAAGTTTTGTTTTGATTTAAAAACTAGTTTTGTTTTATTTCAAAATCACAAAACGATAGTGGTTTTGAATTAAAACCACTGTAGTTATGTCTCAAAACCATTATAGTTCTATGTTGAAAACGAACTTTGTTTTGATTCAAAACTCATCTCGTTCTAATTCAAAACTACTGTAGTTTTGTTTGAAAACAAGTCTTTTTTTGATTCAAAACTAATTTCGTTTCAATTCAAAATTAATCTCGTGTAACTACGTTACAATTATCTTGGTGCCTATGACACGGTTAGTACGCTCAACGGGATTAACTTGTGGATGGTAATTCGCGTTATACCAGGTCTTATGGACTTGGTACTCGGCCATCAAGTTCTTAAAAAGCTTGCCTGTAAACTGTGTGCCATTATCGCACATGACGATTTGGGGAACATCAAATAAAAGGAAAGTCTCCTCTACTTTCTGCACAATAGAGCTCGCTGTGGCCTGTCTTAAGGGGTGAACGACAACGAATTTTGTGAGCCAATCCGAGATAACCAAAAGATAAGAATTACCTTTCTTGGTACGAGGAAATGGACCCATCAAATCGATGGAAAGTATCTGGAATGGATACTCCACTCGCTTCGACTTTCCCATCAAACCAGAACGCAATTGGTTTGTCGCTTTGCTAGCCAAGCATACTTCTCATTTAAGTACGTATCGCGAAATATCAGATTTCATCCGCGGCCAGTAATACAGCTCGGAGATTTTCTGAAACGTTTTGAATGCCCCTAAGTGTCCACTTAATGGGTTATCATGACAATCGAGCAAGATCTCACGGCGACGAGCCTTGGGTACCAGTAGTTTCCACTCAATCAAATTTGATACTACGTTATGCTTGTTAGGTACAAACTTATAAACATAACCGTCCTCGATCTTGAAATTAGGATACCGATCAGGGTGCGAAGTGATTTTGTCTACTACTTTCTGATACCAAGCACTCTTGTCTTCGGGTGTTAAAGAAATGTAGTAGATATTAACTGGAGCACGAGGAAGCGCATCGGCCACAACATTTAGAGTACCTTTACGATGAACTACGTTAAAGTCAAATTGATTTAAACGGACCTGCCATCTCGCAAGTCTTCCTAAAGGAGAGCGAATGACGCCTAGCCATTTAAGAGCTTGATTGTCGGTAATAACTGTAAATTTAGTACCTTCAATGTATGGCCGGTACTTCTCTATTCCAAAGATAATAGCACAACACTCCTTTTCCATAACATGGTAGTTGCGTTCGCATTTTGTCAAAGTACGGCTTGCATACGCGATAACTTTTTCATTATCCCCTTTCCCTTGTAATAACACAGCTCCCAAACCGGCGTCGGACGCGTCAGTCTGAATAAAAAAGGGTTTGGTAAAATCGGGGCTACTGAGAATTGGAGCAGACACTAAATGGTTTTTGAGCGTTCTGAAGGAACCTTCAGCGTCCTCATCCTATACTACACTTTGACGCTTGGCTTTGCCTTTAAGCAGTTTTAAAATAGGCGCTGCTATACGAGAAAAATCAGGAATGAATCTCCTGTACCAGCCTGCCATGCCAAGAAAACGTTTTATCTCAGTGGAAGTTTTAGGAGTTGGATAGGCTACGATTGCCTCCACTTTGCTCGGATCGGTTCTAAGACCGTGCGCATCAACAACGAAACTGAGGTATTTCAACGAATCGCGGCAAAATTCGCATTTATTTACGTTAATGGTCAGACCTGCTTTACGTAGACGTTCATAAACTTGGTTAAGGAGTGACATATGCTTATCAAACGTACTGGACACGATAATTATGTCGTCTAAATAAACAAAAACTTTGTCAAACCCGGGACCAAAAAGGCTGTCCATCAAACGCTGAAGAGACTGAGCAGAGTTATTCAGTCCAAACGGCTTAACGTTAAACTCAAATAAACCTCGCCTTGGGATGGTAAAAGCCGTCTTTTCGCGTGATTCAGGGGAAAGAGGTATTTGCCAATAGGCCTTGCGCAGATCGATAGATGAAAGGTACCTAGCGTCGTGTAATCTGTCCAGTATGTCGTTGACATATGGCAAGGGATACGCATCGGGTTTGGTGACTTCGTTCACGCGTCTTTCGTCAAAACAGAAACGTTGACTTCCATCTTTTTTCTTTACAAGAACAATTGCAGAGTTCCAACCCGAATGAGATGGTTTAATCACGTTAAGAGGCAACATTTCGTCTACTTCCGCATTGACTTTATCCAAAACAGCTGGTGAAAGAGGATAATGCCGTTGCTTGATGGGTTTGACGTCACCGGTGTCAATGGTGTGTTGAACTAACTTAGTTCGACCGAGTTTGTTTGGAGCAATAGTTTTAAACCTGGCAATAACTTTTTCCAAGTCTTGCACTTGCTCTAGAGACAGGTCTGAGCGCGAAATAACAACTTTCGATGCGGCCACCTCACTGACCTGTGATGGAATGTGGTACGAATCTGCCTCAAAGTTAGTTTTTAACCTGAATTTGACACAGAAATCGTATCCTAAAATCAGTGGATAGTTGATCGAATCCGCGACAATCGCTTCGATATTGTTGGTTACGCCCTCTACACACAGTGGCAGTAGAACCGTTCCCTTGACATTTTGATATGTACCATCTGCAGAAGTCAGAGGCACACGTCGATGGGTATTAATAGTTAGATTTAATTTGTTAAGTAAATACAGCCCGTCGCGACCTAACACGGTTTGGTTTGCCCCAGGGTTCATAAAACCTAAAATGCGCTCACCCAATATATCAACAAACATGTAGGCCCTATTGTCGAAAGGACAATGTGTAAAAAGAGCATTGACCTTATTAGTCTAAGATCCGGTATAAGAAATATCTACCCTCATCTGGGGGAACGGCAGGAAACGTAGACGCTCCAATAAAAATTTTACGATTAAAACCTCGATTTATTGTGATAAAGCACATTTTAAATAAGAGAATTAGGTGAGGAAAATGGCCCTAAAAGCAACAGTTTTTTCAAAAATCGAATTTAAAAAAGCTTGATTTTCGAAGGTTAAACGCTCGTGATTGGTTAATCAAGTTCGTTCGTGGGAGGTGCGTGTGCTTCTATACATAAGAGTGTTGCACTTCTACAATTAGACAGTAACTCTTGGGCTATGGTAGGAATGCGTTCTCCTTTTTTATTTAATTTAAAAATTTAAAATTATTAAAAAATAACTTCAGAAAAGGGTTACTTAAATTTAACGAACGGTAGTTACTTTTGCGCGTAGCTCCGACTCTTGCCATGGTGATGGCAACTAATGACAACTAATTTAAAAATATCCCTAGGCCCGTAGGTCAAGGAAAAGGTGAATCTTTGAGAGGTGAAACTCGTGAGAGTGGATTTGTAACGCAGGGTAGTTGTGCGAAGAAAAATCGACTTAAAGCACCCCTCGCTGCGCTCGGGCGCTTTAAGCCATTTTTCCAGCACATGTACTATTCGTACATGTATATGAAAGGTGGAAAGGTGGTTGTGCAAGGAAAAGTCGACTTAAAGCACCCCTCGCTGCGCTCGGGCGCTTTAAGCCATTTTTCCGGCACATTTAGGGTTGAAAATCATGATTTTCGTTCGGAGTGCACTGTTACTGCATCGCAATGCAAGTGTCGCTCCCACTCTGCGCAAAGCTAAGACTATATCTGGGTGCACGTACCGACAGAATTAACCAATCCCGAGCGACTTTGCTTTAAAATTTACTGCAAAAATCGAAGTTTTTAAATTCGATTTTTGAAAAAACTGTTGGACTTAAGGCCATTTTCCTCACCTAATTCTCTTATTTAAAATATGCTCTTTCAGAATTCATCGAGGTTTCAATCGTAAAATTTGCATTTAATCGTCTACGTTTCTTACCTTTCACCCTCATCGGTTATTTATTAGTGATAAGAAATAAATGATAGATAATATACACATTGTACATAGGTTGCCTAGTTAAATTGCGTACGGACAATATTAAATAATTAAATTTTTAATTAAATTTATTTCATCTACTTCCCTCATTAGCTATTTAAAAAAATCGTACATTAGTTAAGAGAGTATACCCAACAGAATTGCAAAAGTAAAGGTTGCCTGCTTTCCCCTCTGGGCAACTGTGGAGTTGCCAGGTATAAACAGGTGAGTAAATGTTATTAATATACCCTCATCAGTTATTTAATCGTATGTTATGTCAAATGAAAGCTTATTTTATGCTTAATCTAACTGTATTAGGTTGCCTTATTAAAAAGTTGATCCAGTCTATGGTTTCCTAGATTTTAGATGTAAATATTAAACGCGAACGGTGAGTTACAGAGATGCGTTGCGCGCACATCTCCATGCGACAGACAATGATGGAGCGACTTCTTATTAATAAAGATTTTTTCCATAGCGTAAACGCGTTTTATACATAAAAAATACTGAATTCTATGCAGTTTAAATATTAACAACAATATCAAATTATTTTTAGAAAAAATATAATATAATATCCTTTTAATTATATAAATTATTTTTATACATATTTATTTATTAAAAAATTACATAATTATATAAACAATTTTTACAAAATTTATTCCAATTCTGACTCGTCAGAAGTGGCTACGTCAAAGTCTAGTTCTTCATCGTCTTCTTTTTCTTCTGATACTGCGAGTACATCCTCATGGTGCTGTTTGGTGAGGTGTGATTGATGAAGAATCAAAACCTACCTCGCCTGACGATACACCACGAGGTACCTACAACAAATATTTTGTATGAAAAAACGAGTACAGTTGCAAAATAAACAAACTACTTCTTTATTTGTTGTGGTAGACGACCGTCGGGATAAAGAAGCTTCAGCAGAAGCGGCATTAACACCGGGCTCCAAGCGTGATGAGGTCCCGCTGCCTGATATTACTGATTCACTCGGTGCTGTTTGATGAGGTGTTATTGATGAAGAATCAAAATCTATCTCACCTGACGATACACCAAGGGGTACCTACAACAAATATTTTGTATGGACAATTTACTTATTTAAATACGAAACTAAATATTATATTATACTCACATCATGCTGCTTGCAAAATTGTCTGAATTCATCGTTATATTTCTTGCTTAAGTGTCTGGCCACACGTGCAGGAAAATCCTGCTGGTAAAAGCAGTAAAAGCCAAGTAGGCGCATTTTCAAGATAATGCTGATACAAGTGCATTGCTAAAGCTGCGACATTACCTTTCATTTACCTTGACGATGGGCGTTTGAGGATGCAGGAACACTCATGCGCAATGCGCCTATTTGGCTTCTACCAAGACCAGCAGTCTGGCGTAAATCAAACACGGATAGACTAGAGAGCGGGGCACCGCGGTTCTAATCCTGGTTGCGTCAGATATGCTGTGATCTAAAAAGTCCAAAGTCGATTTGTGGACTATGGGGGAAGGCAACGGGAAACCACCCCATTAACATTTCTCTAGAAAAGTCTTCTTGGCTTAGCCAGGAAGATCGCCAACATCCGGATTCGGATAGGCACTTGAAGAAAAAGAAGGCTTTTACCAGCAGGATTTTACTGCACGTGTGGCCAGACACTAAAACAGTCACTTTTTTGTAGCAAGTAGAATGATAACCAACATTATCAATCGAATCCAAGCATAACGTAACTTCACCATGCACGAATTTTTTTTCACTTCGAAATAATAACTTTAAGGGTGACTTGTATAGATCTAGTTTAAAATTTTAAACTGTAGATTAACCAATCACAATAGTCAAAATCAGAGTTTAAACCATAGTTACCGGTTAAACTTGGACTATACAAGTCAACCTTAGTAGCAGTTTTTGAAAGATTCATTATTAAAATCAATAATAGAATTTTCTGAACCACATAAAAAACACTTTTTCAGTTTTAATAGCACGTTTGTTCACAACGAAAAAAGAGATTTACTTTAAACTAGCTGCTAGGCGCAAACCTACTAGGCTCAAACCTGCTAGGCTCAAACCTGCTAGGCTCAAACCTGCTAGGCTCAAAAATAGGTGTTATGCGCATACCTCGCTTCATCATTGTCCGTCACATGGAGTTGCGCGCGCAACGCATCTCTGTAACTCGCCGTTCGCGTTTAATATTTACATCTAAAATCTAGGCAACCATGGACTGAATCAACTTTTTAATAAGGCAACCTAATACAGTTAGATTAAGCATAAAATAAGCTTTCATTTGACATAACATACGATTAAATAACTAATGAGGGTATATTAATAACATTTACTCACCTGTTTATACCTGACAACTCCACAGTTACCCAGAGGGGAAAGCAGGCAACCTTTACTTTTTCAATTCTGTTGGGTATACTCTCTTAACTAATGTACGATTTTTTAAAATAACTAATGAGGGAAGTAGATGAAATAAATTTAATTAAAAATTTAATTATTTAATATTGTCCGTACGCAATTTAACTAGGCAACTTATGTACAATGTAATAAAAGTATTACCCGAATCTGCTTCTCCGCAGGCGGTGCTACGCTAAGCCTGGCCATTAAATTTTGCATATATGCTATATAAATATGCGGTGGTTCACTCACCCCTTGCCTACGATTCCGAATCTCTTCCCAAAGGGATTCGTCGTAGTCTCTAGGCAGGTAGTGAGCTTTAAGCAGCTCTACCAGTTCCGACCAGTAGCCTATGCGCGATCTATAAGCGCGAAACCACACCAAAGCATCATCTTTGAACAAGTCGTAAGCACTTTCAAAGAGAGCTTGCTCGGATACCTTCCTTGAAATTCGCAATTCTTTCACCCTCTCCAAGAACGCGTTTACCCCTAACACCGAGAGATTGCCAGAAAATTTGACTTTCCACCTACTAACGGTGTCTGGTTTACATATGCCGGAGTAGTAATGTGAAACAGGTGGTTGATATTGGGGATTAGCCGCAAAGTATGTTGGGTATGGACTTGAAGTCTGCATACCAATGCCGAATGCTTGTTGGGTTGCCGGATGACTGATAGAGTGCTGTGACTCATTTAACTGTGGTGCGCTGGTTGTTATATAATTAGCAGTTGGGATAGTTTGGACTTGGGGTTCAGATGTAATAGTCGAAATGTTGAAGTTTGTGGAAGCTGAAACAATGCCTGGCGCTCGACGTCCGCAAGGTCGGCCAGCTGCGCGGTTGAATCATTCCTCGCGGTCGCGGGAGAATCTAGAGCTTCCTCTATTTCCTCTAAAAGATTTGCAACAGAGACCTGGTAGTTTTTTATAGCTACCAAATCTTCCGTAGTCACCGACTTTTGAAGTGCACAGTAAGCTAATTTGCCCGCGAGGTGACTCAAATGCGCGGTGAGCCGTTTACCGACGTCAGATGTTGGTCGCTCTTTAAAATTGTCCACCTTAGCTTTGCTGTCATGAAACTTTTGGCGACAACTTTCGAGCTCTTGGGTGATATTTAGTTTCAAAGAAGGGTATTTCTCTTTGAAATTGAGCTCGAGGGCTTCAGCTCTCAACGCTTCACGAAGCTTTCACCTTAGCTCCGCAGCATTGTCTACCGAAAATTCGATACCCCGTATCGTCAACTCCCACCTAAGCTCATCAACTGTTAGGTAACTAACGAACTTAGTTGCCATTATAAACAAGTACGCAATAAAAATTGTCAAAAAACGGGTTGTCAAAAACGGGTAAAAATAAAGTATTGTGTGCAATAGCAGGTGTGCACCTGTTAACCTGATCAATAAAAAATATATTGTTAGCAGTATAAAGATGGTAAAAAAATAATGCTTGTCTTGAGTGAGGTAGTAAAATTCGGGCCCCCACGCTTGGGCGTTAGATTCCAACGTATAAAATTTTCCTATCACCAGATGTGACTCCCCGTTCTTATCTGTCCTACCGTGCTGCTCGTTAATCACACTCTGACGAAAGTGTATTAGGGCGGTAGTCGGAACGACCAAGTGTAATAAACTCGAAAATAACTAATTTACATCCAAGCACCAAAAATATTAAACTGCCATTTTTTGATTATCAATCAAAAAGCCTTGAGTTTAATTGACCAATCCCGGGGGTTCAAATTTGATAAGCCCTAATCAAACTAATATACACGGTACGTCGTAAGGAAAAATACCCGAGAATACATAATTTGCATTCTGTATGCGACATTGATTCAAAACAAATCTTGCTTTTCTAATACTTTTTTTGGTGTTTTGTGCTTTTAGGTGATATTATTTATTAAATTAATTTTTAATAAAATTTTACGCCTGAAAGTATGCAACCTTAAACTCAATTTTAGGAAATTTTGAAAACAGAGGTTGAAAGAAAAGGGGAATTGGAGATCGCACAAGTAGGAGTGTGGTGGACAAAGGTTGGAAGTGATATCTTCATTGAGATTTTTTTAGATCAATTATTGATCCAGTTGTTTGATCGCATTTTTTATAGTAACTTGGTGTGAAGTTTTTTCTTGAATATTCACGTAAGTGATTTTATTTTTATTGAACATTCTTTATTAAACATCATTTGGCTGCAAATTAAAAAATCTATTTTGTTGGTGATAAGTTTTTTATCAACTGGCGCCCAAATTTTTATCTTTCGTAGTTAGTGTCGTTGAAGACACCAAGAGCTTCTCGTAGTAAATACATTAGATATTTTCTAATAATCTACGTAACGCGCATTGCGCGACTCATTATCTCTCTGACTGTGGTTAAATACCAAAGTTTAGCTACCTTTTCTTCTATTTTAAAAGGATCAAGTGGCGTTGTGACCAACTTCACTGCTGAAGTTTGGTGCATTTTAATTCAAGACGAATCGTTTCAATACGAGTTTTGTTTCATGCTCACCACAGCGTTGGTGCGAGCAAGTTCGTCGACGGAAGTAAAAATTGTATGCGCGAAACTTGTGAGTCTACTCCTACGCCAACCAGCGAATATCCTCGCTGGAAAAACATTAGAAACAAGTAACCTAACCCAATCAAGACTAAAAAGTTATTCTCAATCAACAAACCTACCATGGAAGCACCATCCAAGCCCATACCTCCAATGACCAATGAGGAATTTGCCAATTTATTCCCACCTATCACCCTCACGGCCACCACAGTCGCCGACAACAATAATGTCACAGACAGGATGGACATCGCGGACGTCCAAACAACTACATTAACCATCGACCAAGTGGCCCCGGGGATCTCTCTGTATAACCAATTCGGTATTTTGAAAAAAGCACTGGAGCAACTCCCGCAGCCTGCCAACGAATCGGGATGGAAAATTGTAACATCGACCCGACGTGCGCGGCCTCCCGTTCCCCAGGGAGTCCCGCTAAATTCATCCACTCCCACCGCCGCCAAAGCAACCAGGCCTCTGCCAATCATCCTCTCCACACTCATTGGCAATTTAAAAACATTTATGGAAAGCGTGAAGCCTCTAACTCGTGCCTCTAACTAGCTCCTAAAAATTCCTGTTATGTTGCAAATGGTTCGCGAACTAAAAAGCAGATTAACAGGTGTTACCGACTCCCTGACTAAATTAAATGTTGTTTACGAAATTGCAACAAAATACAATGTTTGAGCTGGTCAAGCTGTCCTTAATCTCATATAATGATCATGGACATCAAAAGCCTCGCATCTAAATTTCAAAATAATTCCCAATACCCGACTCCCACCCTGCAAATCCATGACTCCACCCACACCCCACCATCAAACCCCGCCTAGAGCTGAGCGGCATGCTCAAACATCACATCATCCTAGTTGTCCAAAACAAGTGCCCCCGGCTTATCACCGGGGCACCCAGACACACAAAAATCACAATCCACACGTAATTTACCGACATTCCACTTCAACTCACATTCACCACACCGCTATTGCAATTGATAACACGGTCAAGCGGAACCAATTTTCAACCCACATAATTTTAGAACTCAGATTATTGCCCCTCAGGATAACAATTTCAAGCTAATATACCATGTTTAATTACTAAAACACCTACACCCACTAATCATGGCGCCTGGTTTTTGAACTCTTTTCCAGGAATAGTCAACATGGATGAACTCCAGTTAGCCGACCTATCAATCCCACGCTGTATATACTGCCCGTCACAGTGGGAACAGCGGACCTTGTCATGCAGTACATACGAAATTGTAAACTAGTGCTAAATATTTTGTAATATATTGTCGTGTTCTGTTCGAACAAGCGCTCAAAGGTCCGTAGCTCAGTTTATTCGGAAGCATGAAACTCTCCCAGATAGTCGGTTCATAAAATTTCAAACAGTTTCCACAATCAAAAATAAAACCAAATTTGCAGGGAATTAACAAAATTTAATTGTACGAATGTTGTTGTCAATAATATTATGAATTACAATTAAAAACGAAATTTTCTTTAATAAACCAACATAAACGCAGTTTATACCCAAAGTAGAACGTAATTCGTTTACAAGTCTACACATTTAAGTATTCAAAATTTTTCCTGTTTCTTGTATACGAACTAAACGTTGTAATAATGAAATCAATCTTATGAAATAAAATTTACACAAAATAAAATAAAATAGTTTTAATTTCGAATTTAAAAAACTTGGCGCGCATCGGTTGGTATTACTATCCGCAAACGTATACCACTGCATCTGTCCTATAGCTACCGCACGTATATTACTACTGTTGCAAAAGTTACTTTTTTCTTTTTCAAAGCACCTCTTTTTCTTAACTTGGAGAGAAGCGTTGTGGCGGTCGTCGCAAGCGTTCCGATCGGCGGGGTGTTTGTGAGGCTACGACCAGTGGGGAAGCCACTTGTTGTGGTTGCATCCTTTGCTGAGCGAATTGTATACGTTTGCTGTGGTGTCTCGATGTGTTGTTGTTGAGCCGGTTGATGTTGAATTTCCATCGGTTGCTGTTGCTTTCAAAAACATGGGTTCGACGAGGTGGTTCAGCGATGTGTTCCTTTGGGGATGCATTTTCTTGTCTTTGCCTGATTTGATCTACATGTCGTTTGTAACATTTCCCATTATAATCGATTTCATAGTGCAAATCTCCCAAACGTGTTTTAATTGTACCCGGGATCCATTTGATCATGTTAACGATACCGGATATGAAGTAAACCAATTGAGTCGGTTGGAAGGTACGAAAAGTTGTGTCATGGTTAGCTTGTTGTTTTTCGGTTATTCGTGTGTGCGTGCTTTCTGATCTGACCAGGTCCAGTCGTGTTCGTATGTTTCGTTCCAAAAATAACATTGCTGGTGGTTGTCCTGTTGTTGTGTGTGGAGCTTTTCTGTATTGTCTGAGAAATTCGTTAAGGTTTTGTTGAATTGTACCTCGCGTCGTATCCATAGCCTTTAGAGCGTTCTTCACTGATTGGACATAACGTTCTGCTTGCCCATTCGTTGCTGGATGGTATGGTGCTGTAAGTTTGTGGTGCTTTACACCACTTATTTGTAGAAATTCTTTAAATTCTGACGATGTGAATTGAGGACCATTGTCGGAAACAACAGTAATTGGGGTGCCATACTTTGCAAAGAGTTCATCTAGAATTGAGATTGTTGAAGTGCTTGTGGTAGAGGTGGTGCATTTAACTTCAAGCAATTTGCTGTATGCATCGACTATGATGAATAGCATTGTGCCTGCAGTTGGGCCTGCATAGTCAATGTGTATTTGTCGCCAGGGTCTTTTCGGATATTCCCAATGATGATCTTGATATTTAGGTGAATCGTGTGCGTGTTTTGCACATTCGGAACATGATTTTGCTATATTCTCGATGTCAGAATCGATACCTGGCCAAAATACAAATGAGCGTGACATACCTTTTATTTTTACAATACCCACATGAGCTGCGTGTAGATCTTTCAGAATTGCTTGTCGTAACGATGGTGGTATTACAACTCGGTGTTCGAATAATACACAGTTTGCAGCAAGCGTGTAGTTAGATTCTGGAGATTTGTAATTAAAGCGTAATAAGTTCTGACCTGCTTCGAGTATCTGGACGATTTTACCTAAGATGGAATCTTTGCGTATTTTTTTGGCTATGTTTTTGGCGCGAACAGGTAATTGTTTAATTTGATGCAACGTGAAATTGTCAAAATCATCGAGTTCTTCTATCTTCTTTTTCTTTTTCCGGCTGAAGTTGTTGATAGTATTGATGCATATTGCCAATGGTGCGCGGGAACAATAATCAGCATTTGCGTTATCTTTGGTGGGTCTGTATATAACCTGGTAGTTGAAATGTGCCATATAGTCGGCATAATTGGCCATACGACTTATACATAGTGTTGGTAGTGATTTCTCTGGGTGCAAGATTTGTGTCAATGGCTTATGATCGGTGATGAGCGTAAAAAAACGAGCATATACGTAATAAAAAATTTTTTGCATGGCCCACACGATGACGAGTGCTTCTTTGTCAATTTGTGGGTATTGCTGTTCAGTAATGGTCATCGTTCGATTTGCATATGCTATTGGTCGTTCTTGGCCACTTTTTAATCGATAGGATAAAACGGCACCTAATCCTGTTTTGCTGGCATCTGTGGCTAATATGAGTGGTAGTGTTGGATCATATGGCATCAATACTTGCGGTGAAATCAGAATTTCTTTAATATTTTTATAAGCAATTTCGGCTTCTTGTGTCCACTCAAATTGTTCGGCAGTTAACATGTTCCGTAGTGCACGATTTTTTGTCGAGAGATCCGGGATAAACGCATTATAGTAGGTGGCTTTGCCCAAAAATAGTTGGAGTTCTTCTGGCGTAGAGGGCTTTGGTGCATCACGGATTGCTTCTACATGCTTGTCAGATTTATGTATGCCTTGACAATCTATTTTGTGTCCCAAAAATTCAACAGATGGAGCAGCAAAAACACATTTAGCACGATTCAGCTTGAGACCATGTATTCTCATACGGTTTAGGGTGGTTTCCAATGTGATCATGAGGTTATCGAAATTATCTGCAAAAACTAAAACATCATCAATAAAGTTTAAAACATTTGGTAGTCCCTTAAGAACGGTTTCCATACGGCGTTGCCAGAGTGCGGGGATGTTAGCAGTCCCATACACTGCGCGTGTTGGTCTAACTAATCCGTGGGTTGGTGTATTGAGGGTTAATGCATATCGAAACTCTTCATTGACGGGTAAATGTGTGTACGCGTCGGTGATGTCCAAGTGACAAAAAAGTTTTGCACCTTTCATTTGGTTAAACAGGTGTTCAGCTCTTGGGATAGGGTGCTCTTCTATAACCATCTGGGGGTTTAGTGTTGGTTTGTAGTTTCCTGTAGTTCGAAGTTTTCCATTTTTCTTTGTTACAACGTGGGTTGTTGATGCCCATTCCGAATGTTTGACTCGTTCGTACAATCCTGATTGTATTTTTGCGTCAATTTCTTTTGCATATGCCTCACGTAATGCTAGAGGTACTTCGCGAACACGGGCAAATATTGGTGTCGTGTTTGGTTTCAAATGTACTTCGGCATGTACTTTTACTTTAGGAGTTATCTTGTTGCTACACTTGTTTTATTTTAATTTTAGTAATTAGCGCGTTTGATGTTGATGAAAGAAATTTTAGAATTATATTATATTTTAACCAAAAAAAGTGAGTGACAGCTATGAATTTATGACGAGAAATATCTGTTTCAATATCCATTTTAGGCTATTATGAAAAAAATTGGCAATTTTAAAATTAAACTTTGCTTTATTTCACTTTACGACACTGAAATACTGATCCTCTATGATAAAATAAACTGATTTTCATTATTTGTGACATCACGTAGTTAAATTTGTAATAAAAATTAAGCGAACCAAATGTAAATTCAAATTTAAATTTAAATTCTTTTGCAATTTTGCCACCATGCGCCACGCTCCCGTCAACCTACCTAAATTTTAGTAGCGTTTGTAGCGTCTGAAGGAGGCGGAGCCAAAGCGTTTAGAAGCGAGTAGAAGCGCCATCCCGAACGCAAGAAAAGTGTTTGGTGGCGCTTCGAAGCGAAAGTAGCTCCAAACCGAACGCAGGGTAGTAGTCCTCCTGTTTTTCAGATTGTAGCTAACCAATTTTCTTTTTCTTAAATTTATTATTTTGTTTTATAAATCGCTTAGCTCGTATCCACTATCTCCACCATGCTTTTTTAATAGCATGTCTGTCTCCACCTTTAGCTCAGTTCGCCATTAATGCAGTAGATGGCGCTATTCCAATATAAAATGGCGACGGCTAACATTTTGAAGTTGCATTGCTTTGTTTGTTGTGTTAATAAATTTGTATAAAAATAATGTATAATAATCGTCGTTATAATTTGTTAGATTGAAAAGGTAATTGTATCTTATTTTATAAATATTTTTCTGTGATCTTGAAACAATTACCTACAGATACGGTTCCAACTTAATAGTTACAAAATTGAAATGGATCTCTTGGAAGATGTGAAGATCAAATTAGAAGATTTACACCACTCGATAGACATAAAAGACGAAATTGACGCAGAACAATCGTTGTTGGAGAAACCCGTAAGGAAGTGTAACGACTCATATTTTGTGTGTCAGATCTGTGGCTATAAAAGCGTCCAAAAAGCATATTTTAAAAGACACTTGAAAAATCACGAAGGGGAGAAATCGTTTGCTTGCCAGATTTGTGACTATAAATGTGTGCAGAAATCACATTTAAAATCGCATTTAAACACTCACACGGGCGAAAAATCGTTGGCGTGTGAGATGTGTGACTATAAATGTATGCGGAAATCACAATTAAAATCACATTTAAAAACCCACACAGCTGAGAAACCTTTTGCCTGTGAGATTTGTGCCTTTAAATGTGCTCATAAATCGTCTTTAAAAGTACATTTAAAAACTCACACAGGCGAGAAGTCGTTTGCTTGTGAGATTTGTGACTTTAAAAGTACTTACAGATCATCTTTAAAAGGACACGTAAAAACTCACACAGGTGAGAGACCGTACTCGTGTGAGATTTGCGACTATAAATGTGCAATAAAATCAAATTTAAAAGAACATTTAAAAACTCACACAGGCGCGAAACCGTTCGCCTGTAATATTTGTGACTATAAATGTGCCCAAAAAACACATTTAAAAGAGCATTTTAAAACTCACACTTTGGAGAAACCGTTCGCTTGTGATAGATGCGACTATAAATGTGCTCAAAAAATACATTTGACAGAACACTTAAAAATTCACACAGGGGAAAGACCTTTTGCTTGTGAGATTTGTGAATATAGATGTGCTCGTAAAATATCGTTGAAATTGCATTTCATGACTCACACAGGCGAGAAACCATTTGCCTGTAATATTTGTGACTATAAATGTGCACGTATGTCAAGTTTAAAATTGCATTCAAAAATTCACACCTAAAATGTGTTGCAGTGGCTTAAATTTAAAAACAATTTGGTTATATTAAGGTAGTCCTAGCGTTAAACCACTTTTCGATAGATTTCTTAACATTAGGTAGCTTGCTAGGCTGGCCTTCAGATGTGCGTGTAGCTCTGTTTCTTTCTTAAAAGGATTTAAGAGGACCACCAGCTGAACGTGCCTTCTAAAGCACGGATGAGGTTTCTCCGTGGAGAAGAATGTCCTTCGTAGAATTTGATAAACAACCACGTTTTTTCATTTTAGTGCAAAAATTTACAATAATTTAAGAGTTTTAAATAATTTTAAATTTTTAATAGTTTTTTCCATTTCAATTAAAATTTTTGTAATTTACAGCTATTTTTTATTTCTAGAATACTCAAAACGAACGCAATTTTCTACACTGACTTACTCTGAGTAGTTCGGAGCATTAAAGTTCGGAATTAAAGTATGTGTGTGGTCTAGCGTTATCTTGATGGAAGACGACTCTTCTCGTGTTGGCCAATTCTGGTTGTTTCTGGTCAATTACCAGCTTCAATTGTTGGCAGTGGGGCAGTGGCAGTGGATGCTTCTACGCTCTCTCTGGTCGCTTCGGAACGTTTTGAACCATTTTGACTTACTAGCTAATAATAGGTCTGTTTGGTACCACAGTCCTAGTGCTACACTACTACAAATTGATTGGTGGTACAATTACCAACCCACTTTTTACACCCATCAATTTGTAGTAGTGTAGTTAGTGTAGCACTAGGACTGTGGTACCAAACAGACCTAATATACCTACCTTAGGGCTTACCAACTCGAAAAAGGTGCTAATTTGAAGGGGTGAATATAACTTTGTTTTTCGATATCCCTGGGGACCTCCCAACCTTCCAGAAGCTGCTCTTAAAAACGGGGTAGTTGTCACTACTTTTTTCGTAACATGTAATTCAAAAATACCCCTAGAAAGTGAAATTTGCTTGATGTTAACTGTACGACGGCTTAGGTACAACTAATGGTGCTCCGTGAAACTCCAGCATAGCATCACATTGTGAACAGAGTTTGTTTGGAGGCAAAGCTTCCATTACCTCTTTCAACATCTGAGAACATCGCGTGGATGGTTAGAGTATGAAATACTAGAGCGAGCATAGAGCCTTGTATCGTTTCAAAGTAGAGTGTTGACCCGCGCGAGGCGATAATCAACCTTTGATGAGTGAGTAAATTACGAGTTAGACGGCAGACGCAACAGTAGCCGCAGTGGGATTGTACGGTTGAAAAAGGTTTTCTACTATACATGCCCGCGGCTAGTTCACTTAAGAATTGATCTAGGTCGGTGCCGAGACATTGAGTAAACGCCCCGGCTGTGACCCTGTGAAACTCCATCCATTAACCGTTACTGTAGTTCTCTACACACGTACCGCTAACAGAATACACGAATAATGGTGAAAATTGAATGAAAATACCAAACTTTAAAATCAATTATTTTCTAAATAACTAATCGATATACAACATTCCTCCATATCTAAAACGCTTTATTTTAATGGTTTCTATCAGATTCCGTTGTGTTTTCTTTCATAAATATTACATCTTAGAGTTGTTCTTCTAGAACGTGTCCCATGATAAATTATCATTTTTGGTATTTTATTATCAACTAGCGTTCTACTTCCCATCTTTTGCTGATAGTGTCACCGTAGGAGCTATAGAGCCTTGTCGTGGTAAATACACTAGTTACATTCAAGAACCTGTTGTAAAGGACAGGCGTTGTAACAAACTTCGCTGCCGAAGTTTGGTGCATTTTCAAACATTTCTTTTCTTTCTATGTTTCGCATTTTTCCTTCAGTGTCATATTAAATATTCTCATTTTTCACCGGTTCATACTAGAGATGAATGCGGGACTAATTTCTCTTGTCCCGTCCCGCAGTACCGCCTTGTCGTGTAAGTCCCGTCCCGCGGATCCCGCACGTTAGACGCATGCGTAGGTTAAAAATTATGACTTAAATTTGAAACTGCGCATGCGTCTGACAGCGTGTACTTTCAAACTGCGCGCGGGATATTTTGTCAACTCAGTCCCGCGCGAGACGGAATCCCGCAGTCTCGCATTTGATTTATTTTATACAACGCAGCCCGAATGAATTTTTTTGATTACATCTCTAGCTGTATTGGATAAAATAGATTTATAAATAAAACGCGGGACTAAATTGGCGTCCCGTCCCGCGCGGGACTGAATTTGCATTCCGTCCCGCGCGCGGGACGGGATATTTTTGATCCCGCATTCTTTAGTCCATACCATATATCTCTCGTTTTGCAAATTTTGACAGTTTTCTGACACTTCTTGCTTGCATTCACAAATAATTTTTTGATAACTCATCTTTACACTTTTTTCAGACTTTCTTAGTTCTTCTGCTTTTGTTTAAATACGGCCTGTATTTTTCTCTGTAACTGTAGCATGTAGCATAATATGGCTTACGGAGTAATTACGGGCGAAGCCCGATTGTTCTTCTTTGTCTGGCTCTTAGAAACGGAACCGGACAACTGGGTGACGTATAACTGGGCAATAGACAACTCCTACAGGAGACGGTCAACTGAGCTACGGACAACTGAGCGATGAGAAAACTGGGCGCCGCGTAAACCGGGCGATGTCAACCGAGCGACGGGCAACTAGACAACGGGTAAACTGGACGACGTATAAGTGGTCAGTCCGTGTGAATTACATTACTCTAAGCTATACGCAGAGAGGAGATAACCAGTGCGATACTAGCATTCATATGCTTCAACAGTGCACTTCGAGCGAAAATCATGTCAAATACGAGTTTCAGCTCTCAATGATTCACCTTTTCCTTAATCTACGGGCCTAGGGGTATGTTTATAATAAGTGTAGTTTTTATAAAAATGGCCCGGAGCAGCCGAAGCGTTTTGTAGCGAAGCGTAGGCTAGCGTAGGGTCAATTTTTATAAAAACCACCATGGCACGAGGAGAATCCACGCAAAATAGCTATTTTCGATACTAGTTAGGAAAAATAGTTTTCCGCTAGTATCGAACAATAGTTTGTCTAATGATGTTTCGAAAAGAACCAATTCCCGATTTTTCGCATATATAATGTAATAGCTCTGAAATAACTATCGACAGATGGCGTGAAGGTTGCAAGTCTTTGGTCGAGTTTGTCTCTTTGGTATCGATGAATTGAAGTTTATCATGAAGTTTATCGTAAAAAGTGTGTGTGTGTGTGTGAATACGTTAGAAATAGTTATAAAGAGAACAGGTTAGGTTAGGTTAGGTTTTTAATTTATGTTTACTACTCTACTCCGTCCGAGTAATATCAACAACTTTTCGTAATTTTGGGGATAATATCCGACAAAATTCATGATCTCAGATAACTATCGATAGATGGCGTGAAGGTTGCAAGTCATTTGTCATGTTATTAATAACCTAAGCAATAAACATGTGTTCACCCGAACGGATGAAAGGTTTGGCGGGGCTAGGTTCGATCCCCAACCCGGCCACAAAATTTATCCGACTCCGTGGTTCGGATTCCACGTAAAGCTGTAGGTCCCACAGGTTAACACAGCCAGGACTTAGCTTCGCGCTAATTTTCAGAGGTACGCCTAAATAAAAATCATCCGACGTAACGTTGCGGGCAAGCCCGCAACTTTACTCTTCAAGTCTGCGAAGATATGGGGCAACAGCCAGACCAGAATAAATGATTGAACGGATGAATGAGGAGGTGAATTAGGTGAACGGGCTAAGGAGAGGACTCTAGTTTGGCGGGGCTAGGTTCGATCCCCAACCCGGCCACAAAATTTATCCGACTCCGTGGTTCGGATTCCACGTAAAGCTGTAGGTTCCACAGGTTAACACAGCCAGGACTTAGCTTCGCGCTAATTTTCAGAGGTACGCCTCAATAAAAATCATCCGACGTAACGTTGCGGGCAAGCCCGCAACCTTACTCTTCAAGTCTGCGAAGATATGGGGCAACAGCCCTGGTGCTTCGCACCAGACCAGAATAAATGATGAACGGATGAACCCGTTCGGGCGCACACTTGTGTTAGAGTGCGGAGTAATTTCCGTGCGGAAAAGTAATTACTACGAAATTATTACTTTTCCAAACTAGTGCGGGAAAGTAGTGCTTTTCCAAACTCAATTGGATATCACAAAGTACCACTTTTCGAAACAGAATTAGACAAAAGTATTAACCGTACGTTAACATTGTGTGCGACTAACTAAGTGAGAAAATTTCCATCAGCCGGACTCTTTTTAAATCACCCTGAATGAAGTGTTTCCAAAAATAAAGTTGTATTGTATCAAGTGAGAAAATGCAAATACCTGCAAAACTTTCAAACGCGACAGTTTTCTTACACTCAAAACTCATAAGTTTCATGCAAACTATTTCAATTCTTCAAAATGCTTTAGGTTGTCACCCACTTACACGTAACCCAATTTATCCGTCGCCTAGTTTACTTGTCGCCCGCTTGACAGTCGCCTAGTTTACCAATCGTCCAGTTTACTTATCGCTCAGTTGTAAATCACCCAATTGTCTATCGCCCGGTTTACCAATCGCCCAGTTATACGTCGCCCAGTTGTCGTGTACTGGTGTCGGCGGATTGGTACTCCGTGGTAGAGTAAAGTAGCCGCAGGAGGGGGGTGGGAGGTGCAGGCACCTCTCATTCTTATGGTTTATTGTCTCCAATTACGATCTTTGACTCGACGCCGTCAACGGGTTTGAAATCCTTAAAAAATTCCCATGACTAATTTCTAAGCGGTACACGACAACTGGTCGAGCCAAAGATCGCAATTGAAGACAATAAACCATAAGAATGGGAGGTGCTTGCACTTCCCCCCTCTCCTGTGGCTACTTTACTCTACCACGGAGTACCAATTTTACAAAATTACATCTAAAAGGCTAACATGATGTATTCGGTTACAGTAATAATAAACTTTACAATAAAATTAAACAATAACTAACAGGAGTCTTTGAAAACTTCCGTTGATGGTCGAGCTGCTAGGCTTTTTAGGGTGACGATGCCTTAGGCCTTGGTGTGTTCGGGTAATTATTAACGTCGTATGAGGTTTTCGGACAGGGCGCAGCCTGTGTAGAGCTTCACAGTCTGTTCTTTTGTTACTTGTCGGATGGGTTTCACGCCGGTAACCGAACGGATTTGGCAGCTTGAGACGCACTAGGGTGCTCCAAACGCCTGGCGGAGACAAACCTTTTGGGTGGTTTTAAGTTTCTTCATCTGGCAATTCGAGAAGGAGCAGCGTATGTGAGTACAGGTCGGATGAGGTATTTGTAGATTGGTGTCGTTTTCTTCGGCAGCATTTTAATTTTGGATCCGAGGATTAACAGTAGCGACGCCTTTATTGCTCTAGCCTGCGTGTTGATCCGATTTACGTGTTTACCCATGTAAGTCTTGAATCCAGCGTGACTCCCAGGTTTTTCACTGAGCCTTTCCATGGAATGTTTGCTCCGAACATCTCAAGGGAATCGAATACCTGGCGAACCTGCCAAACATGATGGCCTCGCTCTTGAAGGGGTTTACATCTAGTCGCCATAAATGGTACCATGGCTGTAGTGTTTTCAGCGCATCTTTATAACCCAGCGCCTGCTGGCCCATTTTGCAATTATTGCAGCATCATCCGCTTAGAGGGCCAGTTGGGTTTGTGGGGGAACGGTAATATCGTGTGTGAATAATGTGGAAGAGGCCAAGACGCCCAGGGGCAACCCTACTAATATTGGTCGAGAAGGAGCGGATATAGAGAAGAATGCGGGACGAGATACAGAATATCCAATATGCGTTAACAAAAAAATCAAAAAAGTTCATTCGGGCTAAATTTGCATCAAATTCTTGAACGCCTTGAAAAAACGCCTTGGCAATGTCTAACATTATTGCCATGGCTTTTAAACCTTTGCTGAAGGCATTGGTGATCTCCTCAACCACCGAGAAAATCACCGGTGGAAGTCAAATTGCTCGTTTGGGATGAGACTCAATCGAGCAACCTTTTCATTTTCGGTAATCTTGGCCAGGGTGGAAATGAGCGATATCGAGCGGTAATTTTGCGGACTGGAGCTGCATTTACCGGGTTTGGGGATGACGTTTGCAATTTGCCACTTAGGTGGGAAGTATTTAAATTGGAGAACCTCGTTGATTATGGTCGTAAAGGCAGCTTTGGAATTCTTGGAAAGATTTTTTAGGACGATTTTGGGTATTGCGTCTAAGCCCGGAGCCTTTCCTAACTGATGTGACTTTGATGACATCTTCCACTTCCTAGAGAAATGCCGGAAAATGAGGCCGAGATCTGGTTTGTTAAATTTTTTGTTAACTAACTTCTCTACTTTGGAGATATGGGCAAGAAGGATGGGGTCTGATTGTAAAATGAGAGTGAACTGACTTTGAAGAGAGTCGGCAAAGATTTCGGCCTTTTCTAGGGGAGAGTAAGCGTACGAGTTTTCCGTTTTTATCTGGGAGATTTGCGAAGTGGTGCCTTTTAGGGTTTTAACCAAACTCCAGGCGGATCTATCTTGAAACGATAAAGATTCGATATTTTCTGACCATTTTTCTTGCTTGTGTTTTAGCAGCTCGTGCTTTATGTTATGTTTAAGCTGTGCGGCGAGGGCGCAATCATCAGGATGACACGTTCGTCGGACCGTGCGGAGGCCTTTGGAGGCGCGCGGAAAGGTGAACGTAGTCGTCCAGTTCTTGAATGGAATTGATAATCGGGATTTTTCCCCACCCGGGAGGTGGTCCTTGAAATTGAACCACAAAGTCCAAGAAAATTTTAACTGCCGGGGGGTCATCAGAGGCGGGGTCGTCCAGAGTAACCAATACCGGAAGGTGGTTTGACAACATGCGTTCACCCAGTCTCAATTGGTGGAGAACCGGCACATTTTTTAGTATGACAATGTCGAGAACATTGTCCTGATGTCATTTGATTGCATATAATTAAGTAGAGTCTATTGGTGCATCGATCTTAATTGGGTGGTATTCCATGAGGTCCATTAGCCTACTTCCCTATAGGCATTTGTCGTTTTCGAGTACCAGACCGGCGGGTGCTTCGCGTTGAAGTCTTCCGCTATAAGGTGAGGAGAACTTCACCAGTGACGTAAGCAAACTGTCCGATCGTAGTGGACTCTAGATCTGCAGGCGTTGGGGTCAGAACACTGTGATGCACAAGGGATTTTTTTATGTAGATTGTAGTACCCCATTCTTTTGAGTGAGTGCGGTCGTCGCTATAAAGGGCGAAATTTGGAAGATTATGGCCTTGTTGGACTTTTTCCAGTGGGTTTTGCCGATTAGAAGGATGTCCAAGTCGTTCTGGGTAGCTCCTGGTTTTCGTTGTTTAAGCTGTTTGCGTTCCAGTAAACCAGCTTTAGCGATGATTTAATTATTTTAAGGTTTGACATAAATGAAGAAAAGATATAACGTGAAAAAAGTAGGGGAGATTAATTAATCGATTATTTCGTATTGTTGAGTGAGACGTTTGATCATCGCGGGATTCATGAAAAGTACTGCAGCCTCGTGCACGAAGAATACGAAGTGACGCATGGTCGTCTTGTTTTTTGGGATAAATTTGTTTGAGGAAGTGATTTCGTTCCTCTCTATTAGTTAGTGGGGCCGGCGGGGCCCGATTGGTTGTCTAATATAGACAACAATTCGTTGTCTTTCTTGTCAGTTAGCTGATTTAGCTTAAAGTTATTCCTCATTACATTACCTTCATCTTCGATTCCCACTTATCTAACTTCAACCAAGATTTTTTTCTCGATTCTCACTATTTGTATGTCTTTACTTATGTTCTCCATGAACTTTGTGATATCATCCATCTCGCTCGTAATTAGATTGGTATTTTCGCGCTTTTCTTAATCGGAGATCCGGCAATTTTCTTGCGTCATTTAAAAATACCACCGAGTTCTTCGTTGTCGATTTCGTGTTCTTGTGGTCTTCTCCTTTAAATGTATTTTTCTCTTTTCGGTTCTTCTTTGCTCCTCATAATTATTTTTTTTAAATTATGGGTTTGCCCAAACATCAGAGCAAATAGAACCAGGTACCCTCGAAAAGATTTACTCATTGCTCACCGTAGTTGCCAGCTGATAGCTAGAAAATTTAAGGTGATTTTTACAACGAAAACACTAAGGATATCACCTATGACGTTATCCTTTTCCTTAATATGTCTTAGTTCGGAATTGTACTCTTAAATAAGTAAGAACCATATTGTACCTGTAAATTCCATTATTTGTAAATTTGGTTGTCATTAAAAACACAAGATTGAATTATCCGTCTCTATCACAAATTTATTTCCTTATGCAAGTATTTCCTCTTCTCTCATGTTATAAGCTCATAAGCCAAGCCAAATGTGGCGGCCACAGGCCGCACATAGTTTTCGTAGACCCGGTTTTCTTTACCTTCCGTTCATCATTCTCATCAGTTTTTTCGGTTCTTAGTCTTTTGATAATATTTATCTGTCGACGTATCATTTTATTTTTGTGCCCTTGTAACAAAGTTTAAAACTATTGGAAGTTTTTTTTTTGATAAATTACTAAATAAACAAAATATTAATCGTTTGCTACATATTTATTGTAAAAATTAGAATTAAAACTAAATAATATTTACAAGTTTCGTACAAACGTTAGCTCTCGAATACTAAGAAAATTTCGAAGCCAACTTAATTCCAAAATTAGCACGCGGCCAAAAAAAACATTTTTGGTGCTGCTGTACCAAATTTCATTGCTGCACTACAATTAAATTACTCTAAGTTCATAATCCTATAAGATTATGTAATTTATTTAGAATTAAGCACCCCCTTCCTAGTAGCACACTTTGCCGTAGAAGACCGGTCTAGGGAGACATTTTTAGTTAGTACGGCTAAAAGTGCACGTAGCGGAGGGCGCGGAGAGTCAATTTTGACAAAGTAACTACGGCAAACCACCCTAAAAACACCTCCTAACGACGCCAATGTTTTCCAGAGTGAGTTTTCAAATGATTTTGTAAACTTGCTTTACGTGCCGATGTAAAATTGCAAATTTCACAAGCAAACGGCTTCTCCCCGGTGTGAGTTTTCAAATGCATTTTTAAACTTGATTTACGTGTACATTTACAGCCACAAATTTCACATGTGAAAGGCTTCTCCCCGGTGTGAGTTCTCAAATGAATTTTTAAATTCGACTGGCGCGCACATTTGTAATCACATTCTGGACACGAAAACGGTTTCTCGCCGGTGTGGATTTTTAAATGCATTTGTAAATGACCTATTTGTGTAAATTTACAGTAACAAATTTCACAACTGAACGGTTTTTCCCCGGTGTGGGTTCTTAAATGCCGTGTTAAACTTGATTTTTCTGCACACTCGTAGTGGCAAAGTACACAAGTGAATGGTTTTTCGCCGGTGTGCGTTTTTAAATGCCGTTCTAAATTTGGTTTCTGTGCACATTTATAGTCACAAACTTCACAGGCAAACGGTTTTTCGCCGGTGTGAGTTTTTAAATGCATTTTTAAACTTGATTTGAGGGTACACTTGTAATCACATTCTCTACATCCAAACCGCTTTTCACTCATGTGGATTTTTAAATGCATCTTTAAATTTTTTTTATTTGAGCATTTACAGTCACAAACTTCACAAATAAACGGTTGACCATAACTGTGACTTTTTAAATGAGTTTTAAAATTTGATGGACGTGCACATTTATAACCACATTCTTTACATTCAAAAGGTTTCTCGCCGGTGTGGGCCGTCAAATGAATTTTTAAATTTGATTTTCTCGCACATTTATAGCCACAAATTTCACAAGTAAATGGTTTTTCGCCGGTGTGAGTCTTCAAATGCCTTTTTAAACCTGCATCATTTGCAAATTTATAGGCACAAATTTTGCAACCAAATGGTTTGTTGTCCTTAGGAGTATCTAACTGCAGTTTTAAAGCGTCCTTTCTTTCAAATTTTCCCTGTGCTACTTCTTCAGCATCCCACTCCTCTTTAATATCGATCGAATGATGCAGATCTTCCATGTTAAACTTCACATCTTCCAGCTTTTCCGTTTTAATTTCACAACTGCTGATTGTATTGTTTGGAGTTTCTAAAAGTTTACTCATGTCGCTCATAATTTGTAATATTTGAGGCACATCTCCGCCTTAGAAAGTAACACTTTTGTTAATATAACACGAATTTCGATGTCATTTTGAAACAGTAAAATAATTTCACATCTTTAAAATGACAAACGATAATTTAATTAAGATCAGCGCCATCTACCGGTAGAATGCACAAACTAATTTTAGCAAAAACTTTTCCAAAGTCATTTTTTTTAAATTTCCACGGATGAGAATGAAAAGATATCAATTAAAAAAATTTTTAATTTTCCGCGTCTGAAGATACTCAGCACTTGATATTTTGTTCTTTAATTATTGTTAAAAATATACAACTTTTTTTTGAAAAATCAGACCTGTTTTGGATATTTGAACTCCCAAAAGTTTTCAAAGACAAATCAATAGAAGTGAATTTTAAACAAACCATCTTTATTTTGAGTTTTTAACAATATTTAAAAGCCAAAATATCAAGTGTTGGGTATCTTTAGTAATCTCTTTAAATTCATACTTTGTTTCATTCTTATCCGTTATAATGGGTGTAACCCTGTCAGGGGCGGATGGGCCATCAAAAATCTACCGGCCGAATTTACGGCCGGCGGCCCAAAAATGTAATTGTCACGGCCAAAACTGCACGGCAAGCAAAATTTTTATATTATTAACGGCCCACGGTCCCACTGACCGACGATCCACCGGAAAATTTCTAGGTATGCAATTTTTAGGTGCTACTATTTTTGAAATTTGATTTTTAATTTTATTTTTTGCCTGAGAGTATGCAACCATAGTTACCCCAAAATATCTTTAGTGCTTTTCCATTAATTTTTCATTCATGTTACCAATCTTTCCTATTATCATTCCGGAAGAAAAAATCGTCGAGAAGTAGACTCCTGTCACCAATATTTTTGGCGGAGTGGAAAGCTGAATATTCAGGCTGCAGTATTTTTGTAAATATTTTGTTTTGCCGTAATCGTGAGATTACAGTACGTTCTATCGTAAGTGTAGTTGTCCAATAACTGTCATCGTAAATTTTAAATTTTGTATTACCATAGTAAACATTGTCATTTTAGTCATGACGTTACATATTATAAATAACTTATACCTTACTAAAACCACCTGACGAGGCCTTTTAAACCAATATTACAGTTTACCGTTTGTCAATGCCTTTCTGGCCTCTTTGTTATAAATGCCAACATTTGCGGAATAAATGCGAAAAAGTGTGCATACTTACAGTCTGAAATTACGATAACTCGAGAACGATGTTTTATAGGGAGAAAAGTATTGATACCTTTTTTGTAGAGAACTTCACGATCTACAAACTTTTTTTGATTTATTTTTTTGATAGCTTTCACCGTTTTAGAGATATACGCAAAAAACAAAAATTTGTGACTTTTGACCTAGGATAAAAAACAACGCACAAGCGAGATCGATGGAAACTATCGATGAAAACAATCAAATTAATGCAAAATTTAGCACTTTTTTTGTCTATTTTGTCTGGGTTACTTGCGTTTGGCTAAACTGATTATTTCTAGAATCTTTTTAATAAATATTTATTTTGTTTTATTTTATTGGGAACTTCACCTAACTTATTTAAATAAAAAAATGTCTGCAAAGCACCACCGTGATGTACTTACCAATATTACGTACTAATTTCTTCCTCTTGACCTAAATCTACGAGCTACTTCGGCACTTCTGGCGATTTTTACAGGTGGGTAATTGTCGCTTTGAAAAGGAGCATTCACATAGGAGCTTATAAAAAGAAATAACTCAGGCAGAATCATTCAGATAGACTTAATTTTTTTCCCGGTGTATGAACCGTTAGAAAAGCCTGTGGAGAAGTTAACAAACTTTTAACTTTTACAATACACGGGGCAAAAAATTCTTATTAGCGCCAATCAGTTATCAAGACTTGAAACTCAAAAGTCAAAACTTTTTAAAATTTTGTTTGTAAATTGTTTGTAAATTTTGGTTGTAAAATGAAATATTACCGCTATAAATTACATCGTAAATGGGCAAATAAATGTTAAAATTTAATAATTATCTTACATGCTACAGTAATTTTTCTGTAAAATTACCTTGATTTTGCGAGCTTAACTTGTAGCAGCGGTGAGCCGTTAATAATCTTGCCGAGGGTACGTGGTTTACTTTGCTTAAATGTGTGGGCAACGAAATTAGAAAAACCAATAATTTAAAACATTTTTAATTTTATTTGATAAGCAAAAATAGTTAAGTTTGTCAAAATCAAATTTTTGTACCTATGACAACCTCCGAGCACTTGAAGGTTTTAAGTGTAATAGTGTTCTCAGATATCAAAAGCTTAACGTAAATACAGGAAAGAGTGAAGATATAATGTTCAAACTGAAAAGACATCCTCTCGAGAGACTTGAGATATTTGGCAAAGCGATTCCCTCGAAGGACTCCATCAAATATCTTGGTGTCACTTTTTACACCAGACTCTTCTGGTCAAAATACATCGACAACTGCACCTAACAAGTTGGGGGGTTTAAAAGGCGCCGTAGCACCCCTGATTGGCAGAAACAGTGGCGTATAACCAAAAGACAAGATTTTTTCATGGTAGCTTGGTTGAAAGGTCCTCTCGAGTTTACGTAATAAGTGATTTTGCATATTGTATTTGAAATCTTCTGACTGCAAATTAGAAAGTCTTTTTTTGTTGCTGATAAGTTTTCATTCGTGATTTCCTATTTTCAACTGTCGCCCAATATCCATCTTTTGCAAATAGTGTCACTGAAAACACTATAAATTTTGTCGTGGTAAATACACTAAATACTTTCTAGGACCTAACGAAACGAGCAGAGCGCGACCCATCGATTCTCCAAACTGTGGGTTAAACACCTGAAGTTAGCTACATTTTTTTTGTTCTAAAAGGATCAAGTGGTGTTGTGACAAACTTTACTGCCAAAGATTAGTGCACAATAAATTAAAATTGATTAAACAACTAAAGTAAGAAACTAGAAAAATTTTTATTGTCTTTTTATTGAACCAAATTTGGACTGTACGGTCTAAGGTAATTCTCACCTTGTGAGCAGGTGCATTGTCTGGTAGTATAAATATTAAATATGCACTTGATCAATTTTCATCTTCTGTTTGATTTAATTCCTTCTTTGAAGCCCCGCTAGAATATTTAGAATTTTTCTAAAAAAAAAAGATTTCTTTGCCGTGACCAGGATTCGAACCTGGGTTACCACGGCCACAACGTGGGGTCCTAACCACTAGACGATCACGGCTACAAGAAATTATATTTAGTATAAATTTAACATTAAACTACTGATATAATTGTTGTATTTTATGCTCTACTTATTTGATGTAGCTGCAGGCATTTGAAAGTTTATTGAAATTCTTATAAATATTATCCGAAATGCATGCAATCATTTACTAATTAGTGTAACAGTACATTGTCTGCTATTTAAAATTAAATTTAAAAAAAAAACTAAAAAAAAAAATAAATTAAATACTAATTATTAAACCTACTGTATTTGCTTTTGTTACTCCCGAACATCCGTTCCTGTCTAAAATGTAGTAATTATTTTCACCAAATTATTTTTTTTGTCTGCACTTCGTAGGTATGTATAAGCTCCATTATTACAATAAATGATTGTAGTTTGCAACACCAATTGTTTTCTGATTATCCTAGTTAAAACTTGATTATTTCCAATAATAAAATGTATGTATTTCTTAAATCTATTCCATAATGAACCACTTTATATTTTATTACAGGAAATGAATAACTATTAAAATCAAAGTTGAAAGCAAATGTTTTGTTTATTCCTAATAATAATTATTGATTATTACTTGTAGTAGGTAGGTACATTATACGACTCATTTGGGTGCGTAGGGTTCAAAAATCGCATTTTTAGATGGCGGAAAATCGATCAAAAACACTGATAAAGCTAAAAAATTAAAAATTCTCTATAATCACTTAAGACGCCGGCGCCGTAAACATTTAATTTTATTATTTATTGCAAAATAAACTCCGTCACGCCAATTTTTTTTATCAAAATACATAAGAATCCGTGGAAAAAGCGATGGTTTTCCAATAATGAAATTTTGGGGGAAAAAAAATTCATCTTTCAAGTCGACATTTCAAAGTCGTTTTTAATATTGTATGCGGCGTACTTAGGTGCGTAAAGTCTAAAAATCGCATTTTTACACTGATATAACTCAGCGTTTTACCGGGTCTTAGAAAAATTTTGCCAGGTCGCGGAGAAAAATTGATTTGACAAAATAACTTGATTTTTAGTAAAAAAAAAAAAATGTTTTGTAAATAAATGGTTTTTTGTATTTTATACCGTGCCGCGTTTTTGGGAATTGCTGTAATATATTGTAACTGTACAATCACAGACCGCGTTCAAATATTCATTACTACTCCGTGTACTGGAGTAATCGGAGTGATTTCGCCTGCCATCTAACGAATTTTTGTTGAAAAAAATTTATGAAGAAGGTTATAATAATTACTTATATTGACAGTGACAAATTAAATTAAATGTTTTTTTTGTATTTTTAAACTGTCAATATAAGCAAATTTAAGGTTATGTATCGATAGTTTCAATAAAAATTCGTTAGATGGCATGCGAAATCGCTCCGATTACTCCAGTACTCGGAGTAGTAATAAATATTTAAAATTTTTCTAAAAAAAGACTTCTTTGCCGTGACCAGGATTCGAACCTGGGTTACCACGGCCACAACGTGGGGTCCTAACCACTAGACGATCACGGCTACAAGAAATCATATTTACTGTAATTTTAACATTAATTAATTAAATTAATTGTTGTATGTTATGCTCTACTTATTTGATCTAGCCGCAAGGCATTTGAAAGTTGCTTGTTCAATTTTATTTAAATATTATTTGAAGTGTGAATATTTACTTTAATTTTAATAGTTTTTTATTTGGTTTCCAGTTTTTTTTTTGAAAATTTTGAATTGGTTTAGTTAATAATTTATCGATAAAATTATAGTTGAAAAAAAGTTGTTAATAAATCTGCAGGCAGATATATTTTTCCAAATTTAGTTTAACAAAGACCAACAAAAATCAGGACCATCTTCAGGGTCAACAACCAATAAAAAACTAATAATAGAAAATTTATGAAGTCAAAAATATCTTAACGGATAATTGTAAGTAGTAAACTTAAAACAAATAATTGTAAGTTTGTTGCAAATTGTTAAGGAAAAGAAAATTGAAAAATTATAGTAAAATTAGTTATAAAAGGGCACAAGGTCGTGCGATAACTGCCGTGATAGGGATAAGTTTCGGATTAAGCAAGCGATTGAATTCGAATTTTAAAGTTTTTTTTGAAAAACTTGAGCCCTGAATTGTTCTACTTTAATCTATAAAGTTGCGGCAACAAAGCTAAAAATCAACTACAGCTTAAAAGTTATGTTACTATTAGTTAAATTTGAGGTCAATTGGTATTTTATTGAACCTCGTATAAACTCCATTAAAGAAATTATTGTAGTTTGTAACTTCAATACCTTTCCAATTATTCCGACTAAAGGCTGATCACTTTCAATAAAAAAATATGTTACTCTAAAACTTCTATTTAATAACCCACTGCACGAAAAAGAATCAACATTTAGAAACCAGAGTTTAAGCAAAATGCTTCGTTTTTTCCTAATTGAAGTTTTAATTTCTAGTTTAGTTAAATCAAATTGCTTAAATAAAATAATAAACAGCAACTTCAATGATCGAACCACAATCGTTGTCGATTCCACATCCAGCCTTATCTTTGAGTATCCAAAATTTGAGATCGATTCTGAAAATTTAGATGTTTTGGAAACGGAACACGACGACATGCAAATTATCGTCCGAGAAAAAACCAACAACTACATTTTGGCCTACCAAAATTTGGACCACCTTAACGATGTACTCAAAAAACTGAAAAATGCACAAACCACCTGGAACTCGAGAGCAAAAGTTTTCATCAACTCTAACATCTTCATAAACCAAACGGCGGTTTCCGACGTCATGCGCTTATTGTGGCAGTACAACATCTACAACTTCTTAGTGGCGGTGCAAAATAAAACCACGGAGCTGTACGGTTATGACTTCCTCCGGAGTAATTGTGGGAAAAACATCACTGCCGACCTAATCGGAACCTGTCAAAATTTAACCTTTAAAAACTACTTTGAAAACCATAAAATGAACGATATATACCGAACCTTTCACCATTGACGCCCAACTCAAGAAAAATCCAGGAATTTTAATTTCATTTCTTCGTGTTTTGGCTGAGAAAAGCAATCTCAATGCTACGGTTTCCGAATACTTAGATGTTATCCAAGATGGCAATCCTGACGGGCAAAATATCAAAGAAGCATTGTCGATCTACTCGAGCGACGTTTTTGTTGCTCTGACTGGATACGAATACGAAAAATGTACCATCTTATGCGACTGCACGGGATCGGTAAATATGGAGTATTTGTATTGGATTTTACCTAAAGCACAACTAAAACCATTCTGGAAGAGCATTTTCACACCTTTCACCATGAAAACCTGGATATATTTAGGTGTCACTCTCTTGTTCGCAGTTTTAACATTTTGGATAACAAGTTTCAATCTGGTTAAATTAAAAATCCTTCCCTTGAGTGAACCTTTTTTGCTAGTCATCCAAATCCTTCTGGGAAACAGTGTAACCTACATGTCCAGAAACAGAAGTTTCAAATTATTTTTCATCTTTTTAAGCCTAGCATGCATTATCATCAATACGGATTATAAGGGTAAGCTCTTTGTGTTTCTCAGTAATCCTGGTCACGAAGAAGAAATCAAAACACTTGATGACATTTTAGATTCCAATATTCCAATAACTTTCTTTCCTGGTTACAGCGTCCTCTTCATGTTTACTGGAGCAAAAAATGAAAAGGTTTTTGATAGATTTACTCCGTCAAATAATACCAATTTAGAAACCCTAGATTATTGGGTTTTGAAGAAAGATTACATCACTGTGACCAATTGGGGTCTAATCATCTTTAAACCTCACTTCAGGAAAATGTTTAACATTTTGGAAGTGTTCAATTTCCACAATCCGTTTATACTGACTCGGGATCACATTTTATTCGAGCGTTTTGAAAGTATGATCATGAAAATTCTCGAGGCCGGTCTCTATGAAAAATGGATTTCTGATATTCAGATCGAGTATTTTAAGCGTACTCTTGGAGATGAGGCAGATGGGGTCTTCAAGTTAACGATTCGTCATTTAGAGGGAGCTTTTAGTTTATTGATTCTTGGGTATATTCTAGCTTTGATAGTTTTTGTTTTGGAACACATAAAAGTGCGTATCAATTGAGAAAGTTGGATGTGGAATATCACGTTGTAAAATTTTTAGAACACTGCACCCGTATTGTACATTTTTAGCGTGGTGTAAAAAATAACTGTAAACCAAAGGTTGAATTTGGATTGTCACGTGTGTATGTTTTTAGCACCGGTTATCTCCAATTCAGAAAAAGTTTTGTATATTGTAATGATTTTCTTTTGAAATACTACGGTAAAACCGAAGAAAATTTTTCCAGGGGTCGTGGTTCAAATTTGCTATTTAAGACAAAGGCAAAACTTTCTAAAGAAAACCAATAATTTTTGCAAATAAATTTAATATGAAATGAAGGTAATCCAATCAAAATAATTTTACTCGTTGACAATTTATTCTTAAGTAATCAAAAAGTGTCTGTGTAAGGGTGTTTTTGAAGAGTCAAAGGCGTTATTTTTTATTTAATAATTAAAACTGAAACCACTTAGATTTCCGGCGCATAAATGTGTAACTTTAAAATTATTACAAATAAAACAACTTAATAAAACCATTACAGTATTTTTTGTGCGCTACTGAATGTTACAACTGATAGTTAGATAATTTCTCACCTGATGTCTTCTTTTCGTCTCTCTAATGGTGATGGTGTTTGTTTTTCCAACTTTAGTGCAATTTTAGCTGATTTCCACCCTAATTCGAACTCGCTATTCGATTCAGACCGACAAAGTTGCCTCCAAATTCGCCTAATCTCTAAATCAATCAGGTAAGTAAAAGTTATTTTGCATCTATGAACATAACCATAAAATATCGCTTTTGGTTGGTTTTCAAAATTTTCCAGCTTTAAAATTTAATCTTCACTGAATTTTATGTATGGACTACTTATTCGCAAAGCTTATTTTAATTTCTTGCAATTATTTTGCCAAAAATTATAGAATAATTTAAATTTTCAACCTTTTGTTGAAAACAACAGCGTACTCAGACTCACTATTGTCCGTTTTAATTGATGGCAATCACAAGTAAAATTTTCTTGTTTTCTGCTCCAAAATTATTTTTCTGTTATCAGCTTATGCGTGGTTTTAATGTCACACAAAACGTAATTTTTCGCCATTTGCTACATTTTAACTTTTTTTTATTTGATTTGGATTAATCTTTATTTTTGTTCTAGGCAAACGCCCCCTCTGAAGTCAAACAGCAAATTCTTTATTGGTTTTCATGTGTTTTGCTTTATTATCAAGCTTTCAGGTTTATCTGTAAAACTCCACTAAAATTTACCCTGGTTGGCTCGTAACTGCGGTAAACCCTAAGAAATTCTTTCCAGGGGTCGTGATTCAAAATCTTAATTCAATGCTGTGTCAAAACTTCTGTTAATTCTCCAATAACCTTTTAAAATAATTCAAATTTTTACGAATGAACCCCTTAAGTTTGGTTTAACTCTTACTCATACAAAACAAAATTTTATTTTAAATTAAATCGTGGTTTGGCCTCTCTTTAGCTATTTCAAACGTCGGCTTTTAAAAGGCAAAATTTTGTTGTTGAAGGTTTCCAAATTAACGTTTTGTTATCTTTCCTGCCCAGTACGTGGATTCTTGCCATCCTTTTGATCATAGATACATAGGTCACATGTTTTAAATATCGTACTCCAAATAATTTCAATTTCAAACATGAGTATAATTTTGTGTGCAATGTTACCAATTCACCTTTTCTTTGATTTGAATAAATCATTGTTTTTTTATTTTAGGCAAAAGTCCCTTCTGAAATCAAATATCAAAATTTTATTGGTTTTTCTGCGTTTTGATGTGTTTTTTAATTAACCCCTAATCTTGTGAAAAGCAAAGCATTCTTTTTCTAGCCTCAGAACATCACAATATAATATAATTTTATTTACCACCGAAAAACTTTTTTTGATTTTACGTTGTGCTTTAGGTAAAATCCAATACAAATACTCCATATTTACCGATCCCGTGCAGTCGCATAAGATAGTACATTTTTCGTATTCTTATCCAGTCAGGGCAACAAAAACGCCGCTTCTTTGATATTTTGCCCGTCAGGATTGCCATCTTGGATAACTTCTAAATATTCGGAAGCTGTAGCACTGAGATTGCTTTCCTCAGCCAAAACACAGAGAAATGAAATTAAAATTCTTGGAATTTTCCCGATTTGGGCGTCAATGACGAAAGGTTCCTGGTTCTGGTATCTTCTGGATACCAGAAGATCTTTAAAGTTTGGTTGCACATATCGTTCATTTTATGGTTTTCAAAGTAGTTTTTAAAGGTTAAATTTTGACAGGTCCCGATTAGGTCGGCAGTGATGTTTTTCCCACAATTACTCCGGAGGAAGTTATAACCGTACAGTTCCGTGGTTTTATTTTGTACGGCCACTAAGAAGTTGTAGATGTTGTACTCCCACAATGAGCGCCTGACTTCGAAAACCGTCGCCTGGTTTATGAAGATGTTAGAGTTGACTAAAACTGTGGATCTCAAATTCCAGGTGATTTGGGCATTTTTCAGTTTTTGCAGTATCTCGTTGAAGTGGCCCAAATTTTGGTAAGCCAAAATGTAGTTGTTGATTTCCTCTCGGACGATAATTAGCATGTCGTCGTGTTCCGTTTCCAACATAACAAATTTTCAGAATCGATCTCAAATTTTGGATACGGAAAGATGAAGTCGGATGTGGAGTCAACAACGATTGTGGTTTGATCATTAAAGTTGCTGTTTATTATTTATTTTTTATTGTATTTAAACAATTTGATTTCACTAAACTTGATATTAAATTTCTAAATGTTGATTTTTTTTCGGTGCAGGTCAAATGAGAAGTTTTAGAAGTTTTAACATAAATATTTTATTATTGAAAGTGGTCAGCTTTTAGTCAAGATAATTAGCAAGAAATTGAAGTTACAAACTGCAATAATTTCTGTAATGGAGCTTATGAGGTTTAATAGAATAGCAATTAACCTAAAATTTACTAATAAAAACATAAATTTTATGCTAAAATTAATTTTTAGCTGTGTTACCAAAACTTTATATATTGAAATAGAACAATCCAATGCTCAATTTTTTCCCCTTCCTTTTTCCAAAATAACTTTAAAATTCAAAGTTTTTCAAAATTAAAATTAAGACTGCTCAATCATAAATTTATCCTTCTCACGGCAGTTATCGCACGGCCTTGTGCCTTAAATATTTTTAAAACCAATTTTACTATAATTTTCATATAATTTTTCAATTTTCTTCTCCTTAATAAAACACAATACTTTTTTTCCACATTTTGAATACTCAAACAAAATCAAAATTATACACGTTCTTCAACATCAAAATTCAAATACAAACCTTCGCAACTTGGAAAGTCGCACGTCAGTCGGTTATAAAATTTTTTTTACCCTTCTGAGCTTTTATAAACCCAGAGGCGTTGCATACACTTTCAAAATTTCAAAAAGTATAAAAAAAAATGTTTACGATAAAAAAAAAAGTTTTATAAGTTTCTCATTGGTCGTCGGCCCTGAGGATGGTCCTGATTATTGTTAGTCTTTGTTATACCAAATTTGGAAAAAATATATCTGCTTGTAGATTACTTACGTCTTTTGTTCAACTATAATTTCACATATATATTATTAATTCAACCAATTCAAAATTTACGTGTGAAAATCAGCACCCCATAATAAAATTTATTATAAAATAATAATTACCTAAATAAAAAAATTGAAAACCAAATAAATAAAAAGTTATTAACATTGAAATAAATATTCGCACTTGGAAGAATATTTAAATAAAATTTAATAAGTAACTTTCAAATGCCTGCGGCTAGATCAAATAAGTAGAGCACAACTTAAAACAATAATATCAGTAGATAAATGTTAAAATTATAGTAAATATGATCTCTGGTAGCCGTGATCGTCTAGTGGTTAGGACCCCACGTTGTGGCCGTGGTAACCCAGGTTCGAATCCTGGTCACGGCAAAGAAGTCTTTTTTTAGAAAAATTTTAAATATTCATTACTACTCCGAGTACTGGAGTAATCGGAGCGATTTCGCATGCCATCTAACGAATTTTTATTAAAACTATCGATACATAACCTTAAATTTGCTTATATTGACAGTTTAAAAATACAAAAAAAACATTTAATTTAATTTGTCACTGTCAATATAAGTAATTATTGTAACCCTCTTCATAAATTTTTTTCAACAAAAATTCGTTAGATGGCATGCGAAATCGCTCCGATTACTCCAGTACTCGGAGTAATTTAATATCAAGTTTAGTGAAATCAAATTGTTTAAATACAATAAAAAATAAATAATAAACAGCAACTTTAATGATCGAACCACAATTGTTGTTGACTCCACCTCCGACTTCATCTTTCCGTATCCAAAATTTGAGATCGATTCTGAAAATTTGGATATGTTGGAAACGAAACACGACGACATGCTAATTATCGTCCGAAAGGAAATCAACAACTACATTTTTGCTTACCAAAATTTGGGCCACTTCAACGAGATACTGCAAAAACTGAAAAATGCCCAAATCACCTGGAATTCAAGAGCCACAGTTTTAGTCAACTCGAACATCTTCATAAACCAGACGACGGTTTCCGAAGTCATGTGCTCATTGTGGGAGTACAACATCTACAACTTCTTAGTGGCCGTACAAAAGAGAACCACATAACTGTACGGTTATGACTTCCTCCGGAGTAATTGTGGAAAAACATCACTGCCGACCTAATCGGGACCTGTCAAATTTTAACCTTTAAAAACTACTTCGAAAACCATAAAATGAACGATATGTGCAACCAAACTTTAAAAATCCTCTGGTATCCAGATGATACCAGAGGATACCAGAATCAGGAACTTTTTGTCATTGACGCCCAACTTGGGAAAAATCCAGAAATTTTAATTTCATTTTTTCGTGTTTTGACTGAGAAAAGCAATCTCAGTGCTACGGCTTCCGAATATTTAGATGTTATCCAAGATGGCAATCCTGACGGGTAAAATATCAAAGAAGCGGCGATTTTGTTGCCCTGACTAAATATGAATACGAAAAATGTACTATCTTATGCGACTGCACGGGATCGGTAAATATGGAGTATTTGTATTGGATTTTACCTAAAGCACAACTTAAAATCAAAAAAAGTTTTCCGGTGGTAAATAAAATTATATTATATTGTGATGTTCTGAGGCTAGAAAAAGAATGCGTTTGCTTTTCACAAGATTAGGGGTTAATTAAAAAAAACATCAAAACGCAGAAAAACCAAAAAAATTTTGATATTTGATTTCAGAAGGGACTTTTGCCTAAAATAAAAAACAATGATTTATTCAAATCAAAGAAAAGGTGAATTTGTAACATTGCACACAAAATTACACTCATGTTTGAAATTGAAATTATTTAGAGTACGATATTTAAAAAATGTGACCTATGTATCTATGATCAAAAGGATAGCAAGAATCCACGTACCGGGCAGGGAAGATAACAAAACGTTAATTTGGAAACCTTCAACAACAAAATTTTGCCTTTTAAAAGCCGACGTTTGAAATAGCTAAAGAGAGGCCAAACCACGATTTAATTTAAAATAAAATTTTGTTTTGTATGAGTAAGAGTTAAACCAAACTTAAGGGGTTAATTCGTAAAAATTTGAATTATTTTAAAAGGTTATCGGAGAATTAACAGAAGTTTTGACACAGCATTGAATTAAGATTTTGAATCACGACCCCTGGAAAGAATTTCTTAGGGTTTACCGCAGTTACGAGCCAACCAGGGTAAATTTTAGTGGAGTTTTACAGATAAACCTGAAAGCTTGATAATAAAGCAAAACACATGAAAACCAATAAAGAATTTGAAGTTTGACTTCAGAGGGATCGTTTGCCTAGAACAAAAAAAAAAGTTAAAATGTAACAAATGGCGAAAAATTATGTTTTGTGTGACATTAAAACCACGCATAAGCTGATAACAGAAAAATAATTTCGGAGCAGAAAACAAGAAAATTTTACTTGTGATTGCCATCAATTAAAACGGACAGTAGTGAGTCTGAGTACGCTGTTGTTTTCAACAAAAGGTTGAAAATTTAAATTATTCTATAATTTTTTGCGAAATAATTGCAAGAATTTAAATTAAGCTTTGCGAATAAGTAGTCCACACATAAAATTTAAATTCAGTGAAGATTAAATTTTAAAGCTGGAAAATTTCGAAAACCAACCGGAAGCGATATTTTATGGTTATGTTTATTGATACAAATGACTTTTACTTACCTGATTGATTTAGAGATTTTGCGAATTTGGAGGCAACTTTGTCGGTCTGAATCGAATAGCGAGTTTGAATTGGGGTGGAAATCAGCTAAAATTGCACTAAAGTTGGAAAAACAAACTCCATCACCATTACAGAGACGAAAAGAAGACATCAGGTGAGAAATTATCTAACTATCAGTTGTAACATTCAGTAGCGCACAAAAAATACTGGAAGGGTTTTATTAAGTTGTTTTATTTGTAATAATTTTAAAGTTACACATTTATGCGTCGGAAATCTAAGTGGTTTCAGTTCTTATTATTAAATAAAAAATAACGCTTTTGATCCTTCAAAAAACCCCTTACACAGACACTTTTTGATTACTTAAGAATAAATTGTCAACGAGTAAAATTATTTTGATTGGATTACCTTCATTTCATATTAAATTTATTTGCAAAAATTATTGGTTTTCTTTAGAAAGTTTTGCCTGTGTGTTAAATAGCAAATTTTAACCACGACCACTGGAAAGATTTTCTTCGGGTTTACCGTAGTATTTCAGAAGGAAATCATCGCAATATACAAAACTTTTTTCTGAATTGGAGATAACCGGTGCTAAAAACATACACACGTGACAATCCAAATTCAACCTTTGGTCTACAGTTATTTTTTACACCAAGCTGAAAGTGTACAATACTGGTGCAATGTTCTAAAAATTTGTCAACGTGATATTCCACATCCAACTTTCTCAATTGATACGCACTTTTATGTGTTCCAAAACAAAAACTATCAAAGCTAGAATATAACCAAGAATCAATAAACTAAAAGCTCCCTCCAAATGACGAATCGTTAACTTGAAGACTCCATCTGCCTCATCTTCAAGAGTACGCTTAAAATACTCGATCTGAATATCAGAAATCCATTTTTCATAGAGACCGGCCTCGAGAATTTTCATGATCATACTTTCAAAACGCTCGAATAAAATGTGATCCCGAGTCAGTATAAACGGATTGTGGAAATTGAACACTTCCAAAATGTTAAACATTTTCCTGAAGTGAGGTTTAAAGATGATTAGACCCCAATTGGTCACAGTGATGTAATCTTTCTTCAAAACCCAATAATCTAGGGTTTCTAAATTGGTATTATTTGACGGAATAAATCTATCAAAAACCTTTTCATTTTTTGCTCCAGTAAACATGAAGAGGACGCTGTAACCAGGAAAGAAAGTTATTGGAATATTAGAATCTAAAATGTCATCAAGTGTTTTGATTTCTTCTTCGTGACCAGGATTACTGAGAAACACGAAGAGCTTACCCTTATAATCCGTATTGATGATAATGCTGGCTAGGCTTATGAAGATGAAAAATAATTTAAAACTTCTGTTTCTGGACATGTAGGTTACACTGTTTCCCAGAAGGACTTGGATGACTAGCAAAAAAGGTTCACTTAAGGGAAGGATTTTTAATTTAACCATATTGAAACTTGTCACCCAAAATGTTAAAACTGCGAACAAGAGAGTGACAACTAAATATATCCAGGTTTTCTTGGTGAAAGGTGTGAAAATGCTCTTCCAGAATGGTTTTAGTTGTGCTTTAGGTAAAATCCAATACAAATACTCCATATTTACCGATCCCGTGCAGTCGCATAAGATGGTACATTTTTCGTATTCGTATCCAGTCAGAGCAACAAAAACGTCGCTCGAATAGATCGACAATGCTTCTTTGATATTTTGCCCGTCTGGATTGCCATCTTGGATAACATCTAAGTATTCGGAAACCGTTACATTGAGATTGCTTTTCTCAGCCAAAACACGAAGAAATGAAATTAAAATTCCTGGATTTTTCTTGAGTTGGGCGTCAATGGTGAAAGGTTCGGTAGGATACCAGAGGATCTTTAAGGTGTGGTTGCACATATCGTTCATTTTGTGGTTTTCAAAGTAGTTTTTAAAGGTTAAATTTTGACAGGTCCCGATTAGGTCGGCAGTGATGTTTTTCCCACAATTACTCCGGAGGAAGTCATAACCGTACAGCTCCGTGGTTGTATTTTGCACGGCCACTAAGAAGTTGTAGATGTTGTACTGCCACAATAAGCGCATGACGTCGGAAACCGCCGTTTGGTTTATGAAGATGTTAGAGTTGACGAAAACTTTTGCTCTCGAGTTCCAGGTGGTTTGTGCATTTTTCAGTTTTTTGAGTACATCGTTAAGGTGGTCGAAATTTTGGTAGGCCAAAATGTAGTTGTTGGTTTTTTCTCGGACGATAATTTGCATGTCGTCGTGTTCCGTTTCCAAAACATCTAAATTTTCAGAATCGATCTCAAATTTAGGATACTCAAAGATGAGGTTGGAGGTGGAATCGACAACGATTGTAGTTCGATCATTGAAATTTCTGTTTATTATTTTATTTAAGCAATTTGATTTAACTAAACTTGAAATTAAAACTTCAATTAGGAACAAACGAAGCATTTTGCTTAAACTCTGGTTTCTAAATGTTGATTCATTTTCGTGCAGTGGGTCATTAAAAAGAAGTTTTAGAGTAACATATTTTTTTATTGAAAGTGATCAGCCTTTAGTCGGAATAATTGGAAAGGTATTGAAGTTACAAACTACAATAATTTCTTTAATTGAGTTTATACGAGGTTCAATAAAATACCAATTGACCTCATATTTAACTAATAGTAACATAACTTTTAAGCTGTAGTTGATTTTTAGCTTTGTTGCCGCAACTTTATAAATTAAAATAGAACAATTCAGGGCTCAAGTTTTTCAAAATAACTTTAAAATTCGAATTTAATCGCTTGCTCAATCGGAAACTTATCCCTATCACGGCAGTTATCGCAAGACCTTGTGCCTTTTTATAACTAATTTTACTATAATTTTTCAATTTTCTTTTCCTTAACAATTTGCAACAAACTTACAATTATTTGTTTTATGTTTACTACTTACAATTATCCGTTAAGATATTTTTGACTTCATAAATTTTCTATTATTAGTTTTTTATTGGTTGTTGACCCTGAAGATGGTTCTGCTTTTTGTTGGTCTTTGTTAAACTAAATTTGGAAAAATATATCTGCCTGCAGATTTATTAACAATCTTTTTTCAACTATAATTTTATCTATAAATTATTAACTAAACCAATTCAAAATTTTCAAAAAAAAGCAACTGGAAACCAAATAAAAAACTATTAAAATTAAAGTAAATATTCACACTTCAAATAATATTTAAATAAAATTAAACAAGCAACTTTCAAATGCCTTGCGGCTAGATCAAATAAGTAGAGCATAACATACAACAACTATATCAGTAGATTAATTTTAAAATTACAGTAAATATGATCTCTTGTAGCCGTGATCGTCTAGTGGTTAGGACCCCACGTTGTGGCCGTGGTAACCCAGGTTCGAATCCTGGTCACGGCAAAGAAATCTTTTTTTAGAAAAATTTTAAATAGTTAGTTCTAGCGGGTATAATTTTGTCATTTGCTTTGTAGTCAAAGATCAGCTCAAAACGAGTGTCAACAATTCGTAAACCACATAAAAGCAATAATTATAAAGATCGTCTTCTTCATGAAATGAAGATTTGCTGTTTATATTTATTATATTATTTTTTACTAAATATTCTAAGCGCATTATGCATCTCGTGAAATATAAATTCTAGCCACTGTGTACAGTTACAATATATTACAGCGATTCCCAAACTTTTTTGACCGCGGTGCGGTACAAAGTTTTAAAAACTTTTCTTGAACCGCCTTATGACAAAAAACCATTTATTTACAAAACAGCTTTTTTTTAAATCAAGTTATTTCATGAAAAATAAATTTTTGTGAGCATCCCGACAAAATTTTTCTAAAACCCGGTGTTGGGTTGCGACACACGTTTTGGGAAACGCTGAGTTATATCAGTGTTTTTAAACAATTTACGTTTGTTCCCGCCACCTCAAAATGCGAGTTTTGAACTTTACGCACCCAAATGCGTCGTATACAAGGTTAAAAACGACTTTGAAATGTCGTTCGAATTTGACACAAGCCTGATGACACAACTCATTTTGCAATAAGTGTTATGGTGGGTTTATAGAGCGAGATAAGCGATAAGAGATAGTGGATAAGAAATAAGAGATAGTGACTAACGGATAAGCGGGTTTATACAACGAGATAAGGAATTTAAGAAATGCACATGTTACGCATGAGCAGTTCAAATTATTTTGAAACTTGGACAGGCCACGACAGCTTATGTTTATAGTTTGGTTTTGTCATCGTGAAACATATTTTTCAAATCTTTTAATTTTATGGTTTGATTACCCAGAAATTTGGCATCTTTTGTACTAAATAAATTTTGCAAACTAAATTTGAGAATATTTTAAATGAAATATTTCGAATTCATAAAATACAAATGGATAGTCAAGATTTAGCGCGAAACAAAGCCTATATAACCCAGAATAATTTAATAATTTCCCTTAACATTTTTGCAAATCTCTAACTGCGAATAAATTTTAAAATTCGATTTATTGTTTAATAAAAACCGCCTGCTACTTATATATAGACAAAATTAATAATTATTAAATATAGATAAATAAATATTTGGAATGATTGTCGTTCAAAAATTTATATTATTATTATTTAAAAAATTATATAAAATTGATATTTTATAATACATACGCAACATAACAGTGATAAAAAAGTAAAATATTAATTCGTAATGACACAAATGAGCGGGTAAAATTTAGTTCAAATGAACGTCGACGGGATAAGAGATAAGAAGTTGAAAAATGTTCAACTTTTATCCCTTAGCTCTTAGGCTTATCGCGTTGTATAAACGCTACTACGGTATTCCTATGGTTTAATGGTGCGTTTATAGAGCGAGATAAGCGATAAGAGATAGTGGATAAGAAAGTTAAACCATAGGAATACCGTAGTAGCGTTCATACAGCACGATAAGTGCCAAGCGCTAAGGGATAAAAGTTGAACATTTTTCAACTTCTTATCTCTTATCCCGTCTACGTTCATTTGAACTAAATTTTACCCGCCTATTTGTGTTATTACGAATTAATATTTTATTTATGTTTATGACTGTTATGTATTATAAAATATCAATTTTATATAATTTTTTAAATAATAATAATATAAATTTTTGTACGACAATTATTCCAAATATTTATTTATCTATACCTATTTAATAATTATTAATTTCGTCTATATAAGCAGGCGGTTTTTATTAAACAATAAATCGAATTTTAAAATTTATTCGCAGTTGGAGATTTGCAAAAAAGTTAATGGTAATTATCAAATTACGCTGGGTTTATAGGCTTTGTTTCGCGCTAAATCTTGATTATCCATTTGTATTTTATGAATTCTTCAAATTTAGTTTGCAAAATTTATTTAGTTACTTTATAAAAGATGCCAAATTTCTGGTAATCAAACCATAAAAATAAAAGATTTGAAAAATATGTTTCACAATGACTAAACCAAACTATAAACATAAGCTGTCGTGGCCTGTCAAAGTTTCAAAATAATTTGAACTGCTCATGCGTAACGTGTGCATTTCTTAAATTCCTTATCTCGTTGTATAAACCCGCTTATCCGTTAGTCACTATCGCTTATTTCTTATCCACTATCTCTTATCGCTTATCTCGCTCTATAAACGCACCATTTTATCCCTTAGCTCTTATGGCATTTTATCAGCATTTTAGCATTTTATCCTTAGCATTTTATCCCTTAGCTCTTATGGTGCGTTTATAGAGCGAGATAAGCGATAAGAGATAGTGGATAAGAAAGTTAAACCATAGGAATACCGTAGTAGCGTTTATACAACGCGATAAGAGCTAAGGGATAAAAGTTAAACATTTTTCAACTTCTTATCCCGTCGACGTTCATTTGAACTAAATTTTACCCGCTCATTTGTGTCATTACGAATTAATATTTTACTTTTTTTATCGCTGTTACGTTGCGTATGTATTATAAAATATCAATTTTATATAATTTTTTAAATAATAATAATATAAATTTTTGAACGACAATTATTCCAAATATTTATTTATCTATATTTAATAATTATTAATTTTGTCTATATATAAGTAGCAGGCGGTTTTTATTAAACAATAAATCGAATTTTAAAATTTATTCGCAGTTAGAGATTTGCAAAAATGTTAAGGGAAATTATTAAATTATTCTGGGTTATATAAGCTTTGTTTCGCGCTAAATCTTGACTATCCATTTGTATTTTATGAATTCGAAATATTTCATTTAAAATATTCTCAAATTTAGTTTGCAAAATTTATTTAGTATAAAAGATGCCAAATTTCTGGATAATCAAACCATAAAATTAAAAGATTTGAAAAATTAGTTTCACGATGACAAAACCAAACTATAAACATAAGCTGTCGTGGCCTGTCCAAGTTTCAAAATAATTTGAACTGCTCATGCGTAACATGTGCATTTCTTAAATTCCTTATCTCGTTGTACAAACCCGCTTATCCGTTAGTCACTATCTCTTATTTCTTATCCACCATCTCTTATCGCTTATCTCGCTCTATAAACCCACCATTATCCCTTAGCGCTTATCGTGCTGTATGAACGCACCCTACTTGAAATTAGTCGCCATTTTAAAATTTTCGCAGAATATTTCACAGTATCTCGTAGTGCTATTTACAAAGTAATAACTGATAAGCTGTGCTAAATAATTAAATATTATGGATACTCCGTGTAATTTAAAACGTGAAGTGGTAGTAAAATCGTAAAATCGGAGGAAACGGATGACATAAAATTTAACTTGGAAGATCTTCATCATTCGATAGATATTAAGTATGAAGAGAGCTATGGAGAAGCATTAATAAATGCAAAACCTGCAACATATACAAGTATTCGAGAGAAATTTTTTCCTTGTGATATTTGTGGTTATAAATGTGCTCGAAAATCAACTTTAAAAGAACATTTAAAAACTCACACAGGGGAGAAACCTTTTTCTTGTGAGATTTGTGACTATAAATGTGTTCGAAAAGGATCCTTAAAAGAACATTTAAAAACTCACACAGGGGAGAAACCTTTTGTTTGTAAGATTTGTGACTATAAAAGACGAGTGTCTCGCGGCAGAATTGATCTTGGCTGCGAGATGGTAGCGACATCTATACTGCGGTGACGTACTTAGCCTTGACGTTTAGAAGTGAGGTTAGAGTTTCGAGTTTACATTATCGTTGTCATTTTAAAATGTGACACTTGTCAAATCAGAAGAAAAATACTAAATAAAATTTATTCAAACAATATAAAACAAATTACAAATTATATCACAAATTAAAATAAAAATTTCTTCTTTTTAGTAGAAAATAGACGCACCCGTTTTTCTACATTTTCATTTGCGTTAATTTTTTCTTAGGTTTTCAATTGAATGATCTTGATGATGATGATTTATTCATCGTGTTTATAATTTTATCAAAATTATTTGGAATGTATCAATGTTCTTTATCATAATTATATCATAATAACAAATCTTCAACGACACTGTTATTTTCAGTGTTAGGTACTAATATTTAAATATTTTCAGACGTATCTTTTGTCAATTCGAATCTCAAACTAAAGATCATTCAATTGAAAACTGAAAAATATTAATGCAAATGAAAATATAGAAAAACAGGTACTACGTCTATTTCCTATTAAAAAGAAGAAAATTAAAGACGTATCAAAATTTAATAAAACAACAATTGTTGAAGAAAAAAATATATACTGGATGGCCTTTTGAATAAAACCGATGCTACTGAAAACATTAGCACTAAGTTTGACCACACATACAGTTCGTAATTCGTTTTTATTTTAATTTGCTATAATTTCTAATTTGTTTTATATTGTTTGAATAAATTTTATTTAAAAAATAATTTTTTGAAAAGTATTTTTCTTCTGATTTGATAAGTTTCACATTTTAAAATGACAACGATAATGTAAATTCGAAACTCTAACCTCACTTCTAAACGTCAAGGCTAAGTACGTCACCGCAGTATAGATGTCGCTACCATCTCGCAGCCAAGATCAATTCTGCCGCGAGACACTCGTTATAAAAGTGCTTGTAAATCAAATTTAAAAGGACATTTAAAAATTCACACAGGGGAGAAACCTTTTGCTTGTGAGATTTGTGACTATAAATGTACACTAAGATCATCTTTAAAAGAACATTTAAAAACTCATACAGGGGAGAAACCTTTTGTTTGTAAGATTTGTGACTATAAAAGTGCTTATAAAATAAATTTAAAAGAACATTTAAAAACTCACACAGGGGAGAAACCTTTTGCTTGTGAGATTTGTGATTATAAATGTGCACGAAGAGGAGGTTTAAAACCTCATTTAAGAATGCACACAGGCGAGAAATCTTTTGCTTGTGAGATTTGTGACTATAAATGTTCACAGAAACCACACTTAAAAACACATTTAAGAATCCACACAGGCGAGAAACCTTTTGTTTGTGAGATTTGTGACTATAAAAGTGCTCGAAAAGTAAACTTAAAAGAACATTTAAAAACTCACACAGGGGAGAAACCTTTTGCTTGTGAGATTTGTGACTATAAATGTGCACATAAGGCAAATTTAAAAAAACATTTAAGAACCCACACAGGCGAGAAACCTTTTGTTTGTGAGATTTGTGACTATAAAAGTGCTCGAAAAGTAAACTTAAAAGAACATTTAAAAATTCACACAGGGGAGAAACCTTTTTCTTGTGAGATTTGTGACTATAATTGTGCTAGTAAATCAACTTTAAAAAAACATTTAAAAAGTAGACACGGGGGAGTAGCCCTTTGCTTGTGAAATGTGTGACTATAAATGGGCTCGTAAATCATCTTTAAAATAATAATATAATCGTAATAAATAATAATCTATCTTCTATCGATAGGTATTGTCGTGTTCTGTTGAACAACTGCTTAAGGTCCGTGCTCAATTTGTCGGAGTTTGCAAAAGTACTCTCTCAGATAGTGAGTTCAAATGAGATTTCAAAAATTTTCCACAATTAAAATTAAACCAAATTTTGCAGGGTATCAACAAAAATTTAATTAGACGAATGTTGGTGTTAATTAATATTTGAATTACACATGAAAACGAAATTTTTATAATTAAATCAATTTCAACACAGAAATAAGCCAAATTTAGACGCAATCCACTTACAAACTCACACATTTACCAAATCAAATTTATACCTGTAACTTGTAAGCAAATTGAACGTTGTAATAATAAATCAATCTGAAATAAAATTGTACAAATATAAAGTAATAAATTGTTTGATTTAAAATTTCGCGCCGAACTGTAACTGATCATGTAAGTAGCAATTGAACGCACCCATAAGGAAATACGGTAGTTTATCGTAACAACAGTGCACAACACGCAGCGATCGTAAGCATCATGTTAAAACCGAACAAGTTAAACCAATAATTAAAATTGTTCTTTTTGTGCTTTTAATTATTCAAAGTGTTTGATGTGATCGAATAAATTTTGCATACGAAATTCTTCAGCATAAAAATGTGGTATGTAAAAATAAAAACGTGCTTGAAATCCATAACCTCTACTGATAGAGTAGAGGGAGGTAAAAGTCCGCACTTAGTACGTTGTATTTTTTTACGCTTATATGTTTTACTCAATCAGCTCAATATTTGGATGAGAAGTTTGTACAGTACTTAGGCTTTGTTATAAATAACATTAATGCCATGATTTGAAAACGGTGTGTATAAAAAAACCATAATACACAAGTTGCGGAAAATGGGACTTTTACCCCATAGGTGGGGCAAAAGTCCGCCATTGGACTCTGCGCTATTTTAAGTCAAATTAAAATCAACAATTTCTTCCAAATGAAAAGTAATAAGCAAAAACAACAAAAGTATAAGATATAAAAAAGATAAAATGTAGAAAAATTTCAACAATGGTCACAAATAAATTGGCCAATTTCGTGCACTCTTCATGACACCATTGTTTGCAGCTATCGCATTGAATCCACTCTCTCATTGATAAATTCTCATATTATTCTTTGCAGCCTAAACAAAGCACTTTGCCATCGGTTAATTCTTGCCTTTTTTAATTCTTCAAACTTTTGCTTGACATGGGTTCAGCAACATAGGACTCTTGCCCCAAGTAGCCAAAAACATTTCCGAGTCATGACCTTTCCAGACCATCAAACCTAACATCGATTATATCCTATAAGTTTATAGCAAGAAACATGTATTTTCAATAAAATACATACTAGTTATGGTTACTACTCATTTTCAACATTTCAACGCAATTTCTGCAAGAGCTAATGATACATCAGGCATACGCAAAATCGTAATTACCTCATGGTTCTCGAGTAATCCAACTTTGCGTGATAAAATTTGGTATAGACACTGTAATTGATGACTACTAACTGCACCTTGCGCATAATGATAAAAATTTTTGAAATATAGTGAGATATTTGAATTTGGGACTTTTGCCCCATGCGGACTTTTACCTCCCTTTACTCTATTCAATTTGTAGATAAATTATGATGGAACCGCGCAAATTAATAAAATTCAATCATTAATTACCATAATGAAGTCCGATGGCCATGTATAAACTGGATAATTTTACATCTTGGATCATCAACAAAATGGCGGTTCATATCCAAATGAATAGGTAAATTTCGTTTCTAAATCTTCACTCCATGAACCAAAATTCCATCACACTATTGTCATTGCGCTGACAATTTACTTATAAACCAACTCATTGCTTCACAAACTCGCAAATTGTATTCAAATTATTGAATTTATCAAAACACCAAATTATCAAATCTTGTCGTTGAGTTGACGACTTCACACCATCATCGTCTGTCAGCAACTAACTTCCCTCTTCTCAATTTTTCAACTTCCTGTCCTTTTCAGGTTTTTGGAAATCGTGTCCGATGCTAATTGGTCAATTCAGCCAGTTAAATTTGAAAATTTTACCAAAAAAATTAAATGTTACCAATTTCCTCTTATATTTAAATTGCATGTTGCACCATCTTGCACTTACAACGCGTACTACTTATTACAATTTACTTTATCCGAATCGCACTTTAATTTAAAATAGTAAACAGTGTAAACAATACAAAAAAAATTAATGAAACAAAAACGTTGTCCAATTTCACTTCTCTAATTTTCTTTTAGGTTTTTGGACAATTTTCCAAATTGTAATATTGTAATCAGTAACTAACAAGAAGAGATCTTGTATGGATGCTCCAGTTATTAGTTAAATAAAGTCGTAATAATTATGATGTTTCTTATTTATCTAACAACGCAACAAAAACAGTAGGTATAAAATATAAAGCAGTAGATATGAAACGCATGTCAGCCGATTAAAGAACGCGATTATTTTTGGATCGTCTATATTATGCGATGGAATCCCACTAGGCAAAATAACATTATCACAACGTTGACACGATATCAAAAATTTACTTGCGATGTTACTTAATTTGTTGAGGCGATGTTGTAGCAACGTTGCTACAACCGCTGAATGTCCGCCCATACAACGTTAATTGTTAACGTTTCTAAATAATGTTGTCTCAACGTGAAAAAGTAATGTTGTCTCAACGTGAAAAAGTATTGTTGTCTCAACGTAAGAAAGTGACGTTGCTTTAACATTAACTAAAAAAAATTAAAAACTTTTATGATAAAGTAAGCAGCTTTTCGATCTATGATCATTATTTAATTACAGTAATTATTATTGTAATTTAGTAATATTGCATAATATTTTTTGTAATCGTAATATTTTAATATTATTCCCCTACTTATATACACCTACCTACCTACCCTTGGAGTGCCTTATTATTAAAATGGAGCCTGAAAATATAAATTTTAAAAATGTTATACCTTATGGGATTCGAACTTGCGACCTATCTTTCGTTGTATTGGAATGCCTAGACACTGACCACTCAGCTATCGAGTTTGGTTGTAAGAATTGTGATTATTTGCTTCAATATTTGAATATTTGCTTCAATTATATGAATTTAAACAATACATATTTATTGTATTGATATAAAAAAATACAAATTTATTTGAGATTTATGCTAAAAATAAATAGTTACTTATCTAGTACCAAATTTTATAGTTTATACGGTATTTTTATGGGGACCCAATACAAAAGAAAGTATACAAAAGAAAGGTTTGAATTTTTATGACCTGTCAAAATGATACAATAGAATGTAAAAACCCGAATTAAAATTTTAAGTTTAAAGTTTTTCTATTGTAAGTAGGTATTTAATTTTTATTGAAAAGTTTAAGAAAGTTGTCAAATATGGATTATGGACCATATATGCGATGTATGGATAATAATTTTATATGCAGTAAAAACCGAAAATATTAAGTTATATATGCGGAAACATGTAAATACATATAAATCCATCCTATATATGTGATTATAATCACATAGATTTTTTTAAAGTTGATAATTAAATAATAGTGAGTCAAGGTGAGTCTATAATAAGTATTAAAAAAAAATGAATTATCACAAACATTATAAAATTATTACTCTGCATTGAAAAGCTTATAGGTACGTGAAACTTAACACGTGGTAGTTAATAAGCGAGTCGTCAAATAACTACTTATTATAATAGAACTAAAGTTTATTGAGTATAAAAAGGTCGACCCTTAAATTAATATAAATTAATTCACTTCAAAAGTTACAATTAATAAATGAATTAATTTTTTATGTCTCAAAAGATAACCTGAGCTTTAATTTTTTTAAATACAAAAAATGTATCCTTTTATCGTTTTGTGTATATAAATGAATTTTTAATAATTAGATTAAATTTTAAATTTAATTTACGTTATAATAATATGTGAACAATGTTACAAAGTTATTTAAATTATATCACTGTCTCAACGCATTAATATTAAAGCGATGTGAAAATGCAATATCGAAGCAATATTAGTACAGGGTGGCTCAATTTCGATCCTTCTTATGGGGAAATCGGTAACTATCGGAGATATCAAAAAATGGATGGCGCATCCTCGATCTCTTTTTTTGAGAAAATCTCAATGGCGAAAACCAGAATTTGCTATCTCTTTTTGTTTTCGAGTTATAGCCAAAAGTTCGATAATTAGACTTTTCTATGAATGTCGATATTTTGGTTGTTTTTGAAGTTACCAAAAAAATGTTAACACTTTCTTTAGACACTTTTTTAAGGGCAACAAAATGGGATAAAGAGATTTTAAATATCTAGATTAGTTTCCGAGTTATAACATAAAGTTGTGTTTTTTTTAAATAGAAACCATAGTTGGCTATGACATTTTTAAATGGCGTTTTTTATCCTATTTTCAATGATGTATAACATGTGGGGTCTAATATTTTAGTTTCATCCCATTTTATTAAAAAATATAATAAAAATAAAGAAGAATGAAAAATTTAATATAATAGTAACTGTTTTTAGTAGATAACAATAAAAAATATTCGATACTTAACAAAAATTACAGTAAGTATTGAAACTGAACTCAGTTGTTTACAATAAATATAATAACTTTGTCAAAACAAACACTACGAAATTGGCATCTAAAAAATTCTTTTACCCATTAGTTTTTAGTAGGAAAATATTTTTTTAGTTAGATAATAATTACTAAAATATTATTTTGCACATGCAAGAACAGCATTATAACTAGCTTAAATGAAGAACTCCAACATATCGTATTTTTCATAGTGTTCATAAGCCATTTTACATTTACGTGAAATAACAGGTAAATATAATAACATATGATTATAATTGCTAATAAATATTTATTATTTTAATTACAGCAACTAAACTAATATTTTCCTACTAAAAACTAATTGATAATGGAATTTTTTAGATGCCAATTTCGTAGTGTTTGTTTTGACAAAGTTATATGTATTGAAAATAATAGACTTCAGTTTGAATACAATTACTTTAATTTTTGTTAAGTATTGCATATTTTTTATTGTTATCCACTAAAAACAGTTACTATTACATTAAATTTTTTATTCTTTTTTATTTTTATTACATTTCTTAATAAAATGGGATGAAACTAAAATATTAGACCCCACATGTTATACATCATTAAAAAGAGAATAAAAAACGCCATTTAAAAATGTCATATCAAACTATGGTTTCTATTTAAAAAAACACAACTTTATGTTATAAATCGGAAACTAATCTAGATATTTAAAATCTCTTTATTCCATTTTGTTGCCCTTAAAAAAGTGTCTAAAGAAAGTGTTAACACTTTTTTAGTAACTTCAAAAACAACCAAAATATCGACATTTATAGAAAAGTCTAATTATCAAACTTTTGGCTATAACTCGGAAACAAAAAAAGATAGCAAATTCTGGTTTCCGCCATTGAAATTTTCTCAAAAAAAGAGATCGAGGATGCGCCATCTATTTTTTGATATCTCCTATAGTTATCGATTTCCTCATAAGAAGGATCGAAATTGAGCCACCCTGTACAATGTTACTATCACATCGTATTAATATTAAAGCGATGTGAAAATGCAACATCAAAGCAATGTTGGTACAATGTTACTATCACATCGCATTAATATTAAAGCGATGTGAAAATGCAATATTGAAGCAATGTTGGTACAATTTACTATCACATCGCATTAATATTAAAGCGATATGAAAATGCAACATCGAAGCAATGTTGGTACAATGTTGCTATCACATCGCATTAATATTAAAGCGATGTGAAAATGTAATATTGAAGCAATGTTGGTACAATGTTATAGATGTTAAAGCAACATTGACGCAACGTTTTATTGTAACATTGTATTAACATTGAAAAATTAACATCGCCGATGTTAATTTAATGTTACATGTCTAGTGGGAATTGCAAATCAAAATTTTTTTAAATATTTTTTTAATGTTAAATATTTTGAATACCTTAAATCCATAATATTTATTTATAAATTAGTTATATAATCTTATAATAATTACTGTTTTGTCAAAAAATTGAAGTTGACTATTAAACAACCAAAGTTACATGAACACCCTCAGTAGGTCAGCAGGCTAAGCAGTTGCCTTCTAACGTACATCAAGTGCCCGTCGCAGGTTCGAATCTCAAGAAAGTTAAAAAAAATCATAAGTACATATTAATATTTATATAAATTAAAGTACATTTTCAGGAACTTAGCTTGGCTGTCAACAATATCAAATGAGCAACAATTGAATCTACACAATACAAAAAAATTATACTCAATACTAAGCAATTGCAGAAATTAATTTTTTTATATAATTTTTATGTCGTGACGAAAAGACGTCTTTATGACGAGTCAGAGAGACGTCTTTGCGACGTGATAAAAAGTCGTTTTGGCGACGTAAAGAACAGACGTCTTTAAGCTGTGACTTAAGCAGTAATTTACACGTCTTTATGACGTGGAAAAAAGACGACTTTATGACGTGATGAACAGACGTCTTTAAACTGTAAATTACGTACAATACATGACGTCTCTGAGTCGCGACATTATGTCAAGATATACAAGTGTTGTGAACAAGTACGACTTAAAGACGTGTTAAACTTGACTTGAAAACGTAATAACTACGCTAAAAAAAAACGTATTAATTACGTCATTATGTGACGTAACTAAAAAAAAACCAAAAAAACGTAATAAATACGTCAGCTTGCTACCTGGGTGTGTACCACGGACTGCTGTGTACATAACTCAAATTCGCATAACCTCACATCTAACCCAAATATTCTAAGAGTTATGGTGGGTTTATAGAGCGAGATAAGCGATAAAAGATAGTGGATAAGAAATAAGCGATAGTGACTAACGGATAAGCGGGTTTATAGAACAAGATAAGAAATTTAAGAAATGCACATGCTACGCATGAGCAGTTCAAATTATTTTGAAACTTGACAGGCCACGACCATGTAATAATTACATATCGATGGCCACGACAGCTTATGGTTATATTCTTTTATTTTTCTTTTATTTTTATGGTTTGATTACCCAGAATTTGGCATATTTTATAAAGTAAATAAAATTTGCAAACTAAATTTGAGAATATTTTAAATGAAATATTTCGAATTTATATAATACAAATGGATAATCATAAGATTTAGCGCGAAACAAAGCCTATATACCCCAGCATAATTTAATAATTACCCTAAACTTTTTTGTAAATCTCCAACTGCAAATAAATTTTAAAATTCGATTTATTGTTTAATAAAAACAGCCTACTTAAATAGACAAATTATATATAGTATATCTTAAATTACTTGTATTCATTACACTGCTACAATTTTATTATTATTATTCTTTCACGAATACCATTTTTTTGCAAAAACACAAATGTTTAGAGAAAAAACAATTACGACACCTAACCTAACTTTGCATTCATTCATATTAAATTGATTTGATATTTCAAATTTGAATATGACAATACCCTTTTTATTTAAACTTTATTACAAACGCCAGTTTAAACAAACTTGGAATTTGACAGCTGTCAAAATCTCATTTAGTATTCCTATCTATGATTCCCTTAGATCATGATCGAAGATGATTCCTATTTTCAAGTACAAAACAGAAGCAAATGCGCATGCTTGGATTCAGGATCAGATTCAAATTCCTGTCTGTAGACGCAAGTGAGATAAGAAGTTGAAAAACGTTCAACTTTTATCCCTTAGCGCTTATCGTGCTGTATGAACGCACCCTACTAGAAATTAGTCGCCATTTTAAAATTTTCGCAGAATATTTCACAGTATCTCGTAGTGCTATTTACAAAGTAATAACTGATAAGCTGTGCTAAATAATTAAATATTATGGATACTCCGTGTAATTTAAAACGTGAAGTGGATGATAAATCGGAGGAAACAAATGACATAAAATTTAACTTGGAAGATCTTCATCATTCGATAGATATTAAGGATGAAGAGAGCTATGGAGAAGCATTAATAAATGCAAAACCTGCAACATATACAAGTATTCGAGAGAAATTTTTTCCTTGTGATGTTTGTGGTTATAAATGTGCTCGAAAATCATCTTTAAAAGCACATTTAAAAACTCACACAGGGGAGAAACCTTTTTCTTGTGAGATTTGTGACTATAAATGTGTTCGAAAAGGATCCTTAAAAGAACATTTAACAACTCACACAGGGGAGAAACCTTTTGTTTGTAAGATTTGTGACTATAAAAGTGCTTATAAATCAAATTTAAAAGGACATTTAAAAACTCACACAGGGGAGAAACCATTTGCTTGTGAGATTTGTGACTATAAATGTACACTAAGATCATCTTTAAAAGAACATTTAAAAACTCATACAGGGGAGAAACCTTTTGTTTGTAAGATTTGTGACTATGAATGTGCTTATAAATCAAATTTTAAAGAACATTTAAAAACTCACACAAGGGAAAAACCTTTTGCTTGTGAGATTTGTGACTATAAATATGCACATAAGAGAAATTTAAATGAACATTTAAGAGCCCACACAGGCGATAAACCTTTTGTTTGTGAGATTTGTGACTATAAAAGTGTCCGAAAAGGATCCTTAAAAGAACATTTAAAAACTCACACCGGGGAGAAACTTTTTGCTTGTGAGATTTGTGATTATAAATGTGCACGAAGAGGAGATTTAAAACCTCATTTAAGAATGCACACAGGCGAGAAATCTTTTGCTTGTGAGATTTGTGACTATAAATGTGCACAGAAACCACACTTAAAAGAACATTTAAGAATCCACACAGGCGAGAAACCTTTTGTTTGTGAGATTTGTGACTATAAAAGTGCTCGAAAAGGATCCTTAAAAGAACATTTAAAACTTCACACAGGGGAGAAACCTTTTGCTTGTGAGATTTGTGACTATAAATGTGCACATAAGGCAAATTTAAAAAAACATTTAAGAACCCACACAGGCGAGAAACCTTTTGTTTGTGAGATTTGTGACTATAAAAGTGCTCGAAAAGGATACTTAAAAGAACATTTAAAAATTCACACAGGGGAGAAACCTTTTTCTTGTGAGATTTGTGACTATAATTGTGCTAGTAAATCAACTTTAAAAAAACATTTAAAAAAAAGACACGGGGGAGTAGCCTTTTGCTTGTGAAATGTGTGACTCTAAATGGGCTCGTAAATCATCTTTAAAAGAATAATATAATCGTAATAATTAATAATCTATCTTCTATCGATAGGTATTGTCGTGTTCTGTTGAACAACTGCTTAAGGTCCGTGCTCAATTTGTCGGAGTTTGCAAAAGTACTCTCTCAGATAGTGAGTTCAAATGAGATTTCAAAAATTTTCCACAATTAAAATTAAACCAAATTTTGCAGGGTATCAACAAAAATTTAATTAGACGAATGTTGGTGTTAATTAATATTTGAATTACACATGAAAACGAAATTTTTATAATTAAATCAATTTCAACACAGAAATAAGCCAAATTTAGACGCAATCCACTTACAAACTCACACATTTACCGAATCAAATTTATACCTGTAACTTGTAAGCAAATTGAACGTTGTAATAATAAATCAATCTGAAATAAAATTGTACAAATATAAAGTAATAAATTGTTTGATTTAAAATTTCGCGCCGAACTGTAACTGATCATGTAAGTAGCAATTGAACGCACCCATAAGGAAATACGGTAGTTTATCGTAACAACAGTGCACAACACGCAGCGATCGTAAGCATCATGTTAAAACCGAACAAGTTAAACCAATAATTAAAATTGTTCTTTTTGTGCTTTTAATTATTCAAAGTGTTTGATGTGATCGAATAAATTTTGCATACGAAATTCTTCAGCATAAAAATGTGGTATGCAAAAATAAAAACGTGCTTGAAATCCATAACCTCTACTGATATTCAATTTGTAGATAAATTATGATGGAACCGCGCAAGTTAATAAAATTCAATCATTAATTACCATAATGAAGTCCGATGCCATGTATAAGCTGAATAATTTTACATCTTGGATCATTAACAAAATGGCGGTTCATATCCAAATGAATAGGTAAATTTCGTTTCCAAATCATCACTCCATGAACCAAAATTCCATCACACTATTGTCATTGCGCTGACAATTTACTTATAAACCAACTCATTGCTTCACAAACTCGCAAATTGTATTCAAATTATTGAATTTATCAAAACACCAAATTATCAAATCTTGTCGTTGAGTTGACGACTTCACACCATCATCGTCTGTCAGCAACTAACTTCCCTTTTCTCAATTTTTCAACTTTCTGTCCTTTTCAGGTTTTTGGAAATCGTGTCCGATGCTAATTGGTCAATTCAGCCAGCCTAATTTGAAAATTTTACCAAAAAAATTATATGTTACCAATTTCCTCTTATATTTAAATTGCATGTTCAAGGCACTTATTTTAAAGTTTGGCCAGAAAACCCTTATGTACAAATTATACGAACTATTAAAGAAATGTGCAAAACAAAGGAGCAGATTGGTGTTCTTGCTCAAATGCAAAAAAGAAAATATTATTCCGAAGTTCATCAAGAAAACGACTAAATAATACTTCCAAAACTGTTAATTTATCAAGTAAATTTAACCATGAAGCAAGGACTTTATACCACAATTTCCATATTAGATTGTTGAATTTGTCTATAAGTGATGTCGTCTTTATGATATCCAGGCTGCACGTGTGCATCTGCGAGGTAAGAGACACACACTCTTTTTAAGTTCATAGTCGACCAAATGGATGTTAACCTTGTAATATTGGATTCACAATTTTAAATTTGCCGCTATGAGAAAAATATTTTCGTACGCCTATGGGGAGGTTTGAGAAAATGCGGGAATGATAACGGGACTTCAAGGCGACGAAAGAATGACGCACGGTAACCTCAGCCCTTTTTGGTTTACATTGTACTTCGGTGCAGACGTGACTTTAAGATTTCGAATTTTAGTTTTGTTCTTTTGATTTTAAGAATCAAATAAACTATAAATAAACTGCAATTTTTATGTAAGTAATTTTAAATTGATATTTCTAATTAATAATTTTAAAGGTTTTAAATAATATTTACATTCGCATACACGTGCGTTACGATGACTCATACATCGGTGTTGTTTCACATATATAGGGTGTTTTAAAATTAATGTTGCTTTGTTCATAACTACTTTAAACTTAATTATCTCTATTTGCATATAATTATAAATTATATTTTGTATATAAATATTGGTGATGAAATTCACATAATCTTGGTTATGCAATTACATATATGTTGGCTTTTTGGAAATGTACAGGGTGTGGAATATGTTTCATAATTATTACTTAATTATTGGTGTTGAGGTTTTATTGAGGTATTAAAAGATGATTTTAATAGATCGGGAGAGTTGGTAATTTATACAAATTCAAGGTATGAAAATCAAGATGGCGCCGGTATAGCGTCATTTTGAGGTAGTGTAACGTCACTAGACGAGGGTTGATAATTTATACGTTTTCAAGGTATGAAAACAAGATGGCGCCGGTATAGCGTCACTTTTGAGGTAGGATGACGTCACTAGACAACGAAGTTTGCCCTAGGTTAGCGTAATATCATGAACTTGCTGGTGTGAATGTAGTAGTACGTACGAACCTGCGGGAATAAATCTAGAATATTCTGTATTCGAGGCTAGATCTACACAGGTTTCGCAGGATGTGATAACTGGCATCCAAAATCGTACACGTTAGTTAGTATGAATGTATTTAGTAAACCATTATCTAGTAGAGTGTCCCCCCAATCTACCAAAAATATGTCCCGAGTGTAGGTTCGGTGGTGTTGCACTACCCGAGGGGAATTAAATTCAAAAAAAAAACTTATAAACCGAAAAACTTATAGGTTTGACAAAGATGACTTTAGAGGAAACCAAAAGCAAAGTATATGTAAATAATGACACTTCAACAGAATTCCAAGTCACAAATGGTTTAAGACAGGGCGACCCACTTTCTGCCTTGTTGTTTAATATAGCTTTGGAAGTGGCAATACGAAGAACTAAAATATTGCAAACTGGAACAATTTACAACAACCAACAACAAATAATAGCATACGCAGACGATATTGTCGTGTTGGCCAAAACAAAAGCGAGTTTGATAAGAGTAGTGAAAGCCATAGCTAGAGAAGCACGCAAGCTCGGACTAATAATTAATCAAGGCAAAACAAAATATATGAGATTAGAGAACAATACAGAGGGGCAGGAGGAAGACCACCTGGAGATGATAACCGAGGAAGAAGAACTGTAGCACCAATTGGAGTACAACGACCCTAAACAGCTCGTAGATGGAATTACACGCAGCAGATAGTCAGTCGCAGGCAATGAGATCACTCTCAGGGGATGAGCTTGGTTTGGTCCTTGTTTCGCTGGATTGCTGACTAGTATCCTGAAAGAAAGAATTCGGGCGCCAACCGTAGAATAAAACAATAGGAAGGATGTAAAGAGATTTATTCCACGGTATGAAAAGAAATATGAGGATACACATAAAAAGTTTACTGATAACAGCACTAATATAGGCAACACACGTTGCACCGCAGATGGTCGAAACGTCGAACTCGATATTGAGCCCACTGCAACAGTAATTGTATCTTCTGCACGCACTAGCAATTTGCATGCACAAAAGGAATTCACAATAATGCCTATTGCGTAGCCTGCTTCGTCAAAAACTATCAAATCAAGACTATGGCAGTGTACGATCAATCGATCGTTCAAAAAGCGAATCAACTCGCACAAAATGACAATCGTAGTACTAATTTGTATAGAGATTAATCGATTTACCCCTAGATACTCTATAAAGATGGATGATTGCAATCGATCTGGTCGAAGTGGCCACTGCGAGTCGATCGTAGATAAAGCGGTTTGAATAAATCTAAAAGATAAATCAAAAATCAACCACACAAATAGCATACAATATGTCACTGCGGTTCTTTGGATAAAAAACAAAGCTACCACAGTTAGATTTAACAATATCTGACTAGCAAACAAAACTACTGGCTTATCAGGGAAAAGTAAAAGTTCAGATACTATAGTTACTGTACAGGGCTCCACTACGACAAATTCTTGCGAAAGATGGTAGTAATTTGACATCGGCAGATATTCAGTCGAATTGTTCACACGCCTCCAAACTAAGGGTTGAAGCGAGATGATGAAAAATTCCCAAAATGGTTGACCCAAATGTGCAAAACCAATTCAACATGTGGTCTTCAAAATAGAAAATTCTCACCAGCTCTTCGACGCAAACAAGAAGTAATACTGATTACAGTAGTCAACACTACTGTCGGAACACAGAGTCATTAAAGTGGTTTTCAAATTATAGTCAAATCCGCTGGTGGATTTTTAAACTAAAATTCTACATCGACAGGTTGTTCTCAAAGACGCTGTCAGACTCGTCAGACAACCATAACATATCTCGGTGTGCAATTGACAGAGAAATGCGAAGAAAGCTCAGAGATAAAAGCAAGAATAGCTAGAGCATCGAAAAGTACAGCGGCGATGAGACATATTTTATCATCGAGAAATGTATCCAGAAGGACCAAGCTACGCATATACAAAACAATTATCAGACCAACAATTTTATATGGCTCCGAGATATGGACACTTAACAGCATCGATCAGAAGAGATTACAGGCATGGGAGCGAAAGGTCCTAAGAAAGATATTTGGAGGAATCAACACTGGTGAGGGGTGGAGAAAAAGAAAAAACGAAGAACTTAGAGAACTTTATGGAGAACCCGACATAGTCGCAGTGGTGAGAGCAAATAGATTGAGATGGATGGGGCATATTGAAAGAATGGACAAGGACAGAATGCCAAAAATGATCCTTAAAAGGCAGCCGATTGGCACAAGAAGAGTCGGAAGGCCGAAGGCTAGATGGAGGGCGGTAGTGGAAAACGACCTGAGAGAGTTGGGAGTGGGAGACTGGGAGAAGAAGGCAAAGAACAGGAAAGAATGGAAAAAGATCGTCAACTCAGCCCTGGGTCTTCAAGGCCCGTAGCGCTTATTTATATAAATATGAATTAAGCCCATTTTAGTGTTTTATTGTGTTTATTAAATGAGTGGAGAAATAGATGGCGTTTAGATGCGATCCGACGATCTGAGGTTGAATCATTGTGTAATTATGTAGATTTACTAACGACATTTTAGCATTACCAAGGCATCGAAGTGTAAGTTTGGATAGGAGATTAGTACTGACCTCACGAACTGTGTCTTTCGGTTCTAAAAAGAAGTTTGGTTCTTATCACGGCTTGCGCATTTACAACGTGGAGGTTCATTGACGATCACAGGCTTACGACGAGGTTGTTTGAATTTCTAATAGGTGGAGTTAAATGAGAGCGGGAAATTCAAACCCTCCTCTTCTTAACACTCCCGTTACCTAACAAAACTTCAGCTACCTCCATTAACTCAGGCGAGGTCGTACACGTACATCGCCACCACTGTAACGCTGTACTAACTAGAGATGAAAACGGGACTAATTTTTTTGTCCCGTCCCGCAGTGCCGCCTCGTCGTGTAAGTCCCGTCCCGCGGGTCACGTCCGTTAGACGCATGCGCAGATTAAAAATTATGACTTAAATTTGAAATTGCGCATGTGTCTGACAGGGTCTACTTTCCAACTGCCGAAAAACTGAGCTATAGGCGTTTCAATTTAAGATTGCAGCGCCGCTAGCGGCCATGTTGGTACTAGAGGGAAGAGGCAATTAATAAATAAATGACTTAATTAACCATTATATTACAAGCAAACGAGCAGCAGATCTATTATATTAAAAACATAATTAGTACACAATTGCGCACTTATGCTGAATAAAATTGATGGTAAACAATCATTTCAGCTCATTCTCTCTAGTACAAAACTTGTCACCAGATAGCGTATTGCTTCTCTTAAAACGCCTAATAGGCGTTAATTAGGCGCCTAATAGGCCTAATAGACTAGGGCAATTGTTTTGTTGAATTTAAAATAAAGATGAATGCGGGACGGGACGGGATATCCCGCGGGATATTTTTTTTGTCCAGCGGTATATTTTGAATATTAAGTTCCGCGCGGGATATTTTCTCAACTCAGTCTCGCGCGGGACCGAATCCCGCAGTCCCGCATTTGATGTATTTTATACAACGCAGCCCGAATGAATTTTTTTGATTTTTTTGTTAACGCATATTACTTAGAGTAAATGTAGCGAAAGGATTCAATAAGTTAAATTATAAAATAGAAGGGGAAAAAATTTCGTCCCGCGCGGGACTACTTTAAAATCCCGTCCCGCGCGAGACAGTTGATAAAATGTCCCGCGAGGGACTAAATATTCTAAATATCCTGCGGGACAAAAAAATATCTCGCGGGATATCCCGTCCTGCACATTTCTATTTTAAATCACTATTTTATTAAAATATATTTTAAAACACGCATTCATCTCTAGCTGTATTGTATAAAATAAATTTATAACTAAAACGCGGGACTGAATTGGCATTTTTGATCCCACATTCTTCTCTAGTACTAACTATTCCTGGGGCCCATCCAACTCGGCAAAGATGCTACTAATCGCCCTTTTTTCGTCAAATTTAAGCCAAAAATACCCCTACGTTGGTGTAAGTACGACTTTGGCTTTAGCAAAAGCATCGCTCCCCACTTTCCGCGGTATAGCCAAAGCTGTGTATACGGACCGTCAATACAGGCGAATTTGGAACAGAAATTGATAACTTTAAAAACAAATATTAGCTAAACTAATCGATATGCAACATTCTTCCACATCTAAACCGCTTTATTTTAATGTTATCTATCAAATTCCGTTGAGTTTTCTTTAATAAATTTAAAATCTTTTAGTACCGATTAATGAAATAGACCCGGTTTAGAAATTTTAAAATTTACGAAGTAAAGAACGGTATAAATAACAAATATAAAACAAAAATTTTATAGATCATTGAAAATAAGGCCTAAATTTTGCCAAACATTAAAAAAACATTAAGTACCATTTAAGGGCCCGATCTACCATTAAAACGAGAGTTTTTCCAATAGGTGGCGCATTTAAAGTTTAATTATAATTGACGTATTTCACTGATTGAAAAAAATAATAGAAAAATTTCATTGGTTTTAATAGGCGCGTCTTTTAAAATCATTCAAATTATGGTCAAAATGTAACTTCATTTACAGTACTTACGATGCTTGAAATTTAAACAATTTTAATGCAGACTGTTAAAGATTGCTATTTTAACTGTGCCATGACATATTTTAAATTTAAAAATCGTTAATTAACATAATTAAATTATTAATTTGTTATGAAAACCGATTAAAAATTCGTTTCTTTCCATTAAAAAAAAATCATTGCTATAACCAATTTGAGCTGTAAATGAAGTTGTGAAACTGTCTCTAAAATCGCACCCTTAACGACACTGTGCGTTGCTCTTGCTGCCCTCTGGTTGCTCAAATAGACAAAATAATTGGGACTCTTGACATATAAAAAGCTGACAAATTTTATGCTGTCAGGTAGGGAGTTGCGGGTCATAATCCTTCTAAGTCCATGGTAATCACATAAAGCAAGTCCCAATTCAGTTCTATTACCTGCCACTCCAATCGCTTCGATCGATTTTCGTATCCCCTCTACACCTACGCACACAGCGTAGCTGACAGATTTCACAGCTGTCAAAAATACTGTTTTAGCCAGCCATTTTCCATTTTTTGCAGCGCCCTCATCGGTAATATTTTATGCCTATTCGCGTTTTACATTAACAAAACGCCACCACGCGGAATAATTACAAACTCATTTGTAACGTATAGTAAATACCAACATAAACACCATAAACACACATTTTCTTTTGTTTACATTAGCAAAACGCCACCAAACGCAATAATTGGAACTGCTGAAAGACGTAATGTTGTTACTGACAGTGGCGCCACCAACGGTAATGTAAAACGCGAATAGGTTTAGATCGTCTTGGTTTCAGAATTTTTCTAATGTCAGTATACTTGAACATATTCAATCATTTCTTTCTTTGGGACCTACTTTTAGTACTAATCCCGAAGATCCTTCCCCAATATAATAGCCGACGTTGAACATGTGATCACTGATCACCAACTGTACACAAAGCGAAAAACAGGCTACCGAATTTCGGGCCCCTACTTGCAATATTTTCCCAAACCATCTTCGTAAAATCGAAGGTAATAGAAATCTAAAGCCAATGATATCTTCATAAGACTAGAAAAAGGAGGTTACATTAATCGAAGCTCATCATTATATTGGAGAAAAAATACGGAAGTTGTTCCTAAGGCGTGCGGTCTCCATAAGGTACATAAAGTTGGGCCTATTATTTCTGATCTTAATCTCTCCTTCCTTTCTCTAAGTTCATTTTCCCTTTCCTTAAGCCATTCTATGTTGATAACTTTTATGATGTTAGAAATGCTCTCACTATGAAAGATATTTTATCCAACCATATTCCAAAACCAGATGATTTCCTTATTTGATGAATGCAAAATGATGATATACTACGATGATTTCGCTGTGAAATACATGCTTGCTTTGGCAACTCAACTCGTACCTTTGGTGAGCCGTGAGAAATCTTGCTGGGGGTGCGTGGTTCTGTTTGCTTATTTATAATTTTAATTGTAACTAAATAGAAAATAAAGTTTCATCAAAATCAAATGTCTTGTAGATATTCAAAGACAAAACGAGTTCCAGAAAATCTTTGTGTAATTGTGATATTACACAAAAAATAATCAAAATTTGTGCATTTAAACACGCTTAATAACGCACAGCTGTTACCACGAACACAATACACACTGCATGTTGAGATGTGGCTTTGACTAGTGAAAGAGTTAATGTTGGTGACATTAAGCCAAACTAAACCATTCAGATAATAGAAAATTTCCTTCAAGTGATCCGTCTTCAAAAGTAGAATGGAGTTTGTAGGTTAGGTTCTGGTTGTCAAAATACAACCATAAACTGCTAATCGATCTTTAATTAATAATGAGCAAAAAAGTAAATACAAATAACTGCGACTCGAAAATTATAATTTAAATATTAAGCATTTTTGAAAGTTACATAAATATTAGACTGAAAAATTAATGCATTATGGTACATAAGTTTCATATCCATCAAATATTGTCCAATAGGCAGGTGCGAAGGAAATTTAGAGTAATCTATTACAACGTTACAAATTGTATAAATTCCCTAAAATATAACTTATCAATAATTTTTATTGTTGTTGACTTAGCAAACTTACAGTTTTGTAGGGACATTTGGTAAAGTTTCCACATTTTAACATATCTTGCGCTCCAAATATATCTTCTTCCATGTATCGACAAAGGCTCATGGGAAATGAAATCGGGAAATTTCGGTATGCATTGTTTACAAACTTATACGGTTGTATTTTCACCTAAACGTAGAATTTGTATAATTTGAAGTGACATAGTATGAATGGAAAGAAAGTAAGTTGCCTGTTTCTGATTGTAAGCGCCGAAAAAGCGTTCGTAGTCGTACAAAAACCTATTTTTTACTTCCTGACTTACAAATAAGACGACTTGCCTTATTTCGCAGTAAATGCCTTAAAAATGGTGTAAAATTATGAACACTGCGAAATAAGGCAAGTCTGACCTACTAACATCGATATCATTTCCAAAATCTTGCAAATATTTAAATGTCGCATTATAACCGTCGCAAGTATTGTTAAACTTGAAAAATTTTGAGTGCAGCACTTCCACATAATCGGCATTAGCTGATATTATTTCAATCTTTTCGGTTTTACCAACAACATTGCTTTGTTTATTCTGCAAACATAACACATTTTAACGAATATAAAACAAGAATCAAAAAGAAAACCGTACGTTTTTTATTCTTACAGCAAACAGACCAATTATTGGTAACGTCAACACAATCACTAATAATTTGAACATTTGTGATAGTCCACACAACTAAAAATATTATATAATTTTATGTTAGATACAAAAAATACGACCTTGCTGAAACACCAGGAGAAATTTTAATAATAAAAGAAGAAGCAATCAAATGTTAATTGTTAATTTAAAAAATCAAGAAATTTAATTTGTCGCTTGGCTGGCGATCGGATAGAAAAATTTTAATTATATATTTTAAATTTTCTATTTTGTGACCGTCAACTTTAATTAGAAATTAATTCGGCGCATGTAATAATTGCGGTAGTATATTAGGTATAATTTTTTGATTTTATCAAGTTCCTGTTAACACAATTATTTATATAAAATGAGATGTTTTTGGAAATCATAAAATTTTGTTTACTTTAATTGTGGCATAATTTTGTGATGTTGATGTAATTTACTTAATTTTCCTGATAATACCATACATCACCTGACGTCCTTTTATCCTTTTTGTTGCACTCTTCAACGTGCTCGACTTTAACGCCAATAATGTTAATACATAATTAAATTATTTAATATTTTTTTATTAAGCTTGTGGCGGCTGGGCAACTAAAATAAAAAAAAAGATATCTTGACAGTTGGTGACAGGGATTGTAATTATATTTTCAATTAAAGTTAAATTGCATTAATAATTGTCATTTATTACGATTGGTTTGGAACTAGCGCCCAAACTGGTAACCCCACAAGAAGAACATAAATACCGTTGTGTTTCGTGCAGTTGAAAATATTCGAAGAAATCAAAATGAGCAATCCAGCCATAAACGTTAGAAGCGAGGAGCCGAATGACTCACAACAACTCTCAACCGTCAATTTGGAATCAAAATTAGCTGAACTTCTCCAGCAAGTTGAAGATTTGAAGACTGTTCAACAGCCACCGCCACCACAAATTAATATATCACAACCTTCACCACAATTTGAAGTAAGTAAAGTTTCTACCAAAATTGCACCGTTCCATCGAGCGAAGCCCGATCTTTGGAGGTTAATTTCCCCCCCCCCCATTTTGATTTTTGGATCACTTTTTATGTCATTCGTTTGTGCATCGTTTGTGTACGTTTGTGCAATTATTTTTTTCGTTTGTGCATTCACCGTTCGCGAATTATTTAACAAATAAGTTTGGGGGGCTGGAGAAATGCCAGCCCCCCCCATCGCGAATTTTGGGTCAAAATTGGTGTCAATCGTTTGTGCATCGTTTGTGTACGTTTGTGCATTCAATATTTTCGTTTGTGCAAACACAGTTTGCGAAATATTTACAATTTAAATGGGGGGGGGGCTGGAGAAATGCCAGCCCCCGCCATGGCAAATTTTGGGTCAAAATTGGTGTCAATCGTTTGTGCATCGTTTGTGTACGTTTGTGCATTCAATATTTTCGTTTGTGCAAACACAGTTTGCGAAATATTTACAATTTAAATGGGGGGGGGGGGCTGGAGAAATGCCAGCCCCCCCCCCCATGGCAAATTTTGGGTCAAAATTGGTGTCAATCGTTTGTGCATCATTTGTGTACGTTTGTGCATTTATTATTTTTGTTTAAGCAAGCACGGTTAGCGAAATATTTTCAATTGAATAACCGGCGAACATTTCTCAAGCTCTCCCCCCCCCCCATTTTGACTTTTGCATCAATTTTTGTGTCACTCGTCTGTAAATATACGTTTGTGCATTCACTATTCTCGTTTGAGAATTATTTAACAAATAAATATTTATAAATCTCCGAGCAACAACTGCCATAGTGTCTAGATTGCAATTTATTCTAGTCTACTGAAGAATACGCTGAAAATATTTTAATTTTCCGGAAATCGTCAGCGAAACAACACTTCCCTGCGTATCTACGCGCAGGGAAATTGCATTATACTAATTAGTCCGACTATATCAGTAATTGATTTTTGCTGTTTTGACACATTGTTTATAACTATGTAGTCAACAAATTAACAAATTTGATTTTTGCTCATTTTAAAAATGTTATTCAATTAGTGTTTTAAAATTTCGATTTTATCGAAATCGGCAGTAAAACTATATTTTTAATACTTAGCGGAAAATAAACTGCATCAAACGAATTTTCTCTTCAAAATAAGTAAGAATCCGGGAAGAAAGCTATAGTTTTTTTGGGGTGAAAAAATTCTATCTACCGTTTTTGTAAAATACGACTAAAATTTTCAAGCACAGTTTTAGTGATTGTAGGCGACGTATTGTAATGCATAGGCGTCGCCTACAATCATAAAAACGACTTGAAAATGTTAGTCAAATTTTAAAAAAACGGTATATTAACCCGTTTGAATATTTTTTGCCCCAAAAAATAAATATTGGAAAACCATAAGGTGCATGTCAGTGGCTCCCCACTTTCAAATTTTTAGATAAATTTTATGCCAAACGTTACAGCATGGTTTGAGCTTGAATGAGCTTCCATTATTTTTGTTTAAGCCTAAGAGGTCGCGAAGTTATTCGCGAAAAACAAATGGTAAGGGGGTGGGGCTGCAGACATGATAGCCCCCCACCTTCGAATTTTTTGATGAATTACGTGACAAACGTTAGAGCATCGTTTGAACCTGAATGAGCTTCCACTATTTTCGTTTGAACCTCAAAAGTCGCAAAGTTATTCGCAAAAAACTGGGGGGGGAGGCTGTAAACATGTTTTGTAATTTTCTTAATAGTTTTAAATTTGTATGTGCAATTGATGTCAATCGATAGAGCTTCGTTTGAGCCTGAATGAGCTTCAGAGAGCAAGACTTTATGTTAATTTTTTACAACGTTATGGATAGTTGAAATTTTCGACTAAACTCCGAGCAACATGCGTTAAATCGTAAGATTCTTAAAAAATTTTATTTTGGCTAAACGGTAGTATTACCCAATGCTTTACTATTTCCAACAAACACATAATTGAAGGGGCACAAAACTTTTTAGCCATTGGATCATAAATTTTTTCTTTATTAACTACAACAACTTTGTTAAGCTACTTCAAATTAATATTAGATTTTATCGGATTGATTTCTATTTAGATAAATTACTTCTATTTAAAAAATTTTATATTTGTAAAAAAGAAAATGTTGCTTATTTAAAAAATTATTTCAAAACTTAAGATTTAACGCATGTTGCTCGGAGTTTAGTCGAAAATTACAACTATCCATATCTTTGTAAAAAATTAACATAAACTGTTGCTCTCTGAAACTCATTCAGGCTCATACCGAGCTCTATCGATTGACATCAATTGCACACATAAATTCAAAATGAGAAGGAACATTGCAAAACATGTTTACGGCCCTCCCACTAGTTTATCGCAAATAGCTTCGCGACCTTAGAGGCTCAAACAAAAATAATGGAAGTTTATTCAGGCTCAATCGATGCTCTAACGTTTGACACTAAATTCGAAAATTCGAAGAAAAAAATTCGAAAGTGGGGGGGGGAGCACTGACATGCATGACCTAAAACTATAGCTTTTTTGACAAATTCTTACGTATTTGGAAGAGAAAATTCGCTTGACGCAGTTTATTTTCCGCTAAGTATTAAAAACATAACTGCCGATTTCGATAAAATCGAAATTTTGAAACATTAATTGAATAACATTTTTAAAATGAGCAAAAATTAAATTTGTTAATTTGTTGACTACATAGTTATAAACAATGTGTCAAAACAGCAAAAATCAATTAGGTCGACTTGTATAGTCCAAGTTTAACCGGTAACTATGGTTTAAACTCGAATTTTGACTATTGACAATATTGTGATTGGTTAATCTACAGTTTAAAATTTTAAACTAGATCTATACAAGTCACCCTTACTGATATAGTCGGACTAATTAGTATACTAATTATAATAAACGGACTAATTATAGATACGCAGGGAAGTGTTGTTTCGCTGCCGATTTCCGAAAAATTAAAATATTTTCAGCGTATTCTTCAGTAGACTAGAATAAATTGCAATCTAGACACTATGGCAGTTGTTGCTCGGAGATTTATAAATATTTATTTGTTAAATAATTCACAAACTGTGAATTCACAAACGAGAATAGTGAATGCACAAACGTATATTTACAGACGAGTGACACAAAAATTGATGCAAAAGTCAAAATGGGGGGGGGCCTGGAGAAATGTTCGGTTATTCAATTGAAAATATTTCGCTAACCGTGCTTGCTCAAACAAAAATAATAAATGCACAAACGTACACAAATGATGCACAAACGATTGACACCAATTTTGACCCAAAATTCGCGGTGGGGGGGGAGGGCTGGAGAAATGATGGCCGGTTATTCAATTAAAGATATTTCGCTAACCGTGCTTGCACAAACAAAAATATTGAATGCACAAACGTGCACAAAGGATTGACACCAATTTTGACCTAAAATTCGCAATGGGGGGGGGGGCTGGTATTTCTCAACCCCCCCCCCATTTAAATTGTAAATATTTTGCGAACTGTGTTTGCACAAACGAAAATATTGAATGCACAAACGTACACAAACGATGCACAAACGATTGACACCAATTTTGACCCAAAATTCGCGATGGGGTGGGCTGGCATTTCTCCAGCCCCCCAAAACTTATTTGTTAAATAATTCGCTAACGGTGAATGCACAAACGAAAAAAATAATTGCCCAAACGTACACAAACGATGCACAAACGAATGACATAAAAAGTGACCCAAAAATCAAAATGGGGGGGGGGGCTGGGGAAATGGACCTGATCTTTGGTTTTATTAGATCGAGGCACAGTTCCGCAGTAATGGAATTAAAAACGATCAAACAAAATTCGACATTGTGATAGCATCGTTGGACCCTCAGTACCTCGACGTGGTGGCCGACATAATAAAAAACCCACTACAAAATCAAAAGTACGAAACGTTAAAAAAACAATTAACACAAGAGTACGCTGACTTACAGGAAAAGAAGTTAAAAAAACTACTGCAAGGTATGGACCTGGGAAATGACAAACCTTCCACACTTCTTCGAAAGATGAAGTCCTTAATCGAATCTGCTATGAGCGAAAGTGTTATAGAATCGTTATGGCCGAGTAAACTACCGGAAACCACCAGATCGATTATCAGTTGTTTAGACATCGACCTGAAAAAGAAAGCCGAAGCAGCAGATAAAATATTGGAGTTAGCAACTTTTGAAACATCCGTCATTGCAACACCGGCATCCACTAATACCCAAGATACCTTATCAAAGCAAGTTCACGATCTTAGCAAACAAGTTGAAATACTGGCAATGAGATTCGAACGAGTAAACTCAAATCGTGGTCGTTCGCCAGCACGAAGTCATGATCGGTCAAACAACAGAGAAAGATCTGCTAATCGTACTTGCTGTACGATACGTGTTGGTATCACTACCGTTTTGGTAACCAAGCAAAGAAGTGCATGGATTGTTGCAAATTAAACCCCAATTCAAAAAACTAATTAGACAACACCCATCTCCAGTTCTAGATGAGGTGTTGTACAAGAAATCAAGCCGATTATTCATAACCGAAAGAACCCACAACACTAAATTTTTGGTAAACACAGGTTCGGATCTGTCTACCTATATAATCCCACCATCAGCTCACGAAAAGAAAAACCAAGTCAACGATTACAAATTATTCGCAGCAAACGGTTCTTAAATTGCAACGTATGGACAAAAATTATTGACTTTAAATTTTGGTCTTCGGCGACAGTTTACATTCCCATTTGTTATAGCGAACGTCTCCAGACCATTAATCGGCGCAGATTTTTTGGATAAATTTGAACTACTGGTGGATTTACGCAACAGAAAAATTATTGACAGCAATACCAAGTTACAAGTTTCTGGAAGAGTCGAATCGGTTGCCAACGCAGACGTAAATATCACATCAGTTCCAAGTGGTTCCAAATGCGAGCAACTCCTACGTGAATTTGTGGACATCACCCAGTTCAACCAGGTCATCAAACGATCTGCCGAAACAAGTATTTTCCACCATATTGAAACCCAAGGCCCACCCGTATTTGCCAAAGCTAGAAGGTTACCACCAGGGAAGTATGACATCGCGAAGAAAGAATTTGATTTCATGATCCAACAAGGAATCTGCCGCCTCTCAAATTCACCATGGGCAAGCCCATTACATTTGGTTTCAAACAAGAACGGCGATTGGAGACCATGTGGAGACTATAGACGCCTAAACGCTATAACTGTTCCCGATAGGTACCCGGTTCCGCACATCCAAGATGCAACAATCAACTTGGCCGAATCACAGGTATTCTCCAAAATTGATCTAACCCGAGCATACAACCAAATACCAGTACACCCAAAAGATGTCCCAAAAACCGCCATCATCACTTCGGACTTTTCGAATTTATGGTGATGACGTTTGGTCTTCGTAACGCCGGTCAGACATTCCAACGATTCATCGATCAAGTTTTGAAAGGTTTACCATTCGTTTTCAAATATATTGACGACATCGTAGTGGCATCGAAAGACCACAATAGTCATACTGAACATCTCCGCATCGTATTCCAAAGGTTTCGAGATCATGGCCTGAAAATCAACATGTCAGAATGCGAATTTTTTCAACATAAAATAAACTTTTTAGGTCATATTATTGACAAAGATGGCATCCGCCTTGCTCCCGAAAAGGTCGAAGCGATATGCAATCTCCCGCAGCCAAAAAATGCTCAGGAACTACGCCGATTCCTGGCGTCCATAAATTTTTACAGGCGATGCATTTCCAACGCAGTCATCTCCCAAGACGTTCTGCAAAAATTAATAAAAGGCAACAGGAAGAATGACACTACGCCAATTGAATGGAACACCGAAGGATCAGCTGCTTTCGAACGATGCAAGCAGGAATTAGCCAATGCCGTATTGCTATCACATCCATTGCCTAACGCCGATCTATGTCTTTATGTTGACGCATCAAATACGTCTGTTGGTTCCGCACTCCAACAATCAAGAAATGGAATACTCCAACCGCTCGGATTTTATTCTAAACGACTCACGACCACTCAGATGAATTATAGCACCTACCACCGAGAATTACTTGGAATCTACCAATCAGTAAAGCATTTCCGATCGTCATTGGAAGGTAGGCACTTTACCATTTACAGCCACATTTACATCACAAGCCACTGGTTTTTATGTTCAATAAAAAGCCAGATCAAGCTTCACCCCGTCAATTACGTCAAATAGATTTCATAAGTCAATTTATTTTACCGATTTCCGTCATGTTCCCGGTCCAGAAAACGTAGTAGCTGACATACTGTCAAGAGTTGATTCAGTAAACCAACACCATGACTCAGTCGATTACAAGTCATTAGCCGAGCAACAAAAGCTCGATGAAGATCTGGAATCAATTCTAAAGGGTAACAATTCTAAAGTGTCCTTACAACTAAAATTTGCACGTTTCCAAACATCAATTACCCCATCTATTGTAATACATCAACAGGAAAAATTAAACCATTCATCACCAAACCTTTTCGACAAACAATCTTTAACGCCATCCACAGCTTGTCACATCCCAGCATCAGATCTACAACGAAGTTAATAACCGATAGATTTGTATGGCCATCAATCCGCTGTGATACAAGAAAAATGGCACGGAATTGCATCGCTTGCCAAAAGTCAAAGATCCAAAGACACAACAAACCACCGTTGTCGACATTTCTGGTTCCAGACGAACGATTCAGTCACATCGATATCGATCTGATTGGACCACTTTCACCATCCAACACCTTCAACTATTGTTTAACCGGCGTGGACAGATTCACGCGTTGGCCGGAAGTAATCCTTATCCAGGATATCTCTGCCGAAACTGTAGCCAAAGCTTTAGTCAGTGGCTAGATATCAAGATTTGGCATACTTCACAAAATCACCACAGACAGAGGTAGACAATTTGAATCCACTCTATTTAACGAATTATCTCAAACTCTTGGCATCAAAAATTTAAGGACGACCTCATACCATCCCCAAGCAAATGGATTAATCAAACGCCTACACAGATCCATCAAGACATCCATCAAATGTTACCGTTCCAGCAATTGGGTCGACATACTCCCAACCGTTTTACTTGGTTATCGTACAGCTATCAAAGAAGACATCGGTGCGACACCTGCCGAACTGGTTTATGGCACCACACTAAGATTTAAAGGAAAACGCCCCCAAAAGCTTTAAAACGTAAAATCCGACCAGCATTTAAAAGTCGTTTTTAACTTTGTATACGAAGTTAGTTGGGTGCGTAGAGTTCAAAAATCGCATTTTCAGGTGACGGAAACGATCGTAAATTATTCAAAAACAGTGATGAACAAAAAAATTTTAAATTTTCCATTACGACTTAAACTGACCGTAAAACTTTAATTTTAATACCTACATATTGGAAAATAAATTACGCCAGACGAATTTTCTCATTAAAATGCATAATAATCCGTGAAAAAAGAGATGGTTTTCCAATAATGAATTTTTTTGGAGTGAAAAATATTCAAAAAAGTTAATCCATCGTTTTGCAAATTCCGACCGACACTTCAAAGTCGGTTTTAGCATTGTATACGACGCATTTGAGTGCCTAGAGTTCAAAAATCGCATTTTTAGGTGGCGGAAACAAACATAAATCCTTCACAAACACTGATATAAATGAAAAATTAAAAATCCTCCATTACGACTTAAACCAACCGTAAAACTTTAATTTTAATACTTATTGTAAAATAAACTGCGGCAGACAAATTTTCTCATTAAAATGCATAAGAATCCGTAAAAAGGCCTTGGTTTTCCAATAAAGTCATACGGCAAGCGAAGGGTGCCGACAAGAGGCGGCAGGCGGATAAATTCTACGAGGCCTGACAAATGGTCCAGTACCAAAAGGTTTCATCGCGGTTTAGAAAACGCAAGACCATCCTGAGGGAGGACTTGTCTTCCCCTTCTAGCCCATAGGTAAGCCGGTCCTACTCGGCAAAGTGTGCTACTAGGAAAGGGATGACTACATTTTGATTAGATCAAAAACTAACATTTTCCTTATCATCCCTAATTTTAAAGTTTACACGTTAACACTGCGGAAATCTAAGGCAAAATTAATTTGTTTAATTTTTAATTAATCAATAAAGAGTAACGCTTTTGATCGTCCGAATACGCCCCTACTCAAGAATTTTTTCAATACTTTATTGGTTAATAAAGTTTAATATTTATTGATGGTTTTTTTTATGTAAGTTTTGCTGTAGTAGTAAAAAACACAATTCTGAACCACGACCCCTGGAAAGCATTTGTTAGGGTTTATGGTAGCAGCGAGCAGTCAGGGTTTTACAGGTAAATCATCGCAATACTTACGAAACATTAATTTTCATTTATTTCACAACAGTAAAAGTGAGTATTGAACTGACGATCTTACCATAGTGTACCACAACTACACTGCGAAATTAAGCAAGTCTTTTCTATAGATCATATCGTCCCCTTAGTACTATAACTAGGTAACTTGATTTTACTGTTATTGAGAAAATTGAAAGGATCTGGGACTTATCTACATTTTGCAAGTGGATAATTTATATTTAGAAACATAATAGAACATATTTATCCACTTGCAAAATGTAGATAAGTCCCAGATCCATTCAATCGTTCAATTTTCTCAGTAAGAGCAAAATCAAGTTACCTAGTTATAGTACTAAGGGGACGATATTTGAATTGGTAGATTTAACTAATGTTGGAAAGGATAGAAAATATGACGATCTTCCGTTGCAATTTATAAACTCATTCTAATACTCTATTAGTATTTTGAAATTTTTATCTCCCCCCCCCCTCACGTTTATTTATCTATAATACTAATAACCCAAATAAAAAACTCATTAATTAAAATAAATATATTATTGTACTATTATCGAAACAAAGGAAAATTTTTTTCTAACAAAGTACTTAGTAAATCAGCCTTCCTTTCTTCCGCCGCTGCCTTCCTTTCTTCTGCGGCGGCTAGTCGCTCTAACAGTGCTAACTTCCTACTATAATAATCTTCTTTACTAGTAAATTGATTGGTAATTGTTACAGCGACATCAGTGGCCCTCTGTCCCTGACTCGATCTGTTAACACTTTTACTTGGTTCTTCTGCTGGCGGAAGTTTCTTCTCAGAATACGGTATTAGTTCAGGAATGGTTGTAACTGAGGTAGTAGTATCTATTGCCTTCTCACTGATACCAGCCAGTCGAGATATAGAAACCTTAGGTATCAACTCTCCCGCCATCTGCTCCTTCAGCAGGGTTAGTTTATCTTGTAGAACCACGAGAGGAGGAGGAGATCCTCCGCCTGTTTTATCGGGACACAGCCTTATTTTTGAATTTTTTGATTTCACACGTGACTTCATATCCTGCCATGTCTTAAAATATTAAATTACCTTATAACTAAATTCGAGGTCTTACGCAGCTTTCGATATCCACCAAATGCTATCAAAAAATGGTTGACAGCGCTTGGAAGTTATCGAAGGACTGTCTAAGAAAATCATTCATCTTACCTTTCTCCATTCCTTCCAATTTTTTTTGGGTCCTCTCAAAGAGCTATTTAACTGAAGTGCTAACTTTTGCCAATGGTTTTGGGCAATCTTGCAGGTGAAGTTGCTGCTAAACTTTCCGCTGGATAAAGCTGGATTTGCTTGCAAATATTTTACCATTATATCCTTCTGTTCGGGTATAATTGCAATATAATTACGCTTCCTTCTTGCTGATGAAGCCATTACTAAATAAAAAATTTGTAATTAATACAATATTAAATTATAATTGCATCCCATCCTCGCTCATCCTAAGCTAAACACCACAAACTCAATTCAGATTTAAATTGCCCACTTTCAAAGTTCTATCTATAGCCAACCAAGGATAAATTAACTGGGTGCCAGTCCTCTAAATAAAACACGAAAATAATGAGAAAGTTGGTTTTATTTATCAAATAAAAAAATAGAATAATATTGTAAAAAATTAAATAACCTGCAAACGGTTGTATTCCATTAGCCTAGATAGATTTGACAAATAAAACAAACAAATGTTATAATCAAGCAATTACAAAAAATCGATAGTCGGTTCGCTCCCACGTCGTTGGTTGCTATGACTACCAGAGTTGTAATGGATGAGACGAATTCGATTCAAACCTTAGCTGAGATAACAAGAATTCCTTTGTACTCGAGATCGGGGAAGTCCCTGGTTCCAAAAACGGCACGTCCTCGTTGTGGTCCGTTATCGTTATATATAGATGAGTCCTTTAGACCTATTAATCTCCTTCAAAAAAATAGTTTATGAAGCATTGAATTAGGTGAAAAACTCGAATGCTGGCGATTGTTTGGCGACCCAAATTTACTCTACAAGAAACTTGACATGTTGCATTCAATCTAAAAAAGTGACAAACGTCAATTTTCGTGTCAAGAGAAAAACAATGTTTACTACTCACCCTCTGAATCGTGGAGATTAAAATTGGAGGTTTAACAATCATAAAACAACGAATGGACGTACAAATGACAGCAGTGTTAGTGGAATTCAACTAAGAAATTGATGTCGCGACTGCAGTTTAGCACCTCATACAGGGAGAAAACGGAACGAAATTTACGAGTTTTTAGGTGCAAAATTTTGAGAATTTCTAAAGGTTCAAAGCAATTTTCTTAATTTCTAACTTTAAGTAGCCCCGGTACAGAACCAATTTTTTTTTTGGCTGAAATTCTTGAAAAAAAAAAAGAATTTTTTTCTAAAATTAACGACTTTTGAATATGAGTTTTTTGAATATGACAAAAAGTGGATGTTTTGTAAATTCCTGTCTTTTCAAGGAAATAATTTTATAAAAAAAATTGACGTCCTTATCTGAATAGCAAATTTAACGGGCCCCAACTTTAATTCAACTAAAATTTTTTTAATTTTAACGGAAAAAGTTTGGTATTATTTCTTGTTAGCCTTTAAAACGGAAATAAATTTTGGTGATAAATAGTAACTATTTTTGAAAAATTCAAAATGTTAATAATTAATTTAAGCAATTAGAAATTTAGAAGAAAAAAAATTTAAATTAACCGACTGAGCTAGCAATTTCATGATACTGGAAAAATCCAAGAAGTGTACTTTATTTTTTGAAAATTAAATTTGAAAATTTATTGGAATTTGAATTTTCAATTTACCGAATGTTCATTTTAAAAGTAGCCAATCCAAAACAAAGAAACAATCCACATGAACTGAAAAATAAGATAACCCATCAAGAAAGTGGGTGGGGGAGAAGACGTTAAAAATATCCACGGAAAGTAGTTCAGTAACTGGTACTCCCGATTTTAAAAAAATCTGAAGGAAGAAATGATAGAAAACGAATAAAAAAACAAAAAATGTATGAACCACTGCAACTAGGGCTGTTATTTCTAAATATAGCAAAAATTTTACATGAAATAGCATTTAGCGACAATTCAGTAGCTAAAACAATAAAGTTAGCCCCGCCCACATCGAATGAATAGAGGCGCAACGTGTAACGCTATAAGAGACGACAGTAGAAAGCTCATATGATAATAAAAAAGTCCTTTTTAGGACAAAAAACACTTAGAAGAGATTTAAATTAATTTAACAATGTTGGATCGGACGTAAGTGCGTTGTCAAAATCGACTCTATGCGCCCTTCGCTCCGTTCCGTCGCTACGGACGCTCCGAGTCGTTTTGACTAATGCTGCAGTGGTGGCGTAACCTAATTTTGTAGTGCACAAAAATTAAATTGGCGGGGCCCCTACCCAAATATTAAATGTGGTTGAAAGGTGAAACACGAAGTTGACCGGAGGGCAAGAGATCCGGGAAGGGGGGGATTCTAATATTCCTTAGAACTTGTTTTTTACTTTACCATACCACTTAATTTTTTACACCACTCGGATGCGGTTCGAGCGCCTCGGCTTCGCTTCGGCTTCCGAAAACTCCGCCCCTCGGGTGTAAAATCTCGTTTTACGTCCTTGTGACGTAAACTACTATTTTTTTCTTCAGATTTTCACGGATTTACAGTCCTTGAGGTCAAACGAGTTGAAAAAGACCAAACATCAAGAAAAGTCTGTGTGTCACTTAATTTTGAGTGCGCTCTAGCGCCCAAACCAATAAGAATTTCTCAACCAAATTTTATATTAGTACTTTTATATTGAGACTTAAATTTGATTAGATGTTTGTTAAAATCGGTCCACGGAAACGTGAGAGTGGGAGTAAATTAATTAGTGTTCGGTAGAGAGCGACACCTAATAATGTCGCAAGTTATGTTATGTGCTACTGTCCAGGTAAATCCACTAGCCGAAAGAAATCATAGCATCGAATCAATCGTTCGATCAGTTTTTGTTGAATTTTGGCATCGAGTTATCGATAAAAGGAATGATCCCTGGAAGGAGACTCAATTAAGGTCAAACGAGTTGAAAGAAACCTAATATAATTTTGTGTGCGCTCTAGCGCCCAAACTAATAAGAATTTCTCAACCTTAATGTATGGTAAAGTCATGTGATGGCCACAATTCTAGTTTTTTAAAAATTTTGTGCAAAATGGTTATTTTTAGGGGTGCAAAACCTTTTATTAATTATGTAGATACGAATTTGCAAGGCCGGAAATCAAGGGCGAGGCCGTACACGTACATCGCCACCACTGTAACGCTGTACTAACTATCCGTGGGACCCAACAACTCGGCAAAGATGCTACTAAAAAGTGTTACTAATCGCCCTTTTTTTCGTCAATGTAAGTCAAAAATACCCCTAAAAAGTGAAATTTGCTCGATGTTGACTGTACGTTGGTGTAAGTAAGACTTTTGCTTTAGCAAAAGGGTCGCTCCATTTGTCGCTTCCCACTCTCCGCGGTATAGACCAAAGCTGTGTACACGGACCGTCAATACAGACGAATTTAGAACAGAAATTAATAACTTCAAAATCAATTATTAGCTAAACTAATCGATATGCAACATTCCTCCATATCTAAACCGCTTTATTTTAATGTTATCTGTTAAATTCCGTTCAGTTTTCTTTAATAAATTTAATATCTTCTAGTACCGATTAATGAACCTGACTCGGTTCACAATTTTAAAAATTTACAAAGTAAAGAATGGTAGGTATAAATAACAAATATAAAACAAAAATTTTATAGATCATTGAAAATAAGGGCTGAATTTTGCCAAAAATTGAAAAATACATAAAGTACCATTTAAGGGCCCGATCTACCATTAAAACGAAAGTTTTTCCAATGGGTGGCGCATTTAAAGATTAATTATAAATGACGTCTTTTATTAGTTGGAAAGAATAAAAGAAAAATTTGATTGGTTTTAATAGGCGCGTCTTTTAAAATCATTCAAATTATGGTCGAAATGTAACTTCATTTACAGCACTTACGATGCTTGAAATTTAAACAATTTTAAGGCAGAATATTAAAGATTGCTATTTTAACTGTGCCATGACATATTTTAAATTTAAAAATCGCTAATTAATATAATTAAAATATTAATCCATTATCAAAATCGATTAAAAATTTCTGCTCTTTCCATTAAAAAAAAATCACTGCTGTATCTATAACCAACTTTGAGCTGTAAATGAAGTTCTGAAACTGCCCCTAAAATCTCACCCTTAACTACGACAATAGAAACTCAAGTGTTCCGCTAACAGAAATGAACACTGGAAAGTGGTAATTCACAAGTCTCTGGTTAATCAAACATAGAAAATCTCTGAGTTAGTTAAACTTATTAAAAGTATTTCTAAAGCGCCACCCACCATCCCAACCGGAATCTTATAGAAATTGTGGATCTCTGAGACAGTTCAACTTATTAAAAATATCTCTGAGGCGCCATGTACCACTCCAACCAAAATCTTAGAAAATGTAGATCTCTGAGACAGTTCAACTTACAAAAATATACCCCTAAGCCAAAAAAATAATCTAAATCGGGATATTTAAGCCAATAGAACCTTTAAACTGTGATATCAGCTTTTTATTTACTCTAACTACGACAGCCTCTTCATCTGTCACGCCCCGTAACAAATATCAACCAAAAACAGAATGCTTCAATACGGTCGAAATTTGCGGGGAGAGGGGAGATTTCGTTCACATTTTTGTGTGATTATACCTATCGTCTAGAAAATTCGAAAATAATTAATCAAAAATCATAATTGAACCAAAATAAAGTGCTTAGGTCGTGAGTTAGGGGAGGGGGAGAGAATTCTGCCCATTTCTACCTCTTTTGGGGTGAAATGTACTTCATAACTTTTCAAAATTTTTATTGTGGATTAACGAAGTTTCTCAACGTTTAAAATGATATGGCGCAAGGTAGGGGGTGGTATTTAAAATTTTGACGTAGAGGTAGCTGATGGGGGGAGGGAGTAAAACTTAAAATTCAATTAGTATTGGATTTGACATGTTTTTCTTTTTCTCAAATTTACTCGAAAGCAAAAATTATTTCGATTGGCTACTGTTGAAATGAACACCCGGTACAAACAAAAGGTAGGCGGAGCTAACTTGACCAGCCAATACAATACCAGCATGTTATTTTTACGGTTTTAGCCCCATTTTTACCCAAATTTTTGAGTGATTTATATTTGTTATTTACACCCTCAACTACCATAATTTTCGAGGTACAACTACCGACCTAAAATATCAAGTTATTCTATTATTGCTTTGAATTGAAATGGAGGGGGGGGGTGAAAACTAAATCTTTGCTTTATCGCCACCTTCCGGAGACTTCCTACGATGAGTATTTAAAAGCTTTTTCAAATGTTGTTTACGAACAGCTTTATAGTCACAGATTTCACAGGCAAAAGGTATTTCCCCTGTATGAGATCGTAAATAAACATTAAAATGTCCCTTTTGCACAAATTTTAAACCACAAACATCACATTTAAATGGTTTCTCGCCAGTGTGACTACTCATGATATGCTGTTTCAAAGTGGTTTTTGTAGCACTTTTATAGTCACAAATTTCACACGCAAACGGTTTCTCTCCGGTATGACATTTTAAATGATCCATCATATTATGATCTTTTCGAGAACTTTTATAGTTACAAATTTTACACTCGAATTGTTTGAGAGAATTAATTTTTAATTGTTTTGTCAGATTAGAAAAGTTTATCTTACCATTATCACATTCAAATTGTTGATGCATTTGTACGTCCACTTGAGACTTCAGACCAGAACTTTCTTCCTTGATGTCAATCGAGTGATGCAGATCTTCCGAGTCCAACTCGAAGTCTTCTGTTTTAATTTCACATATACTACTCGTAATACACGGGGCCGAAGTTTCTCCAAAGTAATGAAATTCTTCTGTGAATAATTTTTCATCCATATCGGTAGAGCTAAGTCGTGAACAAATTTTGTAACAAAAACTTTTTTAGGTTATGTTGGTCAGTAGGAAGAGCTGTCATTTATTTCCATTATCGAAATTTCTGAAATAGTTTATTAATAATTACTGAATATTACGTTGAATGATTTGTTGCTCATTTTACAAAAAAATTACCACAAAAACAATTGCGAACGCTACCTCGATGGTTCTTATCATTTTGCTCATTAACTGTCAAAATATCCTCCATACAGGGTGACACATTTCGTTCCTACCAAATAAAAAACTTTGTAAAACAGATTTATTAAAATCATATAAAAGAACCTGTACTTTTTTGTTTATTTTACGAGCTTTTAACAACGATAATGTTCGGATGGCTAGAGTTTTTCAGCAAATTGAGTGTTATCACTGCCTCCTATACTTACATGCCGTGAACATATGTGATTATGTAGAAAATGTTCATATCTCGATATTGATTTCTAATATTCGATCGCGTCTATTTGTCTAGCACCGTATGTTGCTTATGCCTTAGTGACTCACATATATATGTCATATATAAACATAAAAACATATAATGACACGTATATATGTGTGACTACAGGTTTAACTAAAATTGGTAAAAAAATTTCTTTTCTTCGTATGGAACGATTTGGTCATAAAATGCAGGTAGTCCTCAAAGTAAAACAAATTTTCCCAATCCCCTTTTAGGAAAGAATAATTTCCTAAAACGTGATTGGAAACATTTGGTGTACCATATTTTTTACGTTTCGTTATTTATTTATTTTCTGCAAAATAATATTTTTGGCAGTCGTAAATAAAAATATTTTTTATTATATAATTTATTATAAAGTATAAATTTTTAAATTAATTATTGTCGGAAAACGTTCAGATGATTTCGTGGAATTTTTTATAACTTTGTTGTTAAAAAATTTAAAGTCCTCTTTTTTGTTTTAAAAGCAGGTGCACAAAATTTTGAATCAATTATTTAAATATTAAATTTATTCCCATTTTTACTCAACTGTACCCTAACTCACCTTATCTCAATGCAGTAGATCATTTTGTGCTCGAACAACTTTGCAGTAAAAATTAAATCTGACGTGGCGGTGCTGAGTTTACATCAACCTAACACCACCATATCAAAAATCACAACTTTTTATGTTTTTTTTATATAATATGGTGAGGTTAATAAGTTGAATTACAATCAGCAACACTTCAAAGATTTACTTTTTACCGCAAAACCGTTCGAGCACAATATTAGCGAACAGAGCACAAAATTAGCACATAATTAGGATATTATGAAACAATTTATTTTTGATATTAAAAAGTTAATGTGATCAAATTTAAGTAAATTTTATGATACCCAATGCACCACTTTATAACAACACTCTTGAACAACTAAGGGATCGGTATTTTCGAGATACCCATCGTGACAAAATACAATCTAAAAATTTTAAACCAATTATGGCAATTTGTCTACCCTAATTTAAAATTTAAATTGTATTGACAAACTTTTTGATTTCTACATTTTATATAGGTACTACTTGTTGATTTTACAATTTAAAAACTTGAGTAAACAAAATTTACTTGAAATTATACCACATAAATTTTTAATGTCGGATTATAATCACAAAAATACAATCATTGATTTTAAAATTATGACATTAAATAATACAAAAGTTGTAAAATTAAGTAGGTCCATACAGTGGAACTTCAATAGTCAGCACTTATAATAGCTTTGTTTGGTATCATAGTCCTAGTTCAGCCTGAGCTAGACCAACTACAAATTAATTCGTGTAAAATCGTGCAATTAATTTTTGCAATTTTTTACACTAACTTACTCGGGGTAGTTCGGAGTAACATACCTAACAGACCTAATATAATGTAACAATTTATTATTGAATTTTCAGATTACCACATTAGAGCAAATTTATGTTTTCTGTTAACGGTACGTGCGCTCGACGTAAATACTTACAACTAGGCTTAGTAACGAGTAGCGTAATAACGTAGTTACTAACGTAGTAACGTAAATACTTACAACTAGTCTTAGTAACGAGTAGACCAGCAGTCTGGAGAGCGGGAAACCGCAGTTTTAATCCTGGTTGCGTCGGTTATGTCCTGTGATTTAAAAAGTTCAAACTTGATCTGCGGACTACTCGCCAGCCCGTCTGCCTAGCGTGGTGAGTTATGGGCAGAGCCCCCTCTCCCCCACTTAGGGGGGAGTCTAAAAACGAAGGCCTAACGTCCAGGAGTGGACGAATAAAGGCCGATGAAGATGATGAAGAAGTAACGACTAACCTACGTAGTCCGACTTTCAGTTCTCAGACATGAGACACCAATGTGTCCGCACGTTGATTGACGTGACGTAAAGGACGAACAGTTTACACCTCTCCACGATGCGATGATCACCGATGATAAATTTTTTACATTAAGTTTTGCAGATGATCTAGTGGCGATAGAGCACCGGATTTAGTTAATCTCAAGTTTATGATAAAGAGGCTAATACACCGAGTATAAATGATGGGGACTGAGTGTTAGTCTGAAAAAAAACAGAATATCTTGCAGTTAACACCCAAGCTAAGTCTGAGATCCTGATTGATGACGGGGTTGAGCAGGTGGAAAGTTTTAACTGTCTGGAGACGACTGAAAAAATTTGAGCGCTGAATTCATTGTGGTGGGACAAAAAGTCGGTTCTGTGCTATGGGTATGAAGTTTAGAGTCTAAAAGCGAACATGCAAAGACGACTAAAGGCAGTCAAAGTGAACTACCTGCGTTGAAGTGCCAGGGTGTCTCGCTTGCAATACATACGAAATGAATAGATAAGAACAAAAATAAACGTAAATGAAGAAGTAATCCAAAGAAATGAAGAAAAAGACCTACGCTAAGAATGGAAGACAACAAATGGCCAAAAAGGTTACTTAAGTGGGTATCTCCACAAGGAAAGAAAGCATGGAAGGCACAAGAGATTGTAAAACGATGAAATAAAGAAGGCTATTACATTTTTTACGGATTGCCTACCGTTTGATCTAGAGATTTGTGAAAGTAACGGCAATTGATGAGTAAATTGGATAATCCACAGGTCAAATTGGTTTTATCTGAAGAAAATCGAGTTATTATCAGCATTTAGAGGCAAACTGGTAGCAAGTACCAACACGACAGCTGTCAATTAGGTGAAAGTTTTGACAATTACGCACATAAACAACACAGTAGCGTCGACAATAAAAGATTTTTGGGATTAATGAGTTTCTTTAATTGTAAATTTGAAATAAGACAATTAAACACCAACCTGGGAGGGGGTTCTAGTCAGTAAAAATCTGACACTACCAGCAAAAAATCAGCTTGTGTCTTTTTGAAGATTTTCCTCTGCCCGCGCTGACGCAAAAAAAAGATGCAAAATCGTGTGCAACATTTTTAAATTATAAAAAAAAAACGCTTTTGATATCTGACAACATCTTTACACTTAAAATTTTCTGGTGCTCAGAATTTATCGTGTAGTAAAAAGATTTGATTTTGACAAACTTAATTATTTTTGCTTATCAAATAACATTAAAATTTAAATTATTGGTTTTACTAATTTCGTAATATAAGCAAACAGAACCACGTACCCTCGGCAAGATTATTCACGGCTCACCTTAGTTACGAGTTTTCTTTTCAGGTCTTTTTCTTCTTGTTGAATTCACGCCGCTTGTTTCATTCTTTTATTTTTTCTTTAGCAATCATTATTGTTTTGACCACCACTTTGACCTCATTCCATCAATTCTCTAGTTGATCAGGCGCACTAAACTTGGACTGCAAAGTTTTAGAACAAAAAAGTAGCTAACCTCGGGTATTTAACTCACAGCTCGGGGTGTTAATGGGTCGCGCTTCTGTGTCGCGTTCTGCGCGTTTTGTGAGTCCTAGAAAGCATCTAATGTATTTATCACGACAAGCTCAATAGTGTCTTCAGTGACACTATCTGTGAAAGATGAAAATTAGGCTCCAGTTGATAATAACAAACTTATCACCAACAAAAAAGATTTTTTAGTTTGCAGCCAAAATATGTTAAACACAAAATGCAAAATCACTTACGTGAACGTGAGCTACCATGAAAAAATCTGATCAATGAATCGGATCAATAATAATTAATTTAAAAAAAATCTTTGTCCTGATGACTGTTAGGAGTACCGATTTTTAATGAAGTCATACCTCCTTTCATGAATATGTGAGCAATGAGTATGGAAATTTGCATAGCGCACCCTTTCTGCCACTCTAAGCTTTTACCTGCTCAAGGATTGCGGGTCCCCCACCTCTGGGAGTTCCAATTGCCGTAGTGCGATATCTTTCCGACAGATGGGGTATTTCCGGGAGCTAATGTTTGGTACTCAACGAGTTTTCCCAGCGTTAGAACCCAGAGTGGCGCTCACCCGATCGGATTTCCACCTTGACCCGGCTAAAAGACGTGGATTGGTGCTTTCTCCACCGTCGCCCCCGGCAACTTCGGAGCAATGTGCACTTCCCGCTAGGAACTGTGTTAGGGGCGAAGGACCCTCAATCCGAGCGGTGTAGCGAGCGGCTTTTGATTCGTGGCTTTTGGTCTTTTCATTTTTGCTACTTGCGAGGGGGGAAGGCCTCTCGTTACTGAGAGATCCCCCGCCCTCTAGCTTGTAATTTTGTCGAGTATTCCGTCGTTGCTCATTTACACACAGGTTTTTCGGAAAAAACGCGTACGCTTAATCGTCCCATGTCCGGTACGAGAAACTGGAGGAAAGTGTGGTCTGACTGAAGGTCGGACTACACAGTTAAGAGAGGAAAGCCCAGACTCGCAGAACCTTACCCCTGAAACCCTCGACAAAATCGCATTATCTCTTGAGTTGGGTCAATGCACGCACGAGCTCGGGTGGGGTGTCAGTGCACTCCTCCCTACGTGGTGCGGTTTATCGGCTAATCTCTCGTTCTCCCTCTGACCATTGAATAGTCGGTTGAAGGATGGTTTGAGTGATTGGTGCCAGTCGGGGGGCCCCTGGATGCCCACCTGATTCTGGTCCTTGAGGTGACCGGTTCTTCTTCCTCTTCTTCCGCCCTGGTTCTATCTAAAAAGTTAGTAGGAGGGGGGGGAGGAGGTTATCCTTAGGATCGCTTTGGGCCTCTCGAACCTCGATTGATCCTCCTATTGGCTCAGGCCTTGGATCAATGGGTTCTTTGAGTGTCTCGCGGCTTCGTAGAATTTATTCGCCAGGCGGCGGATAAATTCTACTACGGTCTCCATGATGGAGTCCCACCTAAGACGGGAGTTCGTAACTCGCATCATCTGTGCCCCCATAGCTTGTCTGATGGACTTGCTGAGCACAGTCTGAACTCTTTTTTATCTGATTAGGATGCACGTAGCCCCATACGGTAAACGCGTAAGTCAGTAAGTAAGTAAGTAATTGTTGAATGGAAACGATTGCTCGATTGGCGATATTTTTTCTTCCACCAGCATAGTCAGATCGTCGGAAAAACCATTTAAAGTCACCCTTTCCGGTAGTGGAAGTGGGAGAATGTCGTCGTACATTAAGTTCCAGAATTTGAGAGCTCTAAGGCTTGTTTAAACAGAACCAGGTTAGCTGTCTCTCAGACTTCATAAAAAGCTCCAACCTCAGCGTACGCGTTTGTGACCCACAAGATGATGTTGGGACTTTCTTCTACAAGAAGCGAAATCATTTCCGCGGGTACCATGTCCGGTCTCGTAGCTTTGCCATTTGCCATCTTATTCGCATCGTCTCTCAACTCTTTCTTTGTGAACGCAGTAAATCCAACGTTTTCTCTCCTTAGAAAGGTTTCAGGAAGATTGGGATGGAGCTAAAATCCGGAGTACAATAGGGCTAATTAGAAGTCTAAGTGCGTGTGTGTTTTTCTTACCCTCCACAATAAATCTAAAATCCAGAAAGTCTTAGCTTTTTTTGGAGCACTCTTAGCCCAGCTTCCATTATTGGTTCTAGTGAATAATTGGTTTACTTTTTTGTGGTTTTTTATTTTCTAAAGACGTTAAATCAATCACATGATCTTGGTATTAAATTAAATCAAAACCGTTTTATCGCCGAATTGCTTCTTTAAATGGTTGTATGGCATGGTGCACCGTCCTGCTGGAACCACATCTCTAGCAAATCAATATTTTGCAAATTTGAACGAAAGAATTAGTGATTATTTTTATTCTTGAAAAAGTACAGGTCAATGATTCCACCAGCTTATCCTGTGCTTTATTCATAACTACATTTTATATCTGCGTTTGTCTGAAAAGTTTGAGAGTCGCATTAGTTTTTCTCATTTTCGGTAAAAGTCGCCATCACTCGTATTTATTGATGCTGTTGTCTGTCACATTTTGTTTCTCAAAACAATCTACCATTTCAGCATGGATCGAGTGATTCCGTTAGAAGACTCTCATCAGAAGTTTGATGAAAGAAATTACAATTTCCCAGGAAGTACTAATTTCGAAATTAAAACTGAAAAAATCGAAGATGTGGATATTAAAATAGAAGATCTGCATCATTCAATCGATATTAAAGAAGAAGGCGATTTAATCGGAGAGTGTAAATTGGATAGTATTGAAGAAGGAGAAGTGATATTTGGGGAGGTTTGTAAAATTTGTGGCTACAATTGCAAAAAAGGTGAGTGGAACTTAAAAAACCACTTACAAACTCATACAAACGAGAAATATTTTGGATGTGAAATTTGTGATTTTAAATGTAAACATAGAGGAAGCTTACGAAGACATTTGCTCACTCACACGGGCGAGAAACCATTTACGTGTGAAATCTGCGGTTACAAATTTTCAGAAAATGGAAAATTAAAAAGGCATTTAAGAATTCACACTGGAGAAAAGCCGTTTGCATGTGAACTTTGTAACTACAAATGTGCCCAAAAAAATACCTTGTTAGCGCATTTAACTACTCATTCAGGAGCGAAACCGTTTAAATGTGAAATTTGTGACTATAAATGTGCACGGAAAATTCTTCTAAGGATACATTTACGTGGCCACACAGGCGAGTTTACGTGTGAAATGTGCGGCTATAAGTGTTTTCATAAAGCAGCTTTAAAAATTCATAGAAGAATTCATACTGGCGAAAAACCTTTTTCGTGTGAAATTTGTGGATGTAAATATGCTCGTAAAGATAGTTTAAAAACGCATTTAGTGACTCATACCGGTAAAAAACCGTTTTTATGTAAAACATGTGGCGTAAGTTATACACATCGCGCAAATTTAACAGTTCATGAAAGAATTCATACCGGCGAGAAACCATTTTCATGTGAAATTTGTGACTTTAAATGTGCACGCAAGGATAGTTTAAACAGCCATTTAACAATTCATACTGGCGAGAAATTATTTGCGTGTGAACTTTGCGACCATAAATGCAATGACAAGAGCAGCTTGAATAAGCATATAAGAATCCATACTGGGGTAAAACCGTTCAAGTGTGCAATTTGTTGCTACAAATGTACAGTAAAGGCAAGTTTAAGACGACATTTAAAAACTCATACAAACAATTAACCGTTTTGAAATTCGCGCAGTGGATACTAAATTTGCGTCCAGTGTGAATTATCTCGTAAATACCTGCCAATTAAAAAAAAAAAAAAATTTGCTGTAATTTATGTAAGTAAATAAATTAAATACATTTTATGGAGCGTTTAGACGAGTGTGTTTTCTGACCAAATTCGACCGGGAGCGGCCGAAAGTTTCCGGTTGTAGGTGCAACACCCTCATCGCTCTTGGGAGCGGAATACCGGGATTTCTTCGTCTTTGTCATTATCTGCGAAGTTTTGGTGGTGACAAAATGGGGAAATAAATCCCGTGCCGTTCTTTACTAAACTTTTTTTTAAATATTTACGTCAAGCGTACGTACCGTCAACAGAATGCAGCAATCGGGCGAATCAAACGTGATATATTTTTGCTTTTCAATCGATTATTGCTTTTTTAGAGGCGGAATATGGGGATTTCTTCGCATTTGGAAAAAAGCGGACGTTCTCGTTATCCACAAACCTGGTCAAGACAGTAGATAGAACTTTTAAATTTAGGTGCTAGACGATGGCTTAAATCGTGTCAAGGTCAATACTGTTTTGGCTTCAGCGTTGGATGCCAACTGTCGGTTTGCAAGTGCTGGGCCAAGCATTGACCGTATTGTAAACGTCGGTAATATTTTCCTGGAAAATCATCAGATACTGCGACTCGTCGAGCACATCTCTTTTGGTTTCAACAAAAACAAATACACACCTGCTGTCTTCGTCGACGTTGTCACTTACGGTATTTCACTGAGATCTTTCATGGGATGTTTGCCCCGAACATCTCGAAGGCAACAAATGGTTGCCTGGCGTATTTGCCAAACATGATGAGGGGTTTACGTTTAGTCGTCATAAGTGGTACCTTGGCTGGAGTGTTTTCAGCGAGTCTCTAAACAATCTTGATAACCTAGCTCCTGATGGCCGATTTTGCAATGATCGCAGCAGAATCCGCGTAGAGAGCCAGTTGGGTTTTTGAGGGAACGGGAATATCGGGTGTGAATAGGCTGAATATTGTGGTAGAAAGCAGGGAGCCTGGGGCAAAATATTGGTCGAAAAGAAGAGCGGATACTATCCATCTTGACACAGAATTTGCGATCGTCGAAGTATGAATTAATTAGCTGGACCAGGCCGGGTTTTAAAGCCGGCTTCGAATAGGTTGAAGGGCAATCTAAAAAAAACACACTTTGTCGAATGCCTTGGCAATGTCTAACAGTACTGTCATGGCTTCTAAACCTTTGCTGAAGGCATTGGGAATCTTCTCAACCACCATTGGACTTGGTGAGTGGTTGAGTGTTTGGGGCGGAAGCCAAATTGGGTCTCATCCCTAACGAGCAACCTCTTTATTTAATCGCGTCAGAATGATTTTTTTGGTAATCTTAGTCAGAGTGGGAATGAGCGAGATCGGGCGGTAATTTTGCGGATTGGAGCTGCAATTACCGGGTTTAGGGATGACTACTATGTCTGCAATTTTCTGCCTAGACGGAAAACCCACGTGAGGGTGGTGAGCGCCTTCTTGAGAAGGGCTTTTTGATTGATGTGACTTTGATGGTATTCTCCATCTCCAAGAGAGATACCCGAGAAATGGAGATGAGATCTGGTTTGTTGAGTTTTTTGTTAACCAACTTCTCCACTTTGGAGATATGGGCGAGAAGGTTATGATATCATTTTTAAGTGATTTTGATGACGGGTTAACTTTTTGATTATGTTAATTAGCAATTTTGTATCAAAAACACACAATAAATTTAAATTATGTCATGACACAGTCAGTTGTATTCTGAGTGATGTAAATGACGATTTGTTTAGACCATAATTTGAACGATTTCAAGAGACGTGCCTTTTCAAACCAATGAAATTTTTCTATCATTCTCTCCAGCCAATGAAAGACATAGTTTATAATTAAATTCTAAATCTAGGTAACTGCGCTACTTATTAGTCCAAATGATAGATCAGGACAGAGAAAAAGTCATAATAAAGCCGGATAAATTTTGTCCGGGTTGGGGATCAAACCTAGGGCTTTTGGTTTAGAGTCCGGTCATTAGCCCGTTCACTTAGGTCACCTCTCTGGTGGTGGTTGAAAATTTTAATGTTCAAAGTAGAGATGAATGCGGGACTAATTTTTTGTCCCGTCTCGCAGTGCCGCCTCGTCGTGTAAGTCCCGTCCCTTCCCGCGGGTCCCGCACGTCAGACGCATGCGCAGATTAAAAATTATGACTTAAATTTGAAACTGCGCATGCGTCTGACAGCGTCTACTTTCCAACTGTTGAAAAACTGGGCTATTACTAGGGCAATTGTTTTGTTAAATTTAAAATAGAGATGAATGCGGGACGAGACGGGATATTGTCTAGCGGGATATTTTGAATATTTAGTCCCGCGCGGGATATTTTGTCAACTCAGTCCCGCGCGGAACGGGATTCCGCGGTCCTGCATTTGATTTATTTTATACAACGCAGCCCGAATGAATTTTTTTGATTTTTTTGTTAACGTATATTACATAGAGTACATGTAGGGAAAGGATTCAATAAGTTATATTATGAAATAAAAAGGGAAAAAATTTTGTCTCGCGCGGAACTGCATTGAAATCCTGTCCTGTGCGGAACTGAGTTTATAAAATGTCCCGCGCTGGACTAAATATTCTAAATATGCCGCGGGACAAAAAATATCGCGCGGGATATCCCGTCCCGTCCCGCATTCATCTCTAAAATAAATTTATAAATCAAACGCGGGACTGAATTGGCATCCCGTTTTACGCGGGACTGAATCAACATCTCGTCCTGCGCGGGATTGAATGGACATCTCGTCCCGTCCCGCGCGCGGGACGGGACACGATTTTTTTCATTCCGCATTCTTCTCTAGTTCGAAGTACCAATATCAAAACCTTGAATTGCAGTTCAACCAATCAACATAGATAAACACAGGGTTTAAACTGTGGATTTCTCTTTTAACGGTTCACTAATAAAGAAAACCAGAGACGGTCGGAGAGCAATGGTCAAGCGAGTTGACTACGAACGCTCAATACCCGGTTCGAATCCGGGTAAGTAACAACTTATTCTGACCGTCTCGTTTGGTCCTCCAGGTTGGGGGTTCTACCGACGGGCTGGCTCCTCGTTGTAGGTAAAAAATGTAAAATGCTAAAAAACCAAGCACCAATTCGCAAGGTTGGTAGTTTGGTGTCGGACAACGTCGCAAGACGTTTAAAACCGACTATATATATATATTGTCGTATTTTTTTTGGGATGAAGAAGTTTATTTTGCTTGTTTTAATTTGATATTTAATTTTTGTAAATTTAAATTTGAGACGCCTCTGGTGTCATAGCCAAGGTGGGAAAATTAAAAATTTTTGATTAGAAGACTTGCAAGCGACCCACGGTGCTGCAAGGTCGCGGTTTGGTGTATTGCGAGATGGAATGTAAATTTTTGCATTAGTAATAATAAAATTTGAGTTTAGCGAAGGTTTTTGTGTTTCTTTCGATTTTATTTTTAGTAAAGAAGAATTGTAGAATTCGTTGGCAATTTATTGCAACAAACAAATAATTTAATCTTGGAATAAAATTTTTAAGTATTTGCAAGGTCACGCACTGCAAATGTGTGATTGGTATTTTGGATTGAATATTTTAGTACAATATATATAATAAAGAAAACCATGATTTCCTAACACGAACCTAAGCTCGACCGGTGAATCGCTTTTTTAATGCGGCATTTGTAAATTCCTCCTCTTGTCATATAATCTATTGTAATCTGACCCTTGAGGGGAGGGGGTCAGGGGTTTAATATTTTGATTTTTATGGCGTGGTCTTAATCTGCACCAGAGTAGCTCAGGTTAACAAGTAAGGCCCTGTATTTCAGTTGGCAGTTAAGCTGCCTACTACCTCCGGTTTCAGTTACACCCCAGTCCTGTCATTCCCCAATGAGCCAATCCAGCTTTAGGATGAACTCTAGGATCCTGGCAGGTGGAGTGTCCCTGATTCTGGCCATGTCGGGCCAGAAGTCCCCCAACACAGATCCTCTCGTTGAAGTTAACGCCGGACAGTAACAGAGTACATGTTCGGCTGTTTCCTCTTCTTCATTGCATCCACGACATATTGGGTCTTCTGCATATCCCATCATGTGAAGATGTTTGTTTAGTCTGTAGTGTCCAGTTAGAATCCCTGCAATTATCCGCAGATTGACTCTGGACAGTTTCAGATAGTATCTAGCATGTTTCCAAGAGGGTGCACTTATTGCAGCCCTTGCTTGACGACATGTTGTTATTTGTACCCATCTGCGGGTGTGCAGTGTTAGGGTATGTTGTTTTAAGAGTGCATCTAGAGCTTTAACTGAAAGCGTGATCATCGGCTCCGGGCCGCAGGGAAGACTATTTGAACCGCGTCTTGCAAGTTCATCAGCTCTTGTGTTGCCCTCATCACCTTGATGTCCTTTAACCCAGCAAAGGGAAAGAACATTTTGGCTAGATATATTATTCAGTGTCTGAATGCAATCAAGCACCAGACCAGAGGTGACTTTGTGGTTCCGAAGTGCCACGAGTGCCGCCCTGCTGTCTGAAATAATATGAATATGTTGGTTCTGGATATATCTATCCTGAACTATTTTTGCGCATCGTAGTATGCCCATAAGTTCCGTTTGAAATACGGATGCATATGTGCCCAGCGCTATGCTTATGCTTAGGTCGAGTTCTGCAGAATATATTCCTGCACCTGATCCAGCATCATTTTTGGAGCCATCCGAATATAGACGTATGTCATAGTTAGGTGCTCTATCAGTATTTAACAGAACGTTGTACTTCCTGTCAAATATATATTTAGGTTGGATTCTATCTGGCTCCAAGTGCAGTAGAGGTATTCCCTTGGAATATTCCTTCAAAATCCGCATATGTGCCGTAGTTCCTTGCCTATTGTCCCATATTTTCCAACTACGTAGCCTAAGCGCCCTCCTAACCGCCATCTCCTGCACATGAAGATCAAGTGGTGGGAGGCAGAGGAGAGTCTCAAGAGCCGCAGTCGGTGTTGTTTGCATTGCCCCAGTTACAGCCAGACAGACTATTCTCTGTATTTGGTATAAGGAGGATGCTGTTGTTACTTGTTTGGTTCTGGGCCACTATACAAGGGCACCGTAGCATAGCATAGGTCTGACAACGGCGGTGTAGAGCCAAAGGGTGATCTTAGGAGACAAGTCCCATGACCGTCCCATTGTTCCTCGACATTGCCAGAAAGCCAGCTTAGCTTTTTCGAGTTTCATCTGTAAATGTTTTCCTCAGTTCAGCTTTTTGTCAAGTATTATTCCCAGATACTTGACTTCATCGGCTAGTTTTAGAGGAGTACCTGTTAAGCTGGGCATAACCATGTCCGGCAGCTTTCTTTTTTTGGTGAATAGTACAAGCTCTGTCTTTGTCGGATTTACCGAGAGAGAGTGTTCTTTACACCATTGTGCTAAAATCTTGAGAGCATCCTGCATTAGCATGCAGAGGATATTCTCATATTTTCCTATAAGCAGTATGACGATGTCATCTGCGTAGCCTAGGGTATAATAGCCCATATCATTTAGGAGTTTGAGTAGGCTGTTCACTACCATGTTCCACAGTAGTGAGGAGAGCACATGAGGGCAGCCTTTTGTTACAAATCCTTTAATCTTTGTGTCTCCAATACTGATCTCCACGGCTCTCCAAGTCAGTACAAAAAGAATCCATTTTGCAATGATCACGGGAACCCCATGAAGTTGTAGTGCTACACTCATACTTTTGATGGTAGCTTTATCAAAAGCTCCTTCGATATTAATAAACACGCCCAGGGTGGATTCACAATTATCCAACGATCTCTCTATGCGCTCCACTACCTTGTGAAGCGCCGATTCGGTCGATCTCCCTGAGATGTATGCATGTTGATTCGCATGTAACGGTCTGTGAATCAGAACCGTATCACGGATCTCTCTATTGCATAGTCTCTCCAACGTTTTCAGAAAAAACGATGTGAGGCTAATTGGTCTAAAGGATTTAGCGAGGGAGTAGTCACTTCTACCTGCTTAGGTATAAAGACAACTGTTGCTTTCCGCCATTCCTTCGGTGTGTATCCGTGCGCAATACATGCCCGAAACACTTGCTCCAGGTGACTGAGCACTAATTCCAGGCTCCACTGTAGTAGGGCTGGAAATACCCCGTCAAGCCCAGGCGATTTGAAGGGGCTGAAAGACTTAATTGCTTATGTTATTTTAGCCGCATTCACGACTTTGTTTGCAGTTTCCCAATCTGCCTCAGTCGGCGGCTGGCCCGTAGGTGCGGACCAGTCAAAGTCCAAGACAGTTTTACTATCAGGAAAGTGTGTTTTTAGCAGGATTTCAGCAGCCTCCGAGAGGGTCTCTGTGTAAGAGCCGTCCTCTCGGCGCAGGCTGCCTGGCTGCCGATGTGGATCTTTTGACAAGATCTTTTTTAGTCTTGCTGCAGCAGTAGTTGATTCAACACCACTACAGAAGATTCTCCATGATTCATGTTGTTTTTGGCGTATCAGTCTCTTGTACTCCGACTGTCGCATTTTAAATGCTGTCCAGTCGGCGTCACTTTTAGAGACTTGCGCTTTGTTGTAGAGCTTTCTAGTCGCCCTTCTCAGCTGGTCGAGTTCTTTGCACCACCAAGGTGTTGCCTGACCCCGTAGTCCAGCCGTCTGAAGTGGACAGGATAGCTCATAAACTTTTGTGAGGGAATTCTGAAGTGCATTAGTATACATTTCGATTTCCTCAGTGGTTGTTAAGTGTTCTTTTGTGAAGGTTTTCCCTGACATATTGGCCTCCAGGGAAGAGGATAGGTGGTCTAAAAAGGCCGTCCTGTCAACCCTTCTCGGATTCCTGTATTGTCTGGGTTCCACTTTTTTAGTTTCAAATTTGAAACAGATCCATTTATGGTCCGACATTGTCATTTCTTTTGACACATGCCAGTCATATATTTTATTTGAAATCCTTAATGACGCACGGGTGATGTCTATTACCGAGTTGCGTGTGGGTGACACATAGAAAGTAGGGTCGTTCCCACGGTTAAGAATTTCTAGATTAGTACTTATTAAGTAGTCTGATAGAGACTTATCTCGGTTGTTGCAGTCCCCGCTTCCCCATGCAGCATGGTGGGAGTTGGAGTCGCAGCCAATTATGAGGTGCTCTTTCCTTTACTCACAATAGTCCACGAGGTCCACCATCCTCCGAGAAGGTGGTAGTTCAGGTAAATCTATTGGGAGGTACAGTGACGCCATGATTACGTTCTGTTGGCCATTCCCAAAATCACAGCTGAGTCGGGCCACTGTAAGGTCCCCGTCACTGAGCTGCGGTAGAAGGTTGGCCTGTATGTTGTCAGGTATGTATATACACGTCCTGATTTTGCTTGTGCTACCTGTAAAAATGGTACCATTTAGTCTTGTAACACCCCTTACTTGGGATTTTACTAACCATGGCTCTTGTATAAGAGCTATTGTATCCGTGCAGCGGTCGAGGTGGCGGCATAAAGTTGCAACAGCCCCTCGACAGTGCTGCAGGTTAATTTGTATAATGTTAAGCTCTTTCAAGGAGGCCATTAGCCTACCTTGTTGAGCTTATTGGTTGGAACTTCCAGCCTCACCTCCATTGGAGTGACCGTGGTGGCTGTAGGCTTTGTAACGTTGGTTGTAGGTTCGTCCTCGATCCTTGTCAACCTGATGCTAAGGGTGGTGAACCTATAGTTCAGCCTCCCTCCTTTTTTCGTCGTTTAACTGTCACGTCCCAAAAAGGTACGTACGACACAATAACCGGGCAACCCCGGTTTCCCCTCTTTTTGGCTCGATGTGGCTAACTCGATTTTTCTCAGTCGGAGAGGGTCGTAGTCGCATACAAATCACCGAGTCATAAAAGAGGAAGAAAACTCATATAATGGGAAGGGAAAATTGGACGCCACCTAAATTTACTTACCTATTGGTGGATAATAAAACGTATAAATTCAGGAACTACGTTTCTGAGTACGATTTCCAACTGTGCTTAACTGGATTTATAAAACAAAATTCAAAAAAAAAAAAAAAACAGTAAGAAAACAACACAATATAAAAAAAATAATATAATTTTAGTGAACGGATTTTAAATAAAAAAAAAAAGGACAAATGATTATAAGTAAAACAATAGAGAAAAGCAAAATTAACAGACAGTAAAAAAAAATATTAAAATTGATTAAATTTAGTAAGTGTTCCGTAAACCAAAAACCAGTAACAAAAATAAAGTTAATAAAGAAAGGAAAAAAAAAAACTAATACGTGAAATTAATTGTGGTCGTAACCAGCCACCAATAAAACTAACAAAGGAAAATAATAACTTAAGGATAACATGCAAACAAAAAAATAATAATTTCAAAATTAAAAACTAAATAATCACAAAAACCTGTATAAACTTTCACCGTCACTAACTAAAATTAAGCACAAAACAAACAAAAAAAAAATGTTCAACAGTGACAAAAATTAACAAAAAAAAAACAGAATTACCTTACTAAAAGTCCTTGCTAAGCACAATCTTGGAAATTACTCTTCAACGGCTGAATTGAATTGATGAATGAATGGTTTGGGATGAAATGGGTTGTAATGGTAGAGATGCACAAAAGATTTGCACAAAGGAAACGGTAATGCACTTAATTTATTTTTTTTTTAACGATTACTTCAGAAAGATTTAATATAAATTTTTGCAAATATTATATTACTTGAATTAAAAACTATGTTATATAAAAAAAATTGTTCGACTTCTATAAATTTTGCGAGGTAAAATATTTTAATTGTAACAAAAAAAACGAGAGTAACCAAAAATGGCTTCCTCAACGCTTACACAAAGCGAATTTGTAATAGTTTAAAACTGGGGTCCACATAAAAATTGGTAACAATAAACCAATGGTTTTCCAAACTTAATTTTTCTCTAATTAAAAAAAATTCACTTGAAAACTTAACACCGAAAACCAGAAAGGACACACCAAACTATTTAAACAATGTTACGTAAAAAAAAATTCGACTACCACCACAAAGAATTTATAACGAAGTCCTCTCTACCCTTATCGTTTTGGTATTTTTCCATCCACCACAAGCGTTGAAACAAAGAAATGTTACTTTGACCAATCAGAAAATTAATTAAAATTTGAATTTTGAAACTGACAACCAATGAAATGCAAATATAAAAAAAAATGAACATTGTAGCAAGTTATTAAAAAAAAATTAGTAGAAAAGAAAAATGTTAGATGGCGTATGACTGCACTTTAATTGTTTAATTTGAAAAGAAAAAGAAATAATGAAGAGGATATTACTGAATAAAATAAAAAAATAAAAAAAAATGTGACAAAGGCACGTAACCTTGAAATGAAGGTTACATCCCCTCTACTTCCAGATGAAAATCTCATTTTTATCTTATGTCCAAAAAAAATACACTTGTGGCTTCGGAAAAATATACGCAAATCGTTAAGGGTCTATATTATAAACTTATATAACAAACAAAAATGAAAAGAGAAAAAAAAATGTATACACGATTACTATAGCTAACGTTTCCCTAAAATAATTTTATAACCTAAATATATACACGTAATATAGAAATATAGTAGTTTATTATACTTCCGGCGTAGCTTTAAGGTCTTTAGCATGCCACGTACCACGATCTTTACCAGATTCGTCAGACAACTGATATGTAGCATATGAAACTTTCTTTTTGATATAAAAAGGTCCTACAAATTTAGGCGCTAACTTAGCCGAAAAATATTTTGACGCGTCAGATAAAACATAATTACGTCGCCATACCGAATCTCCCACAGCAAAATTTGCCGGGCGTCTACGTAAGTCATAAGTGATTTTATTCTTATCGTACGCAATTTGTAAACGTCTTACTATGTCTTCGTACAATTTTTCAAATGCTTTTGGTCTCTCTTGAAGTTGTTCACGATCTCCAAATGATAACTCCGCATCTTCTGTAAGATTAGGAGAACCATTGGAACTACCGTCGAGACACATTTCGCGTCCGAAATTTGCAAAATAAGGCGTTACACCCGTAACTTCGTGCACGGCAGTACGCATAGCGCAAGCAACTTGAGGTAAATATTTATCCCATGTACGATGATTATCTGATACATAGGATGCCAACATAGTTTTCATTACCCTATTCACTCGTTCGACTGGATTAGCCTGCGGGTGATATAGGGCGTTATACGTGACCTTGATGTTATCAGTCGAGCACATATTCTTAAATTCTCTACTTCGAAATTGTACACCGTTATCGCATAACAATATTCGCGGAGCTCCATAAATTAAAACAACTTCCTCTTCAATGCGTCGCGTTACTGCAGCTGCTGTTGCCGCGCGCAAAGGAAAACATAACGTAAATTTTGAAAAATAGTCCGCTACCACTAATATCGATGTATAACCCCGAGTAGATCTCGGTAATGGTCCGACCAAATCCACAGAAATCATCTGCCAGGGTTTCGTAACGATAGGATGGCGAGTCATAAGTCCAGCAGGCTTTTTCTGCTCGGGCTTATGCGAAATGCAGGTGGTACAGCGATTCACGTATTTCCAAACTGAACTACGAAGTTTCGGCCAATAATACCGCTGAGAAATTCTATCGCACGTTTTCTTTATCCCCAGATGACCAGAGGTAGGAGCATCATGACAAGCCTTTAAGATGTTATTACGCAAATGATTTGAGACAACTTCTCGCCAATTATCGTTGTCATTTAAATCCGGATAGTCAGGTTTAATGTGCTTGTACAAAATATCATTTTCTATTTTCCAAGATGGAAAAGATTGAGGCGACTTAGAAACTTTATTTAACATGGTTCGATACCAACGATCATTTATACGTTTATTATTAGTATCGTCATCATCATTCATGTTAACATCATTATTAGTTACAGCGTCCAAGATAGGTACCGCTCTCGATAAAGTGTCAGGGACAACATGATCTTTCCCTTTTCTATGAATAATTTTAAAGTCGTACTGCTGCAATCGCAGTGCCCAACGCGCTAATCTTCCACTTGGTTCTTTTAAATTGCTAAGCCAAATCAAACTAAAATGGTCCGTAATAACGGTAAACTTAGAACCTTCTAAATATGGGCGTAACTTTTCTACTGACCAAATTACTGCTAAACATTCCCGTTCCGTAACAGAAAAATTACGTTCCTGTCTAGTCAGTGACCTACTTAAATAACTAATGACATATTCAGTATCGTCAATATTCTGCGTCAGTACAGCGGCAATGCCGTAACCTGAAGCATCAGTTTGAACGACAAAAGGATGGTCAAAATTTGGACAAGTCAATATTGGAGCATTAACTAAAGCATTTTTAATGGTACTCAAAGCTAACTCACAATCATCTGTCCACGCAAATTTAGTGTTACGTTTAAGTAACGCAGTCATGGGTGCAAGAATGGACGAAAAATTCGGAATAAACCGTCTATACCACGAAGCCATACCTACAACGCGTCTAACTTCGGAAACATTTTTCGGAACCGGAATTCGAGATATAGCGTCAACTTTTTCAGGGTCAACCGCCAAACCTTGTTCATTTACCACGTAACCAAGATATTTAAGTTCTGATTTACAAAACACACATTTGTCTTTACTCAATGTTAGACCGGCGGCACGTAAACGGTTAATCACTTCGCGCAAAATGTCTAAATGTTTTTCAAATGTCGGCGCGCAAATAATCACATCGTCCAAATACACAAACACAAACGGTTCCAATTCTGGTCCCAGAACTGTATCGATAAAACGTTGCCATGTCGCTGGAGCGTTGTGCAGACCGAAGGCCATACGGGTAAATTGAAAAAGTCCACGTCCAGGAATGGTGAAAGCGGTGTACTGCTTTGAACTTTCCTCCAACGGAATCTGCCAATAAGCTGATTTAATATCTAACGACGAGATAAACCTAGCTTCACGAAGTCGATCCAGAATTGAACTAATATATGGTAAGGGATAGGCATCCTTCTCCGAAACTTGGTTGACTTTTCTAAAATCGACACAAAACCGAAATTTACCATCTTTCTTCTTAATCAGGAGAACTGGGCTACTCCAAGCACTATTTGATTTTTCAACCACACCCATCTCTAACATCTTAGTTAACTCTTCGTCAATATGCTTCTGGACTATAGGCGAAACTGGATAATATCTTTGTTTTATGGGCTGAGCAGTCGTAATAATCTTATGTTCTACCGACTTTGCACATCCCAACGTAGGATTGTCACTTTCAGGAAATGACTCGCTAATTAATTTACTTAATTCGATATTCTGCTCAAAAGTTAAATTTACCATAGGAGTTAACAAAGTTTCATCTTTAATACACATAGCCTCAGGATTGGAAAATTGCCATTCACCTCGAAAAACGTCTGGCACAAAACCCATATCTTTCCAAAAATCTATTCCCAAAATTAAAATATTGGTCACTTCCGGTATCACTAATACTTTAAGAACAATAGTCTTTTCTTTCAACGTAATAGGTAAATTTACAGCACCCAGAATGTCTACTTTACTTCCATTCGCGAGAGAACACTTAGCACGCGAACCTCGAATTAACTTAACACCTAAATGTTTAATTGTCTTCCAACCAACACCACCAAGAATAGTTCGAGTCGCACCTGAGTCTAGTAAAGCCGGAAAAGATTTACCTGCCACTTTCACAGTAACAAAAGGTCGTTCATCTCCCTGCACATGAGCGAAGATATAGTCCAACAACACTTTGTTCTTTGCAAAACGCGCATCACGATCCTTAAGCATAGGGCTCATAGAGTGGTGTGAATTATAAAATGTTCTAGAGGTAGTATCACCACTAATTACTGACCTCTCGGGCCGTTTCCCGAACCACGCGAACACTGAGGACAAGTATTTATGGTAACATGTGGTCTACCACACCGGTAACAAAATAGTTTTGATTTAGCAACAGGACAATCCCTAGCGACGTGATCTGGAGCGGAACAATTCCAGCACTTATTTCGGATAATATTTACAGGTCTAGACGAAGCATGAGGAACGATTGCTTTAGAAAAGGACTGCCGATGTTCCACTGTAGCAACATCAATACTCGCATCTAAATATGCTAGATCAGGTTCTAGATCAGTCTTTTTCTTGGACGGGGGTACGTAATTATCCATGGCTTGCTTTTTCTGTTCAATCAATTTGCCTAAACGGGTTAAATCTTTGATTGTCGGTGTTTCCGTTAAACCTAAATGAGTTTGGTAAAATGGCGATAAATTTCTACGAATAATTTTTAACTGTTTTACCTCAGAGATCTTTTCACTTAAACGCGCAAACATTGTTTTCATCACGGCCACATAGGTACCTAACGACTCTGACGAACCTTGTGTCCGACGCTCAATCTCACGCAATAATAAATCATCATAATCTGGTGGAAGGTATTCTTCCCTAAGCGCAACTTCAAGCTCATTCCAATTATTAATAGTTTCACGATTTGCCCTAAACCAAACTAATGCTTTATCTTTAAATAAATCAAAAGCTTCTCGAAACAATCGTTCTTCCGACACGTTCCTAGCAACTCTCAATTCCTTAACATGTTCCAAAAACGCATTAACCGACTGACTTTTATCTCCAGCAAACGAAATTCCCCACTTTACAACAGGAATTGATTTTCTAACTTCAGTCTGTACCACCGGAACAGCAGAAGGTAACGGTACGGTAGGCAACGATAACGTAGGCGCAGACGCAACAGTAGGCAAAACAGCTGACGGTAATAAAGGTGTAACTATAGGTGAAACTAAAGGAGCAACTATAATATTCGATGTAGACGGAGAACTAACCAAAGCGGAAGTCACGGTAGGCGAAACAGCAGGAGTAACCGACGAAACCGCAGTAGTAACCAAAGTCGAAACATTAGCACCGATACTTAAATTAGCAAAACTCGTATTTACTTGAACCCGATTCAACATAGCTAAGTAAATGGCATGATCATCTTCTACTGATTTTAAAAGACCGATTTTGACATCTTCTTGATCTTCATCAAGAGGCTGAGAATTTTTTATCCTTTGGATAATATGAGCAAATTTAGTTTCTATTGCTGGAACCGGTTGATCAATTTGAATGCTATCTAATAAAACCCGTAAGTTTTCTAACGACACGTCAACTTCTTCCATATCATCATCAAAAGAAATATTATATGGGGGTCTTTTAAAATTAGGATCGCTAGTTTCTAACTGTAACAAAGATCTTAACTCTTTTCTTAACATCATAACATTTCCCTGTGCTGAACCACCGCGAATCTTAATTTCATAAATGATTTCGGGCTTTAAGAGCCGATTAACATTAATTTTATAACTCATGATTAAAATTAAACTAAAAAAAAAATAAACTAACAAAGAAAAAGAAATGGAATACAAGGCCCCACGTTGGGCGCCAAAATTATGTCACGTCCCAAAAAGGTACGTACGACACAATAACCGGGCAACCCCGGTTTCCCCTCTTTTTGGCTCGATGTGGCTAGCTCGATTTTTCTCAGTCGGAGAGGGTCGTAGTCGCATACAAATCACCGAGTCATAAAAGAGGAAGAAAACTCATATAATGGGAAGGGAAAATTGGACGCCACCTAAATTTACTTACCTATTGGTGGATAATAAAACGTATAAATTCAGGAACTACGTTTCTGAGTACGATTTCCAACTGTGCTTAACTGGATTTATAAAACAAAATTCAAAAAAAAAAAAAAAAAAAAACAGTAAGAAAACAACACAATATAAAAAAAAATAATATAATTTTAGTGAACGGATTTTAAATAAAAAAAAAAATGACAAATGATTATAAGTAAAACAATAGAGAAAAGCAAAATTAACAGACAGTAAAAAAAAATATTAAAATTGATTAAATTTAGTAAGTGTTCCGTAAACCAAAAACCAGTAACAAAAATAAAGTTAATAAAGAAAGGAAAAAAAAAACTAATACGTGAAATTAATTGTGGTCGTAACCAGCCACCAATAAAACTAACAAAGGAAAATAATAACTTAAGGATAACATGCAAACAAAAAAATAATAATTTCAAAATTAAAAACTAAATAATCACAAAAACCTGTATAAACTTTCACCGTCACTAATTAAAATTAAGCACAAAACAAACAAAAAAAAAATGTTCAACAGTGACAAAAATTAACAAAAAAAAAACAGAATTACCTTACTAAAAGTCCTTGCTAAGCACAATCTTGGAAATTACTCTTCAACGGCTGAATTGAATTGATGAATGAATGGTTTGGGATGAAATGGGTTGTAATGGTAGAGATGCACAAAAGATTTGCACAAAGGAAACGGTAATGCACTTAATTTATTTTTTTTTTTAACGATTACTTCAGAAAGATTTAATATAAATTTTTGCAAATATTATATTACTTGAATTAAAAACTATGTTATATAAAAAAAATTGTTCGACTTCTATAAATTTTGCGAGGTAAAATATTTTAATTGTAACAAAAAAAACGAGAGTAACCAAAAATGGCTTCCTCAACGCTTACACAAAGCGAATTTGTAATAGTTTAAAACTGGGGTCCACATAAAAATTGGTAACAATAAACCAATGGTTTTCCAAACTTAATTTTTCTCTAATTAAAAAAAATTCACTTGAAAACTTAACACCGAAAACCAGAAAGGACACACCAAACTATTTAAACAATGTTACGTAAAAAAAAATTCGACTACCACCACAAAGAATTTATAACGAAGTCCTCTCTACCCTTATCGTTTTGGTATTTTTCCATCCACCACAAGCGTTGAAACAAAGAAATGTTACTTTGACCAATCAGAAAATTAATTAAAATTTGAATTTTGAAACTGACAACCAATGAAATGCAAATATAAAAAAAAATGAACACTGTAGCAAGTTATTAAAAAAAAATTAGTAGAAAAGAAAAATGTTAGATGGCGTATGACTGCACTTTAATTGTTTAATTTGAAAAGAAAAAGAAATAATGAAGAGGATATTACTGAATAAAATAAAAAAATAAAAAAAAATGTGACAAAGGCACGTAACCTTGAAATGAAGGTTACATAACATCTCGCATTTAACCATGTTGATTGGTTGAACTGAGTTAAACTTGAGATTAGCTTAAGCGAAAGCTTAACTGCCCACTGAAATACCGGGCCTAAGTCATTATTTAATCAATTTTATACAGTGTTTAATGGATTTTATTTGGATAGTTCCATAGCGCGTCTGTTATTGGTTGGACAGATGGAGGTTATGTTGATTAAGAGCAAGTTCATCAGCTTTCTTAATATTAAGCCAAGTGGTAGATCTACAATTAAAGTCTTCACAGAGTCTAAGTTTTTAGCGATCCGCAAAGCTTAAGAACCTCCCATATGTCCAGGAGTAATTTGTATATTTTTGATTGAAGGAAAAAAATTTGTTTTAAAAATTTATTACGTCATACTTAAAATACACAAGCATAGTTTCTTATAATATTGAAAAAAAAGCAAAAAAAATAAAAGTTATTGGATGAAATCACAGATCAGAGTTGAACCTCTCTTATAAATTTCCATTGCGAGTCGGGGATCCCTTCGTACCCTATGTATCCTTCGCGAACGTGTTTTTCTAAAACGTTGCAGCGATATTCGCAATACTGACACAGATCCAAAAGCTTCGGTTTAAATGTGGTAAAGCATTCTTTATCCATCTTTCGTTCCAAGAGTTTGCTTAAATTTTCAGTGGCGCGCTGTAGATCTGCTTGGTTATTTTTAAATATATGAGTCTGATTGCTCTTATGCTTCAGATAATAAGCAAAAGGGTAAGTGTACAATAAAGTTTTGCGACAACGCCGTAAGGTGATGACTCCTTTCTCCAAAAGTTCCGAATCTGCCGCAATTACCCCACTATCTTGAAGCTTATTAACCTTAACTCTTACGTCAGCTACTAATTTTTCTTCCAAACGGAGGGACTCCTTGTGCGAGATATACTGGCCGTTGTAATACAAATACGACTTTAGGGCTTTTTCCGCATATTTCTTTTTATCCTTGTTAGCTTTTTTAGTTTTTGAAACCTCTTCGGTTTCATTTTTGCAAATGTGCCCATTTGTGCTGGATTTCCATTTTGCCATGCAGATCCAACAAAATTGATACAAGCATTTTGTGTTTCTACACTTCATGTGATTACATCCACCATCTTTTTCAATTTGACATTTGCACTTTGGACATTCTTTCGAGTTAACCAGTAACCATTTTCCAGTTTCAGAGTCGTCCTTACACTTTTTCAACCACTTCTCCAATAAATCACATTTTATCGGACTGTGCCAATCTTCCCTGCAATTGAAACATGAGATGAAATTGCAGCTGCAAATTATGGGTTGAGTTACTAACGCACATTCTACTTTAATTGCGTTGTCGCACTTGGGATTTGGACACCACATCAAGTGAGGATTGCATTCCACAAACTTATTCGTAATGAGTCGTTTGTATATCTGTCGAGCTTTGGAATCCCGCAAAACTCCTAAACACATTTCCTGGTTTACCAAAATATTACACGTTTGTTCTATGCAAAAAATTGTCTCAATTCCTTGCTCCATAATTTTGCTACCCAAGTAGCTATTCCAGCAATCATAACAAAATTTATGACCGCACTCCAAACCAATCAATTTGGAACCAAGAAAGAAATCGCAACAAATAGTACATTCGGTCTGATCTTCACCATCAGAAGATTTTTCAGCCACCCCAGGAAAACTATTAAATGGGTTAGGAATATTGGTATCTTCAAATAACTTATCTTGGTCTTCTCCATACAAGCGATCCATTAGATGGTCCCTATTCCATTTGAAGTGATTCAGTAAAGTCCTCACTGTGGTACCTGGCATTTGTGTCACCGAGCTTACATCTTCTATTATCTTATCCATACATTTCACCACGTCGTCTGTTGATAAGATCTGCAAGACGGAATCTTCATTTTGAAATATTTCTTCGTCCTTTTCGTAAATGAAATCCCACTCACAATCACTACAATCGTCAAAAGTATCCATTACGGTGAGCGAGTAGTTAATTTCTCTAATTAAATTGATTTTATGTTCTGCCTTTACAACAACAATCTTCAATTTGTCAAACACAACGTACAAAAATTAGGTTATGAATCTCAATATTTTTGACAGGTCGGTCGTTCAGTTTGACATTTTTTATTTTTGAAATTCTTTCGTTCGCAGGTTTGGAGCATTTCCACGTAAAGCATTTTTTAGCTCCGTCTATTTAAAATATTGCGTATTTTACGTTTCTAAAATGGGCACGAGAAAGTTCAAATTTGCATTTTTAAAATGGGAAAAAGTATCAAACTGAACGCAGCCATAACATAAACTTTGCGTTTAGATTGCTAATCACACCACTTTTTTGATATTTATTGACTCACATAAAAACGTTACAAAGGTCAATTGTTAAATTTGATTGCAAAAATCAAATTGTAAAATAATACTATAAATTAAATTAGGTATTTTAAAGCACGGTTTACACGTGCACTATTACAATGATGCGAACTGTAGAGTCTCCTTAACCTGATATTTTCACTTATCAAATAGCAATAACTAATTATCCTTTTATTTTAGTTAACATCTGGTCGTTCCTACGTCGTTAGCTGCCCCTTAACAGAAACATCGTAAGGAAAGCAACAAAATAGGCTAGTTAAACCCTGATTATTTTTCTGTGTTTCAGTGGATAGAGCGTCTAAATTATTGAAGAGGCCAACAGTAAAAAGTAAAAAAATATTGCGATTAAACGAAAATTGTTAGATCGAGCTATTTTATGTGACCTAAATAAATGTGAGTGCTGTAAGCCGAGCTATGTTGCTCAGGATAAAGAAGAAATGTGACAAAGAGACGGAGTGGTCAAAAATTTGAAAATAATTTTTGTCTAGGGAGCGAGAAAGTTTCCTTTCCCTAAAAAAAATTTTATGACAAAAGTTTACTTTTTTAACGTTAGAGGCGCTACTGTTCAGATTTCTCGCTAATTTTCCCATGAAAGAACGAAAAAGTTTGACGTTAGCGCCTCGAGCATTAAAAAATTTAACTTTTTTTATGAAATTTTTTAACTTTAGAAAACGCTAAGGTTAGCTTTTTCGCTCCCTATAAATGACCCCATATATTCCAAGTTGGTTTGAAAATTAATATTGCAAAATCGCGATGCTGTGATTAATTTTCTACAAAAATTGACAAAAACGTCATCTTTTACACTACTTTAATATTATGCAACAGACAATTCCAATTTTTAACAAATTTTGTCTACAGGACCTAAAGATTTTGGGAGAAACCCCCCCCCCCTCTGATCCTACGTGGCTGTTACGTTACAGAAAGATAAATAACTTTGACTTTATCGACGCAATAAAAATAAATCCTCTCAATTTTATAATATCCTACAGTAAGACAATGACAACTGTATAAGCCGAAATATTCCGTTTTATACAGATTTCCGCTAAGCAGGTACTTTTACAAGTTTGTGGACATGAAAAATTTTTAAATAGTTAAAATTCCGGCTTACTAAGCGTTGTTAAATTGCACGTATTATACAAAACGAGCTTAGTTTAGGTTCAAATGGGGGGGGGGGGGGGCAATGAATTTTACGGTTTTTTAAAAAGGAATATTTTGTTAAAAAAACTAAATTTTTTCCAAATATAATTTTGAATCTAGAATTTCTATTCACTTTAAGTCATTTGACCTTGAAAAATTGAAATTCATTTGCTTTCAGCGCCTCTTCTATTATTTATTTTTATGAATGAATTTCAGAATGCACGAGTAAGAACTTTACCCGAAAAATAGTCTGGCTACAAGCTTGATTCATTTTATATGAACAAACGCAAATAGAATCACATTGATGCAGATCAGATTTTTGGTTTTACTTTTTAAAACTGATGATTTAGATCATCAAAATTAAACAGCAACAAAAGGAAAAAACAAGGAAAGCTGAAAAAAATAAACTACAAAAATAAATTATAAAATAAAGTAAAATAAAAGATAAAAATAAAAATAAACAGATGCGGCCAGGGCTGAGCAAAATACATTTTTATTTGTATTTGAAATACAAATACAAAATGCTTGAAGGTCAAATATTTAAAATACAACTACAAAATACAATTGAAAAATGTGCCAAAATTTTTAAATAAAATTTTTATATTTAAAATACATTACTTTAGTAGGTTCATGTCCCCAGTCCCCTCCCCCTATTTCGAATTTTGATACTAAAATAGTCTAATTTGTTTGGTTCTCTTTGTACTACAATTATTTTTAATTTTTGCCTAAATAGTTTTTCAAATATTTCAAAATTTAGCTGGTCGGGGGGGGGGGGCGCCGAAGGCAATCTTTCTTAAAATTTTAAATTTAAGATTTAAAATAGTTTAGATCGTTTGTTTCTTTCTCGCTTGTTTTCCCTTGCTTTTGCAAGTTTTATTTTAGTTTGTACTCAAATAGTTTTTGAAATTTTCAAGAAAAACATCAAGGACACTGACGCGCATGAACGGATTAATGAGAGTCTGATTAACATCTACAGCAGCAAGTTCAAAATACTCTCAGTAGTTTGCATGGTCGTCCATAAGATCATTTTCAGGGCGGGGGGGGGGGGGCAAAATGAAAAAAAAAATTATTATAAAAGAATTTTAATGATTTAAAACCGAAAGTTTAGAAAATTTTAAAAACTTGGGTTGGTGAAATATTAAATGTCTAAAAAGAATTAGGCAACCGCGAGGCAGAAGGGGGGAGATAACCCTTTTGCCCCCTCCCCCAATAGACGCCCATGGTACTTTGTAGTTATTTTGTGCAAAAGTTTTATTTTCGTTTGTACCCAAATAGGTTTCAAAAAATTTCAAAAATTATTTGAAGGGAGAGGGTGCTGAAGACGTGCTATTTGATATTTTAAATTCAAAATTTTAATTCGAGAGTGTAGATCGTTTGAGTTTGTTTGTGAAATTATTATTTTTGTTTGTACCCAAATAGTTTTTGAATTATGTCGAACAATTTTGAAAAGAAGTATGTGACAGCCCCCCTCTAGCTAATTTTTGAAGTATCTCAAAAAAATCTCAAAAATCTGAGTACAACCAAAAATAATAATTACGAAAACAAGCATAAACAGAGCACAAGGAATTTTAATTATTTTGAATCCGAAATAAAAAATTTGTAAAATGCATAATCTCTACTCTGTACCCTCCCTTCACCTCTAAGAATATAATAATTAGAATGTAATATTAAAACTTCAAAATATCGAGTTATTCTGATGACGAACGAAATAATCGTTTGAAAGCTCAATAAATCTTTTAATTAATTTTTAATTTATTAATAACTGGATATTTTGAAGTTTTAATATTATCTAATATCAACGAGTTAATAATTTATATATTTAAATAATTAGAATGTAATTAAAATTTAAAATACGGATAATAATTTTTAATTGGTTTTGATAATGGGTTAACATTTTAATTAAGTTAATTAGCGATATTATACCAAATTATAAAAATTATAAATTTTTATTTTTATGTATATATACAAATTATAAAAATTATAAATTTTTATAAAAATAATGATCATGTAAGTATTCCGGAGTTAATGGAATTTTTACAAGTTGTTTGGGGGTATTCTAGGATGTTTATCCTAAGTTTTTGACCTTAAGAATCTTACGCTAACTTATAGAGGGGGGGCAGAAATCTCCAAATTTGAGAACTTTTTTTTAGTATTTTGCATTTATCTCGCAAACTAAGCATATTTTGGGTACTATAGTTTACTACAAAGTTGTAGAATACTAAATTTTATAAAATTTGGTTAATAAAACAAATTTTTAGACTCAATATTAATTAAAATACAGCCGATCAAAGTTGGACAAAGTTTCTTAAAATGTAAAAAAATTTCCAAAAAACTAAGGTTTTGTCCCTATTATTTACCATTACCAACTATTAATTACCATCATTTCTATGTTAATTATGTTAATCATTTATTAATATTAATATCTTGAAACATTTATAACCTCTTTCTTTACACCTCTCCCTTTCTCATTCTACCAAACGTAAAAATGCCTCATTTTAATGCAAGAAATGCCAATTAAAATGAGGCATCTTTGTATTTGGGGTAGAAAAGAGGTACGGGGAGTGTGATTTTAGATGTTTTAAGATACTTGATCTATGATTAGCATAATTAACATGGAAATGATGGTAATAAATAGGAGTAAAACCTTCGTTTTTTGTTTGTATTTTTATATTTTGAGAAACTATGTCTAACTTTGGTCGGCTATATCTCGGTTAATATTGGGTATAAAAATTTGCTTTACCAACCAAATTTTAGAAAATTTATTGTTCTACAACTTTGTATTACATTATAGCCTAGAAAATATAATTAATTTATAAGATATACGCAAAAAACTAAAAAAAGTTCAAAATCTTTGAGGTTTTTTTTATAATTTAAAAAATGTAATTAAATGGCAACAAAATGTATTTTAATAATGGGTTGTAGGTTTGTTCGCGGGTCCCAAAAATACAAATTTTACGATTGAAATCTCGATGAATTCTGAAAGAGTATATTTTAAATAAGAGAATTAGCTATGACAAAATGCCTTAAATGCACCTGTTTTTTCAAAAATCGAATTTAAAAACTTCGATTTTCACAGTAAATTTTAAGCAAAGTCGCTCGGGATTAGTGAATCAATTCATTCTATTGACAGTCCGTGCACTTTCAACTGGTCTTAGCTTTGCGCAGAGCGGGAATAACCGGAGCAACACTTGCATTTGGATGCAGCAACAGTGCACTCCGAACGAAAATCATGGCTTTCAATACTAAATGTGCAGGAAAAAATGGCTTAAAGCGCTCGAGCGCAGCGAGGGGTGCTTTAAGTCGATTTTTCTTTGCACAACTACCCTGCGTTTAGAATCCACTCTCACGAGTTTCACCCCTCAAAGATCCACGCGAAAAAGTAGCTACCGCTACACTCTTATGTATAGGAACGCACGTACCGTCAACACAATGCCTTGATTAACCAATCACGAGCGATTTACCTTCGAAAATCAAGCTTTTTTAAATTCGATTTTTGAAAAAACACGTGCATTTAAGGCATTCCGTCATAGCTAATTTTCTTATTTAAAATATATTCTTTTAGAATTCAACGAGGTTTTAATCGTAAAATTTGTATTTTATAGACCCGCGAACGTACCTTTACCCTTTTTGTATTTCAAATACGTATTTTATTTTAAATACATGTAGGTAGTTACTGCCCAGTATACTGATCAGCCTTGGACGTGGCTTAGACAATTCGTGGCTCACACTGGGTTAGTGTAGAGGGCGGGGGTCAAACTATTCAAAGATAGAATTGCAGACACAGCCTTATCAAATTTTTGACATCCTGAATCCATCACCCACAAAACTGTGTTTCTGGCTCGTTATGCCGTCATCAGTACCATATACTATTTTAAAAAACTTTGATTGTGACGCACATTTAACAAGCTACCGTTTTTATTCGGTAAGGTTGTGTCTATCATTCTATCTTTGATTATATTAATTATTTGGGTAGTAGAGTTTTTAGGAAATTGTTCGAGTTACAATAACCAAGGAATTGGATGAGAAGACTAGAGCAGTCAAAACATTTCGTATAGAGTTTTGTAGTCAAATTGATCGATCGAGTATGAAGACGTTCAAAAACTTTACGCCAGAGACGGCCCGTAGCTGTCTATATGTGGCAAACCATGGTCCATGACATTCTGCATGGTAAAAAGTTGTTCATCTGGTTTTGCGAAGTGAACCCCCATGCTAGGACCGCGTAAGCTAGGACCGGCTAAATATGGGTTTAAAAATCCTAACTTTGCCGCTGCTTTTTCCCATCAGTGGGGCTAGAAAACTATTAAGGGCTTTTGCTTGGAAAATGCAGCTGTCAATGTGTTTTGACCAAAACAGTTTTGTATCAAGGGTTACCTCAAAATACTTGGCAAAGTCCTTCTAAGGAATCACTTCGCCAAACATCTCGAGTTTGTGGGGATGGGGGAGAGGGTGCCGTTTCTTATCGAACATGATAGTTTCACTCTTGCCCAGGTTTACTACAAGTCTCCACTTGTAGTATCAGGGTTGAAGAAATTTCAGCGTATTACGAGCGATAGTGATGTTTCTCTTACGTCTGGAATGTGTGGTTAGGATGCTTAGATCGTCTGCAAAGCAGGCGGTTGTGTCTTTGGGAGAGATAAGGATATTATAAAGCATAAATTAAACGACGGCGTAAAAATGCGACGTAGAGGAGCTGAAGAAAGCTTGCACCACAACGCACCAACCCTTTAATCATAAAACTGTTATAAGTAGGCAAAGCTTCACAAGTCGCCGGCTCAAAAACAGAAAAGTAAAGTAGCGTTAAAAATTCTTACAAAAAACGGCTGCGTTTAAAAGATTCACAGTTCTTACCCCAGAAGCTGCTACTAAGCAACTTCGTGTGGCTGCAATAGACCGCTCGTATTCCTTGGAAAAACTTACGGAGTTCCAGGCAGAGAAAATAAACTCACTTTGCCTTAGACGATCACATCGAGGAATTGACAGGTGATACACAAGCACCTACATTTGTGAGTTTTTGACATGCAGCAGAAATAATTTGGATCAAGTGCAATGATCAGAGCCCCCTTGTGTGGCTAACAAAAGCTGTAGCAAATCTACCAGTACTGTAGGTGGGAACACAGCTAAACACTGTCAAATCTGCCAAGACCAACCAAGGCAACCAGGAAATCAAAACCCACAAACGCAACCCAGAAAACTTGGGAGAAACCCAAATGATATGTCTTGCACGACAACGTCAAGGAAGAGCCTAAGAGCAGACTCCTTGTCTTCGGCTTCAAAAAGAAGCACGACGTTGATATTAAATCTTTTTTTTCTTTTTCAACTTAGTGAAAGCTTTTAAGACTTGTTATTTCTAACATCTGTGTCGTTTCCTTTGCAGTGTTGGTTCTGTGAGCATATAAATATTTTTACATCTATAAGTTCGTTTGCTGGACTCGCCTTCAGATGTGCCTGTATCCTGGTTTTTATGTTAATTCTCCATCCAATATCAAGTTCAAGTCGCCATTGCAAGCACCTGGGCGACAATTAAGTGGGAGTATTTTTCTTACTGTTGGGCTATTTGTTACCATCTTTCAAAAACGATGCCAAAAACTTCTCGTTCAATAGTCAGGCCGTCATCAGGCCTCACTGACATCTGGCAAGCGGCGATAAGCACGTGGCGCCCTAGTTTTTTTTGTGTGATTTTTTTGATAAGGTCGAGAATTTCCTCGACTTGCAACTCCCCTATTAGTATCCTCCGTTGAGCTGAGCCGTAGTGCCGCTTGAGAGACCCAAGAGTGCAGGTAAGATCGTAGGGTTTTTTGTACGGCTGAAATTTTGTGAGTCGTATTTTAAATTAACGTCACACACCGATGTTTTATTTATTTAATTTTTGCAGCGTTTTGTGGTATTGGAACTTTTTTTTTATAGTATTGATTTTAATAATGAACAGAAATATAAGGTATATTAATTTTTTTTATATAATATTTAAACTTTAAAATATCGAGTTATTAAAAAATTAAAAACTGATTAAACAATTTATTGAGCTTTCAGATGATTAATAAATAAATTGTTTAATTAGTTTTTAATTTTTTAATAACTTGATATTTTAAAGTTTAAATATTATTTAGATAATATTAAAACTTGTTTACATAATATCTTTGAAAGCTCAATAAATCTTTTAATTAATTTTTAATTTATTAATAACTCGATATTTTGAAGTTTTAATATTATCTAATATCAACGAGTTAATAATTTATATATTTAAATATTATTTAATATCAACGAGTTAATAATTTAACATTTTCAATCTTTTTTTGTATAAAATTTATTTTTCGTTTTACAGTCTTAATTGTGGGTAGAAAATTAGAAAAAATTTTAATACCTTTTTGTACCAGCAAACGAAATATATTGGTGACTGTATAGTTCTTTACGTCCAAATTGCCATAATTTGGTTGTTACATTCCATAAAATTGTTCGACGTACTAAAATTATCTTTTAGTTAATTAAATTTGATGTCAAGTTTAAAAAGGTTTTATTTAATTATTTTATCTAATTAACAGGTTTGATCTTAGTAATATTATTCTTAACAACACAAAATAAAAACAATTTTTTTTACAACTTTATGGTGCTCAATATCATCTAGTTTATCTTTAAAAGTCAATCATTCATAATAATAACTTTTTTATTTAACAAAAATGTGGGCTTATAAGCTGGCCGGAGCACTAGAGATTGACTTTACTAATAATTGCTTGAGAGACGTTCCTCTATTGGAAAATTTATATTTTATAAAATAATACTAAATAAGTAAGTAACAATAACGTGTTGTACAAAAAAACATTACAAAATAAAGTGCCCCCTCTCCGCAATTAAGAACATCGATCGGTATCTTTTATAAAATAAAATCAACATACTATGTAAGGATATTTTTTTTTAATTTAAGTGAATTTGTTTGCAAAATCTTAATCCTTCTGATGGTTTACTTTAATATGTCTCTTAAAAGTTTTTATTTCATGGAAACCTTTCTTACACCATTCACAAACATACGGAGTTTCACCAGTATGACGTCGTTTGTGCACGACCAAACTACTGTTAGCTGAAAATCTTTTTCCACAATACTGACACAGGTACCTCTTTTCACCTGTATGTGTAACCATATGGATTCCTAAATGTTGCCGTTGAGTAAAACATTTTGAGCAGATTTCACACTTGTAGGGCCTTTCACCAGTATGAATTCGGTAGTGTCTTTTTAATATTGACGGAGATATAAAAGTTTTCGAACAAACATCACACAAATACGGCAATGTACCTAAAAAAAAAACAACAACATTAGAAATTATGTCGACAGGTACTACTTTTTCAAGCAACCTTTATGAGCTAAGAGATGTGCGTCGTGTGTTCTTTTAGTAGCAAAAACCTTATCGCAGATAGTGCAGGTGTACGTTTTCCGGTTATCCAAATGGGTCAAGATGTGCAGATTTAAACTTTTAAAGCTGTTGCATTCCATGTTACATAAATCACATATCCATTTCTGCAGGTCGTTCATAAAACTTTCTCTTTCTTGCAGTTCATGCCATAGCATGTGAACCCGAAGATTGAAAGCATTAGAAAGATTCTGGCAACAAATTTTACATGAGGTTTTGTTTTGTAACTTCAGATGTAAACCAAGTTCAACTTCCGATTTAAATCCTGAAAAAATATTATTAGTTTAAGAGTAGGCTAGTCATTTTTGTAAAGGTAAAAAAAATTATTTGCTATCCTGGCCGTAAATGGCACGTTTTTGTACTAGATTTAAGGTACGAAACGAGACACTTTATATCACTAGGACGTGAAAAAGTTCTAAGGACAAGCCCCATAAAAAAAAGAGTTTTTGATCTTAATCGAAAACAATTTTTGAGCTACGCCACAAGAACGATAAAAATTTTTTTGTTTATGCAGTGTAGCCCAAAAAGTTTTTGCAAAAAGCGATGAAGTCGCTGCGGGCATACGTCAAGACACAGGTCGGGATATAGAAGAAGATCGTGATCCTGCCGGTGGTAAACTTGTGGCGCCCAGGGGCTTAAAATCCCGAAAGTAGCGTAAAAAAAACGTTGATGCTTAGCGGAGTTGCAGATATGTACTTTGCATAACGACAACAAGAAAAAGTAAAGCTCCTTAAAAGGCAAACCCTTGATAATATGGATCAGAGTGGGGCGTCTCACACGACTGAGGAGCTAACCAACACCAAGAATTCTGGCGGAATATTAACAGAGAACGCAGAAAATAGCCATGCAGAGAAAAAAATCCTTTTCTAACGTGAAAAGAGAAATAAGAGATTACTAAGAGTCAGCAGGTGAGTCTCACTGATGTTTGGACAAGTCAGACATTGGAAAAATTGACCTCCACGGTGGTGAGGCTTTCCTGAGCATACCAAGGCTAAAGATAAGATTAACAGGAGCCTGCAGAACAAGCAGAGTGGTTATATGCAAGAGATGCTGAAAGCTGCCGGTCATGAAGCATGCACTATAGGGGTCAGGACAGATCGGCTAACTGCTGGAGGTGTTCTGCAGCCAGACACCGTAAAGAAGCTTTCAATAGAATAATGGCTGTAGTATGGTCAAGAAAAAGAACAAACTCTGCAAGAGCCGAGGATATAAATGAATTCACTAGATGCATACCTAAATAGAAGAAAAAATTCTGTAAGAACCGAAGTTGATGGTGGACCAATTGGAACGCGAATTAATGATGTAGTAGTCAGATGACTATGATAAACCAGGACGATTCTTACCTAGTCAAAAGGGAGGTTTTTGTTAGTGAAAGTCTGACACTGCCGCCGCCATCAGTTATAGTGGTGTTTTGTAAAAGATTTCATTTTTCTGAGCTCAAAGAGATATGAAAACGGAGAACAAAGATCGTGAGTGAACCACGAAACAGAGAAAGAAATTGGATTCGAAAATATAGTGAGATTTGTCAAGTCTCAGTGTCCATTCCGTATTAAAAGCGATAGCGATGTGAAGTCCAGGTGAAGATAGAGCAAAGGAAAAACCAAAAATGAGGTGGTGGGATTGAATAACCGGTAAACTGGAGGAAATTGAAATGGGTGGCTGGATCAGAAAATTTCAGGACAAAGAGCGTAGTGTTGGAGAGAAATTGTAAGAAATCCTGCTACTAACACGAGATTATAGAGATCTAAGACGGCAGAGTTTAATTCAAGGATGAGGCCAGCGATTTTACGTTGGACTGAGATGGTGCAAAAGGAAGGTGCGAAATTTTGTTGAAATAAAAAGTTTTTATTTAATTAATTATACAAATGCATTTATTAACTTCTAAAAATGGGTGTATTATTTTAAAAAAATATTGTCGTATTATTTTAGGATCAAAAGATTTGGACATAAGTTTTACTGTAAATTTTGATGTTTTGAGGTTGTGTTAATTTTGATGATGATTAAAGTTTTGTAAAAGTTTTTTTGGAGTTGGCAAAATAACAGTAGAGAAAGGTAAGTCGTTGCGTTTTTCTTTTAGCCTTGATTTGAAAACGAGATAAACTGAAAATTTTTATATATTAATTAATAAATTAATTTAGCATTGTAAAAATTTTTATACTAGAAAAGTACAAAGCCGCAAGATAAAAGCGGTGTTTCAATTCTACAAAGTTACTTTATTTTTGAAAAACGTTTTACTTTATTTTTTAAAAATTCGGTCATTGAAATAATTTGACTTCAATATTGCGATGATTTACCTGTAAAACCCCGCTGAAATTTACCCTGGCTAACTCGCAAACTATGGGAAACCCTAAGAAAATCTTTCCAGGGGTCGTGGTTCAAAATGCTAATTAATACTGTGTTAAAACTCTTAAAAAAAACCAGTAAAATTTTTATAAAACAATGATTTTAATAAAATTTAATAAAAACGAAGAAAATTCAATTATTATTGTACTACTCGTTGACAAATTCTTGAGTACTGAAAAAAGTTATCATGTCTTGCTTAGACGACGATCGAAGGCGCTACTTTTTAATTTATAATTAAAAACAAACTAATTAGTCTCACCCTTGATTTCTAAAGTGTGATTGTGTAAAACTTGAACATTTTTACAAATTCAAACTATTTAATAAATAATAACAAAAAGAACCCAAAAACTAAATTTTTGATGCGCTACTGAACTTTAGTGTTTAAACTGATAGTAACACAATTTCTCACCAGTTGACCTCGTTCTTATGTCGCTCCAAGCGGGAGATAGAAATAATTCAATTTTTTTGAATTAAACTCTTAATCATGATCAATAATAAATTTTATTTTAAATTAAATCGTTGTTTGGAGTCACTTATATGGTTTTTTTTAAACTTTGGCGTCGGCCAAAACCATATATGGTTTTTTTTAAACTTTGGCGTCGGCTTACAAAAACTCCATTTTCTAGTTAAAAGTTTCCAAAGTTGATTTTTTGTTATCTTGTTTGCGCGATATTCAAATTCTTGTATCATTTTGGTCATGCGCGCACTGGTCACAAAATTTTTAATATTGCACTTTCATAATATCAAAAGTAAATTTTCAAAATAAGTGTAATTTTTGTGTTATTTGTTTCAAATTAACTTCTTTTTTAATTTAATCTGGATTAATCTAAAGTTTTGTTCCAGGCAAAAGCCCCTTCTGAAATCAAACATCAAATTTTTCACTGGTTTTCTGTGCTTGTACTCTTATTTTAACCCTTAATCTTACATGAAAAACAAAAGCACCTCTTCTTTGGCCTCAAACACCACTTATTAAAATTTAAAAAAATTTATTTGGTAAGTTCAATTTACTCTTGGTCTTACCAAGAAATCAAGTGAACAAAAACAATAAATCAAGACATATTGAATTACACTTTATTATTCAAGTAGTTTTTGCCCTTTTCCTCTTCTTTATAAAAGCATGCAATGCATTAGAGTAGAATGAAAGATAAAGCAAAACAAAAATCAACAGATTAACAAAAAATTCAATTTAATACATGCAGATTTACCATTTATCTTACCTCGTTTGCAATATTCACAAAAGTACGATTTTTCTTCAACAAGATTTTTGATTTTGGGAAATTCACTGCTACCACTGTGCGTTAGTTGATGTTGCTTTAAATTAATAGACTGAGTGTAAACTAAAAAAAAAAAAGTTTTAGAAATCTTTTACAGAATCTACCCCTACTTTACGTACCTTTACTGCAAATTTTACAAACATACAATTTTTCTCCGGTATGGCATCTCTTGTGACGTGTCAAGTTTGCTGATACATTAAATCGGGCAGGACATTCAGTACAAAGATATGGTTTTTCCTGGGTGTGACTTCTCAAGTGCACTTGCAATCTCTGCCTTGAAAATCTTTTTCCGCAGTATTCACAAGCCAATTTTGCCATCAAATGTGTTCGGACATGTTTGTAAAATTTTTTGTAACAAACGCCATAGTTTAATCCACAAATCTTGCAGATGTAAGGGGGTTCTTTTGTTCGGGACCACCATGGTGTAATTGTTTTCTTTTTTGGAATTCTTTTAGCTACTTTTGTTTGCTTTTTATTCATCTGATGTTTAGGTTCTTTGGCGTAATCGTGATCAAGCAAATGGTTATGTAAAACCTTGCTAGAATTATCCGATTCACTAGGTTTGACTTCTTCTGGTGGATTATTTTCTTCCGCTCCATTTTGAAGCACGTCCTGGGATGAAGTGACTTTCTGGGGATTCCCCTCTATGGGGTTTTCTCGATTTTTCAATATACTTTCGCTTGTTTCGATGCACTCTCGAAAGGCCTGAACAATCATAATGATAGAAGCACAACTGGCACACAGAAAATTAGGTAAATCTTTACCTTGATGAAACTAAAATAAAGGTAAGCAGTTATAAAAATATCCCAGGAACCTCCTAAACAAAAATGGGATGCTTTTAGATATAGCAGGCCGTCATATTGGGCTGAAAAATGCTGAATATAGCAATAAAAGCTTTTTAAAGCTTATCTTATTAATAAGCGGCCAAATAAAAATTGTAGCATCGGAAAAATTGCAATTAAAATAATTTTATTTTATTAAAAAATAAGGTTATGTCACTTTTTAAATGTCATTTTCACTTAATTACAGTAATTTTAGTACCAACAAAAATCACTAGATACAAAATTTTCTAAAATTGTTCCCGAAATAGTGGCGCTTAGATTGGGTATAATAAAAGAGTGTAACCAAGCTCGCAGCTATGTTTTAACAAAACATTACAAAACTATTTCAAATTTCGCGCGTTTAATAAAAAAAATGGCGCAAAAAATGACTTTATCTGGCCACTTTCTTTTATTATATACCTACTCTAGCGGCGCCCAACTAGGAGACCCTTTTTGGATTTAAAACAACAGGCATTTTTGGAAGTCAATTTTATTTTAAGAGATTCGTGGTTTTGCTATTGAAAAAGAAAAGTTACCTCAATTTTAAAACAGGTTGATAAAATTGAAGCCATCGATGAATTTTGGCTTTCGATGTCACTGCTAAAGAAACCAATCAAATTATCAGGTTCGTAAATTTTCAAACATAAACGACATGTTTTGTCTGGATGTATTTCAATTATTGCCACACTTGCATCTGACAGCGGAATCGTCACATTTGAATCTGATTTATTGACGTTTAGAAAGAATCCATCAACGTTCAACATATTAAAAACTTTGTACTTAACAATACTAACAAAAAATTAACCGTTACAGTAATATATAACCACACTTTTTAATCACTTTGACGTTCCCGCGAAATGCGGGACAGCGGACGAGATTAGTACTAACTGGAAAATACGTAGCGTTCGGTTTAAGGATGTTATCGCTTTGCAGTGACGTCAGATATACCTGACGTTCGGTTTGAAACTTTTACGCGCTTGCAAGAGTTTTCGCTGAGCTAGGCAAAAAAAAACATTTGAAAATAATAAATCTTTATTATTTGGTTACCAAAATAAATAAAAAAACAAATAATATTTTACTTTGTCCCATTTTCTACCAAGGTCGGTTTATTCCACAAGACTTCCACGCAATGTTGACCACAGCTTGTAAAATAATCTTAAAAGAAATGGCTATTAGGGCCAAAAAAGAACTTGTACATTTCGGTTACCTTTCAAATTATTCATAGCGATTTCGGCAAATCTTCGTTCCGTGAAATGAATGAAGCAATAAGTACATTTCCTAAATACTCGTTCGATCTGGTCCAACGGAACTAAACGATACAAAATTTGCATCACATCCAATCTTGTTACGCTGACATTCAAATTACGTATTAAGATCCGTTTAACCTAAAATAAAAAATAAAAATTTGGAGGTTAAAAATTTTGGATCAACTTACCTGCTGATGAACATCTGGATGAACTTCCGGTAACTGAAACGACTAGTCGATCGTTACCCTGCGGTGGAAGAGGGAGAAGTACTTTTCAAATTTCTTCTTTGTATCTTTAGCAGCTTTGTGGTTGATGAAATCAACGCAGGCCAAACCACTATTTACGTTACTCGCAAACGAATTACGCGCTTCAAGCAAATTCACGTGTTTTACACCTTTAACTCCCTTGGCTTTCAATTCCGCATAAACTTCGGACAAACTTTTTTTAAAATCAATACCTCTGAGGAAAAGCCTTGTATTTTCGGAAAACTTCGTAACACGTAATTTCCAACCATTTCGAATGTTGAACTGGTTCAGTTTTGTCACCGCTTCAACTGCATCATTTTGTCGATAAAATTGAACAACCGCATATTCCTTGTTATACATTCCGGATTTAGTAACTGTTAGATTAATCTCGCAGATTCGTCCAAAAGCAGAAAAAATTTGAAAAATCTCATCTTCTAACGTTTCTACCGGAAGTCCGCTAACGAACACTTCGGTGTCTTCTTCCGGTTTAATGTGGGACCCCAATTTTGGCACTACTTGCCGACGGCATTTCTTTTCATTGATTTGGTATCCAGTAGTTTCGCCGAAGTTTTTCAAACGATTGGTTACGACTTCTTCCCTACTTAAGAAGGGACCTGGTGATGAAGCGCTTGAAGATGCTGTTGCCGACATTTTGAAGGAACTTTTACAAGTTTATTCGACTGCTTCTCACAAACTACTAAAAGTTTTTCTTATGTGCTGGATTTGTTGGTAATAAATTTTTTTTAAATTTGCGAGTTTATTTTGAACAGCTGCATGATACAACATATCCATTGTTTAATTCCAGCTCGCGATATCTAAGGAATGCTCAGCTTCATTATCAAACGCTTACAATAGACGAACAAACGATAAGATTATCTGGTGTTAGAAAGTTTTTCTCTTCGTTATCTTCAAAAAATTTCAATTGAATTTAATAATTTTATTTAACAATTTATAAAAAACGAATAGATATTGGAAGATCGAGGAAGAGATGAAGAGATGAACAAGTCACAGACCTAATCCGTGAAAGAAAATGATGATGATGATAAAAATTTTATGAATGGTAATTAACCTTCTCAAAAAAAACCTGACAGTTGGACTTTAAAAAATTCAAAAATGTTGTCTACGGGCGCTGCTTTTTATGCTTTTCAGGTTACCACTTTGAAAAGTCACAACATCCATGAAGGAAAATCAATTACTCCCGCTTCTGAAAATGTTCTAGCTTCCAGGGCTGCTTCGTTTATTTTGATTCATTAAAAAGAATTTTTAAAGTGCACCCTCCCCCCTATTTGAAATGTAAAATCATTTAACGTTAAAACTAGCAGAAGATCTTGAAAAAGAAGAGGAAGACTTGGGCTACGAAAAGATTGATGTACAATTCAGAACTTAGAGCTGAAAAATTATCAGGTTAACAAAAAGTCCGATTACTTGGGCGCCACTTTGAAGACTTATCAAATAAAGCTTAAGATCAAAATTTAGGAAAAGCTGCCGAAAACACCAAGAAACTTTTACTAAAACCAATCCAAAAGATGGAACTACTGATGAACTACGCCATCCCCAAGTTTTGTCGCCGTCTAACAATTGATTCGCTCTTGATGACTACACTCGAAAAAATAGATAATGAAATTCGAGGTGAGTGCAAACAATTACTGCACTTACTACAAAGCACAACTGATCAACTATTCTACACTAGAAAAAAAGAAGGCGGCCTGGGTATTTTTAGGTTAAGTACACTTATCAATAACGGCTTTAGGGCTCTATCCAGAACTGTGAAACAGACCGATTTTGGGAAGAGCATTAAGAAATGCTAAGTGAGCGGCTTGCCGCTCATTAATTAATTATGTTTTAGTTGAACCAAGCAGATTATGTTACGTGTCATGGTCGTGTCCGCTTTTAAGGGTTTTATAAACCCTAGGGCTGCACGGCAAGCGTTAAGTAGCCAGCCTTTACAACGCGGTCCCGGAGGGATAAATTTGCAAATTTTTGCAGGTCTTTACCAATGGCTACTAGCAAAGCAGGTCAACTGGTGGGTAAAAGTTAACATCAATCCTGCTTGCGACCGAAGACTGCTGGGACTAATCGGCTGACTATAGAAAGAAGACCCTATTTCAAAAGCACAAATTCCTAGTAAAAAAATTAACAAACTTGGGAATGAAGATTAGGTTCAAGTCGGACCGTAACTACAGTGCAGAATATCTTAAGAAATTTAAGTAAGCAAGAAATCGATGTTTTCTTAATGTTTATTCATTTTAAAAAGGCATTTCTCTTCTTTCTGCTAGGGGGGTATTTTATACCCCCCGGTTTAACTCCCGTTTTTTGAAAGATTTTAAATGATTTAGTAAGCTTAGCCACTTAGAAAAAACACTTAAAAACTAGATCAAATTAATGTTAAATTGTTCACGTTACTAAAAATTACTTTCACTGACCTTCACCTACTAGAAAATACTTTTAAAAATAAACAACAAAAAATCTGGGGGGTCTGGGGGTATGGAATACCCTCCAGCCGTAAGTAACAAAAAATGTTTATTCAAGAATTAAATTTACGTTTTTATTCATTTTAAAAAGGCATTGCTCTTCTTACTGCTGGGGAGTATTCCATACCCCTCAAACCCCCGGCGTAGGCTAGCGTAAGGTCAATTTTTGTTAAAACCACACTAATTTAAAAAATACCCCTAGGCCAGTGGGTTAAAGGAAAAAGTGGATCTTTGAGGGGTGAAATTCGTTTGCGTGGATTCTAAAAGCAGGGTGGTTGTGCAAGGAAAAATTGACTTAAAGCACTTCTCGCTGCGCTCGAGCGCTTTAAGCCATTTTTCCTGCACATTTATTATTAAAAGCCATGAATTTTGCTCGAAGTGCACTGTTAAAGCATCCCAATGCATGTGTCGCTCCGGTTATCACCGCTAGCTTAGCATCGCTTTGTGAACACAGTTTTTTTGGAGGCAAAACCTCCATTACCTCTTTCAACATTTAAAAACATCGCAAGGATGGTTAGTAGTATGAAATACTTTAGCGAGCATAGAGCCTTGTATCGCTTCAAAGCAGAGTGTTGATTCGCGTAAGGCGATAATCAACCTTTATAATTTGAGTGAATTCCGAGTTCGAATGGCCGAAGCATCAGTAACCTCCCAAAAACGTGGCGTCGTGGAGCCCAAAAGGGTCCTTAAGAAGGGAAAAAAGGCGATACAGTCGCAAAAAGAAAGTTAGGATTGTAATAAAGAAAAAAGTTTTCTAACATACATGCCTGCTGCACCTTCACTTAAGAACTGATCTAGGTCGGTGCCGAGACATTGAGTAAACGCCTTGGCTGTGACTCTGCAAACATTAAAACTGCGGGTGACGCCTACGAGTTTTAGCTCAAAAGAAATTGGTGCGTGATTTATACCAATTTCTCAGCATGTGAGGTATAACATCTTCTCATTGAGGCAAAAACTACAAAAAACAACACGTGACGCGTCTTGTTTTTTGTTGTGGAATTTAATTTGTGAATTAAATTAGTTCCGGTGTGGGGAAGTCAACGTCTCGGTTATCACCGCTTTGCGCAAAGCTAAGACTAGTTCAAAGCACACGGACCGACAATAGAATGCATTGATTTACCAATCCCGAGCGACTAAACTTAAAAATTGCTATAAAAATCGTGCTTGTTTTAATTCGATTAGTGAAAAAACTAGTGACTTTAAGGCCCTTGTCCGTATCTAATTCTATTATTTAAAATATCTTTTTTCAGAATTTATTGAGGTTTCAATCGCAAAATTGCTATTTTAGGATCGTACTTTTTTACCTACAACCGAAAAAACATTTAAAAATTAGATCAAATAATTAATACCTACCTATTACATTGTTTACGTTCCCAAAAATCACTTTCTCTAACCGTCACTTAGAAGATACTTTTAAAAGTAAATAATAAAAAATCCGGGGGGTCTAAGGGGTAAGTAAGTAAGAAAAGGATGTTTTTTTTAAGAATTAATTTTGAGCTCTTATCTTCTTTGAAAAGCCAATTTTTTACTTCCATTTGCTGGGGGTAATTTATACCTTCCAGACCCCCGATTCCTTTAAATTTTACAGAGTCTAGCAGGCTTTTAGGGGGAGTAACTCAAATTAAAGTTTTTTACCTTCATTACTTTGGACTTACTGAGAGCTTCAGCCATTTTAACTTTTTGTTTACCTCTCAAGCTACCAGACTCACTATCAGGCAACAGTAGATTATTAAAAAACTAAAGAACTTTGGTAGATTTTAGGGTTTGCAGGCCAACGACGGTTACTTATTTCTTTTTTGAGTGATAATGCTTAGACAAAAATGTTTACACTATTTAGGGTTGGAGGGGCGTAACCCAGCAATTTTTTCTTGGAAAAATTATCAAGGCTACAACCTCCAGTAAGTGGATGCCCAGGGAGAGACCCTGGAGATGGTTTTTGGGCGCATGCCTGCAAATCATCGAAAGATTTCCAAACCTATTTAAAATTCTTTTTAATTATACACTAAGAATCTTTTTAATCTATCATGCAGTCAGTACAATAATTAACTTTTTTTTAAATTTATTGAGCGATTTATTACAATCAGCAATTTCAATTGGTTTAGTTCAATAGTAATCAACGAAAGTCCGACAAACAGCAAACAACACGCAACAAGAGGCAGAAACCGACAGCTGTCAACTGCCAACAAAATTTTCTTTTTAAAATTTATTTGAATTACACAATTTGCATTCTCTTAGGGCCAGTTGTATAAAGAAGGATCATCCTTGACCATAGATCAAGCTCCAATTTAAACCAATCTGTACAGTTAAAATTTTATTTTAAGTTTTCTATTGGTTTAAATTGGAGCTTGATCCATGGTCAAGGATGATCCTCCTTTATACAACTGGCCCTTAGTAGCAAAAGCATGCCTAATTGGATACATTTTTATTAGTAAAACAAAATAAACGCTTTTGATACGTTTACACAGTAACTTTCCGGTATTCATAATTTTATTAATAAATACAAAATTTGATTTGATTAAGCTTTGTCAAGATTCAGTTTCAATTATCATTTATTGGACTTTATTGGTTTTTGAATAAATTTTTGTAACCCGTGAGATAAGCAAACTGAACCACGTACCCTCGAGAAGATTTTTCACGGCTCACCGTGCATTTCACAGGAAAATCATCGTAATTTATTACAAAATTATATTATTTTTAAATTATTTAAATCTCACTTGTGATTTTAAACAGTTCTACTCGTTAACATGGTAACATAATTTTGAAATTTTGAATCCCATAATTCTTATTAATGACTTAAAATTAAAATCAAACTTGTAATAATTTTGAAATTTAATTTGAAGTGTGGAGATAAACCCGAAATAATACTTTTCGAAATCAAATAAAGCTGTCGATTGTTTTATTTTAACGTAAACATTCGACAAGATAAGTGAGCATTCCTTCGATAGCACAAAGAATTTTGCTCGAAATTTAACAATGGGAATGTTACTATAATATTATGCAGCTGCTGTTTTAAATCAACGCATGCGAATATAATAAATGAGGTCAAGTGCGATAAGGAATAAATCCAACCCTTAAATGGGTGCGATTCGAGGCAGAAAATTTAGTAGTTTCCGAGCAGTGGTCGTGTAAACTTGCAAAAATTAATTCAAAAAAATTGAAAATGTCAGTTGTAACATCAGTAGCTTCCTCATCGGGTTTCTCAAGTAGAGGAAGCTTCATCACCAACCGCTTGAAATTGTTTATGGAAGAGAGCGGTTACCAAATTTACCAAAACCAATTTTATCGTTTAACAGTGCCTAAATTTGAGTCTACAATGGAACCAGAAGAACAGACCGAAGTGTTCTTGAGTGGTCTTCCTACAACAATGTTGGAAGACGAAATCTTTGTTATATTTTCGTCCGTTGGTCAAATTTGTGAAATTCGCCTGATGTTAACCGCATCAGGGATGTTGAACCGATCATTCGGGTACGTGCGATATTATCGACAAAAACACGCTGATGAGGCCGTGGAGAAATTAAACGGTTGTAAGGCCGGAATTGGAAAGAAAATTGGGGTGGCTAAATCGTATGAAAATAAAAAGCTTTTTCTTAAGGGAATTAATTCTAAAAAGAGTTCGTATGAGATTCATATGGAACTGCAAAGCCAGGGTGTCCAAGGTGTAAAAAACGTTTTTATCTTGGAAGCCAGCAAAATAAATCATCTAAACCGGGGTTTTGCCTTCGTTGAGTTCATCAACCACGCTGCAGCCGCTGATGCTAAAAGAAATTTTCAAAATAACCTGATGCTTTTCGACCGAGAAATTTTAATAGAGTGGGCAACTGAAACACCAAAAATTGACGACAAAATATTGCTTCAAGTAAGTGATCCAAAAATTTGAATCTCAAATCTTCATCATTGCTTATTTTAGGTCAAGCGAATTATTATCAGAAATTTGCCACTCAGTGTTACAAAATCGCTTACCATGCGAATTTTGGGGTTTTTGATTCCACTGGAACAGGTGGAGAAAGTGTTCAGGAGGCAAAATTATTGCTTCGTTAATTTTAAAGTACGGATATTTGCCGAACTGGCCATCGAACATTTAAAAGGTTACTTGAAATGCGTTTTTTTAAAAAATTGTAAAACTTTTTTTGTTTTAAGATTTTTTCGAATTGTATGGTTTACATGGAGTGGAAGTGATGTTTGCAAATCCATCGGACGAAGAAAATACTTATACAGGTAAAAAATTTGAATTGTTTTTTTTGTGAATTTTACAACTTTTACTGTTACAGAATGTCTTCCAGCTGCGGTATCCAAACTTGAAAAATAGCTGACAATTTCATGGAATTAATTAATATAAAAAAATTAAAAATTGTGAATTTTTTTTTCTTGTGTTTTTTTCAGGTAAAAATCATTATTCTGTATTTACTATTATAACTTTTGACTTATTATAATCTTAAATGTATTTATTGGTAATTTAATAAATTTGTTATTTCAAATTCTTTAAAGTAATAAAATATTTGATTTATATTGTTGCCTAATTAAGTTTATCCTAAAAAAATTTGAAGCAAGTTTTTCGTTTTTAAGCAGTGCGTTTTTAATATTTTCTCTCTCTCTCTTCTGGACTTTGCACCGAATTGCCCGGTGGTGCCACCTGGTTATGTGACTGAGCTATTTTAAACATTTATAAGTACAAAAGCTAAAAACCAAGATATTTTATGCTAAAAAGTAAGCGCAAACGACGTTTGCGCTTATTCCCCTTATTATGCGCTTAGCCCCGTTATTCGAAGAGGAGAGACCGGTCTTAGAAAAATAGACAATTGATTACTTTTCAGTGTACAAATCTTTATTTTTGAAACAAAACAAACGGTGGTAATTTTTTTTTAGTAAACGTTTGCAATAAAAACGGACCACTTTTTTTAACTGGTTTTCTAAGGCTCCACTTTACGTTTTAAGATCACGTTAAAATGGCAGTCCCCCTAAGTTGATGAATTGTCACTATTATCAAAGAACAAGGTTACAGGCACATCTTAAGGTTAGCCTAGCAAGCTACTTACTGGATGTAAAACAACTATAACCTAAAATCAATCTGCGAACTACTCGCCAACCCGTCTAGCCTGCGTGGCAAGTTATGGCCAAAAATTTTCCAGAAAGTGGCCGTTGTAATGGACAGTTAACGGCTGAAAAAGAAAAACTATTTATCGATATTCCAATCGTGTCCTGAAGTTAAGCGTTTTTTAATTAAAATTAATCTGGCATTAAAGCCCGTAAAAATATCGCAAATATAAACCGATCGAGACGTATACACTGATCACCGATAGATAACCTAGCATTTTCTTCGGAGCATTCGATGTCAAAATGTAAAGATGTCAAAATTAAGTTACCCACTTACAGTTGGTGTTGCGGAGTGCGCCAGGGTCGTGTGTGGGCAGTAAAATGTTCAAAAAGGTTTAAAATTTTTTGACAGCCTTTCAGAATCTCCTGCGGCGTTAGTTTCAGCATCCAAGCTAAACTTTTCTTGATAGGATTGATAATATTGCAGCACAATTTATTATTCAAGCAGCTGTTTAAAGTGTCGTCCGTAATGCTAAATTTCCGCTTATTTAAATTTAATCGATGTGGAACACAATGTAAAACGCATATGATTTTATGGCTAAGTTCTAGTTGACGGTCATAATTCAGATCTTTTTCATATTTGGTGTCGAGAAGCCCTATGATGTCTTGAACACGAATCACTAAAAATTTTTGCGCGGAAAATTTTTATAAGCCCGTAAAAAAATTTTAAAAATCATGGTTTTTAATAGTAAATGTGCAGGAAAAATGGCTTAAAGCGCTCGAGCGCAGCAAGAAGTGCTTTGAGTCAATTTTTCCTTGCACAACCACCCTGCTTTTAAAATCCACGCAAACGAGTTTCAACCCTCAAAGATCCACCATTTTCCTTAATCCACGAACCTAGGGGGATATTTTTAATTATTGTCGTTTTTACAAAAATGGTCCGAATTACCAATAAAAAAATCCGAAAAAAAAAATTAAATTACAATTGGTAACCGATATATTTAATTAATGCGTTCACACAAGAAGAAAAGGTGTAGCGACGCTACAATCCATTCACCGAGGTTTTACAAGTGGCCTAACGCTAGGCGCTAAAATTAAAATAGTTATTCACAAGTTGTCATGCATAAGATCTTGCGCTTTTCTAACGTAGAAAAAATTAACTAATAATTTAATGTCCTAATTGATAATTTGAAAATATTCTTTTGATATTAGTATGAATATAATTAAATACACAGGCAACACATTTAGTTAAAATTAGTTTCGCTTTTGATTCAAATGTGTAAAAAGTACTCAGGACCCTAATCCGGGAACATTAGGGTTAAAAGAGAAGTAAATCACGTGGGTAGTCTGGTGTACAGTATTGTGGAAGTCCCGGGAAGTCCGAGAAAGTTCCGGGAAGTCCTAGGAAGTTCCGGAAAGTCCGAGGTAGTTCCGGAAAGTTTGAGGTAGTCCCGGAAAGTTTGAGGTAGTCAAACGTTGTTGTAAGTAAAACTGTTTAAAAATAAAAGTTTTTTTGCGCATTGGTACCATAAATATTATCCCAAAATTTCAAAATGATCAGATTATTCTCTTTCGATTGAACCATGTAAAACCAGATCGATTTAAACCTGGCCTACATTTATTTCAATTTTCATTGTTAATTGTTTATAAGTAATTAATTTCACCAACTTTAATTTTTCTAAAAAATTTACAAATGGGCTATTTTGAATAAATTTATTAAAAAAAAAAAAAATAGAAACGAATCGTCCTTTAAAAAATGTATGACGTCTGATCTATCCGTTTTTGAATTAGCCTTGCATAACTTTGTTCACACTTCAATATCTTAGCCTTAAGGTGCTTAAATGGCTTGCAAAAAATGTTACAAAAATTGAAATAAAAAAAAAATAAATTACTTTTCCAATCCGTGAAAATCCTTTAAAAAATCCGCTTGACACCTTTAGTGTTTGATGTAGAAAAAATGTAAGGGATCCATTTTGTGCTAATTCGAAACGCGCCGTTGCTGCTGCTCTAAAATTAAAAATCGGTCAGTAAATAAAGTTGCCATAGCAACCTAAAAAATTTTTAAAATTTTTACTTAAATACGCCGTCACGTCTCGCAATTTTTTTTACATATTAACCAGGTGAAAAAAAATTCTTAGTGTACCCCACTTTTTTTATAAGTACAACTATTTTTAGAGAAACGCCTACCGCTCCCAAAATTTAGTAAAAAAGTAAATTTTATAAAAATTTTTATCAAAATCGAGATTCATTTTGTTTTTTTGGCTTTCTTCGGCGGTTAAAACAAATTTTTTTTCAAAATTGAGAAATTAAAAAATAATCTCTTTTTTATTTCTTCTTCTTAACGTGCCTTCTCTTAATATCGGAGGTTGGCGACCATTAATATTAATATTAAATGGTTCTATTGGCAAATTACTCTCGGTGGTTTGCCATTGCCTTCCGAGAGGAGAGGGTTATAATAAAGTTGTATAATTTTTTGTAGCCGGGTTGGGGATCGAACCCAGGGCTTTTAGCCTAGAGTCCGGTTCTTAGCCCGTTCACTTAGCTCACCTCTTTTTTATTTAGCAAAGTCAATTGTTTCATTAGTTATCGAGCGCGCAGCGCCTGTTTCAGTCTGAAAACTGGTAGGGACAAAACACTCACTGTCCTGCTTTAGCTGTAGCCCGAGTAGTTTTGATTAAAATTATTAAAATGCAGAAACTTTGCGTATAACTCGACCTGAGGCATAGCTCGGCCTTAGGCCTCACATTTTTACTAGCAAAAATTATTATACCTTTTATTTGATATGAGCTGATTTAACGTCGTTCGTCTTCAAGATATGTTTGTATTTTTTAAAATTATGATGCAAAGTGGAATACGTCAATAAATCGTGGGCGCGCAGCGCAGCGCAACGCAAAGCTACTAGAGTTAATTAAAATGTTACGATACCGTGCTGTATTGAAACAAATTTGGACCCTGCTTTACAGCTTTGAATGATTCCTTATTCTGCGTTTATACTTAAGACCGTTAGCTAGGCGGGATTGTTACTGCCAATATCCGTAAACCTACCACGCATCTTTGGAGAATTAATCATCTCGAGATTCCGCTTCACGTCGCTCTAACTTCATCTTTTCCTTTTTTTTTCGGTTCCCCTTCATTCCGATCGACTTTTTTATTTTGAATATCTTACACCTCATGCCTCACTGTGCTCATCTAATCCGATTCCAACCCTTGGTACTCCCCTAGTTTAATATAATAATTAATTTGTTAACTAAAAACTGATAAAGATTTAAATTTTGATTAAAGATAAAAATAGATAAATTTTTTATTTTTGGAGTTTTGCTATTATTTAAACTGCTACCATAAATTTACTGTCACAGTAGCGACATCTGCCGGATTTAGATTTTTAAATAAATTTTTAAATAAAGTTATCTTCAAAACTTCAATATCTTAAATTCAAATTAATAACTAAATTGGTAACTTGAAACTATTAACTTCAAGATATCATTTTCAGAACTTCAAGTTTTAATTTGAAATTGATAGTTAATTTAGTAACTTAAAAGTATCAATTTTGAGATAATCAGAGGTATTATGTATCACCAACGTTATCATAAAGGTGACAGTTATGACATAAAATAAAGGTTTTTGGTAAATCCTACCAATGAAATCGATACAATTTACCGAAATATGTTATAACGGTCACCTTTATGATAACGTTGGTGATACATAATACCCCTGATTATCTTCAGAACTTTCAAGTTATTAATTTCAAATTATAAACTGATTTGGTATCTTTCGACTATTAACTTCAAGATGTTATCTTTAGAACTCATAACAGCGGTGAGCCATAAATAAATCTTTCCGAGGGTACGTGGTTCGGTTTGCTTAAATTAGTGAACGACGAAATTTGTAAAACCAAAAATTGAAAACAATTTTAATTGTGTTTGATAAACAAAAATTAAGTTAAATCTTTGTACTCTATGTCAAATTCTGGGCACCTAAAAGTTTTTGTGTATTTGTGTTGTCAGATATCAAAAACGTCTGTCAATAAGACAGACTTCTGTATCTAACAGTGTGTAACTGCCGTGTTGCTACAAGTTCGCCTCTGAATGTCGATAATAAATCAATTTACCTTGAATCTAATCAATTCAACTTGTTTTGAAAAACGATCTATGTAGTCCAAACAGGCAAATATTGCCTATACATTGAAAAAAAAAAGAAAACAATTTAGACTACTTTAAATTCTAAATTTTAAATTAACGTGTCGCCAATCCAATATACAGTGATTCAGACTAAGTTGGATTCAAAAGGTACAAAAATAAACCTAACTTAATTAATCACAAATAATTAAAGACTACAGCCGTGGAGTGTGCAGACTACTACAGTCTTCCTCTTTTTTTTTCTCAAGCGTGTCATTATTTTAAAGCACACAACTCACTCTGATTGGTTGTTGTTGTTATAGTCGTACCAACTTAAAAACACTTCTCTTGGTATCGAGTTTTTTTTTTCAACTTTACGTTTAACGTTAACGTTACGTATTATAAATTACGTAAATAAATGTATTAAAGTATTGTCATCATTGTTGAACCTAAAGACGTTTGTACGCAAACAATTAAAATTGTCAGTACTAGGAAATACCTTAAAAAGTATTATTAATTTTTTAATGAAGCTTGTTAAATAAAATACACCAGTCGAACTTAGGTTAGTGTTAGGAAATAACTTCTTTTTTTCGAATAGATCTATTTATTACCTACCCGTCCGTGGACGGGTTTTTTAGATAGTTTTTGTTTTATAATGTAACTACAAAGTAAAACACACGCCTTAGCTCAACTCGACTTAGGCTAAAATATTTGGGACAAACACAACTGACATCCAAAGAGGTGAAAGAAGAAAAAGAACAAAGCTTTTGCGGGTACTTTGTATCTTGTTAAAGTTTGCGTTTGTGCGTGATCGCATCACAAAATATTATTAGATTTTTGGGCTAATAACGAAAAAACTACTGGTTTTTCTTTTCTGACTTTTTAATTTATATTTTTGATCCTTTTTCTTTTCAGCGCTTGTAAAATATTTGCAAAATTTTAGATTAAATCTTTTAGACCATTAAAAAACCCCAAATTCCTGGTCTTATTGGTAGTTAACCCTACCTCCCTCAACACTCTCCGGTATTAAATTTTGTTGCTTCTTTTGTTATTTGTTTTATTATATTAGTTATTAAACCTTACAAACAATTTAAACTATTTATGTGCATAAAGATAAAAGTGGTTTTTCGAACGCAGCCCATGTTGCTGACGAATTCATTAACACAGAATTAAGTCAAACGTAATACATTTTACAAAAAGGAAAAGTAATCCAAAACGGCATTGTTTACAATTTGACGATTTTATTATTTTTTAATATACTTTAACTTTTTCATTGTATTTAGAGAAAATAAACTGGAAATTTTGCGTTATTGGGTTGGTAATTTGAAGTTTTTGGTACGCGAAATCCTGCGGCGTGATTTTTAAGTTGGACAAGTGATAAGATCGCTTATAATTAAATATTTTATAGTCGACGTTAAATAACAGGTAAAATAAATTTTATTTGCACATGTAATTTAGCGCATTTTTTTTATAATTTTGCTATTATTATATCACTTTTTGAACGACATTGTTATCTGTAGATAACAATTTTTGCACTAATTTTGCATTTCTGGCGTTTGTAATTATAAAATGTAAAATGTGTTGTATGGTATTAATTTGTTTTTTTGTTTGTAGTTACGAAATGATGGATGACGAACCACAAATTACCGCAACTCAAACAGTAAGTTTTTTAATTTTTGTTTTATTTCAATTTGGTAAATGAAAAAGTGTAGTTTTTGAAGGGACTTTTTTATGCTATCAACCTAGCTTTGAAAAACATATGCTATCGCGTCAATTTTCTTAAGTCAAGTTACCGTGGCATTTCATAGTGTCATCTATAACTGTGGTTCCGATTTCTTGAAGTTTGTTATTTTTATGTCGGTTTTAAGAGGCAAAAATGCTCAGTCCCGAACAAGAACTGTGTAAACGACAAATTTTCCAGAAGAATTTGGCTGCTTTATCCCAAGATGAAAGCAATTTTTATGAAAATGTAACTACGGATGAGATCTGGGTACACCACTGGTACCCTTCCACAGAACAAGATTTTATCCAATTTGTTCATAAGGGCTCTCCACCACCCAAAAAGCAAAGATGCAATTTCTTGGGTAAAAAGTGATAGCCACTGTTGAGCGCTGACGGGATTTTCTTAATTGAGTTTATGCCAATTTTCATGGCTAGGTAGATAACATAAAAAAATCCCTTCGCCTCCCTTCCCTTTTTGTGAAATTGTCACCATACTTCCACATTTAGTCGAATTCAAGTTTACTGCTACAAATAGTTTAACAATTTAATATTATTTTGATTAAAAATTTTGAGAGAAATTATTCAAATTTTGGAATATTTTTCTTGTTCTAGAAGTACTGAAGTACTACAAGTTACCATTAATTTATTTCAAGCTCTGTATACACTTTTTATAGCTTCAGAATTTTTTTAAAATTACAAAATTCTAGATTCGTTTTTCGATTTTTTATTTTTTGCATTTATTTGATATCCTACTTGAGAAAACTTTTCGTATGGATTTGAGTAAATATTAACTTGTACTTTTAATTTTGCTATCAATCACCATGACAACGTAATTGTTTTTTTAACCATTTCGTGTTTAAACCACACACAAACGCAGTGTCCTTAATTAATATACTGTAAATAATACACTCATAATTAATGTGGGCATGAAGTGGTTATTAAGAGGTACATTTTTTATATTTTTAATTTTGAAAGCTATGTTAACCACGATTGATTTACATAAAACTCACTTTTGTAATCTACACCTAATAAAAAAATGAAAGTGACTGACTGACAGATAACGCACAGTCTAAATCGGTGGGTCTAGTAGTGTGAAATTTGGCTCCTTAAGCACTAAAAACGAGTTTTATAGAAATCCTATCTAAAAGAATTTTATCACAGTTTTTTTATAATTAGTGATGCGCATGAATGGGTTAACGAGATTCCCACTGTCGGGATTGAAACAATGTGTCAATTAACGAGATTGTTTCTTAAATATACATAATATTAAAGGTTAGGTACTGTTTTTTTTTATAATAATATATTAAAATCAAATAATTCTAAAGATAAATTTTAAATTTTTATAAATAAAATTGGATTTAAAGATTTGTAGCAAACGAAACATAGACAATTCGAAGTAAATCAAAAGATTGTAATAAAAACTTCTCCAAAATATAAAATTTTCAAAATATTTCAAATTGTGTGATTTATCTACTAGCCCAATCTAAACTTTTCGCGATATTTTAATTTTATATCAAAATTCTTATTGTATTATGTCGTACCTGCTTCCAATTTTACTTGTTTTATAAAAATTTTTAATTTTCTTCTTAATTATCACTTTTTCATTTTTTTTTTTTAAATTTTAATTTCTATATAAAACTTCTTGTATGTTGTTTCTTTACTTACGGGTAAAAATTTTAATATTTTTAACGCTTAGTTAAGTTTTGTTGAACTTTATCTTTCATCACTCTTTTTATTTTCAACCCTCAAAAATTAATTAAAATTATCCACTTATTTAATTATCAAAAACCAAAAACAACCTCGCGACTTGAATCGTTGCACGCCAGTCCGTAGCAACACTCGCGACCCTTTCTCGGCTTTAGAAATTCCAAAAGCATTAAACAAATTTTCAAAAGGGGGTAGCGGTATAACAATGGTGTGGCGGCCTCCATAAAATTCTTGTTTAAAATGTTAAAAAAAATAGGTTTGCTTACTAATCAACTTTGATTTTCAACTTGTGCCAAAACTAGGTCAAAAATGCGGTTCTGTGAAAATATTTTAACCAATAATTTTTTTTAAGTCAGTTTCATGATTCGCATCAAGTAATTCAAAGTTATCGGACTCAAACTAGAGAGTGGAATTTTTTTCAGATATTTTACGGATCCTAGGAACTAAAAAACTCGGTTTAAATATGCCCAAAACGTGAAAAACATGTAGTTTTTTTTAGAATAAAATGATTTTTTCAAAGGGTTTTTGTTCAACTACAAAACGGGCCAGATAGCATAAGTAGCCCTATTATTAAGCTACATTTTGCGCTTAAGGGTAAGCAAACATCTTCATTTTTTTGGCGTGAGAAATCAAATTAAGTAAATCTAGTTTTTTATTATTTATTATAAAAACTATCATTTTAGGGGTGATTGATAAAGTTGGAAGCGTAAATATCACCCTTATAGGCGCAACTACGGTGGATGGAGATATACCCCCCCCCCCCAAATAAAAATTAGCCCCTTTCCTAAATCTCTACGTTTGTTACGTTTTTTGTATATTTGTACAGAGTTTTTGGGTTCTTAGCACCCATAAAAAATCTGGAAAAAATTCTGCGCTTTAGTTTTGAGTCCGATAACTTCGAATTACTTAATGCAGATTATAAAACTGACTTGAAATAAACAAAAACAATTATTGGTTAAAATATAAAAAAAAACGCTTTTTTTGGTTTAATTTTAGCACAAATCAAAATCAAAGTTGATTAGTACTAAGCAAACCTCATTTCGAACAAAAATTTTACACTTACAACACGAAATTGTATTGAAGCCACCACACCATTTTTATCCCGCTACCCCCGTTACTAAACTAATCTAATAATAAATTTTTACATTTTTTTCATCAAAAAGTATCATACGACTATATTGTCGTGTTACAACGGTAAAAAAAGAAGGTTTTTTCTTTTTATTAATTAAGGGTTTATAAAAATCAAAACACAAGAGAAAACTAATAAAGAATTTGCTGTTTGAATTCAGAAAGGGCATTTGCCTAAAACAAAAACAAAGGTTAATCTAAATCAAATGAAAAGTTGAATTTTTTTTGCATTTAAAACGTGTAAATTTGCATTTATAAATCATAAAAAATTTTAATAACTTAAAAAAATACAACTAATCAATGATTGGTTTTATTTTTGTAACTTAAAAAAAATGTTTTTTTTTGAGGTGAGCTAAGTGAACGGGCTAAGGACCGGACTCTTGGCTAGAAGCTCTAAGTTCGATCCCCAACCCGGCTACAAAAATTTATACAACTTCATTATAACCCTCTCCTCTCGGAAGGCAATGGCAAACCACCGAGAGTAACTTGCCAAAAGAACCATTTAATATTAATGGTCGCCAACCTCCGATATTAGGAGACGGCACCTTAGGAAGAAGAAAAAAATGTTTGGTTTTATTTTTTTATGATCAATAAATGCAAGTTTACACGTTTGATATGAAAAAAATTGCCCTAATTATAATGTTGTTTTTATTAATTATTTTTATAACTTTTTTAACTTTGAAAATCGAAAGCAAGACTAAATTGATTAAGTTGTTATTATTAAATTAAAAGTAACGCTTTTGACGACCAAAACCACTATTACACAATAACTTTTAATTACTCAAAAATTGTTAATGAGTAAAATTAAATTTTGAATTGATTAACTATAGCACATTCAGTTTATTAAAAATTGTCATTATTCAAAAATTTATTGGTTTTTTTTGAAAATTTTTGCCGCTAATTTTTAAAGCAGATTTAAACCACGACCCCCGGAAAGATTTTTAAGAGTTTACCGTAGAAGCGAACTTCTACCTCGAGATCATCTCAATATATTCCAGTGTTATTTTATTGCACCTAAATCATCGTACAGATAACATCAAGCAAATTTTTCTACGGGTTTTTTTTATTAAAAATGAAAAAAATAGTAACAACCACCCCCTTTTTAAAAACATCTTTTGGAAAGTTGGAAGGCTGGAAGAGATAAAACGTTAGTCAAATCGGCTCGGAACCGTCTGGAGCGGAGCGGAGGCGGCGTAGAGTCAATTTAAAATATTTGAATTGTTTTCCCACTTGGGAAACACTCGGAAAAATAATTTTATGCAAAAATTACACTAAATTGTGTTCAAATCTGGACACTTGAGGAAAATACCAGGTGAAAGCGTAACATTGACGTCTGTCCATACCGACGTCACGACGTTTTTTGCATCGTTGGGCGGTCAATTTTATGGAATACCAACACAAACTTTTCAAAAATTTACAGCACTCTAACAAATTAATAAAAGGCAAAATTTTTTTATTTATTTGGAAAATTCACAAATTTAAAAAAAATGCACCTAAATAATGGATTTTATAAAAAATCGGTTTTTTGTTTCAGGAGAGCGGCAATAATTTTGCAAAAGAAGGTGGAAAAAGTTTTAAACGGGAACGTAAAGGTTCTTCAACTACAAAACCGCTGAAGCCATCAAACAAAGGCAATAGAGATCGTGGTGAGAAAAAGAACAAGGATTTCGACGACAATAAAGGTAATTATAATAATAGTTGTTATTTTTAAAAACGTATTGACATTTTCATGTCTAGATTCTCAGTTGGAAGACAATAACGGTGAAGAGAATGGAAGGGGTAAAAGTTACCCCAGAGGCAGTCGAGGAGGTAAGCCATCAAACAAAGGCAGCAGAGATCATGGTGAGAAAAAGAACAAAGATTTCGACGACAATAATTAATAGTAATAGTTATTTCTACCATATTGACATTTCTTTGTTTAGATTCTCAATTGGAAGACAATAACGGTGACGAGAATGGAAGGGGTAGAAGTTACGACAGAGGCAGTCGAGGAGGTAAACAGCAAACAGCACATTTATTGGTTTATTGATAATTTTTATATAAATTCATTTTAGGGCGCGGAAGCAGAGGCGGTCGTGGAAGTAGAGGTGGCCGTGGCGGTAGAGGTGGTAGATTTGATGGAAGTAACAATGACGGAGAAAATAGATTTGATGGAGGTCAGTTTGATGGTAATTACAATGGAGGTCGTCGTGGCGGATTTCGTGGAAATGATGGGGATAGGCCATCGTTTAGTCGAGGAAGAGATTCCAGGCGTGGTAATGACAACTTTCGTGGAAGAGGTGGTGGCCGCGGTGGTCGTGGAGGTAGAGGTGGTAGTCGAGAAGGAGGAAGATTCGAAGAGAGAGGTGCACCAGATAGCACAACTGATCAACTTCCAAAGCCCAGAGAAGTTTATATTCCACCTGAACCTACTAACGATGAAGGAGAAATGTTCAACACCGGAATTACTTGTGGAACCAATTTTGGCAAGTTTGACGAGATTAAAGTTGAAGTTACCGGTGACAACATCCCACCATCTGTTTCTTCTTTTGACGAAGCTGGATTACGTCCCTTAGTTCTCAATAATATTGAGAGATCAAACTACACTAAACCAACTCCTATACAAAAGCATTCGATTCCCGTAATAATGGCTGGACGCAATCTTATGGGATGTGCCCAAACAGGATCAGGAAAAACTGTAAGAACAACTTTAATATTAATATGTATTCTACTTACGTCTTTTTTCTTTATTAGGCTGCCTTCCTTCTTCCAATAATACACAGTTTATTGGAAAATCCAATACCTCTGGTGGTGGATTTGGAACATTCCGAACCACAAGCTTTAATTGTCTCCCCAACTCGTGAATTAGCTATTCAGATTTTTGAAGAAGCTCGGAAATTCTCTTACGATTCGGGCCTTAAAATTGTCCTCGTTTATGGAGGGACCTCTGTTGGTTATCAACGGAGGCATGTGGCAAATGGTTGTCATATTTTGGTGTGTACTCCTGGTCGCATAGGTGATTTTTCGAGGAAAAAGCTAATTACATTTTCGTCGATTCGGTTTGTGGTGTTAGACGAAGCCGATCGAATGTTGGACATGGGCTTTTTACCCGAGATGGAAGAAATTATGAGTGATCCCACGATGACTGCTACGGTAAAGAGAAAAAAATAAGTATTTTGGAATGAGTGCTATTCTAAAATAATTTTAAAATGCTAAATTATTAGCTCGTTATAATTAAAAAATATTAAAACTTTATTTAAGCGAGTTATTAAAACTTAATGCCCGCTGTACACTCTCGGCGAGGCAGGGCGAGACATGGCGAGAACGAGAGTGTAGATGGGTGCATTCGCCATGTCTCGTCTGTCTCGGTGTGCCTGGTAGTGTGTAATTTAGATGGTCGCATGATCACGTGACCTCTCGGCGAAACATTCGCCCGAGAGCACTCGGCGAGAGTGTACAGCGGGCATAAAAATCAATTAAATTATTTATTGAGCTTTTAGATGATTATTTCAGAATAAGATTTTATTCTGATGAAGGATGAAATAATCATCTGAAAGCTTAGGTAATAAATAATTTAATTGATTTTTAATAACTAGCTTAAATAAAGTATTAATATTATATAAAATAATTTTAGGGCCAAAGAAGTACTTTGATGTTTTCTGCCACGTTTCCGGAAGAAATACAGCGATTAGCTGCAAAATTTTTATACGATTACATTTTTGTGACAGTTGGCATTATTGGTAGTGCTTCAACAGATGTAGAACAAGTTGTACATAAAGTCAACAAATACAACAAACGTGGCAAATTGTTAGAAGTTCTAAAAGAGAGCGACGGTACTTACCTTCACTTTTTTTAAATACCTACAAAATTAATTTTGCGTATTGATAATTTCAGAAGTGGATGGCGTTTTAATTTTTGTTGAAACGAAGCGAAATGCTGATTTTATAGCAAGCTATCTAAGCGAAAACTACTACAAAACAACAAGTATTCATGGCGATCGTTTGCAACGTGAGCGTGAAGAAGCCCTGAGAGACTTTAGGCGTGGAAGTCATCAGATCCTGGTTGCAACTTCCGTTGCTGCTCGAGGATTGGACATTAAGAATGTAAAGCATGTAATTAACTACGATTTGCCGAAAAGTATTGATGAATATGTTCATCGTATTGGCCGTACTGGACGCGTTGGTAAGCTTGTACAGGTTTTTCTGTGTCTCATTTTAAAATTTTGTGTTATGTTTAGGCAACAGCGGCAAAGCCACTAGTTTTTATGATGAAGGTACTGATACACTCTTAGCAAGTAGTTTAGCAAGAATATTACAACAAGTAGGCCAAGTTGTACCTAGTTGGTTGCTAGGTTACAGTGAAACTGAAGTGTATGACACTTCTGCTGGCTTTGGTGGCTACGATATGCGTGAAGTAAGTTTAATTTTAATAAATTAATGTAATAAATATCATTTCATTTGAAATCAACTAATCGGCAAGACAGCATATTTTAGATTTTGCTCAAACTTTGTTCTGGAAATGTCATATCGTAAGAGAATAAAACATTCAAATCAATTTGTTCAATTAATTCTTTATAAAAAAATCTTTGCTTGAAATTTTGAAATTTTAAAAATTTGCATATTTCAGGCTACAATTTGAACAATAATTTAAAATTTACAGAATACTTAGTTTTTACTTTTAACTTCTAGGCATTTTTTGTTATTTCCTTTTCTTGTGGATACCAAATATTTCCACAAAGTTCAAGCCAAATCTAAAATAATGCAACAACAATTTTTTCTTTTGATGCTTGCATATGAAATGACTGAAATCCAATTTGCTTTCCTTATTTTTTAATTTTATGTCATTTAACTAACGGTGGCTTTTTTAGCAGGATCAATCTACGTCAGTGGAAGTAGAATTTTGGTGAAAGATCCAGTGTTTTTTTTTTCATTTTTCAGATAAGTTTTATTTTCTTTATTAATTAGAGATTAATTTTTGATTTAAAATTTTGTTCCGAGTTGATCTCGCTGATTAGTATTACAACAATTATATTCTGATTTTCTGTTTATATTAAAATAATAAATAATAAAGTTATATTTAGTATTTGTTTCAATTATTTGTTTAAGGAAATTGGGTAATTTTTTAAAACTTTGAAAGATAAGTTTTGAAAGTGTCGTTATTTGAAGATTTCTTAAAAAATTATGCTACGAGTTTAAATTTAAAGTATGGAAAATTAAAAAAATAGAGAAGAGAAAGAAAACAAAGGAGAATTTTTTTTTTAAGTTTTAAAGTTTTAACAGGGACGTGACCCAGAAGCACGACGGAAATTTTCAAAGTGGAACAAATCTTAAAAAAAATAAAAGAAGCATTTGACAAAAATCCACATTTTTCAAATAGAACTTAGTACAGACAGAATTTAGTAAAAAAAATTCTAAAAAACAAAGATCATAAAAGAATAAAGATGCTGAAGAGATAGAAAAGAGAAGAACAAAAGAATAAAGAAGGAGAGACAAGAAACTAGAAAGAGAAATAGAAATATGAAAAAAAAGAACAGGAAATAAAAAGAAAAAAAGAATAACAAAAAAACAAGACCTAAATTATGTTAAAATTTAGAATGGAACGCTAATAAATGACCAAAACAAGAAGAGCATGTCAAAAAGAAAGGAAGAAGTAAAGCAACACATAATCATGTGAAAAGTTAACAATCTTGAAATTGAAAAGAAAGGGAAACAAAAATACAAGAAGAGGAAAAGGAAAATAAACTGAAACAAGCACTAGAAAAAGTAGTCATAAAAAATTAGGATGCATGGACGCCGTATGAAAAAATTATTGAAACATGGAAAGTCATTGAAATTTCAAAAAGAGAATAAAACAAACTAAAAATTCAAGAAGAAAAATTCAGTAAACTTTTAATAATTTTGTTTTTAGCAAGCAATGGAATTTCAAAAAAATAAGAGGGATAATCAATAGAACTCTTAAATTATGGCATAAGATGAAGATTTGGTTATGGAAGCAAATCAGATAGAACTGAGGGAGAGGACAAAACATTCAAAAAGAATTAGCTCAGGAATACCCAATTTACAGGACTCGTTCACTAATGGGAAAAACTTTGCTTTCATTTAGGAATTTTTTTTCTTCCAAATATTTTTGTTTTTGTGAATATCTTAAAATTGAACGGTGGCTTGATATTTTTATATGCCAAATATAAACAAATGCAATGTCTCGAAGCATTGCTCATTTTTTTGTGCTTGAAAATTTTTTGCAGCTGTTTCCTAGTGCATCAATAAAAACAAAACACACTTGCATCTCCTTAATGACAATAAGAGCCGGGGGGGGGGGAAGAAATTAAAAAACCAAATTTGTTACCATTTACTTCTACAAATGGGAAAGTCATGTGTTGTGTCACATCAGAGTTTTTCAATACTTACTTAGATTTAGAACTAACGTCTTTTATGGCTAGAAAAAAAAAATTTTTGATTGAGCTAGTCGGTCATATGATAGCAAAGCATAGAATGGTCTTAAGAGGTTTTTTCAACACTTTGGGTGTCCAAGTAAATGTGCTTTGTAAAATTGTCTAGTGTCACATTCGGAAAGGCTTCGTTTTTTACGATTTTTAATCATATTACTTTGAAAGTACCAGATTTGTATTTTAAATAGGTGTAAATGTAAGAATTTATCATTTCCTCTCAAAGGTTGAAAAAAAATTATTTTTTTGTGTACCAAAAGGCTATGTTTTCTATAAAATGAAGTATTGAAAAAGCTATATCGATTTTTATAAGGTTTCTAAAAGTTCAGCACAAATTATAGTGTTATTAGACAAATAATGTATTATTAGAGTAATAAACACCGCAGGTATGAAATTGAAATCAATACAAGAGCAATTATTCTAATTTAAGTATAATAGAATAATTTTTTGAAGTAGAAGTTAAAAGCCCGAATGTTTCGGCATAGGGAACTTACAAACCGTAGCCCATGGAATTGCAAAACCGGAATAGACCGCTAAGACCACAGATCTGCGTAGTATGTTTTTTCTTTCAATGCAATTTAAAATAAAAATTTTAATATAATGTTTGTTGCACAAGAATTTATCAACTGGGTAGCCCCACCCTTCGAATAAACCTTTCTTTTTGTCATAAATTTTTCTGAACCTCCACTTTCCTATGTATTAAAAAAAATAGACTTTATTTGATAGCTTCTGTAAATTTTAAAACTCTAGGAGTATTAACGTGAGGAATATTTTACCGCTTCAAATTGATTCTTTTATTAAAGTTAGTCAACTTAGATGTAGTTTTTGCCTTTTATACAAGAGGTTCTTGTCTCAGATACGACCAATAGTAACTTTTGACAGTAAATATGTCAATTTAAGGAAGATTTGTAGTGTATAATTTTTATATTGATATTGATAGAAAAAAAAATGTTAAGAAATCTAGGTTGGGAAATTATTAATCTTACAGGAGGTTTACATGAAAGTACCTTAACTTACAAAGTAACTAAGTAAACAGTAAAACAAAAATTTAAATCTAATAAAATAATAAAAGTCGTTAGTCAAAGGAAATAGCCAGTAAAATTAAGTTAGGGAATCATGAAATCTAAATAAAAAACCATCGGCGATTATGGAAAAGTTAGTTCAGGTTTACGTCTAGACAATTTGCTACAACTACAGCAAAGTCATAAAAAGAATGTAAGAAGTCACCAGTTAAATGTTGTATTGACAAATTTTGACAATGACAAAATTGAAACCTTGTCTTTGAGTTTTAAATAAATACTGCTAGTTTTCCAAATAAACAATTTAACGTTTATCAAGGATACGACGACGCATTAACGTCATCTAGAGTACACCGAAGAATTAAATAATTAAATTGGAAAAAGTTTTTAAATTTATTGCGAAATTATGCAAATGGACTCTACATGATTAAAATAGAAATTTATAATGTGTTCAAGATATTTTTTTTAATCTTAATTAAACGCCTCAATCTTGGTAGTTCGTGTTGTAGTAGTTGCTATATCAAATTGTACTACTATTAAAGTATAATAAATTATAGCGCCAAGCATCTGCAACAAAAGCTGACTAAAATCTTATATATGAAATTAAGTTGTTCCATACTATACCATGCTGATAGTTCTGTCGTCGATAAGAAATAGCCCTTTCGCAGAAAAACGTACTTTACTGTGAATCATTTGCAACAAAATGCATAAAACCTAAGAAGAAAATTGTAAATAATATTAACAAAAGAACCTGACGATTACTTCTAATTCCAATAAATTGTGTAATCTGTTCGTAAGTGGGTACTGCTTTCGTAAGTGGTCATTTAATTTTTGATACTAAAAATTAAATAAAAATAAATACGTAGTTGAAACTGTTCAAGTTGCAGTTTACCTGAATTGAAATTGCAGAAGTAAATTTTGTTAGAACAAAAAATAAAGAAAATTGAACAAAAATGTGAAAAGAAGGCATTAACATTAGAGAATAATCAGTTTTACTAGATTTTGATGCAATAATTATCCAAGTATAACAAGAGTTATCAATTGCAGTAACAAATACGCCCAAGGTCATGATGGTGACAGGAATTGAATATATTTTGTTTACATTTTTGGCAATGCAACATAAGTCATGATGAAGCATTCCGATTTTATGGAGTGACACAGTTTCTGAACGACTCTGGGCACCGCCAGAAAAAATAACTTTTTCATTCTTATTGTAGTGTTCTCTAAATTTTTTTAAGTTTTGTTTATGACCAAGTGCCTTCTGTTCTTTAACTCTACATTTGTTGACCTTGAAACTTTGTTCTTGAATTATCTTTACATAATTACGATAATTTCTCTGTGAAATTTACTCTGACTGTTCGCTACTACGGTAAACCCTAAGAAAATCTTTCCGGAGGTCGTGGTTCAAATTATTTTACACACAATTACGCACAATTATTTTAATTGTTTTAATTAATTTAGTGATAATAGTAATAAATATTAGTGATAAAATACTTACTAAAAATTTATTATTGACTTTCTCTGATTAAAATTTTTTATTATATCATTAATCCATATGAATCGTTCTCTTATAAGTGTAAGAAAAGAAAATAACTGCAGCATCTCAAATAGTATTGAATATACCACAAACATTCCCAAAATTACGAGTAAAATATTCAGTGGGGTCATTGCATTAATATAAAGAAAAATTGTTATTGAAATGTTTGCAATCAAAACCAACCAAAGTACAATAGTAGCAGCTAACATCAAAATTTTATTTTGTTTGTAAGATTCTCTTATATTTATTTTCATCAACTTTGAGTTAAGTAATTCGTTATCAATTGTGGAAATTTTTGTTATAATTTGAAGTATCTAGAAAAGTAAATTACAAGTGACGTTATGTTACGAATAACACATATTAACAGGTTTTTTGCGCCGGTGCTGGTTAACCAGAGCCAATTTTGTCTTTGTTTTTGTGCGATTACACTTAATGTACAGGGTGTCCTCAGATACACTTTTTATAACTTAGATGGTGATAAAAAAATTAAATATTTCATAAAAATTTTTTTTTAAATTTAAACCCTCGAAAGTTTTAAATTTCCACCTTCACATGGCTTTAGCCCCGAAAATATTGATTTTACAGTAAAAATGAATTAAAAAGTTTTTAAAGAGCGTGAAATAATCTACAAACTAAATTTAAACCTTTTATTATCTAAAATCAACGGCTTTCGAGTTATGAATTAAAATAAGTTAAAAAATGTTGAAAAATTAGAGCTTCTTTTAGTTTTCTTCAAAACCCTGTATCTTTTAAACGAAACATTTTACAAAAAATCTGACGCCTTTTTCCGGATAGAAAATTTAACGGACTACAACTTTTTTCTAGTAAAAATTTTTGAAACACTAATCCATTTTACCGAAAATCAGGAAATAATAAACAAGGCAGCTACAAAATAAAAAAAGTGTCTCAAGTAACCCCATATTAAAGTATGTTTTACTCACTGATTTATAGTACACATTGTTAACAATTACAATCGTTCCAAAGGATACTCCAGCAAAGCTTACATAAATAATTCTAATGATTGTCATTATTATTGTACCATTCTTAACGAAATTATTTAAATATGTAATACTAAAGTTTAATGTAAAAACAATATAAACAGCACTCAAAAATAAATTCGAATATGATATAGAATGAGGGTGATTTTTTTGTATGGTGAAGGGAACTATACAAAAAACTTTTGTTAAATAAAACATTGTACGAAAAACTGAAAACAATTCTTCTGGTTGATACATTCTATGTTTTTAGAAAAGTGAGAACTTTTAAGCAATGGTTTATTTGTGAAATAAAACTGTGATGCTTTGTCGTTGTTATAATATTTGGGATAAAAAACGTAATTATATTGTTTACAAGTTAATGTGGTCCGTAATTTATGAACAACCATTTTTTAAAAACTCGATTAGTGAAAAGTTTTAATATTGACATATTATGTAAATATATCGTAATGGAATTAATGGAAAAACTAAATAATAAATAATGTAATGTAATAATTACGAAAAAAGTACGAAAACTATATTATCAAATAGTTTATGTTCCTACTGTAGCGTAGGTAGTGGGGTGCAAAAAAACGGACCGCCCTGAACAGCACATTTTTAGGAACGGCTTTAAGAACCGTAATTTTTTTTTAATTCTATCAATTACAAAGTAGGGTTAATAAAATCATTCAAAAACATTTTTGAGGAAGAAGGAAAAAACAAAATTTTTTTTTTTTTTTATAAAATTGAGATTTAAAACAAAGCTATTTTGTTTTATTTGATTATTGGAAGGCACGAGGTTCTCTTTTGATTTTTGAAGATTTGAAAAGATGCCTCGGTGCTTTCCGGGGTGTATAAATTTTAAAACTTATACTTTGAACGACGAACTAGGTCAATTAATTGTTATTATAAATAAATGGAAACCATTTAGTCACTGTTGAATAATGATTTTATTTATTGAAATACATAACTTGTTTAACTTTCCTATGCAAGAAAGGAGTATGTTGATCGCTCGAGCGGTCGATGTGTACTTGTCGAGCGGTCGCAGTACTAAAAAATATACAAGTTAAATCTAAGAAAGGTTGAAGAAATACACAAATCAATATTCGCGCACTTTACGCACAAAACAAATCTCACGAACTGGGTAAGGGACACAGCTTGGAGAACGCTTTCTTGATAATGCCGGTGCTGGTACGAACGGTGGCAACTCGGTTGATGCCATCAGCGCCAGAATGGAGTTTGATGACACGGCCAAGTTTCCATTTGAGCGGAGGCAGGTTGTCTTCCTTTATCAAAACGAGAGCGTCATTGGTGAGATCGGAGTGGTGAATTTTCCATTTAACCCTTTGTTGTAGCTCCGAGATGTATTCCTTACTCCAGCGAGTCCAAAGATGTTGTATGAACTTTTGAATAATTTGAAAATTGTCCAAACGGTTTTCAGGCAACAGAGTAAAGTCAGGTTCAGGAAGCGCACTTAGAGGACGTCCAACCAAAAAATGTCCTGGTGTCAACGGCTGCAAATCGTTAGGATCTGAGGATAAAGGAGCAAGGGGGTGGGAGTTGAGGATAGCCTCTACTTGGTACAATAGCGTGCAAAATTCCTCATAAGTGAGAACGTGTTGGCCAATTACTCTTTTTAAGTGAGACTTGCATGACTTTATTCCAGATTCCCACAAACCACCGAAGTGAGGACTGCGAGCAGGAATAAAACTCCAGCTTATACCTAAATCAGCAGAAAGCTCTGAGATTGAAGAGTGATTGGTTTCTAAAAAAGTACCCAAATCTAAAAGTTGATGTCTAGCTCCAACAAAGTTAGTTCCATTATCGGAATATATTTAAAGTGGTTTTCCACGACGAGAAATAAAACGCTTTAAGGCTAAAATGAATAGTTCGGTAGACAAACCGGTAACTAATTCGAGATGCACTGCCTTGGTAGCAAAACAAATGAACAAACAAAGATAAGCCTTTGTGATTTTTGCTCCACGGCCCTTACGATCCTTAATTAGTATTGAACCAGCGTAGTCAATAGCAGTGTGCAAAAAAGGAAACGTAGGTTGCACTCTAGTAGTAGGAAGATTTCCCATAATGGGTTGAGTTAAAATAGGTGATACGCGAAAACATGTAACACACCGATGCACGACTTGTTTTACCAAATTTCTACCAGTAGTGATCCAAAAGCGATCACGCAATGAAGCTAACAAAAGTTGGGGCCTGCGTGAAGCATTACGAGATGCTCACGAGACGTTATAAGTTTAGAAAGATAATGCTTGCCAGACAGAAGGACGGGATGCTTTCTGTCATGAGTGTAAAGTGAATTATGAATGCGTTCGCCTACGCGAATTAAATCATCAGTGTCGATGAATGGATTAAAACTAACTAGGGAAGATTTGGATTTTAATGGTAATCTCTTTTTCAACAGTTTGTATTCGTGGTAAAATGAGTCTGATTGAGAAATTTTTATTAAAGTATTTAATGAAAACGTCAATTCTTTTGCAGTCAATGGACCAAACTGTCTATCTTTGTCTTGCTTGGAGCAATTTTTTATGAAACGTAGACAATACCACTGGCGGTTTCAGAGGGGGGTAATTGAGTAATTACCCCCCCTAAGAATTATTATTTACCCTTTATTTTTTAACAAAAAAGATCAATCTATGTTGAAATTTACATTGATATTGGTAAATTACCCCCCCTAAGGCAGTTGGCTGAAAACGCCCCCGGAAAATACGCGGTGACTCTTTCAAGTTTCGTGAGATTGGAGTAGTCCTCAAAGTTACAGAATGGCTGCACAGTGGTTGCAAAGAATTGAGCTTCCCTTTTTAATTCGGGTAGGTCTGAAGGACAAGATTTAAGGTGAGGCCATGATGATTTTGTTTCAAAAAGCCAGGATGGACCGTTCCACCAAAGAACAAAATCCATTAAAACTTGAGGAGTAGTTCCTCTCGAAAGAAGGTCAGCTGGATTATGCTTTGTTGGAACATGGCACCATACAGCATCTAAAGTGATATTTTGAATGTCAGAAACTCAATTGCAAACGAAGGTTTTAAGTAAATTTGGACTGGTTTTTAGCCATCCCAATACAATGGTAGAATCTGTCCACAAAAAGCAGGAGGAAAATTTTAATATGAGAGTCTTTTTGACTTGAGCCAATAACTTGCTCAGTAACAAGGCTCCACAGAGTTCTAATTTTGGTATAGTGGTAGGTCTTAAAGGCGCGACTTTAGATTTTGAGCATAATAAATTAATATAAATTTTGACGTTATTGGAAACGGATCTGATATACACGCCAAAAAAAAAGTTGTAAATGTAACTACAAATGCAGTGCAATCTACTACAATGAGTTGCAAATATAGTGACAACACCAAAGAGTAGTAAAATTTACATGTCAATTGAGGTAAAGGTTTAACAGCATTGTAGTATAAAGTACTTAAAATTTTGTTGTTATATGAACGTGTGCTTATGTACATAGTACTAATGGTGATGTTGTTTTAACACCTATAGGTGTAGTTAACTCTACGTTTACTGTGTAGTAAATATTGCTAATATTCAGTATAATTCACTTTTTGTGCTGTTGTTACTTGTACAACATTGTTAAGTTAATTGTACTACACAATTGTTGCTATTTTTACATAGTGATGTTGTTACCTTTGAATTATAAATTAATTAGAACTACTACAATTATTGTGTGGGTTTGACAACAATAGCAGTATGCTTTACTTGTGTTTAATGTTATTAAATTAACAACTTTATAGGGTAAACGCATATTAACGGTACAAATAATTTTGTATATTTGTTACAGTTAAAACCCGAAATCAGTTAAAACCCGATCTAACTAGTAAATTCTAGTTTTAACTAACCGCCTTAGTAAATTCTAGTTTTAACTGAAATAAGTTTAGTTAAAACTAGAATTAACTGATTTCTAACAAATTTCTTCAGTACATTCTAGTTTTAACTATGGTATAAATTTAGTTAAAACTAGAATTAAGTAAAAGTAGACTTAATTAGATAAAAATTGTTTTAATAAGCAATTATTTTATACATTATTATTATATTCTACTTATTGCTACATGGCATACATGGCATCTGGCACTTGTTCTTGAATAAAAAAAACTTTTTTTAAATTTTTTTTTTGTCATCGTCACTTTCAAATAGGTAAATTTAACTTTTGTTCAGAATTGCATTAGATAGTAATGGAAACCAAACTTTACGGTTTTTAAGGATTCGATAACGATAGTCGATAACGAACAATCTCGAAAAGTTACCAAATGGGGGGGGAAGGAGGGTTAAGCTCAATTTCCATGTATCCGTTTGTACGTTTATCCGATTATACAGGAGCGTTCTCATTGGTCCAGTTACTTTAAAAGTGACAATGACAAAAAAATTTAAAAAAATTCAAAACTTTTTTGACTCAAAAACAAGTGCCAGATGAAGAAATTTGCTTAAAGACTGCAGCGCAAAAAGCTGCCGTTGAATCTGGACAAAGGTTTGTCTGCTGTTCTTGCAAAAAAATTGCACCTCAAAGCGTTGCCTTTGTTTAAAAAAAGAAATTATTTGCAATTCAATATGTCACAACGGCATGCCATGTGGCAATAAGTAGAATATAATAATGTATCAAATAATTGCTTAATAAGACAATTTTTATCTAATTAAGTCTATTTTTACTTTAATTCTAGTTTTAACTGGTATAAGTTTAGTTAAAACTAGAATTTACTAAAGAAATTTGTTAAAAATCAGTTAATTCTTGTTTTAACTAAACTTATTTCAGTTAAAACTAGAATTTACTAAGGCGGCTAGTTAAAACTAGAATTTACTAGTTAGATCGGGTTTTAACTGATTTCGGGTTTTAACTGTAACATATTTATTAAAATAAATTGCTTTATAAAGTTTCTTATAATTAATAATTAATGTAGATATAATAAGGTAGGCTACTTCTTTAATAAGGTAAAACTACTGTACATAATGTGGGCGTATCCAATGGTCCAATAATGGTTGGTTTTGAAGTAGAAATCCCTGTAACTTTCGTATCCGTTGTTCCAACTGGGCCGCTGTCTGAAATGCACATTATATGTACCTCGTGAGATTATTTCTATTTAATTAAGCAGTCAAGTCATAAAATTACCTGCATATGAAGCACAAAACCTTTTTGAACTTCAGTTTTTGGGGGCCTCCAGTAAATTCCAGATTTTTCGATTTTACAGTGGCAGTTCCAATCATAATGACAATACTTCGTTGTTACCTACAAAATTTGTTATATAAAACGGAAGATATACGTTAAGTACCTGTAAGCAACACGTGCTTCACGTCATTAGTTCTTAAAATCTGTTTTACATTGGTTGACTAGTTGTTTGGCACGTTGCTAGTAGATTTTTTCTGCACGTTATACGCTGTTTTAACGGATTGACTAGCAGTCCCCTTTAAAAAATCGATAATGTTATTTTTGTCCATTTTATGATTGCAATTTGATGTTTCAAGCTACTTACGTGGTTGCTGTTGATCCGTTGATTATAGTGATTTTGACTGTATACGTTTCATGGTTTCATCCAAAAATTGGCGAAGATTTTTGTTGTCTTTCTGAGTAGAAGTAACAGGTTCACATTTCTTAAGTTTGTTTAGTTCGACTAGGTATAGATTTACAACCTAAGGTAGGTATTACCATGTTGACCCTCTAGGCCTCTAGTGGTAACTGAAAAAATAAACTTGCGTCTACCGTCTAGCAACAAAATCCTGCAACAAAAATTCTAATGCGCGCGCATCAATGAAAGTTGTGATCTTCATTTCAAAGCAACGATCTATTGAAAGTTTGAAAATATGTAATTCAAATTTTATTAATTATCTACTATTTTATGGTAGCAAGTATTTAAAGAAGAACTTCTTAAAATTTAATTGCTTACTGTCACTCTGGAAATAGTAGTTTATATCACGAGGGCGTAAGGGGTTGTTTTTCGTCACGAGACGTAGTTTATGACACGAGCCGCAAGGCGGCGAGGGGAATAATAGTCGAGAGATGAAAAAACCCTGGAGCCCGAGTATTATGAACAGCTTTTCGTGAATTTGAAAAAATATCCGACAAAATTCACGATTTTTTTGCAATAATTGCATAAATTTCATAAATTTATAACACGTTTTAATTGACAACGTGGTAGTGTAAAACCAACTTCTACTTGTAACCATGGTGTTTTTCTTGGCACCAGTTGGTATCCTGGAGGGCGGCCATGTTGGGGCGCCATGTTCATTTTGATTTTTACTCTCGTAATGTTTGAACGTTTGTGTATTGTGTCTTGTGTTTTCAATTAAAAATGCTTAAAAACCAAGAAATAATCGTTAAATAATCAATAAATACGACATTGTGGTCGCATCTATCGATGTTCATGGACACGTTGCAAAAAAATCGAAAATTTGATATTGATGGATCACGTGGTAGGTACTATCGCGTTCAGCAAAAAGCGGTATTTATGGGGTAAATTTATAGACAGGCAAGATTTTCACAATTGTGTGGTTAAGATAAAATATGTAAATAAATGATTTTTGAAAATTTTTGTTTTTTTGAAATTTTTTTACTCCCGGTATTTTTTTACTCCCGGGAGAAAAACAAAGTGTGACGAAAAGAGCTTCTTTACTCCCGAAAAAACGGGTGTAAAGTAGTCACTTTACACCCAAAATCACGAAAAAAATTTTTTACGTATATATGGCATAATAGTTTTAAGAATAATAGTAGTTTATATCACGAGGGCGTAAGGGGTTGTTTTTCGTCTCGAGACGTAGTTTATGACACGAGCCGCAAGGCGGCGAGGGGAATAATAGTCGAGAGATGAAAAAACCCTGCAGCCCGAGTATTATCAACAGCTTTTCGTGAATTTGGGAATAATATCCGACAAAATTCACGATTTTTTTGCAATAATTGCATAAATTTCATAAATTTATAACACGTTTTAATTGACATCGTGGTAGTGTAAAACCAACTTCTACTTGTAACCATGGTGTTTTTCTTGGCACCAGTTGGTACCCTGGAGGGCGGCCATGTTAATTTTGATTTTTGATCTCGAAAAGGTTGAACGTTTGTGTATTGTGTCGTGTGTTTTCAATTAAAAATGCTTAAAAACCAAAAAATAATCGTTAAATAATCAATAAATACGACATTGTGGTCGCATCTATCGATGTTCATGGACACGTTGCAAAAAAATCGCAAATTCGATATTGATGGATCACGTGGTAGGTACTATCGCGTTCAGCAAAAAGCGGTATTTATAGGGCGAATTTATACATTATTTACTATTTCAGGCTACATAGCCACGATAATCGATATACGTGTTCTAGGGATTTTTTATGCGCCGACAGGCGCATATTTTGAAGATCAAAAATGAAAACGACAAAAAGCACGTTCGCCGAAGACAACCGCAAAACGTTGTCGATATGCAAGACAGGCAAGTTTTTCACAATTGTGTGGTTAAGATAAAATATGTAAATAAATGATTTTTGAAAATTTTTGTTTTTTTGAAATTTTTTTACTCCCGGTATTTTTTTTACTCCCGGGAGAAAAACAAAGTGTGACGAAAAGAGCTTCTTTACTCCCGAAAAACCGGGTGTAAAGTAGTCACTTTACACCCAAAATCACGAAAAAGCTTTTAAAACATTCTTTACAATTTATATTCTTTTACCTGAATACTATAAGAGAAGGTGAATACAGGGTGGTATCACAACATTTTTGAATATTATTTTGAATTGTTAATTAAGTAATGCTGTTGATAACATCGTATTGTCTATAATTATATAGTAGCGGTCATGAAAACTGCATTGCAAATTATTTTTATGTGGATTATTCAAAATTTACAATTTCAATCTTTAGAACTAAATTTTCATCTATCATTACTGATGCATCACTGGACCAATCCCAATAGTACCTATAGGTAATTGTTTAATTTTTGATATTTAGTTAAAACGAGTTCATATATTATTAATTAATAGCAATTGAAGGGTACAGGGGAAGAAGGCGATTAGTCACATTTTGTAAAATGTTCAGGAGAGCGTTTCAAAGAATTTGAGCCTGTGCCATTTGCTTAATTATGTTCTGGGCTTTTTGATATTACACACTGCAGATCATTATAGTTTTTCATATCACCATGTAAAATTAAAATGGTTAATGATATCTAAAATTATTGAGAAAATTACAGATTTGCAACTTGACCACGAAAGTAAACATGCAAAAAGGGGGAATGTCAACCAAATTCATACTCATACGCCATAGTAAAACTTTTTTTTGGTAATTTTTATAATGGAACTTAATTTTTATTTATAAAAAATACAAAAATATAAAATAAAAACACATCAAAAAATCAAAATATATAATTAATTTTTTGTTTTCTTGCATTTTTTTGATTTGCTTGCTGACAACTTTTCTAACTTTTTTTCGTATGGCAATTCGTCATAGTACTTTATGGCTAATGGATGCTGACAGAATTTTTTAAGGCACTGCAGATCCTTATATTTTTCCGTATATATCAGTAACAGTACTAAATATAAAAATTAAAAAAAAAATTAAATAAAAATATTATTATTTTCTAAAAGCATACCTTCATAGCAAGGATTGGGTAGTTTAAATTCATTTTTATTTCTTTTGGATCCCCAATAATGCTTACACTTTTTGAGATCCACCAAAACTGAAGTTTCCCACGACCCATTCCAAGACGATCGTGTGTAAACCATTTGCGGCTCTTCTCTAATAACTTTAAATTCCCGAATTGGACGTGTTTTAAATGGACATTTTGCTTTGTATAAAGTAAAATGCTCTGACCAGTTTTTAATTAAATCCTGAGTAACATTGACAACATCGAAAAGAGTTGGTTTTTTTCTAGCTGTTTGGAACACTTCGTTCCATTCATTTGGAATTTCAACTCGAGTTTTTTGGTTTACATGAGCAAAGTCCTTGTCGCACTCTAAGTAGGAATGGCCTCTAATAGGGAAACTGATCTTAATAGAGTCGAACATTTTCTGGATATGAACCAGATGATGAATATAGCGAAAAACGGTGTAATTCTTATTCTGTCCTCCACAGGAATCACAGAATATCTCCAAGTGTCGAATTCTTTCATCTAGAAAATTGTATATAAAGTTGTGTAAGAAGGAACACACTTCATCACTGCCCTTTCGTCCTATTATCTCCGGGTATGTGTAGAAGATCGATTGATTATTTGCTAAAACATGGATATTAAACGAATACAGTGATAATTGTCTCTTATAATAAACATCGTTTGTAGAGATGTTAGGAGTGGGTAAATTTTTTGAAAAATCCATACAAATTCCTTCTTTAGTCAAATCCTTTTGACTAGCGCGTTTAGCTTGCCGTTTTCTTTTGTAAAATTCGTTAGCTCTTATTTTGTGAACATCGTTTTCTACAGAAAGCTTATCTATTTCGTTTTTATTACTACGTGCTTTCATCCAACTATCATCAGATGCTGTAGAAGAGGTACTTACTAATTCAGACTCTAAACATTTTCTTTTTGCCAAGTACATGTTAGAAGTACTACATGTATCAGTCCGTGGATATCCAAATGAGATGTTAAAATTTGTTATAAATATTGTTCTGTAACTTTCATAAGAAACACGGCAATCGGGAAAATTTTCAAGGTGCATATTATGCATTTTGTTCACGTTTAGTTCTTCAGGTAGATATATTTTTGACGAATCTTTGAGACTATAATGGTTTTTGCGACCTTTAAAAGATTTTATGTGTTCATTAATACAAGTTTTTACTTTAATCGAAAGTCTATTTGGTCTTGTAGTATGTCGACCTCTTTTGTCTGTTGGAGCAACACCTGTGAGTTTAAGCGATTTTTGCAATACTTCAAGTTTCTTGCGTGTAATCCCATGTAGAGCAATAAAGGCTTTCTGACATACAGTAAGCTCTCTTGTAGTACCTGTTACATTTCTAATTTTGTAGGAATATGAACCTTCATGATATTTTGCAATATTATTACCTAATCTTGGTCGACGTCGTTGCACAGGAAGCAATGTGATCATACCACATAAATAAATGTTCTGTTCATTCACAGACTTTATTGAATTAAAATATTTAATTATTTCATTTCTTGATTCGATTGAAACTTTATCAAAACATTTTAATCTATTGCAGTTAAAATTTTCTTGAGTAACATGAGTTTGAAGGTTAAGCGTCTTGTTTACATCGCTTAATCTACCGAATTTCTTCCTTTTTCTTCCCTTACCTTCAACACAATGACATTACTCATTCTTGCATTGTACCGCGTGGACATAACTCCTATTTGCTTTGTACGCATTATTTTCAAATCTCTATAATTCTTCATCAGACACATTTTTGCTTAAAGTAAGTATACTAAATAATAGTATGCACTTTTAACTACAAGATGGTGCAAAAATCTAATTTTTCATTTTTATGGACTTATCGCCTTCTTCCCCTGTGCCCTTCAATTAAAATATAATTAAAAAAATTTATATTGTAGTTTAACAAATATTAACGATTCAAAAAAATGTGCTTATGTGACAATAAGAATGAATAAGATTTTAATCCGGTAGCCTGCTTGCAATTCTTAGAATTACACCTTTAAACTTAACATTGTTAAAAAATTTTAAATCTCCACGTGTTTTTTTAAACCGAAATTTTACAAAGAAATATTTCTATAAGGACAAAGTCGATATTCGCTGGAAATCGACAAGTTTAAAATCAATTTCTGACCAAACTAATTGATACATAACATTTGCCCTTACCTAAATCGCTAAATTATAACTTCACATTACGTTGAGATTTCATTCGTAAAATTAATATCTTCGGGGAGCGCTTAGGTAGCTCGCAACTCAAAAATCGTCGTTATACTGCCGATTTTTAATTTTGAACATTAAAAAATTGAGTATTTACCTTTAAATAATAAAAAGTCATCCATAATTCTTTTCACTTCACGATTCATTTCAAAACTAATAATAATATTGTCCTCGTGTACACTGTACCTTAAGGTGTTGTTCAAACATAAATTAAGAACGAATAAAAGATTCTGCATATTCGTCAAAGCATAACTTAATTACGGAAACTAAAAGATTTCAAAACATTAGAGTTGCAATATTTTGTTACATAATTACACGAGGTAAATTTTAATTACTACAATCCAGTGTACTTTTTACTTATCTTATTGTTACACCAAACTCAATTATTTTGAGTGGTAAGCAACAACACTCTATAGCGTTAAAAGTACATAAAAATTGTAAAGTTAACTACATTCATCTTACAACAATGCGTAAGTGCATTTTCCAGCTGATGTAGTATAAATAGCATGAGAGGTGCGTTTAATTTTACTACAAATGTTGTTCCTGTCACTACAATTATTTTACTACACGAAAAATGTAAATGTAACTGCATCTTTTTTTTGCGTGTATATACAAGCACCGTAACCGTTAATAGAAGCGTCGCAAAAACCGTAAATTTGAAGGTCCTTGGGACTTGAACAGGTCACATGTCTCGGAATTTTGAGATCGTTTAACAATAACAGTTCGGAGCGGTAGGACAGCCATTTTGCTTCGATTTCCTTAGGTACAATGTCATCCCAATTTAGCTTTTTCAACCATAACTTTTGCATGAAAATCTTTTCCACAAAGGTGCAAGACGCAAGTAAGCCAAGTGGATCAAAGATCTGAGCAATTTTAGAAAGCATTAGGCGTTTAGTGGTTTTTAAATTGGAAAGACCGGAAATCTTAAACATAAAATGGTTTGTCTGGAAAAACCTAGTTAAACCTAAAGTGCGTGATGATTTGCTGTCTCCAATGTGGAGAAGACCTGGATGAACGTCGGTAGTTGGAATATCAGATAACACTTCAGAATGGTTCGAGATCCATTTTCGCAATTTGAAGCATTTCGTTTTTATAGTGTCGGAAAGTTGGGTGCAAATTTTCCGAGCACTCTCGATGCTGTCTGAACCACTCAACAAATCATCGACGTAAAAATCTTTTTTTATAATTTCGGAGATTTTGGGTAAAGTTTTTTCAATGTCATTGCCTAACTGAATCAAAGATCGTATGGCAAGGTAAGATGCAGAAGCGGTGCCATAAGTGACAGTATTTAAATTGTATATCTCTATGGGATCGTTAGGTGCAAATCTCCATAGGATACGTTGAAGTACTCGCTGTTCTTCATCCACATATACTTGTCGATACATTTTTTCAATATCTGCCGAAATTGCATATGTGTGTTTTCGAAAGCGTATGAGCACGGAAAATAAATCTGATTGAATGGTAGGTCCAATCATTTGAAGGCTATTTAACGATTGCCCTGTTGATGTAACAGAAGAACCGTTAAATACAACACGAAGTTTTGTGGTTAAACTGTCCAATTTATGAACACCGTGATGAGGAAGGTAATATGAAGGAGTTATCCTGCGATTATCAAGAGACATGTGACCTAAGTCAAGATATTCCCTAATAAATGCTGAGTATTCCTTATACAACATGGGGTTGGCCTGTAGACGCCGCTTAAGTGCAAAAAATCTTTTTTGTGCAATAGAAAATGAATCTCCTAAGAGTGAGGGTGGTTCCTTGAACGGAATTGAAACTATAAAGCGCCCGTTATCATCGCGACGAGTGTGCTCTACAAAATGTGCTTCGCATGCACTTTCTTCTGGTGAAAATACCTTGTCGGTAGGATAGTTATCAATTTCCCAAAATTTAGCGAGTTGGTCGTTTAATTCATTCTCAATACTGTGGTGACATTGCACTTGATTGTTAGGATGTGGGCCGGTAGGACCTGAAATGATCCAACCCAGATAAGTTTTTTGCAATATAGGTAATGCGGTACCTAGTTTTATCTGTCCAATGCACAATAATTCTAAAAATGTGGACGAGCCTATTAAAATGTCAATTTTTCCTGGTTTGTCAAAATTAGGATCAGATAGTTGAATATTTTTTGGAATTTGGAAATTATTTAATTTTATACTAACACTGGGAACGCTTCCAGTAATTTGATCTAGTATTAGACATGATAATTTTATTTTCAAATTTGAATGCTGAGAGTGTAATTCTAATTCGCATTTAGTTTTTACGTTTGTGTTTGAGTTGTTCAAACCGGTGACAAAGACGTTTGCACTTGAGGTGCCCAAACCCAACCTGTTGCATGTGTCGGGTCTCAGGAAGTTCCCTGTGATGATTGGTAGTTCCCTGTGGAGTCTTGCACCTTGCCAGTTGCTGTAGATAAGAGAACTTGCGTAGTCGTAGAGCAGAAGGCTGATACGACCTCGAGAGGTTCTTCATCGACAGATGGATTTACTGTTGGAAGGGCAACGGTTGAATTAGGAGTTTTTTCCACTCGCTTCGATTGGTGAAGCAAAGTGTGATGCTTATGTTTGCATATTCTACATAAATATTTGGAAGTGCACTGAGGCAGAAAATGATTTTTCGATAGGCAGTTGAAGCTGATCTTGAGTTCCTTTACTTTTTCTGTTCTTTGCTCAGGGGTGAGGTCAGCAAATCGTTCGCATCCACTTATTGGGTGCTCTCCCTCGCAAAGAGCCCAAAAGGGAGAAGTGGTAACGAACGACTTCGAGTGAAATTTAGGTTTGTCGACGACCTTCTTCAACTGTCTATTTTCTAGAAGATTTGAATAGTTTGTTAAAAATTCTTTAAAGTCGGATAAGGTTGGTAGTATGGCAATGCTTTTGCTTAAGTTTATTTCCCATTCTCTTACCGTTGCTGCGTGAAGTTTATTTGACACGAGATAAACTATCAGTGTTTCAAACAGCTGCTCGGTGCTAGCAAGAGATTTTAGTGCTGAGACATGCTTAAACAAAACGTCATTAATTCTACATAAATCACTTGCTGATTCCTTATTTTAAACTTCAAGTTCGATGATTAAATTTAAATGATTTTTTATAATGACCTTTGGTTGGTCAAATCGCGCGATCAGTGTGTTCCATGCAATCGCATAACTTTCTGAATTAAAATTTAGGGAACTTATTACATCAGTGGCTGTTGAAAATGTTTTTAAATTCTAACCATGATTTTGCGTCGCCATTAAACTTTGACAAAGTTATTTTTGGTAAACTAATGTTGTAATTATGATTTCGGTGATACTCAACGTTAGGGATAGTTTGCTCATTTGAATTTATTGAATTGGCAGGTGAGTTTCTACCAGAAATTGGGCTTGTAGTGCCACTTCGCGAACTATACCTATCGCTGGTTCTTACTAAATTTTGAGATTTTCTGTTAATTAAATTGCGAGCAATGCCAACCTGTTTGTGATACAGGTTTTCAAAATTTGTGAAAGAAATTTCCGCTTCAAAATCCTCAGAACTTTCTGGAATTTGGTAGAACAAGTTCTCGTATAAATTTATTAATGGCAATATACGCTCAAGTCTAGATTTTAATGCTTCGACTTTATCGTTTGTAGTATCTGTGGAATCAAAATCATCCTTGATGTTGTTTAAAACTTTTTCAAACCTTGCTAGGCTTGATTCTAATTAAGTTTTAGTTAAATTTGATTTCTCCATAATGTGTATGAAGATTTGAAATTTTTTTAAATAAACGTAAATAAAATGAAAATGAAAAAAATGAAATAAATATTTCTATTGTACCAAGCAGGAAACTGTATGTTGGATATAAGAAACTGTAATGGTAATAAAATAGTTTTATTTACCGCCGTTGAATGTGGTTGGAAGTCACATGGTTGTAAGCTGTCACGTGATCTTGCCGTGTTGTTCGCTGAAAGATGGCTGTCTGGTCCTGTTTGGAGGCTTCTCGTTTTGGCGCCTTTTTTGAGCTGGACTGCTCCGTTGGGTTACCCTGTTGGAGGCTTCAAGATGGTGCGATGACGCTGCTTTTTTACAAATCTCGTTCGGGCACGCCACTTGGGGTCAATACCGTACTTGATCGATTTGTTTGATTTAGATTTTTGTAGCACTGTAGGGCACTGAAACACTGTTTGGTAATTGCGAATTACCAAAATGCGGTACGAAGGACCAAAAATGGAAGGCACGAGGTTCTCTTTTGATTTTTGAAGATTCGAAAAGATGCCTCGGTGCTTTCCGGGGTGTATAAATTTTAAAACTTATACTTTGAACGACGAGCTAGGTCAATTAATTGTTGTTGTAAATGAATGGAAACCATTTAGTCACTGTTGAATAATGATTTTATTTATTGAAATACATAACTTGTTTAACTTTCCTATGCAAGAAAGGAGTATGTTGATCGCTCGAGCGGACGATGTGTACTTGTCGAGCGGTCGTAGTGTACTACTGCTTGAAAGCCTAATAATACGCGTGCCTCAATACAAAAGAGCAACGCGAAAACCCTGCGCACAGTATAGAAAACTGTGGCAAATTTGAAATGTTATAAGAAATACAAATATTAAAATACAAAGATTATAAGGATACAAAAATTGAACAAATATAAATATATAAAAAGGGTGCAATATTTAACAATTATTTTAAATCAGAAGTATCGCTTTTAACCCCTAAAGTATTATCACACAATTAAACCTTTTGGTTACTCAAAATTTATTTGTAAGTGAGTAACAAATTTGAAGATTCAGTTTTGATATTGAATTTAATTATAATTTTACTATGCAAATTGTTGCTCTTTATTTTGATGAACTTTGCCACAATTTTTAAGCAAATTTTAAACCACGACCCCCGGAAAGAGTATCTCAGGGTTTACCGTAGATTGCAAACATAGCGTAATTTCACAGCGAGATCATCGCAATACATTTTAGGAGTTTATATAATTTATCAAACCACACGAAAAGATTTTGTTTGCATAGCCCATTCACCACAGATTTGTTGTAGTAAATAAATCCATTTGTACTTAATTGTGTCGATAATAGAGAAATGGGGATAGTGTTTGTACTTTTGCAGTACAATTTAGATTGGGAGTGTCATTGGCAATATTGAGAGTTAAAATCTCTATTTAAACACCCCTTCCACGCACTTGTCTACCTGCTTCGATTATTGTTAGGTTAGGTTAAGTTAGCAGCTTTACATATCACAATCGGTTTTTTTAGTCAAGTTTTTTCTGAAAGATTTAGTTAAAAATTTCCAAAGCATTGGATTGGGGTTCAATTCGGTACCACATTTTTAAATACAAAGGAGTGTAATTGGCTCCTTTGCAAACTTTCTTTGCCTTTACTTTTAATTATTTTATAGTAATTGCGTTTTTTGAACATTTTTTTGTTATGAAGTCCGGGACTGGACTTTTATGCGCCATGCGCCAGGACGTTTAGGCGTCAAGTGTGTCTAATTTATATTAATTTAAGGGAGAGAGGAGTTACATAAAAACCTAGGTTTGAATACAAAAAAGAGAAATACTCGGGTCGAGCTTAGGTTAGTGTTAGGCAAAGTTTTTATTATTTGTGGATCGTTAAAAGAGAAATTCACAGAATAAACTTAGGTTATTCATTAATAATTTACGTATGGAAATTCCTTCTGAGGACACTTTTTTCAGGTAAAATATTAAAAATTATTGAATATTACGGCTGCAGCCAGTTCAATGTCGTTAAATACCAGATCATGTATTTTTCAGTTTTTAGCAAATTTTAGGGCCAATTTGCAATGATCCCTAAATATTTCTTTAAGGAATTTTTACTATCATCCTTCACCTTAGAAATTTTTAAATTCGTGTCAACGGGTACCGTGCTATCCCTGTAATCCAGCAATTTTTAACCTCCATAAACGAAAACGCGAGTATGCCAAAAAAAAAAAAATATTTTTGGAATTTGGATTGCCAAATGTTAATAAATTTACATTTTCTTGTAAATTTTTAAAATTTACAATTAGTCATAGAGTAGCTTTAGTCTCAATATACTGTTGTGACCCTGGCCATTTATCATTCAAAATTTCCACAATTAAAAATTCATCATAATAATTTTCTCGTATTTGAGTTTATTTTTCTTTTAGATTTAATTGGACGAATGAAATGTAATTTGTTGTCAATTTATTGTACAGATGCAGGTGCAAATCGAAACGTTATTTTCATAGGTGGAATATTGTCCAGATGCCTATAATAATTTAAATCAATCAAAAATGGACGAACGTTTCAATTTAGTTTAAGTTAATTTTTTTTGAATTATTTGTTTACTTACCATTTTAAATTAAAGTGCAATTCGGATGTAGTGAACTGTAATCGCTGGTACGCTTTTAAAATGCAAGATGGTGTTCTAAGTAAAATTTAGTGTGAAGAATTCCAAATGTTTAATTTGGTATTGAAGATTTTTCAAATTTGGCTGCCGGAATTGACCAATGAGCGTTCGACACGATTTCTAAAAACCTAAAATTGACAGGAAGTGAGAAAATGTACGAGGAGAAGGAGGTTGCAAAAAGAAGAGCTTGGTGTGAAGTCGTGAACTCAACCACCTCGTAGTGAAATTTTGATGTCTTGTAAATTTAATAAATTTGCAAATTATTTACAACAGTATTAAGCAACTAAGATGATAATTAATTGTGAGTGCCATGATGATTTGTGTGATGGGATAGTTGATGAGTTATGAAGATATTAGTAAGGAAGATTTTACCTGTTTGCTGTAGCATGAGGTCATTCATTTTGTCAATTCATTGGCATGGAAAATTCATCTAACCCAATTTTGGCTATTTGAGGTCATCTTATTGGTAAATAGCATCTCAATTATTTTATTTTGTATGATTTCAACAATTATGCTCGGCATTTTCATCACAATGCAATTAAACATTTTGAGGTTAACCACGATGTACGTTATAGAAAAGTTGAATCTTCGTATGTGGTTAATAATTAATTAATCGCATTTTGTTAATAAAAATCACTAGTAGAACTTTTATAATCACTGTTTCAATTTATTCGGTTTTTAAGAAGATCAATTTATGGAAGTGTTTAACTTGCGACGTATTAAGGAAGATCATGCGTGCTTTAAATCTGCCTACTAACAATTTTATGCAACCGGTGTTCGTAGCTACCGTCAACGTGAATTACTGTTTTTTGGCGCCTAATTTTAAAAATTAAAACAATTTTTCTTATTTGTGAATAATTTTATTTCAGATGTATATAAATTTTATTAACACGTTAAATTTTCATACAAGTTGTAGTAAATTTTTTGATACCTTAAATGTGTAAGCTTGTATGGGAATTTCGTCCTATTTTTGATTACACAACTGCTTTGAAGAGATTTAATGCGAAAATTCCGTTTCATTTGATTGTTCAGATAAAATTTGATTACAATATTCGTCTAATTAAATTGCTATTAATTCCCTGTAAATTTTTGTTTTATTTAATTGTGGAAAATTTTGATATCTTATTTAAATTGACTATCTGGGGGGAGTTTTCATTACTCTACCGACATTTGAGCACGGATTTTTTGAGCGCTTGTTCATCAGAACACGACAATACATTATTATTAGGGGGGGGGGGGGACCATTATAAACAAAAATACTGAAAAGCTGAGAAACGCTGTCATAATATGAATACATTATTAGAGAGATTTTGAAGTGGTATTGCAAGTGTTTGTCCAAAAAATTGGGTTAGTACTTTGTTTTAGTATTTGTTTTCGTCGTTGCCGTCTTCTTCCATAAAATATTTTGATAATTTTCTTGTGAAATACACCCCTGGTTTACTAATCCAACTCGTGCTTTGAGTGAGCCGTCAGAAATCTTGTTGAGGGTACGTGGTTCCGTTTGCTTATTTTTTGGGCGACAAAAATTTAGTAAAAACCTACAAATTGCAAAAATAAAATACTGTTAATTGCATATCAAATAAAGTGTCTCAAAATCAAATGAAAAAAAATCAAAATCACCCTGAAATTGTAGAAGAGAAGAGAGAATCGAGCCCCGACTCGGGCTCCACCCTCTTCTTCGATTATTCAACGATCAGAGAGAACCTCAGGACGGGCACAAAAGGAGGGAACCAATTTTGATGGCCGGCAAGTAGCCCGCAAAACCGCACCACGTAGAGGTGGGCATAACGCTCTCCTTCGTGCTCGTGCGTAGTTTGCCTCTACTCAAGAGATGATGAGTTCTGTCGCGGGTTCTGGGGTTTGATTCTACGGTTTGACAACGGACGATCCACCTTTAACTGTGTAACCCGGCTCTCAGCCGGGGTACATCAGCCAGTTTCCTCGACTAGACATGGGACGGTTTAGCGTACGCGCTATTCTCGAAAAATCGGTGGATTGAGAGCGATGAAGACTGGGCTGCAGAACGATCAAAAGAGGGTGGAAAGATTCACCGTAAGTGGGTTCCTTCCCTCTCCTATTAACGAAAGGCTCAAGTCATCTAATAAAAAGCCATTCGCGGTTCTCTCGAGCTAGCGCCCCCTTCTTCTTTTGGAAAGTTTTTTCCCGGGACGTGCCATTACTCCAAAGTCGTTAAGGGCGACAGCGGAGTATGCACCTCTCCATGGAACTAAAGTCGGGATAAGATCGAGGACCGGTCGGACGGGTGTGCGGTTGGGTTCCTACGTTAGGAAAATACGGCCTAGCCGAAGTTGAGTACCAAACTGAAGTTCCCCCCCCCCCTAAAAGCCGGTACCAAAAACCAAAACCACGACTTCAAGGACCCACAGAGGAGGGAAGAGGGGCCTAACCTCTTGAAAGGCCCAGCTTAGAGCGGCAGGAGGGGTGCTTTCACGCGCACTCCAAATGTGCACTCCAGCCACAATTTCAATGAAACTAGTAGAGATCGCTAAGATCGGGACTAGAGATATCCATTAAGACAAGGAGGGTAATGTCGGAAATGGGGGTGCCAGAATACTTAATCATGCTGATACAAGAACTTTATAAAAAGAGCATGGCAAAAATTAAAATAGATGACAGACTCTCTAACCCATGTAAAGTTCAGAAAAAAGTAAGACATATTTTATTGTGGCCAGCAACAGAGAGAAATAGCGCGATGTGGTGCGAAGAGTCGGGAGTGAACGGAACGGATGAAAGTAGTGAAGCTAAGATCACGACTCCTCTGTCAAGAGGATACCGAAGAAGAAAAAGATTTTTTAACTGTGGCAACTCTGTAAAATACTCAAGAAAAGAACTCTCTTTTAAATTTCTCTTCACCTCGAAACGGTTCGCTAGCAAATCTACAATTTTTTCTTCCCTCTTAGATTTTAGACCTGCGCCAATCCGTGAAATCGGAAACCGTAGAATATCATTTCTTATTTTTTTATTCATTGCTTTTAGCGTGACGCTGTAATAGCGTCAGTAGCACCAAAGCGAACCCGACCATAAAACTTGATTTAATTCGATAATTGAGGCGCATGCGCATACCGAGTTTAATCCACAGCCGCTAGATATTAGTCGCCATTTTTAAATTTTTGTGTAGTTTTTCCTAGCTCAAAAGCTAGAAATTATGGAAAACATTAGCAATAGTTTGGAAATTCCATATAATGCAATCTGCAAAGTTGATATTAAAACGGAAGAATCTGAAGACATAAAATTTAATGTAGAAGAGTTACATCATTCAATTGATATTAAGGAAGAAGAGAGCGATGGAGAACCATTAGCAGAGGAGAAACCCGCAAAAAATACTGTCATTCGAGAGAAACTGTTTCATTGTGAAGTTTGTGGTTATAAATGTGCGTACAATTCAAAATTGCAAAGACATTTCAAAACACACACAGGTGAAAAACCGTTCGCTTGTGAGATTTGTGACTATAAATGTGCTCGTAAATCATCATTAAGTGAACATTTTAAAATACACACAGGGGAAAAACCGTTTGCTTGTACGATTTGTGACTATAAAGGTAGTAAAAAATCATATTTAGAAATACATTTGAAAACTCACATGGGTGAAAAACCATTTCCTTGTGGGTTTTGTGACTATAAATGTGTGCGCAGATCAGATTTAAAAAGACACTTAAAAACTCACACAGGGGAAAAACCGTTTGCTTGTGAATTTTGTGACTATAAATGTGTGCGCAGTGCAGATTTAAAAATGCATTTAAGAACTCACACAGGCGAGAAACCATTTGCTTGTATGATTTGTGACTATAAATGTGCAAGAAATTTACATTTAAAAAGTCATTTAAAAAACCATACAGGGGAGAAGCCGTTTGGTTGTGAGATTTGTGAATATAAGTGTGTGCGCAGATCAGATTTAAAAGTACATTTAAGAACGCACACAAGGGGGAAACCTTATGATTGTGAGATTTGTGGCTTTAAATGTGCTTATAAATCATCATTAAAAGAACATTTAAAAACTCACAAAAGGGAGAAATATTTTATTACTTGTTAATTTTGTGATTATAAATAAAGAAGTAAAGTTAAAAATTTTGTTGTGTATCAATGCCACCTTTACTACAAGCCATGAAGATACATTTGGCAACGTCGCATTGACAGCGTAGTTTTATCTTTGTTACATTTTTATTAAATTGTAACTGATTATTATTTTTGTATAATTGTTTAACATGATATTATAAAACGTTTTGTATATTGACTTCTGTAAGTTTTTGCTTCTCGAGGTAACTAAAAATACAAGTAACAAATAATAGCTTTAATAATAAAAATAAACAGCTACAAGAGATCACTGGTAATAAATGTAAGTGAAGTTGAAGTTTCTGACAGCAACCGTTCGAATACCAATGTCGATTCCCAAACAGAACACTGCTAAGTTCGCCCCAGATAACTAAAAATAACAGTCGGAAATTATATCTATCAAAACTTCCTAAACATAAGCGTTGAGTGAGGATTTATCTAGAGTGCCCCAAATTAAAAAACAGCTTACAAGTTGTCAAAATAAAAAACCACAGCGCTTCTATCTAGAAGCATACGACTAAAAGGAAAAAAAATGCAACATCAGGAGCCTCATTCGGTCGTAAACGAATGATTGTTTAGTGTCTGCGGTCATTCAGTTGGTATCAGTGACACCAACCACAACCAGTGGTTTGGCAAAACTAAGCTTATCAAAGTTGGCAATGTGACGATTATAATAGACGACAAGCATCGTGATACATGGAAGAAAGGAAAAGTGATCGACTTTATCAAGCCCCAAAAAAAGTCGACGTGTTGGACATAAGGAGTAAACTGAACGCTTCAAAAGAGAGAATTACAATAAGACGAAGTTTCCCAATATGTAAAAAATGGTCTGAAAAACGAAGGTTTTGCCTCTATTTATTGCCATCATTTCCTTGTTAATTTTCTTAATCACTCTAACCCCTATCATTCCACCAAACGTGAAAATGCTTCTTTTTAATGTGAGAAATGCCAATTAAAATAAAGCATTTTCATGTTTGGAAGAGAGGGTGGTCATAGATGTTCAATCATAGAAAACTGGAAACTAATAACCATCTCATTTGTTCTTGTATAAGCCAAAAACTACAGAAGCACGCAACTCTTTCAAAACTCCAGAGGTTTCACACAAGGAAATGGGTGCTCTGGATGAATGCATCAAGATATAAAAACAGAGGGGCATTGCAGAGGCACAAATAGACATAGCAAAAGCCTTTGATTCCATCCCTTATCCAGCCATTTTTGCATCACTAAGGAAAAGCAGACGGGTAGATGGAAAATCTGGTAAACTCCGAAGCGACAGCTTGAATGTGAGATTTGTAAGTAAATTTCTAAACAACGCTAACGGCACGTCTTTGAATCAGGTAAACCCTAAGCTTACGAGGAGATTCGAATAAATAAGCGTCTGCGGAAAGTGAGAGCCCGGGGCTAATTCTCTCGTAAGAGCTCGTGATTGGTCGATCATTCTGTCGTCAGTACTAATGCTCTCATACATAAATGTGTGGCTGTTGACAATTTTTTCAGGATTCGAGGAGGTAACACATGGAACAACCGTTAGGAAGAAGAAGTATCGAGCGTTAAACTGTAACCGCCGGGGCGCGGCAACGGTTATCGTAGTCGTTTGGGGATGTTTTTAAAATGCCTTTAGACATTTTAACAAATATTTCTGTATGGCCTCGATGACCGCCGTGTCTCGGAACCACCATCAAAGGGGATTGTTTTTGTCGACAAGAGGCATAGTGCGATCACACCATCAAGGGGTATATCCATTCAACGGAAAACCAAGACTTAGTTTAACTTTCGTCAAAGAACACTGCCAAGCGGAATTATTAAGGTAAGTACCAACTTTGTAAATTTTTAGTTAATACTGCTTTTTGCCGGTTTCGGAACGAAAGCGTCTGTCTTGCGATACTAGCACCTAAAAGCACATGTGGTTAACCTATTCACTGTCCTGGTCCACGCTTGGTCTACCACGCATCGGCTTTCTAGTAAGACACCGGTAATCTGCGGAGTTTCTTGGATTTTTTTGTTTTGGTACCTACTGGGTATAAGGTAGGTGCCGTTTTTCGTAAATTTGTATGTTGGGTAACGCATCTGGTTGGTTTTAGAACGAGAACCGCTGCGTCCTTGGGAGCAATTACGGCGTCTCCCCATGCAACGGCCTCTAAGTAAGGAACAGGCAAGTTTCGATACCTGTGGTCAACCTAGCCGTTCATGTGACGGAGGAGGCTCATTTCCCTAACGTCGTTCCAACACCGACGGTTTGGCCACAGTGTAGTAAATCACGGGAAGGTGGTGCAGTAGCACGCGCGCAAATGTCACCCCACATTCTTCTGTGCATTCATTGGCACAATTTTTCCATAATTCTTGTCTCTCTTCTTCCTCTAGGTTAGATACCACCAGGAGGCACCACGGGAGAAAACAACCAACAGCAAAGACATCCTGTAAGCCAACTGAACTCAGGGTCCCCCGACTCAAACACGGCCTGTTGGCCACCCTCTCATAACGCTCTCCTTCGTGTTCGTGCGTAGTTTGCCCCTACTCAGAAGACGGTGAGTTCTGGGGTTCGATTCAACCGTTTGACAACGGACGATCCACCTTTAACTGTGTAATCCGACCTTCAACCGGGTTACACTAACAAGCTTTGCTCGGCCAGACATGGGACGGATTATTGTACGCGGTAATCCCGAAAAACCGGTGTGTGACGAGCGACATCAACTGGGCTACGAACAAACTAAGAGGGCTGGGAGTACTCACCGCGAGGTGGGTTCCCTCCCCCTCTAATTCACTGAAAGGCTCAAGCCACCTAATTAAAAGTCATTCGCGGCTCTTTTGAGCCAGCATCCCCCCTTCTTTTCTCTGAAAAGTCCAAAGTCGTCGAGGCGACAGCGGAGCATGCACTTCTTCACGGGAACCAAATTGGAATAAGGTCTAGGACCGGTCGGAAGGATGTGCGGTTGGATTCTAAAGTCAGAAAAACACGGCCCTGCCGGAGTTACTGAACGGAAGTCCCCAATCCGCCCCCCGAAGTCGGTACCGAAACCACGACTTCAAGGACCCACAGAGGAAAGTGGGGTGGGGGTCTGGTTTTTCGAGAGGGCCAGCTTATAGCGACAGGAGGGGTGCGCTATGCGCACTCCAAACGACATATTTAAGCCACAGATTCATAAAGAGTAGTAGAGATCGTCTAAGGTCGGGACTACACAGACCCATTAGGACAAGGAATTTTCTCAGTTACTCGTGCGCAATAGCAGCGAATCCGTTCCCGATGCCCGATTTAAACGTAAAATCTAATTAACAACATTGTTCAATGTTAGCGATTTTGTTGGGTATAATTCGCGTTTTACATTACCGTTGGTGGCGCCACCGTCAATAGCAACATTACGTCTTTCAGCAGTTCCAATTATTCAGTGTGGTGGCGTTTTATTAATGTAAACAAAAGAAAATGCTTGTTTATGGCGTTTACGTTACTATACGTTACAAACGAGTTTGAAATTATTCCGCGTGGTGGCGTTTTGTTAATGTAAAATGCGAATAGCCACAGCAGTGGAGTGATTGTGGTCGCTGGTTGAGTATAAAACGGAAATTCTGGGTTCAAATCGCGGATTGCACAGAATTTCTTGGCTTAGCCTTCCGGTGAACATTCACACTCTGTGGTGATCCCTGATGTTTGTGTCGACGTCATTACCGTAAATACGGCTGCGTCACACACGCAAAGCTAGCAAGATAGGTTAGGTAAGCAGGGAAAAGCCATGGGCCTTCTAGGTCTGTAGAGCTGTCATATACATTATAAATAATATTAAAAACTATTTGATTTATTTACTATATTATTTACATTAATCTCAACTTTTCTATCCCGTACGTTTCGTACGCTGTCTTCCACGGTACGTCGTTAATAAGATAATCCGACAAGCAACCTTGGAATAGTAGCATTTCAACGGCGGCTATGTTGGACAAAGACAGAGCAACGTAAAGAGTGCAGGGCTGGATTATCTTATTCAATATGTGCTACGCTTTCCTCGTTATGGTTCACCAGCATAAATTTTGTGTGCGTTACCCACTTTATTGACGTTTCTTCTCGCACCGTTCACAGTTCTTCTCTTCTAATTCATTCACGCATTGGAACTCTTGATTCCTTTACAGTTACCATAACATTTCAAATGATTTGGACTTAAAGGCCTAAACAGAATGAACGCGAAACCAACGCGACGTAACGTAACGTAAAGTTAAATGTATGTAGTTGCAATACGTTTGAACAGAATGAACGCGATCCCAACGTCGAACGTTGCCAACCTTAACGCGAAACGACCACTACCAACTACAATTTGGTGATTTAATTACGTTACGTCACGTTACGTCGCGTTGGTTTCGCGTTCATTCTGTTTAGGCCTTAATAGTTCTGAACTAGTCCCCTAACCTGTCACCGCACTGCCTCCTATACTTACAAGCCGTGAACATGCAAATGCTTCTTTAAATGTTGTTGCCGCAAAGCTTTGTAGTCACAAAATTGACACCCGTACGGTTTAACCCCCGCATGCGTTAACAAATGATCTTTTAAATTACTTTTTCTCACACATTTATACTCGCAAATTTCGCAGGCAAAAGGCTTTTCCCCTGTATGAGTCATTAAGTGAACATTTAAGTGTCCCTTCTGTGCAAATTTCAAATCACAAACATCACATGGAAATGGCCTTTCGCCGGTGTGCTTCCTCAGATGAATTCTCAGCACATGTTTACTCGAACATTTATAATCGCAAATTTCACAAGCAAAGGGTCCTTTTCCTGTGTGAATCATCAAGTGAATTTTTAAATCTCCTTTTCGGGCAAATTTTGAATCACAAAATTTGCATGAAAATGGCTTAGCTCCGGTGTGGGTTCTGATGTGATTTTCTAGGTTATTTTTTTGTGAAGACTTGTAGTCGCATATTTCACATGTGAAGGGTTTATCCCCGGTGTGGATTCTTGCGTGAGTTTTCAAATACTGCTTTGTTGAACATCTGTAGTCGCAGCTCTCACACGAAAAGGGTTTTTCCCCCGTGTGAATCATTAAATGAACATTTAAGTGCCCCTTATGGGCAAATCTCCAGCCGCAGACTTCGCAGGAGAAAGGTTTTTCCCCGGTATGGGTTTTGATGTGAAGGTTCAAATTATGCTTTTGTGACGATCTAAAATTACAAATTTCGCAAGCAAAGGCTTTTTCCACGGTGTGACTTCTTTCATGAGCTCTCAAATCCAATTTTGTCGAACATTTATGGTCACAAATTCCGCAAGCAAAAGATGATTTATCCGCTTCATGAGTTTCTGAATGAACTTTTAAATCTCTTTTTCTGGCAAATTTCGAGTCACAAACTTTACAGGCAAATGGTCTATCTCCTGTATGAGTTCTGAAGTGATCTTCCAAATTATGCTTTTGTGAAGATTTATAGTCACAAACTCCACATGCAAAAGGTTTTTCCCCGGTGTGAATCCTTGCATGGGTTCGCAAATATTGCTTGGTTAAACATTTATATTCACAAATTTCACAATTGAAGGGTTTATCTCCTGAGTGGATTCTCAAATGAGCCTTCAAATATTGTTTTGTTAAGAATTTGTAGCCACAAATTTCACATCCAAATGGTTTTTCCCCGGTGTGCGTCTTTAAATGAACTTTTAAATGTCCCTTCCGTGAAAATTTCCAGTTGCAAACTTCACAGGCGAAAGGTTTATCTCCGGTGTGAGTTCTGATGTGATTTTCCATGTTATGTTTTTGTGAAGACTTATAATCACAAATTTCACATCTATACAATTTTGGGCCTCCATGAATTTTTGTATGTTTTCCCAGTTCTGATTTATTAGTAAATTTTACTCTACATATCTCACGTTCCAATTGTGGGCATATTTTACCTCCGCATTCTCCATCCTGAGCTTTAACAATTGAAGTCTCATCTTTAATGTCAATTGAATGATGCAAATCATCCAAATCTTCCAATTTAATTTCGATGTTTTCCAATTTAATTTCAATGTTTTCTACTTGTTCTGTTTTAATTTCAATGTTGGTGTTTGACTTACAAGGACTTTGCAAGACTTGATCCATTTTAGAGGATGAGATGATACAATAAAAAACTTTCGATGATTTTCTGTGTGATTCAACTCTTCTAGGGTAAGTCTAAGAAAATAATTTATTTATTTAGTGTTCAAACATTACACAAATTTATATAAAATACAAAAACTTACAAAATAATAAATAAACTATTGATCTTTAGGCACACAGTACAATGCCCTTCAAATCACTCACATTAAATCCGTCAGGTGACGCTGTTATTTATTAAATAATTAAGGAAGCGCAGTCTCTCTGGAAAATAAATTTCTAACTATTAAATTTTGATTCCGTGTTTCCCTTGTTATCTTTGGGAAAAAACATTTTTGGGATAGCTTAGGACTGAAAGAATCTGCCGTTCGGCATTACTTTTGCATCTAGGTGTATACTCTGGTGTTTTTTCCATGATGATGTTGACCCACAGTACGGAGAGTCGCGGGTCGCGCTTTGCGCAGTTTGTAAGTCTTTTGGTGTCCACCTTTCGTGGTCGTTTACTTGATGTCTGGATTCTGAATTTTTCTAACAGTAGATTGTGATCTGACATCGCATCTGCACTCGGATTATACGGAAATAATCAGAATACAATCTAATTTGTTTCTTATGATTTTTGTGTCGTTTTCTGTTGGCAAAGTCACCGCCGCAAATAAAAATCTTTTTCTATTCTACGTGCAGACGCCAAACAAATTTATAAAACGACAAATCCGTACACTAGACGAAGTTCCCGATGCTCCATTCTAAGATGTCCACATGCAGAAAAACGATAAAACCCGTAGATGTCCGAGATTTCACTACCTAAAATCGCCATCATTGGGCTTTCACAGTGCGACAAATACGAGCATACCTCTCGTACTTCTGGTGCTGACCCCAGCCTCATGCTACTGCTTTTGGTCACACACCACGACTCCCCAATCCATGGCCATCAAAAGATGCCGAAAAACGGTGTTCACAGACTCTAAAGCATCTGAAGTATTACCCAACACAGGATCGCAAGTCGACGGCCAATAATGTGAAACCCAAACTTCAAACGCTGAAGCGTTTCATCAAGACTCTCTTTAAAGTGAAGGAACCCAAAGATCTCATCTATGACTTCCAGAAAATTGTCCTCGCTCATCAGATTCTCACAACCTTATACTTCTTGAAGACATTCACTTGGTACGCCCACCCTTAAACTATAAGTCTTACCCTGCCAGTGCCATTGCATCTACCACACTTTTCTCAAATGGTTAAACTTTTGCAAGTGCGACCTTTCCGACTTATAGGCTTACGCTGTTCTTCTCAAGTAAAAATGCGGGGTAACGGATTTAAACCTGGAAAGAGTGAAACTTTGAAAACTATGACAAAGTCTTCGTGCTTCGAAGGTCAAGTGCTGACTTGATGAATTGTCACTATTAACAAAATTCAGTCTACAAAAACCGAAAAGAAGGAGAAATAGGGTATTGTGCTTTTGTGCTCCAAAAAAATTCTCAAGTTCACCTTTCAAGCTCTCACTTTTTTCTAAAGTCATGTAGAATCTTATTGGTGCACATTATACACAACTTCAAAGAATCTTTTGAATGTACCAAACTACGTCAGTGAAGATTGTCACAATGCCACTTGATCCTTTAAGAACAAAAAAAGGTAACCAACTTTGAGTTCTTAACCCACAGTACGGAGAGTCTTGAGTCGCGCTTTGCGCGTTTGTGGGTTCTTGGATGTAACTAGTGTATTTAACACGAAAAAGCTTTGTAGCGTTTTCAGTGACACTATCCGCGGAAGATGGAAATTAGGGCGCCAGTTGAGAATAAAAAACCAAGAATGATAAGTTGCACCAACAAAATTAGATTTTTAGTTTGCAGCCAAAGATGTAAAATATAAAAATTAAAAAAAATAAATAAAAAATTGAATCCTCAAGATTAAATTAAAAAAATATACAATTTTTCTGTCAAAACTTTTTCAAAAAAGTGAGCTCTTACGATTCAAAAAACTTATGTGCCAACTTTATGAAACAAAATTTCTCAATTTTAGTAACTTCTGACTTCAAATTCACCTAAATTTTCATTTTTTTTTTGCTTCTTTCTGTTTTAATCAATAAACTTAACGTTTCACCTCCAACAAAATTTCTAACTATATGAATTTTACAAATTGCATCTTAGATAAATCACTGCTGAGCCTTTGGTACCGCAACCCACACAGCTGTGCTGTCCATTCCTTCTTCAACTTTTTAAATTTTAAAAATTTAAAGAAGATTTTTGATCCATACTGCACTACAAAACTACTTCTTATTTTAAGGTTACACTGACAGGTTATGGGACCGAAGAAAATCAAATTTCCGTCCGAAATTCTAAAATGTAGATAATTGGTGTGCAAAATAAGTTTTTGATTATCGAAAAACCAAGGAAAAAAAATCGTTTTTATAAATTTATGTGGTTTTAAAAAGGTGGAAGTCAAAGAAAATTCTGAAAGTTTAAATTCTTACAAAAATTTAACCAATAAATTACCGGAAAAGTAGTAAAAAAAGTTAGTTTTAGAAATAAGAATTTAAATAGTAGTAGGTATATGGAATAAAATTGATAAAAAAAAAATAAAAAACCTTGAGATAAGAAAAGACAAAAACAATTTTTTTTTGGATAAATTTGAGAGATTTCTAATTTGTCAAAAACCTACACAAATTCAGAAGCACAACATATCCGCTTACAGCGAGATAATAAAAGGAACACCTGGTGAGAACTTATTAAACTTTTAATTATAAAAATCAGTAGCGCACATAAATCTGTTTTATTTTGTAAAATGTTAAAGTTTACACATTAACACTTTGGAAATCTACGGCAAAACTAATTATCAATCAATATTTCAATTTTTTTCAATATTCAATATTTATCATCAATATTTTTTATTTTTATCTACCTAAAAAATTAAATCTTGAAAACAACCCCAATTTATATATATAAATTTTTTTCACTATTTTTTTAATTAATTGTTAGTTAAATTCTATAAGATATTACAGTTCAGAATTTTATTTGGTTTTTTCAATTTTGTCTAATCAGGAATTCTTTACCAAAGAAATTTTTTTTAAAATTTTTTTTATTAATTTTTTTAATTTTTTAATTTTTTTTTAATTACCGCTTTTCTATTAATTTTCCTGGTAGACCAAATTTTCAACATTTTTTGCTTTTTTCTATTAATTTTATTCCATATATTGAAATTCCTACTGCTGAAAAAATTTCACCTTAACAAACGACAATTTTTTTTTTACTATATTTTTGGTAATTTGTTAGTTTTTTAAGAATTTAAACTTTTAAATTTTTTTTTTGTTTTTTTTAACTTTCACCCTTTACACGGCATCAATAGCCTTAGGAACCTACCCCACAATTATGCAAGCTGAAATACTTGCAATTGAAATGTGTGCCCATGAATGCCTTCAGAGGAATTTAAAGGGCAAGCAGATCAATATAATATCGGACAGCCAAGCTGCGGTAAAAGCACTTGAAGCAAATAGCTTTGAATCCTTGTCCACATGGGAATGTCGACAATCTCTCAAGAAACTGGCAATGGGTAATAAAATTGCCCTACGCTGGGTGCTAGGTCATGAGGGAATAAAGAGTAATGAAATAGCTGACAGACTAGCTAGATCAAGCTCAACAACGCCCCCGACTGGACCCGAACCATTCTGTGGGTTAACCAAAGCACACAGCGGGTTGGAGGTTCAAAAATGGGAGGCAGAAAGCAAAGAAACCCCCTGTAAAAATACACCAGGACAAAGACAGGCGAAGAAATTCATAAAGTACTCGACTGCAGAAGCAAAAAAGCTTCTTCTTCTAACAAAGAACGAAATTAGACTCATTACGGGGCTGTTCACCGGACGTTGCCCGGTGAAATATCACCTCAAAAAAATGAAGCTGGAAGGAAATGACAGGTGCAAACTTTGTGAATCGGAAATAGAGACGGCCGAGCACATCCTCTGTAACTGCAATGCCTTAGCCAGAATTAGGATTAAACATATGGGACAGATAATTAATTAATTAATACTGATATTATATACTTAATAATTAATACTGGTCGCAGTTCGGAAAGGCTTTCCTAGCCAAACGATCCTAAGTACAAAACAATACAATACAATACAACTTTCACCCTTCCAAAACAACATTAATTTATCAAGAAGATTTTTTTTTGTTTATTTTTTTGATAATCAAGAACTTATTTTGAACCAGTTAGCTACATTTTTGAGTTTTGGACTAAAATTAAATTTTCCCGGGCCCATAACCTGTCAACTTAACCTTAAAATTGTTACGGCTAGGCCTAACAATTTTAAAATTACTTAATAATTCGTAGTTATTTTAAAAGAATTGAATATTCCTCGTACGTGCTAGAAATCTGTACGGCATAAACACGGCGCCAAACGGGTTATTTTTAGAATCTGTATCGTTATTTTTCTAAAAGCCAAGCATGAAAATTCTGAGAATTCTGACCGGTTAATGCAACTCTTAAAATTTAGTATTACCTCATCTTAACTAGAGCTGAAAAACAAGTTTTTATAGTGATTTAAACCCTGTAGGTTAGATAATTTTACTTGCTCTCGGGAATATTTAAACAAAAAAAGGAATTTTTGTAAAATAGCACCTCCCTTTTCCTGCCGCCATGTTTAGGAAATACGCGGAGGAACGGCACTTTTTCTCTTGACATGAAGAGAGTAACTTCGTAAACTTTTTTTCCTTGACTTGAAAGGAAGAACTTCGTAGTTTTTGTGTTGATTTGAATAGAAAAAATGTAACTGGTGCTGGTGAATTTTTATCTTTTATCGTACGAATATCTAACAGGATTTCCGTCTATAATTCAACAAAATGGATTTAACAACTAAATTCTACTGTAATATTAAAATGTTAATTTTGGTGTATTGCTATTAAAAATCATCAATTAATTATCTGAATAAACCGAACGTACAAACATCGAGAATGTTAAAAGTTATGACTAATTATCTATATGCTTGCAAATATCGAAACAAATTAAATAAGTTCATGCGAAAACAATTGCAATTTACTGCTTAAATTTTTATTAACTTTGGTGAAAATTACTGATTTAACGACAAATACTATAATTTACGAATGGATTACTTATTTGGATGTCGACCAACCACAACCTTACCCAAAACCCATGGAACAAGGAATCTCATCGATGGAACTTTCGAGAAATCTGGATAGTATCTAGCAAATTTTATTAATTAAACAACTCCCTTTACCTGCTAGAAGAACAAGGTTAGTTTTTATTGAAATGTTTAATTTTAAGGTGTTCACCAATTTCTTACAATAATAATTGACTTTTTAATGTTTACTTATTTTTTCATGACCAAGGTTTGTCTGTATTTTACTCAATACAAATACATTAATGATTGAATTGTTGAAGATTAACTTTGTTAATTATAACGTAACTAAATATTACCGAATCCATTGTGGATTATTTTATCTTCATTCGTTTATTGAATGATTAACTTAAATATAGGTAACTACAAAAGTTACAAGAATAAATTAAGTTTGATTTTTCCGAATCGATTCTTCTTTAACGTAAATTTAAGGAATATTTATGTGTTTTTGTGTAATCGCAATTTATTTATATTATTACTATTTCGTCACATTATACGTATGAATAACATACACTCTTTTATTTTAAGTTCGATTATATTTTTACCTTTCAGAAATCTTTCTTTTATTGTAAAAGGAGGTAAGGTCACTTAAGTCCGTAAGTTTTTACACTACGGGGATAAGCGTATCAAAATACAAAACAGTTTAGTTCAGTATAGATGAATAATCTTTGTTAAATCTTCAACATTTAAAACAAGAGAGGTCTTATTCGAAAATTCTAAAAAATGGTGATAATTATGATATTAAAAAAGAAGCAGAAGATTTAAAATTAAAGTTTAGTGACCTGCATCACTCTATTGACATCAAGGAAAAAACTTTGTTTGGGAATTTCAACTGGAAGACCAAATTGGTGGACAATTTGTTAACTCTTTAGTTCATACTAAGGGCAGTTTGACTTTGGTTTGATCAATCAGTACCATAATTTTAAAAGCAACTTTACTTAGATTGATCTAACGTTCAGCTCGAGCTAACGCGTGCATGAGCTAACTTAGTAATTGAAAAGTAATTAAAATTTTTTGTAAAATTCTTATTAGTTTGGAGAGGAAGGCTGGAGGACACACAAAATTCAGTGACGCACAGACATTTTTGTTGATGTAAGGTCTTTTTTACCTCACGAGACCTTAATGAATGTAAATCTAAAACCAAAATTTTTGTATCGAGTACAATTAATTCGTTTCTATAATATTCTGATTTATTGTAAAGTAAAAATAAAAATTCAAGTATCCACAGTCGTGGAGTGATGTGACCGCTGGTCAAGTTACGGAGGGGAAATTCTGGGATCAAATCGCGGACCTCGCAGAATTTCTTAGCTCGGCCTTCCAGTGGACATCTGCATCAAGGCTGTGGTGAAGTGCTAATAACCCAGTAGTTAATGCACTTCGAGACCCCAGCCACAAGGGTCTTAAAAATCAACCGCCAGACACAGAAGTTAAATAAAAAAAAATTTAAGTGGTTTTTTAAACATAATTTATTTGCAATTGCATACACCTCAAAATTTAATGCCAACTTTGATATAAAGTTCAAAATACAACTACGTAGGTACATATATCGATTACAAATACAAATATGGCAGTGAAAAATATAGCCACATTATAAACTTGACAATCAATACATTGATTAACGTTAATTATTATTTAAACATATAGGTAATTAGCTAAACTACATAAGTTCATCATTTCAGTTTGACTTTTTGACTTGAAAATCTAATTCTGAAAACCTACATTTTTGAAAAGTTTTCTACGAAACCTCAAAAACTAAATAATCGATTTTATTCACTCTAACGCTTTTTGAATTGTATTTAAATTGTGTATTGTGCGAAATATGATCACAAAAATTAAAAATTTGCGAATTATAAAATATTTAACTGTCCTTTTACATAACACACCAAACTTTAAAAAGGGTGATCCAAAAACTAGTTATTTATTTAAAATACAATTCTGAAACTGAATAATTATTGTTAAGCTTAATCCTAAAAGTGCAAAACTGTAGGTTCCAAAAACTCAAATTGCACTGCGACTAAGACGTAGGTCAACACTGTAGATAACATCTATAAAAAATATAAAATTTTAATACTTAAATTATGGATCACAAAGATTTTATCGAACCTTAATTTTATAAAACATTTAACAAGCCGTTAAGGTTAACAATGTATTTCTATAGGCTCGTTAAAGCTAATGAACGTTTTCTATTGGGTAGTTAAATTTAACGCATTATTAAAAGCTTTATGAAACTATACAAAAGCAGTGCAGTTTGTGAGTAAGTTTGGGAACGGGGGTGACGGATGGTCAAGCTTTCGGTGGGGAATGGAAGTTCCACACTCGACAGCTGAATCAACAAATCTTCTTCTCACGTTCACGACGTACCACCCTAACGGTGTGGTGATGTATAACGTTCGCTTGGCAGATTATTCTCGGTGGTTCGCCATTGCCTTCCAAGAAAAGAGGGTCAAAATGAAGTCAGATAAATTTTATAGCCGAGCTGGGGATTAAACCTAGGGCCTCGGTACTAAAGCTTGGTTTTTGGCTCATTCACTTAGCTCACTTCTCTTCTACTAGTGGGACCCAAATATGTTCTTGCCATTCAGCGATTAATTTGGATTATTGGATATTGAATTTAAGAGGGATGTGCTTTGAAAAGATTGGAAATTGGGAAAATGTTTGATAAACAATGCCATTTTAGACATTTTAGAGTACTTTTCTGATCTTCAAGACCACCATTATGTGAAACATAGACGTACTGCTCATCGTTATTAAATTAATTAATTAATTATGCAGCGATGACGTAATGTGAGAAAAAAAATTTGCAATCACTCCACCACCCACTGCGCACAAGGTGACCACATCAATAAATAAATAAAAATTTATACTTACGTTTCCAAATAATTGAATGTCAACTCTTAATATTCCTGATGCTTCTAAATACGTAGGATATTTTTCAACAACGTAAAGAAAACATTGAAACTGAAAAACACAATAATTTTAAATCAGAGCATTTTTTTCAAAGTAAATTGTTTAATTAACTTTTAATTTTTTAATAACTCGATATTTTAAAGTTTAAATATTATTTGATTTTATTTATTTACTGAACAGTGAGATTCTGGTTAATCCATTTATGCATGAACAAAATCGGTTTTAAAATGAATTGTGTATCTTACAATTTAGTCCCATTTTTCCTACTAAAACTTACATAATATAAAACTTCAAAATATCGAGTTATTATTAAATTAAAAATTGTTAAAAGATTTATTTAGCTTTCAAACGATATATCGTTCGTCATCACAATAATATACAAATGTGTATTTGACACATGACGAACGATATATCGTTTGAAAGCTAAATAAATCTTTTAACAATTTTTAATTTAATAATAACTCGATATTTTGAAGTTTTATATTATCTAATATCAACGAGTTAATAATTTATATATTTAAAACTTACATATATTTAAAAAAAATGTTACAACAAACCTGGAGTTGTTCAGCAGGTTCAAGTATACTCATTTGAAATTTTTGTAGTAGCGATAGAATTTCCTTCTTCTGAAACAAATTAATTGAATTGATATAATCCCGATTTTCAGTTATATGGATTGAAAAATTAAAAAATTTGGCAAAATTGAAAACTTAACAAAGCGCTAAAATATGAGAATTTTTTTAATATTAAAATTTTATTCAAAACTGCTAAAAACTTTTAACTTTGTTTCTGTATAAATTTCATGTTTATTATCTCAATTTTTTTTATATTTCTATCAAATTTTTGACAAAAAACTCGGCTCTAAATTTGATCGATTTCCAATATGTTTTTCAGCGGTACTCAAACTTTTCCAGAATTTAATTATTATTTTGGCTGAGATTAACTCACTTGTTCACTATTTGTTTGCAAAGTTTAAATTTTATTTTCTGCGTTAACCTGCAGATAAACCAATAGAAAAAATTCAATTGACGATTTCAACTTTTAATCGTAGTTTAAATTATTTATCCCTACGGTTCTTATTAAAAATCAATATTAAAATTTAATTATAAATTAATTTCTCAGTTTTATCCTAACTCTGGTTCTTATGACAGTCGCCAAACGAAAGGCCAAAATTTCTTATTTCGTGTTTTTAAATTCATATTTCTGTTATCTTTTTTTATTTGATTTAGATTAATCTCAGTTTTTGTTATAGGTAAAAGCCCCTTCTGACATCAAACAGCAAATTTTTATTGTTTTCCTGTAGTTTCGGTTTTTTACAATCATTAATTTTTTTATTAAATAAAAAACATAATAATAATTTTCAAAATAATTTCCAGAACTTACAAAAAAAATTAAAAAATTATAAATAATATAAAAATTAAGAAATACAAATTTTTTTACTTACAAATGCGCTGCTTTTTCCAAATCGTACTATAATAAATCCCGTTCCAAACATTGCCACTTGCAATCCAATTTCCAGAGATATAAATCTTATACCAACTGGGGTTTTATATGCTACTACAAGAACTACCAAAAACCAAGACACAACAAAGAAGATTGAACCCAATATGAGTAAAATCAACATTATAGGATTGCAGGCATCATTAAAATGTTTTAAAACCTTGACGAGTGATATATACGTTTCAGCATAAACCTTCAATAAATCTTTTACATTTTCAGGTGGCATGGAAACTGTGATATCATTTTCGTTTGTTAAAGCCAAAGTTGTTGTATCAAAGAGCAAATTTTCTAAATCCATTCTTAGGTAACGAACAAATTGATTGTAAACAGAGTAAAAAACCCTAACGAATAATGCTGCTGAACATATGATAGAAACAAGCGAATGTAATGCAATAGATATACCCACTTTTTCAATTATATTCCATCGAGGTTCAATTTCGAGACAAAATATTGCAACGGAAGCAATACAAAAATAACCACACAAAACCGTTAAGCCTACGTAAGTACGTGCTCGAAAGTCAATAACGACATTAATAGGTAATAAAGAGTGTGAAGTAAATGCTTGAAAATTTCTAATGACGGTGTCAAGATGTAGCAGCGCTCTATCCATTTTGGGAAATCTGATTAAAGAGTGTATAATTATTAAAGTTGCAATTTCGTATATTATTAAATCAGAAGTTGGGAGCAACAGATCCACTAGCTCAACTTTGCTTTTGATTGCCTTTATGGTAGCTAATGCTCCATAATAATGAGAGAAAGATATCACAATTAGGGATAAAATTGCAGGAACTTTATCCAATTTAAAAAAGGTTTGTTTTCTTGGTGGAATCGTTGCGTTGTTTTCATGGTTACAGATTAACACTTTTCTTGACATACCCATAAAATGCGTAAACATAAATACATCACCCATAGCACAATTTATACAATTTTGAGATGCTTGACGCGCCATTCTTATTATGCAAGTGAAAACTTTGTAAAGCTTTATCTTTTAGTGACTAAAACTGCTTTGTTAAAATCTCAATACAAACTGAAATTTAAAATAAAATTTCTAATGGTTTAAAAATGTTATAAATTATTAATATATATAAAAATGTTATATTTTTGTACTGCTCAAATATAAATTGATAAAATTTGATAGATAACAATAATTTGTTTGTGTTTGTACTAAATTTTTAGAAACCGAATGGAGGATAGTAATACAAATTGTAATTTTATTGATTGTACGATGTTTATTTATTTATTTTATATACCCGAAAGTGTCGAGGTTTTGCTATACATTTTATATATTCAATATAAAGCTCCGCAATTCTTCTGTATTTTGTATTTTCCTTTTTGCTGGCTCTCAATCGATTTCTTTACTTTTCAAAATCTGTTGTATACACCATCATTCCATCCTTTTGCGGGTCTGCCTCTTTTTCTTTTTCCTAACGGTTTAGCCATCCAAGTCATCTTTACTGAAGTAAGGCAAGAATGCCTTCCATTTCACTTTCTTCTTTTTGATTTGATTCAGTTTAGTAATGGAAGGGAATTTCAATGCCAAATTACCTGAATGAGGATCACCACACAAAAATTGACGAAGCGCTGCCCTGAACGATATGGCGGCAGAGACAAATCTTGTAGTGTGCAACCGTTCGTGTGCGGTGTGTATGCCGCGTATCACTGAGAGCTGACCACCGGTCTATTGGTGGAACAAAAAATCGAGGAGCTTAAAAGAAAGTGCAGCAGCGCAAGAAGAAATTATTACCGAACCTTACTGAGAGACATCCATGGAAGGGAGCAAAAGAGAGCAGACTTAAAATGGGCCACGATGGCTTTAATCCTGGAAGACTTAAATCGGGACGTGTAGGGCAAAACCTACAAAATAATAACAAAGAGGTTTTGAAGAAAGAAGCTTACAGAATTTAGAAAAAGAAGATTTACAACGCACGTCTTGAAAAGGATAGTAGATTCCTTGACAAAAGCTAAGAGGGGCACACGGACAACGCGAAAATTTTGCCATGTTGCTGATAGTAGATGTTACAAATAACGTTAACTCTGTTGGATGGCCGCATATTCTAGAAGAAGTAAAAATGAGAAAGATTAGCCCGTATCTTTACAACATCCAGTGTAGCTACCTACAAGACAAAGAAATAATTGTGAAAGATGCAAACAGTAGGAAGAACATTAAGGTGACCTGTGGAGTGCCACAGGGCTTTGTGTTGGGACCTGTGCTGTGGAACATCTTTTACGACGAGATACTTAGACTAACCACCCCACCCGGAGCACAGCTGGTGGTGTTTGCAGATGACCTGACGCTTTTAGCTTCAGCTCGCACAAAAGCACAACTTCAAAGAATTGTCAACAAGATGATTAAAATTTAAAATTAATGATCACTAAATTCTTATTAGGGTAAAAGGACCGATAAACGGTGGAAGTACCACTAAGTATAAACAAAACATATTGTCGTGTTCTGACGAACAACTCTTTAAAAGCCGTAGCCGTTATGGTCGGTAGTTTGCATTATTGAGACTATCTCAGGAGTAGGTTCCATAAATTTTGCTCTTAAACTATCCACAATAAATGAAACAAAAGCTCAGGCATAAAATTATAATTTAATTCGACGAAAGCAGTAGTCATAATCTAATTAATGAACAAGTTGAGACGAAATTTTGTAATTAAACTTATCGTCATAATCGATAATTCCAAAATCATGAAGAATTATCCTACAAATTTACACATTTAAATTTCAAAAACAGTATCTCCAATTTGTAAGATAATCAACGTTCTATTGTAATTTAAATAAAACATCTGTAATAAAAATTGTACAAAAATAAAAAAAAATTGTTTAATTTTCAAATATTGGCGCCTTTTTATTCTTAGACGAGTTGGTAGCATGAAATGTTTTATCGTCATATAGCAGCAACAACCGTTTGCATAAAAATCCGCACGAAAAAGTTGAGTACAAAAATTATTTAATTTCGTAGTCAAATAACACGAATTAATTATTAAATAGTTCCACTAGTGTGTTTAAATTAATTAAGTGTACATCCGATCCCAAGAGCTTCTTGAAGTACGAATTTAATAACATCAAATGTGATTAACCTCAAAAATTCCGTTGCATTGTGACAAATTTCAAAGATCATCGTTGAAATAACGTGAATAAACAATTTTAAAATTATTTACCAAGGTGATGGCTTGAATAATCGATGATTGAATTTCGAATTCCTTGCATCCATAATTTGACAAAATGGTGACCTCATGTCATGACTGGTACGTAAACTTTCCAAATCTTCAAAAATCACAATGAATTTCATAACACTCTTCTTTAGCAGCACACACCATCAACATAAACCCAGTTGCTCATAATCATCGTTAAATTAATTACCAACGGGTAATTATCACACATTTGAAGATTACACTTTGAAGTCGTTAAGTTCTAGACTTCACTTCTCCACTACTCTAGAGCAACTGACTATCTCGTTTCCTGTACAAAGTTTTCATTGGAAAATCGTGTCGCACTCTGGTTGGTTGGTTTTCCAGCGAAATTCGAATTTTCTGATGCCAAATTCAACATTTTGAAATCACTAAATTTTAAATTATTCCGAACTACACTTTTAGTTTTTAAAAACGCATTAACGATCGTAGCTACCTTTGCACTAACTCCATTCAAACGTAAGTTAACAATTTTAAGAACAAATAAAAATAAATCAATCAAAAATTTAACGTTTTTCATGTTTGAAATGTTTAATTTTCAGGCTATATGGACTAATCTCCAAACCTAAAAATCTCGTCTCTGCACGTATCCATTTGGCACGTAATTGAAAAATAACAGGTTACTACTCATCTAATTAAATTAAAGGAAATTTCACAATCGAAAACTTTAACAAAATGAAAATCTAATTGTGGATAATTTTAGAATCTTCAACCTATTACAATCCACGTCAATATATTAGAAATAGCGCAAATTGTAGAGTGCAAGTGTTTTTGTTTTTTTATAAGTTTACGATATTATATAAAAGTAAAATATACAAAAAATTAACTACAAAATCTCGTTAATCTATTTATGCTCGTCATTCCCACTCTTAAGTTTTTTTTTAACTAATTTTAACCACAATTTAATCAGCTCTTAGTGAAAGTATTTTTTAAATTTGGTTGTAAAATTCTTATTAGTTTGGGGAAAAAAGTTTGGAGGACCCACAAAATTAAGTCACACACAAACATTTTTCTTGATGTTAGGTTTCTTTTACCTCCCGAGACGTTAATGAATGTAAATCTGAAACCAAAATTTTTGTATCGAGTACAATTAGCTCATTTCCGTAATATTCTGATTTATTGTAAAGTAAAAATAAACAAATTCAAGTGGTTTCTTAAACATAATTTATTTGCAATTGTATACACCTCAAAATTTAATGCAAATACTTTGATATAAACTTCAAAATACAACTACGTAGGTACATATATCGATTACAAATACAAATATGGCAGTGAAAAATATATCCACATTGTGAACTTGACAATCAATACATTGATTAAGGTTAATTATTACCTATTTAAATATAATAGTTAAACTACATAAATTCATCAGTTTAGTTTGAATTTTTGACTTAAAATTCTAAAAATCTACATTTTTGAAAAGTTTTCTACGATCCCAGGTAGCACACTATGTTGGCGCAATATTGGTGCAATATTGGGAAATCAATATTGCCCCAATATCGAAGTGTTAAACTTTTCCAATATTGGGGCAATATTGAAAATCAATATTGCCCCCATATTGAAAATCAATATTGCCCCAATATTGGAAAAGTTTAACATCTCGATATTGGGGCAATATTGGAAAAGTTTAGCATCTCGATATTGGGGCAATATTGAAAATCAATATGAAACATCTCGATATTGGGACAATATTGATTTCCCAATATTGGCGCAATATTAATTTTCGATATTGCACCAATATTGGAAAAAGTTTACATCTCGATATTGGGGCAATATCGATATCCCAATATTTCTCCAATATTGGAAGTCAATATATTGCGATAATTATTGAAAAGTGAACATTTTCCAATATCGGCGGAATATTGATTTCCAATATTGAAGCTATATTGATTTTCAGTATTGTGCTAGGATCGACGTGTAAACACTCTCAAATCAATATTGATTTGATATATTTTATTTCTTTTATGTTCTTTATTTGAATTATATATTTATTTACGGAAATATCACAAGTAATCAAATATATTACAAGATTTAAACATTATACAAGCATACAAATTTACATTCTTGATCATTTTCTGACGTATCTAACCATGATTTTTCGAATAAACTAGACATCTATCGACGACTCTTCAAATAAACCCTATAATATTTAGAAATAATTTTTAAACATTACATTGTTTTGCCAGTGTCCTTTTTGGATATGTATTGTAGCACCGAACATCTCATGTAAACCTGACAATTAAAATTTAAATATTTTTGTTACTTACCTCATACCACAAAGCAAGATTCGAACCCATGACCAATCATTTAAATGTTACAAGAGCCAACTACTCTAACCACTTACCTATGGAGGGTAACCTATTAGTTTATTAAATTTGTTTACTTTTAACGGCACAGTTGTTATTTTCGGAGCAAATCTGATTAATTAAAAGTTTTATAAAATAATATGGAAACAACATAAACAATATATTATACTTATAAGCCAACATTTTGGTGCAATATTTATTTCCAATATTGGGGCAATATATGATATCAATATTGCACCAATATTGGCTAAATCTTGGTGCAATATTGCACCAATATTGATAACCAATATTGTCTGTCAATATTTAGCCAATATTGGTGCAATATTGTTTTCCAATATTGGAGCAATATATGATATCAATATTGTCTGTCAATATTCAACCAATATTGGTGCAATATTGTTTTCCAATATTGGGGCAATATATGATATCAATATTGCACCAATATTAGCTAAATCTTGGTGCAATATTGCACCAATATTGATGACCAATATTGGAGCAATATTGTCTGTCAATATTTAGCCAATATTGGTGCAATATTGTTTTCCAATATTGGAGCAATATATGATATCAATAGTGTCTGTCAATATTTAGCCAATATTGGTGCAATATTGTTTTCCAATATTGGGGTAATATATGAAATCAATATTGCACCAATATTGGCTAGATTTTGGTGCAATATTGCACCAATATTGATGACCAATATTGGTTGTCACTATTCAGCCAATATTGGTGCAATATTGTTTTCCAAATATGGGGGAAATATATCATATCAATATTGACTGTCAATATTCATCCAATATTGGTGCAATATTGTTTTCCAATATTGGGGCAATATATGATATCAATATTGCACCAATATTGGCTAAATCTTGGTGCAATATTGCACCAATATTGATGACCAATATTGTCTGTCAATATTTAGCCAATATTGGTGCAATATTGGGGCAATATATGAAATCAATATTGCACCAATATGGCTAAATTTTGATGCAATATTGTTTTCTAATATTGGGGCAATATATATAAAATTATACATCGTTTCACACAGACTTAAGTTAATAATATAATATAAGTTTTTTTTTTGATTATCTTTTAGGGTAGATTTCATAAAATTTTTAACAAAACATTAAATATAAAAGAGGATTTCTATTGGCTTGTTCGAGTTAACGGACGTTTTCTATTGGTTAACTACGGCTTTTTAGTTAAGTCGACATTAACACTTTTATTATGAAATCCACCCTTAATCTCTTTGCGGTTGGTAACTAAGTTTCCTATGGCTCAAGCTTATAACGGTAAAAAAATTTTTTTTTTTTACAAATATTTATTAAAACCAGATCTAAAATAAAGATGTTATAAGTTTAACGTGTATATCTGTATTTCTGTCTGTGGGATCGTAAGTCCCAAACGAATGAACCGATTTTAATTTAGTTACTTTTGTTTTAAAGGTGACTTGATCGACTTGTGTAACTAAACTATAATGTAAGTTCATCCTATCAGAATTCTCTATTTATGTGCTTTAGCTGTTTGATACTTAACCATATATAAATCATTACGACGAAAAATTTCACCCTGAATGCGATCCTTAAAAATGAGATTTGGAAATATATGTCACATTCCATCCTGTATGATAAAATTGTTGTTTTTTACAATATTGGAAAACAATATTGCACCAATATTTGCTGAATATTGACAGACAATATTGATATCATATATTGCCTCAATATTGGTGCAATATTGCACCAAAATTATGCCAATATTGGTGCAATATTGATTTCATATATTGCCCCAATATTTGAAAACAATATTGCACCAATATTGGTTGAATATTGACAGACAATATTGATATCACATATTGCTCCAATATTGGAAAACAATATTGCACCAATATTGGCTGAATATTGACAACAATATTGGTCATCAATATTGGTGCAATATTGCACCAATATTGGCTGAATATTGACAGACAATATTGATATCGTATATTGCTCCAATATTGGAAAACAATATTGCACCAATATTGGCTGAATATTGACAAACAATATTGGTCATCAATATTGGTGCAATATTGCACCAAAATTTAGCCAATATTGGTGCAATATTGATTTCATATATTGCCCCAATATTGGAAAACAATATTGCACCAATATTGGCTAAATATTGACAGACAATATTGATATCATATATTGCTCCAATATTGGAAAACAATATTGCACCAATATTGGCTGAATATTGACAACAATATTGCACCAAGATTTAGCCAATATCATATATTGCCCCAATATTGGAAAACAATATTGCACCAATATTGGCTGAATATTGTCAAACAATATTGGTCATCAATATTGGTGCAATATTAATATCATATATTGCCCCAATATTGGAAAACAATATTGCACCAATATTGGCTGAATATTGCAATATTGCGCCAACATTCTATATTGGCGGTATATTGGTGCAATATTGCCCCAATATTATGTGCTACCTGGGATATTTCAAAAACTAAAAAAATAATCAATTTTATTCACTCTAAGATTTTTTGAATTGTATTTAAATTCTCCATTGTGCTAAATATGATCACAAAAATTAAAAATTTGCGAATCATAAAAAATGTAACTGTTCTTTTACATAACGCACACCAATCTTTAATAAAGGGTGATCGAAAAACTAGTTATATATTTAAAATACAATTCTGAAACTAAATAATTATTGTTAAGCTTAATCTTAAAAGTGCAAAACTGTAGGTTCCAAAAACTCAAATTGCACTGCGACTAAGACGTAGGTCAACACTGTAGATAACATCTAAAAAAATTTTAAATTTTAATAGTCAAATTAAGGATCACAAAGATGGTACGTGCGGTTGCAAATAATTGAATATCAAGCCTTAATTTTATAAAACATTTAACAAGCCGTTAAAGTTAACAATGGATTTATATAGGCTTGTTAAAGCTAATGAACGTCTTTTATTGGGTAGATAAATTTAACGCATTATTAAAATCTTTATGAAACTATACAATAGCAGTGCAGTTTGTGAATAAGTTTGGGGGGGGGCTGACGGCTGGTCAAGCTTTTGGTAAGGAATGGAAGTTCCACAGCTCTACAGCTGAACCAGCAAATTCTCTTTTCAAGTTTACGACGTACTCTCTGACTGTAAACGTAATAAACTGTAGCTAACGAGAAAGTTGAGGGCAAATTATTGTCTCCTTAAGACCAGTACATTTCGACTAATGGAATAAATCCTAACAAAAAATTCTGGTTTTTCAGGTTGAAGGGGTTCTCCGTCGGGTTAGCTCTTAACCGTTGGAGCTAAAAAATTTTAGCTGGTCGACAAGATTAATGAAGAGCAGAGTGGCTAATATTTTTGTAATCCAACAACTGATAGAAAAGAGGATATCTGTAAGACCAGAAAATCATTTAGCTTTTATAGACCTACATAAGGCTTACGATTCAATTCGTAGGAATTTCCTAGAAAGGAACTGAGAAAAGCACTGGAAGAACTAAACAAAAATCTCTAACTGGTTGATAAAATCTGAGAACTGTATAATGACAACAAAGCCCGTATTAGAAATTGAAAAGAGGAGGCGTTTACTCCAACCAAGAGCTTAAGACACTTTTCGATCCTTATCTGGAAAGAGTAATAAGTGAATGGAAAAAAAGCTTATGGGCAGGGGTTTACCAACAATCATTATCGGTTTACCAATCGACTTCAGCTTAAATTGGTCCGGCCACGTACTCAGAATGGATGAACAGAGATGGCCTAAGATGATCTAGAAATGGAATCAAAAGGCAAAAAATCAGAGAATGATGGCATAAGAAGGAGATAGAAATATACCAAGTAGAAGTGTCCAAATTTGGACGAAAGATTATGTTAATTTTTCCAAAAGTTATTTTTGAATATCGAGGGTTTGGTGATGTATAACGTTCCTTTGGCAGATTACTCTCGGTGGTTTACCATTACCTTCCGAGAGGAGAGGGTCAAAATTAAGTCGTAAATTAACTCAGTACTAGAGTTTGGTTCGTTCACTTAGCTCACTTCTCTTCTATTAGTAGGACCCAAATATGTTATTGCTATTGTGCGATGTGCTTTGAAAAGTTTGGAAGTTGGGAAAATTTTTGATAAACAATGTAATTTCAGACAATTTACAGTACTTTTCTGATCTTCAAGACCACCATCATGTGAAACATGAAGGTACTGCTAATTTTTATTTAATTATTAATTGTGCAGCGATGACGTAATGTGCACAAACAAAATTTGAACCCACTCCGCACAAAGTGACCACATTGCAGCTAGAATTTATTGTATAAACTATATGTGGATAATCCGTTAAAAAATATAAATCAATAAACAAATAAAAAATTATACTTACGTTTCCAAATAATTGAATGTCAACCCTTAATATTCCTGATGCTTCTAAATACGTAGGATATTTTTCAACGACGTAAAGAAAACATTGAAACTGAGAAAGACAATAACTTTAAATCAGAACATTTTCTTCAAAGTAAAAAAGAGAAAACTGCACTAAAAAAAATTTTAAAACAAAAAAATTTAGTTATCTGTATCACAATGGAAAATTTACTGAAAGTATTCTGAATAAATTACACCTTCAGTATATTATTTTGTTTAATAATAACCAAATAAGTGACAACTATATATTTTAGTTCTAAAAATGTCTTACTGCATTTTTAATTAGTTTAAAATAATGGTACGTATTAATTTTATTTATTTACTGAACAGTGAGATTTTGGTTAATCTATTTATGCATGAAAAAAATCGGTTTTAAAATGAATTGTGTATCTTAAAATGTAGTCCCATTTTTCCTACTAAAACTTACGCATATTTAAAAAAATATTACAACAAACCTGGAGTTGTTCAGCAGGTTCAAGTATACTCATTTGAAATTTTTGTAGTAGCGATAGAAATTCCTTCTTCTGAAACAAATTAATTGAATTGATATAATCCCGAATTTCAGTTATATGGATTGAAAAATTAAAAAATTTGGCAAAATTGAAAACTTAACTAAGCGCTAAAATATGAGAATTATTTTAATATTATTCTTTTATTTTATTCAATAAACATTGTATTTATTACGACTAGGTTTTAAATAATTGTGCTAAAAACTTTTAACTTTGTTTCTGTAAAACTTTCATGTTTTTTATCCCAATTTTTTTTACATTTTTATTGAATATTTATTTTACATTTTAGAAAAATTGTCAGTTCTATCTTGTTACAAGTGGCTAAATTAAATGTTTTTAAGTGTTCCTTGAATAAAATTGTAATATTTTTTTGCATTATTATTTCTATAAATATTACTAGATGAAGATAAGTTGTGCTTTGATACAAACATTTTTGTGTTTTTCCACTAATGTTTAATTCATTTGTGAATGATTGATATTACAATTGTTGATAATTTTTATTAAAAGTTTTATGCATAATTTTTCTTCGACTGAAGCTAGCAAATGTAAAAGTCTGTACAATTTTTCCTAAGTTTCCTATTTTTTATGATGACCTTTTAGCTCTTGATTGTTTAACTTTCACAATCACTCAAATGAATGCTATCATACACGTAAGCCATTGTTTTTTGGCATATTTTGCCTCATTCACAAGAGATTTTGAAAATTATAGCCATCAGTAAATAACAAATATGGTTATTCGGAGTCACCAACTGGAGGAACGATTGTTTCTTATCTTAAATTTTTAATATAAAATGGTTTTCGTGGCAGATTATCTTCAGTGGTTTGCTATTACCTATTGAAAGGAGGCGTTCAGAATAAAGTACTTACTTTGCCAAAAGTCAAACCGGATATTTTGAAGTAACAGTCAACGCACTTAACAATCTTGTGATTGTTTCTTGTATATATTTTGATGATTTACCTGTAAAACCCCGCCAAAAATTACCCTGACTGATTGCTGCTACGGTAAACCCTAAGAAAATCTTTCTGGAGGTCGTGGTTCCAGATTGATTTTTTTACTACTACGGCAAAACTTACCAAAGTTACTTAAAAACTTACTTAAATTTGCGAAGCAATAAAATTTAATTGTTTTAATAAATTTAATAGTAAATAAAAATACTAATTTAATCAAATTAATAATAAATTATACTCATGAACAATTTGTGAGTATTAACAAAGTTCTTGAGTAAAAGTGTTTTCGGACGATCAAAGGCGATACTTTTTATTATTGAATAATTAAAATTAAAGCTAATTAGTTTCGCCTTAGATTTCCGAAGTGCTAACGAGTAAACTTTAAAATTTTACAAAATAAAACAATTTTAAAATAAAACAAATGACAGGTTAATAAATTCTCACTAGGTGGTTTTTTTCACGCTGCAAGCAGGAATGTTGTGCTTCTGAATCAGTGTTGCCACTGTCAGACATATCTACTTTTTCAGTACTCTTTAGCCTCAAATAAAAGTTAGTGCTATTTTGAAAAATTCAGTTCTTTTTTTTGGTGACGATATTTAGTACATTTATGGGGATTCATTTCAAAACCACTGTTAAATGAACAGTTGGAAGGAAAAGAATGCCAGAAGGAATGCAATGTAGCGAAGCACCGCAAATGTTTTATCACAAATAGAAAAATGCACTTATGTCCTTTGGTCTGTGAAAATTCTGCAGTTTTTGCAGTCGTTATTTTTAACCATAATTTCATAATCAGTGTGATAAAATCCGACCCATCTCAAAAAATTGACAATATTTTGTTACGTATATTCGTATGTACAAAAATTTTCATACCCTAACTCAGAATTCTAGAGGGTAGATTTGCGACTCAATTAAAAAAATTAAAAAAAATGGCAGTGTGAGAAAATCCGACTCATCTCAAAAAATTGACAATATTTAGCCGAGTATGTACAAAAATTTTCATACCTTAACTCAAAATTTTAGGGGGTAGATTTGCGACTCAATAAAAAAAAAATGGCAGTGTGATTAAATCCGACACATCTCAAAAAATTGAAAATAATTAGCTGCGTATGTACAAAAATTTTCATACCCTAACTCAGAATTCTAGAGGGTAGATTTGCGACTCAATCAAAAACTTAAAGAAAAAATCGCAGTGTGGGCAAATCCGACCCATCTCAAAAAATTGACAATATTTAGCTGCGTATGTACAAACATTTTTATATCCTAACTCAGAATTCTAGGAGGTAAATTTGCGATTTAATCAACAAATTCAAAAAAAGATCGCAGTGTGAGAAAATCCGACTCATCTCAAAACATCGACAATTATATTTTGTTACGTATGTACAAAAATTTTCATATCTAACTCAGAATTCTAGGGGGTAGATTTGCGAATCAATCAAAAAATTTAAAAAAAAATTGCAGTGTGAGAAAATCCGACGCATTTTAAAAAATCGACAATATTTAGCTGCGTATGTATGTACAAAAAATTTTATACTCTAACTCAGAATTCTAGGAGGTAAATTTAGAATTTAATCAAAAAATTAAAAAAAAATGGCAGTGCGAGAAAATCCGACCAATCGCAAAAAATCGACAAAATTTTGTTACGTATGCACAAAAATTTTCATACTCTAATTTAGAATTCTAGGTGATAGATTTGCGACTCAATCAAAAAATTTAAAAAAAAGTGGCAGTGTGATAAAATGCAACCCATCTCAAAAAATTGACAATATTTTGTTACGTATGTACAAAAATTTTCATACCCTAACTCAGAAATCTAGAAAGTAGATTTACGACTCAATCAAAAAATTAAAAAAAAGTCGCAGTGTGAGGAAATCCGACCCATCTCAAAAAATTGACAAGATTTAGCTGCGTATGTACAAAAATTTGTATACTCAAATTCAGAATTCTAGGGAGTAAATTTGCGATTTAATCAAAAAATTAAAAAAAATCGCAGTGTGATAAAATCCGACCCATCACAAAAAATCGACAATATTTTGTTACGTATGTACAAAAATTTTCATACCCTAGCTCAAAATTCTAGGGGGTAGATTTAAGACTCAATCAAAAAATTTAAAAAAAAATCGCAGTGTGAGAAAATCCGACCCATCTCAAAAAATCGACAATATTTAGCTGCGTATGTACAAAAGTTTGTATACTGTAATTCAGAATTCTAGGGGTATATTTGAGATTTAATCAAAAAATTTAAAAAAATCGCAGTGTGATAAAATCCGACCCATCTCAAAAAATCGACAATATTTTGTTACGTATGTACAAAAATTTTCATACCCTAACTCAGAATTCTAGAGGGTAGATTTGCAACTCAATCAAAAAATTAAAAAGAAAATGGCAGTGTGATAAAATCCGACCCATCTCAATAATGCGACAATATTTAGCTGCGTATATAGCTGAGTTAGCATATAAAATTTTTTGTACATACGTAACAAAATATTGTCAATTTTTTGAGATGGGTCGGATTTTATTACACAGCTATTTTTTTTTTTTAATTTTTTTGATTGAGTCGCAAATCTACTTCCTAGAATTCTAAGTTAAGGTATAAAAATTTTTGTACATACGCAGCTAAATATTGTCGATTTTTTAAGATGAGTCGGATTTTCTCACACTGCGATTTTTTTTTTATTTTTGATTTCAGCACGGAAATCTGCCCCCTTGTCTCTTGATTTAACGATTTCAATTTTTTATATTATTATTTTCTATAAAATAGAATTTTTAGCAGTGGTTAGATTTAGGGCACTTGTGTTATTTTATTTATTTTTTAATAATGAGTTCTAATACCATTTAGGGCTTCCAGGTGGTTGAAATATTTTGTAGCCTAATTTAGAACACATATTTGTAATTGTATACATTGTTTGCTTTCAGAAATTGCTTTAAAAATGTACATTTTACAAAATTTTATATTTTGTTGAAGATTTAGTTGGTCCACTGTAAAATTGTAAATCTGAATCTGAATCCAAATCCGTTTCTAACTTCAGCCACATAACTTGTATGTAGAAGCACGGTTAAAAATTTAGTAGATACGGAACTACTACTAATTGTAAGCCATCGCCACTTCCAACAACAAAAGCAATCAAAGTAAATATTTAATCAAAGAAAAATTTTTCAGAATGCTGCAAAAGTCGATTCCTACATTACAATAAATTTGATAGATTTCCAACAAGTCCTTCAGCGGTAACTAAACTTTTTCAGAATTTAATTATTATTTTGGCTAAGATTAACTCACTTGTTCACTATTTGTTCGCGAAGTTTAAATTTTATTTTCTGCGTTAACCTGCAGATAAACAAATAGAAATAATTCAATTGACGATTTCAACTTCCAATCTTCGTTTAAATTAATTATCACTACGGTTCTTATTAACAATCAATAATAAAATTTATTTATAAATTAATTTCTCAGTTTTAGCCTAACTCTGGCTCTTATCACAGTCGGCAAACGAAAGGTCAAATTTTTTTATTTCGTAAAAGGTAAAAGCCCTTTCTGACATCAAACAGCAAATTTTTATTGGTTTTCATGTAGTTTCGGTTTTTTATCAATCATTAATTTTTTTATAAAGTAAAAAAGCGTAATAATAATTTTAAAAATAATTTACACACTCTCCAGAACTTACAAAAAAAATTAAAAATTTTAAATAATATATAACTATTTATAAAAATTGAGAAATACAAATTTTTTACTTACAAAGCGCTGCTTTTTTCAAATCGTACTGTAATGAATCCCGTTCCAAGCATTCCCAATTGTAGTCCAATTTCAAGAGATATAAATCTTATACCGACTGGAGTTTTATATGCTACTACAAGTACTATCAAAAACCAAGACACAACAAAGAAGATTGAGCCCAATATAAGTAAAATCAACATTATAGGATTGCAGGCATCATTAAAATGTTTTAAAACCTTGACGAGTGATATATACGTTTCAGCATAAACCTTCAATAAATCTTTTACATTTTCCTGTGGCATGGAAACTGTGATATCATTTTCGTTTATTAAAGCCAAAGTTGTCCTATCAAAGAGTAAATTTTCCAAGTCCATTTTTAGGTAACAAACGAATTGATTGTGAGCAGAATAAAAAACCCTAACAAATAATGCTGCTGAACTTAGGATAGAAACAAGCGTATTTAGTGCAATAAATACACCCGCTTTTTCAATTATATTCCATTGGGGTTCAATATCGAGACAAAATATTCCAACTGAAGCACTACAGAAAAAAACACACCAAATTGTTAAGCCTACGTAAGTGCGTGCTCGAAAGCCAATAACTACATTAATTGGTAATAAAGAGTGTGAAGTTAATGCGTGAAAATTTCTAATGACGGTGTCAAGATGTAGCAGCACGCTATCCATTTTGGGAAATCTGATTAAAGAGTGAATAATTATCAAGGTTGCAATTTCGTATATTATTAAATCAGAAGTTGGGAGCAACAGATCCACTAACACAACTTTGCTTTTGATTGCTTTAATAGTAGCTAATGCGCCATAATAATGAGAGAATGATATCACAGTTAGGGATAAAAGTGCAGGAATATTATTCAATTTAAAAAAAGTTTGTTTTTTTGGTGGAATCGTTGCGTTGTTTTCATGGTTACATATTAACACTGTTCTTGACATACCCATAAATTGCGTAAACTTGAATACATCACCCATAGCACAATTTATACAATTTTGAGATGCTTGACGCGCCATTCTTATTATGCAAGTGAAAACTATGCAAAACTTTATTTTTTAGTGATCAAAACTGCTTTGTTAAAAGCTCGATACAAACTGAATAAAAGTTTAAAATCTAATTCATAATTGCTTAAAAATGTTGTAAATTATTAATATGTATAATTACATTGTAATGTTATAATTTTGTACTACGTATTCTACTGCTCAAATATGAATTGATAAAATTTGGTAAATAACGATAATTTGTTTGTGTTTATACTATTTTTTAGAAATCGAATGGATGATAGTAATACAAATAGTAATTTTATTGATTGTATGATTAGGTACAACTTTGTAATTAAGGATTTTTATCATCAACCATCATCGATTAATGTACGACTGACGCTGTTTCTCTTACATTTCTCTTATTTTCGTAGCGAGAGTAATTAAATACAAATTACAAAGCTATTTATATTGCAATACCATAAAATTCAATTAAAGTTTCTTTATAGCTCTAATGAGCTCCAATTTTAATAAGTAAGAAATTTCTCTGCTTTTTCTCGCAAACGACGTTACAGTAATCGAACGCCCACACGTAGAAGCCCGAATTGACCTTTTCTGTACGTAATTTCAAATGAATGTTGAGAGAAACGGACACTCCAACGCCCAAGACGTCAAGTCGGATATTTCATACTGGTAAGCCACAATAACAAATAATGGTCAGTTATTACGGTGAACTCTGTACCTTCCACATATGGATTAAATTTCTCGATGCCAAATATAACAGCAAGGCATTCTCTTTCCGTAACCAAATAATTCCGTTCAGTCTTATTAAGGACACCAGACGCATACGCATTGACTTGCTCTTCTAGACTTTCACCTTGAGTTAAGACACAGCCTAAATCGTAGTTGGAAGCATCACATTGGATGAAAAACGTTTATCAAAATCTGGACTGTCTGTAATGAGCGCTAAAACTAATAGCTCTTTCAAGCGTTTAAAAGACTCAATGACGTTAAGAGTCTAAGTAATAGTTTGGCGTTTAACTTGACCTTTAATGAGCTTGGTTATTGGAGCTGAAAGTGACAAAAAATCAGGTAGAAATCGTCTGTACCAACCGATCAATCCGATAAAACGTTTAACGCCAGTAGTGGTTATGGGTCTACCCAGCTTTTTAATAGCTTCAACTTTATCTGGGTCCATGTGTAACCATGTTTTGTCAAAAATATGACCCAAAAAGATCAAGTTGGGTCGGCAAAATTTGCATTTATTTAGATTCGCTTTAATGTTGGCATCCTTTAAGCACGAGCAGTTAGATTTAAAAATTACGATAATATCGTCCAGATAAACAAAAGTTTTCTTGCCAAGAAGTGGTCTGAAAATATTATTCATGAGATGCTAGAGGGTACTAAGGGCATTGGAGATACCAAAAGGCATAACTACATACTCAAAAAAAACCACGACCGGGGACAGTAAAAGTGGCTTTTTTACAGGAAGATGGAGACAAAAAGATCTGCCAGAAAGCTTTTTTAAGATCGATTGAAGTTAAAAATCGAGCATCTCGTAAACAAATCAGGATGTCATCAAACCGAGGTAAATTATAAGGATCCTTCTTGGTCACCTTGTTTAGCTTGCGGCCGTTAAAACAAAAGCGATGAGACCCGTCAGCCTTTTTCACCAAAAGCATAGATGAAGACCACGAGCACTCTTAGGGCGTACGATATTCATGTCTAGCACTCTATCAAGCTTGGTATTAGCAATTAGCACAGAGATAGAGGAAAATATCTCTGCTTAATCGGAACCCCATCACCAGTATTAATATCGTGGGTTATCGTAAAGGTTCGTGTTAACCTATCGTAAGCAAGATCTTAAAATTGCTCAATAAGAGCAACCGGTCGCTCAAGATTAAGATCTTCCTCAGCACAAATCAAATTGAGGAGGTTAAATCAATGGCTACTCGACAGCAAATTGTAAATTTAAACGTGCTAAGGAATTTCCAATTTCAAAGCACCGCACAGGAAGTAGTGAAAGTTCAGATAAACTTGCTCAACTGCAGAGCTACCCAGGATTTCCTACTCTCGAAGATCACAAAAAGAGAAGTAGAAATAGCACTCATAAGCAAACCATACAAACACCTGAAACATCACTGGTTTCAGAGTAATGATGGCAAAGCAGCCATTCTCGCGGCGCCTCATATGCACATATCCGACCATGGCAGTGGGTTGGGCTTTGTTTCAATCAGCCTGGAAATCCTACACCTATACTCGTGTTACATGTCCCCTAACTAGAGTCTGGACAGTTTTGAGAACAACTTAGTAGAAATAAACGATAGTATTAAATATAGAAGAAAACCTACAATAATTGGAAAAGATTTCAATGCCAAATCACCTAAATGGCGATCTACACACAAAGATCACCGAGGTGCTGCCCATAACGATATGGCGGCAGAGACGGATCTTGTAGTCTGCAGCCGTGCATGTGCAGCGTGTATACTGCGTATCACTGAAAGGCGACGACCGATTCATTGGTAAAACAAAAAATCGAGAAGCTCAGAAGGAAGTGCAGCAACCCCAAAAGAAATTATTACCGAGCCTTACTGATAGAGAGACACCCATGAAGAGGAGGGAAAAAAGCTACTCTAGTACTAATTAAAAAAGAGAACAACCCCGTTTTTATATCGCCCCTTTTGTTTGCTTAGACACCTAAGCAAAATATTCAAGCCACTTATACTGGTGAGACTCCAAAAGGAAATAGATGCAACCGGCAGGACTCTCTAAAAACCAGTATGACTTTAGAAAAAGAAGATCCACAACTCACGCCTTAAAAAAGATAGTAAATGCCTTGACAAAAGCCAAGAGGGGCACATGGAAGACGAGACAATTTGCCATGGTGCTGACAGTAGATGTTAAAAATGCCTTTAACTCTGTTGGATGAGCGCATATTCTAGAAGAGCTAAAACGGAGGAAGATTAACCGGTATCTTTACCACATCTTGTTTAGCTACCTACAAGACAGAAAAATAATTGTGGAGGATGGAAACAGCAGGAGGAACATTAAGGTGACCTGTGCTGTAGAACATCTTTTACCACGAAATACTCAGACTGGCCACTCCACCCGGAGTACAGCTGGTGGGATTCCCAGATGACTTGACGCTTGTGGCATTAGCTCGCACGAAAGCACAACTTCAGGAAATTGTCGAAAAGATGATTCTGTACATTCACATTTGGATGACATCAAAAGAACTTGTGATAGTAAAAATCGGCGGTTTCGCCACCTAGCGGCTCGGCTCATAAAACACGCCTCTTGCCGAAAAACGACCCTTTACGTCCTTATGATATAAACTACTGTTTCTGTATGCAACGTGTGCAATTTTTTATGACAAATTTAGCACGCAAATTTAGTCCGGTTTTATCTTTTTTTTTCACTTTCAGAAAGCTCAGTATTTTTTCAAGCATAATTTATTTGCAATTGCGTACACCTTAAAATTTAATGCAAATTTTGATATAAAATTTAAAATACAACTACGTAGGTACATACATATATTTATCGATTACAAATTTAAATAACATGGCAATGAGAAATATAGCCACATTGTGAACTTGACAATCAATACATTGATTAATGTTAATTATTATTTAAATATACAAACTACATAAATTCATAATTTTCAGTTTGACTTTTTAACTGAAAACCGATTTTTTAAAACCTACATTTTTGAAAAGTTTCTTACAACTCAAAAACCGAATAACCGATTTTACTCGTCCTAAGGTTCTTTGATTTATTTTAAAAAAAGTTAAGAATTTTTGTTTTGAACTTTGGAAACATAAAATGATTCAGATCCTACAATAAGAAGGAGGAATTTCTCTCACTTATTAGATTTTGTTATCGGTTTCGAGTCAAGTCAAAAATAAAGAGTAACCTACTAATTACTTTTCGCACTAACAAAAATTATATATAAAAATTTCTTAACAACTAATCAAAAAATTTGTCAACTTTAGAAGATTTAACTGTACTTTTACAAAACACATCAAACTTTAATAAGGGGTGTTTGAAAAACTAGAATTATGATGTTCCATAGCAGAGATAGTTTTTGGAATTTCAAACAAAACTGTACGTTCCAAAAACTCAAATTGTACTGCGACTAAGACGTAGGTCAACACTGTAGATAACAACTATAAAAAATACAAAAAAAAATTTTTTTAATAGTTAAATTAAGGATCACAGAAATTTTACTTACGGTTGCAAATAATTGCATGTCAACCCTTAATTTCATAAAGCATTTAATAAATGATGTAGTAAACTAGCATCAAATGAGAGGGCATTTCGACCGTAGGGCTTCAACGCAACCGGTTACCAGGAGGAACTCCACAGAGCGCTACCAGGCCTTATAAAAGGGAAAAGAGAACCAAACCTGATCTCTCTCCAGAATAAGACAATATTAGCGGATATCCATAGTATTAGCGGAGTGACCATAAAGCCTAAGAATTTTCTGCTATTAGTCTCAGCGTGGAGCAAAACGACCTTATGAAAGAGATATTTCTCAACGCGCTGAACAACATCAAAAAGATTTAAAGGGGGTTTCCTCGTTGTTTCCTGTTCTGACGGGCCAACTAAAAACTGGTTGAAGCAGGTAACAGCTTTGGGAAAACCATAGAAAAGATGTGAACTTAGTGTGCTTGACGATAAAGACATTCTCAAATCTATACAGACCATGGCATGGATACCGGGGCCCATTGTAGAACGGATATTGCGCTAAAGCGCCTGAAAAGACAAAACCTAGGCCTAAAAACTGGTGCTTGAGGCGCTGTCGGTAAACAAGAGAACCCTAAGGCTCATCAGCTTACCAACTTATGGATGAAGGCTCTTGAAAGAAAATCTAAAAACTTAAATGAGAACCCTTCCTTAACTTCTTTTATGTGATTTTTAAGAAACTAGAGAAGAAAGCAGCAGATGAAGAAATAGAGGTGGAGCCGGTAAATCCGGAGACTTTTCCATCGAATTCAAGAAATCTTCCAAAAGTTACCGACTGTATGGAAGTAGTAACATGTCGGGAAGAGACACAGTTTACACTGCAACACAGGGACACAGTTAATGGGAAGCATATAAAGCTACTCGTCTAAAATAAGTGTGTACCGCCAGAAAGGCAACATAAGCTTTTTGGAGAAAGTATTGTGATATGGTCGTAAAAACTCCAGAATGTGCTGGAATCATACCATGATCTTTAACTTCATCAAAAAATAAGCATGCTATGTACGCAATTAGACAGAAGCAGGAGCTTGGGGTTTTTTATGACATCATCTGGTATACAGATGGATCCAAAACAGATATTAGTATTAGAGCAGAAATTGGCACAGGTAGACCAGGGGTTGTCTTAAACATAAACATGGGCAGCTACGCCGTTCTCTTCCAGGAAGAAATCATTGCAATAATGGTTTGTGCAGAGAAGATGGTAAGAAGAGCCTATGTAAATAGGTGAACTATATCATGTCTGACAGTCGAGCAGCACTCAGCGCCTTGGAAGAGGTACAAATACAATGCAGCGTGGTAAAGCAATGTCTTAGTGCACTGGGGGCATTGGCTATAGACACAACAGCTTAAAGCTGAGGTGAATTCCGGCTCACATGGTTATTAAGGGAAATAAACAAGTAGACTTTCTTGCAAGCAAAACTGCAAAGAAACGCCTAGGAAGGCCAGAACCTACTTACGGACTGACTTATCTGTCCGCAAAGGGGACTATTAAGACGCAAAAATCTTAAATACTAGAAGGGCCACCAGAGACTTATGCAATCGGAGATGTTTATAAGAGGCCCTTCCAGTGAGCAAAGAAAAAAGGTACTTTTCCAGCAGAGCACAGCTGAAGAAAATAGTAAGAATTTAATGAGAGTCGTAGATGATCCTGCATGTAGGCTGTGTGAAGAAGAAGATGGAATTCTTCACCAGTGCATCCACTACATTAGCCTTAAAAAGGCTGAAACATTTTGGTTTTCTCTATTCAATTGTCGGAGACATAAATCAAGAACCCATTAGTCATATCCTCAACTTTATAGAAAATACGAAACTCATAAAATAAAACTTGAATGCAGGGTACAATAAGCCAGGAGCTTCAGTGCACGTGGAATCAAAAAGAACACAACTAGCTCAGCAAAAATAATAATAATAAAATGTTGTTTCTGGTTATGAAAAGCGTGGATAGGGAAAGAATCTTTTTGAAAAATTTGCAATCTTATTTAAGGAATTAAAAATTGTAAACCAAAAAATTTGGAGGTTAACAAAAGAAAGAAAGGGGGATCTAAATGTAGATGGGGATTCAACAAGTTGAGAGGTTCTAACGATGCTTAGACAAAATATGAAAAGGTTTCATCTGTTCTACTGACCTAGGAGAAGAAGGAGGACGTCAGTTAAGGGTAGGTTGGGCTTTAAGACTAACATCACGTGAACATGGGCTTATTGTTCATCATTAATTAATTGTATATTAATGTTATTTTTGCTTGTATTTGCTTGATAGCTATAAATGGTTGATGGAAAATAAATTTATAAGTTAATAAGGCCCAGTTTATCAATCTCTAATTAGTGTCCCTAGTAAATTTATCTGACAAGTATAAATTAAAAAAATAGACAAATACAAGTTATACTTACGTTTGCAAATAATTGAATGTCAACTTTAAATATCCCTGATGCTTCTAAATGCGTAGGATATTTTTCAACGACATAAAGAAAACACTGAAACTGAAAAAAACAATAATTTTAAATCAAAATAATTTTGTTAAAATAGAGAGTAAAATGCACTAAAATAATTTTAAAACAAAAATATGAAGTTATTTTCAAAATCATAATCGATAATGTACTGAAAGTATCCTGAATAAATTATAATTTATATTATGTTTTATGATAACCTGATAAATAGAGCTGGGATTATATGCAAATGCATATTTTTACCTATTGATATGAGAACGCTGATTTTTGGTTATCTTTGCCAATCACATAAATTAGAGTAATTTGAGCCAATATTTTTTAGGCATATTCATTTTAGGCATGGTTCATATTTTAGTAAAGTTAGCATATTTATGCATATATTTATTTTGACTCGTGAAATTATATATGTACAACAGTATGAAAATTCCGATGTATCAGCTTCAGCATTCTGATAAAAAACTTAATTTTTGAATTTCCAAATGATTCCATTCCATTCCATTCCAAATGATTTGCTTTAGACAGGGACGTGGCCAGCCAACTTTTTTTGGAGGGGAGAAATTTCAAATTTGCCAACTAAATTAATTCAAAATTGCCAACTTTTTGTAAGTTTTGCAGCTTTTAGTAAATTTAGCCATAAAAAATGGCAAATTGACCAACCTTTGGGTGTTTTTGTCAACTTTTTGCCAACTTTCTGCAACATTGGGGGGGGGGAGCTCCCCCCGATGAGCACGTCCCTGGCTTTAGATAATCAAAAATTACCTCAAGATCTAGCATTTATAAAATCAAATTACGTCTTTATTGCAAAGGCAATCAAAACACTTGAAACGCAAGGTATGACACTATTAGATTCCATTGAGTTGCTGAATAAAACTGAAAATTCGATTCGACAGATAAAAAGGGATGTAGAGACTCGTATTGGCCAAAAATTTACAGATGCGATAAAAAAAAATAAAGGATTCCAGGTTCTTAAAAAATTTCAAATGTACTAAAAGGTAAATAATATGAAGATTCACTAACAATGGAACCACAAATTTATAAATTTGGTGTTGAAACTTTTTCTCAATGCAAGAAAACTTCTTATCTCGGTTTTGCTCAGGATACACTTTTGATTTTTATTTATTTGTTTACATAAATGTTTTAAGGATAAAATAACTTATTTTAAACTAAACTAAACTTTTTTTAAAATTCTTCTGAAGGATAAATTTTAATATTTTTATTTACAAATATAATTTTTGGTATTATTTTAACAAACTTCGGTCAACCAAATCACCTTTTTTAAACATTACGCAAAGTAAACATTTTTATAAATACAACTTTTGAAAAGAAAGAATTAATAAAATTAATATTAGGTACAGAATTTAATCATTTTAAAAAAGATTGTAAAAACTGTCGCTAGCGGCGCAGTTGTTTGAAATTAACCTTTATTATAAAAAATTATTGTAAAATTTATCCTTTTTATAAAATTTTTCAAAAATAACCAAATTTGACTTTCAGGAAATTGATCGAAAAATGCTAATTTTAGTAAGTTCTCTTTCTGGAATCCGACAATACATGTCAGTTCTAAAATTTTTGTTAGAGCATTCTTAGTTACGTTTAGAGGTCTATTTCACCAGCCACCTCCATTTTGATTTTTGGATCACTTTTTAGGTCATTCGTTTGTGCATCGTTTGTGTACATTTGTGCAATTATTTTTTGGTTTGTGCATTCACCGTTCGCGAATTATTTAACAAATAAGTTTGGGGGGCTGGAAAAATGCCAGCCCCAACATCGCAAATTTTGGGTCAAAATTGGTGTCAATCGTTTGTGTACGTTTGTGCATTCAATATTTTCGTTTGTGCAAACACCGTTTGCAAAATATTTACAATTCAAATGGGGGGGCTAGAGAAATGCCAGCCCCCCCCCCCATCGCAAATTTTGGGTCAAAATTAGTGTCAATCGTTTGTGCATCGTTTGTGCACGTTTGTGCATTCAATATTTTCGTTTGTGCAAGCACGGTTAGCGAAATATCTTCAATTGAATAACCGGCCATCATTTCTCCAGCCCTCCCCCCCCCCATCACGAATTTTTGGTCAAAATTGGTGTCAATCGTTTATGCATCGTTTGTGTACGTTTGTGCATTTATTATTTTTATTTGAGCAAGCACGGTTAGCGAAATATTTTGAATTAAATAACAGGCAAACACTTCTCAAGCCCCCCCCCCTTTTCGACTTTTGGATCAATTTTTGTGTCACTCGTCTGTAAATATACCTTTGTGCATTCACAATTCTCGTTTGTGAATTCACAGTTCGTGAATTATTTAACAAATAAATATTTATAATTCTCCGAGCAACAACTGCCATAGTGATAAGCATAAGAATATGCTGAAAATATTTTAATTTTCCGGAAATCGTCATCAAAACAACACTTCTCTGCGTATCTACGCGCAGGGAAATTGAATTATACTGACTAGTCCGGCAATATTAGTAATTGATTTTTGCTGTTTTGACACATTGTTTATAACTATGTAGTCAACAAATTGATAAATTTGATTTTTGCTCATTTTAAAAATGTTATTCAATTACTGTTTTAAAATTTCGATTTTATCGAAATTGGCAGTAAAACTATATTTTTAATACTTAGCGGAAAATAAACTGCGACAAGCAAATTTTCTCTTCAAAATACGTAAGAATTTGTCAAAAAAGCTGTAGTTTTAAGTGCATGTCAGTGCCCCCCCCCCCCCCCCCCCGCTTTCAAATTTTTGATTTTAGTGTCAAACGTTAGAGCATTGATTAAGCCTGAATAAACTTTTATTATTTTCGTTTGAGCCTCTAAGGTCGCGAAGTTATTTGCGAAAAACTAGTGGGGGGCCGTAAGCATGTTTTGCAATTTTCCTTCTCATTTTGAATTTATGTGTGCAATTGATGTCAATCGATAGAGCTCCGTTTGAGCCTGAATAAGTTTCAGAGAGTAACAGTTTAAGTTAATTTTTTTCAAAGTTATGGATAGTTGTAATTTTCGACTAAACTCCGAACAGCATGCGTTAAATCTTAAGTTTTTAAAGCTCTTAAGCTGGTAATCTACATACTTTCGATATATAAATTCTTTAAATAAGCAACATTTTATTCTTTACAAATATAAAATTTTTTAAATAGAAGTAATTTATCTAAACAGAAATCATGTCGATAAAATCTAATATTGATTTGAAGCAGCTTAACGTTGTTGTTGCTAATAAAGAAAAAATTTATGATCCAATGGCTAAAAAGTTTTGGGCCTTTCAATTATGTGTTTGTCGGAAATAGTAAAGCATTGGGTAATACTACCGTTTATCCGAAATAAAACTTTTTAAGAACCTTACGATTTAACGCATATTGCTCGGAGTTTAGTCGAAAATTTCAACTATCCATAACTTTGTAAAAAATTAACATAAAGTCTTGCTCTCTGAAGCTCATTCAGGCTCAAACGAAGCTCTATCGATTGACATCAATTGCACATACAAATTTAAAATTATTAGGAAAATTACAAAACATATCTGCAACCCCTCCCCCCACCAGTTTTTTGCGAATAACTTTGCGACCTTTGAGGTTCAAACAAAAATAATAAAAGCTCATTCAGGTTCAAACAATGCTTTTGTCATCATTCATCCAAAAATTCGAAAGTGGGGGCTATCATTTCTGCAGCCCCCTCCTCCACTTGTTTTTCGCGAATAACTTTTTGAGGCTTAAACAAAAATAATGGAAGTTTATTCAGGCTCAATCAATGCTCTAACGTTTGATACTAAATTCAAAAATTCAAAAAAAAAAATTCAAAAGTGGGGGGCCACTGACATACACCTAAAACTATAGCTTTTTGACAAATTCTTACGTATTTTGAAGAGAAAATTCATTTTCCGCTAAGTATTACAAATATTTTTTTACTGCCAATTTCGATAAAATCGAAATTTTAAGACACTAAATGAATAACATTTTTAAAATGAGTAAAAATCAAATTTGTCAATTTGTTGACTACATAGTTATAAACAACCAGCTGGAAAGCCCGTCCACGGACGGGCAGCTAGTCGGTGGTTTTCTATTTTAAAGGTATTAATTTAAAAAAAATTATTTTTATACACCAACACTAGCCTAAGCTTAACCGATGGATTTGTCTTTTAACATTCTTCATTAAAAAAAAATAAATCCCTAATACTGACAATTTTAATTGTTCACGTTCAAACGTTCTTAAGTTCAAAAATAATGATTATATAGCTGATTCAATCGCGAACGGGCGTCTCACCAACGTTGGAAATTTGTTTGGTGTGGAACTTGATCCCAGGGTAGTTGATTTTAAGTTGCTAAAAGCCAACGACGACAACAACCAATCAGAGTGCGTTGTGTGTCTTAAAAAAATTACACGCTGAAGGAGGAGGAGGTAGAGGAGTACCGTGTGTTGGCCGTTTAGTATTGTGAAATACATTTATTGAAAATGTAAAAGTTTGATATTAAGAAGGGCATTTTTTTCAGGGCTCTTTTAATTTAATCAACAGATGGCGCCTACTTAAATATTTTTATAAAATAAGAGGAATTTGATGTGCGTGAAGTTAGTACCCCCTTTTTTTGAAATTGCAACTTTTTTTGGTTGTTCTCAATTGTGCTCAAGTTGTGCTCAATGTGCTTAAAAGAATTTTTTAATTTTGATCAAAAATAACCGCGTAAATCGCGAAATAAGATTTCGACCTGGCCCCCCTTTTTTTGAAATTGCAACTTTTTTTGATTGTACTCGATTGTGCTCAAGTTGTGCTCAATGTGCTTAAAAGAATTTTTTAATTTTGATCAAAAATAACCGTGTAAAACGCGAAATAAGATTTCGACCTGGCCCCCCTTTTTTTGAAATTGCAACTTTTTTTGATTGTACTCAATTGTGCTTAAGTTGTGCTCAATGTGCTTAAAAGAATTTTTTAATTTTGATCAAAAATAACCGCGTAAAGCGCGAAATAAGATTTCGACCTAGCCCCCCTTTTTTGAAATTTTTCTTCTCATTTTGAATCTATGTGTGTAATTGATGTCAATCGATTGAGCTTCGTTAGAGCCTGAATGAGCTCTAGTGAGCAAGATTTTAAGTTAATATTTTAAAAAGTTATAGATAGTTGAAATTTTTGAGTAAACTCCGAGCAACACGCGTTTAATAGTAAGATTTTTTAAGGCTTGCAGTTTACTCACAAATTTCAAATATTCCTAACTTTGTAAAAAAATTAACTCAAAATCTCGCTCACTGAAGATCATTCAGGCTCAAACAAAGCTCTAACGATTGACACTAATTTTATCCTAAAATTTAATTTAGGGGGGGACAGCGACATGCACCTGAGCCTGCTTAGCCACCTATAAATAAACAGCCTTACGCTTTTAGATTGATGTTTTTAAGAAGCTTTGTTAGCTCTTATTAACATTATTTTTTTACTATTTATTGCACTTTGTAATTTTAAATAAAAGGTTTCCATGAAAATTTTTAATTTTTTTTTTAATTTTTAAATTTTTTAGCCATATCTTTACAAATACAGCTTCTGTATTTAAACTAATATAGTACTATCAGAATTCTCCATTTATGTCTTTTAGATGTTTGATACTTTACCCTGTATAAATCATTACGACGAAAAACTTTACCCTGAATGCGGTCCTTAAAAATGAAATTTGGAAATCTATTTTACTTTTCACCCTGTATGATAAAATTGTTCAATGCACACCTTTTTTCTCTTATTTCGCGCCTTACGCGGTTATTTTTGCTCAAAATTAAAAAATTCTTTTAAGCACATTGAGCACAACTTGAGCACAATCGAAAAAAATAAAAAAAAATTGCAATTTCAAAAAAAGGGTGGCCAGGTCGAAATCTTATTTCGCGTTTTACACGGTTATTTTTGATCAAAATTAAAAAATTCTTTTAAGCACAATGAGCACAACTTGAGCACAATCGAGTACAATCAAAAAAAGTTGCAATTTCAAAAAAAGGGGGGCTAGCTAGAAATCTTATTTCGCGCTTTACGCGGTTATTTTTGATCAAAATTAAAAAATTCTTTTAAGCACATTGAGCACAACTTGAGCACAATTGAGAACGACCAAAAAAAGTTGCAATTTCAAAAAAAGGGGGGCTGGCGTCAAAAAGTGTTTTTTTCGATTTTTTTTGTTATTTTTGTTCAAAATCAAAAAATTCTTTTAAGCACATTGAGCACAAGTTGAGCACAATTGAGCACAAATAAAAAAAATCACAATTTCAAAAAAAGGGGGGCTAACTTCACGCACATAGGAATTTGCTATATTTAAAATAGAGCAAATTCGTTGAGATAATACTATTCTATAAACAATATTCTTGATCTTAAGCTATTTTGAGTTCGTAATATTTATTTATAAAAACACAATTCATAATTAAAGTTTAATTATCTTTTTTTGTAAGTGAGTGTGTTTTGACATACTCAATACGAACTCAAAATAGCTTAAGATCAAGAATATTGTTTATAGAATAGTATTATCTCAACGAATTTGCTATATTTTAAATATAGCAAATTCCTCTTATTTTATAAAAATATTTAAGTAGACGCCATCTGTTATATTTTTGTAAAATACTAGGAGGCTTTTGTATTTAAAATATAGCAAATTCGTTGAGATAATACTATTCTATAAACAATATTCTTGGTCTTCAGCTATTTTGAGTTCGTATTGAGTATGTCAAAACACACTCACTTACAAAAAAACATAATTAAACTTTAATTATGAATTGTGTTTTTATAAATAAATATTACGAACCCAAAATAGCTTAAGACCAAGAATATTGTTTATAGAATAGTATTATCTCAACGAATTTGCTATATTTTAAATACAAAAGCCTCCTAGTATTTTATAAAAATATTTAAGTAGACGCCATCTGTTGATTAAATTAAAAGGGTCCTGAAAAAAGTGCCCTTCTTAAATTTTCTGGATGGATAATCCTCGCATTTACCGAGATAAAATTTATATATAAGTATCCCAGTTGAAATTTACTTGGTGTGCAACTCGATTCCAGGGGAGGTGATTTTAAATTGGAAATAAATTAGATCATTTAATTAATATAGGGTAATATAGACGGGCGTCTCATCAAGGTTGAAAACTTGATTGGTGTGCAACTCGATCCCAGGGGAGGTGATTTTAAGCTGGCATGATTAACGACAACTACCAATCAGAGCGCGTTGTGTGTTTTAAAAAAATGACACGCTGCTACTGCTGCTACTCCTCAAGCGCGTCATTTTTTTTGGACACACAGCACACACACACTCTGATTGGTCGTTGTCGTCGGTCATACCAACTTAAAGTTACTTTAGCACTCCATCACATATATAAAAGACCAGCACGCTGCTGCTGCTCCTCCAGCGTGTCATATTTTTAGGACACATAAAGCACTCTGATTGGTTGTTACCAGTATATGGAGTGCTAAATATAGAAATATATTGACATAAAATAATCCAAATCATAAAATTATTTTCAAAAAATTCCAAAAATTATTTAACTAATAAAATATTTAAATAATAAAAATTATAAACGAATTATTCCTTATCACTTATCCCAGCTTAGCTCAGTCGAAAATCTTATCACACCGCTCACGCGCGATCTTCTAACAAAAAAATTTCGCTTTTCAAAAATTTAATTCTTCTTTTCTAAAATAAATACAATCAAAAGAACACAAGAACTTCCTGCTTTACTCAATATTTAATTATACTTCGAAAATTTACAAAATATCTCTCAAAAACTAAAAACGCGACCTTACAGCGCCGTGGGTCGCTTGCAAGTCCTTATCATCAATTTTTAATTTCCCCACCTTGGCTATGACACCAGAGGCGTCACAAATTTAAATTTACAAAAATTAAATATAAAATTAAATTAAGCAAAATAAATTTCTTCATCCCAAAAAAAATACGACAATATATAACCTTTTCTGATAGGAGTACTAAGGTAATTTTAAGCTGGTACGACCAACGCCAACAACCAATCAGAGTGCTTTATGTGTCCTAAAAATATGACACGCTGGAGGAGCAGCAGCGTGCTGGTCTTTTATATATGTGATGGGGGTTATGAATAAAGGTGAGCATGAAGTATATACTCAAAATTTTGAATTAAAAACCTCAAATTATACCAATAAAATTTATAAGTAGATGATGAGCATGAGTAGGTAAGCTTATTATAAGAGCATCTACTTATATGCTTAATTATTTTTTAATTTTATTAATACAATTCCGAGAAAAATTTCAAAATTATGAGTATATACTTTATGCTCACTTTTATTCACAACCCTCATTGTGTCAAAACAGCAAAAATCAATTACTGATTATTGCCGGACTAGTCAGTATAATTTAATTTCCCTGCGCGTAGATACGCAGAGAAGTGTTGTTTCGATGACGATTTCCGGAAAATTAAAATATTTTCAGCATATTCTTCAGTAGACTAGAATAAATTGCAATCTAGACACTATGGCAGTTGTTGCTCGGAGAATTATAAATATTTATTTGTTAAATAATTCACGAACTGTGAATTCACAAACGAGAATTGTGAATGCACAAAGGTATATTTACAGACGAGTGACACAAAAATTGATCCAAAAGTCGAAAAGGGGGGGGGGCTAGAGAAGTGTTCGCCTGTTATTTAATTCAAAATATTTCGCTAACCGTGCTTGCTCAAACAAAAATAATAAATGCACAAACGTACACAAACGATGCATAAACGATTGACACCAATGTTGACCAAAAATTCGTGATGGGGGGGGGAGGGCTGGAGAAATGATGGCCGGTTATTCAATTGAAGATATTTTGCTAACCGTGCTTGCACAAACGAAAATATTAAATGCACAAACGTGCACAAACGATGCACAAACGATTGACACCAATTTTGACCCAAAATTCGCAAAGGGGGGAGGGCTGGCATTTCTCCAGCTCCCCCCATTTGAATTGTAAATATTTCGCAAACGGTGTTTGCACAAACAAAAATATTGAATGCACAAACGTACACAAACGATGCACAAACGATTGACACCAATTTTGACCCAAAATTCGCGAGGAAACTTATTTGTTAAATAATTCGCGAACGGTGAATGCACAAACAAAAAAAATAATTGCACAAACGTACACACAAACGATGCACAAAAGAATGACTTAAAAAGTGATCCAAAAATCAAAATGGAAGGGGAGGGGGGGGGGCTGGGGAAATGGACCTTACGTTTAGTATCAAGTTAAACCACATCAACTACGACTCAATTAATTATTTTCACAGATTTTCAGATTATCGGCTTTTTTTATATTTTTCACATTATAGTAGGAGAGCACGCCACAATAACAACATAAAGTAAGAAAGTAGAAAACTTTATTTATTATAATTATGAACAGTCAGATTCTGGTTAATCTATTCGTGCATAAAAAAATCGGCTGCTTGAAAACCCAAGAGTCTCTGGTTTTTTGTTAATGATTTGTAAATTATTTTAAAAAAGTGTTACAACAAACCTGGAGTTGTTCTACAGGTTTTAGTACAGTCATTTGAAATTTTTGTAGTAGCGATAGAATTTTCTTCTTCTGAAACAAATTAATTGAATTGAAAAAAATATATAAAGATAAAACTTTTTTACTTACGAATGCGCTACTTTTTCCAAATCGTGCTATAATAAAACCCGTTCCGAGAATTGCTAATTGCAATCCAATTTCAATAGTTAAAAATCTCATACCCACAGGAGTTTTATATGCTATTACAAGTATTATCAAAAACCAAGATAGAACAAAGAAGATTAAACCCAATAAGAGTAATATCAACATTATAGGATTGCAGGTATTATTAAATTGTTGTAAAACTTTGACGAGTGATATATAAGTTTCAGCATAAACTTGTAGTAAATCTTTTACATTTTCCTGTGGCATGGAAACTGTAAAATCATCTTCGTTTGTTAAAGCCAAAGTTGTTTTATCATAGAGTAACCTTTCCAAATCTATTTTTAGGGAATATATAAATTGATTGTGAGCGTAGTAGATAAGCCTAACAAATAGCGCTGCTGTACCTAGGAGACAAATGAGAGCATTTAATGAAAGTAGTACACCCAATTTTTCAATTATATTCCATTCGGGTTCCATTTCGAAACAAAATATTGCAATTGAAGTAACACAAAAAACACCGCACCAAATCGTTAAGCCTACGTAATTACGTCCTCGACAGTTAATAACAACATTAACCGGTAATAAAGGGTGTGAAGTCAATTTGTCAAAATTTCTAATGACGGTGTCGAGATGTAACAGCACGCTATCCATTTTAGGAAATTTGATTAAACAGTGAATAGTTATCAAGGTTGCAATTTCGTACATTATTAAATCAGAAGTTGGGGGCAACAGATCCACTAGCTCAACTTTACTTTTGATTGCCCGATAGGTACGTAATAAGCCATAATAACGAGAGAAAAAGAGTACAATTAGGGTTAAGATTGCAGGAACTTTATCCAATTTGAAAAAAGTTTGTTTTCTTGTTAGAATCGTTGCGTTGTTATGATTACAAGTTAACACTGTTCTTGACATACCCATAAAATGCGTAAACTTGAATATATCACCCATAGCACAGTTTATACAATTTTGAGAATCCTGATACGCCATTCTTATTATACAAGTGCAAACTTTAGCAAGGTTTTATTTTCGGGTAACCACAACTACTTGATACAAAACTCAGTATAAACTGAAGTTCAATCTAAATTCAAAATTAAAATAAATTATTAATATGTATAATTATTATAATTTTATATTTATGTAGGTATGTATTGTACTGTTTAAATATAAACTGATAAAATCTGGCAGATAACGATATTTTGCTTGTGCTTGTATGTATTATTTTTTAGAATATATCCGAATGTCGGATAATAATACTAATTGGAATTTTATTGATTGTACATTTACATACAACTTTGAAATTAAGGAGTATCAACATCGTCTTATGTACAATTGACGCCATTCCTTGTACATTTTTCTTGTTTTTTTTGGTATCGAATTGTTAGGAGGTACTGATTCGGAGCTAAAACAAAACTTCGAGAAGCGTTAAAAACTGAATCTCTCAAAGCCTAGTCCCAAAACAATATATCCATTTTTAACTCTAACCTTAAAGAGCATCCTACTTTAAATGTCGGTAAACGGCTCACCGCTTACCCGAGTTCCCTCATGAGCAAATTAGCTTACTATTAATCTCAAAAGTCGGACTTGGTAGCCATAAAAATGTACCAAGTCTTTGTTGAAAACCTTCTGGAGGAAATAAAAAAAGCTTTAGATTCTCTTGAGATTCCGTGAGACCGCGCAGCTGGTCGACCTTGCAGACGTCAAGCGTTAGGCGTTGTTTCAACTCACACAAACCTCAACAGTGCCGATTAGATGCAAATCCCAAATTCATACCAGCTCGGCCGCAAATTTCATACCAACTAGAGCACCCCATTTAAACGAAACACAGCACTACGAAACACATCAGGTCTACGAACATCTACGCAAAGCAGGTCTGACTATTAATTTAAACAAATGCACAAGGTTTTAGAACCGATCCGAGCAAAGTGGAGGTAATTGTAGTTTATCCAACTCTCAAAACTTTCACGGAGATAAAATGTTTTCATGGCATGGCGGGCTAGTACAGGAGATTTATTCCTGGTTTTTTCGCATAGCAACGCTTATTGCAAAATTGTTTAAAGCATAGCTACATAAGTCTCAAAGTGTGGCATGGGATGAGGATTCCGAACGTTTCTTCAGAACGCTCTACCATTCGATAGAAAAAGAGTGTTGTGCTATTCTCTTCGAAATAGAAAAATACCGGCCATTCGGTATTTTTGGCCATTATTCGGTGTTTCCCAAATCGTCATGTGCGATAATGGCACACAGTTTACAGGCAAGTTTTTTAAGAACTTGATGGCCGAGCACTAAATCGAAGAGACCTTGTATAACGCATATTACTATTCTCAAGTTAATTCGGTTGAGCGCACTAACCGTGTCATAGCCACCTGTTTACGGTTTTTTGTAAAAAAAACTATTGTTTTTGGGACTTGTACGTGTACAAGTAAATGTATTAAATATGAAATTTGGCTGTAAAAATTTTATTGATTTAATAGCACACAAAAAATTCAGTAAAACACAGACTTTTTATTGATGTTATGTTTTGATATAGTAAGAATGAGCAAAACTGGCAGTTTTCAAACATAATTTATTTGCAATTGCGTACACCTCAAAATTTAATGCAAACTTTGATATAAAATTTAAAATACAACTACATCGATTACAAATACAAATGTTGCAATGAAAAATATAGCCACATTGTGAACTTGACAATCAATACATTGATTAAAGTTAATTATTATTTAAATATACAAACTACATAAACTTATAATTTCAGTTTGGCTTTTTAACTGAAAACCAATTTTTTGAAACTTACATTTTTGAAAAGTTTCTTACGACAGCTCAAAAACTGAATAACCGATTTTATTTGTCAAAGGATTCTATGATTTATTTTTAAAAAAATTAAGAATTTTTGTTTTGAATCTTGAAGGCATAAAATGGCTCAGGTCCTACAATAAAAAGAGGAAATTTTTCTCACTTATTTGATTTTGTTATCGGTTTTGAATCAAGTCAAAAATTAAGAGCAATCTACTAATTATTTACTTTACACTAACAAAAATTATATGTGACCTGGTCTACGAAAAGGTGGCTTATAAAAATCTCTTAACGACTAATCAAAAAATTTAAAATTTAAAAATTTGTAAACATTAGAAAATTTAACTGGGCACGATTGACAAAACACATCAAATTTTAACACGTTGAGTGCCACGGCAATTTTCATAAATCTGGCCTAAAATCACCAGTTGATTTTAATCACATTATATTAACGTTAACACAGAACGAGATAACTCGTAGTTGGCGTCTTAGAAAAGAACGCAATCTACGAGTTATCTCGTAGTTGGCACTCAACGTGTTAATAAAGAATGTTCAAAAAATTATAGTTATGATGTTACATAGCAGAGGCAGTTTTTGGGATATCAAACAAAACTGTACGTTCCAAAAACTCAAATTGTACTGCGACTAAGACGTAGGTCAACACTGTAGATAACATCTGTAAAAAATACAAAAATTTTTTTTTTTAATAGTCAAATTGAAGATCACAGAGATTTTCCTTACCACTGCAAATAATTACATATCAACCCTTAATTTCAAAAAGCATTTAATAAGGCGTTAAAATTAACAATGGATTTCTATTGGTTTGTTAAAGCTAACGAACGCTTTCTATTGGTTAACTAAATTTAACGCATATGACACCATACAAATCAGTGCAGTCAGTATACAATATATTGTCATGTTTCAAAATTCACAAATCAAATTTATTATTTAATGAGTTTTAAATTGACGGTGAAATGACGAAGTAAGAATTTTAACCAATTATCACTTAAACAAATTAACAAATAAATAAATAAAAAGTTATACTTACTTTTGCAAATAATTGAATGTCAACCCTTAAAATTCCTGATGCTTCTAAATGCGTAGGATATTTTTCAACCACGTAAAGAAAACACTGAAACTAAAAAAAACAATAATTTTAAATCAAAATAATTTTTTTTAAAAAAAGAGAGTAAAATGCATTAAAAAAAGCTAAAATATACAGTTATTTATCACTTGATATCAAGCTAGCGCCGCCACCACTTAAATCGCTGTAATTGGCAAACGGTAAGAGCAACAAATTTGCGATTGCGGTAACAAATTAGCAACAAATTAGCCACAAATTCCTATATACTTTTTTTTAGATTTTGCGAAAGTGGCGGCGTCAGTTTGATGCGGGGCGTCGGAGGACCTAGGTAGCTGAGTTGTATTTAAATTTATTACCGTATTATTTTTAGTTGTATTCTGTTTTTATTTTATTTACTTAGCGGGCCCCGACGCGACGACGTTTGTAGTTTATTTTTTACTTTTTACAAATTTTCTTTGCTGTTGTTTTGCTTTACAGTGTTTTTATTAGTAAACCATTTTAGCCCGCCAATGAAAACCAAGTAAGCAGCGGTCATTTTGTTGGTAAACATGCGTACTAAAAATTGTGGTAGAGTGTCGCTTCTTATTTTAAGTATTCTTTGTTTCAATAAAAAAAAACTAAATTATAATCGGTTTATCCGTTTGGGAGCTAATACCCCACAGACGGAACACACATACACACGTTAAACTTATAACATCTCTTTTTTTGGGTCGAAGGTTAAAAATGGTGTCAAACGTTAGAGCTTCGTTAGAGCCTAAATGAGCTTATATTTTTTTTGAACCTCAAGCGTCGCAAAAATATTTCCAAAAACGTTGGGCAACGTGTCTAAACCGCCCCCCCCTTATGTGGAATTTTCAAATAAAAATATTGTCAAACGTTAGAGCTTCGTTAGAGCCTAAATGTACTTCCATTTTTTTGTTTGAGCTTTGGCCGTCGCAGAATTATTCGCGAAATCTTTAGAAGGGGTGGGGGCTGTAGATGTGTTTTTCTATTTTTGCTCATGTTTTGAATTTTAGGATGAAATTGGTGTCAATCGTTAGAGCCTAAATGAGCTTCCATTTCCATCATTTTTAATTTTCGAACCTCCGAGCAAGTTCCGTGCGATAATCCTTAAGATTATTCTATTGTATTAGATTAAAATATTTGATTCGATTAAAAAAACTAATCCTGCTTAAGAGTAATATCCAGTGCTTAAGTACAATTTTTGTGTTTTATTTCATTCATTTCCAGGACGTTACAAAAATTTAAATAATTGCTAGCATGCCAAAATCTTTTAACACTTCTTCATGTAAAGGCGCTAAAGACAATTGATTTATTTATTGGAATACCACGTTATTTGAAAACTAAAATTGGTGGGAGGGGGAGAATCCCACATTCTTAAACTTTGTAACGTCTCGGAAATAAATGGCATAAAACACAAAAATTGTACTTAAGCACTGGATATCGCTCTTATTATTATAATAAATTTTGATAATAAATAAAACTGGAAAAATCAATTTTACAAATATTTACATACTAAGTTTGTATTCTGTTTCGATTCTGTTGCAATCATTATGGAGTCAACACGCCGTGTGATAGGTGCATGTCCCCAGCCCCCCCCCCCAAATCAAATTTTGACTCCAAAATAGTCTAAATCGTTTGTGCATTGTTTGTACCTATTTGTGCGAACATTATTTTTGTTTGCTAGCCCCCCCCCCATGTCGAATGTTGACTTCAAAATAGTCTAAATCGTTTATGCTTTGTTTGTGCTTGTTTGTTCAAAGATTATTTTTGTTTGTACTCAAATAGTTTTCAAGAAATTTCAAAATTTCGCTGGGGGGGCTAGAGACATGCTTTTTTAAATTTTGAATTTAAAATAGTCTAGAACGTTTGTAATTCGCTTGTGATTGTTTGTGCAAGTTTTATTTTTGTTTGTACCCAAATAGTTTTTGAGATTTTCAAAAAAAACATCATAAATACTGACGCGCATGAGTGGATTAACGAGATTCTCTTCCCGGGGAAACACATAGAATTTCAAAGTCCAAGTCCATGTTTAAAATTAACCGAAGTGCTTTATTGTACAATTTTTCTCTTTTTGAAAATTTTTCTTCTAAGTTTTAGGAAATTGACTAAAAAACGCTAATTTCTGTAAAGCCGTTTTTTAGAATACGACAATATATTGTCGTGTTCTGACGAACAAGCACTTAAGAGGTCCGTAGCTCGTTGTTCGGAGTTTACACTTTTGAGACAATCTCAAGGAGTAGGTTCCATAAAAACTTTGAAAATTTTCCCAACCAAAATAAAACTCAAATGCAGGGAATGAACAAATCTTTACTTAGACGAATGTTGTATTCAAATCTAAAGGAATTATACAAATGAAACGTAATCTTATCGTTAATGTCATTTAACTTAATTGGAACATCAAATATTTCACATAATTGTTCTACAAATTTACACATTTAATTTCCAAATAATTTCTACAACTTGTAAGACAATTATAGCGTTCAATAAAATTTTATAAATCTGGAATAAATTTGTACAAAAAAAAATTATAAATTGTTCTCATTTAAATTTAAGTCGGTCGCCGAATCAAATAGTTTAAATTGATGGTAGTTTTGGAACCACTGATACGAAATTGGTAGCAACTACTAACACGCATGTAACACATCGAAAAGTTAAACACATTAATTAATCTTCTTTATAACCGAACAAAATGGAGTAGTGATTATAAAAGTTTCAGTGAATTTAATTAGTAAAGTGAGATAAATTAATTATTAGCTGCACACGAATATTCAAATTTTCCATAACGTGCATCTTGTTTAACCTCAAATTCTCAAATTGCATTGTAACGAAATTGTTGAAAACAATTGTTGAAAACGTTCATAATAAAGAATTGAAATATTATTTACCAACAAGATATTCCAAAGAAGCCAAAATTGAGCCATATAAAATTTACATCCATGACTTAACAAAATGGTCGAGCAGATTATACAGCATGACAGGTAAGTCGCCTTTTCGATGTTTCTTCAATCATCCTATCACATGAAATTATTCTTTCACTCACAATTCTCTTTTTAGTTGGTCAACATTATTATAAAACTACTTGTAAATTATTTAATTTATCCAACATCTGAAAAACTACGACGATGTGGTTGAGCTTACGACTCCATCCTTGCTCATCGTCCTCTAACCTTCTTATCCCCCTTGCTAATTTTTCACTTCCTGTCCTCTTCAGATTTGGAAATTCGTGTCAAATGCCTATTGGTCAATCTCACCCGCTAAATTTGAAGAGTCCATTGCCAAGTTAAACATTTCAAAGTTTCCACACAACAAATTTTTACACCATTTTGTAGTTCTCCGGCGTACCAACTATTGCAGAAGCTACCACCGCACAACACTTTAATTTAAAATTAGGTAAGTAAACAAAACATAAAAAAATTACATTTCCAAAATTAAACGCTTTTTCATCTTTGATTAATCCAACTCTTTCAGGTTCCAGAACAAAGAATCCACCTATAAAATTACGTTTCTGCGCACCATAACTATTAGTGCAATAAATGACTGCAAATAATTCCATTCGTCCAAATAAAAGTTAAAAACATTCAAATTTAAGAAATTATAAAATTAAATTTTCAATTGTGGAAATTTTCAAATCTTTCATTTATCACGGCTCATGTCAACATCCCCTTCTTTTACAAATCAATTTTCTTTTTATAAAAAAAAATTGTGAGTAAAATAACCAAAAAAAAATTTCCCTAAACGTTAAATTTTCAAACTTCCCATTATTAAACTTATTTACAAATTATTTACAAAATCAAATGACTAATTCATCAACACAATCCCCTACATTATGCAACTTTAAATTTGTTATCAAAAACTAATAGAATTCAAATTTCCTCCAAATACCTCATAACTTTTCAAAATTTTAATTTTTCCCTTGTGGATATTTAATAATTATAAAATTTTCACTCGTACCTCGTAATTTTACTAAATCTTAATTTTCAAATTGACTTTCATTTACTTAAATCCTTTACTGTGGCTTTCAAATTACTTAATCATTTTATTTTATTTCCCAATTAACTATTCATAAATTTCATATCAATTCATTATAATCTCATTTCACAATTTCATTAATTTTCCCCATTTTAATTAAACCCCTTAAAATTATTAAACTCCAAAATCTCACAGTAACAAATTCTTTAGATAATTATCAACTTTATTCTTAATTTTCAATTTCATTACTCAATACGATATCAATTTCCATCATTAAATTTGTTGTAATGTTTCCACCTTAATTTTTAGAAAAACCTTAATTAATTAAAATTGCTCAGTACCTCTTAAAAACCTTTATTCTACCCATGTTCTAATTCTCAATTATTTATCACAATATTTGTTTAGGAATGTTTGATGCATGTACTTATTTTATTTTTAATTTTTATGTTAATATCAAATTTACAAATTTTTATTCTAATCTCTTTCATCTAATTTACAATTATCCCCTAAATTTAACTTATTTTACAAAATTACTAAATTTACTTTATTAATTAATCATATCATTTACAAAATTTTAATATTATTCAAATTTTTACTAATATTTTAAATTTTCAAAATCCATGTTAATTGCTATTATTATTTATCAAATTTCCTGATCTTTATCAATTTAAGTTTTTATTTACAAAATTATTTCCATCGTACCCTGCGATAAGCCCATTTTAACATGGCACACAGCCATTCCTTTCCTGCAACTTTCTTCGTGCTAGAAATTATTTTACAAAAAATTATCAATTTTACTAATTTTGAATTTTTGTCATTATTATTTTTATCAAAAATTTCAAAATTTTCTTTAATAAAATAACTTAAATTATCTAGTTGATCTTCTTTATCGTTCACTTGACAAATTTTAAATTCGGCTAAAACCTCATCTTTAGAATAAATTTTTATAATTTCTACTTTAAATTTAAATTCTTTTCTTTTAGCTTTATTTATACCTGGGTCATTTGTGAAATTTAATTTCCTTTTGGATTTTAATTTTCTAAATTTCATCCTCCTAATTTGTTTTCTAGTATAAATTTCGATTTTATGATTTACATTATCTACAATTTTATCACAAATTTCATAAATAATTAATTCTACATTTGCAATTAACGGTACCGAATATTCTTCTTTATCATGCAGACAATTTGTAATAATTAAATTTTCATCTTTAACAGGGCAATTTACAGTAATTAAATTTTCTTCTAACTGAATAATTTGACCACTTTCAGTATTTTGGTTTGAAACCTTTACTATCCCCTCGTCTTTTATTTTTAAATTGTCAATTGTACTTAGATTCTCATATTTATCTAAGACCCTTAATTCGATTTTAACCTCATTAAGGTCATTTCTTAACTCTGTTTTCATTTCTGTTAATAGAGTTGACATTCTTTGATAAAACCTCTCAAACTCCCCTGTTAATTTATCCCTTGGTGAATTATCCATTTTTACCTTGTTTCAAATAATCCCCTTACTTAAAAAAAACCTACAACTAACTCTATCAAGTGAAAAATCCACTTTTGTTTTCCGGAGCCCCACGTTCGTGCGCCAATTAAAGTTGTCGTGTTCTGACGAACAAGCACTTAAGAGGTCCGTAGCTCGTTGTTCGGAGTTTACACTTTTGAGACAATCTCAAGGAGTAGGTTCCATAAAAACTTTGAAAATTTTCCCAACCAAAATAAAACTCAAATGCAGGGAATGAACAAATCTTTACTTAGACGAATGTTGTATTCAAATCTAAAGGAATTATACAAATGAAACGTAATCTTATCGTTAATGTCATTTAACTTAATTGGAACATCAAATATTTCACATAATTGTTCTACAAATTTACACATTTAATTTCCAAATAATTTCTACAACTTGTAAGACAATTATAGCGTTCAATAAAATTTTATAAATCTGGAATAAATTTGTACAAAAAAAAATTATAAATTGTTCTCATTTAAATTTAAGTCGGTCGCCGAATCAAATAGTTTAAATTGATGGTAGTTTTGGAACCACTGATACGAAATTGGTAGCAACTACTAACACGCATGTAACACATCGAAAAGTTAAACACATTAATTAATCTTCTTTATAACCGAACAAAATGGAGTAGTGATTATAAAAGTTTCAGTGAATTTAATTAGTAAAGTGAGATAAATTAATTATTAGCTGCACACGAATATTCAAATTTTCCATAACGTGCATCTTGTTTAACCTCAAATTCTCAAATTGCATTGTAACGAAATTGTTGAAAACAATTGTTGAAAACGTTCATAATAAAGAATTGAAATATTATTTACCAACAAGATATTCCAAAGAAGCCAAAATTGAGCCATATAAAATTTACATCCATGACTTAACAAAATGGTCGAGCAGATTATACAGCATGACAGGTAAGTCGCCTTTTCGATGTTTCTTCAATCATCCTATCACATGAAATTATTCTTTCACTCACAATTCTCTTTTTAGTTGGTCAACATTATTATAAAACTACTTGTAAATTATTTAATTTATCCAACATCTGAAAAACTACGACGATGTGGTTGAGCTTACGACTCCATCCTTGCTCATCGTCCTCTAACCTTCTTATCCCCCTTGCTAATTTTTCACTTCCTGTCCTCTTCAGATTTGGAAATTCGTGTCAAATGCCTATTGGTCAATCTCACCCGCTAAATTTGAAGAGTCCATTGCCAAGTTAAACATTTCAAAGTTTCCACACAACAAATTTTTACACCATTTTGTAGTTCTCCGGCGTACCAACTATTGCAGAAGCTACCACCGCACAACACTTTAATTTAAAATTAGGTAAGTAAACAAAACATAAAAAAATTACATTTCCAAAATTAAACGCTTTTTCATCTTTGATTAATCCAACTCTTTCAGGTTCCAGAACAAAGAATCCACCTATAAAATTACGTTTCTGCGCACCATAACTATTAGTGCAATAAATGACTGCAAATAATTCCATTCGTCCAAATAAAAGTTAAAAACATTCAAATTTAAGAAATTATAAAATTAAATTTTCAATTGTGGAAATTTTCAAATCTTTCATTTATCACGGCTCATGTCAATATTTTAGTTTTAAAAATTTTGTTAATGAATTTTTAGTTACTTTAATATAATGGTACGTTTATTACGTACGTTTATTAAGTTAAATATAAACTAGAACATCATCTACAAATCAATTGATTATTTTCACAGATTTTCAGATTATCGGCTTTTTTTATATTTTTTCCATTATAGTAGGGGAGCACGCCACAATAACACCATAAAGTAAGAAAGTGAAAAATTTGGGGAGAGGTAGCTAACAAGGGCTCGAAAATACAAATTTTACGATTGAAACCTCGAACTTTTCTGAAAGAGTATATTGTCGTGTTCTGACGAACAACTCTTTAAGGTCCGTGCCCAATTTATCGGAGTTTGCAATATGAGACTCTCCCAGGGAGCGAGTTCAATAGAGATTTTAAAATTTCCACCATTAAATAAAACAAAATCGTACAGAGAATAAATAGCAATTTAATCAGACGAATGTTATTTTTAATTTTAAATTGATTAAACAAATGAAACGTGATCTTATTGTTAAACCTCATTCAACGCAGTTGAAAAATCAAAAATTATGCTTAATTGTCCTACAAATTTACACATTTAACTATCAAATAATTTCTACAACTTGTAAGACAATTAAAACGCTTAATAAAAATTTTATAAATCTGAAATAAATTTTTACACAAATAAATAAATTGTTTTTATTTTTAAAACTGGCGCCGAATAAATCAGTTCAAATACTAATAGTAGCGATGACACCGCTGATACTAAAATTGGTAGCAACTACGCAGCACACATTTAATACATCGCAAGTTAAACACATGAATTAATCTTCTTAACCGAATAAACCGAATTAGTGATTATAATAAGTCCACTAGTGATTTCAATTAATTAAGTGCAACGAATTGTTCATTAAATGCTAACTGGAATCCAATTTTAACAACATAAAATGTGGTTAACCTCAAAATGTTCAAACGCATCGTGACAAAAATGCCGAAAATAATGGTTGAAATAACGCAAAATAAAATAATTTGGATGCTATTTACCAATAAGATGACTTCTAAAATCCATAATTAAATCGGATGACCTTTCATATCCATGATTTCACATGAAGATCCTCGTGCGGTAACGAACAGGTAAAATCATCCTTACTCATCTATTCATCATTTACCAGTTACCCATAACACAATAACTATGGCATTCACAATCAATTTCAACTTGCGTAATACTATTGCAAATCATGTTCAAGAAATTAAATTTTTCAAACATCCAAATTTTTTCTACCAAGTCGTTGCGTCTTCGACTTCCCACATAGCTCGTCTCTATGCCACCTTTTTTCCTCTCTACAAAAATTTCACTTCTTCCTCTTTTTTAGGTTTTTGGAAAATCATGTCTAACGCCCATTGGTTAACTTTGCCAGCCAAATTTGAAAAATTCATTGCCAAATTAAACATATTTTTTTGTTTAATTAAAAAATATTTTGTTTTATTTTTACGCAAATATTATTTTTCAATTAAACAAAAAAAATAGAAAGAAATGTCGACCCATTATGGGGTTTGCGTTGTTATACGCGGAATAAATCAAAGTTTTTTTTGAAATAAAAAAATCAAAAATCAAAAGTGTCAAAATTTGAAAAATCAATGATTTTCTCCAAAAAAATGAAAAATTTTGTAGAATCCAAGTTTGAATATTTTTTTTGTATTTTTTCCTGAAAAGTACGTTTAAAGACAAACAAAAACAAAAAAAAATGTTCCGATTAGTCAATTTTTGAAATAGTTACGATCGTTTGAAGAAAAAAAACATCAGTTTTTCTAAAAATTCGTAACTTTTTTTGGGTTGAGTAAAAATTTTGAAAAAATTCACAGAACTGTTGTTGGTGAGATAGTATAATATGTAAAAATTTCAGGAAAATCAAAAGGGGTCGGGTTCAAAAGTGGTCGATTTGGTGTGGAATGCCCCATATATTAAATAAGAGAGTTAGCTATGACAGAATGCCTTAAATGCACCTGTTTTTCAAAAATCTAATTTAAAAAAGCTGGATTTTCACTGCAAATTTGAAGGTAAATCGCACGTGATTGGTGAATCAATGCATTCTGTTGTAGGTACGCGTGCAGTTATGCATAATAGTGTTGCACTTGACAAATTACTCATTAGTCAACGCAATGGTAGCGAATCCGTTCCCGATTCCTGATTTACATGTGAATTCTGTTTACGACGTGTCTGCATTGTTCAATGTGAGCGATGTAGAGGTGGTGGAGTTCCTGCAGGGTCTTCGGTTGTTGCCAACCAATAAGCGCTGTTTGAAACTGTACCACAAATTGCTCTTAATTTGTGTCGCTTGCCCCGCTGATCTGCGATGGAATGGCAGACAGGCTAGCTAAGGGATTACACCCCCGTCCAGTACCAGAGCATGGGTCGCGCATGCGCGTTTCGTGGATTCTTTCACGTTGTGACTCAGACGATCTTTGGCAACTAACTAAGAAAAAATATAAACGGGCGCCAGTCTTCTAAATAAAACACGAAAGTAGAAGGGTTGGTTTTATTTATAAAACAAAAGTCAAGATAAAAGGTGGGGTTGACAATGCTTGATTCCAAAACTCCATATAGGAGACACAAACACATAACAATTCAAGTTAAATCCAAGATACCCTGAAGGGATACCCTGGGACAATAAACGCAAAATAAAAGAACTAAAAAAAATACAAATGAGTTGCCATCTGAAGACAACCCATCAAAAATAATATCGCGCATCTAGGAAACTGCCCAACGCAGACATAACACGTCGGTAACATTGACTACAAATACTCATTCGCAAAAGATATCATCAAGTAGAATTAAATACAGTAATTGCCTTTTCAACTTACCCTTCCACTACAATCACTCCGATTCAACATCGCTATTCTTTTGGAACCTCTGGAATATTAATGGTTCATCGTGCAAACTGAGTTTCAGATGTAAAGCTAAAAATAACAAAACTGCAATAATTAAACAAGAATCAATTCACCTGCGAACGGTAACATCTCAATGTCGATGTAAATTATTGAAGTAAGCTAATTTCCTAAATACGCTCTTAACAAAATAAAAATCCATGGTTTTCCGGTCATCCCACGTCGTCGAAATTATCAAAATCAAAGCCGATAGGGCGGTGACGTCAAATGGACAAGGTCAGCTCAAGTGGACTAATAAGAATGAAAACCAGGTGCAAAAACTCCATTATAAACATCCATGGAAATTAAAAGTAAAACGTCTTCATGGAAATGACTCCAACACGCTGATTGAACAATAGAAATATATCAGCTCCACTTTAAGTTTGCTTCCAGAAAACCATAAACAAAAGTTGAAAACCAAAATGGACGAACACAGAAATAGACAGGTGGTAATAAAAAGCCACAAACATAAAACTGAAGGTTATTAAAAAGATCACTTCATTAAAATAAAGTTTGTGGCTTTTAAAACTCAAACATTACACAGAACAAAAATGAAACCTCCATTTTAGATGGTGACAAACGGAAGAATGCCAATTTGATAAATTTTCGAAATACTAACGCTTGCGCGTGATGGATATACACAGGATGATGCGTAGATTTCAAACCAATTTAAATAATAGCATTTGGAATGCTACAAAACCTTCGTGCAGATGCTATTGCACATTGGTGAGAAACTATAGTCGTACAACATGAAGTACTGCTTCCGGTGTCCGAAGTGCTGGAGAAAGTATTCCCTGTGCGACAAGACTTTTTTGCGGGTCTTAGGCTTCTACCAGTGCTGGTGTTCAGCATTTTATGGAGTTGGGCGTAAGGATGGAACATCAAGCGGTGTATAAGTTACACCGGAAATTTCGACGTATCTGCACCTGGAAACTCCGTAGCAACCTTGCACTCGTCCAACTCGGCGGCCCGGGTGAGGTGGTACAGATTGACGAGAGTGTAGTCGCGAAGCGTAAGCATAACGTTGGCATAATCGTTCCCCAGCAGTGGATTGTAGGTATCTACAGGGAGTAACTATGACTCTCTTAAGGTAGCCAAATCCGCTTGACACCTAATTAATAACGTTCTGCTGCTAATTGGTGATATTTGGTGATTTTCAAGAGCATATTACGTGCCACGGCTGTGCCCCCTTTAAGTTAAGTAGCCCTGGAAGGATGTTCCTGCGTGCTGTAGGAACGTCACTAATGGCTACCAGCGAAATAGGTCAGCAGATGGGCAAGAGTCCGCAGCCATTCTGTGCGCGACCGGAGACTACTGGGACAAATCGGTCTACGGAATCAGATCACCACTCCAAAGGCACAATCCTCTAGTAAGAGGATTACATGTCTGGGTAATGAGTGGCTGGTCCATGACTTTCCGATCGTGAACCCAAGGGATCAGCAAGTAAGAGCCCATGAGGCGATCCCGAGGAGAGAAAATCTTACAGTCCCGTTCACCAATGGGAGTTGTTATCTAGCTACCATTGGCCTCACGACCTCTATTGCAAAGATAACACATACTATCATTACTAGGCATAACATGGGACCATTCTGAGTTCTAAATAACTAATATTAATTTATAATATAGAGGAAATAAGCTGGAACCCTGAAAGGACAATGATCCTAACTCCTAAGTAAGTTCTGTTGCGGAAGTTTTTCGCTCGATAGGAATACGTCAATAGGCGAAACCTAAAAGAGCCCCTGGCACTCTACTTACCTTAGCGATATGAAAGACTTTGTTCCAGAGGGGAACCTGTCTGATATAAAATCTGATCTCAAACTATAATGATCTCAAGTTATACATAGAATGAGATAGAAAATACATATCCAATATGTATTATCTAACCTTTTCATACACTTAAACATGTACATTTTGTACTTTCTAAATTTTGTGTAGTTAAACACAAATTGTCTTCCTCTGGAGTAAAACCCTAACCTATGTGTCTACTTGGTAAACACACAGTGCAGAAGGGTTCGACAGAGGAAGAGATTGGTTATCTTCTGAAACAAAAACCTTAACCTGTAAGCGAACTGTGTGAAAGCTAACAGTGCAGTAGGTTGTCTAAAGATAACTGTGGACACTTAAGAAGCATTTTAGTTTTCTGGAGGACTCCACGAGCTTACGCTTAAAATCTGAGAAGGTGTTAGACTTCTCCAAAGGCGTGAGCCAACACGTCCTTGAATCGTTGATTCAAATAGGAAACGTACTACGGGAGTGGTTGCCCTGACCAATTCTTGCATATGCTTGCTTGGTCAGCCACTTTAGAGGTTGGACTCGTAGTGGCTGGGTGGTTAGGGTTAGTATGGTACCGGAAAAAGTGTTCCTAACGAGCCATCGATTGCTTTACGAAGCGGTTGGTATCTTTAGTTGGAACCTCAGTACTGGCCTGTCTGTCAGAGATCCCATACCTAAGGCCTCATGGGTCTAACAGTCCATGTAGGAATCGGTAACTCACTGTGTTGGGGACCCATCTGCGAGGTACAAATCGCGGCCGAATCTCTCTAGGGAGGGAGTGCTTGAAAAACGAAAGTATAACGAGCACTGTAAAATATAAAAATTTCCGGCTAGTCTAGTGTAGGTATCTACAGTCTCACTGGTAGGCGAGAGGTTGTTGCCTTCGTTCCGGATCGTAAGCAGAAAACGCTGCACAAACTCATCGTCCGTTTAGTACGACCCGAGACCGAAATTTGAACGGATGGTTGGCGGGGTTACTGGGATTTGGATAAGATACTGGGAGTTGCACCAGCCTACAAGCATAGATGGGTGAACCACAGCCGCAATTTTGTAGACCCCGCTACAGGGGTTTGCACAAATGCAGTGGAGTGCTACTGGTCGCAGCTAAAGGGGTTCTGTCGTCGCTTGGGTGTGATGCAATCTTCTTTACTTGCGAGTCACCTGGACCAGTTTTTGTGACTTGGCGTATTTGGGCGCACACCTGGAGCCGTGTTTAATGAACTCCTCCATCAGATTGCGGAACGGTATCCTGTGTAACGTCACGACAAAAAAGTCCTTTTTAGGACCAAAATTACTTCTGAAAAGGGTTACTTAAATTTAACGAACGGTAGTTACTTTTTCGCGTGGATCCTACTCTTGCAATGGTGGCCTTCGGGCGCTCCAGGCCATTTTGATAAAAACGACACTCAATTTAAAAATACCCCTAGGCCCGTGGATGAAGGAAAATGGTGGATCTTTGAGGGGTGAAACTCGTGAGAGTGGATTCTAAACGCAGGGTAGTTGTGCAAAAAAAAATCGACTTAAAGCACAGCAAGTCAGCAGTGACGTAAATACCACTGTGCAAAAGTACACGGTCCGTGAACTCCTAAGAGCAGTGACATAGCATGAGGTGGTGCTAGGCATTTATGTGCAGTAGACATACGTGAAAATCGAGTCAGCACTGCCTTCTACAAAAAATTACGCCATACACGGAACAAATATTAGCGTAGTACGCATGTTGTTCGGAGAAAATGTAGGCTGGTTAAAAAAGGTCATTCAAAAATAATTTTGAAAAAAAAATACCGAGAGGTACAAATGTGTAAAAAATAGAATCCTTTTTATGTTTTGGTTCCCAAATTCGGCTAAAAGATAAAAAAAATTCTTTTTTAAGTTTTGGCTAAAAGTTCCCAAATGCCTCGAGAACAGTTAAAAAACACTGATTTAAAAAAAAGATGCCCGCTGTCGGTCTTGCATAAGAAATCTGTGGTCTTAGCTTGCTACGTTAATGTCCAAAATAAAATATTTTTTACACTATTTGTCACTTTTTTCAAAATTTCTATACACTTTTTTTCACGTTTTTTGAAAAAGTACGCACTATTTTTACTCACTTCTTGCTTAAAACTCTGTGGCAACGCTGAATTTGCAAACCATTGCAAATAAAAATATTTTTATATTTTCAAAAAAATTAAAATTTTGGTATGGGTGCTGCTATAAGAGTAGTTAACAAAATTTATGTGTTTAGCGTAGATTTTAGGGTTAATCCGAGATTAAATGTAGTTGTATTGTCAAAATCGACCCTCCGCGCGCTCCGCTCCGTCACCTCAGAACTGAATTAACTAAGATATCCCCAGGCCGATTCAACTCGGCAAAGTGTGGATCACCTTCGATGTGAAACTGAACGTTGGTGTGTGGTAGTGAACCACTAATCGTTCTATTTTGTAACTTTTTTTTTGGTTTTCACATTATTACTATTTAGTGGAATTTTGAGTGTAAGCCAAACTTTACAGTTCTTAACAATTTAAAATGGACTAGCTGGAGTCCATGACCCGATGTTCATTCTAATGTGTGCTTCATGGGCGCATTAGCTTTCCGCATCACTTTCTCTTCCGATTTGGCCTCAATGACGAGGGTAATATTGCCGACAAAACCCACGATGGTAACTCCGTCCGGAAGCCCAAAACCAAGAATACCATCATATATTATATTCCACACAGTCGGCCCAAGTACCAAACCCTGCGAAACTCCACTAAAGAAGTCAAAGATTTTTAAGACCTCCGATGGTATTTGGTCGGAACCAAGAGCTTTCCCCGTTGCTATGGTCTGACTTGAGGCCCAAAATTCTTCTATTCTGAATGGCTCAAGTACGCATTCCTCTTTACTCCAAATCGTCTTTTCATGGGAAGAGAAAAGAGCCCCCACGATGTTACGGTCCCTCTGATCGGTCAGGCTTGGTATAGTTATTTTTGGCAGCCTACCGGTGCCAATCTTGCATCCCGTCCCCCATGTGTCTTGATGGTCCATTTTTTTTAAGATTTGTTTCTAGCAGTCTCGCTGGCTAGCGTGAATGGCAAGGTCTAAGTCTTTTCTGGAGACTTTCAAGAAATCATGTACTTCCTGAGCTTCCCTCAATTTCCCTCTTCTGCGGAGCTGGTGAAAGATTTTCCGCTTTTCCACACAAGTTCTTCGAAGACTGGCAATAGTATCGTTCTACCAGTATTTTGATTTCGAATTTTTTGGTTGCCGTTTTGTTGAAAATCGATGTTAAAAATCCATCCGCCAAGGACCGTTGAGCTGCCGCAACAATTCTCTTCTTTGCTCTCTTGCTGCAGGGGTCGCGGTATCAATAACAAACTTAATGAAACAGTGATAGCTCCTGGTTTCCTCGTCGAGGACCTGCCATGAGTAGTTGGCAGTCATGGCACCAGAAGAAACAAAGGTAACGTTAATCACCGACTCAGATGCGTCACGTTGGAATATGGAAGCATTTCTGATGTTTTCAACAGCCAGGTCCAACGATGGCACCACTTCCGCGACCAAACCGCCTTTTGTGTCGCTGGAGACGGATCCCCACTCCGGCGACTTTTTGTTAAATTCGCCACCGAATGCCGTCCTATGTCGCATATTGTGGTGAAATTCCATCAGTGTATAGTTAAATGATTCAAAGTCTTCGTTTGGTAGGAAGTAGCAACTGTAATAGGTTGTGCCACGCTACTCCATCCGCACGAAACACTCGCCGGCGCTAAAATCACTCTGTAAGATTTTGTGAGGATCAATATTGCCATCTTTCCCGTCGTCGCGATTTGGAACCATCCGGTCATTGTAGAGGTACAGTTCAAAATCTGGAAGGAGACCCTAGGTCGATCTTACCCGAGAGTGTAGAGTTTCACCCACTAAACTCACCTTCTTTTTTCTAGTTGGAGCCCGGTATTTGCCTTTCGGCATTCCTTTAGACTCCAACGGTGGCTGGTTAGCCGGCTCTAGTCCTTCAGCTGCTTAGCTATTGGAAAATCAAATCACTGTAGTTTGTTTCATTGTTTAATGTCACGTTTGGGTTATCGTCACTGATCGGTGTTTTTTTCCTTTTGCTTTAATCTCTCGTCGCGTTCTTCGTTTTAAGGATGGAAGCAACGTAGTCGGCAATTTTGCTCTAGCTGGCCCCATCTTGGAGTATAATGCTCTACGATGTTGTTCGGGGTGAGCAATTCCCCAAACTGAAGAGAAAGGAGCTGGAAGAATTTGTGTTATGAGGTGTCACTGCAGTCACAATGGCGGCACTTAACCCGATTTCTTAGTTTGAAACGGTGTAGGTAGGCGTTAAAGGTGCCGCGAGCGGAGAGAATTTGGGTTAATCAATAGTTCAGCTTTCAATGTCACATAATGTTCGGTATGAGTCAATGCGTCCAACGACCACACTCCGCACTATCTCACTGCTCCTGTCACATCCCGGTCTTCGCTTTTACGGCACTATTCCGGTCATCATGCTCCTCAGCTTCACGAGCCTTTCTGCACGCCAAAAGGTCCCACAGAGGCATTGTTTGGTAGCCGCACATCACCCTTAGAGCAAATCGACGCTACACGCACATGACTCTATCCCGGTTTCACGCCGTACCGTGCCCGAGTGGGTCTACCGTCGCCCATTTTGGTTCTTCGAGTGGCATCTTAAGATTTCACTGGTGAGCAAGCGGTGAATTTGATTATTTATTTCCTTTTTTTACTTACTTTGTAAGCTTTAAGTACTTTAAGTCAATCTCCTTTATGTAATCATTATTAACGTTTGATTTTCCCAAATGTTTCAATTGTGACAATATTTCATCAATTTTAGTTGTCACTGAAATAATTCCAAATATAGTCGACATAAAAGATTAGAGAAAAGACTTCTACCAGATTTTAAAGCGTTAAAGCAACACAGATTTATTAAAAAAATAGAAATAGTATTTTTGTTTCAAGTATTTAAAATAAAAAATGTTTTAAACCTGAATGAGTTTCCTCAGTTTCAAAAATTAATAAAAGTCTTTCTGGAACTGAAAGAATATTTTCTTCTCTAAATTTAATTAAAACAAATACAAGAAATAGATTACAAACTGAAACTTTTAGTACTTTTAGACCGTACAATGTACGGTCATGCTCATGCGCAATAGATAAAAAGTAAACAAACCTGAATCAATTTGGTGTGTTTTTTCCGAATCACCCTGTATGTAAAATTAGTTACTTTTTAACGTTTTTACATATTAAAATATTAATTTTACATATTATTTCAATGTGCATTGTTACCTATTTAACGAAGGGTGTAATTCAAAAAAAAAACCTGAACAGAAGTTTTACCGAAGTTGGCCATGATTCAGTTGGCAGCGTTTACCGAATTTCACCTCAAAAAGAGTGTAGATTTCAATTAATTTTATTTTGTGTTAGAACTTGTAAAATATTAACAAACGTTGTCTACGATCTAGATGTAATTTGAACGTAACATCATAAACTGAAAAATAAGAATTTTGACAATGAAAACAACAAGTTAATGTTATTTACCATGGCAACATAACCTCAAAATAAGTAAAAATTTTAGTGGAGTTACCAGAGATTCTACATCATCTGAAGCAAATTGTTGGTTCATGTAGTATTACTAGTATGGATCAAAAGGTGCCTTTGAGGAATTATCACAATTTAGAACAAAACAACGGTAATTATGAAACAATTAAAAAGGAAGAATCGGAAGATGTAGATTTGAATTTGGAGGACTTGCATCATTCAATTGACATCAAGGAAGAGCGCCCGGGTTTGGAATCTCAACTGGACGATGTATCAGAAGAAGAACTATGTGTCTCGGCTGTCAGAAAATCGCCCGTGGTATGTGAAATTTGTGACTATAAATGTTTATACACCTCAGTTTTAAAGCGGCATATGTTTATTCACACAGGTGAAAAACGATTCGAGTGTAAATTTTGTGAATATAAATGTTCACGAAAAGAAGCTTTGAACTATCACTTAAATATTCACACTGGTGAGAAACCTTTTGCATGCGAAAGTTGCGATTATAAATGTTCACGAAAACAACGCCTGAAAGATCATTTAAAAACTCATAACGGGGAGAAATCGTATGCATGTGAAATTTGTAACTATAAATGTTTATTCCAATATGCGCTGAACCGACATGTTAAATCTCACACTGGTGAAAAACCAGTGGATTGTCAAATTTGTGGGCGTAAATATTTATTCAAATCTCACCTGTCCCGGCATATGATCACTCACACTGGAGAGAAGCCTTTTAAGTGTTCAATTTGTAGAACAAGATGTGTAAGTAATTCAGATTTGAAACGTCACATGATGATACACACTGGTGAGAAACCTTTTCAGTGTGAAGTTTGTGAGTATAGAGGTTCGCGAAGATCGCACTTGAAAGAACATTCTAAAATTCATTCTGGCGAAAAACCATTTTCTTGCGAGATATGTGATTTTAAAAGTTCCTATAAACTCAGTATGGAAATTCACTTAAAATTCCATACCGGAGTAAAACCGTTTGCTTGTGAAACTTGTCAGTACAGAGCTACGTTGAAATCTGATTTGAAACGGCACATGAAGACGCACACCGGCGAAAAACCATTCGAATGCGAAATTTGTGACCATAAATTTTCAAGAAAAGAGAATTTGACCGCACATTTAACAGGGCATACTGGCGATAGACCATTTGAATGTGAAATTTGTGATTATAAGACTACACGTAAGCATCGCCTGATGAATCATTTCCTCATTCATTCTTATGAAAAAGCAACCCCGTAACCTGAAATTTGGAACTTTTAAAAGTAGTACTTAATTAATAAACTATTAAATAATGTGTGGGTTACGGTGCCGAAGGCTCGAGACTTCATCGCTGCTATTTTTCATCTTTTATAGTTTATACGTGAAAATATATTACTTTTAATGTTATATAATATGATCTTTTCTAAGTTTTGCTTTTACTAATAAAAAAATAATTGTTTCAAAAATTGTTTCTGCAAAATTTATTCCAATTTTTGGAAAGGCTTTCAAAATTAAATATATCCTAAGTTTGGTCTAATCAAACTAAGTATAAATCTTGTTTTTGAGGAAACAAGAAATTGAAGAGAAGGTCATCATCCTCAAGGAAAAAATGTTCTGACTGCATCTAAAATTCATGATGCGCATGAATGGATTAACGAGATTCCTAATGATTCCGCAAAACATTTTGTTTTTATTGAACAATTCGAATTATAGAAGGCAATTGGAATTTAAGAAAAAAAGGGGGGTTAGTATAGCCTGGCACGAAAATTTTACAATTTTTATTGAAGTTGTAAGGTACAAATATTGACATCATGGGTCAAAAAAAGGGTAATTATGGGTCATAATGGGTTAATGTAAAATTTGCAGAATTATTCCATGATCAACCTGTACAATTCTGCAAATGTTTAGTTTTGAAACAATTAATATTAAATGTACGGTCATATTATCCACAATATTTGATGAAACTTGTATTTCTGACTTTCTAGCCAAATTTTGGAAGTTAAAATTTTTTATTTTAGTTTAGTAAACGTCAATGTTGTATTATTCAGTTCTTGTAACGCTTTACGACGTCTTCAAATTTCCAAACATCCTCAAGCGGCGTTTGGTTTTCTGAGTATTTTACATTTTTTACCTACGACGAGGAGCCAGTCCGTCGTAGAATTCCCAACCTGGAAGGCCAGCGAGACGGCCAGAATAAAGTTGTAACTTCACCCGGATTCGAACCAGGTATTGAGCGTTCGTAGTCAACTCGCCACTATATGAGATTTTGCTCAAACTTTGTGCAAAATAAATCAATTGAAAAGTCTTATTTTTGTGTATTGCGGTTTTACGTGTAAATATTTTTTTTTATTAAAAATATCTACTTAATCTAACTGGCATTTGGAAGTAAATCATGAACTTCAAAAATAACGTGGTATTGAAAATACGTGTATTTTATTGATTTTTTGTGATTTTTAATTGACTGCATTGCCTGCACTGTTGAATATAGAAGTTTAATCATTTTCGGATACTGAAGCGCACATATCGTAACCTTAAAATCGACTTGTACAGTCAACTCTTTATGAGAAAAATCTTTGCTTGAATTTTTGAAATTTTAAGAATTTCCATAATTCAGGCTACAATTTGGACATGTTTGATAATGATAATAGACAAAAATTTGAAATTTACGTGATACTTAGTTTTTACTTTTGACTTCAAAAAATTTCAAGGCCCGTTTTGTTATTTCCATCTGTCGCGGATGTACAGGCGTTTAAAGACAAGCAACAAATATAGAAATTTGATTCTTACAGCATAAATTTATGTGTTAAGGCTACAATTTGGACAAGTTTGATAAGAGAAAGAAATTTAAAATTTACGTGATACTTAGTTCTTACTTTTGACTTCAAAAAACTTCAAGGCCCGTTTTGTTATTTTCGCTTCTCGTGAATGTACAGGCGTTAAAAAACAAACAAAAAATATAAAAAATTTGTTTCTTACAGCTTAAGTTTTAAGTGTTAAAGCTACAATTTGGACATGTTTGATAAGAGAAAAAAATTTGAAATTTTTAGCTTGTGATGTGACTCATGAGATTGTGACTTTTGCTTATAACTTTTTTTGAGTCAGAGATAGTGCACCAAAATTTGGCAGTGAAGTTGGTCACAACGCCACTTGATCCTTTTAGAACAAAAAGGTAGCTAACTTCGGGTATTTAACCCACAATCAGAGCAATGGATCGCGCGTACGCGGTTTGTAGGTCCTAGAAAGTTTCCACAGTATTCACCACGACAAGCTGCTTTGTAGCGTCTTTAGTGACACTATCTGCGAAAGATGGAAATTGAGCGCCAGTTGACCATAAGAAATCACAAATGAAAAACTTATCACCAACAAAAAAGATTTTTAATTTGCAGTTAAAAGATGTTAATTATAAAGTGCAAAGTCACTTACGTGAACTCCAGAGGATCTTTCAACCAAACCACCACAAAAAATCTAAAGGAAAAAGTCACTTCCAAACTTTACTACCACACTTCTACTTGTTCAATCTCCATCTCCCGTTTTCCACCTCTCATTTCCAAAATTCCCTAAAAGATTCCATGGTTTCATACTTTTAAGTGCGGAATATTCTTAAAAATTTAATTTAATAAATAATATCATGCGAAAGCATACAGGGTGTTACAATAGGCATTGCTTCATACAAAAAAAGTAAACAAAGTTTTAATAATAAATTATCAAAAACGCGCAAATTTTTTCTGGTGCAATTACCACCAACTTGTGATACCATCAAACAGCATGGCTTAAGAACGAATTTCTAAATCCAGCTATGACAAGGAAATCACTTAATCCCTTTGAATTGGAGTTGGAAAAATTTGCGCCAGAGATTTTGCTAAAAAAAAGTTGTTTGTGTCTGCACTACAGGTTGCCATGGAAACTGTGGTTGCAAAAAATTATGCAATAATGCATGGGGATCAATTATGATAATGTGGAAGAGGGATAAAAAGCGAAAAAAACTATGTTTGAATGGCCATATTTTGGTCAATTTTTAACCAAAAACTTATTTTAACCCACCATTTTAAAGGAAATTTTTTCTACTTTTTTTTTATAAATACTTATCTCTGACTCAAAAAAGTTATAAAAAAAGCAAAAGAACAAAAATCGAAATTATGGCTTTTTATTTTCTTTCCGTTTCAACATTTTTAGCATAAAAAATGTTTTAAAGTTATTTAAATAAGCCATTTTGATGGGAAATTTAATTTTTTACGAAAAGTTTTATATGAAGTATATCGAAAGTTTGCTTTGTTTACGAGATATATTGAAAAAATTTTGAGTACAGATTCTATAAGATTGCCTAAAGATGGATATGGTAGACAATTACACAAAGGAGTCTGATGTTGTTTGCCTAAAGCGGTTGAAAAATAATCAAGAAAAATACGTAAATATTGTACACTATTTATAAGAAACCTAGCACATTAAAAAAGTGTTCAAAACATTGCGTTAATAAAAAAGTACCATAAGCTTAATTGCATTCTACTTTACTTAAATTGAAATAAATTACATGTTTTCATTGGTATAATAAATATTATCAAAAATTTCAAATTGATCCGTTCATTCGCTATCGATTGAGCCATGTAAAACTATCCTAATTTAAATCTGGTTTACTTTTATTTTTAGTATTAATTGTTTATAAGTAATTAAATTCACCAACTTGATTTTTGCTGAAAAAAATTACAAACGGGCTATTTTGAAAAAATTAATTAAAAATTTTTTATTAAAAATAAATAACTTATTTACTTACTTCGGATGGCCAAATAGCTCTTTTAGAGCTTTAGCGTCTTTAATAGTGCCTTTCTATTTGTTGCGATTCATCGCTGAAAAAATAAATATTTTAAATATTAAAATGTTAAATATTAGGTATATAAACATAACATAACAAAGGCGTTCATTCCCAAGGAATATGCCTACTTCCATTGGAAGTCTTTACAATCCATTTATTCAGGTGGATTACTCCTGATTGTCTGTTCTTTCTTCAACTTATAGTTTCGTGCATGTTTTGGCTTCTTTCACTACTCTTCGCCACAAGTTCCTGTTTCTGTACTTCTTTCTCCATTCCTTAACTCCCATAACCTCGAGATCCTGCACAACTTCATCAACCCATCTCGCTCTAATTTTTCCTCAATTTCTTGTTTCGCTTGGTTTCGAGTCCGTGATTAATCTGAGCATATCTTCAGGCTTCTTCCTCATTAGATGACCAAGCCAGCCGATTCTTTGTGCTTTTACGCATATCACCAAATCTTCATCACCAAACCTGCTTTACCTCGCTGTTTGTTCTTACTTGGTATTCATTATCACTTATTTTCTTTGGGCCCATGATTCTTATGACCTTTCTTTCGAAGACTCTTAGCTTCTCTTCTTCTCTCTTTGTCAAGTTCATCACTTCCGCTGCATATGTTATTACTGGTCTAAAAAATGCTTTGTATATTCTCACTCTTGTTTTTACAGACATACTTTTGCTTTTAAGCAACTTCTTGTTAGAATATACTGCCGTCCATCCCAACTGTATTTTCTCTTTTATTTCTTCTTCTCGGTCATTTGTACTATTTTTCTGTATTCCCAAATACTTGAACTTCTGTACCTCTTCGAACACTCTACCGTCTATTTTTACTTCTCCTTTCCTTCTTCCTGTCTTAGTGAAGTTCATAATATATTTCGTCTTGTGTTCGTTTATCTTCAGACCCATTAATACCGATTGCTTTTCTATTTCTTTGAGTACTGTTGTCATTTTTCTCAATGATCTAGCAATAATCACTATATCGTCTGCATATGCAAGTACTTGATCTGATTTTCTTCGTTACAAGATTAAATAGGGGCGCCGCCAGAGCATTTCCCTGCTTCACTCCGCCGTTAATTTCGAAGTTCTCTGTTTCTGTGGCCCCTACCTTGACTATGGCTTTCGATCTTTTCATCGTCATTTGTATCAATCGTATCAGCTTTGCTGGAATGTCCATTTCTTGCATAGTTATGTATAGTTGTTCTCTATTAATAGTATCGAAGGCTTGCTTAAAATCAACAAACAGTAGATGCAGCTTTATATTGTATTCACGCGCTTTTTCGGTTATTTGCTTCATTATGTGTAGTGCATCTACTGTCGATCTGCCCCTCTAAAGCAATGCTAGTAATCGCCAATTATGCCTTCTGTTTCTTCTTTTAATCTATTATGTATGAGTGCCGACAATATCTTATATATAACCTGTAACAATGTTATGCTTCTGTAATTTTTACACTCTTCCAGGTCTCTCTTCTTGTGTATTGGAACTATTTTACCAATTATCCATTCATCTGGCATTTCTTCGGTTCTCCAAATCTCTATTATCAAGTCATATATTCTTCGTTGTAGACTCTCTCCAGCATTTTTTATCATTTCTCTATGTATTTGTCATTGCCTGGTGCTTTACCATTTTTTAATTATAGCTTTTACCTCGTTAAATGTTGGCTCAGTTACTCTTTCCTCATCCTCTCTTTTTATTACAATTTCTTTTTTACTCTTCTCTTCTACATTTTGGTTTAGCAATACCTGGAAATGGTTTCTCCAAATTTTTTTTATGCCTTCTTCGTTGTTCACTTTTTTCCATTTCTATTTTTCATGGACCATATCTTCACGTTGCATTTTGTTTTCTGTTGCTTAACCTTTAAATAGAATTTCTTAGTATTATTCTCTATATAGTTATTTTCTATTTCGATCATCACGTCATGTAACCATTTGTTTTTCTTTTCTTTTGCAGGTTTTGAATCCTTCTTTCTTTTTCTCTATATATTTATTCTTGTCCTCTTCTCTATTTGTCGCTATCCACTTCAGTCTTGCTTCTCTCTTGCTTTCGACTCTCTCACTACACTCTTGATCAAACCATTTCTTGCCTTTTATATACTTTTGGTGTCCTATTGTTGCTTCAGCGGTTTCCTTCATTGTTATTTTCATATTTTCCCATTTTTTATTTATATTCTGTTCTTTCTGCCTATTGTCAATTGGTTTTTTCGTATTTTCTGCGTATTTTATTCTAGTGCTTTCCTCATAGAACTTTTCCAATGCTAATTTTTTCTTGTTTACTCTTCCTTTTTCTATTTTTTTCTTTACTTTAACTTCTGCCACTACTAGAAAATGATCAGTTTTTGCATCTGCCCCTCGATAAGTTCAAATATCATTGATTGCTTCTGCGTTCTTCTTTGATACACACACGTGGTCAATCTGACTTTCTTTCTCAGAATTTACACCTGGCTTCATCCATGTTATTTTGTGCAGTGACTTGTGATTAAACTTCGTACTACTTATGACCAGGTTCATTGCAGTTGCTAGGTTGCACAGTCTCTGTCCATTATTGTTTGTCTCCTCATGCAATGTAAATTTACCGACTACTTTGCTATAGCAGTTTTCCTTTCTCACCTGTGCGTTGAAATCTCCTAAAATGATTAGCAAGTCCTGTCTGGGTACATCTTCTACGATTTGTTCAAGTTCAGCTTAAAATTTTTCTTTTTCACTATCGTCTTTGTCTTCTGTTGGCGCATACACATTTATTATACTAAATTTGCAATTCTTTATTTGGATCCTTATATAAGCCAGTCTTCCACTTATTGCCTCAAATTGTATTATGTCACTCTGTAATTGCTTGCTTATGAAAAATCCTGTTCCTCTTTTACCCTGCTTTTCTTTTCCCGAATACATTATTCTATAATTCTCTGCATCGATCTCTCCTTTACCTTTCCATCTTGTTTCTTGAATCGCCGCTATTTCAATTTTGTATCTTTTCAACTCTCTTTCTATTTCACACATTTTTCCTACTTTTAGCATAGTTTTTACATTCCATGTACCTACTCGTATGTTTTCTCTGTTTCTTTTTTTTATATTTTTTATTTTCTTATCATGACGTTTTTCCTTATTTGTTGCCAAGTTCGTTACCATAAATCCGTCCGATTTGACTTGCTTTGCTATTAGTTTTTTGTGTTGTGATCTTCTTCCTCGTAGGTCTTCTTTCTTTTTTAATCCATCTATACATCACTCCCTCTATTATAGCTTTTTGGTAGCCCACAGTGACTCTTTTCCCGTTCTCTCGTTCTTTCTTTGCAATTGCTCTTATTTTACCTTGAATCTTACGCTCTTCCACTGTCATATCATTATCTATGTAAACTTTCCTGGATCCCAGTCGTGCTTTATTTTTCATAATCTCCATCTTCTTGTTCCACGATTCAACTTCTGCTACTACAGTCTCAATCCTGCTTGATTTCAATTTATAAGCCTTTACCAGTCTCACTTTAACTTGCAGTTCCTTTTCTATAAACGCTTCTAGTTCATTAGCTGCGTTATTTTCTGTTATATCGGTTAAACCCTTGATTACAATATTGTTCTTTCTTTTTGCTTTTTCTTCTTTTTTAATTTTGGTCTCCAGTCTCTCTATTCTTGTTTCCAGTTGTTCTCTTTCCCACTTTTCTTCTTTTTGTTTAAATACATTCCTCAGCTCCTGCATTTCCTTTTTAATTTCTGATGCATTTTTTTTCATTTCACTCATCATTGTTTCAAACATTTGCTTCAGCTCACTTGTATCCATGTTGTGTTCTTTAATTTTACCTCTTTCTGTTTCTGCTCGTTTTTGATCCGGTGTTCTGATCGTTTTTTGCTTCTGTCGAAAGATAGTTTTTCTTTTTCTTCTGCTTAGTCTACTTCCAATTCTCTTCCTTGTCTCGTCACTCATTTGTGACTGTTGGTGGGTTTTTTTCTAGTATGCGTCTTTGTATTATGTGCTACCTATTCCAATTTTAAAAATTTCTCACCTTCGCGTATTGTATGGTGTGTTGCCTACTTCAAAAAACACTTTGCACTAATTTGGTTCGTTTCTTTGCTTATTACAAAATTTGATAGTTAACCTCACTTTTATTCTGACCTTTTCACTACCTATTTTTAGATGTTAATTCACGGTCTTTCCTTCCGTTTCCTCTCTTTGGTAGCCTACCACTCTTCTTCGCTATTTTACGTAAAATTCGTCGTTTTTCTCGCTCACCAGATCACACACTTTGCTTCCAAAACTAGGAGTCAACTGTTTATTATTGCTCGTTTGCTATCTCATGCACGAATCCCATTAGGTATATAATATAATATTATAATATTAATATAAATAAGACACAGCAGTGGAGTGATGTGATCGCTGGTAGAGTATAGAGCGGAAATTCTGGGTTCAAATCGCGGATTGCACAGAATTTCTTGGCTCGCTTTTCCGGTGGGCATCTACACTCCTGTGGTGATCCCTGATGTTTGTGTCAACGTCATTACCGTTGATACGGCTGCGTCACACACGAGAGTTTACAAGACAAGTTAAGGTAGACAGGGAATGAAGCCATGGGCCTTTTATACCTGTAGAGCTGTAATATATATATATAAATAAGGAAGAATAATTTTAAAAGTTTATGACAAAGGTTAAAACTATAACGGTTACTCAAAAAATTCCATTGCAATATTCGATACACAAAAAGATATAAACAATTAAAAAAAAAATGTAATTTAATAAATGTGGGAAAAGTTTTTTTTTTATAGTTTTTTGCATACAATTTTTGAAAAATCCATTAAAAAACAAGCAATTTAAAAATGCCATTTAAATTTCAGGATTTTGAAAAAAAAAATCTTTAATGGATAAAAGTAAAAAAGGGATAATAAAATTTAAGATAATTTAAAAATGTCAATAACCACAGTAGATTAATTTGGTATGGAATGTCTCATAAAAATAATAAAATTAACTCCGTAATCAGTGTACTGATTGTCAATTTTAATATGTGATTGTATTTTCACTGTCATATTTACATTTAGAATCGATAACTATACCTCGTTATATTATTAAATTTTATATTAAACTTTGTAATAAATTTTGACAAGTAGTATGCAATTTATTGCAAATAAAGTAAATTTAAAAACTATTGGCTTTTGTTTATTTTTTTTTGCATTACCATATCTGAGAATGTATTGTGTAGTATTATAAATGCACATTTTTCATATTAGAGAGCGACGTGCACCTGCACTTCTGCTAATCTGCCAAATTGTAATTCAAATTTTCAACAATTTTGAAAAATCGTTTTTACTATAATTTTAGTTACCATTGCACAAATTTTAAATTTATTAAAATAGAGGGTTTTATTAAAAAAATTAGATGTTGCTACAATCTCTTAATAACAAAAGCAAAATTCTAAAAAAAAGAAAAATACACAAAATTCACATCAACGGGGATAAAACTTAAAGCAGCTAACATTCGAATATTAACTAAGAACTGAATTTCTTACGGTTCTCGAACTGAATTCGAATCTTATAATTTTTCTTCAAATAACCGCCTATATGCATTGACTAAAGTGGAAACACAGTCTTTGTTTTTTGCACAGCACGACCCAGGACTCTCCGAACTGTGGGTTAAATACCCAAGGTTGGCTACCTTTTTTTGTTTTAAAAGGATCAAGTGGCGTTGTGGCAAACACACAGCCGCTGAAGCTGTCACAGAGCTGAAGCGTTTACTCAATGCTTCAGCACCAACCTAGCCCAGCTTTTCTAAAGAAGTTGACAGGGTTTTTATAACATGCAAAGTGCCATTTTCTGCGGTCACACTTCCTAATCTTACTTTTATATGCTATTAGTTTTGCTAAAGCAAAATTACACCGTCATTTTTTTACTATTTATAGTACCTACCTAATTGTTTAATATTTAATTCATACAAAAAAATTCAATAAATTTAAAATTTGTGTTCAAATCGATTTAAACTTTTAAGTATTTAGTAGAATAATTACAAATAAATTATATTTACTATTTTTTTTGTTTGAACAGTATAATTTCAGTAGATAACAAAATTGACATATAATTTTATTTCTAGCTAGTAAAATTAGTTTTAAATTTTTTTAGTTCGATTCAATTTGTTCTCAAAGTAACTTCGGTCACTCAAAATATAAGTTTTGCCATATTTTTTAAAATGGCTTATCAAGTATCTAAAAATTGTGTCAATTGTGCTATGGGTGTGTTATTCAAGTTTACGCACTTTATGGGTATGGTAAGAACCGTTTTAGCCTGCAATCATGAAAATAACGCGATGGTTCTAACAAGACAAACTTTTTTCAAATTGAATAAAGTTCCTGCAATTTTATCCTTAATTGTGCTTTCTTTCTCTCATTATTACGGCGCATTAAGTACTTATAAGGCAATCAAAGATAAAGTTGACCTGGTGGATCTGTTGCTCCCAACTTCCGATTTAATAGTGTATGAAATTGCAATCATGACAATTATTCACTGCTTAATCAGGTTCCCTAACATGGATCGAGTGCTGCTACATTTTGACACCGTAATCAAAAATTTCGATGCATTTACTTCACACCCTTTATTGCCTATTAGTGCTGTTACTAACTTTCGAACACGTGTTTACATAGGCTTTATAATTTGGTGTTGTTTTTTCTGTACTTCTTCAATTCTAATATTTTGTTTTGAAATTGAACCCCAATGGAATATAATCGAAAAGTTGGGAATATTAGTTTCCATCCATTCAATAACATACCTCGTGGTTACAGCATCGCTATTTCTTAGGATCTTCTATTACGTTCATAAGCAGTTCAACCAACGCCTAAAAATTGATTTGGAAGATATAATCTACGATAGGGCAACTTTGTTTTTAACAAACGAAAATGATGTCATAGTGCCGTTGCCACGAGAAAACATCAAAGATTTACTAAAAGTTTATACCGAGACGTACATTTCTTTCGTCAAGATATTGAAAAAATTTAATGATGCTTGCAATCTCATTTCGTTGATTTTCATCGTATTAGGATTAATCTTCTTTGTTGTTTCGAATTTTTTGACAGTACTTGTAGTGGTATATGAAACTTCAGTCGAATTGAGATTTACAGTTGTTCAAATCGGAATGCAGTGTTCAGTTCTTGGATCAGGTTACCTGATATCACAATTTGGAAAAAGCAATATTTTTGTAAGTATAAAGTAATTTTTTAATTCTACAGTGGGGCAAATTTGCCTTATTTTGGTTGTTATAGAAATTTCTTATTTAGAGTCCAAATGTAAAAACTTTAGAGGCGGTCGGAGAGTAATAATCAAGCAAGTTGACTACGAACGCTCAATACCCGGTTCGAATCCGGGTGGAGGTACAACTTTATCTGGCCGTCTCGCTGGTCTTCCAGGTTAAGAGTTCTACATCGGGATGGCTCCTCGTTGTAGGTAAAAAAAGTAATATGCTTTTAAAACCAAACGCCGCCTGGGCGATGTTTGGAAATCGGAAAACGTCATAGAGCGTTAATAAAACCAAATAATTCATACATCTAAAAAATAAATAAATTCCAAAGGAACACTGCAAAATAAGGCAAGTCTTCCCTGTATAAAATTTCTATTGCAAAAATTTGATTTACTTAAAAAATGTTAGAAGTTTAATTCCCTATTTGTATAAGGAATATTACAATTTGTATTATTTTTGTTTATTATGATTCTTTTCTATTAAAAGAAAAATAATAATAATATTTTCGTTTCAGAAAACAGAAATATTATCGCTATTGCAAAAATTTCCATCGAGTAAACTAAAGCCTGCTGAAAGATTTCAGGTAGGTAAAGTGCATATTTTTAAAAAATATTCTTTTAAGTAAATACATAGGAATAAGTTCATTAATCGGTACTCGAAGATATTAAATTTATTTAAAAAAAACTCAACAGAATTTGATAGGTAATAATTGATTTTAAATTTCAAATTTCTCTTCGAAATTCGTCTTTATTGACTCATGACGGTTTGTGTACCCAGCTTTGGATACCGGTTACTGAACTACTCCCAAATACATACATGAATGAATTTTACTTAAAAAATTTAAAAAAAAAATATGTAATAATTATAGCCCTTTTCAGTTTCGATGCTTTCTGTATGTCGTTCAAAAATATCCTACAGATTTGGATGCATCAGAAATGTTAACAGTTGATATACAACTTTTTGGGGGTGTAAGTGATCCTCGTAGAATTCAAAAAATCATTTAAAAATATTGAATATTTGTAGATATTGTCTACAGTTTTGACCTACGTCTTAGTCGCAGTACAATTTGAGTTTCTGGATCCTGCAGTTCTGCACTTCTAAAATTAATGCATTTACAAATTCACCAAAGCTTTGTAATCACCCTGTGTTAAATTTTCATATAAAATTATTGTAAAAGTAAAATTAAGAAGGATTTTTGCAAGTACACTAACAGTGACATTTTAGGTAGCCATAGTTTTAAAATTAACCATTATGTAATGAGAAAGAACTGTACCAAGTAAAACTTTAATCAGAATACATGTTTTTCTCCAACCATCTATGAAAGTTATCGTGTCTTTCAAAATTTCATCGATAAAATGATGTTGTAAAGCAGATAACATTCTAACTTCACAATTTAATTAATTTAATTCGCAAGCTTGGTACATGGAATACTATTAAACTTTTATCCACTTCTGACACTTACATTGCAATTTTAGTCTTAGTTGTCAAAGTCTTAAGTGTAAATTTATTGGATATAAAATATGCATTGTATTTATACTAACAAACGTCAAATTAACATTATTTATACATTTTTGTACATTACACACTATTAATTTACGTTAAAACTGGTAATTTGCTTTCGGCTAAAGACTCGTTTAAATTAAATTCACGCTCAGGACTTTAGTCCTTTGTTATATATATTATTAAACCTTTGCTAAAGTAGTGACATAATGTTATACAATTATTATCTTTATAATCAGTTTTGAAATAAATATAAATTCTGATTGTAACTCTCATTTGCCTACTTGATTTACCTACCATCGACATGAAGAATATAAAGGAGATAATAAAACCATTCAATAATTAAAATTTATTTAAAATTGTCTTGAAATTTTTGCGTCAATCGTTCCTTTGGCCCGCAAACAAAATTATGCCAGCAGCTGAGTCGCTAGTGATTTCAAAATTGACGGCCGAAAAGCCGCACTAGAACTTCAAAATGAGGTAATAACATTAAATTGAATAATTGTTTTAGATATAGAGGAATGTCATATATCAATTAGTTTTGCTAATTCCCCTTCTCTATCTTTCACTTTTGAAAGAGTACGGCGACCCTACAGAAACGCGTCGTTTACCGTTAAGACCACGTTCTCCGGTCAGTGATGTGAGTAATGGTTAGTTACAAAGCGGAAATTCTAGGTACAAATCGCGAATTTTACAGATTTTCTTAGCTCGGATTTTTAGTGGACATCTACACGATGTGGTGAAATCGAACAAACAAGGAAAGAAAGAACTAGACGTATATAAGGTATAATCTTCCCTTTATCCAATCCAATCCTCCCATTTGTCCCAAGACTATTTTAATGTTAACTTGGTTGTTTTCCTGTAGAGTTTCTGTAAGTATTCCTAGAATAATATGTTTTTTCGATTTTATCCCTTTTTTTGTAGTTGCATGGAAGTTTATTATTGTCAATCCAAAAGAACCTCTATGATGAAGCGTGGGATTCCATTGGTTTTTACTTTTGGTTAATTATTTTTGATTTATTGACACGTGTCACTTTGGCGCAAGGGGGTGAGTTTATCGTCAATTATTAATTATTTAATATTTGAAGTCTGAGTTACTTAATTTTATTTTATCTCATGCTGAGTTAGCCGGACAAGATAAAAAAATCACGCTTTGTTTTGCCCAACTAGCTCGTATCTTTGGTGAACCCTAAGAAAATCTTGCCGAGGGTTCGTAGTTCAGTTTGCTTACTTATAAAGCGGCGAAAATCGTTAAAAACTAATAAAGTTTTAAAGTAAAAATTTACTTTTAGTTAATTCAATATCAAATAAATGGTTAATAAATTTAAAGTAATTTTAGTCACTGACAACATTACATGAGCATTTGAAAGTTTCTGTGTAATAATGTGTTTAGTGCCCAGAAGAAAGATTTTCTTACAGTTAAGAAAATAAATCATGCAAAAATTGAAAGAAGTTCTCTTTCACAAAATTTCTTCAAAAAAAAAACGCACTGGGAAGAACTTTTACTTTCCGCCTGAACGGTTGGCGGGCAAATCTAATGATTTTTGCTTTCCTGCTTCGATTTTTGGTTTTTTTTATTAATTTTTACTGCGCAAAAAACGCATTGGATCGTTTCAAAAATTTTGAAGCAGACATCAATTTCTTTATTGGTGTTTTATTTTATTGCGGTTCCTGTCAACCCCTTACCCTCTTTTGAGCAGCAAACCACCCCTTTAGAACCTCGTTTTACCAAAAATATTTAAAAAAATCAAAAGAGCGCAATTATTTGCAAAATAATTAAAAAAAACACCTCAAAATTTCATCCAAAATTGACTAAAATTTAAAATACAACAACGTATTAGGTATATTGACAGTGAAAAATATAACCACATTATAAACTTGACAATCAATACATTGATTTTCAGTTTTGAAACTAAATAATTGTTTTTATTGTAACAAGGAAGCCGTTGAAGAAGGAACTAACAGTGGTCGTAAATGTATAAAAAACAACAAAACTTTAAATTATTTTATAAAACTTTATAAAACTGTTACTTTATTATATCAAAATTATTCGTGACGTACCAAAATTGTATTTTTTATGATTAAATTTTATGCTGAATCTAGATAAGTTTTATTTACTTAGCAGGTGTGATCCTCATAGTATTACTCCTGATAATATAAAAACTATATTTGTTATACATCTTCTTGGCGCTCAATTTTAACAAGTTTAATTGGTTAAGAAAGAGTCACTCATAATAGTTTTCTTTATTTAAAAACAGTATTAGAGTATCTCTGCTAGCCGGAGTTACGGGAGATTGGTTTTACTTTTACTCGAGAGATATTCTTTTATTTTAAAACATCAAAATTTTGGCAGCAGGCATTAGCAATTCTAAGTCTCAATACAAAACCAGTACGTACTATGAAATTTAGTTATAAAATTCATATTTAGTAACACAAAGAAATTTTTTTTGTTTGGTTTTTTTCAACTTATAACACCTCAAGGAATGTAAAGTATTCAAATTTTAAGAAAAGAAAGTTTTAGCCGAAATAAACGTAAGCAAATTGTGATTAAATCTATATTTATTTGCAATTACATATTATCCACATCAAAATTTAATACAAAGAAATATCTGTGACGTCATCTTATTTAAAATCACGAAAGCATATAAAGACAAAACAAATAATTGATTTGCGTAGTTTATTGTTCAATGTTATATGCTTTAGCGATTCAAAACAAATTTTAATATAAAATTTAATAATTAGGTAGTATGTTATTGATTACAAGTAATGCAAACACGACAGTGAAAATTGTATCAGATAAAAAATCACAGTTGAAGGTTGACAATCAATATATTTAAGAGTTTATTATTATTTACATAATATAAACTACAAAAATTCATAATTTATCGCTTCTTCTGTGCAAAAGTTGTATTTAACTCGTGATAATTAATTAAAAAAAGATTCAAAATAATCGTTTTATTTTACATATTTTTATTTGAGCTTTATACAGGGTGACCGACCGCCGATCCGATCATAGGAAATTAACAAAAGAAATTGTTTTTTTTTTTTAATTAATTTAAAGATATTTTTTCCGCGTCTAAAGGACCGTCGGATCGGCGGTCGGTCAGCCGGTACAAAATAACTTGATGTATTTTAAAACACTTTCTTAATTATTTACGTATAAATAGTTAGCTTTTTTAGCGGTTTTGAGTCCAGACAAAAAATTTAGTTTTTGAAATGATAATTTTAATTTCATATCTAAATATCTCTTATTGACTCAATAAAAAAAGTTAACTGCACTTACAATGTTGCAATTCACTTCAAACATACAAGGTGAACAAAAATCTATAGTTTAACTAAAATTAGTTATCTAGTTAAAATGTAAAACTGTAGGTTCCAAAAACTCAAATTGTACTGCAACTAATACGTAGGTCAAAATTGTAGATAACAACTGAAAAAAAACATAAAAAAAATTTTTTTCATGGTAAAATCAAGAATCACAAAAATTTTACTTACGTTTGCAAATAATGTAATATCCATCTTAAACATTTGTGATACTTCTAAATACGCAGAATATTTTTCAACGATATATAAAAAGCATTGAAACTAAAACATCAATAATTTTAGATCAGAAAGAATGATAAAAAAGAAGTAAACCAAGGTGAGATTGATGCTTCATCACCGGAGGGGGGTATACAGTCTTCTTCGGAGATTGTCACGGTAGCTTCCATTCAGGAAGGTAATAGTGGTGATGGTTCTCGACCATTAAACAACGTTGTTTCGGTTGCGCCAGCGACTCATCTTAGTCAGGTCTTACGTGTAGACCCAAAACCTATTGTACGAAAAATTACAGGTCGAGGTGATGTTGCAGAAATTACATTGGCTGCTGCTGCTAGGCGTGAAAGGCGATGGGCATTTGTTTCAGGCGTTGCTCCGAATACCTCTCATCTTTCACTGAAAAGGTATCTAAGTGACCAACTAAAAGTTGATATAATTTGTTACAGATTATCCTCTAACGAATACTGTACTTCATTTAAGGTTGGTGTGTTTGAACAGGACTTTGATGCACTCTTTAACGAAAATTTATGGCCATGTGGTGTATCGGTTCGTGACTTTGTGATACGCAAAAGAAATTTTTTCTCAACAAGCAACGTTCAGCAAAAAATATAAAGAAATTCAACGTTTATTTTCAAAATTGCGGTGGTATAAGAACGAAATTAGTCAGTATTGGTAACAACGTTAACAGCAGTTTCTATGATATTATCATATTAATCGAGACCTTTCTTGATGAGAATATCTTATCTTCCGAACTTGGTTTTCACAATTATAATGTCTTCCGTTGTGACAGATCAGTCAATTCCAGTAGTAAAGTAAAAGGTGGTGGAGTACTTATTGCTGTTCACAATAGACTTGGTTGTTGTAGCATTATTAATACTACTAATGCAATTGAAAATATATTTGTTCAAATATGTAACACTATTATTGGTGCTGTGTATTTGCCACCTGACACCAATATTTTGTCCTATCAGGAGTTTGGTAGCATAGTAGACGACGTATGTGATAGGTTTCCTCAATCCAAGCTTGCAATTTGTGGCGACTTCAATTTACCTAATGCAAAATGGGCTTTCGATGGATCTAGTGTGATTTCTTACGAAAACAACTGCTCTAAGGCACTATCTTTAAGTGAGTGCCTTTCCTTTCATGGTTTGGTTCAGTTTAATCAGATACCCAATAGTCGAGGTGTTCTATTGGATTTGATTTTTGCTAATTTTGACATCTCAATCGTGGTCGCTGCCGACAAGCTGTGTGGTTCGTCAATTCATCACGAAGCGTATGCACCTTCTTTCTTGTTAGGTAGTTCTCCTCAAGCTGGTCTCCCGGTTGATAAGGTTATATACAACTTTAAAGTAGCTGACTTTGACAAAATTAATGACGCCTTACTTTCTGTCAATTGGACAGAAATTTGGAAACTGGACAATATTAATGATATTGTGGATGAATTCTATTCTATATTGTGGTATATTATCGACATTCATGTTCCTCTTAAGAGAATCTATAGGTCTAAATACCCTGCTTGGTTCTCTAATGAATTGATTTCTTTGATTAAAAATAAAAAACAGGCTCACAGAACATTTAGGCGTACTCTGTGCGAGCAGGATTACTTATGTTTTTGCACTCTACGTGATAAGGTTAAGATTCTTCGTTCTGAACTTTATCAAACATATATTTCTAATATGGAAAGAGAAATTCATATAAATTCTAAGAAATTTTGGCGTCACGTCGACAACTCAAAAAATAGCATGGGTTATCCAGCTTATATGTTTTTAGAGGATCAAAAATCTACTTCAGGTCAGCAATGTGTAGATTTATTTGCCAAACACTTCTCGGCAGTATATAGCGATAGTGGCAACTCTTCCTTCCAGTATCATTCTGTGAATTCGATTGACTGTCACCTGAACGTGTCAGAAGCATGTGTTTTTGATGCCATCAATGGCTTATCTGACAGCTTCAGTTCTGGACCAGATGGCATTCCACCTTACTTTGTAAAACGGTGTCTGTATGGTATATGCAGTCCCATTTACAAAATCTTTTATCTATCTTTACAAAGTGGTTGCTTCCCAAAATTATGGAAAGAAAGTTTCATTACGCCCATTTTTAAGAAAGGTGATAGATGTGACATCCGTAATTACAGAGGCATCTCGATTCAATCGACAATACCCAAAATGCTCGATAAATTAGTTGCTAATCAGTTGAGCATTGCATGTAAAGAGTTCATTGTAGATTACCAACATGGATTTTTTCCTGGTCGATCTACAACTTCGAATTTGTTGTCATTTGTGACCTTCTCCTTGGAGGCATTTGAAAATCATTTACAGGTTGATGCAACCTATACTGATTTTTCAAAGGCCTTTGATCGAATTAATCTACCAGCTCTTATAGCGAAACTTAGGTCTCTTGGCTTCAGTTTAGTAGTTATAAAGTGGTTCATCAGTTATCTATTGGGCAGAACACAAAGAGTCAGAATCGATAACTTTCTCTCTTTCGTTATCGAGGTGACTTCGGGTGTTCCGCAGGGTTCCCACTGCGGTCCTATTTTATTCTTGTTGTTCATCAATGATATTGCTAAATTTTTCCGAAATTCTCGATATTTGTTGTTTGCCGATGATCTGAAAATTTACAGGATTATCAAGTCGATCGGTGATTGTATATTGTTGCAAGAAGATCTCGACAACTTGTGTCACTGGTGTTCCATAAATGGGTTGGATCTTAATTTGGATAAGTGCTATACTATCTCCTTCTCCAAAGGACAAAGTATTCAGTATGTGTATCACTTACACGGTACACCAGTAAAAAGAGTAACTGAAATTGACGACCTTGGTGTTCGTTTGGATGTTGGCTTGACTTTTAAAAGTCACATCGCTAAGATATGTGGGCAAGCTTTTCGCACACTTGGCTTTATTAAGCGCCAATCGGAGCACTTCTCGGCCGGCACAGTGAAACTACTGTATTTCTCGTTGGTTCGTTCGCTACTGGAATATGCATCTTGTGTTTGGTCTCCTTATTACTTGACCTACATAAACCAGCTTGAACGTGTTCAGCACAAGTTTTTCAAGTACTTGCATTATAAACGCGGGCTTTTAGTTGACGACTTCTCTGACAGTGGCTGCCTCGAGTTTTGTAACACTCGAACATTGGCAGATAGAAGAATAATCTCGGATTTGTGTTTTATCCATAGATTGGTGAATAACAAAATTGACTGCAGCTATCTTCGCGATCATTTTAGAGTTTGGAATCCATCTAGATTCACTAGATCCACGAAGATTTTTGAAGAAGGTTTCCATAGGACTAATTACGGATTCTACAGCCCAATTAGTCGAATGATACGCTCTGCTAATCGCTTAAGTGATGATAAATCGTTCGATTTATCCACAGAGTCATTAGTGGCGTTTAAGCGTGTTTTAAAATCCATGGAGTTTGCAGCGATCGAACTATAGTTTATTTATTGTCTGGTTATTGTGTAAATTTTTCATTAGTATTTTTGTATATGCATTTTTGTAAAATGGTTCATCCGTAAATATATATTATTATTATTATTATTATTATATTATTAATAACTTTTTATTTAGAATGAAAGACTTTCAGATCATCCACTTCGTCCATGTTTGGAGCTACAGTAAGAAAGTACGGCCCAACAACACCTTAAGTATGAAATTTCACTTCTAAGGGCCGGTTCTATTAGCTTTAATTAAATTGTTGGTTAAGTAATCATGATTAGAAAAATTTAACCGACATTAACCTGAAAGCGTAAAAAATTGTAAACTATAAACTCATGCACGTAAATCTGGCATTAACCGAGTACCGACCTCTGCGGGACTCCGCTATTTACTGACGCTTCTCCGTTTACTAATTCTTCTTGCATGATTATAGATCTCTCGTTTAGATAGCTTTTCAAAACGTTGATCAGGTAAGGAGGCGTTTTCCTTTTCATTCTTCAATAATGTGACACTATTTAGCGGAGTTGATAGCGTTTTTTATGTCGAACGTCACTAGGATGCACAATTTCCTCGTTCTCCAGGTGCCACTTTTCGCTTTTGTGGCAATGTCTACGATCTTCTTTAGGGCACCTATGGTGGATCGGCCCTTTCTGAATCTGCATTGTTTGTCGGATAATCTTTTCCTCTTCTCAACGTGATCTTGCAGTCTTTTAAGAAGCAGTCTCTCGTATAGTTTACCTATTCCGTCGATCAGGCATATAGGCCTGTAAGAGCTTGGGCATTCTAGTGGCTTGTCCTCCTTTCTGAGAAGGACCAGTCGTGCCTTTTTCCATCTGTCCGGGAAAGTGCCTTCACGCAGACATTTGTTCAAGACCTCGTGCACCGGTTGTGGATTCTCTGAGAGGACCATCTTTATGACCTCTGTTGGTATGAGGTCCGATCCAGGCGCTTTTCCGCTGGCCATCTCGGCGCCAGCTTTTTGTAGTTCTTCCATTGTGAACTCGGTTATCTCTTCTGTTTGTTCCCGTTGGAAGTTGTTATCATTGTGGCTTGGGAACAATGTGTCAATTATTTCCCGAACCCTCTGTGGTGTTAGGCCTGGTATGCTTGCTTTGACGATATTTCGGGTTACTATCTTATACCCGAGCCCCCAGACATCAGCATCCACCTCTTGCAGCAGTTTGACCTACTTCTGCTTTTGCGCTCTTTTTTATGGCCTTTCTCATCTCGTTTTTCGCTTGCTTGTACGTATCTTCTTCTTCAAAGACTTCGAAAAAAATTTCAAGATTCCTGAAATGTTTCTTTGTCACCTTTATCTTTTATTGATGTTTAATAAGAGCATAATTTATTTCATCGGTTAATGCTAGATGTTTTACTTTTACTAAAAAAAAGAAGCTGTAAAAAAATTAGTTTAGCCACAATTTCTAATTAAAGTATGAATTTAATTTGTAAGTTCATGCACAATCTAGAAAAGATACAAAAATGGGGCTTTCACTAAGCTCAAGAATTTTTATTTTACTTTGTCACTATATAATTTTTATTTTGATAAATATCATATTCTTGTAAAAAAATATTTTTTGAGTAATCAAAATAGGTGCTCAAATAGCACGTTTTTATTCAAATAAAATATTTTTTTACAAGAATATGATGATCTTCACTGCACTGCGTAGATTAATAATTGAATTAAATTTAAACTTTAAAATATCGAGTTATTATAAAAATTAAAAGTTAATTAAACAATTTATTAAGCTTTTAGATGATTATATCATCCATCATCAGAATAAGATATACAAGATAATCATCTGAAAGTTTAATAAATTTTTTTATAAACTTTTAATTTTTATAATAACTCGATATTTTAAAGTTTAAATATTATTTAATATCAACGAATTAATAATTTAACATTTTAAAGATTGATAATTGAGACTACTATAAATTTCGTTCAAGTAAATAATGCTTTTGATCCATCTGGTGAGGAATCGTCTGACTAACAGTTTAAACAATAAAGTTCAGTAGCGCATCATAAAAAAAATTAACTTTTTGGGTTTTTTATTATTTTGTTTGATTTTGTAAAAATTTTAAGTTTTACACAGGAATACTCTAGAAGTCAAAGGCGAGAAATTTATTTTATTATTAAATTCAGTCACGGCTGCTAGCACAAAACTACGTATAATCATAACATAACTATAATAATATAAAAATAATACGTACCTATATAAGTATTTCGTCAATTAATTTACGGAAATCAAAGCTTAAAATTTCATGTTTTTTAAATAATTGTACATTTTCTTTGAAAATTGTTCAAAAATCAATTTCCGATTGTGAAATAGCTCTGAACAAATATTTTGATTTTCGATATTTTTGAAAGAATTAGAGTTAATACTACATTGATATACCAAATTTTCAACGTAGTGATAATATCAAAAGTCGTCGACAGCTATAGTGGAAAAATTGGAATAATCAATTTTTGAAAGCTTTTTCGTGGCGTGATCTTCTACGACGACTGTTGTCACTTTAGAAATAACCAGGTTAACATTTCCTACAGTGTTTTTGTAAACAATATTTTATATTTTTAGTGTTAGTTTTTTAAATTTTCTGTACGTTCCTTTATGATCGATTTGTTTATATTGTCATGTTTTGAACCTCCTCGTATGAGATTGCGACAGGGATGTGTGAATTTTTTTAAAATCTAGCTCTACCCTGAGAAGTATGTCCCAACAGATGGATCTTGGATATTTGTTTTTAATTTTAATTTCTGCTTTTGGTTTGCCGGACAATAAAGATGCAATAAATCAGTCATCGGAATTCCATAATGTTTATCATTATTTTCCCTTGTAAAAGTCATTTGAAGGGATGAGAATTAGATCTTTTCAGCTGAACAACTTGGTTCACGGAGGCAATTCCTATAGGCATGCGGAATGATTTTATTTGATTTTAGTTGTTAATTTGTACAGTTTTATTTTGGAAAGTTTTATTTATGTGAAGCGTATTTGTGTTATTTGTAAATTGAGTGTAAATAGTTGAAATTTTGGAAGTGGACGAGAGACATGCGCACCGCGCAAGAGTGAAAATTTGTAGAGCATTGCAACGTCAGGGGGGAGTGCAATTTTGGAAAAGGAGGCGAGCAAGCACAAAACGGCTCAAGAGGGGCTTTGGAGTGTTAGCGCCCGTAGGTGTAACACGTATCCGATTTGAAGGTGCTATAAATGCAAAGCCAAGTTAGTGTTTAGTTATTGAAGATAAGTTGATAATTGTGATAATTCTACCTGTATGAAAATTGGACCGTAGATGAGAAATTTGGAAAAGCCAAGCAGTATTTTTTAAACGAAGCGGTTAGAAAATTTGTACATGCCTTGATGCGATTCAACGTTGGAACGCCACGATGCCTTCCTATGGATGGTAAAAATTTTAAAGTTTATTTTCAATTATTTCTTAAATTGCATCGAATATGTCTCTACGTTTTGTAATCCAAATTTACATTTTTGTAATTCGTGATTGCTACAAGAATTACAGAACTTTGAATTCATGCGCGCATCTACACATGGTTGAATTTGTTGACCATACAACGAACACATTTGTTGCGTAGTGGACAATCTCATTTTATAACAACAAATGTGCGATTATTTTATGTTTGATTTTGAATTGAATTTTGTATGAGTTTGTAAATAATTTTATGTCTCGTCCGATAACTGTGAAAGTGCAGGACAGTTTTGATTTGATTAAATGTCACTTTCACGGTTATTTGACCTGTAGGAATTTGACTGTAGTCATAATAGGCTTCAGAGAAGGTCTAATGTTTTGTTTAATTGTTTATGGGATGACTGATTTATTCGTCGAATTACATTTTGTTTGCTATTATTTTATGAATTTTATTTTTCCACCAAATGATAAGTGTCCATCATTGGGACGTATGGCTCCATCACTGAGCTAGCGGGTAAATTTTTCATTTTTTTGCAGAGGTATAAAAGAAACCTTGGCGGGAAATCTTCGGTTTCCCGCAAAAGCTTTTTTATCATTGCAATATGTATGAAGTTTGACCTTTCGCCGGCTTTCAACCCGTTACCTTGTACTTGCAACTGATTGCCTTAGGTGCAAGGCAATGACCGTCTCTATTATTATTTCAGTAATTGTAAAAACTACCAATTACAGAGTAGGTACAATATAATACTAACTGTCGTCTACAGCAGGGAAATACATGATGATATGAGAACTTATCCTTGTAATATTTTGAATAAGTATGTAAAAATGAAGTTTCCTTTCCTTCACATAAAATTTCATTAAAAATAAAAAACTACAGTAACGGTCTGCTTTATCTTAATAACGAGAAATTAATTGTTTTTTTAATTACAGTTTAATTACAGCTGGGCACACAAAAATCATTTAAATACTTTTTTTTATTTAAAAACAGGACTAAGGTGTATATGTTAGCCGGAGTAACTAGAAATTGGCTTTACTTTTACTCGAGTGACATTATCTCATATTAAAACTCCAAAATTTTGGCAGATGGAATTAGTAGAGAATAATTCATAATATTTTTCAATGTAAATTCTTACATAACAAAAATAATGGTTAAAATCTGGATTTAGGAAGCACAGAGCAGGCAAAATTTAGTAGCGCAAGAAATTTTTTATGATGTTTAATCTCTTTTAACTCATAAGACTTCAAAGAGTGTAAATTTGTCAAAATCTGAAAAAAAGTTTTACCCAAAATGAACGTAAGCAAATAGTGTTCAAAGCTATATTTATTTGCAATTACATATTATCCACATCAAAATTTAATACAAAGAAATATCTGTGACAACATCATCTTATTTAGAACCACGAAAGCATAAAAAGGCAAAACAAATAATTGATTTGACTAGTTTATTGTTCAATGTATCTTATTATGCTTTGGCGATTCAAAACAAATTTTATTATAAAATTTAATAATACATTTAAGCATAGTTATTGATTACAAATAATGCAAACACGACAGTGAAAATTGTATCAGATAAAAAATCACAGTTGAAGTTGATAATCAATATATTGAAGCGTTAATTATTATTTACATAATATAAACTACAAAAATTTATAATTTATCGCTTCTTCTGTGCAAAAGTTATATTTAACTCGTGATAATTAATTAATAAAAGATCCACAATAACTTTTTTACTTAATCTTCTATTTTCTTTAACTTTCTACAGGGTGACCCACCGCAGATCCGATCATAAAAAATTAACAAAAAAATAGTTTTTTAAATTCCTGCTTTCTATTATAACGAGTAGGAATGAAAATTGTATTGATTTAAAAATTTTTTTTTTTCGGGTCTAAAGATACTCAGCACTTGATATTTTGTTCTGGAATTATTGTTATAAACTTAATAATAGAATAACAAAAAAGCACTTTAAAAAAATATTAGTTGATTTAATTCCCATTGTTGTTTTTTGAAAACTAATTTTCGAAAAGTTACTTTGAGAAAATTGAAATAAATTTGGTTAAAAATGAACTTGAACTCAGGTTTTGCCAGTCTAAATATCCAAAGCAGGTTTGATTTTTTTTTTAATCTTTTATTATAAATAGTTTGATATTTCTAGTAATAATTAAATAACAATTAAAGATTTAAATAAATACCTTTTCATTCTTATCCGTTATAAAAAAAGCCATAATTAAAAAAAAATTAGTTTCTATGTTACTTTCCTATGATCGGATCGGCGGTCGGTTACCCGGCACGAAATAACTTGATATATTTTAAAATACTTAATTATTTACGTATAGTTAACATTTTTAGCGGTTTTGAGTCCATACGAAAACTTAAATTTTGTAAATAAAAATTTAAATTTTATATTTAAATATCTCTTATCGACTTAACATAAAAAAAAGTTAACTATACTTACAATGTTGCAATTCACACCTAACATACAAGATGAACAAACGATTGTAATTTAACTAAAATTAGTTAGCTAGTTAAATTGCAAAACTGTAGGTTCCAAAAACTCAAATTGCACTGCGACTAATACGTAGGTCAAAATTGTAGATAACAACTAAAATAAACAAACAAAAATATTTTCAAGATAAAATTAAGGATCAAAAAAATTTTACTTATGTTTGCAAATAATGTAATATCTATCCTGAACATTTGTGATACTTCTAAATACGCAGGATGTTTTTCAACGATATATAAAAAGCATTGAAACTGAAACAATCGATAATTTTCGATCAGAATATTTTATTTAATAAAGGTTACTTGTTAGAATGGGAGACTTTTAGTTCATCGAATTTGTTGATATTTAGAGCATTATAGCAAAAAAAAAAGTTAACAAAATTATCGTTAATTCATTTGTGCGCGTTGTCTATTAAAAAAATTATTTAATTGAAAGCCTCACAATCTTCGTTTGTTAGTTTTTTTTTTGTGCCAAATACAATTTACATAAGTATAGTAAGTTAAAGAAATGTAGAACAAACCTGGAGTTGTTCGGCAGAATTTAGTACATTACTCGTTTTAAATCTGTGCAACATCGACAATATTTCAGTCCTCTGAAAAAGAAATTAAAATAATTGCAAACAAATTAAAAAAAAAATTAAAGGTTTGTACTCATAATAGAAATAAATAATTTTATTAATTACTAGGGGAATCCCTGAACATTTTTGCAAAACTTGGTTTAGACGTAGATCATCTATTTAGGGCTTTATATAAGTGTACTTGTAGACATAAAATTAATGTTAAATTGAACTGCTGAAAAAACTGTAGAAGAACTAACATCTTTTTGATTTATAAGATTTAAGTTAAATTTATTTTGTATAATTTCTAGATTTTATTTGTCACCTTTATATTTTAGTAGGTAATATTTAATAAGAGATGTTTATAGAAGATAATATTTAATAAAACTAGATGTTATACAATTATGTACTACGTTTAAAATCATTCATCAAAGTGTAATCCTTCATGTTAGAGCAAGAATTGTAGTATTTATTAAATTTAGTTTTGACAAAGTACGCATTAAAAAGTTATAAATTACTGAATAAAATTCGACGGTAACTGATTTAAAATTCAAATCAAAAATGAATATATAGAATTTTTGGTATTTCGTGAAGTGCTAATTTCAATTGATTTTCCAAAAAAACAATTTAGTATCTGGTTTTAAAGACAGGTAAGTTTGTTTAAATATTACATAAGTTGGTACTTCGTATATTAATTATAATTTAGAGTCTCATGCAAATCATAAAATTTTACGGCTGAAGCTAGCAAACATCATAATTGGCTGTATTTTTCTTAAACATTGAAGAGCTATAATTTTGATTAGTCAAATTCTAGATAAACTTAATAAAAAAATATAACAAATCATAAGCAGAAATAAAAAGGAGGGTGTACATTTTAATTGCAGGCATACAAGAATTGACCAAGGAGGAAACCGTTAATAATATTGTCAAGAAATCAACTGGTAAGCAAATTAAAGAAATCCAAAATTTTACCCCAAAAGTTCTCCTTTTTAAAACTGTATTTTATAAATGTTCTTCATTGTTCTCAATTTGTAATTGTGATTCGAAGTTTGTAACAATATTTTTGATAATTTATTATAACGGTAACAATATTTTTAAAAATATCATAGTTCTACGTACATGAATTACCTTTAAATAATCTTTAAAACTTTAATTATTACGAGTTACAAAAAATTTATAAAATCAATTAAATTATTTATTCAGCTTTCGGAAAATTAATTTATTCCTTCATCAGAATAATGTGATGCAAGTGCAAAGATGCAATGTGATGCAAATAATGCATTTAAAAAATGTTATTTTTGTTGGTAACTGTAAAAATGTTGGCACAATATTGCAAGATTTAGCCATTATTGGTTCAATATTGTTTTCCAATATTGGGGCAATATGTGATATCAATATTGCACCAATATTGGCTGAATCTTGGTGCAATATTGTGTCAGTTTATGACCAATATTGTCTGTCAATACACGCAAAAAAAAGATGTAGTTACATTTACATTTTTCGTGTAGTAAAATAATTGTAGTCACAGGAACAACATTTTTAGTAAAATTAAACGCACCTCTCATGCTGTTTATACTACATCAGCTGTAAAATGCACTTATGCATTGTTGTAAGATGAATGTAGTTAACTTTACAATTTTTATGTACTTCTAACTCTATAGAGTGTTGTTGCTTATCACTCAAAATAATTGATTTTGGTGTAACAATAAGATAAGTAAAAAGTACACTGGATTGCAGTAATTAAAATTTACTTCGTGTAATTATGTAACAAAATATTGCAACTCTAATGTTTTGCAATCCTTCAGTTTCCGTAATTAAGTTATGCTTTGACGAATATGCAAAATCTTTTATACGTTCTTAATTTATGTTTGAACAGCACCTTAAGGTACAGTGTACACGAGGACAATATTATTATTAGTTTCGAAATGAATCGTGAAGTGAAAAGAATTATGGATGACTTTTTATTATTTAAAAGTAAGTACTCAATTTTTTAATGTTCAGAATTAAAAATCGGCAGTATAACGACGATTTTTGAGTTGCGGGATACCTAAGCGCTCCCCGAAGATATTAATTTTACGAATGAAATCTCAACGTAATGTGAAGTTATAATTTAGCGATTTAGGTAAGGGCAAATGTTATGTATCGATTAGTTTGGTCAGAAATTGATTTTAAACTTGTCGATTTCCAGCGAACATCGACTTTGTCCTTATAGAAATATTTCTTTGTAAAATTTCGGTTCAAAAAAACACGTGGAGATCAAAAATTTTTAACAATGTAAAGTTTAAAGGTGTAATTCTAAGAATTGCAGGCAGGCTACCGGATTAAAATCTTATTCATTCTTATTGTCACATAAGCACATTTTTTTGAATCGTAAATATTTGTTAAACTACAATATAAATTTTTTTAATTATATTTTAATTGCTATTAATTAACAATAAATGAACTCGTTTTAACTAAATATCAAAAATTAAACAAATACCTATAGCTACTATTGGGATTGGTCCAGTGATGCATTAGTAATGATAGATAAACATTTAGTTCTAAGGATTGAAATTGTAAATTTTGAATAATCCACATAAAAATAATTTGCAATGCAGTTTTCATGACTGCTACTATATAATTATAGACAATACGATGTTATCAACAGCATTACGTAATTAACAATTCAAAATAATATTCAAAAATGTTGTGATACCACCCTGTATTCACCTTTTCTTATAGTATTCAGGTAAAAGAATATAAATTGTAAAGAATGATTTAATAGTAGTTTATATCACAAGGGCAATAAAGGGGGTGACCAGAATAAATGAATGAAATTTCCGAACGACGGACAATTTGGTCTGACGGACAGCATGTTGAAATAACTGACGGTCCGTCGTATTGACGGACGGATGGGTCACGTTATGCAATTATTGCAATAAAATCTCGAATTTTGTCGGATTTTATCTAAATCTATGATTTTGTAAATAAATATAAAGTAACACTTAATTTAATTTTTTTGCAATTATTGCAAAAAAAATCTCGAATTTTGTCGGATATTATCTAAATCTATGATTTTGTAAATAAATATAAAGTAACACTTAATTTAATTGCCAATTTTTTAACTAAAGGTGTCGTAATTTCGTTATTTTGGGGATAATATCCCACAAAATTCACGATTTGTTTGCTCTGATATAACTATCGGTAGATGGCGTGAAGATCGCAAGTTGTTTGTCAAGTTATTAACAACATAAGCGAAAAACAGGAGTTCACCCGAACAGATGAACGAGGAGGTGAATTAGGTGAACGGGCTAAGGAGAGGACTCTAGTTTGGCGGGGCTAGGTTCGATCCCCAACCCGGCCACAAAATTTATCCGACTCCGTGGTTCGGATTCCACGTAAAGCTGTAGGTCCACGTACAGCCAGGACTTTAGCTTCTCGCTAATTTTCAGAGGTACGCCTCAATAAAAATCATCCGACGTAACGTTGCGGGCAAGCCCGCAACCTTACTCTTCAAGTCTGCGAAGATATGGGGCAACAGCCCTGGTGCTTCGCACCAGACCAGAATAAATGATGAACAGATGAACCCGTTCGGGCAGGTACCCCAACAAGGACTGTTTTTATAAGTCCTAGGACCTTATAAAGTTAAGTTTTATAGGTCCTAAGACATTATAAAAGTTAGTTTTATGGTCGGGTTGGTCCCCCTTGAGGTGACCTTTTGCGAAAAGACCCCTTTTATAGGTCTCAAAACAGATACATAAAGAGGTCATTTATAACCTGAAATAACGAAAAAGCTTTTATTCTTATAACTATTATGCCATATATACGTAAAATAGTAGTTGATATCACGAGGGCGTAAGGGGTTGTTTTTCGTCACGAGACGTAGTTTATGACACGAGCCGCAAGGCGGCGAGGGGAATAATAGTCGAGAGATGAAAAAACCCTGGAGCCCGAGTATTATGAACAGCTTTTCGTGAATTTGGGAATAATATCCGACAAAATTAACGTATTTTTGCAATAATTGCATAAATTTCATAAATTTATAACACGTTTTAATTGACATCGTGGTAGTGTAAAACCAACTTCTACTTGTAACCATGGTGTTTTTCTTGGCACCAGTTGGTACCCTGGAAGGCGGCCATGTTGGGGCGCCATGTTCATTTTGATTTCTGGTCTCGTGAAGTTTGAACGTTTGTGTATTGTGTCGTGTGTTTTCAATTAAAAATGCCTAAAAACCAAGAAATAATCGTTAAATAATCAAACAAATCGACATTGTGGTCGCATCTATCGATGTTCATGGACATGTTGCAAAAAAATCGCAAATTCGATATCGATGGATCACGTGGTAGGTACTATCGCGTTCAGCAAAAAGCGGTATTTATGGGGCGAATTTATACATTATTTACTATTTCAGGCTACATAGCCACGATAGTCGATATACGTGTTCTAGTCTCCCCTACAGGATTTTCAAGATCAAAAATTAAAACGACGAATAGCACGTTTGCCGAAAACAACCGCAAAACGTTGTAGATACGCAAGACAGGCAAGTTGTTCACAATTGTGTGGTTAAGATTAAATATGTCAATAAATAATTTTTGAAAATTTTTGTTTTTTTGAAATTTTTTTACTCCCGGTATTTTTTTACTCCCGGGAGAAAAACAAAGTGTGACGAAAAGAGCTTCTTTACTCTCGAAAAACCGGGTGTAAAGTAGTCACTTTACACCCAAAATCACGAAAAAATTTTTTCCAGAGTGACAGTAAGCAATTAAATTTTAGGTTCAAGGTAGCTCCAGGGGACGCGTAAATACAAATTTTACGATTGAAATCTCGATGTATTCTAAAAGAGTATATTTTAAATAAGAGAATAAGCGGAGACGCAATGCCCTAAGTGCACCTGTTTTTTCAAAAATCGAATTTAAAAACTTCGATTTTCACAGTAAATTTTAAAGCAAAGTCGCTCGGGATTGGTGAATCAATTCATTCAGTTCATTCTCCTGTCGGTACGTGCACCGAGATATGGTCTTAGCTTTGCGCAGAGTGGGAGCGACACTTGCATTGCGATGCAGTAACAGTGCACTCCGAACGAAAATCATGGTTTTCAACCCTAAATGTGCGGGAAAAATGGCTTAAAGCGCCCGAGCGCAGCGAGGGGTGCTTTAAGTCGATTTTTCTTCGCACAACTATCCTGCGTTAAAAATCCACTCTCACGAGTTTCACCTCTCAAAGATTCACCTTTTCCTTGACCCACGGGCCTAGGGATATTTTTAAATTAGTTGTCATTTTGATGAAAATGGCTCGAAGCGCCCGAGCGGCTCGATCACCCTCGCAAGAGTCGGACCCACGCGCAAAAGTAACTACCGTTCGTTAAATTTAAGTAACCCTTTTCTGAAGTAATTTTTAAATAATTTTAAATGTTTAAATTAAAATTTTTAATTAATAAAAAAGGAGAACGCATTCCTACCATAGCGCAAGAGTTACTGACTAATTTGTCAAGTGCAACACTCCTATGTATAGGAGCGCACGTACCTCGAACAAACGAACTTGATTAACCAATCACGAGCGTTTAACCTTCGAAAATCAAGCTTTTTTAAATTCGATTTTTGAAAAAACAGGTGCACATAGGGCATTGCGTCTCCGCTTATTCTCTTATTTAAAATATACTTTTTCAAAATTCATCGAGGTTTCAATCGTAAAATTTGTATTTTCGAGTCCCCTGGAGCTACCTTTCCCCAAATTTTAAGTTCTTCTTTAAATACTGGCTACCATAAAATAGTAGATAATTAATAAAATTTGAATTACATATTTTCAAACTTTCAATAGATCGTTGCTTTGAAATGAAGATCACAACTTTCATTGATGCGCGCGCATTAGGATTTTTGTTGCAGGATTTTGTTGCTAGACGGTAGCCGCAAGTTTATTTTTTCAGTTACCACTAGAGGCCTAGAGGGTCAACATGGTAATACCTACCTGAGGTTGTAAATCTATACCTAGTCGAACTAAACAAACTTAAGAAATGTGAACCTGTTACTTCTACTCAGAAAGACAACAAAAATCTTCGCCAATTTTTGGATGAAACCATGAAACGTATACAGTCAAAATCACTATAATCAACGGATCAACAACAACCACGTAAGTAGCTTGAAACATCCAATTGCAATCTTAGAATGAACAAAAATAACATTATCGATTTTTTTTTAAAGGGGACTGCTGGTCAATCCGTTAAAACAGTGTATAACGTGCAAAAACAATCTACTAGCAACGTTCCAAACAACTAGTCAACCAATGTAAAACAGATTTTAAGAACTAATGACGTGAAGCACGTGTTGCTTACAGGTACTTAACGTATATCTTCCGTTTTATATAACAAATTTTGTAGGTAACAACGAAGTATTGTCATTATTATTGGAACTGCCACTGTAAAATCAAAAAATCTGGAATTTACTGGAGGCCCCCAAAAACTGAAGTTCAAAAAGGTTTTGTGCTTCATATGCAGGTAATTTTATGACTTGACTGCTTAATTAAATAGAAATAATCTCACGAAGTACATATAATATGCATTTCAGACAGCGGCCCAGTTGGAACAAAGGATACGAAAGTTACAGGGATTTCTACTTCAAAACTAACGATTATTGGACCATTGGATACGCCCACATTATGTACAGTAGTTTTACCTTATTAAAGAAGTAGCCTACCTTATTATATCTACAATAATTATTAGTTATAAGAAACTTTATAAAGCAATTTATTTTAATAAATATACAAAATTATTTGTACTGTTAATATGCGTTTACCCTATAAAGTTGTTAATTGAATAACATTAAACACAAGTAAAGCATACTGCTATTTGTTGTCAAACCCACACAATAATGGTAGTAGTTCTAATTGATTTATAATTCAAAGGTAACAGCATCACTATGTAAAAATAGCAACAATTGTGTAGTACAATTAACTTAACAATGTTGTACAAGTAACAACAGCACAAAAAGTGAATTATACTGAATATTAGCAATATTTACTACACGGTAAACGTAGAGTTAACTACACCTATAGGTGTTAAAACAACATCACCATTAGTACTATGTACATAAGCACATGTTCATATAACAACAAAATTTTAAGTACTTTATATTACAATGCTGTTAAACCTTTACAACAATTGTAGTAAATTGTACTGCAGTCATTTTACAACAATTGACATGTAAATTTTACTACTCTTTGGTGTTGTCACTATATTTGCAACTCATTGTAGTAGATTGTACTGCATTTGTAGTTACATTTACAACTTTTTTTGCGTGAAAATTGGGGCAATATAGCAAATCAATATTGCACCAATATTGTCTGCTAATTTTCATCCAATATTGTTTTCCAGTATTGAGGCTATATAAAATATCAATATTGCACCAATATTGGCTAAATCTTGGTGCATTATTGCACCAATATTAATGACCAATATTGAGACCAATTATTAAGAAAGTTCTTTTTTAACTTCTTTTTTAGTAAAGAAGAATTTAATAATTGAAATTTAAAGCTTTATTTATTAAAAGTCGCGCATTACACATTACATTAAACGGTTACACTTTTTTAAAATTTTCTTTTTCAGTTTTATCATTAAAGCACGTAGGTATACAGGTATTTGACTTAAATTTCTGTTAATGAGTATTTGGGACGCTTATTTGCTGATGGAAAACAGTTACAATTTACGACATATTGACGTATGTTTTATAATATTAAAATTCATATTTTTTCAAAATTGACCAGATACCGGCAGTCTCTATAGTTTTATGCTTTGATTCGTTAAAATTGCTTGCCAAAATATTGACTGGTTTTCTTGTAGTTTTGTTCAATAAATGCCACTAAAACTTCAGTTATTTTCTGATAATTCGTTCCTCTTAAGTGAACTTAGTTAAAACTACGCACGATAAAAATTTGAAATAATAATTAAGTACAATTTAACATTAGTGAAAAATTTATAAGTGATAAACAATAATTTTTTTGAAAAATAATCAAAAAGGCAATGGAACAATTTTATCCAGTTATTTGAATAAAATAAAAAGTTTTTCTGACAAAATAAATTTTGAAATGTGGACTGTCTAGAATTTACAAAAAATAGAAAATCACTAAGGGTCGTATTCTCTAACTCTTAAAGGATCTTTACGGAAAGGATGCCTTTACGGAAAGGATGCCTTTACGTAAAGGCTAAACCTATTCTGTAATTCAGGCCCGTACCCAGGGGGGGGGCACCTGGGGGCACGTGCCCCCCCCCGAAATGTTCAAAAAAAAATTTTTTTTTCAAAGTAAATGAAAATTTATTTATAATAATAAAAATTCTCGAAAGAAAAACCATTAAAAATTTTACTTTTTACTAAGTGCCCCCCCCGAAATTAAATCCTGGGTACGGGCCTGCTGTAATTAAAAAGGATCCTTTATTAAGAGGCCGTCCTTTAAGATCGATCTTTACGAAACGACGCGGTAAGGGTTGCCTTTAGGTAAAAGATTTGCGTATTCTGTAACTCTAAGGGATCCGTTATTAGCGTCAGAATACACCAAGTTGATCCTTTACGTAAAGGATGGTCAGTAGACGCCTTTAACGAAATTGAAGTGTTGTTTTTATTAGTAAATGTGAACTTCAAAAGTGAATTTATCTTCAAAATGAATATTCAATTGAATAATATTCTTGATGAATTAGGTTTTTACCTTTTTTTTGAATTTTAGCTCCTATTTTTATTTTATTAATAATACCAAAAATCTTGTCTTTACGACGCGACGGCGACGCTCCTAAATTAAAATTTTTTTATTGTTTATTTTTTTTAATTAAATTGGTTGTTGTAATTAAATTGTTATTAATTTAAATAATATTGAGAAAATGCAGAAAATGTTCACTTTTTTGAAAATTTTACACATTTCTTCACTTTGTATAAAAAATTATTTTTACTTCACTTAAAAAAATAAAACTAATCAATAATGATTGGTTTTAAACATTTTTTACAATTTTAAATTTAAATTTGGTTTTACAATTATAAATTCAAAAACACAAAACAAAAGCGCAATTTTAAGACGTCAACTAAAAATATTATAGGTTATGTTGTTTTGAAAATTAAAATCAACCAATGAGAACACATTATTCTTATGCTCGCATTGTACTATTACGATTAAAAACATCAGCCTTGCCTTTAGGTAACGACAACTACTAAGGGACAAGAAATTACCCAAAGGATGAGTTAGAGAATGCGTTTTTAAACGGATCCTTTCAGGTACCCTGCCTTTACAATAAGGATCTTTATTTAAAGGACGAGTTAGAGAATACGACCCTAAAACTAAAATAATTTAGCAATACAATGGAAGTGGAATAATTTGAAGATAAACTGCAGTTTAAAAGGAATTTATTGTTGTGAAAATTTACGTTTGAAGAATTATTATTAGGAAAATTAAAGTTAATTATTAAATTGGAAATAAAATAATATAAAAATGATGATTTTGCTACCGTTTTTTGAAAAATAGAATTTTGCTACCGCTTATAATAAATGATGTACCCTTTTATTGAATTAAAAAGTTATTGAAGAATTAAATGAAATTTTAAAATTTTAAAATAATTTTGAAAATAATGAAATTGAGTAACAAGATTTAAATGATGAACAGAAAATTGTAAGTACGAAGCGATTGAAATTTATTAAAAGTCCAAAAAGAAGAAAAGCAAGTTTTAGAAAATTTATGGAACATTTTTGAAAATTAAAAATTTTACTAAGATGTCAAGATGTCGTATAATTTTTGGAATGAAGAAATTTTTGTTGATGACAATTTTCATATTTTTAATTTTTGAAAATTTAAATTTTTGACGCCCTGGTGTGATAGCAGGTCCGGTCGTTGCTTCCCATGCGGAAATTACCGGTTTAATCTTGGCAAAAGGTTGAAAATTAATTTAGATGATTTATGTATATTTACGAATTATAATTATAAAATTTAATTATACTTAATGAGAAGAAATTGGCGAACGGCGAGTTCGACTCCAAAGCCGTGATTTTTTCATGTAAATTTTTGGATTTTGTATAAGAGAGAAAAGAAGTAAAAAAATAAAATGATATGCGGTTTAACCTTTATGAGGTTTCAAAGAAAAAATGTTTTTTTTATGGTCTTCAAAGTACAATGTTTTTACGTCTAAATGACTGACATCCAAATTCAAATACCCTCTAAATTACAAAGTTATTCATCTGTATTTTGCAATAATTTATCTGCAAAATTTTTATTTTGATTTTGAATTTGAATCATTAAGAACGAATTGAGAAGAAATAAAAAAAATTAAAATTTCAAAAGAAGAAAGGCTCACTCTATATACGCACGTCATCTTACCTAATGAATTTATAAAAGTTTGTAGCAAGCTAATTTATATTAATAGTGCAATAAAAGGTTTTTTTACTTACATTTGAGGTGCATTTTCCAAAAACTGATATTACATAACCTGTTGCGAACACTGTAATTTGCATTCCAACTTGAATACTCTTAAACCTGATATCGACTGAAATTCCATAAACTATTACAAGTATTGCCGCAAACCAAGTAACAACAAATAAAGTTGCACCTATTATGAGGAAAATCAAAACTAAAGGATCGAGGCAATCATTAAATCCTCTTAATACTTTGGCGAATGCTAAATATATGTCAGCATAAAGTCTCAGTAACTCTTTTACATCTTCATGTGGCATGGAAATTCTGATATCGTTTTCGTTTGTTACAGCCAAAGTTGTCCTGTTAAGAATTATGCTTTCTAAATCAATTTTTAGGAAATGATTGAATCGTTTGTGAATGACGTAGAAAATATTAAGAAACATCAATACTCCACCACAGCCGAAGACAAGCGTATTAAATGAGATTACTAGACCCAACTTTTTGAAAAATGTTCCATCGGGGATCAAGTTTAAAACAAAAAAACATTACTGCAGTGGCTGCAAAAAAAATAGACCCGATACTTAAAAACACGTAACTAAGTCCTCGATAGCGATTAACATCATCAGCCGATAATGCACAATGTGAAGTTTTTGCGTAAAAATATCTCATTATGGTGTCAGACTGCTGCATCATTATTTCAAATTTAGGAAATTTTAATAATGCGTGAATAATAACAATAAATGTAATTTCGTACGCTAATAAATCAGCAGTTGGGAGTAACCATTCAAATAGATCAACTTTATTTTGGAAAGCGGTAGAAGTTCTTAATGCGCCATAATAATGAGCGGTGAAAAGTACAATCAAGGATAACATTGCAGGAACAATATCCAATTTGAAAAACGTTTGCTTTCTTGTTAGATCTATTTTTTTATTTTCATGATTGCAAATTAATGTTCTTCTTATAATACCAATAAAGTGCGAAAAACGCAATACCGCACCCGCAGCACAATTTACACAATTCTGAGAATCTCGAAAAGCCATTGTTATTATAATCTTATAAAGTATAGCAAAGCTTTATTTTTGGATGACCGAAACTCTTTTGTGGAAAAATCGGTATAAACTGAAGTTTAAAATCTAGTTTAAAATTTCCTAAGTGTTAAATTATTGATTATGTTTAATTCTATACTGTATTGGACTGTTCAAATATAAACTGATTGAATTTGTTAGATTATACCTATATAATTTGTTTGTTTTTGAACTCATTTTAAAGATATTGTTGGTATTTTTGGATATTTTAAATTTTTGTACGTATTGTACTGTTCAAACATATAATTTTGTTACCACTCAACCAGGCGACTTCCATTTAGGATTATTTGATTATCATCCTTCACATTTATAATCCATAACCACTGTTATTGTATTCAATGTTTAATTTATTCTTATCGATGTATTTTAATAGCTTATCACAATTTTTTGCTGTAGTACAATGATAGAATGAGCACCCTGTAGATATATTTTATTATATTGTAAGCATTTAAATTTGAAAGCATTAAAATGGAAGGTTTCAAGGCAACGATCTACATTAAAATGCATACTCATAAAATAATTATAGAAGTTTTAGAACTCTAAGGTCGGGTTGCACCAACGTCTATTAAAATTGGCATATTAAGCGCTATTATCATAATAGCTATTACTCTGTTAAAATTATTTTAATAACGTTATTAGGCTATTAGTTTAATATTTTTATAATTGCTTATTATATAATTATAATTTTATATAATGGTGTATTTTCACGTTAATTTTCATTTCTAATAAAAAATGCATTCTAAGTTGTCTTTTTTCAATCACATTTTATATACACAGGGAGTAAATTTATTATTTTCAATATACCGTAGCAATTTGTTAGATTTTTGAACATCTCACGACGTGAGTTTCTTGCTGAAATCATTGCATATTGAAATTGTATAACGGCCACAGAAGATGTAAAAAAATAAAAAAAATTTTACATCGCCCGGTCCTATAAAAACATTTTCATAAGCGACAAAGTTTAAAATTTATGCCCACAAAATTGTGAAGCTTGAGAAAATTACCTCGTTTTTGATAAGGCTTGTCCAAAAAATTAATATTTCTATCTTTCGCTTGATTCCTTGAAAAAGATTTGTTGTTTAAAAAAATTTATTTCAAATTCAACGATTACTTGTCAACTTTGATGTAGTTCATAACCTAAAAATCTATTATTTATGTCAAAATATTTGTCAAAGTTATTACCTTGTTAAACTATTACCCTGTTAAATTTTTTTGCGTTGCACCAACATTTTTCTCAATTAAACATCTCATATTAGTTATTATGAAATTCAACGATGGTTGCCATACTAATTTGACATTTCTCGCTTGTTTAAATATTAATTTTAGGTTAATACAGTAGCGTATCTATATAATATCTATAAAAGGTAAAATCAAGTACTATCCAAGAAGATGCAAATGTTGAAAAATTAATAAAAAAATTTTAAATATTAACTTAACTCTCAATCCTAAACTCCTGAACTATTCCTAGATCTGCCACTAGGTAAATGTGTACGTGATTATTAAAAATATATCATGGAAATTAACGAAAAAAATGTAGAAGAAAATTCTTTGTCAAAATATATAAGCAGAAATTGCAACAATCCAAGTCATCATTTTTATAAAAGAGACAATATCCTATAATTTTTGCATCACGCTTTGATTTTCTTGGCCCAATAGTAGTTTTCAATATCCAGTGGCAAAAAGTGAAGTAACTCTTCGTTTGCTTTAGCACTCAATCAGAAAACAGTTTTCTAACTGCAATAATTTGAAGACTTTAATATTTGAGAAATATTATTAAATACGAATTCTTTTCAGTGGTAATGAATAACTTTTTCTTTTCTGTATTAACGACAACATAATATTACTGTCATAATATTCACATATTGTGAGTAAATCCATAGAGGAATATTAACTACTCAAAATGTGAGGCTTTAGTAACAAATTAGCAAATTTATATCTTCATCTGTACTCGAAAAAGAAATTGTAGCTGACATTTTCTACTCATAATAATATAATTTTGAATTCAGCGATTAATTTTTCAAGTTCTATGTACTACATAACTTAAAAATCTTCTTTTTTCATCCTAAACACTTCCCATTCGGCGCATACGAATAGAGTGTGTTCGGCTGTATCTTCTTCCGAACAGTATCTGCACTTTGGGGTGTCTCGCTTCGCGATCCTGTGAAGATAGGCATTGAAGCATCCGTGGCCTGTCAATACTTGGGTCATATGGTATCCAATTTCACCGTGAGGTCGTTCCAGCCAAGGTTTTATTTCTGGGATGAGTAGTCTGGTCCATTCTCCTTTCTGGCTGGTTTCCCACCTATGCCCGTACTAATAGTCGAGGATCAATCCGAGATCAAGGATTAATTTTCGGATCGTTCAAAAATGCTACCAATAGTCGTAATAATCCTGGATTGAACACGATCCGAGATCAATATTGAACCTCGAAAACCGATCTTGCTTTGACCAGGATTAATCCTCGGATCATTGTGGCGCATGCGTGTTTGCTATGTTGTCATAGTGCATTAACCCTCATAATAATTAAATAATTTTTAAAAACTTTAATTATAGGAACTGAACAGGAACGACGATATAATATTAAAAATTAAAATTTTTTTAAAAATTAATAATAAAATAAAAAATTATGGTTATAAAATAGATCTAATAATGGTTATAAATAGAAACTAACTAAATATTACTAGATATATTACCAAATCCAAGATCAAATCTAGAATTCACCGATCTTACCCGAAGCCGGGACTATTTGTTACGCCAAGATCGTTATTACGATCTAGGATCGCTGGATCTACGATTGATCCGAGGATTGATCCTCGACTATTAGTACGGGCACTAGTCTGCCATTTATCTATTGTTTTTCGTCTTGCTTCCCGCTTTCCTAATTGATCATATTCCTCCTCGTATGGAGCTTTTTTGGCTCTTTCCTGGACCAGCAAGTCTATCGGAGGCATTTCAGTCAACACTAATATAGCCTCCGTCGAGGATGTTCTATATGTTGAGAACACCCTTAAGGCCATTTTTTTTGTACTCTGACATATTGCCTACGGTAGCTCTCCACCGTAATAGCTTTCTTCCATACGGGTGCTCCGTAAAGTAGTATAGAATTCACCACGGATGCTATCACTCTTTTCTTCCGTTCTTTGCATTTTCTTCTTCTCAGCACCAGCAAGGCCTCCGTTTTTTCCGGGACCAGGCTTAACCCTTTACCCTTCATCCAGACGATTATTCTTCGGATAGCCTCTTCTGTTTTTTTATATATTTCTTTGATAGTTTTAGCTATAATGACCAGTGTGAGATCGTCTACAAAACCGACTATGTATACTCCCTCTGGTAGCTCCAGGCGGAGAACCCCGTCGTACATAACGTTCCAGAGGGTCGGTCCCAGTACTGAACCCTGGGGAACTCCACTGGTCACCTCTTGTTCTTGTCGAAAGAGCTGCTCTTCTAATTGTATTTTCCTCCTGGTTAGGTAGCTCTTCAACATGTTCAACAGATAAGGGGAAACGCCCCTTTCCTCCAGCTTCGTCACTATATGTGCCCATCCTGCCGATCCGAAGACATTCCTCACGTCCAGTGTCACTAGCATGCAGAGCTCTCTGGTTCGATGCGTTCCAGATTTTGCATGCTCAGCCATGTTTCTTATTTTGATTAGAGCATCTATAGTGGATTTTCCTTTTCTGAACCCGTACTGTTCTTCTGCGAGTCCACCAGATTTCTCCAGTTCTTTAATTAGTCTCTGGAGTAGCATTCGCTTTAGCAATTTTCCGATATTGTCCAGAAGACATATGGGCCTATACGATGACGGGTCCTCTAATGGTTTGTTTCCCTTGCGGATAAGCACCAGCCTTGCAGTTTTCCATTTATCCGGAAACTCACCGCTCTTCAGGCATTTGTTCATAACGTCCAGGATTATTTCTGGACGTTTGCCTGTTATTGATTTAATCACTTCTATTGGGACTCCATCTGGTCCTGGCGACTTCCCCATTTTCATACATGCTACCGCCGCTTCTAACTCCTCCATCCGAAACAGTTCTACTTCCCCCAAAGGCACTTCACTACGGACGTACGTTGTCTTCGGGTGGTCCGGAAAAAGCGTGCTGGTAATGTCTCTCATTCTGGTAGGTGTTAGTCCTGGGATAACGTTTTTTACGAGCCGTTTAGTTACCAGTTTGTACCTCATTCCCCACGTGTCTGTGTCGATTTCTCTGATAACTTCCACCCAGCAGTCCTTTTCGCTTTTGGCAATTGCCTGACGGAATTCTTTTCTGGCTTTTTGTAGGTCTGTATCGATAGGATGCTCACCTCTTCTGTTGGCTCTCTGCAGTGCTTTACGTTTTGTTATGCACTGTTTTCTGCATCTGGCCACTTCATCGTTCCACCAGTTTACCAGTTTAAAATGCTGTTTACCATTGGTTTGTGGTACCAGTTGCTATATGTAGACTTAAAATTTATACCGCAACCTCCCTTTAGAAAGCTAACAGCCGAGTATTGTGACTACTCGAAAGAGCCGCAGGTGGGAATTGTCAAACACATTAGCAATTTAGTCCACCAACTACCTATTTCCACCAAGAGTTGCAAAACAAGAGTGAGCCTAAAGGTAGAGGGTTTCCCGACATGCAGAACGAGTGCTGATTGTTGACTACATTTCCCAAAAACCACCAGCCATTGCGAATACTACTCGGTGAGCAAGCTCACAAAAACGGGGAAGTTAAGCACGCATACGCAAGAATTAGCCCCGGGCTTCCGTTTTCCGGCAGACGGTTATCTGTTCAAATCTCCTTCGTTCCCTGACGATATCAAGCAAAGAGGGTTTAACTTTTCTCGGGATCGCCACATGGGCTCTTACTTACTGATCCTTCGGGTTTACGGTCGGGAAGTCATGGACCAATAACTCATACCAGGGCTTGTTGATCTTCTCACTAGAAGATTGATATTTTGGAGTGTTGATCTTGTTTTTGTTGACCGATTTGTCCCAGAAATCTCCGGTCTTGCACAGAATGGCTGGGGATCCCCATCTGCTCCCCATCGACTTTCGCTCATCTGCTGACCTAAGCGCTAGTATAGCCATTAGTGGCGTTCGTACACTACTTAAGGAAACACTCATCCAGGGCCGCTCCATGGAGGATGGCTACTTAACTTTCCGTGCAACCCTGAGACCCAAAAAGTCTTTAAAGGAGAGCATGACCGTGGCACGCAACATGCTCTCAAAAATTACCAAATATCATCAAATAGCAGCAAAACGCTCATAATAATTAGATGACGAGGATATGCCTATGCTATGAGGAGTATGCCAATCCGTTTTATTAAAGTGGGCTTATTGAATTAGGGTACGGTGGAAGAACGTTAGAAGCAAAAACTTAAAATTAAAAAAAATAAAGAAGTGTGCGAATAGTTACAATGACAAACGCGATTGGAAGGACAACCGATTAAAATAAGTGTTTTGGACAATTGTAAATTTGATAACAAGAGTAACATGAATGTAGCATTATCACCGTAAATAAAAATCAATTATGAACAATTAAGTAAATTATAAAATTAAATTAAAACTACGCATCGTAAAAATTTGAAATAATAATTTAGTACCTATACTCTATCAATATACTCTGTTTTATTTAAGAAACTTGTAAAACGATTGCACTAAACGGATGACCTTTAAATGTTAACCAATGAAATTGCTTTGAATAAAGATCCACTCACAATAACGCGGAAATTGAGATTTTGTGATATTATGGTGTTATGTGTGTTGCCTAAAGTGAAATTGTATAATTTTGTTGCAATATAAAACGAAGGCGTTTTATTGCATGCATATTTTATTTGTGATGAATATTTAATATTACTACAAGATCAAGTGCTAGTTTTCTCGAGATCACGTTTAATTCGATTTTTTTACAGAGTTAACTGACATCAGTTTTTTTTAAAAACCTTTTTAATTATAACCTTATTTTTTTTAGTATCTTATAGTTATACAACGCAAATGTGCTTACAATAAATTAGGCGAGTTACAGAGGACAGCCCTCCTCCATGTGTTTGCAACCTTGTCGTGGTGAGGGGGCTTGCGTGTTTTAATGAAACTACAGGCGTGAACCCCAGGAAACCCTTTCACTGTCGTTCGGACGGGGGTCGGTTTGGGGCCGTCCGGGACGTAAAACTCTTTGTGGCGGTTCTGGGCCGTCTTCTGAAGGTTATTAGCGGTTGTGGTGGAGAAACCAGACTAATCGGCAAACACAAAAGATCACACCGTAAACCACTTGCGGGCTGCAAAGACTCTGCTGAGGCGGATAGCAGTGGCAAGGGGCACGGGGGCCTTGGCTTAACCGCCCGGGCCAAGTGGATGAGGTACCACCATAAAAACCTTCCTATTCCTACGGTGGGTGATGCCAAAGGGATGCAAGGCTGAGGGGAAGCTCAGTTCCAAGTCACCACACCTCAAGGCACCAGGCGCACCTTGTTGTATATAGCCCCCGTCGCACATGGGGCTCTGTGCGGGGGCGTCTTTGTTTCCCCACTACTCGTGGGACCAAATATGGATACTGCAAGTGAAACCAACCAACCAAACACCTCAGGTGGAGACTCCGAAAGGCAGGATCCACCAAAGAGGAAACAGTTATCCGGGGCTGCCAGGAAGCGTTTGCGTAAGCAACGTAAAATGGCACCCGAGAAAAACCAACAGGCTGTAGGGACTTCTAAGACACCTACACCTGTTGTCAACACAAACACAGGGGAGGGTACCTCGACTGGGGGGCTTAACAAGCAAAACCGGTCATCTGGTAGTACTCCCCAAGACGCAATAAGGCCTGCAAAGAAAAGTAGGGGCCCGAATAAGGTAGCTGCTATTTCTTATAAAGCGGCCTTATCTGACATCCGGATATCCATCATGCCTGAAGGATATCCCAGTTCAATCCTCAGCGTGGAACAAGGCGACCTTATTAAAGGGATGCTAATCAAAGCGCTGGATACCATCGAAAAAGGTGGTCCATCTCCGAGATTCTCGGAGGTGAGATTGAAGGAAGGCCTTCTTGTCGCCTCCTGCAACGACCAGGCCACTAAGGACTGGGTGGAGCGGGTGGTAGCAGAAAGAATCCCACCATGGAAGGGGGCGATACTAAGAGTCGTTGACTCTAAGGACGCTCCCAAACCAGTAAAAGCTATGACATGGATACCGGGACCCATCGAGGAACCGGGTAAAGTGTTAAATAGGTTAACGATTCAAAATCCGGGATTACAGACCGAATCATGGTCTGTAATCAAAAGCAGCGAAGACCCGAAAGGGCAACAACTCATCGTTTTAATGGATGAGGGTTCCTGGAGTAAAATCCAGGGACTACAATATAGGCCTTTCCTAAATCTTACCAGGGTGCTTTTCAAAGAACTTGGTAAGAAAAAAGAAGGCGAAGAGGAGGCAATGGAGGTTGAGGGGGAGCAGGAGCACCCTAATACAACTCCAGGTACTCTCGATGAACTCCCCCCAGCTGTTCCAAGCAGCTCGGAGGAGGGGACAAATTAGAAAACCTTTTCAAGTTTGTCCAGATAAATTTACACCACTGCAGGGAAGCCTCGGCGTCCCTGCAGAGGTATATTATTAAAAATAATATTGACATGGCTCTGATACAAGAACCCTGGATACACGGGGGGCATATCAGAGGACTAAACACCTTAAGGGACTGGGAGCTAATCAGTCCGGTTAGCAAAGAACCTAGGGTGTGCTTAATAGCAAAAAAGAAACTCAATGCGCTGCCGCTGTGGGGACTAAGCACTAAAGACCTAATAGCGGCAAGAGTTAACATCAGCATGGAGGGAAGGGCGATGAATGTGGTGGTCGCCTCGGCGTACCTTCCATATGATCAAACGGGACCTCCACCTACTAGGGAAGTAAAAGACCTAGTCAAAAACTGCGAAGACAGTAAATCACAATTAGTACTCGGCTGTGATGCTAACTCACACCATATAGTGTGGGGGAGCACTGACACAAACAGCAGAGGTGAATTCTTATTAGAATTTATTTCTAGGAAAAACCTGGAAATAATGAACAAGGGTAACCATCCTACCTTTGTCATATCGACAAGGCAGGAGGTTATTGATATTACAATCGGGACACCGCTTGTAAGTGGAATGATGAAAGAGTGGCATGTCTCTCAGGAGGAGTCCTTCTCTGACCACAAATACATTAGATTTGACGTTGAGTCCTTCCGGGGGGAGGAAGAATTGTTCAGGAATCCAAAGACCTGTGACTGGGAGCATTATAAAGACTTCATAAAACAGGGACTGGAAGACTGTCCAAAGAAACCTAACTCTGTGGAAGAGCTGGAACTGATGAACGACTTTGTCACATCAGCAATACTAGAGGCTTACCACAAAAGCTGCCCAATGAGGAATAGGACAGCCAAACGCGAGCCCACTTGGTGGAATCGCGAGCTGAACTCCCTCAGGGCAGAAACACGTAGGCAATATAACCAGGCCCAAAATGGAACTGGGGGTTGGGAAACTTATAGAGATTCCCGACGCAAATACAAATTGGCCATCGGAAAGGCAAAAGAAGACTCATGGAGGAAGTACTGCGAGGAGGTCGAAAGAACTCCAGAATGTGCTAGACTCCAGAGAGCTTTAATGAGAGAAATCAACGGTAAAGTTGGTTCTCTTCAAAAACCCAATGGGGGGTTTACAGCCAACGGGGAGGAGACCCTGGAGCTTTTGCTACAGACTCACTTCCCAGGAAGTAAACCTAAACTAAACTGTGCAACCGTCCAGGCAGACCAAACCACCTCTACAAGCGGACACCGTCATTTCAGCGATTCCAGTTCGGCACCGTCATTTCGGCGATTCTGATTCGGCGACAGGCAATTCGGCAACCCGATATTCGGCACCGCCATTTCGGCGATTCCAATTCGGCACCGGCATTTCGGCGATTTTGATTCGGCGACAGTAAATTCGACTACGTCGATTCGGCGACGAAAGATATACTTTTAATTTATTCTTCCAAATTTAAAATTTAAATGTACACAAAAACCTTAGTACCGACGCCTACGGCTTTTCGAACTTTTATTTAAAAACTCATAGTTAATAAAAATTGGTTTTCTCCCTACCTCTCTTAAATAGATCCCTTTTTTGTTATTTGCTCCTTTTCAATAATACTTATTGTATTAATCTTTCTTTGGTTTTCCCCATTTCAATATAATTCTTATGTATATCCTCCTTTTCAATAATGCTTATTGTGTTAATCTTTTCTTGGTTTTCCCCATTTCAATACAATTCAGCCTTTTCAATTAAATATTACCGTTTTCCTTAAGTATCTTTTCCAAAATTTCAATTAGCTCTCCACTTTTAGTAACGGTTTTCGAGGAGTCACAGATGGCATTTTGAGTTGAGTTCTTTAGTCAGTTGAGTTTTTACGCTAAAATAGTCAGTTGAGTTGGGTTTTGGTATCAAAACATTTCAGTTTAGACAAAGAAGAAGTAAGTGGAAGCGTTTCAGCGTAACATGTTATTAAGGTAAGTAACTTAAGTAAGTTTATAAGATTGCAATAATTGACATTTTATCTCCAGTTTATAGATTTCGCTGTATAGATTTTAATAAAAATCCAGTCCAGTGTAGTGTTAGAAATCAATATATTAATTTTTAATTCATAATACAATGGAAAAAACTCAAATAATTTTAACCAAACGAAGCAATGAAAAATATGCTCGTGATGGGTACCTCTATGTTAAAGATAAAATTAACACAAATAGTACTATTCAATTCTGGCGATGTGAAAGTAAGCATAAGGGTTGCAATGGCAGAATATGGACCAATATTAGAGACGGTTCGTTCAATTCACAGCGAAGGGAGCATTCCTGCAGGACTGTAGGAAATGCAGAAAACGTCGAACTTCAAAAACTTAATACTGTTATAAAACTTTTAGCCGAAAATACAATGGACAATCCATCGCAAATAAGAGCACGGGCTATTGCAAATGTTCCTGATGCCATAAAAGGTAACATTCCAAGCAATTCTGTCATGAGCAGAACGATACAACGGAAACGTCACCAAAATTCTGAAGCACCAGCAAATCCGGAATCTAGGGAACTAATAATCATACCGGAAGGTTATTCCACTTATGAGTTTAGCCCTGGTAATTTTGAGAGATATCTTCTTGCCGATTCAGGGAGTGAGAATTTGGACTCTGAACGTATTATGATATTTGGAAGAGAATATAATTCTAGTTGGTGTGAAAATATGTTAGAATTGTTTATGGACGGCACTTTTCTAATTTGCCCGTCTCTTTTTTCACAAGTATTCGTTATACTTGCTAGAAAAGATGGAAGAGCAGTGTTTCCTGTTTTGTTTTGGTTACTACCTAATAAGAGGAGGGAAACTTATGTAAAATTATTTAGTATGATCCGTGAATTGTGGCCTCAACTAAATCCGTTGAGTATAAGTGTTGATTTTGAGCTTGCCATTCATCAAGCGATTCGTGAAGTGTTTCCTGACGTTAATATACATGGCTGCTTATTTCACCTAGTGAAAAACTTAAAAAAACATTTATCGTCAAGTAATTTGTTAAAAAGGTACAGTGCCGATGTAGATTTTGCATTGCGCTCAAGAATGGTTACTTCAATTGCGTTTGTTCCTGAGAACGATATTTTTCATGCAATTACAAGTTTAGAAAATTATTTACCACCAGAATTTGATCCAATTTTAGAATGGTTTACAAATACATATATTGGACGTCTTAGAAATAATGGTACCAGAAATATTCCAATGTTTTCTTCAAATATTTGGTCTGTGTATCAACGCACGTTGGATGGAATTGATAGAACTAACAATTACGCCGAAGCTTGTCATCGAAAAATACAATTAGGTTTTGGTGGTGGTATATTTCATCCAACGTTGTGGACTTTTTTGGATAAATTAAGACGAATTCAAAAAACTTTCGACACAGAATACGAACGTATTCTAGCCGGACATGCACCTTCTAAAAAAAGGCTGCGGTACGAAGCGGCTGATTCTCGAATTATAATTCTATTAATATTATAGAATATCTTCGCGGTATATCTTATAATTATAGCATGGATTAAAATTTGTATGTGTTATGTATGTAAATAAATATTTAATTTAAAAGTAAAAAATAATTTTTTTTAATATTTTTAATTTAAAAATTTTTAATAAATTTTAACACTTAAATAAATTTCCCGTCGCCGAATCGACGTAGGCGAATTTTCTGTCGCCGAATGGGAATTGCCGAAATGCCGGTGCCGAATTGGAATCGCCGAAACTAACATAGCCGAACATCGGGTCGCCGAATTGACCGTCGCCGAATATACGGTGCCGAATCGCTTTCGCCGAACTGCGGTCGCCGAAACGACGTGTACCGCTCTACAAGGGGGTGTGGGAGGGAAGGATGGACGATTGCAAACAAACTTGTTAACAAAACAAGACTTGCATGGGCTATGAAATCGTTCAAACCATATAAGTCTTCGGGACCAGACGGGATATTTCCCGCTTTACTACAACAGGGAGAGGAAATTCTTTCCTCCCCTCTTTGCGCTATGTTCAGGGCAAGTATTGCCCTCAACTATGTACCCACTGGTTGGCGAGAAGTCAAGGTGGTATTTATACCCAAGCCGGGGCGTGCTTCATACGACCAGGCCAAGTCATTTCGTCCAATCAGCTTAATGTCATTTCTCCTGAAAACTCTCGAGAAACTGATTGATAGATATATCAGGGACGATGTCTTGGTGTCAAAACCACTTCATCGATACCAGTATGCATATCAAGCAGGAAAATCGTGTGAACTAAGTATCCACGAACTTACCCGTAGGATAGAGGAAGCTCTTGTGGGTCAAGAAATTCCCCTAGGAGTATTTCTTGACATAGGGGGGGGCGTTTGACAACACGTCTTTTGACTCAATTGAGACCGCACTTCAGAAACGAGGAGTGAGTCCATTCATTATAGGATGGATAAGCTCCACTCTGAGGAATAGAAACATTAAGGCTACTCTGGGTCTGGCGACCTCGGAGGTCTCCGCGGCGCGGGGATGTCCGCAGGGGGGCGTTTTGTCGCCCCTCCTGTGGTGCCTGGTCGTGGACGAGCTCCTGAGGGCGCTAGAACAGGGTGGAATACACGCGCAAGGTTTTGCTGACGATATAACAATCCTCGCCGTCGGGAAGTTTGGAGGGGTTTTGTCTGCATTAGTACAGCGGGCCCTGAGAATTGTCGAACGGTGGTGCACCAAGGTAGGATTGTCGGTAAACCCGGAAAAAACCGCCGTGGTAGCTTTCACTAAATGCAGAAAGGAACTGCAGGAAGTGAGGATGCCCACACTCTGGGGGAAAAATCTGCAACTAGCAGATGAAGTCAAATATCTGGGGGTAACCTTGGATAAAAGATTGACTTTTACCAAACATATTGATAATATAACGATCAAAGCGACTAGGGCCATGTGGGCCTGTAGGAGAACGATCGGTAAAACGTGGGGACTTAAACCTAAAATGGTCCTTTGGCTCTACACCAAAGTGGTGATACCCACGGTAACATATGCTTCCCTCATCTGGTGGCACAAAGCCCAGAAAAAGGAAAGTATTAAAAAACTTAATAAGGCAAAGACTAGCCTGTCTAGGAATAACGGGGGCAATGGCAACAACGCCCACCGCAGCAATGGAGGCACTATTGGGACTGCACCCACTACACTTGGTGGAGGAAATGGAGGCCCAAATGGCTGCATACAGGCTGACGATTAATGATCAAGGGGGAGGAATCTGTAGAGAGGGCCACCATACCATGATCTTCAACTCCATCAGGAGTAACAACACGCTCTGTATGAAATCGGATAGAACCAGCACTGCAAGAGACTTCCGAAAACCTTTTAAGGTTATAATTCCTGATAGGGGTTCGGAGGGCGGCGAACAGGAGCTGGGAAAACGATTCGAAACCATCTGGTACACTGATGGATCCAAAACGTCCGTAAGCACTGGAGCAGGAATAAGTGGTAAGAGACCAGGGGATGCTTTTAGCATAAACCTGGGCCAACACGTAACTGTTTTCCAGGCCGAAATTCTGGCAATAATGACCTGCGCAGAAGAACTGATTTGAAGGGCTTATGTTAATAAGCGCATCTGCATCATGACCGATAGCCAAGCAGCATTAAAAGCTCTGGAGGGAGTAGAAATACACTCCAAAGTTGTGAAGAACTGCCTTGACACACTGGTGAGACTGGCACAAAGCAACAGATTAACACTGATGTGGGTGCCGGGACACACTGGTATCAGTGGCAATGAAAAAGCCGACTCCCTAGCAAGAGAGGCTGCATGTAATAGTTTAGTAGGTCCAGAACCAACTTGCGGGATTGCATACAAGACTGTAAAAGGGACTATCAAGGAACTACTAAGAGAGAAACACCTTGTGTACTGGAGGAATCTTCCGGGACTGAGGCAATCGCGGATGTTCATTCGGGAACCCTCCGGGGACAAAAAGACCAAAGAAATACTCCGACTGAGCAGAACTCAGTTGAGGAAAACAGTAGGACTATATACAGGACACTGCTGCTTAAATAAACACCTCAATAATATTGGGGTCGTTGAAGATCCTACATGTAGTATGTGTGGGGAGGAGGAAGAAACTCCATACCACCTGCTATGTGTATGTCCAGCTCTTGCCACTGTAAAGCATGAACACCTAGGGAGTCGCTATCCGACCACCGAGGAGATAAGAAATTCACCCATCAATATTGTACTCAACTTTGTTGAGGACTTGAACTTGATGGGGTAAAACTAGGAACGCGGGGTACAATGGGCCAGGAGCCTAAGTGCAAGTGGGAGTACTTTTACAGACCACACCCGTTCAGCAATAATAATAATACAGAGGACAGCAGTTCATAGAGTAATTCACCAATTTTTTTGTCTAGCCCCCTACGCTAGATAAAATTTTAGTTGTAAGAATTTGTAAAGAGGAACTTTTTTATTTTATATGTAAATATTAATTTTATTAGAAAGTGGACAGATGTGAAGTGCTACCCTACATTTCCCGCAGTATTTATTAAAAACTTTAGAAAAATTAGGCTTTTATTGGGAAACGAGATCAAGAAATCATCTATTAATAGAAAGATCAGGCCTAATATTATTTAGAAAAACATATTTAAGAAACATAAAGAAATTCAGATTAGAAGGACGTAAAATTTATTATTTGGATGAAACCTGTTATAACGTATTTCTTATCTTCCCCAAAAAGCAAACGCGGTCTGCGTTAAACCAAAATTAATAATTTAAAAAATCTACCAATTTTGTTTATTTTTAACGCAGGACCAATGATCATTCGGCCAGCTACTGCAATAGCGGTATGCAAAGGGTCGCAAGCTGATGACATTTAGAAATCAAACACACAAGAATCGTTAACAATTTAATCACATAAAAAATTACTTTTAAGTGATGCTGGAGTAATTCGCGTTGTCGTACAGTTTCAAATAGCCTCAAAATTAACGGCAGTCAAAGAGCAATCTTTAGCATCATCAATTCCACTTCAGACTACATGCCATAGAATTACATAAAATTTTTATCACAAGTCTTAGAAATTTTTATACATAAAAGTTATTAGTCACCCAGTTTCAGAAAGCTTTTATTGCTGTGGCGTTTACAAAAAAATCGTGAAAAAAATCGTGAACACGACAATGTATTGTCGTGTTCTGATGAACAACTCTTTAAGGTTCGTTCCCAATTTGTCGGAGTTTGCAATATAAGACTCTCCCAAGGAGCGAGTTCAATAGAGATTTTAAAATTTCTACAAGTAAATAAAACAAAATTATGCAGGGCATTAACAAAAATTTACTTAGACGAATGTTGGTGCTAATTAATGTCTTGATTACAAATAAAAACGAAATTTTTGTAATTAAATCAAATTCAACAATAAAATAAACCAGATATTGACGTGATCTATTCACAAGTTCACACATTTACTATTTCAAATTTATAACTATAACTAGTAAATAAATAGTACGTTGTAATTACTAAACAATCTGAAAATAAAAATAATTGTGCACATAATAAATTAAAATTGTTTGATTTAAATGTTCGCGCCAACTTGTAATTGAACGCGTAATTCACAGCTGAACGCAGCTATTGGTAGAAACAGTAGTTTGTAATGACGAAACATGCACTACACGAGTTAATTGAAATCATCGTAATAAAGTCATTTACAACAACGAACGAGATTAATCCAATAATTAAATAGTTGTAACAGTGCTTTAAAATTGGTACAAATGTGAAGTTAATTTGTTATAAACGAAGATTCCATATTTGAAAAAGTGTGTCTCGTGTATAACCTCAAATTCTTCAAACTCATAATTTTCAAATTCCAGATAAATAATGTTGAAATAACGAAAAATAAAAGAATTCAAATTCTATTTACCGTATGGATGACTTCAAATAATTCAATTATAAGAGGATAAATCGTGATGAGATTTCATAAAATGAACGGCCATCATTCTAGTTTATCAGGTAAATTTTCCAAATTTTACATTCCATTATCCAATCTTCCACAAATTATAATTTTCATCATGCTGACACTTCACTATCATTACTTGCTATCATAATTCACAACTTATTGTGAAAAATTTTATTTTTTCCTCGAGTTCACTACTTTATGCCTTCGCTTCTCAGTCAGCAATCCCTTCTCGCACACAAAAATCTTTCACTTCCTGTCCTTTCCAGGTTTTTGGAAAATCGTGTCTCATGCCGATTGGTCATTTCAGCGAGCCAAATTTGAAAATTTTATAAACAAATTAAATGTTACCAATTTAATTCAAATTTGAATTGCTTTTAACACCATCTAGTTCAATTAGCACAAATCACGAAATTACTCTTCTTCTCTTCGTACGCACTCACTTTCGTTTTAAAAAAGGTAAGTAATGTAACAATACAAAAAAAATTTTATTAAATAAAATGTCGTCCCATCTGGTTAATTTAATTTCTTTCAGGTTCTGAAACAATAGGTACAATAAATGAATACAAATCAACCTCAATTCGTCCAAGTAAATATTAAAATTACTCAAATTTAAGAAAATATCAAATTTAACTTTTAATTGTGGAAATTCTCAAATTGGCAATTACCACGGGTCACTACAGTATATTATAAAAATCTTCAAAGTGTGATAAAATACGAAACTTTTTCTAATCTTCCAAAAAACGTGATAGTTAAAGCCTCGTCCATATGGGAACCAATTTGCATCAGATGCTCGACTTATCAAAAAATGTATGACCATAGGGCATCACCTGTTCGCAACTCGCACCTCCAATGACATTTCGCAAATAATTTAGATGTTCAATGTTATAAGTTAACCAACTTGAAAATTTGTTGTCAAAAGAATTTTCATTAAGAAAATCTGCTACCCAGTGAATTTGTTATCGGGAAATGTTTGCCTCCAAGAGAATTTGTAATCAGGAGATTTTTGCCTCCAAGAGAATTTGCCTCTACAAGACGAATCACATCACAGTCATATCATTGGAAACTCAAGACTAATTACCTGATAAAACTGATGTTAATAGGAAATTATCAAAAATTAAAAACTTTGACCCACAATAGAACGTTCAAGGTATAAATTAAAATCAGAAATGAATTCCAATGACACTCACGTGCAAAGCAATCCGCTTGTCGGAAATAAATAAATACCCAGTAGCGAGGAAATACGAGGGCCTTGCACAGATTTCGTAAAGTTAGAAATGAAATTTACAAAAATTCGTTACACTGTATAAATGCAGACCACACTAAATCAAAAGTATGGAAAGACAAATCTGTAACTAGCACAAGTAATGCATTTCTCAAGGGTCTCTCGGTAATAGCTAATTTATTTATTTAACAATTAATTATTACATTATAAATTTATTTTAGACTGAATTAAAAGATTCCTCCAGTAAAGATAAGCGACTTATTATTTTTCATATAAGGAATTTTTCATAAAATCCAAAGATGGATTTGTAGAAAATGGACTGCTATGTTTTGAATCGTAGAAAACTGGCGACTATCACAAAGAAATGAATTCAAATGAAGACGATTGGTCTTTCCACTTTTGGAGTTCTTTATTTTTTAATCTTTGTTTTAGTGCACTGAAATGCTTTTTTTGCTGCTTCCACTCTTCTGCTAAATTCACATCCTCTTGATACTTTGCGTATTTTGGAGTTCTTATCGCGCTTAGTAGTTGACATCGCGCTTATTGAGTTTATTGTTATTAAATTTCTTAAAAATTCATCTTGCTTTTTTGCATAGAAGATATGATCAGAAGTACTGTGCGGCAAATGCAGAATTTTTTTTGTATTCCCCACGCAAAAAGTCGTCATTTTTTTAAGAGAAAAAATTGTTTACTTTCACATCTATGTCTTTGTTTTCTGACTTTAGCGTACCGTTTGCCATACAAACTGACGCTTATGGTTTTGTAATTGGTGGGGTTTTAACCCAAAATGTTGATCAAAAAAAGCTCGCTATTTGTAACATCAGTCGGTATTTAACCACAAATGAGCGAAACTTCTTAGTTACCAAAAGAGAGTTTTAGCTGTTTTTTGGGCAATTGAGAAATTAAGAGCATGTGTCGATTCTCACTACTTAACCGGCATTAGCAACCACTACTTGTTGATTTGGTTAAATAACTTAGAGAAACCATCTGAGAGGCTTGCTCGTTGGGCTGTGGCATGCATTAATTGATTACAACATTGGTTGAGGGTAAGTAGTTCCGACGCTAAAATACAAATTTTACGATTGAAACCTCGATAAATTCTGAATAAGCATATTTTAAATAAGAGAATTAATTAAGGAAGATGGTCTTAAAATCACTGGTTTTTTCAAAAATTGAATTTAAAAAAGCACGATTGTTATAGCAATTTTCAAATTCAGTCGCTCGGGATTGGTGAATCAATGCATTATATTGTCGGTCCGTGTGAATTTAACTAGTCTTAGCTTTGCGCAGAGCTGCGATAACCAGAGCGACACTTGCATTGGGATGCTTCAACAGTGCACTTCGAGCAAAAATGATGGTTTTCAATAGTAAATGTGCACTTGGTAACGTATGTCTTGGTTTGAGTTTTTCCAATCTCCTTGATGCGTAGGATAAAGCGAATACTTTGACCACAAAAAAATAGGAGAAATTCAATTATAAAGAATTTAAAATTTAAGCTAGTTTATTCAAAATAAAAAATAAAAAAAATATTGTTGAACAATTTCTGAGTTCAAATTGTAGTACATATACGCACACACCAAATTTCTAATAACTAACATTTATATAGCGGTTATAGAGATTAACTAAATTATGTTTTAGTTATTTACTTGAATAAAATGTAACCATTTGGTTAAAATGAATTTTTAAATTCATTTAGTTAATCTTTACAAAAACACAATTTATATAATTATTACAAAGATTGAAATCAAATCTTTCAATTTCTTTCTCTTGAGTAAATTTTTCTGAAACAAAATTCATTTATGTAAATGAATTTTTCCAATTTAGATTGATTTGATTTCAACAACACAAATATTAAATATACATTTTTAAATTACTTACAAGATTTTAATAACACACACTTAACACTTTGAACAAAAAGAAATATTAAAATACAATTACTGTATTGGGAAAACGAACGCGACTCTCTGATTCTCTGACTTGACTTGATCGGCTTTCAGCCTGCCAATATTTTTAATGTAATATAATAACAAAATAATTTAATTGTGCTTACAATGTTAAAATTCACATCAAATAATATACAAGATGATCAAAAAACTGTAGTTTAACTAAAATTAGTTATCTATTAAAAATGCAAAACTGAAGGTTCCAAAAACTCAAATTGTGCAGCGACTAATACGTAGGTCAAAATTGTAGATAACAACTAAAAAAAATATTTTTTCATTGTAAAATTAAGAATCCCAAAAGTTTTACTTACGTTTGCAAATAATGTAATATCCATCCTGAACATTTCTGATACTTCTAAATGCGCAGGATATTTTTCAACAACATATAAAAAGCATTGAAACTGAAACAATTGATAATTTTAAATCAGAATAACTTTTGTAATGAAAGTTAAATATTAGAATGAGAAACTTTTAGATCATCGACTTTGAGGGCATGTCAGTGGCCCCTCAGTTTCGAATTGAATGAATTTTGTGGAAAAAACGTTAAAGCATCGTTTGTTTGTTTAAACTTTCAAGGTTGCGGAGTTATTTGCAAAAAACTACTGGGGGTGGGGAGACATGACGACCCCTCCCAAGTTTTGAATTTTTGAATAAATTTGGTGTCAAACTTTAGAACATCGTTTAAGCTTGCATGAGCTTTTATTATTTTCCTTTGACCCTCAAAGGTTGGAGAGTTATTCGTGAAAAACTATTGGGGGTAGGAAGGGCTGTAGACATATTTTTCAATTTTTTTTCTATTTTTAATTTATGTGTGCAATTAATATCTATTGATAGAGCTTTGTTTGAGTTTAAATGAGCTTTCATTCTCATCATGGAAATGGAAATAGAAGCTTATTCAAGCTCAAACGAAGCTCTATCAATAGACAGCAATTTTAGAAAAATATTAGAAATACAAACGAAAATAGAAAAACTTGTTCACAGACCCCCCTAAGAATTTTGCAAATAATTCCGCAGAGGTTGAGGAAAGTTGCCCGAAAAATTAGAAAATTTCCGAAAAATATATTCGATAACAATTTTATACTTTTAATAGATGGTGTTCGTGACAAACCTATCGAAAAGCCTGTAAGACACGGTGCATAATTTTACATAAAATTTACATTTAAATGGTAACTAACCTATGAAAAACGTCTGATGGCTACTAATACGCTCTTTCAAATTCAAATTTTATGCAAAATTGCTTATGGCTCACGCCATAACTTGAAAACGGCTTGACTTGAGAATGAAAGGAAGGAAGAGAGGAAGGTGAAAGAGGAGAAGAGAAAATAAAATAAAGGGAAAGAAAAAGAGGAAGAAAGGGAGGGAGAGGAAAGATGAACTTAATTCATTTTGAATATTCTTAATAAAAAACTGAATTTAATTCGGCTAAAAACTTAACACAACATTTATTGATTCTGAGGCGGAACGAAGTTTGCCGGATCAGCTAGTTTTACATGACATTTACATGTAAATGCTAACTAATCAATAGAAAGAACGTGTTAGTAGCCATCAGACGTTTTTCATAGGTTAGTTACCATTTACATGTACATTTAATGTAAAATTATGCATCGTGTCGTACACAGGCTTAAGTTTTAAAATAACTTAAAATTTAACGCATATTGCTCGGAGTTCGGTCGAAAATTTTAAATAATTATAACTTTGTAAGAAATTAACTTAAAATCGTGCTCATTGAAGCTTAAACGAAGCTCTATCGATTGACATCAATTGCACACATAAATTCAAAATAGGAAGGAAAATTTAAAAGCATGTCTACAGTCCCCCCCCCCAGTAGTTTTTTGCGAATAACCTCGCGACCTTTGAAGCTCAAACAAAAATAATTTAAGCTCATTCAAGCTCAAACGATGCTCTAACATTTGACACAAAATTTATCCAAAAATTTAAAACTTAGAGGGCCATCATGTCTACGACCCCCCAGTAGTTTTTTGCAAATAACTCCGCAACCTTTGAGACTTAAACAAAAATAACGGAAGCTCATTCAGACTCCAACGATGCTCTAACGTGTGACACAAAATTTATCCAAAATATTCGAAACTGAGGGGGGGGCCACTGTCATGTACCTCAATGAAATCATCGTTAATTTATTTGTGCTTGCGTTCATGAATATAATCATTTACCTGAAAACCTCACAGTATTTGGTAGTTTTAATTATAAAGCGTTTCGTATATTTTAAAATGATTTTTATGTTAAAATCTGTTACTCTTTTAGTACCAAATACTATTTACATAGGTAGAATTAAACAAATGTACAACAAACCTGGAATTGTTCAGCTGGATTTAGTACAGTACTCATTTTAAATCTGTGCAACATCGACAATATTTCAGTTCTCTGAAAAAAAAATTTAAATACTTACAAACAAATTTAAAATCAAAAATATAAATAAATAAAATCAAAAATATGAGCTCGTACTCAGGTTCTTATTATATTTTTTTTTAAATTTTATATTTGACCGATCGAGTGCCGCCGCTCTGTGGAGTGACATATCAGAATTTTGAATCTACGACAATTCGTCGCGCGTTAATTTGTCGCGGTCAATTCGTCGCGTAACAATTCATCGCCTGCGACAATACGTCGCTTACGACAATTTGTCGCCTACGACAATTTGTCATCTAAAATAATTCGGCCCAAGCGACAATTTATTGCGTGCGACGGTAAATCATTTTAAAATGTCTTTTAAAATTTATTTTTGAAATTTTTTTAGTACAATGGACGAGTTTCACTCTTTTTTTTTATTATTTGAAAGTAAATGTCAAACCGAATCTTCAAAATAAAAAAAAAAATTTAAATTAAATTTAATTAAAAAAATAGTTTACCGTCGCACGCAATAAATTGTTACAGGCGACGAATTGCCGTATGCGACGAATTGTCGTAAGCGACAAATTGTCGTAGGCGACGAATTGTCATAGACGACGAATTTTCGCCCGATGAATTGACCGCGACGAATTGACGGTACACCAACTTCTGCACGTTACTTAAATCATACCTTTATAAAAAAGTTTTCTTGGTAAAGTATGGAGACGAGATGTTGGGGCTTTTTGAAATCAGTTTTGAAGTTCCGCAGGGTATCGTTTTGGGCCCGATACTTTTTTTGATCTACACATCTGACCTACCAACAAACGTCAATACATTTATAGCAACCTTTGCCGACGACACAGCCATTCTGGCCTTTGGTCGAGATGTTAAACCTGCATCAGCCAACCTACAGGCACACCTCAATGAAATCAAAATGTGGTTGAGGATATAGCGAATTAAACAGGAGAGACACCTGCCCACCCGTTAGGCTAAATGGAAGAATAAATTATGTCTTCAACAGAAGACTGCAAATACCTGGGTGTGCATCTTGATCAACGTCTGACCTAGAGTAAACATATACGGAACAAAAAATTACAACTGGGACACTCCTTAAGGAAACACATGTAGCTACTGGGTTGTAATTCACAACTTTTATTGGAGAACAAGGTACCTACTAATATACAAAGCCAATTTGTACATACGGCAGCCAGCAATTCTTACATCGCCAAGATCCAACGGTTTTAATTAAAAATCCTCAGGATTATTACTGATGCCCCCTGGTATGTACCAAACCACGTAATCCATCGTGATCTCCAAATACCTACCGTTGAGGAATGTGTCGAAACACTTAGTACTTTCACCCCAACCCACTTGCTGTGGATCTCCTCACCACCCATCGTACCAAAAAGCTAAAACTCCGCGACCCGCTGGACCTTCCGCACCGCTTTAGTGACAACTGATAAATTATTATACCTAATTACCTAACAATCATATCTTTTACTGGGATAATTTTAAAGTTTGCTGTTGCAAAGAAATTGCAAGTTTGGTATCGTCGACGATAACATGGAAGAAAATAAATAAATTTCTGTGGTAATTTTATTATGCGATTCCTAGAACGGATGTCGGATTGTCGGAATGTCAAAGAAATGAATAAAAATTTAAATAACTTTGCACGAAAAGTAGATAATTATCGCCAAAATTCAAATGAAAGGTTGGATATGATTACCACTACTGTAAAATAAGTGGTAAATGTCGATACATTTCTATAGTAGAGTCAGTTACAAAAAAAGAAAAGTGTCTTTTAGGCAACACTGTTGACAGAAAAGTCCTTAATAAAAAAATTGAAAAAAAAAAATACAATTTCAACAGAAGAAGGGCTAACTTCGTGCACGTCATTTTACCTAATGAATTTACAAAAGTTTGTTAAAAGCTAATTTATATTAATAGAGCAATAAAAGGCTTTTTTACTTACATTTGCGGTACTCTTTCCAAAAATTGATATGACGTAACCCGTTGCAAGCACTGTAATTTGCATTCCAACTTCAATTCTCATAAACTTGATACCGACTGGAATTTCATAAGCTATTACTAGTACTGCCAAAAACCAAGTAACAATAAAAAAGGTTGCACCAATTATGAGAAAAATCAATACTAAAGGATCGAGGAAATGATTAAATCCTTTTAATATTTTGGCGAATGCTAAATATATATCAGCATAAACTTTTAGTAACTGCTTTACATCTTCATGTGGCATGGAAATTCTGAAATCGTTTTCGTTTGTGAAAGCCAAAGTTGTTCTGTTAAGGGTTATGCTTTCTAAATCAATTTTTAGGAAATAATTGTATTGTTTGTGGATGAAGTAGAAAATATTAAGAAACATCAATACTCCACCACAGCCAAAAATAATTGTATTAAATGAGATGAATAGACCCAAGTTTTCAATTATATTCCATTGAGGATCAAGTTTGAAACAAAATATTAAAACTGCAGAAGCGCCGAAATAAATACACCCAATACTTAAAACCACGTAACTAAGTCCTCGATAGCGATTAACAGTATCGGTCGATAATACACAATGTGAAGTTGTTGCGTAAAAATATCTCATTATGGTGTCAGACTGCTGCATCATTATTTCAAATTTAGGAAATTTTAATAATGAGTGAATAATAACTAAAAATGCAATTTCGTACGTTAACAAATCAACAGTTGGGAGTAACCACTCAAATAGCACAACATTATTTTTAAAAGCGGTAAAAGTTCTTAATGCGCTATAATAATGGGAGGTGAAAAGTACAATTAAGGATAACATTGCAGGAACAGTATCCAATTTGAAAAAAGTTTGCTTTCTTGTGAAAATTATTATTTTATTTTCATGATTGCAGGTTAATGTTCTTCTTATAATACCCATAAAGTGCGTATATTGCAATACAACACCCGCAGCACAATTTACACAATTTTGAGATTCTCGTAAAGCCATTTTTTATTATAATACTAGAAATTATAGCAGAGCTTAACTTTTGGATGACCAAAACTACTTTGTGGAAAAATTGGTATAAACTAAAGTTTATCATTTGTTATTATTTATTTATTTTTGGTACTACACTTTTGTATGTATCGTACTGTTCAAATATAGGTTTATTAAATTTATTAGATTATACCTATATTTTGTTTGTATTGGTACTTTTTATAAACAATATTTATAAAATTTTTGTATGTATTGTACTATTCAAATATATAATTTTGCTACCACACAACCCAGGAGACTTCTATTTTGGATTATTTAACAATCATTCTTCACATTCATAATTCATACCTACTGTTATTGTATTCAATGTTTAATTTATTCTTATCGATGTATTTTATTATTAGCTTAAAACCACTTACTAAGTTTATATTATATTTTATATTAGTTAAATTCACAACTACTAAGTTTGAATTTTTAAAAAGATTTTGTTAAAATAAAGTACAAAAATGACTAGAATTACTGAAATGTTACATGCACGAGCATAGAAAACTGAGAAAGCTTGAGTTTTAATTCAAGTTTTATTTAAAAAGATGAAGTTAAATTATTAAATAATACATTGATTGATATGAATAAATTACGCCTAAATACAGTAAACAGTTGCAAACTATTTAAATACATTGATAAAAACATTGAATACAATAAGTGGTTATGAATGCAAAGGGTGATATTGGTAACGTAACTGCTTCTTTATTATGAGATTTAAACGTCCTCGTTTACTAATAAATAATTTGAAAATTGAATTATTTAAGTTTTAATTTTCATCGAACGAGTCTAGAATTGGGTTATTTCATTTTATGCAACCAAACTAAGGGGTTATGATCTGTTTCAATAAAAAACTTTGTCTATATATATTTATGGTCTCAAATGCTTGGTTTTATTTGGCTGTTGCCAAGAGCACTTTTTTTATTGTACTATAATTTCTATCTGCTGAATTTAATGTTCTGGAGTAATATGGAATTGGTTTATTATTGTGTCACTTGTTAGTTTAACTGGTTTTTAATGTAAAGCATTTTTCATAACCGTTGTCGTTAATATTGATGTTGTCTCCTTTTTTAAGACATTAGTTCTAAGAAATATTTGATTTTATTTGTGGTTGTTTAGTACATAACAGTTGAAAATAAGTGGAAAATTAACATTTTGGTGAAAGGTAGGAAACGTAGACCTTTAAATGCAAATTTTACGATTGAAACCTCGATGAATTCAGAAAGAGCATATTTTAAATAAGAGAATTAGGTGAGAAAAATGGCCTTAAAACCAACAGTTTTTTCAAAAATCGAATTTAAAAAAGCACGATTTTCATAGCAATTTTCAAGTTCAGGCGCTCGGGATTGGTGAATCAATGCATTCTATTGACAGTCTGTGTAGTTTGAACTGGTCTTAGCTTTGCGCAGAGCGACGATAACCGGAGCGACACTTAAATTGGGATGGTGCAACAGTGCACTTCGAATGAAAATCATGGTTTTTAATAGTAAATGTGCAGGAAAAATGGCTTAAAGCGCCCGAGCGCAGCGAGAAGTGCTTTAAGTCGATTTTTCTTTGCACAACCACTCTGCGTTTAGAATCCACGCTAACGAGTTTCACCACTCAAAGATCCACCATTTTCCTTAATTCACGGGCCTACAGATATTTTTATAATAAGTGTCGTTTTCATCAAAATGGCCCAAAGCGCCCGAAGGGTGCGTAGGGTCAATTTTGATGAAAACCACCATGGCACGAGGAGGATCCACGCAAAAAAGTAATAACCGTTCGTTAAATCAAAGCATCCCTTTTCTGATGTAATTTTGGGGTTCAAGGTATACTCACGGGTCCCTAAAATACAAATTTTACGATTGAAATCTCGATGAATTTTAAAAGAGTATATATTAAATAAGAGAATTAGCTATGACGAAATGCCTTAAATGCACCTGTTTTTTTAAAAATCGAATTTAAAAACTTGGATTTTTACAGTAAATTTTAAAGCAAGGTCGCTCGGGATTGGTGAATCAATTCATTCAGTTCATTCTCCTGGCGGTACGTGCACCGTGAACTGGTCTTAGCTTTGCGCGGAGTGGGAGCGACACTTGCATTGCGATGCAGTAATAGTGCACTCCGAACGAAAATCATGGTTTTCAACCCTAAATGTGCGGGAAAAATGGCTTAAAGCGCCCGAGCGCAGCGAGGGGTGCTTTAAGTCAATTTTTCCTCGCACAACTACCCTGCGTTAAAAATCCACTCTCACGAGTTTCACCTTTCAAAGATTCACTTTTTCCTTGACCCACGGGCCTAGGGATATTTTTAAATTAGTTGTCATTTTGATCAAAATGGCTCAAAGCGCCCGAGCGCAGCGAGGGGTGCTTCAAGTCAATTTTGATCAAAATCACCCTCGCAAGAGTCGGATCCAGGCGAAAAAGTAACTACCGTTCGCTAAATTTAAGTAACCCTTTTCTGAAGTAATTTTGGTCCTGAAAAGGACCTTTTTGTCGTGGCGTTACACAGGATAGCGTTCCGCGATCTGATGGAGGAGTCCATTAAACACGGCTCCAGGTGTGCGCCCAAATATACCAACTCACAAAAACTGGTCCAGGTGACTCGCAAGTAAAGCAGATTGCATCACACCTAAGCGACGACAGAACCCCTTTAGCTGCGACCTATAGCCCTCCACTGCATTTGTGCAAACCCCTGTAGCGGGGTCTACAAAATTGCGGCTGTGGTTCACCCATCTATGAATGTAGGCTGGTGCAACTCCTGGTATCTTATCCAAATCCCAGTAACCCCGCCAACCATCCGTCCAAATTTCGGTCCCGGGTCGTACTAAACGGACGAAAATTTTGTGCAGCGTTTTCTGCTTACGATCCGGAACAAAGGCAACAACCCCTCGCCTAGCAGTGAGACTGTAGACACCTACAATCCACTGCTGGGGAACGACTCTGCCAACGTTATGCTTACGCTTCGCGACTACACTCTCGTCAATCTGTACCACCTCACCCGGGCCGCCGAGTTGGACGAGTGCAAGGTTGTTACGGAGTTTCCAGGTGCAGATACGTCGAAATTTCTGGTGTAATGTATATACGGCGTGACGTTCCATCCCGAGAACGCCAGCAGTTACACCGGCTCGAGAGTTGTGCGCCCAGTTCCATAGAACGCTGAACACCAGCACTGGTGGAACCCTAAGACCCGCAAAAAAGGTCTTGTCGCATAGGGAATACTTCCTCCTGCACTTCGGACACCGGAAGCAGTAGTTGAGGTTGTACATTTGGTTTCTTACCAATGTGCAATAGCGTCTGCACGAAGGTTTCGAACAGCGCTTATTGGTTGGCAACAACCGAAGACCCTGCAGGAACTCCACCACCGCTGCATCGCCCCCACTGAACAATGCAGCAATGTCGAAATCCGACTTTACATTTACATCAGGTATCGGGAACGGATTCGCTGCCATTGCGTTGACTACTGAGTAATTTGTCAAGTGCAACACTACTATGCATAATTGCACGCGTACCGACAACAGAATGAATTGGTTCAACATGATTAACCAATCACGAGCGATTTTGCAGTGAAAAATCAAGCTTTTTTAAATTCGATTTTTGAAAAAACAGGTGCATTTAAGGCATTCTGTCATAGCTAACTCTCTTATTTAATATATACTCTTTCAGAAAAGTTCGAGGTTTCAATCGTAAAATTTGTATTTTAGGGACCCGCGAGCGTATCTCTCCCCAATTTTGGTCCTAAAAAGGACCTTTTTGTCGTAACCTTACACAGGATACCGTTCCGCGATCTGATGCAGCAGTTTGTCAAACACAGCTGCAGGTGTGCGGCCAAACAACCCAACCCACAAAAACTAGTCCAGGTGACTAGCGAGCAATGAGGAATGCATCACACCTAAGCAACGACAGAACCCCTATAGCTGCCACCAGTAGCCCTACACCAAATTTGTGCATACCTCTGTAGTGGGGTCTACAAAATTCTTGCTGTGGTTTACCGTGCGATGGATGTAGCGTGGATAAACGGTCCGTATCTCTCCGAACCCAATGTAACCCCGCCAGCGATCGGTCCAAATCTCGGTCCCGGGTCGTACTAAACCGACGATGAGCCTATGTAGCGTCTCCCGCGAGCGATTCAAAACAAAGGCAACAACCCCTCGCCTAACAGTGACACTGTAGATACCTACAATCCACTGCTGGGCTACGACTCTGCCAACGTTATACTTCCGCTGGGTGACCACGCTCTCATCGATTTGCACCACCTCACCCGGGCCGCCGAGTTGGACAAGTGCAATGTTGCTGCGGAGTTTCCACGAGCAGATACTTCGAAATTTGCGGTGTAACTTATATACGACGTGTCGATCCAACCCAAGAACAGTAGCGGTTACACCGGCCCGTGCATTGCACGACCACATCCATAATACGGCGAACACCAGTATTGGTGAAAGCCTAAGGTGCGCAAAGAAGGTGCCCTCGCTTAGGGAATACACCTTTCTGCACTTTGGACACCGAAAACAGTAGTTGAAGTTGTAGCGGTTGTGTTTCACCAAGGTGCAATGCTTTTTGCACGAACGTGTCGTGCAGCGCTTATTGGCTGGCAACAATCCGCAAGATTAGAGAAACCAAACTGCCTCTTCATCACCCCCATTAAAAAATGCGTTGATGTCATAAATTGAGTTTACCTGCAAATCAGGTAACCGGAACGGATTTACTGCCATGGCGTACGACTTACTAAAAAATTTGTTATCAGCGGGGCTCTTATGCATTACAGTGCACGGACGGAGCACAGAATGCTTTCTTCCACCAATCACGAGCGACTTTACTTGAAAATTGCTATTAAAATCGAGCTTTTTTAAATTCGATTTTTGAAAAACTGTTGGTTTTAAGGCCATTTTCCTCACCTAATTCTCTTATTTAAAGTGTGCTCTATCACAACAAATCGAGGTTTTAATCGTAAAATTTTTATTGGGGGGCTACGTTTCCTGCCTTTTCCCAACATTTTTTATAATATCACTCAGCACCAAAAACAAAGTATATTTTTTTATATTACACATAATTGCTGTTATTGAATAAAAAACTTAAAACAAAGTTTTGTAGTAATTATTCTCTATTTATTTAAATTAGTAGCACGTGCAATTTCCTAAGTAAATTTATAATATAAACAGTAGATTATTCTTGACAGAAAAGTTATTTATCGTGATGATTATCAAAATTGGTTCATTAATATTTAAATCTTCATTTCTGAAAAAATCGTTTTTAAATTTCGTAAATTAAAGTTCATTCTATCTGCTGAGGTAAAAAAGTAAAACTTAAAATTATGGAGAGCTATGATGTAAAGCTAATTAGTTATCCAATTTCCAATTTGAATAAAATTGGGATTTTCTGTTTAAATGAAGCTTCTGTTATACAAAAATTAGCAATTACGATTTTTGGATTGATATCGCAATTCTGTGTTATTATGTCCGTTATTCAGTATTTTTATATAAAAGAGAATATTTTTGATTTTGTGGATAACACCGAATCGTTTGCAGGATATGGTCAGGTAACCTTAATTAATTAATACTTATTAGGAATTATAGCGATAAAAGTAGGTACATAAATTTAGGTTTTGATTGCTTTAATCTTCAAAGCTACATTTTTAAATCATACCTTCTATAAAAAACATTACAATTAAAAATTGTATATTACTATTTTTTTTAGATTGTCCTAAAGGGATACTTCTGTTATTACAACAAGGATAAATTTATAAAACTGATCAAGATTTCAAAACAATTTTTGAATACCGATAACTGTTCCGATAAGTTGAAGAAAGAAGTAGATATGATTTCTCGTGCAATAATAGCGTTTCAAAAATTTTTTTCTTATTCAATTCTAACGGCTGGACCACTATTCATTTTGGCAACATTTTTTGGAAAAAAATTACCCGTTGGAAGCTTTAACATGGAAAATCACGAACAATTGTATCGTATTTTATGGTATAGCTACGTAATTACTCTTCCTTTCGTTACATGGTTTATTGGAAATTTTGACTGTATATTTTTGGGCCTATGTTATGAAATTATAATACAATTCAAAATTTTACGCGATAACTTAGAAACTTTAAGTGTCAAGAACATACACAGCCCTGAAGATTTTCAAGCGTTTTATCGAAAGTTACGAACGAGCATTGAGTATCACAAGTTTTTGTTAGGGTAAGTTTGTCTCTCTTGCAGCTTGAAATGCAATGTCTTGAACAAGCTATTGATAATAAATATTTTAATGATTCAAAAAGATTAATTATGTAAAACGTAGAACTATTTGAAGTTAAGACTGAATTTAGTCGATTTTTGTCAAGTTTCTAAATTCATCTTAGAAAAATTTCAGTGTTAATATTAAACTTAATTTTTGTAGAAATGGATATGTAGAACTTAGTTTCATTGTAATAAATAAGAAGTAGACTTTCTAAATGCAGTTTGTCTATTTTTTTAAATTTTCAAGTGAGCAGTAAAACTACCACAGGTTTATGATAAATTATTAAATAAGTAATTTTTGCAAAAATGCAAAAAAATAACTCGATATTTTAAAGTTTAAATATAATTGGATAAACTACATTTAGAAAATCTGCTCCTCAAATGTTGTTCAGTTTATTTTATTGCAAGCCGTTGGAATGTCTGTTAGTAATGTAAGTAGTAGCAATTAAAATTATTTTATAGGTTTATAGAAGAAATGCAGACAGTGTATTCAGTCGCGTTTATGATCCAGTATTTGACTATATCTCCATTAATCTGCACCGAAGTATACGCCAGTTCAGAAAGGTAAACAGATACGTTCCAAAAAATAATTCAAAAATACTAATAAAGTGTTTTTGTAGTACTTCAGTGCTATTAACGATAAGATACGGATTTGCAGGGATGTGCTTAATTGTTCAATTGGCATTTTATTGCCTTCCATCAAGTTTGATTTTTGAGGAGGTAAATTCTTTGCTGAACTATAAAAAAAAAACTATCATAATTAAATTTTGATTGACAGGTAATGACAGTTTCATTTGGTATTTACAATTCAGATTGGTACTCAAAATATTTTCGCCAATTGCAAACTCCAATGGTTATGCTGATTCAGGCATCCCAAAAAGAATTACAATTTAAAGCTTGCGGTATGGTACCAATGAATATAAACACTTTGTTGTCGGTGAGTAAATAAAAACTTTACAGGACCTGATTTTGATTTTTAGTTAGAATTTTATTTTGTAATTATTTAAAATTTTTATTTTAGGTTGTGAAAGTTGCAATTTCTGCAAGCGCTGTATTTAAAAGCTTAAAGGAATAAATTTCATTATGTGCACTATAATTTACTATTAGAATAAACGATTTCAAAAAAATAAATAAATATTGTCACCAAATAATATTCATTAGTATTATAAAACATCTGATTGTATTATTAGATGAAAGTTCATAGAACATAATTGATTTTTATTGTGTTAAAATAATTATAGGTAAAATTTATAAGCACTTTAATAAATTATTGGCACTTTTTTAGATGTATAAAAATAAAATCACTGGTACTTATTGATTCCTTGTTTTATTATTTTCTGTTTATGTTGAAATGAACCTTAAAAGTAGTTCATATTTATTGACTACTTATTTATTAATTTTACATTAATGACATTGCAAATTGTTTTAGATATTCATCATTCAGTCTGTTTGCGGATGATTTAAAAATCTTCAGACCTATTTGTTATGTTTTTGGGAATTGCAGAATAATGTCAATTTTAATTTTTTAAAACTGTCACTTGTATTAAAGGAGTAAATTAATAAAATCAGATAAAACTGTTTAAAAATACATTAATAAAGTGCCGACACAACAGTAGTGTCAGAAGTGGGATTGAAAGAAAGGAGCCAAAGCATTATGCCCACTGTACACTCTCCCCGAGTGCTTTTGGGCAAATGTCTCGCCGACAGATCACGTGCTCGTTCGATTATCTAAATTACACACTACTAGGCACACCAAGACAGACGAGACATGGCGAGAGTACCCATCTACACTCTCGCTTTTATTTTGTCTTGTTCTGTCTCACCGAAAGTGTACAGCGGGCATTAGATATCATAGGCGAGCAACCTGAATTCTTGCGATCAATGACCAGTATGTTCAACACATTACAAACGTCAATCACAAGCGCAATAACCGCCACAAATCCGATATCAGCGGTGGTGCCATCAATACAGACAGACCAGGCGCAACACCAGTATTTTGCCGTGTTTGCGAGGTACCTCTAGCGTTACGCGATGTAGCGTTACGCGAAAAATACAATCAGGATTCTACGAACGAGCTGAACACTCCGAATGGGCATCAACAATTCACGTGGTAACAAAAAAAAATTAGAGGCTCCGAATCACAGAAAACTACAAACCAACACTGAATCCTTAAATGATTATAAAAGAACATCCCATCCCAAGAACTAAACATCTGTTTAATCAAATGAGAGGCACAAAACGTTTTTGTCACTTAGACGTCACCGACGCATACACACATCTACCCGTCAACGAAGAATTTAGACAAGCTTAACCCTCAATACACCAATCTATGGACTAGTTCTAACTAAAGACTAACTGTTCTTCAGGGACTCTCAAATGTCTTAAATTTTTTCAACGATATTCTGGTTTTCGCAAATAATTTTGAGAATCAAAATTATTGATATAAACAATATAAAAATATAAAAAAGACACATGGTCTCAAATTGAATCGTTCAAAGTGTGTTTTCGCTGCCCCATTTTTTAAATTTCGAGGTTATAAAATAGACTATCAAGGCATACACAAATCCGATAAGCATATGTTGAAGCAATTCGTGATGCACTAAAACCTTCTACACCAAAAGAACTGCAGCTATTTTTGGGCAAAGCCACCTATTATTATAACACGTTTATTCCGGATGTCGCAACAAGAAATCGTGCACTCCGCAACATATTAACTACCGAACTATTTCCATGGACACAAAGAGCCGAAACTGCCTATAAAAATATTAAAGAAATCCTTATCTCACCACAAGTCATGATGCTACCACTCATATTAGCAACAGATGCCAGCAGAAAAGGATTAGGCGCCGTTCTATCCCATGGAGTAGAAGGTGGCCGAGAACGACCAATCGCATATGCTAGTCGAACAATGACCATTACCAAACAGAGGTACCCACAAATTGAAAAAGAAATAAATTTTTTGATTACGTATATGCTCGTCACTTTACACTCATCACAGATCATAAACCACTAACACAAATCTTGCACCCAGAAAAATCACTATCAGTACTATGTATAAGTCGCATGGCTAATTATGCTGACTATATGGCACACTTTAACTACGATGTTATATTTAGACCCACACAAGAAAATGCAAATGCTGATTGTCGTTTCCGTGCACCATTAGCAAACTGCACAAATATAATCAAAAATCTTATCCAAAAGAGAGAAATGAAGATAGAAGAACTCGATGATTTCGATCATTTTAAGTTGCACCAAATAATCGCGTGCAAAACCGGTTATATCCATATTTTATCAAAATAGAGTAAAACATGTTTTCTATATAAACTTTGTGTCTTCAACACGAGTCTGAAGTTATTTTTGATAAAAATCGATTACATCTTGCTTAAAAAGCCTATCAAAGTTGGTGTTTTGGGACAAAATCGGTTATATCTCGAATTTGATGAATATGAAGAACAGATAATGAGACGGATAGAAGAGAGACTAGTTGAGTCTGATGATGATAGTCCATTTGTGATTGTTTTTAATTGTTTTAATTTTTTTTTTAATTTTTATTCTAAATTTATAAAAAAAATTTAGTTTTTTTTTCAAGTTCTTGTTTTTTTATGTACTTTGTAAAGCCTTTTATTAAACTAATTTGTGTTTAAAAGCAGAATAAATTTATTTTTTAAAAGAATTTACTAATTTTTCGTGCAAAACCGGTTATATCCATTTGTTTTTTTACTTTTAGGTGAAAACCTTTGAACAATTTATAAAAATTATTCTAAATAAACCATGCGCAGCCATAATATCAACAACTCCACGTTTGAACTGTTTAATTATTTCTTTGGGATAGAAGAGCAACGTTTTTTTGCTTTCCTGAACATTTTACAAGAATGGATTTAACCGGTTATGCACGCGACCTCCAAAGTATGGCACTTCAATTACCGTTGTTTCCAATAATGGCCCTCAGTTTACATCGTCCAACTTCAAAAAATATTTATAGGCCAGCCATTATAGCAAAAAAGGTATGAAAAATAGCGGAAGTTTTAAAATTTTGAGACAATATTGGAGAAGGTAAAAAAATAATAAATTTGATTTTGCACCCTTTTCCGCCAACAAAAATTAACAAAAAACGTAAATGTGCAGTAACTTTTTGAAAAAAATTCCGAGAGTTGTGCAAACCTTAGAGAACATTCTAATAATTATTACACATCTTCAATAAAAATTGCACCTTGCCACGATCACCGGAACATGGCAAATAGTGGTTTATTAATATTATTTTGGTATATCTTGCCGAAAAAAGTGCGAGTTATACAAATAATTGCTTATGCAACCCAATAGGCAGGCAGATTAATAATTACAACTATTTGCATGTTCCGGTTATAGCAAAAGGGTGCAAACTTTATAAAAGATGTGTAATAGTTATTAAAATGTTCTCCAAAATTTGCATAAATATCGGATATTTTTTCTATAGTGTTATTAAAAATTTACGTTTATTTTTTAATTGTGTAAAAATATTCCGGGGGGCAAAATTCGGATTTATTAAATTTTTACCGTTTACAATGTTGCCCGAAAATTTAAAAACTTTTGGAATTTTTGTCTAACTTTTCACTTTTTAAGCCTACAATGACTGGCCTATTACAGATGAATGGTGTAAATCAAATACAGCAATTACAAAAAATATTTCAACGTTTATCATAAACTAAATCTTTAAAATTTGGTTGAGCTGATCATGAAGGCCCGCCTTGATAAGCTACTGGAAGTACCTTACACCCTACAGAAGGATGAGCGGCGGGACCCAGAGGTCCTTCAAGAAATGCCCAGGAAAATAAGAGAAAAAAATGGTAACCCAAGAAAAGATATCAATAACAAAAGACCGTCAAAAAAAAATCGGAAGCGGTTATCGTAAAACTTAACCCGAAAGGAATTTCCCGGGAAGTAACACAGAAGTTACAAGAACAATAATTGACCCGCCACAGTAATCTCTAAAATTAGAAACACAATAAAAGAAGACATTATAATAAAGGCAGAAAAAGGAAGGGAAAACTCTAAATCAATAATGGAACAAATGCAAAAAGTCCTCATCGAGCAGCACATAATAGAAAAGACCGAGAGAAAAGTGCTAGTAAATCTGCATTTCGCAGAGACGACCACAGGAAACCAAGTTAAACAGAGGCAGCGAGCGGTTATTGGCCCGTATGCATACATCCACCCAAAGGACCTCAGAGCCTCTCACCAGGATACAAAAAAAGTAACTGTCGAGGTGCTCACCGGATCGAGAGTCAAAATTGGAATGATCAGTAGTTGCAGAGTTAAGAAAAAGTTCTTTTTTGGCTTTTGCCCGGGGTGCTGATCATCGGGTCATCCTGCATCTACCTGTAACGGAAGAAAGGGGACAATATGCCTCAGATGTGGTGCAGATGGTCACAAGACAACTTAGTGCTCAAACACACCAAAATGCTTTGAATGTGATCCAATCCGCCAATCCGCGGGAGGTGGTGAACAGTGGCACTGGAAAGTGCTATGCGTGGGTGGAGTGGCGAGAAATGATATACAACGGCTGCTATTTTTTGCCAAATACCACATTGCTAAAGTTCCAGTTTTTAATTGATTAACTGGTGGAAAACGTACCCAAAATTTCCCTCTCTGTGTGTGGCTTTGCTATCAAGAATCAGTGTGGAGATATTTTATCAGAGGCCATCGCATCACAGGACATGGCGGTATGCACTGTGGGGTGTAAGCCGACGTTCCAGAGAAGAAAGTTGGAGTTGGTGGTAGATATCACTTTTGCGAGATGCGATGTTCTGAATAAAGTTGTGGAGTAGGAAGTGTTAAATGACAAAACACGCAGTGATCATAACTACATACAGTTTTGCATCGCTTCTTCTACGCAGCACGGAAACGAAACTCAAAGACGTTGAAAGTTTCAAAGTAATCAAGATTATTCGAGAAGCCCTGAAGCCCCTCCAGCCTTGGTACCGCCTCTGGAGGTTGGATGTAAATCCCTCCAAGAGCGAAGCGATAATGTTTGGCCGATACGCTCGTCAACCTTCCGAAATTGTGGAAATGAACGGCACACAAATCCCATGGAGGGATTCGGTCAAGTACCTCGGTGTCACCCTGGATTCCAGGTTATTGTGGGTCAAGCACGCCACCAGTATCAACAATCAAGCCAAAGCACTAAAGAGGGCGCTCTTCCCTTTGATTGGCGCAAAAAGTAAGCTTCCCCCAAAATCGTAAGTCAGAATTATTAAAGCAATCATCAATCCAGTCTTGACTTACGCAGCTCCGGCATGGGGTTTCATCTCCAACCACCAGATACATAACCTGGAGACCACCCAGGCGAAGTGCCTCCGTTAAGCCCTCTCCGCTCCCTACTGCGTCTCCAACAGACAAATTCAGGCGGCCACTGGGTCCAAGACAATCGAACAAACGATCAAGAAACAGACCATCAAATTATACAAAGGTTGCGCTCTCTCCTCAAACCCCTTGATCAAGGGCTTGGGGAAATACGACCCCATGGCATTCACTTCCACACCTAGGCCTTTGCACATTATCTCGAAGCCAAATCAAGACATCGCTTAAGGACCGCAACACGTTCCTTCCCCGCACGCTTCCTTCACAGACCAACCCGAGGACGAAGAAGAGGATGATGACTTCGAAGTTTTCGCATGATCGGTTAAGTTACTCTATTAGGATTGGTCAAATGTCTCCTGCGTTCCACACATTGGATGATTACCAAAACAAGACGTCAAGTTTATTCGAATACGATTGGTCGTGCGTTCCTTCTCTCCACTTATTGGTTGGATCCGTATCAAGACATCAACATCAAAGTCAATCAGGACATCAAGACATCAAATATTTCCAAATAGTTCGTGAAAAAGGATAGGACGAAATTTTTGCAGATTATTTACAAATTTTTCTAAATTATATTGTAATTTATGTAAACGGTGTTAATCTTTGTAAATTTTTGTCTTAAATAAATTAACGTGTACTTGCGTCGTCGTCGGTGAGCTCGCTAATGCTTTGGTAGAATAGTCGGGGGGTCCTCTGGTACCCTCCCCATTACGCCATCTTCATCAAGTTCCGACTCAACGCCTTTTCGGGTTTGAAATCCCCAAAATTCCCTCTGCTATGTGTCCAAAGTTCGATGTTCGAGAATAAACGATCGTAGCTTTTTTGCTATGTAATGCTACATGTCGCTACAGATGACAGGCGAAATGGACGCAAGAAAATGGATAATACCGAATGTCTTAGAAGTTTTGGTTAGGTCAGGATTCACTAACTTCACGCAATAATTTGATTATTGGACCTCAATATCTTTGTAGAGTCAAATTAATTTTGCAAAAAAAAATTTTTTTTTAATTTACTTTAAAAAAAACTTACCAGAAACGTCACTATTGGCTTCGAAGCGGTTCGACAGCAAATAAAAGATTTTTTATTTCTACTTCAATTTTAGATTTTCTTTTCGCTTTCAAATGCGCGGTGAACACAAACCGTTTATCAGTAGAAATTTTCTTGTATAGATTTTATATTTATGCCAGTGGTCTCTTTGCCAAAATTGTGTCGTGGGAGAAAAAAGTTTTTCATTAAAACCAAAAACACCTAACCACAGTTAATAATAAGAGTGTCTATATTTACATTTCTGTAAATAAATTTAAAAAAAATTTGTAAATAAAACTTTTTATTTACAACAACAATTTATATTGTAATAAATATTTTTAGTTCTAAAAGTTAGTTAGTCTAAAAAATTATGATATGGTTTTGGAGAAAAAGTTTAAAACAAAGTTTTGTGGTAATTATTTTTCCATATATTTAATTTAGTAGCACGTGCAATTTTTTAAGTAAATTTATAATACAAATGGAAGATTTTTTTCGCAACAAAAGTTATTTATCGTGATGAATATTAAAATTGATTCATTAATTTTTAAGCTTTAATTCCTATAAAAATCGCTTACGCTTTATCTTTTGTTTCAATTGCGTAGTTCATTTTATCTGCTGAGGTGAAAAAGTACAACTCAAATATTATGGAGGGCTATGATATAAAGCTAATTAGTTATCCAATATCAAATTTGAATAAAATTGGCATTTTTTGTGTAAATAAAACTTCTATTATACAAAAATTGACAGTCACATTTTGTGCATTTCTTTCACAATTCTGTATTGTTATGTCGATTATTCAATATTTTTATATAAAAGGGAATATTTTTGATTTTGTGGATAATACCGAATGTCTTGGAGGATTTGGTCAGGTAACTTTAGTTATAAGGAATTATACACTGAATTGCTTTAATACGTAAAATTTAGTTTGTGTCAAGTCATAGAAAAATGAAATCTATTAATTAGATTTTTTCTTTGGCTTGATTCACATATTAGAACCAAGTTATATCGACTCGACTGAAGAATAAGCCGAGGTTTTGGATTTAAATTAGAATTTTTTGTTTTATCAAAAATGTACAGTACTCCCGTTCTACATGCATTTTTATCAACCCCCAGCAAAACGTTCAAAATGTCACGGGGGGAGAGACACAATGAACAACTGCATTCTTTGTTGTGCTGTGTGTCACGTGGCACCATCTTGTTAAAACCACATATCCTTGATATCAACATCGTTCAAAAATAATTTGGTATTGTGTTCCTATAACATTTACATTTGCATGTTACTGATTTTAGCACATCTATCAGAAATCATTATAAATATTTTATTTTATTATTTTATTATGATTTCCATCAAAAAATTACAACAAAGAGCAATAATAACTATTTTTTAAGGTTGTCTTAAAAGTATACTTCTGTTATTTCTGCAAAGAAAAATTTTTAAAATTGATCAAGATTACAAAACAATTTTGGAATACTGATAATTGTTCCGATGAAACCAAGAAGGAAATAAGTACCATTTATCGTACAATAACAATGTTTCAAAGATTTTTTTTTTATGCAACTCTGTTTTCTGGACCAATATTCACTTCGACAACATTTTTTAAGAAAAAACTACCCGTTGGATCATGGAACATGGAAAATTATGAACAATTGTTTCTTATTTCATGGTATATCAACGCAATTGCACTTGTCTTTGCATCATGGTTAATTGCAAATTTCGATTGTATATTTCTGGGGCTATGTTATGAAATAATAATACAATGTAAAATTTTACGTGATAGCTTAGAAACTTTAAGTGTTAAAAACATACACAGTTATAAAGATTTTCAAGAGTTTTATCAAAACTTAAAAAAGAGTATTGAGTATCATAACTTTTTGTTAGGGTAAGTTTGTCTCTCTTTCAGCTTGAAATGCAACGTCTTGAACAAATTAAGATTGTGATATTTATAACAATAATAAAATATAGAAAGTCAAAATAGATAACTTTAGCAAATTAAAAATCCTTTATAGGTTCATAGAAGAAATGCAAAAAGTTTATTCAGTCATATTCATGATTCAGTATATGACAGTATCTCCATTAATCTGCGGAGAAATATATGCCAGTTCAGAAAAGTGAACAGATACCTGTAACACAATTTAAAATTTCTAATGAAGTGTTTTTGTAGTACTTCGGTGATAATGACGATAAGATACGGATTTGCAGGGATGATCGAAATTCTTCAATTGGCATTTTTTTGCCTTCCATCAAGTTTGATCTTTGAGGAGGTAAAATTATTTGCTAAAATATAGAGAAATCATAAAAATTTAATTTTGATTGACAGGTAATGACCGTGTCGTTTGGTATTTATAATTCAGATTGGCACTCAAAATATTTTCGCCAATTGCAAACTTCAATAGTAATGCTGTTTCAGGCAGCCCAAAAGGAATTACATTTTTCAGCTTGCGGTATGGTACCAATGAATCTAAAAACTTTGTTGTCCGTAAGTAAATAATAACTTCACAAATCCTGATTTCAATTTTTATTTAGATTTTCAATTGTAGCTTTAAAATAAATAAAATTTCTATTGCAGGTTGTAAAAGTTGGAATTTCTGCAAGCGCTGTACTTAAAAGCTTAAAAGGAATAGAGGAAAACTAATATTGCCGATGACAAAAGTTTTGATTAGATTACCTAAAAGCTCATAAAAAATAATCAATTTTTATTGCGTTAAATTAATTTTTGTTAATATTTTTTGACTAATTAAAATAATTTATAAACACTTTATTAATAATTATTATTGACACTTTGTAGATGTATGAATATAAAATCACTGGTACTTATTACTTTATTGTTTTATTTTGCACAAAACTTCAGAAGTGAAGTTTTTTCATAATACCACTTGTTCCTTTAAAACAATTAAAGAGTCGTGACGGGTCGCGCTTTGCGCGGTTTGTGGGTCTTTGAATGAATAACTAATGTACTTACTGGTGTATATTTTTATAAATAATACTACTATTATTATTTCAAACTCGTTATTTATTAACTGAACAAAAAACCTCTATATACTACATAAATCTACGTTAAAATAACATAAGTACATATTTACAGTTACGCCCTCTAGCCGCGCGCTTATATAGCTATATTTAAATTAAAATATATTACAATATTTCTCTCATAAATTCAAACGATCCGGGGCCTTAATGTGCTTTCTTGGTCTTCCCACGATAGGGTCTGAATTCTCTAGTAATCCAGTAATTAATAGTAATCTTGTAATTTGCACAAAGTCGAATGTCCTTGCTATTTGCCCTCATTATCGGGACCAATGAGGTGGCAAACTTTGAATTCTCCACTTTCTCCGTTACCCCTATTTTCTCTAAACGGTTCAAATCTTTAAACACTTGCTCTCAAAATGCAAATTGTATTTGTCATGGCTTGTGGAAAATCGCAAGTTACCCAAATGACCCAAATTATTAACTGCCACTACTCCCGCACCACTAACGATGACATTAAAGTCTTTCAATATGTCTCTTCCGAGCTTCCGACTAACATTCTTCTAGCTTCTTTCACTACCAATAGTTTTCCCTGCCTATTTTTTCCATTAATCTCAATCATTGGTCTAATCTCTCCTACTGGAATTATCAACTGCCCTGAGTATGTGGGAGTAACTATGACTCTCTAAATGGGGGTTCGTGTAGCGATCTCTTTTGGCAAATTCTGTGTGCTGTGTTGCTGCGTTCAGACGTTTAGACGGTGAATTTCAGAATTTCAGAATTTTATTTCTAGTTTACCTGCTGATAGCGCCTTCACGCGCACTTTTTCGGCTTAGTGTTTTTGTTCCGAGCAAGTGGCGTGC